>CAWUFW010005307.1:0-1360860 GCA_963921515.1 Calotriton arnoldi | reverse complement strand
TCAAGTCACCCCATCCTGGATTCCCCTGGGTGTCTAGTTTTCAAAAATGTATAGGTTTGCTAGGTTTCCCTAGGTGCCGGCAGAGGTAGGGTTCAAAAACTACAGCTAGGCACTTTGCCAAAATAGGGTCATTTTTCACTGCGAAATTGAGGTGTGACCACGTTGCGTTTTGCGCCGTTTCCTGTCGCAGGCACTAGGCCGACCCACACAAGTGAGGTACCATTTTTCTCGTAAGACTTTGGGGAACGCGGGGTGGGTGGAAATTTGTGGATCCACGCAGATTCCAGAACTTTCCACCACCAGAAATGTGGGGAAAATGTGTTTTTTTGACAATTTTTTATGTTTGCAAGGGATTCTGGGTAACAGAACCTGGTGGGAGGCAGTCAAGTCACCCCATCCTGGATTCCCCTGGGTGTCTAGTTTTCAAAAATGTATAGGGTTGCTAGGTTTCCCTAGGTGCCGGCAGAGGTAGGGTTCAAAAACTACAGCTAGGCACTTTGCCAAAAAAGGGTCATTTTTCACTGCGAAATTGAGGTGTGACCACGTTGCGTTTTGCGCCGTTTCCTGTCGCAGGCACTAGGCCGACCCACACAAGTGAGGTACCATTTTTCTCGTAAGACTTTGGGGAACGCGGGGTGGGTGGAAATTTGTGGATCCACGCAGATTCCAGAACTTTCCACCACAGAAATGTGGGGAAAATGTGTTTTTTTTGACAATTTTTTATGTTTGCAAGGGATTCTGGGTAACAGAACCTGGTGGGAGGCAGTCAAGTCACCCCATCCTGGATTACCCTGGGTGTCTAGTTTTCAAAAATGTATAGGTTTTCTAGGTTTCCCTAGGTGCCGGCAGAGGTAGGGTTCAAAAACTACAGCTAGGCACTTTGCCAAAAAAGGGTCATTTTTCACTGCGAAATTGAGGTGTGACCACGTTGCGTTTTGCGCAGTTTCCTGTCGCAGGCACTAGGCCGACCCACACAAGTGAGGTACCATTTTTCTCGTAAGACTTTGGGGAACGCGGGGTGGGTGGAAATTTGTGGATCCACGCAGATTCCAGAACTTTCCACCACAGAAATGTGGGGAAAATGTGTTTTTTTGACAATTTTTTATGTTTGCAAGGGATTCTGGGTAACAGAACCTGGTGGGAGGCAGTCAAGTCACCCCATCCTGGATTCCCCTGGGTGTCTAGTTTTCAAAAATGTATAGGTTTGCTAGGTTTCCCTAGGTGCCGGCAGAGCTAGGGTTCAAAAACTACAGCTAGGCACTTTGCCAAAAAAGGGTCATTTTTCACTGCGAAATTGAGGTGTGACCACGTTGCGTTTTGCGCCGTTTCCTGTCGCAGGCACTAGGCCGACCCACACAAGTGAGGTACCATTTTTCTCGTAATACTTTGGGGAACGCGGGGTGGGTGGAAATTTGTGGATCCACGCAGATTCCAGAACTTTCCACCACAGAAATGTGGGGAAAATGTGTTTTTTTGACAATTTTTTATGTTTGCAAGGGATTCTGGGTAACAGAACCTGGTGGGAGGCAGTCAAGTCACCCCATCCTGGATTACCCTGGGTGTCTAGTTTTCAAAAATGTATAGGTTTTCTAGGTTTCCCTAGGTGCCGGCAGAGGTAGGGTTAAAAACTACAGCTAGGCACTTTGCCAAAAAAGGGTCATTTTTCACTGCGAAATTGAGGTGTGACCACGTTGCGTTTTGCACCGTTTCCTGTCGCAGGCACTAGGCCGACCCACACAAGTGAGGTACCATTTTTCTCGTAAGACTTTGGGGAACGCGGGGTGGGTGGAAATTTGTGGATCCACGCAGATTCCAGAACTTTCCACCACAGAAATGTGGGGAAAATGTGCTTTTTTGACAATTTTTTATGTTTGCAAGGGATTCTGGGTAACAGAACCTGGTGGGAGGCAGTCAAGTCACCCCATCCTGGATTCCCCTGGGTGTCTAGTTTTCAAAAATGTATAGGTTTTCTAGGTTTCCCTAGGTGCCGGCAGAGGTAGGGTTAAAAACTACAGCTAGGCACTTTGCCAAAAAAGGGTCATTTTTCACTGCGAAATTGAGGTGTGACCACGTTGCGTTTTGCACCGTTTCCTGTCGCAGGCACTAGGCCGACCCACACAAGTGAGGTACTATTTTTCTTGTAAGACTTTGGGGAACGCGGGGTGGGTGGAAATTTGTGGATCCACGCAGATTCCAGAACTTTCCACCACAGAAATGTGGGGAAAATGTGTTTTTTTTGACAATTTGTTATGTTTGCAAGTGATTCTGGGTAACAGAACCTGGTGGGAGGCAGTCAAGTCACCCCATCCTGGATTCCCCTGGGTGTCTAGTTTTCAAAAATGTATAGGTTTGCTAGGTTTCCCTAGGTGCCGGCAGAGCTAGGGTTCAAAAACTACAGCTAGGCACTTTGCCAAAAAAGGGTCATTTTTCACTGCGAAATTGAGGTGTGACCACGTTGCGTTTTGCGCCGTTTCCTGACGCGGGCGCTAGGCCGACCCACACAAGTGAGGTACCATTTTTCTCAGAAGACTTTGGGGAACGAGGGGTGGGTGGAAATTTGTGGATCCACGCAGGTTCCAGAACTTTCCACCATAGAAATGTGGGAAAAATGTGGTTTTTTTGATAATGTTTTAGGTTTGCAAGGGATTCTGGGTAACAGAACCTGGTGGGAGGCAGTCCAGTCACCCCATCCTGGATTCCCCTGGGTGTCTAGTTTTCAAAAATGTATAGGTTTGCTAGGTTTCCCTAGGTGCCGGCAGAGCTAGGGTTAAAAAACTACAGCTAGGCACTTTGCCAAAAAAGGGTCATTTTTCACTGCGAAATTGAGGAGTGACCACGTTGCGTTTTGCGCAGTTTCCTGTCGCAGGCACTAGGCCGACCCACACAAGTGAGGTACCATTTTTCTCGTAAGACTTTGGGGAACGCGGGGTGGGTGGAAATTTGTGGATCCACGCAGATTCCAGAACTTTCCACCACAGAAATGTGGGGAAAATGTGTTTTTTTTGACAATTTTTTATGTTTGCAAGGGATTCTGGGAAACAGAACCTGGAGGGAGGCAGTCCAGTCACCCCATCCTGGATTCCCCTGGGTGTCTAGTTTTCAAAAATGTATAGGTTTGCTAGGTTTCCCTAGGTGCCGGCAGAGCTAGGGTTCAAAAACTACAGCTAGGCACTTTGCCAAAAAGGGTCATTTTTCACTGCGAAATTGAGGTGTGACCACGTTGCGTTTTGCGCCGTTTCCTGTCGCAGGCACTAGGCCGACCCACACAAGTGAGGTACCATTTTTCTCGTAATACTTTGGGGAACGCGGGGTGGGTGGAAATTTGTGGATCCACGCAGATTCCAGAACTTTCCACCACAGAAATGTGGGGAAAATGTGTTTTTTTGACAATTTTTTATGTTTGCAAGGGATTCTGGGTAACAGAACCTGGTGGGAGGCAGTCAAGTCATCCCATCCTGGATTCCCCTGGGTGTCTAGTTTTCAAAAATGTATAGGTTTGCTAGGTTTCCCTAGGTGCCGGCAGAGGTAGGGTTAAAAACTACAGCTAGGCACTTTGCCAAAAAGGGTCATTTTTCACTGCGAAATTGAGGTGTGACCACGTTGCGTTTTGCACCGTTTCCTGTCGCAGGCACTAGGCCGACCCACACAAGTGAGGTACCATTTTTCTCGTAAGACTTTGGGGAACGCGGGGTGGGTGGAAATTTGTGGATCCACGCAGATTCCAGAACTTTCCACCACAGAAATGTGGGGAAAATGTGTTTTTTTTGACACTTTTTTATGTTTGCAAGGGATTCTGGGTAACCGAACCTGGTGGGAGGCAGTTCAGTCACCCCATCCTGGATTCCCCTGGGTGTCTAGTTTTCAAAAATGTATAGGTTTGCTAGGTTTCCCTAGGTGCCGGCAGAGCTAGGGTTCAAAAACTACAGCTAGGCACTTTGCCAAAAAAGGGTCATTTTTCACTGCGAAATTGAGGTGTGACCACGTTGCGTTTTGCGCCGTTTCCTGTCGCAGGCACTAGGCCGACCCACACAAGTGAGGTACCATTTTTCTCGTAAGACTTTGGGGAACGCGGGGTGGGGGGAAATTTGTGGATCCACGCAGATTCCAGAACTTTCCACCAAAGAAATGAGGGGAAAATGTGGTTTTTTTGACACTTTTTTATGTTTGCAAGGGATTCTGGGTAACAGAACCTGGTGGGAGGCAGTCCAGTCACCCCATCCTGGATTCCCCTGGGTGTCTAGTTTTCAAAAATGTATAGGTTTGCTAGGTTTCCCTAGGTGCCGGCAGAGGTAGGGTTCAAAAACTACAGCTAGGCACTTTGCCAAAATTGGGTCATTTTTCACTGCGAAATTGAGGTGTGACCACGTTGCGTTTTGCGCCGTTTCCTGTCGCAGGCACTAGGCCGACCCACACAAGTGAGGTACCATTTTTCTCGTAAGACTTTGGGGAACGCGGGGTGGGTGGAAATTTGTGGATCCACGCAGATTCCAGAACTTTCCACCACCGAAATGTGGGGAAAATGTGTTTTTTTTGACAATTTTTTATGTTTGCAAGGGATTCTGGGTAACAGAACCTGGTGGGAGGCAGTCAAGTCACCCCATCCTGGATTCCCCTGCTTGTCTAGTTTTCAAAAATGTATAGGGTTGCTAGGTTTCCCTAGGTGCCGGCAGAGGTAGGGTTCAAAAACTACAGCTAGGCACTTTGCCAAAAAGGGTCATTTTTCACTGCGAAATTGAGGTGTGACCACGTTGCGTTTTGCGCCGTTTCCTGTCGCAGGCACTAGGCCGACCCACACAAGTGAGGTACCATTTTTCTCGTAATACTTTGGGGAACGCGGGGTGGGTGGAAATTTGTGGATCCACGCAGATTCCAGAACTTTCCACCACAGAAATGTGGGGAAAATGTGTTTTTTTGACAATTTTTTATGTTTGCAAGGGATTCTGGGTAACAGAACCTGGTGGGAGGCAGTCAAGTCACCCCATCCTGGATTACCCTGGGTGTCTAGTTTTCAAAAATGTATAGGTTTTCTAGGTTTCCCTAGGTGCCGGCAAAGGTAGGGTTAAAAAACTACAGCTAGGCACTTTGCCAAAAAAGGGTCATTTTTCACTGCGAAATTGAGGTGTGACCACGTTGCGTTTTGCACCGTTTCCTGTCGCAGGCACTAGGCCGACCTACACAAGTGAGGTACCATTTTTCTCGTAAGACTTTGGGGAACGCGGGGTGGGTGGAAATTTGTGGATCCACGCAGATTCCAGAACTTTCCACCACAGAAATGTGGGGAAAATGTGTTTTTTTTTACAATTTTTTATGTTTGCAAGGGATTCTGGGTAACAGAACCTGGTGGGAGGCAGTCAAGTCACCCCATCCTGGATTCCCCTGGGTGTCTAGTTTTCAAAAATGTATAGGTTTTCTAGGTTTCCCTAGGTGCCGGCAGAGGTAGGGTTAAAAAACTACAGCTAGGCACTTTGCCAAAAAAGGGTCATTTTTCACTGCGAAATTGAGGTGTGACCACGTTGCGTTTTGCACCGTTTCCTGTCGCAGGCACTAGGCCGACCCACACAAGTGAGGTACTATTTTTCTCGTAAGACTTTGGGGAACGCGGGGTGGGTGGAAATTTGTGGATCCACGCAGATTCCAGAACTTTCCACCACAGAAATGTGGGGAAAATGTGTTTTGTTTGACAATTTGTTATGTTTGCACGGGATTCTGGGTAACAGAACCTGGTGGGAGGCAGTCAAGTCACCCCATCCTGGATTCCCCTGGGTGTCTAGTTTTCAAAAATGTATAGGTTTGCTAGGTTTCCCTAAGTGCCGGCAGAGGTAGGGTTAAAAAACTACAGCTAGGCACTTTGCAAAAAAAGGGTCATTTTTCACTGCGAAATTGAGGTGTGACCACGTTGCGTTTTGCGCCGTTTCCTGTCGCAGGCACTAGGCCGACCCACACAAGTGAGGTACCATTTTTCTCGTAAGACTTTGGGGAACGCGGGGTGGGTGGAAATTTGTGGATCCACGCAGATTCCAGAACTTTCCACCACAGAAATGTGAGGAAAATGTGTTTTTTTTGACATTTTTTATGTTTGCAAGGGATTCTGGGTAACAGAACTTGGTGGGAGGCAGTCCAGTCACCCCATCCTGGATTCCCCTGGGTGTCTAGTTTTAAAAAATGTATAGGTTTGCTAGGTTTCCCTAGGTGCCGGCAGAGCTAGGGTTAAAAAACTACAGCTAGGCACTTTGCCAAAAAAGGGTCATTTTTCACTGCGAAATTGAGGTGTGACCACGTTGCGTTTTGCGCCGTTTCCTGACGCGGGCGCTAGGCCGACCCACACAAGTGAGGTACCATTTTTCTCAGAAGACTTTGGGGAACGCGGGGTGGGTGGAAATTTGTGGATCCACGCAGGTTCCAGAACTTTCCACCATAGAAATGTGGGAAAAATGTGGTTTTTTTGATAATGTTTTAGGTTTGCAAGGGATTCTGGGTAACAGAACCTGGTGGGAGGCAGTCCAGTCACCCCTTCCTGGATTCCCCTGGGTGTCTAGTTTTCAAAAATGTATAGGTTTGCTAGGTTTCCTTAGGTGCCGGCAGAGCTAGGGTTAAAAAACTACAGCTAGGCACTTTGCCAAAAAAGGGTCATTTTTCACTGCGAAATTGAGGAGTGACCACGTTGCGTTTTGCGCAGTTTCCTGTCGCAGGCACTAGGCTGACCCACACAAGTGAGGTACCATTTTTCTCGTAAGACTTTGGGGAACGCGGGGTGGGTGGAAATTTGTGGATCCACGCAGATTCCAGAACTTTCCACCACAGAAATGTGGGGAAAATGTGTTTTTTTTTACAATTGTTTATGTTTGCAAGGGATTCTGGGTAACAGAACCTGGTGGGAGGCAGTCAAGTCACCCCATCCTGGATTCCCCTGGGTGTCTAGTTTTCAAAAATGTATAGGTTTGCTAGGTTTCCCTAGGTGCCGGCAGAGCTAGGGTTCAAAAACTACAGCTAGGCACTTTGCCAAAAAAGGGTCATTTTTCACTGCGAAATTGAGGTGTGACCACGTTGCGTTTTGCGCCGTTTCCTGTCGCAGGCACTAGGCCGACCCACACAAGTGAGGTACCATTTTTCTCGTAAGACTTTGGGGAACGGGGGTGGGTGGAAATTTGTGGATCCACGCAGATTCCAGAACTTTCCACCACAGAAATGTGGGGAAAATGTGTTTTTTTGACAATTTTTTATGTTTGCAAGGGATTCTGGGTAACAGAACCTGGTGGGAGGCAGTCAAGTCATCCCATCCTGGATTCCCCTGGGTGTCTAGTTTTCAAAAATGTATAGGTTTGCTAGGTTTCCCTAGGTGCCGGCAGAGGTAGGGTTAAAAACTACAGCTAGGCACTTTGCCAAAAAAGGGTCATTTTTCACTGCGAAATTGAGGTGTGACCACGTTGCGTTTTGCGCCGTTTCCTGTCGCAGGCACTAGGCCGACCCACACAAGTGAGGTACCATTTTTCTCGTAAGACTTTGGGGAACGCGGGGTGGGGGGAAATTTGTGGATCCACGCAGATTCCAGAACTTTCCACCAAAGAAATGAGGGGAAAATGTGGTTTTTTTGACACTTTTTTATGTTTGCAAGGGATTCTGGGTAACAGAACCTGGTGGGAGGCAGTCCAGTCACCCCATCCTGGATTCCCCTGGGTGTCTAGTTTTCAAAAATGTATAGGTTTGCTAGGTTTCCCTAGGTGCCGGCAGAGGTAGGGTTCAAAAACTACAGCTTGGCACTTTGCCAAAATAGGGTCATTTTTCACTGCGAAATTGAGGTGTGACCACGTTGCGTTTTGCGCCGTTTCCTGTCGCAGGCACTAGGCCGACCCACACAAGTGAGGTACCATTTTTCTCGTAAGACTTTGGGGAACGCGGGGTGGGTGGAAATTTGTG
The DNA here is from genome assembly GCA_963921515.1 of Calotriton arnoldi. Taxonomy (NCBI): domain Eukaryota; kingdom Metazoa; phylum Chordata; class Amphibia; order Caudata; family Salamandridae; genus Calotriton; species Calotriton arnoldi. Next base: position 1,352,946 of record CAWUFW010005307.1, on the reverse strand, counting down.
GATCCACGCAGATTCCAGAACTTTCCACCACCGAAATGTGGGGAAAATGTGTTTTTTTGGACAATTTTTTATGTTTGCAAGGGATTCTGGGTAACAGAACCTGGTGGGAGGCAGTCAAGTCACCCCATCCTGGATTCCCCTGGTTGTCTAGTTTTCAAAAATGTATAGGGTTGCTAGGTTTCCTAGGTGCCGGCAGAGGTAGGGTTCAAAAACTACAGCTAGGCACTTTGCCAAAAAGGGTCATTTTTCACTGCGAAATTGAGGTGTGACCACGTTGCGTTTTGCGCCATTTCCTGTCGCAGGCACTAGGCCGACCCACACAAGTGAGGTACCATTTTTCTCGTAATACTTTGGGGAACGCGGGGTGGGTGGAAATTTGTGGATCCACGCAGATTCCAGAACTTTCCACCACAGAAATGTGGGGAAAATGTGTTTTTTTTGACAATTTTTTATGTTTGCAAGGGATTCTGGGTAACAGAACCTGGTGGGAGGCAGTCAAGTCACCCCATCCTGGATTACCCTGGGTGTCTAGTTTTCAAAAATGTATAGGTTTTCTAGGTTTCCCTAGGTGCCGGCAGAGGTAGGGTTAAAAAACTACAGCTAGGCACTTTGCCAAAAAAGGGTCATTTTTCACTGCGAAATTGAGGTGTGACCACGTTGCGTTTTGCACCGTTTCCTGTCGCAGGCACTAGGCCGACCCACACAAGTGAGGTACCATTTTTCTCGTAAGACTTTGGGGAACGCGGGGTGGGTGGAAATTTGTGGATCCACGCAGATTCCAGAACTTTCCACCACAGAAATGTGGGGAAAATGTGTTTTTTTTGACAATTTTTTATGTTTGCAAGGGATTCTGGGTAACAGAACCTGGTGGGAGGCAGTCAAGTCACCCCATCCTGGATTCCCCTGGGTGTCTAGTTTTCAAAAATGTATAGGTTTTCTAGGTTTCCCTAGGTGCCGGCAGAGGTAGGGTTCAAAAACTACAGCTAGGCACTTTGCCAAAAAAGGGTCATTTTTCACTGCGAAATTGAGGTGTGACCACGTTGCGTTTTGCACCGTTTCCTGTCGCAGGCACTAGGCCGACCCACACAAGTGAGGTACCATTTTTCTCGTAAGACTTTGGGGAACGCGGGGTGGGTGGAAATTTGTGGATCCACGCAGATTCCAGAACTTTCCACCACAGAAATGTGGGGAAAATGTGTTTTTTTGACAATTTGTTATGTTTGCAAGGGATTCTGGGTAACAGAACCTGGTGGGAGGCAGTCAAGTCACCCCATCCTGGATTCCCCTGGGTGTCTAGTTTTCAAAAATGTATAGGTTTGCTAGGTTTCCCTAGGTGCCGGCAGAGCTAGGGTTCAAAAACTACAGCTAGGCACTTTGCCAAAAAAGGGTCATTTTTCACTGCGAAATTGAGGTGTGACCACGTTGCGTTTTGCGCCGTTTCCTGTCGCAGGCACTAGGCCGACCCACACAAGTGAGGTACCATTTTTCTCGTAAGACTTTGGGGAACGGGGGGTGGGTGGAAATTTGTGGATCCACGCAGATTCCAGAACTTTCCACCACAGAAATGTGGGGAAAATGTGTTTTTTGACAATTTTTTATGTTTGCAAGGGATTCTGGGTAACAGAACCTGGTGGGAGGCAGTCAAGTCATCCCATCCTGGATTCCCCTGGGTGTCTAGTTTTCAAAAATGTATAGGTTTGCTAGGTTTCCCTAGGTGCCGGCAGAGGTAGGGTTAAAAAACTACAGCTAGGCACTTTGCCAAAAAAGGGTCATTTTTCACTGCGAAATTGAGGTGTGACCACGTTGCGTTTTGCACCGTTTCCTGTCGCAGGCACTAGGCCGACCCACACAAGTGAGGTACCATTTTTCTCGTAAGACTTTGGGAAACGCGGGGTGGGTGGAAATTTGTGGATCCACGCAGATTCCAGAACTTTCCACCACAGAAATGTGGGGAAAATGTGTTTTTTTGACAATTTTTTATGTTTGCAAGGGATTCTGGGTAACAGAACCTGGTGGGAGGCAGTCAAGTCACCCCATCCTGGATTCCCCTGGGTGTCTAGTTTTCAAAAATGTATAGGTTTTCTAGGTTTCCCTAGGTGCCGGCAGAGGTAGGGTTCAAAAACTACAGCTAGGCACTTTGCCAAAATAGGGTCATTTTTCACTGCGAAATTGAGGTGTGACCACGTTGCGTTTTGCACCGTTTCCTGTCGCAGGCACTAGGCCGACCCACACAAGTGAGGTACCATTTTTCTCGTAAGACTTTGGGGAACGCGGGGTGGGTGGAAATTTGTGGATCCACGCAGATTCCAGAACTTTCCACCACGCAGAAATGTGGGGAAAATGTGTTTTTTTGACAATTTGTTATGTTTGCAAGGGATTCTGGGTAACAGAACCTGGTGGGAGGCAGTCAAGTCACCCCATCCTGGATTCCCCTGGGTGTCTAGTTTTCAAAAATGTATAGGTTTGCTAGGTTTCCCTAGGTGCCGGCAGAGGTAGGGTTCAAAAACTACAGCTAGGCACTTTGCAAAAAAAGGGTCATTTTTCACTGCGAAATTGAGGTGTGACCACGTTGCGTTTTGCGCCGTTTCCTGTCGCAGGCACTAGGCCGACCCACACAAGTGAGGTACCATTTTTCTCGTAAGACTTTGGGGAACGCGGGGTGGGTGGAAATTTGTGGATCCACGCAGATTCCAGAACTTTCCACCACAGAAATGTGGGGAAAATGTGTTTTTTTGACAATTTTTTATGTTTGCAAGGGATTCTGGGTAACAGAACCTGGTGGGAGGCAGTCAAGTCACCCCATCCTGGATTCCCCTGGGTGTCTAGTTTTCAAAAATGTATAGGTTTGCTAGGTTTCCCTAGGTGCCGGCAGAGCTAGGGTTCAAAAACTACAGCTAGGCACTTTGCCAAAAAAGGGTCATTTTTCACTGCGAAATTGAGGTGTGACCACGTTGCGTTTTGCGCCGTTTCCTGTCGCAGGCACTAGGCCGACCCACACAAGTGAGGTACCATTTTTCTCGTAAGACTTTGGGGAACGCGGGGTGGGTGGAAATTTGTGGATCCACGCAGATTCCAGAACTTTCCACCACAGAAATGTGGGGAAAATGTGGTTTTTTTGACAATTATTTAGGTTTGCAAGGGATTCTGGGTAACAGAACCTGGTGGGAGGCAGTCCAGTCACCCCATCCTGGATTCCCCTGGGTGTCTAGTTTTCAAAAATGTATAGGTTTGCTAGGTTTCCCTAGGTGCCGGCAGAGGTAGGGTTCAAAAACTACAGCTAGGCACTTTGCCAAAATAGGGTCATTTTTCACTGCGAAATTGAGGTGTGACCACGTTGCGTTTTGCGCCGTTTCCTGTCGCAGGCACTAGGCCGACCCACACAAGTGAGGTACCATTTTTCTCGTAAGACTTTGGGGAACGCGGGGTGGGTGGAAATTTGTGGATCCACGCAGATTCCAGAACTTTCCACCACCGAAATGTGGGGAAAATGTGTTTTTTTGGACAATTTTTTATGTTTGCAAGGGATTCTGGGTAACAGAACCTGGTGGGAGGCAGTCAAGTCACCCCATCCTGGATTCCCCTGGTTGTCTAGTTTTCAAAAATGTATAGGGCTGCTAGGTTTCCCTAGGTGCCGGCAGAGGTAGGGTTCAAAAACTACAGCTAGGCACTTTGCCAAAAAAGGGTCATTTTTCACTGCGAAATTGAGGTGTGACCACGTTGCGTTTTGCGCCGTTTCCTGTTGCGGGCACTAGGCCGACCCACACAAGTGAGGTACCATTTTTCTCAGTAAGACTTTGGGGAACGCGGGGTGGGTGGAAATTTGTGGATCCACGCAGATTCCAGAACTTTCCACCACAGAAATGTGGGGAAAATGTGTTTTTTTTGATAATTATTTAGGTTTGCAAGGGATTCTGGGTAACAGAACCTGGTGGGAGGCAGTCAAGTCACCCCATCCTGGATTCCCCTGGGTGTCTAGTTTTCAAAAATGTATAGGTTTGCTAGGTTTCCTAGGTGCCGGCAGAGCTAGGGTTCAAAAACTACAGCTAGGCACTTTGCCAAAAAAGGGTCATTTTTCACTGCGAAATTGAGGAGTGACCACGTTGCGTTTTGCGCAGTTTCCTGTCGCAGGCACTAGGCCGACCCACACAAGTGAGGTACCATTTTTCTCGTAAGACTTTGGGGAACGCGGGGTGGGTGGAAATTTGTGGATCCACGCAGATTCCATAACTTTCCACCACAGAAATGTGGGGAAAATGTGTTTTTTTTGACAATTTTTTATGTTTGCAAGGGATTCTGGGTAACAGAACCTGGTGGGAGGCAGTCAAGTCACCCCATCCTGGATTCCCCTGGGTGTCTAGTTTTCAAAAATGTATAGGTTTGCTAGGTTTCCCTAGGTGCCGGCAGAGCTAGGGTTCAAAAACTACAGCTAGGCACTTTGCCAAAAAAGGGTCATTTTTCACTGCGAAATTGAGGTGTGACCACGTTGCGTTTTGCGCCGTTTCCTGTCGCAGGCACTAGGCCGACCCACACAAGTGAGGTACCATTTTTCTCGTAAGACTTTGGGGAACGCGGGGTGGGTGGAAATTTGTGGATCCACGCAGATTCCAGAACTTTCCACCACAGAAATGTGGGGAAAATGTGGTTTTTTTGACAATTCTTTATGTTTGCAAGGGATTCTGGGTAACAGAACCTGGTGGGAGGCAGTCAAGTCACCCCATCCTGGATTACCCTGGGTGTCTAGTTTTCAAAAATGTATAGGTTTGCTAGGTTTCCCTAGGTGCCGGCAGAGCTAGGGTTCAAAAACTACAGCTAGGCACTTTGCCAAAAAAGGGTCATTTTTCACTGCGAAATTGAGGTGTGACCACGTTGCGTTTTGCACCGTTTCCTGTTGCAGGCACTAGGCCGACCCACACAAGTGAGGTACCATTTTTCTCGTAAGACTTTGGGGAACGCGGGGTGGGTGGAAATTTGTGGATCCACGCAGATTCCAGAACTTTCCACCACAGAAATGTGAGGAAAATGTGTTTTTTTTGACAATTTTTTATGTTTGCAAGGGATTCTGGGTAACAGAACTTGGTGGGAGGCAGTCCAGTCACCCCATCCTGGATTCCCCTGGGTGTCTAGTTTTAAAAAATGTATAGGTTTGCTAGGTTTCCCTAGGTGCCGGCAGAGCTAGGGTTAAAAAACTACAGCTAGGCACTTTGCCAAAAAAGGGTCATTTTTCACTGCGAAATTGAGGTGTGACCACGTTGCGTTTTGCGCCGTTTCCTGACGCGGGCGCTAGGCCGACCCACACAAGTGAGGTACCATTTTTCTCAGAAGACTTTGGGGAACGCGGGGTGGGTGGAAATTTGTGGATCCACGCAGGTTCCAGATCTTTCCACCATAGAAATGTGGGAAAAATGTGGTTTTTTTGATAATGTTTTAGGTTTGCAAGGGATTCTGGGTAACAGAACCTGGTGGGAGGCAGTCCAGTCACCCCATCCTGGATTCCCCTGGGTGTCTAGTTTTCAAAAATGTATAGGTTTGCTAGGTTTCCTTAGGTGCCGGCAGAGCTAGGGTTAAAAACTACAGCTAGGCACTTTGCCAAAAAAGGGTCATTTTTCACTGCGAAATTGAGGAGTGACCACGTTGCGTTTTGCGCAGTTTCCTGTCGCAGGCACTAGGCTGACCCACACAAGTGAGGTACCATTTTTCTCGTAAGACTTTGGGGAACGCGGGGTGGGTGGAAATTTGTGGATCCACGCAGATTCCAGAACTTTCCACCACAGAAATGTGGGGAAAATGTGTTTTTTTTGATAATTTTTTATGTTTGCAAGGGATTCTGGGTAACAGAACCTGGTGGGAGGCAGTCAAGTCACCCCATCCTGGATTCCCCTGGGTGTCTAGTTTTCAAAAATGTATAGGTTTGCTAGGGTTCCCTAGGTGCCGGCAGAGCTAGGGTTCAAAAACTACAGCTAGGCACTTTGCCAAAAAAGGGTCATTTTTCACTGCGAAATTGAGGTGTGACCACGTTGCGTTTTGCGCCGTTTCCTGTCGCAGGCACTAGGCCGACCCACACAAGTGAGGTACCATTTTTCTCGTAAGACTTTGGGGAACGGGGGTGGGTGGAAATTTGTGGATCCACGCAGATTCCAGAACTTTCCACCACAGAAATGTGGGGAAAATGTGTTTTTTTTTACAATTTTTTAGGTTTGCAAGGGATTCTGGGTAACAGAACCTGGTGGGAGGCAGTCCAGTCACCCCATCCTGGATTCCCCTGGGTGTCTAGTTTTCAAAAATGTATAGGTTTGCTAGGTTTCCCTAGGTGCCGGCAGAGCTAGGGTTCAAAAACTACAGCTAGGCACTTTGCCAAAAAAGGGTCATTTTTCACTGCGAAATTGAGGTGTGACCACGTTGCGTTTTGCGCCGTTTCCTGTCGCAGGCACTAGGCCGACCCACACAAGTGAGGTACCATTTTTCTCGTAATACTTTGGGGAACGCGGGGTGGGTGGAAATTTGTGGATCCACGTAGATTCCAGAACTTTCCACCACAGAAATGTGGGGAAAATGTGTTTTTTTGACAATTTTTTATGTTTGCAAGGGATTCTGGGTAACAGAACCTGGTGGGAGGCAGTCAAGTCATCCCATCCTGGATTCCCTGGGTGTCTAGTTTTCAAAAATGTATAGGTTTGCTAGGTTTCCTAGGTGCCGGCAGAGGTAGGGTTAAAAACTACAGCTAGGCACTTTGCCAAAAAAGGGTCATTTTTCACTGCGAAATTGAGGTGTGACCACGTTGCGTTTTGCGCCGTTTCCTGTCGCAGGCACTAGGCCGACCCACACAAGTGAGGTACCATTTTTCTCGTAAGACTTTGGGGAACGCGGGGTGGGTGGAAATTTGTGGATCCACGCAGATTCCAGAACTTTCCACCACCGAAATGTGGGGAAAATGTGTTTTTTTGGACAATTTTTTATGTTTGCAAGGGATTCTGGGTAACAGAACCTGGTGGGAGGCAGTCAAGTCACCCCATCCTGGATTCCCCTGGTTGTCTAGTTTTCAAAAATGTATAGGGTTGCTAGGTTTCCCTAGGTGCCGGCAGAGGTAGGGTTCAAAAACTACAGCTAGGCACTTTGCCAAAAAAGGGTCATTTTTCACTGCAAAATTGAGGTGTGACCACGTTGCGTTTTGCGCCGTTTCCTGTCGCAGGCACTAGGCCGACCCACACAAGTGAGGTACCATTTTTCTCGTAATACTTTGGGGAACGCGGGGTGGGTGGAAATTTGTGGATCCACGCAGATTCCAGAACTTTCCACCACAGAAATGTGGGGAAAATGTGTTTTTTTGACAATTTTTTATGTTTGCAAGGGATTCTGGGTAACAGAACCTGGTGGGAGGCAGTCAAGTCACCCCATCCTGGATTACCCTGGGTGTCTAGTTTTCAAAAATGTATAGGTTTTCTAGGTTTCCCTAGGTGCCGGCAGAGGTAGGGTTAAAAAACTACAGCTAGGCACTTTGCCAAAAAAGGGTCATTTTTCACTGCAAAATTGAGGTGTGACCACGTTGCGTTTTGCACCGTTTCCTGTCGCAGGCACTAGGCCGACCCAAACAAGTGAGGTACCATTTTTCTCGTAAGACTTTGGGGAACGCGGGTGGGTGGAAATTTGTGGATCCACGCAGATTCCAGAACTTTCCACCACAGAAATGTGTGGAAAATGTGTTTTTTTTGACAATTTTTTATGTTTGCAAGGGATTCTGGGTAACAGAACCTGGTGGGAGGCAGTCAAGTCACCCCATCCTGGATTCCCCTGGGTGTCTAGTTTTCAAAAATGTATAGGTTTTCTAGGTTTTCCTAGGTGCCGGCAGAGGTAGGGTTAAAAACTACAGCTAGGCACTTTGCCAAAAAGGGTCATTTTTCACTGCGAAATTGAGGTGTGACCACGTTGCGTTTTGCACCGTTTCCTGTCGCAGGCACTAGGCCGACCCACACAAGTGAGGTACCATTTTTCTCGTAAGACTTTGGGGAACGCGGGGTGGGTGGAAATTTGTGGATCCACGCAGATTCCAGAACTTTCCACCCTCAGAAATGTGGGGAAAATGTGTTTTTTTTGACAATTTGTTATGTTTGCAAGGGATTCTGGGTAACAGAACCTGGTGGGAGGCAGTCAAGTCACCCCATCCTGGATTCCCCTGGGTGTCTAGTTTTCAAAAATGTATAGGTTTGCTAGGTTTCCCTAGGTGCCGGCAGAGGTAGGGTTCAAAAACTACAGCTAGGCACTTTGCAAAAAAAGGGTCATTTTTCACTGCGAAATTGAGGTGTGACCACGTTGCGTTTTGCGCCGTTTCCTGTCGCAGGCACTAGGCCGACCCACACAAGTGAGGTACCATTTTTCTCGTAAGACTTTGGGGAACGCGGGGTGGGTGGAAATTTGTGGATCCACGCAGATTCCAGAACTTTCCACCACAGAAATGTGGGGAAAATGTGTTTTTTTTGACAATTTTTTATGTTTGCAAGGGATTCTGGGTAACAGAACCTGGTGGGAGGCAGTCAAGTCACCCCATCCTGGATTCCCTGGGTGTCTAGTTTTCAAAAATGTATAGGTTTGCTAGGTTTCCCTAGGTGCCGGCAGAGCTAGGGTTCAAAAACTACAGCTAGGCACTTTGCCAAAAAGGGTCATTTTTCACTGCGAAATTGAGGTGTGACCACGTTGCGTTTTGCGCCGTTTCCTGTCGCAGGCACTAGGCCGACCCACACAAGTGAGGTACCATTTTTCTCGTAAGACTTTGGGGAACGGGGGTGGGTGGAAATTTGTGGATCCACGCAGATTCCAGAACTTTCCACCACAGAAATGTGGGGAAAATGTGGTTTTTTTGACAATTATTTAGGTTTGCAAGGGATTCTGGGTAACAGAACCTGGTGGGAGGCAGTCCAGTCACCCCATCCTGGATTCCCCTGGGTGTCTAGTTTTCAAAAATGTATAGGTTTGCTAGGTTTCCCTAGGTGCCGGCAGAGGTAGGGTTCAAAAACTACAGCTAGGCACTTTGCCAAAATAGGGTCATTTTTCACTGCGAAATTGAGGTGTGACCACGTTGCGTTTTGCGCCGTTTCCTGTCGCAGGCACTAGGCCGACCCACACAAGTGAGGTACCATTTTTCTCGTAAGACTTTGCGGAACGCGGGGTGGGTGGAAATTTGTGGATCCACGCAGATTCCAGAACTTTCCACCACCGAAATGTGGGGAAAATGTGTTTTTTGGACAATTTTTTATGTTTGCAAGGGATTCTGGGTAACAGAACCTGGTGGGAGGCAGTCAAGTCACCCCATCCTGGATTCCCCTGGTTGTCTAGTTTTCAAAAATGTATAGGGTTGCTAGGTTTCCCTAGGTGCCGGCAGAGGTAGGGTTCAAAAACTACAGCTAGGCACTTTGCAAAAAAAGGGTCATTTTTCACTGCGAAATTGAGGTGTGACCACGTTGCGTTTTGCGCCGTTTCCTGTTGCGGGCACTAGGCCGACCCACACAAGTGAGGTACCATTTTTCTCAGAAGACTTTGGGGAACGCGGGGTGGGTGGAAATTTGTGGATCCACGCAGATTCCAGAACTTTCCACCACAGAAATGTGGGGAAAATGTGGTTTTTTTGATAATTATTTAGGTTTGCAAGGGATTCTGGGTAACAGAACCTGGTGGGAGGCAGTCCAGTCACCCCATCCTGGATTCCCTGGGTGTCTAGTTTTCAAAAATGTATAGGTTTGCTAGGTTTCCCTAGGTGCCGGCAGAGCTAGGGTTCAAAAACTACAGCTAGGCACTTTGCCAAAAAGGGTCATTTTTCACTGCGAAATTGAGGAGTGACCACGTTGCGTTTTGCGCAGTTTCCTGTCGCAGGCACTAGGCCGACCCACACAAGTGAGGTACCATTTTTCTCGTAAGACTTTGGGGAACGCGGGGTGGGTGGAAATTTGTGGATCCACGCAGATTCCATAACTTTCCACCACAGAAATGTGGGGAAAATGTGTTTTTTTGACAATTTTTTATGTTTGCAAGGGATTCTGGGTAACAGAACCTGGTGGGAGGCAGTCAAGTCACCCCATCCTGGATTCCCCTGGGTGTCTAGTTTTCAAAAATGTATAGGTTTGCTAGGTTTCCCTAGGTGCCGGCAGAGCTAGGGTTCAAAAACTACAGCTAGGCACTTTGCCAAAAAAGGGTCATTTTTCACTGCGAAATTGAGGTGTGACCACGTTGCGTTTTGTGCCGTTTCCTGTCGCAGGCACTAGGCCGACCCACACAAGTGAGGTACCATTTTTCTCGTAAGACTTTGGGGAACGCGGGGTGGGTGGAAATTTGTGGATCCACGCAGATTCCAGAACTTTCCACCACAGAAATGTGGGGAAAATGTGGTTTTTTGACAATTTTTTATGTTTGCAAGGGATTCTGGGTAACAGAACCTGGTGGGAGGCAGTCAAGTCACCCCATCCTGGATTCCCCTGGGTGTCTAGTTTTCAAAAATGTATAGGTTTGCTAGGTTTCCCTAGGTGCCGGCAGAGCTAGGGTTCAAAAACTACAGCTAGGCACTTTGCCAAAAAAGGGTCATTTTTCACTGCGAAATTGAGGTGTGACCACGTTGCGTTTTGCACCGTTTCCTGTTGCAGGCACTAGGCCGACCCACACAAGTGAGGTACCATTTTTCTCGTAAGACTTTGGGGAACGCGGGGTGGGTGGAAATTTGTGGATCCACGCAGATTCCAGAACTTTCCACCACAGAAATGTGGGGAAAATGTGTTTTTTTTGACAATTGTTTATGTTTGCAAGGGATTCTGGGTAACAGAACCTGGTGGGAGGCAGTCAAGTCACCCCATCCTGGATTCCCCTGGGTGTCTAGTTTTCAAAAATGTATAGGTTTGCTAGGTTTCCCTAGGTGCCGGCAGAGGTAGGGTTCAAAAACTACAGCTAGGCACTTTGCAAAAAAAGGGTCATTTTTCACTGCGAAATTGAGGTGTGACCACATTGCGTTTTGCGCCGTTTCCTGTCGCAGGCACTAGGCTGACCCACACAAGTGAGGTACCATTTTTCTCGTAAGACTTTGGGGAACGCGGGGTGGGTGGAAATTTGTGGATCCACGCAGATTCCAGAACTTTCCACCACAGAAATGTTGTTTTTTTTGACAATTTTTATGTTTGCAAGGGATTCTGGGTAACAGAACCTGGTGGGAGGCAGTCAAGTCACCCCATCCTGGATTCCCCTGGGTGTCTAGTTTTCAAAAATGTATAGGTTTGCTAGGTTTCCCTAGGTGCCGGCAGAGGTAGGGTTCAAAAACTACAGCTAGGCACTTTGCAAAAAAGGGTCATTTTTCACTGCGAAATTGAGGTGTGACCACGTTGCGTTTTGTGCCGTTTCCTGTCGCAGGCACTAGGCCGACCCACACAAGTGAGGTACCATTTTTCTCGTAAGACTTTGGGGAACGTGGGGTGGGTGGAAATTTGTGGATCCACGCAGATTCCAGAACTTTCCACCACAGAAATATGGGGAAAATGTGGTTTTTTTGACAATTTTTTATGTTTGCAAGGGATTCTGGGTAACCGAACCTGGTGGGAGGCAGTTCAGTCACCCCATCCTGGATTCCCCTGGGTGTCTAGTTTTCAAAAATGTATAAGTTTGCTAGGTTTCCCTAGGTGCCGGCAGAGCTAGGGTTCAAAAACTACAGCTAGGCACTTTGCCAAAAAAGGGTCATTTTTCACTGCGAAATTGAGGTGTGACCACGTTGCGTTTTGCGCCGTTTCCTGTCGCAGGCACTAGGCCGACCCACACAAGTGAGGTACCATTTTTCTCGTAAGACTTTGGGGAACGCGGGGTGGGGGGAAATTTGTGGATCCACGCAGATTCCAGAACTTTCCACCACAGAAATGTGGGGAAAATGTGGTTTTTTTGACAATTTTTTATGTTTGCAAGGGATTCTGGGTAACAGAACCTGGTGGAAGGCAGTCCAGTCACCCCATCCTGGATTCCCCTGGGTGTCTAGTTTTCAAAAATGTATAGGTTTGCTAGGTTTCCCTAGGTGCCGGCAGAGGTAGGGTTCAAAAACTACAGCTAGGCACTTTGCCAAAAAGGGTCATTTTTCACAGCGAAATTGAGGTGTGACCACGTTGCGTTTTGCGCCGTTTCCTGTCGCAGGCACTAGGCCGACCCACACAAGTGAGGTACCATTTTTCTCAGAAGACTTTGGGGAACGCGGGGTGGGTGGAAATTTGTGGATCCACGCAGATTCCAGAACTTTCCACCACAGAAATGTGGGGAAAATGTAGTTTTTTTGATAATTATTTAGGTTTGCAAGGGATTCTGGGTAACAGAAACTGGTGGGAGGCAGTCCAGTCACCCCATCCTGGATTCCCCTGGGTGTCTAGTTTTCAAAAATGTATAGGTTTGCTAGGTTTCCCTAGGTGCCGGCAGAGCTAGGGTTCAAAAACTACAGCTAGGCACTTTGCCAAAAAAGGGTCATTTTCACTGCGAAATTGAGGAGTGACCACGTTGCGTTTTGCGCAGTTTCCTGTCGCAGGCACTAGGCTGACCCACACAAGTGAGGTACCATTTTTCTCGTAAGACTTTGGGGGAACGCGGGGTGGGTGGAAATTTGTGGATCCACGCAGATTCCATAACTTTCCACCACAGAAATGTGGGGAAAATGTGTTTTTTTTACAATTTTTTATGTTTGCAAGGGATTCTGGGTAACAGAACCTGGTGGGAGGCAGTCAAGTCACCCCATCCTGGATTCCCCTGGGTGTCTAGTTTTCAAAAATGTATAGGTTTGCTAGGTTTCCCTAGGTGCCGGCAGAGCTAGGTTTCAAAAACTACAGCTAGGCACTTTGCCAAAAAAGGGTCATTTTTCACTGCGAAATTGAGGTGTGACCACGTTGCGTTTTGTGCCGTTTCCTGTCGCAGGCACTAGGCCGACCCACACAAGTGAGGTACCATTTTTCTCATAAGACTTTGGGGAACGCGGGGTGGGTGGAAAGTTGTGGATCCACGCAGATTCCAGAACTTTCCACCACAGAAATGTGGGGAAAATGTGGGTTTTTTGACAATTTTTTATGTTTGCAAGGGATTCTGGGTAACAGAACCTGGTGGGAGGCAGTCAAGTCACCCCATCCTGGATTCCACTGGGTGTCTAGTTTTCAAAAATGTATAGGTTTGCTAGGTTTCCCTAGGTGCCGGCAGAGCTAGGGTTCAAAAACTACAGCTAGGCACTTTGCCAAAAAAGGGTCATTTTTCACTGCGAAATTGAGGTGTGACCACGGTGCGTTTTGCGCCGTTTCCTGTCGCAGGCACTAGGCCGACCCACACAAGTGAGGTACCATTTTTCTCGTAAGACTTTGGGGAACGCGGGGTGTGTGGAAATTTGTGGATCTACGCAGATTCCAAAACTTTCCACCACAGAAATTTGGGGAAACTGTGTTTTTTTGTACAATTTTTTAGGTTTGCAAGGGATTCTGGGTAACAGAACCTGGTGGGAGGAAGTCAAGTCACTCCATCCTGGATTCCCCTGGGTATCTAGTTTTCAAAAATGTATAGGTTTGCTAGGTTTCCCTAGGTGCCGGCAGAGCTAGGGTTCAAAAACTACACCTAGGCACTTTGCCAAAAAAGGGTAATTTTTATTGTGAAAATGTGGTACGTCCACGTTGCATTTTGAGCCATTTCCTGTTGTGTGCACAAGGGATACCCACACAAGTGAGGTAACATTTTTATCGGGAGACTTAGGGTAACACAGAATTGTAGAGCAACTGTTATTACCTATTGACTTTCGATGCATTTCTGCCTTCCAAATGAAAGACAATGTGTAAAAAATAAGTTATTTTGAAAAATGACCTATAATTCTCATGCTAGCATGGGTACTCCCAATTTCGGAAATGTGCAAATATCTACTGTTTCTAAAATCTACATTTTGTTCCCATTTCAGAAATACATAGGTGTCTTTCATAACAATTTTTCCATGTATACATTTTCCCAAAATAATTGCTATATACCCGGTACATAATAAAAAACCATTGCAAGATGCTGCTCAATTATTGGCTCTGGGTTCGTCGGGTTCTTGGTGAACCTACAAGTCCTATATATCCCCACAACCAGAAAGGTCCAGCGGATATAACGGTATATTTCTTTCAAATAGCTGTCATAATTAGAAGAAGTTACAGGTGAAAACGTTGACACAAATGGCTGTTTTTTTCAACTAATTTTCAATTTTTCCTTTATTTAACTGTTAGTTTCTATAAGGAAAACTTTAAGGATATACACAAATGACCCCTTGCTGAATTCAGAATTTTGTCTACTTTTCAGAAATGTATGGCTTTCCAGGATCCATTATTGGTTTCATACCCATTTCTACCATTAACTGGAAGGAGGTTGAAAGCACAAAAAATAGCAAAAATAGGCTATGTCCCAGAAAAATGCCAAAACTGTGTAAAAAAGTTGGTTTTCTGACAAAAGTCTGCTTGTCCCTGAAAGCTGGGAAGATGGTGATTTCAGCACCACAACCCCTTTTTGATGCCATTTGCAGGGAAAATCAAGACGCTTTCATCTGTAGCCCTTTTTCGCATTTTTCCAAAAAAAACAAAATTTAGCTGTATTTTGACTAATTTCTGAGTCCCCTCCAGGGGAATCCACAAACCCTGGGTACCTTTACAATCCCCATGATGTTAGAAAAAGGACGCAAATTTGGCATGGATACCTTATGTGGTCAAAAGTTACAGGGCCTAAGCGCGCACTACCCCAAATAGCCAAAAAAAGGCTTAGCACAGGAGGGGAAAAGGCCTAGCAGCGAAGGAGTTAATATTAGAATGGGCAACTCAAAGATAGTCGATAGACTCATAACTAGTACTATAGGTGATTTTTTTCTTTGTTTTAGAGAAGTACAATTATGTGACTGCTTTTGCCTTTCAAAATAATTTTGTGGAGATTAACTGAATTACTAATCTTTTTTTTTTATCGTCTTCATTTCTCACATCTGCACCCAACGGCAAGAAGAGAGCCGTTGTAGAGGGTCCAGGAGAAGCTGGTCAGTAGGAGGCGTCAACCACCAGCATAGCCGAGGGCTCTGCTGACCCCTGTAAGTTCTATTATTTATTATAATCATTTCCCTAATGTTGGGTTTTATGATTGTTGTGGGCTTAGGGTGGAATCTTGGGGCATTAGAATGTTGGTGCTGGGTTCCAGGATGGGAGTTGCTGCCTGGAGGCTGGTGTTGCTGGTGGGAAATAAAGTTTGTCTGACACCCTTACCTGCTGTCTTCCTTCCACGCCATCTTCCTTTCACATGGCGTCGAGGATGGGATACAAACCCCCTCATGCAAAGCACAATGGATTCCATTATTGTTTCATTCCTGTTATCCCTACATTATCTTTATTTTCCTTATATTACATGGTTTTCTTTTTTGGTAGCTGATTTTTACGGTCTCTGGCCTCTAGTTCACTTATCTTCTGCTTTATTGGTAATCTTTCCATCTGTCCTATATGTCTTGTGCTACTATAAGAGTAAGACTAAGAATAACACATTTGGTACTCTACTGTCTACCGTGAAGACTGCAGGCCCAAGTAAGCTTGTATAATAAATATTAATTACCATGTATGTTTATTGATAAGGTTTTCTTTTTTAACTAACTGCCCAGAGTGATATTTTGTTAGAAGATACTGCAGTGCTAACCAAACTGTAGTGATGTATTGCGGTTGTATTTGTGATTGGAAAAATTAAGGGTTGGCGTATCTGGAATCTAAAATATGTACAATGTTGTATTCTAGCCACACAGACCACTAGTGAGGCCTGTTCCAGTGCTGCTGCAGTAGGAGAGTCAGTTGGAGGGGGAGAAGTGGCAGCAGGGACGAGCACTGGTAAGTCACATAATTGCTTGCTTATTGACAATTACTATTATACTCACTAGGTAGTACCAGGGTGTCATCAACTCGTGACTGTGAATCCCCTGCTTTACCAGCTGCAGCGATGGTTGAGTTATTATGGCCTCTTCTATCTGAAACTCAACAAAAGCTTACATAATGAGAGTTGATGGCTAGAGGAAAATATGAAAGAATGGAAGGTTAAAAGAAAGGAAAATGGTATATGAGTGAAAGGGTGAGTGCGTGAAAGGGTCCGTGGGTGGGTAAAGGTATGGATAGGCAAAAGGATAGTTGGAAGAAAGGGTGGATATTGAATTGGAAATTTTGGTGAAAGACTGGATGAGAGAAAGTAAAGCTTAATCATGGTGTCTATGGGTGAATTAGAATGAAATGATGAATGAAAATTTGTATTTTTTTGATGAATAAGCATGGCAGCTCTACTGAAGTAGACACATATTGCACAGTCAACACTGCAGAAATGACCGACACTGCACTTTGGTCATAGGTAGCAAAATGTCATGAGAGGGGAGGGGGGGTGATGAATGATGGGCGGGAAGCATCTGGCTCACTTAAAAAATATAGTGAGTCAAGAAAATAGAACAAAAAATAAAAATAAAAAACCCACTTTGAAATATAGATTTTGATAAGCCTACATAAGCATAGTAGCTGAAGTAGGTGAGCAGCATGAGAAGAGCTTTCTCATGCTGCTCACCTACTTCGCTTACTATGCTTATGTAGGCTTATCAAAATCTATATTTCAAAGTGTTTTTTTGTTGTTGTTCTATTTTCTTGACTCACTATATTTTTTAAGTGAGCCAGATACTTCCCGCCCATCATTCATCACCCCCCCTCTCCTGTCATGACATTTTGCTACCTATGACCAAAGTGCAGTAACAGTCATTTCTGCAGTGTTGCCTGTGCTATATGCGTCTACTTCAGTTAATGCAGCACTTACAAAGTTTTCAATGCAAACCAATACACAACAAGGTATATTGCCCTTTGCCCACTCAGTCACCTGTTAGTATTTCACTCCTTTATTTTTCCGTCCCAGCCTACCAAAGATTCAGAAAATCCATTCATGGCATGTGCCACATTTGATTTTATAACCAAGTGAAGTGAAATAAATCCAGAATATATTTCATGGTTTCCCATAACAGATTAATTTTGAAACTTGTCAGATTTTTCCCTTTTGACTTCCATTGACTAGTACAGTGACTGAATAAGCCAAAGATGACGAATCGATGATCAGTGTAATGACCGCTCTATTCTATGCCAAAAACTCTACCCTACCCGCCTTATCCCTCTACCCTATCCTGCTATAGAGTAAGTCAGGTTTCCTTTCCTTACTTACGCCCAGAGAATGTATTTGTTGGAAATGATGTGTGGTGGTGGGCGAGGCTAGTGACTAAAGTGGGAGTAAGTGCATGATTTGATGTCAAGTTTGGTGTATGGGTAAACACTGTGATGAACGTGCCAAATACAATCTATATAACCCGTTCCATTCCCTGTAGTGCAGTCCATCATTTTTCCCAATGTCTACTTACAGTCGAGAGGCTAATATCAGCGTTTCATACGTGAGATGTGTCACATAGTATCTTATTTATTATTCATCTGCCTCTTTTAAGTCAGGGTAGAAAGAGAAATGCATTTGGCGAAGAGCAGAGCCACTGAAATTAAAAATAGGTAATTGTCAACTACAGCTGCCCCAGCTGTAGACAGTAGCAAAATAAAAATACCCGACACGCTGGCTAGCAACGAGCATTGCTCCATTATTTAAGCACAACACACAACTTGTTCTCCATAGTGCATAATGCTGTACTCATTAATGAGAGGTAATTTATTTTTCCACTCAAAAGTGTCTGTTTATGGTTACTTGAAAAGCCTTTGGAGGAAAAAAAAGCCAAATCAGTTTTTTCAATCCAGTGTTATTCTGCTATAATACTTTTGTGCCACACAGTCAGTGCTTTTTATGCAAGGCATGTATGGGTAAAACAAAATTGGCCTTGTGAATCTCATAATCATAATGACATCAAATTCCAATGGCCTTAGGGGACCAGCAATGTGCTGCTACTGTGCCATCCACTAATTTAAAACAATTGTTTGCACAGAACATTATTTACAATTTGTCTATTTTTTTTCTTTTCTCAATATAGCTACTCCTGCTGCTACCCCATGGGACCCAACAGTCAGAGATAGCAGCCTGTCTGTGGCTGCATAGTCTAGAGCATATACAGCAGGAATATCATCAGCTGGAGGCCCTGGAAAAGGAGGAGGAGGAAGTAAATGCCTCTCAGCTGCGCTCTAGTGCAGCCGGTCCCCCGCAGCCTCCAGCCTCCTGGCCATCACATCGCCGGCGCTGCTGCCAGCTGACATCAACTGCTGCCACCTCCTCCCACACTAACAACAGCAAGCCATTGATGTGGCGCATCCTGCAGCGGCTGGACACCAATGAGAGCTTGCTCACCATAATGGAACAGAGTCTGGACAGCTCCGGACTCAAATCCAGAACGACCTCTTATACCCTTTTTTTTTTTACATTTTTTGTTTTGGTGGGAGGGACTTGTTGTAGCTGGGAGGGTAGGGTGGGAAGGGAGTCAGGCCCCAGTTTCTATGGACATTTCAGATTTTGGGACAATGGGGAACGTATCAGTTTATTTGGGAAGAGTGGTGGACATTTTGTGTGGGTGGGTATGGTGGGATTCTTTGTAGATAAAATAAAAGGAAACTTTATCGAAATTTATGCCTGAAGTATTTTGTTTTACTTTTAATATGCACTGATGCCTTCAGTTTTTACGCAGCCTGTTCATGCGCTTGTAAGAGAGAGTGTACCGCTTAGTTATAGAGTTATACCTCTTTAACTATCTTGACCATTGGGGGATGCTGCCATGACCTACATTGTCTACAACAACCTAGATAAACGAGTACTTGTAGTAGCAGTTAGTTACTTACTTACTTACTAACTTACCTAGTTCACTTCACTCCATAGTTTTCTTACCTGAATATAGATGAAGCAATAACAGGAAAGTCATGACAACTTCACAAGCGAGGGCCCACTTCCACCCAGGTGAGCTCCAACTGTAGGATTATTCGGAAGGTTTGTCCATCGTAGGCAGATAAATGGAAATAAAAACACTGAGTTAGTGGGATATATATCATAGCTTTACAAAGAGTTGATACCAGACTACTATATGATAACACAACAAGAATTCCTGATAATGATAAAAGAACAAAAAATAGCAATAGTAGTAATTTGGCTAATGGGGGGCTATTAGTAACTTACAAAATCCTCGAGTCATAAACAATTTACTCAAAGTCTGGAGTGGTATTTATTTGGTATTTATTTATTTAATTGCATAAGTTAATTAAAACCATTGCATTACAATAAAACATTAAAAGAAGTAAGAACATCTCAATTCATAGAAATAAAACAGGATCTGAGAAAGTGCAATAATTAAAATGGCAGCGGTTGTTTAAGGGCTTCTTATCATGATTTCAATTGGGCGTTGCTTTTTGGCTAGACCCATAAGAAAGTGTCACCCTGCTGGCTCCTTCAAATCACCAAGGCTGCTTTAATTTCTTTTCTTTTTGCTGATACTCTTTTTCTTTTCAAGTGCTTATACTTGGCGACTGTGTTGGGAAATGGACTTTCGCAGGCCTGTGTTTGAAATAGTCCAGTATCAACGTTTGAACGGTTCGAGGACTAGGTCGGGGGGCCAAGCCAAGGTACATAGCACCCCTGATAGTTTGAACGAATCTTCCACAGCGAGCCAGGATATAAGGTTCATTTTGTGTAAAACATAGAGCAGAGGCTCCCTAGCAGGTGGTTACTTTTTCTTTCAAGCAAAGGTCTCTAAGGAGAAGCCTCCTTTCTGTTGTTAAAGTCGGGCAGCAGCACAGAAGGTGCAGTCATGATTCTCGTTTATATTCACATAAGCGGCATGCTCCTCCTGTGTTTTGAATTGCCCAAGCTCGACTGAAGTCCGTAATTGGGAGAGCCAGCAGTCGCATATACATAATCTCTCTTCTGGCCTTAGGGTTGAGCAGGGCGGTAAAGTAAGGCTGAGGTTTATTTATTAAATATGAATCATTCAGCGGTATCTGGAAGGGTAGTGTTTTTAATGCTGCCTGGTCTTGCTGATAAGAAACTTGTTGTACTTGTTTGTTGATGCGCGTTTTCCAGATGATATAGGAAATACAAGTCAGAACAAGTGCTGATTTATTTATTTCAAGGGAATCCATAGCTTTCATGAGCTGCTTGTTCCATGGTGAACCAGTTTTTTCAAATATGTCTCTGAGGCAGCTTTTTAAGGTATCCCCTGAAGATTTTAAAATTCGGATATAGTATTTTAGAAAATCGGCCTCGAGGTTTAGTGATTGTTTAACTAACCCGAGCTCTAGTCTAAGTCTCGCCCTTGAAAGGTGTTTTGGTAGTTGAAAGATTCTTTTATAGGCCACGCACAGAGCTCGCTCTAAGGTTTCTGAACAAGCACCCGGAAATGCTTGGTGCCCGTACGAGAGTGTTGGGAGAAGTGAGGCTTGAGTGACCTTTCTTATAGCCTCTGCTGACGGACTATCTAGCTTGTTGTTCAATTTTGTTAAACCATACGTTATAGCCGTCGATTTATGGATCAGATCCTTGCTGTTTCTGTGAGCCATATCCCCAAGTACTTATATTTCTGCACTGTAGTAATTATCCTAGAGCCAATTGTACATGTAATAAGTTTTTTGTGTTTTTGCCGAACTATTACTAAAATCTTGGTTTTATCTGGATTGATGGTAAGATAGTTGGATGTACAATATTCATGAAAACTAGTCAGTGCTCGTTGGAGGCCCACTTTGGTATGTTCCATGATGACTATGTCATCTGCATACTGAAGAATATGTATAGAACGATTTCCTAGTCGAGGAGGGGCCAGGCATTTATTAACAAGAGCTTTTCCGAAATCGGCAGTGTACAAATTAAAAAGAAGGGGGGCAAGCACACAGCCCTGCTTCAAACCACCAGCAGTGTTGATTTTGGCAGAGAGAGACGTGGGGCCTGTTTTCACCTGCACCCAGGCTTCTGAGTAGAGGGACATTATAGCTGTTAAAAGTGAGGGTGGAATGCCCCAGTTCGCTAATTTCTTCCACAACAATTGTCTGTTAACCTTGTCAAACACTGCAGTTAAATCGACGAAGCAGCAAAATAGTGGAGGTTGATGCAGCTGAGTTGCGGAGTGACAGAGGGCAGATAATGCGATTATATTGTCAGTTGTTGCGGCTCCTCCTCGGAAGCCTGTTTGAAAGAAAGGGAGCAACTCGTTTTCTTCGGCCCAATTTTCCAATTTTTTCAAGAGGCTACGTGCATATGCTTTGGCTTTCAGGTCTAACAAAGCTATTAGGCGATAGTTGTTTGGATTAAGCCGATCTCCTTTTTTGTAAATCGGACATAATATTGATCCCTTCCAGGCTTCTGGGGTTTTTCCGAGGGTATAAGCGCTATTGAATAGTGGGGTCAATAACATTGCCCAGCCCTCTGGAGCGGATTGGAAGATCCCCGCAGGGAGGCCATTTGGGCCCGGCGCCCCACTTGATTTCATGCATTTTATTAGACTTGTAATATCTCTTGGTTGGATTGGGGTTTGATGGTCACCTCTATTCGATGGGACTAGGGCCATGGTAGATGTTAAATTATGTGTCTGGAACTGAGATCTCAAATGGTTCTCCCAGACAGGGGCCGAGACATCATTTGTCTTCAGGGGTCCAAGATATTTTAATCTGTTCACATACTCCCAAAATGAGCTAAAGATCCTTCTTTGAGCATGATGAATAACTTTTTCCATTCTTCGTCTTGCTGAGCGCGTTTCAGGGTCCAGATGTTTTTTTTAAGAGTTTTCCGTGCTTCCTTTGCTGCCAATAAGTTTCTGTAAGTTGGATTTAATTTAAACAGACGAGATTTCTTCCTCAGGTTCTTCCGCGTGAGGTTACTGGTTTGTTCCGAGAGAGGTTTTCTAATGTCACTTGACAATTGTTGGGATCGCTTTGAAAAGCCTTTATGGCCCTGAAAGAGTGCTCCCAACTCTCTGGTCATGAAATCCCAATTTGCTAAAAGAAAAAGAAAATTCCCTGGGTGTTCCTGTAATCGGAGGTTCACCTCATTGAGCCAGTTCGTCACCTGGGGCGAATAAAATGGTTGCCATTTTATTCATTTCACCATGTTGGTTAGTTCATCTTCTGTGGAGTGGCCTAGCTCTTGGCCTGTATCTGCTATCTGGTGATTCAAGTTCAGATTTATTACCAGGGGATTGTGGTCACTTTCTGTGCGATTTACGATGGCGAAGCTCTGAAGATGATTAATCAAACCATTTGACATGAAGATGTAGTCGATTGCGGAGATTTTCTTAAACGTGGGTCAGGCATCCGGAGTCTGATTTGCTGTTTTTAGGCCATATGTGATGAGTAGATTGTTAAATTCATCGCATTCGCTATTACTCTGTCCCACATTATGTCGACGGCCCAAATGTTTGGTGTTAAAATCGCCTACCAGCAGGATTTCGTGCGCGGGATAAATTCGATGACTGTCTTGATGGTCGAGCACAGATTACTCATGGCGAGCGCTTTTGAAGTTTTACGGGGATTCAGGTAGCAATTTATGAGGACCAATGAGAAAGCCTTCTGACTGCTTCTTAGGCCTTTAATGGCTATGGTTTGTATGTTCTTATGGGCCCGCTTGTCAGCAGAGATCGAGACCATGAGATATTGCTTTAGAAAGATCGAAAGGCCCCCCGAAGGCCGCCCAAATAAGCTTGTTTGTGTTGCTGATTGAAAGCTTTCATGGTACCCATAGATTGCTGTTGGAGTGAGTGACCAGGTCTCCTGGAGACAGATAATGTCGTTGTTGCTTAAGAAGTCGCGCCCTTGTTTAGAACGAAGCGTTGAGGCCAGCCCCGCCACATTCCAAGAGATGATGGTGAGTTGGTCTTTTAATGCCAATTTCCCATGCTGAATGGGCACTACAGTTGGCCTGAGTGAAAGTTCTCTCGGGCTAGGTAGCGTAAAGGAAGTTATTATCCTTAAGAGCTGAATTTGTCGTTGCCCCCTCCAAATTCTGGTCTACGGGTTGCCAGCTAATTGGCCGGTCTTTTTCATCACAGTGGATCGTTAATAGATTGGATGCTCGTGTTGTACTTACTAACCAATCATGAGTTGCCCCCCAAGCTCCCTTCAGTGTACATTTTCTAGCGGGAGGTCTGTGGTCCTCAATTAGGACATGTGGGTATTTCCTTGGCCTGGTGGGCTCTAATTCTATGCCCCATTCATCAAAAATGGAGGCTTCTTTGAGGATGGCATCTCTGGTGGCAGTTGAGTCCCAGCTTGTAATGGTGGATTCAGGTGCCCTTGTCCCCGATATATGGGCACATTTTACTGAATGTAGTTTCACTGAGGTTAGATGCTTGAGAGAAGGAATATGTTGAATTAGTTTTAATAAGTTCCCTCTATTCAAAATATCAGCTGCTCCGTTAGAGACGTAATGAGTGATAAATATTAAGCCGGCAGATGGATTTTCTTCCTTCTTTTCTCCATCCCCACTGGTACACGGATGTAAGACTTGCCCCAATGGATGAGACTGGAGATCTGAACTTTCACTTACTCCCTGGCCTGTTTCCTCACCGTCCCTTAACGCTGGGGACCGGCTAGCGCTTCCTTGTGTGTGTAGCGAGAGGCTATGGATTTGCTTCCATGTAACATTTTTCTCCGCAGCTGGTTTCATAAATTGAGATGGACTGGGATTTCTTGTGCAGTCTCGTGTATTTGTGTTCCCCCTCGGCAAGGTTTCCTGCACCTGTTCGTCATTCCTTATAGTGTTGACCGTTGTGTGCGTGAGTATTCCTTGAGGAGGTTTGATCTGTGTAGTCATTGTTGATGGACTAATAGAAGTGTAAGGCAAAGTAGAAATGGTATATATACCATTCTGTATGGCTGCTGTTCCTACATTGAAAGGGATGCCAGGGGCCATAATTTGACCCACGTACCTATTTGGAAGATAGTTTCCACTCTCGCTGTTTAGTAATTTTCCCGAGCTGGACTGATGTATCGCAGGAGTATCAGCCAGGGGCCCGACCATACCCATGGATTGTGTTGAAATCGATGGACAGTCACCTCGCATCCCATTTACTAGTTCGTCTGTGTTTAGTATTCTTTGAGTACTCTGAGTATTTTCTCGTGTCGGGGAGGACTCCTTTTTCTGGATGTTGACAACTAAGTGATTGGAGTGTAAATTAGAACCTGAATTTGGTCTTTTATTGAAAATGGGGAAAAGTTTAACCAGCTTTCCTTGTTGTGTAATTGTGTATGCTCTTTATCCTAGGCCTGTAGTCACCTGAAACCTTTTTTGTAAGCGCTGTTTTTTTGAGAGTTTTTTCAGCTTCTTTTTTGCTCTTCTAGATAGAGGAGCTTCCCCTGAGACATGAATAATAGGAGCTTGCTGTGAATAGAGAGATTCCCCAGAGACATGAGTATTAAGAGCCTGCTGCGAATCAAAAGAAAGTTCTTCCGAAGAATATGCATTAGGGATTCGCTTACTGGGACTCTTGCTTAGGTCTGAGTTTGTGTGGGGGCTTAGGCTAATGCTGAAGTGAGCATTTACGTCCGTGCTTTCATTGTTGCGAGAACTTATCGCCTGATATACTGGTTCCCTTGTCGTCCTTATGTGGCTGGTTGCGGCCTCTCTGATATCCTTAGATATAATTGCGGGTGGGCCGTTCTTCCTGGCGTTATCTAATAAGGCCAACAAAATTTCCGGTAATGTGTTCAGTTTATCCATTAGTTGAGTACAAGAGCACGATTGGCCCAGTTCCGTCTGGTCTAGTTTGTATTTGATCGTTGTTAACCTGTTCCCTAGAACCACTAATGTTGTTGCTATTGACTGAATCAGATCGATCTGGAGCTCCATTTTTTGTGACTGCCAGAGTAGAGCTTTGGCTATTGTGTCTTGTTTGTATAGACAGAAATCTTCACAGTTATAGTCTGCTGGACTTCCCATACTGGCTTGGTCATTGCTCACTTTGTGTAAATGGAGCGGCGATTGGTAGTTAGTATTTCTAACACGCATAATGTCTGGCCTTAGTGTTTGAGATAGAGATGCTTCCATTTGTGCATCTATTTGAGCTTCTAGGGTTGATAAAAATGCCTGTGATAGGCCCCCCTGGGCAGGAATGGGTGTAATCCTTTGCTTCTGCTCCTCTTGTGGGGCTTTTACTTCTGGGGCTTTTACTTCTGGGGAGATTGGTAGGCTTAGCTCAATAACCATTCCCTGTGCTGAGGCGTGAACTTGAGCTGTTATTACAGTATGGGTATCTCCCCCAGCCAGCCTGATTGAATCTCCGACTTGTTGGAGTGTGGGATGGGAAATTGATCTTCGTAAATCCTTAGGCTGGGTCGGTTCTGAGCTCGGTGAGGCTGCCCTATTTAAAGATCAAGAACGTCTAGGTTTTTCCCTTGGGTCCTTCTCACTGTTACTGTTGTGTTCCCAGCGGGAAACCAACAGGAGACCGGCGAGAGACCGGCGGTAGCAGGCGCTGCAGGCCGGGAGACGCGAGGCAAGTTTCGGCGTCTTCCTCGCTCGCTCTCACTTGGAGTGGACAAGCTTAGGTTAGGCGTTTATTATTATGCAACACAAGGCCTGAATGAAGATGCTAACAAATTATGTTCTTACTTCTATATCTAAAATATGGATCACTTTTTATGCGCAGGTGGGTAAATGGGGCCAGTGTGAGTTATTGCTTGAAAGATCCTGCAGTGAGTTTGTGTTTCTTTCACCACATCCACCCCACCAAGTGTGTGATCCATTGATGGTGCAAATTAAGCCACACCTCAATAAATCACACAGTCCGGGGGAACAGGGTTGGGGGTTTGATGAATGGATATGAAACAGGATTTAGGGAAAGGTTTGACAAAGACAAACACTACACAAGCTGAGCAGCAGATCGTTCATCATCAATCTGTTGTGGAAGGAAACGAAGAAATGAGTATGACAGAGTACAGTTAAATGCATTGCAAACAGTCCTTCTGCCCCTGAGACCCAAGTTACAGATATTTAAATGCTCTGTTTGTTAAATGAAAAATGATACTCTATTGCAAAATTAGGTGGTGCATCTGCATTATGATCGGGAATGTCCATCACTCTTGGTATCCTGTCTGGACTGGTCCGGTAGGTAAGCAGAAGTGTTGAGCTCAGCGTTTGTCTTTGTTCGTGCAGGAGACTAGAAGACCTCCAGATTGTAAAATAGAAACTGTATTTTAGAGTCAAGGAGATGGACAGAAGGAAGGTAAGCTCCAACAAAAAAGGGACCCCCTCTCAATGTTGCATTTAAGGTCTGGGAGAAAAAGGGGACAAAAAAACCAAACAATATGTCAAAGACAACCTCCCACCTGACCTCTATTTCTTTGTACTTTTAGGGCTACGACTGCTCCTCTGAGTTACTACTATATTATCTGAGACATACACAACATTACTTTATCAAAACTTTTTTTATTATTTTCTTTTGAATTATTTTCTTTCAAATTATTTCATTATTAGTGTACAAAAAATATTAAAAACCATATATATTATAAACACTTTTTTTCCCCAGACCTTAGCCTCAGACACTTATAGCCTCAGACACTTGGTTTACCACTGAACTGAAGTCGATTGCTCCTAGCTGTTGATGAGGTAGTCCTGCAACTCTGGCCCTGAGTTCTTCCATCCTCCTCCTGACTCCAAGTAACTCGTCCCAGACCAGTCATCATGACCCGAGCAAGATACACTTGTAGTGCACTACTGTTGACGAACAAGTAGAGAAACAGAATTGCAGTATTTTGCATTGGTTTTTGTTTGTTAACTGAAGTGATTTTTCTGGTCTCTGATGAGCCAGAAAAAAGGAGAGGACCCTGCAATTAAATCTGGCTGTAAAACGGCCAATTAACATCAAAGAAATAAATGATCGTCCATCACTCTGGCTCCAAATATTGCAAATCAATAATCTCAAGCAAGTTCCAATGTTACAGTTCAACACCCTCCCTCACTGTCTGCCACCACATGAATCATCAACCATCACTCACAATCACTCGATAATCAGATCACTGATTAGTGCAATGGCTACCTGTTCCAATCCAAGCACGGTGGTAGGTACACTAGCTCGACTTTGAAGAAAGCAACAGATTGGAATTTGGCAGTCTTGTAAATCAAACTGCTGTCTGGGGTAGCCATCCTAGATGATGAAAAAAGCAGAATGATCATAGGAGTGAACCATACACGTTGATTAATTTTCACTAAGTAAGTTTGTAAAGGCCAATCACTTCCAGAGAAAAAATGAACGCCCAACACTCAGGCCCCAAACATTGACACTCAATCATCCACGAAAGTTCCCACATTACAGTTCAACACCCTCCCTCACTATCTGCCATCACATGAATCATCACTCACACACCGTTGCAATAGTGAAGTTACCTCTTCCAATCCAAACACGGGTAGTTTAGGTAGTTTGGGTATTGGGTATTCATCTTTGACGCAGGCAACACATTAGAATTTGGTATTGCCACTCTTGTAAATCAATGATCTTCTTTGGGCAGATCTGCTAGTGCTAAGTGATGCAAAATGGGATAGGTAATAGGCATACGAGCGGGGCAGGCATTGTTTCCAATGTCATGAAGGAATTGTAGAGACTTCTTCAATGCACACTGGTCCAACTGCAAACAGGCAAAATATGTGACAAAAAAATGGTGGGGCAGGAAAAATCTGACACAAAAATAATAATTTTCCACAAGCTACTTTTCTTTGTGCAAAGATATAAATTTTACAAGAAATAATTAAGAAGTTCAATGGGGGCACTAAGTCCGTGAAGTAGAGTTCATCCTCAAACTCAGGTGGGTCACCCAGAAGTGGGTCAGCTAACACACTTCATTCTGACCAATCATCCTCCTCTTCCTTCTGTGCTGTTTTAGGAATGGTGTAATTGTACGGTATAACATGTTGGTTCATTTTGATCATAGTCAATCTCTCCATGTCTTGAGGTGAGAGACTGGTCCTCACTGTAACAATGGTACCAGCTGCACTGAACATATGCTCATCAGACACACTAGGAACAGGACAAGCTAGACACTTTATTGCCAGACTGCTGAGCTCTGGCCATTGGCGCATCTTCCCATACCAATACATCAATGGATTCTGATCCAAATAGACCTCTTTTGGATCATGCAGATACTCCTGGAACATCCTGTGCATAGTTATTGGTGCTGCCACTTGCTCAACCTCTTTTGCCAACACCTCTGCACTGGACCTGCCGATTGAAACCAATACAATGCAGAGGGTGGGTATGGTCCTTCTGTTGCTGTTGTTGCTGGTGTTCTGGTGGATGGTGTTGTTGGCTGCTGTGAGAGAAGACTGCCCTCTCTGGAAGTTGAAGTCGGCAGCCCAGAACTGCAGGGTGGGACTCTAAGTTCCAGCCATTCTTCTTCCAGGTTTCCGGCTTGCTCTACAGTCAGCCTCTTGTATTTCAAAATATCCCCTTCAGAAAATGGACTGAAAGTGGGCAGAATTTTTTTGTACCATGGATCAAGTAGTGTGGCACAAATGTACTCTTTGGATGCAATGATTTTATGTTGCAGCCTTGTATTACAAGCTAAGCAAAGTAAGTAAGTAAACTATTTGAGGAGCGCACAAATGCCGCGGCGCCTTGGCTCTAGAAGTAACGTGTTGTGAGTGACCAGGCTCAGTAACAGAGTTTATTTGGGGGGAAATAGCCAGGTCTTGACCATTATCCTAAACTGAAGCCTATTAGGCTGTAGCCTAATAGTAATCGGGAGCCTGTTCCAAAGATTGGCTGCCCAGTGGGATAGGCTTTTCCCTCCCCTTCTGGCTTTTTTGATTTTGGGAACCTGGACTATTCCTGTATTGGCTGATCTAAGATTCCATCGCAGGGAATACCAAAGAAATAGTTTCTGCATATCCATAGCTCCCCCACCATATAGAGCCTTATGTACCAAACAAAGAGCTTTAAATTCAACCCGTTGTTGGACCGAGAGCCAATGGAGCTGCCTAATGCTAGCGAAGATGGAGTGATATTTAGGGATGTTAAGTAGTACTCGTGCTGCGGCATTCTGCAATGACTGCAATTTGGCAGTCTGGTCCTTGTCAATGCCCAAAAATAAGGCGTTGCAGTAGTCAATTTTTGAGAGGATTAAAGCTCTTATTACAGTTTTCCTGAGGTCCTGAGGAATGAAAGGCAAGATCTTACATAGAATGTTCAGTAGAAAGAAGCATTAGGAAGTCAGGTGATTGAACTGTCCTACAAAGTTTAACTGGTTGTCAAACATTACTCCCTGGTTTCTCGCCTTAGTAGATGGAATGGGGCAGTTACCTGCCTCAGTTGGCCACCATGTTTGATTCCATATAGATGGACCCTGCCCAAACTCCATGACCTCAGTTTTACCATAGTTAAGCTTGAGGAAATTTAAATTCATCCAAACCATGATACACTTCAGACAGTTATGGAAACTAACAGCTATGACTTCAACCCTCCGTGAGATAGATATAACTATCTGGGTTTTGTCAGAGTATGAGATCAGCGTGAAACCGTGTTCTCTGATTAGTTTGGCCAGAGGGGTAACATAGATGTTGAACAAGGTTGGAGATAAAGCTGAACCTTGCGGTACTCCACATGGGAAACAGAATTTATCTGACTTAAGATCGTCCCAACAGACCCTCTGCTCCCTAGATGCTAGGAAGGAGGAGAGTAGGGTTAGAGCCGTCTCTTTAATACCTATTGCCTTCAGCCGCCACATTAGCACCGCATGGTTAATGGTGTTGAATGCTGCTGATAGGTCAAGTAGGATAAGGACGACTCTTCCCCCCATCCAGCTGTCTGCGAATCTCCTCTGTGGCCATGATCACGGCAGACTCTGTAGAGTGGCGTGGTCTAAAGCCATGTTGGGTGGGGCCTAGGAGGTTATTGCAATCTAAGTAGTAAGTTAATTCAGTATTAACTGATTTTCTAAGATTTTAGCCGGTATTGGTAGGCATGATATTGGATAGTAGTTTTTCACCTCAGTGGGATCCAAGGAGGGTTTTTTCAAAATAGGCAAAGGATTAAGCTCTTAACCAAGGCATGCGCTTCTGTGTATTCATTCACACCTAGGGGGGGGGCGAACCTTTCAGACACCTTCTTTACCTGGTCCTGTTGCAGATGCAAAGATGGGGTAGCTTAGCCCATTGTACTGACCTCCTTGATAGCTTTGTGTGTGAAAAACTCAAACGGGAGTAGCATCTGTGTTAGGCATTTGACCAGGACCTATTTGTCTGCATCCATGGTCATAGCTTTCCCAACTGCATCCTCCCCTTATAATGACATAGTCATTTATCTGAATGTACTGCTGAATGTACTGCTCAAAGAGATGTTGCAACATGTAATAGGTTGAGTTCCAACGTGTTTGCACCTCCTGTATCAGGGCTTTAACTAGTGCTCTAATATTACGCTGAATAATCCACAACTGCTTCCGGGATTTAAAAGAGTGGCTGAAATGAGAGAAGATTCTTCTGCAGGTGATCAGTATGTTGCTGACTATGTCTTCTTTTTTGAGAAAGTCTTGCACCACCAATTTGATGCAATGGGCCAAACACAGGACCCTGAAATAGCCTCCGTCTGACATGGCCTAGACTATGTTACTGCCATTGTCTGTGACAACAAATCCAATTCTGAGACCTCTGGGTCGCAGCCTTTCATACACCTTGCTGTTAAATTCCTCTAAGATGTTTACAGCTGTTATGTGACTCTTCCATGGGGAACATGGCCACTGTTGCATGCCACTGAACCCTCTCACAACTTTCTTCAGGGCCAAGCCCTGTAGATATCTTTTGCTTTACCCCCGCAAAAGAGATCCAGTGTGTAGTGATGCACATGTAATGAGTCGCCTGACAACTGGTCCACATGTCTGTCGTCAGGTGGATACTGTGAACAACACTTTGCTGTAAAACTTGTCAAACCAACTGTAGCACATCGTGATGCAGCGCTTGAACAGCAACTCTGGTAAAATATGTCCGACTTGGATTTCGGGCAGATGTCTGCCACAAATTCTACAAAAGAAAAAGGTAGAGGTCCAGCGCTAACATTTTTGCCAGCTTCCCATTGTACAAACATGTACAAACATGCGGTTGGGTGGTTCTGCTCGTAGGGCCCCTACAGCCTAAGCACGCCCGTAATAGTAGCCTGAATTTTCTTCTTTTCTGGGGCCGCTGACACAGACTTCTTGTTTTGAGAAGTAGATGGTAGTGGTAAACTCAATGAGCGTCATGGTGGGGCAGTCACTGTATGCCGTGGTGTCTCCATCTCACTCTGAGTCTTGTGCCATTGTGAAGTTGCAGAGGTGGGTTATTCTGCTGGCACACTGTTGGGGACAGGGCTGCTTTGCGTGTAGATGTCACCCTCTTCTTCCTCATAACCACCTCCCACCATGATTGGACTTGTAGCTGATATTCCCTGGCTCTCCTCTAACCCTGGGCGTAGTTCGCGTAGTCGCGCTACGCGAAGACGTTAAAGCGCTACGCGAGCTACGTGAGCGTGCGTAGTTGCTTGTCGCGCCCGTTCGCGATGCCTTTTTCTTTTTCGGGAACGCATTGTGCGTGTTCGGGACGCTGTTTGCGTGCTCAGGGGATAGTATCTCGCGAACTTGCCCATGTGGTCGCCTATGGGCGCGGCCATCTTGTTTTTCACTTGTCCCGCCCGTTTGCGATGCCTTATTTTCTGTTACGGGTCGTGTATAGCGTGCTCGCGATGCGCATTTCATGTTCGGGAACGCGTCGTACGTGTTCGCGATGCTTTTTGCGTGCTTGGGGAGAAATATCGCGCAAACTTACCCACGCGGTCAAGATGGGCGCGGCCATCTTGTTTTTCACTCTATGCTATGGTTCTGGGCCTGCTTTTCTAGCCTCCCTCAATCTTTGCAATCCTTAGCTTTTACACTGTTTTTCATTTTTTAAAATGTATTATCTATCTCTCTCTGTGCCTAAGTCTATATTTTGCATTTATTTCTACTTTTTACTGTTTTTTTTACTTTTCTACTGTTTTATATTACTTTCTTCTTTAAGCTCCTACTTCTTCCCCTAACTTTATTTTTTCCTTCTAACTTTTCTTTTCCGCCTCCTCCCACACACCCCAGAACCATGGCGAAGGGTAGCAGCAGCACTAACGGCTCCAAGGGCAAGGCGCATGCGCCCAAGAGCCGCCTGCCTTGTGGCAGACTGCGCCCTGCAGGGGTGCAAGCCCGGCAGCTTTTTAGCGAGGCGGAGGTGGCCGCCCTTGTTTTTTTTGTGCAGCGCCACCTCCCCTTGACCTTGGCAGCAGGTGGCAGGCCAGGCTCCGGGTACCCTGCCCAGGAGCGTCACCGCCGGTGGGCGAAGGTGCGCCGGGCAGTGTTTCGCTGCTCAGGGGTCTGGCGCACCCATAACCAGCTGGCTCACCGGTGGTCAGACATCCTGGACCGGGAGCAGGACCTGTTGGACCTGCTAGGTGTCGAGGTCGTGGGGCTTGGTGAGTAGCTAATATATATAGTAGTATAAGTATTGTGTATAATTTTTTAAGAATAACAAGAATACTGCTGCTTACATTGCAGGTAAATTACGTTTCAAAATCTTCTGTGATTGTAGGACACAGGTGCTTGGCGCTACTCTTACTTGTTTGCAACTTTGCGCTCACTTGGCCTGATTATTATGTAAGAGTTTACTTTAGAGAACTTAAGTTAGGTAATGCTATTGCTAGAGAGACTCTAGTCCTTCCTTTGTCCTCCTGTCAAATAGTGGTGGATGGATTGATACTAGGTTTAGTTAGTATTAGTTGATAATTTTTTAGCGGTCTGCGTGACGCATCCTCTGTCACTGAGTGCTGCTTACCCCAGTCCTTAGTAGAACCTTTTGTAGTTTGTTTAGTGAGTGGTAGGCTTAGCAGTGTCAGTCAGTAGCAGAACATCAGACGCAACCAACCAACAATTTGGTGTATGCACAAATTTATGCATGTGTCCTCCATCTAATCTATGCATTTTTGAGGGCTAAAAAAAATGGAAATGCAGACTTAGTGAACAATTGGCCCGTCTGGAATAGGTGGGCTAGGTCAGGTGGTACTTAGACTTAGTTAGTGTTCTGGATTCGAATCAATCAGAATGGAACACTGGATTAGTGTTCATAAATAAGTAGACGGTCTGTGAATCCCGCAAGCCAGTAGTCGATCGGATTAGATAGGTCAATTTTATTGCAATTATTGTTTCCTAAAACGTTTTTGAGCGTTTTTTTAGATAATTTATTTGTTTCACAGCAATCATTAATGTTTGTCTCTTTCTTTATTATATCTTACATGATCACTGATCTGCAGCACCCAGGGGCAAGAAGACGGGGTCCGAGTCGGCGGGACAACCACCAGAGGACCGCTCCTCTACCAAGGGCCCTGCTGCGGGCCCCAGTAAGTCCTCCAATGGTTAATATTAACAATTATATTTCCCTAACTTTTACTGCACCTTATTTTTTCCGAACTATTAATTCTGGTTCCACTTCCTAATTCTATTTTTTACAAAAGTTTCTTTGATCTTGACTTGACTATCTGTTTCTAAATTCTGGTTATCCCTGCCTCTAAGTTCTAACTGCCTCTGCTATGACTCTCTGTACTACTACTATTAGTCTGTCTGTAGCTAAGCTTGCCCAGTTTGCCACTCTTTATTTTACGGTTTTGAATAAAACTCAGATTGACCAATAGCTCTAGCCACTGAGTCCAGTCCTTTGGGTTGTCCTCTTCTAGTCTTCTTAATCTTGAGGCTTTGACAATTACCACAAACAAAATGCCCAACCAGATATTTGACTATTTTTGATAGGATATAGTACTGTTGTGGGGATTCTGCACAGCCACATACAGAACTATGCACAAGAAAATAGGATGTTGGTGATGGGAGGTTGGACCTTCCTCACACCTCAGTCAGAAGTGAACCCACAATCCCCTGACCGACTAGCTATAGTGTCTCATTAGGTCCCCGAACCCCCACCCGAAGATACCCAATAATTACACAACCCAGAACATAACACCCTTTCGCTCACTCACTCATGTAAGTCCACCACCACCACCACACCAAATACCAGAGTCTATGTGTAAGTTCAAAAGGTTTATTTTCAACTAACAAGCTCTGTATGTTGTTCTATAAAATTCAGTGTACTACAGCCAGCTCCAACAGCAAAATGCATAAGATTAAAACAATAAACATTGTTACAAGTGCATGATAGAAGACAAAAGATCTGTGCGAATTCTGGGAGACCCCTCACCGTAGAACGTAGAAGTACTGATTACATGCATCATTCATAAGCTCTGCAAATCTCTGGTTCGTAGAAGGGAATCTTCTGCCTGTTATGAGAAAAATGGTGCGTGTTAGATAGTTTAATGCAAGCATTTCTCAGTCATGCCAAAAAGTGTAACATGTTACTTATGGCTAAGCAATACGGACTAACCGAACTCCATAACAAAGTGGCTTGTTATTCGACCTCTTGTACGCAGCGCTCAGACAGTAGCTGTATGAGCTCATGTGGGCTCAAAAAGGCGTCTTACTGCACAACAAGCTGCGAGGTAACATGCGCAAAAGACATGAAGCGAAAAATGGTTGCATGGCTCAGGCTAACTTTGCAAAGAGTAGAGTAGACTATAATAATGACCCTAGGGACCATAACACTACTAGTGTCTACTGACTCTACTCTAGTACCCAATTTGGACTAGTGATGTATGTTGTATATGTATGTATTAACTTTTTTTTCAATCTTGCTAGTGAAAACGAATAAATAGGGGGAGGTGTACAGGCATCTAAAAATGTGTCATGTTTTTTTCTAGGCGTACTACCGACCACCAGTGCCGGTGGGGCCAGCGGCGATGGCGATGCGGCCATTCTGGAGGGGGCAGGAGATGCGGCACCTGCAGGAGCTACAGGGGGTGAGCCAGCAGCAGTGGCGGGCGGTGGTAAGTTATATGTCTTTACTTATTGACATTGCACTAGCTGGAAGGGTGTTCACTTCACTCAATGTCACTGTACTGTTGAGACTTATTAAGTATGAAGTTGTAGTGAACATTATACAACGGTTGAAGAAGACACCCTTTACTTAGCATTAGCAATGCATTAGCAATAGCATTAGCAGCGTGAGTTGAGTAACCAATGGCCTCTTCTATCTGACTCCAACTCAGCTGTGAAAGTTTTATGGCGAAGACTAAAAGTCAGATCAGATGACCTAGATGGATGTGTTGAACAAGAAGGGAAAGAAGGGTGGAAGGTCGGGCGAGATGTAATATGACTGGCAGAGAAGGATACGTTGGAAGCATGCATAGGTGGCTGATAGGAATCAGATGCATGTGTTGTTGAAGGATGGGTGGAAGGTGAAAGAAGAATGGATGCCTGCCTGGGTGGGTGGGCGACACAGTATGGGTGGATACTGGGGATAGCAAGAATCATCAGCGGTGTTTGGGTGAAACTCAAAGCCAAGGCAAGCAAGGAAGGAGTGGACGCATGGGTGGTTGTTGGTGAAACAAACTAAGGTTTGTGGAGAGATTAAGAAGAATGATAGACATTTACTTAGAATGGATGGATGCCTGTATGTATTCATCATAGACAGCATAGGTGGAGACTGTCACGGGATGCAGAGTCTTAGTTTGAAGGGAATGTAAAAGAAACCGCGCCAGAGTAGCAAAGCCGAGGGGAATACAAGTTGTATTTTCAGAATACAGTTGACTCACAGTAGTTTGCAAGCACATCATATATATTGTGTATAGTTAGTTATCAAGCGCCTTCCTTCGACTCCGAGGACCACTCCCTACCTATGTTAATTTATTTTCGAATGTGTCAGCCAGCCTGCAAAGGGTGGCCTATCTGTTGGTTACACAGTCAATCAAAACAAAGTACCTTATGCAGTAGCGGTCGGTGGTGGGAGTGCTGCCGGGCGGTGATGTGGGGAGGGGCAGGGTGGGGGGTAGTAAACTATGTATTACGGCCAAATACAGGTAACTAAACATAAAAATAAATAAATCAAATTTCATTGTGCGCACTGCACCGCCAAATGCGATGCAGTGCGCGCAACGAAATTAGTTTTATTTATTTATATGTTTACTTACCTGTAATTGGCCGTAATCCATAGTTTACTACCCCCACCCTGCCCCTCCCCTTTGTCACCGCCCGGCAGCACTCCCACCACCGACCGCTACTGACCTTATGTCATCGTCCCATATATAAGCAATGATCATTGGATCAGATATATAATCTGCCTTTTTGTAGTAGCCAGGGCACTGTGAAAATGAAATTGAGCAATTGCCCTTCATGTAACAGAGAGAGTATGGCCAGTGCCACCGGCCGTAATAGAAAAATACGAGCTTCCCCACCTGCAGACAGTAGTAAATAAAACTAACATGAGTCTGCGTCATGATGACTCGTATGTTTGTCTTGGGTGCAAGCATAGCTGACTGAGCTGGCATGCCGGCTACAAGCAGGTTATGTAATTTCGCTAAACTAGAGATAAGAAGAAGACTGGTGTACTGTGTACTGGAGTCCATAGTGTTAGTATAATGCCTGAAACTCCCACAAATGTTAGAGGCCGAGGAAGTGGGAGGATAGATTATTACCACAAATGTTATGTAGTGTGCTTCTTGCTAGTGCTACTGTGCCACTATGTGTTGAATTAATTTTGTGTTACTGTTTTGCTAAGAGTATTGGTTACAACAATATTATTTTTCTTTCTTGATATAGATCCTCCTTCCCAAGAAAAACCATCCCAGAAGGAGTTGGCAGCCAGGGCCCGGCGCCGGAAACTGGAGGCCATCTGCGAAGAGTACCGGCGGCTGGTGGCTCAGGCGGAGGAGGAGGAGGAGGCGGCAGCAGCTGCAGCCTCCTCCGATGCCCCGGGCCCCAGCCAGGCCCCACCTCCAGTGGTACGTCACTGAGGTCAGGCAGCCGCCCGCCACCGCAATTCATTAACAGCCGGCACTGCTGCCCCCCACCCTGGATGCCACTGCAGGGCATTTCGCTGCCAGATGCTCCTCCGGATTTCACGCCTAGAGGAGCAACTAGAGGAGCGGGTGAAGATCCTGGTGGACAAACACCTGAAAGCCCGCCGAATATAAGAACTATAGGACCCCGTTGCATTGCCCCTTTTTTATTCCTTTTGTTGGTGGGTGGGAATTGGGCATTGGGGTTTATGGACATTGTTTGGACTTTTTCGTTTTGGACATTGGTTGGGGTTAGGGAGAGGGGTGGGTCAGGTGTGGGATAGTTTATTTTTGTTAGGGTAATAAATTATATTTATACTTAAACATACAATGTTAATGTTTTGTGGGGGGTTACTGTTTTACGAATTTACGTCACATGGTTTCCTTGCTGCTGCAGGGCCGCAGCCAGTGATTGATTTAAATAATCTTCCGATTATGTAACACAAAACGATAGATGCGGTACCCCTCACTGAGTTATTTGTCCTACTAGTACTGTCAGTCTCTCCTCCTAGTCCATTATACCTCCCACCAAACTTATCTTACCTGAGATTGATGATGATTAAGTTCGGCACAGCGATCGCTGCATGGTTTCCCAAGAGAATGGAGAAGATGCCATGGTTGTGGTGGTAGTAGTAGACACTGGCAGTAGCATTTGCAAAAAAAATAAAAAAGAGACAGTCACTTGCCTGAGAGCGACTGTGGAGGAGTAGTAGAACAAAGTAAAGTACAGTACAGAAGAAGACTGCCAAACAAACAATATTGCAACTGCTAAAGTAAAATAAAACATAATGGTGGCGGGGACAGCCTAGTACAAGAAGTTACAAACTGTAGTTGTGTCGAGTGAGTCACTTAACTTAACACAATCGTAATTCATAAACTTTACTGCTGTGTGGTAGGATGTTGATGATGAATCCAATCAATGCCGGCAATTAATTATGATGTATTAGGTGACGGTCCCTTTGGAAAAAAATTGGCTTGCACATAGACTGAGCATGGGTGGGCAAGCAGAAGAAGATCCTCGCCCTGCCTTGAAATTGAATTAGTGTTGCTTTCACCACATCTGCCCCAGCAAGAGTGTGATCAATTGGTGTACATTTAATGTAGTCACATCACACCTCAATATAAATCACAGCCCGGGGGAAGAGGGTTAGGGTTTGATGAATGGATGGGAAGGGGGTTTGGGGAAAGGTTTGACAAAGAAAAACAGTACGCATGGACACAACAAAAGCAAAGCGCAATCTTGGCAGACGACCATGATCTTATCCAATAAATCTATAAAGGGAGAAAAGGAAATGCATGCATGATGATGAAGATAACTTGATGGTTAATGAGTAGTACTTACTAACTACTACTAGACAATTAGACAATACAGGGCAGCAGTATATTCTATGCAATTTGCCTTGCCTGTATGCCCTCAGAGAGACCCAAATTCCATGTTGTACCGGGCTTACTTTTAAAGATAGCAAAGAAAATTAAAAAATAGTTGTAGGGATCAATTAGCAAACAAACAACAACACAACACACAGTCGTAATGATTGAAGAGAAAAAAGGAATCAAATTAATTAAAAGACGAATGATGAATGATACTAAAGTTACTGTATTATCCTGGTCAAATTGTGGAGTTGAATCTTGTCATTCCTCTTGGTCCTATCTTCCATGGACGCTCCGCACATCAATCTTGGGTGCCACTGCCTGCCTGATGCGGATTGGTAAGGTAAGTGTGAGTTGTTTCTCCCAGTATAGCACAGGGTAAAGGCCGGCCTGTAAGTGTAGATGGAAAAACAAAAGGGGTATTGAAAAATCAAGGAATTAAAAAAAAGCATCAATTACGGTGGAGTCCAAGAAGAGAAGAGAGAACACTTTCAGACTGAGGCGGCTTGGATATATTGTGTCTATTCTGTTTACAGCATTAAGCTACAACAACAACAGGACAGAAGAGGCCCACCACAGCACCAGCCCGTGACCCAACCTCCATTTACCTTTAATTTTGACAGAGCCAGACAAAAGGCATATACAGCAACCTAGCATTTTCAAAATTAAGTGACTAAATCAATGCGCCGCTGTCAGTCATATGACTACACTCGACTCCACCACTACATGGACATGTAGGTCTGCTGTGTTTACTTTCTTGTTGACTTGTTGTGTTTACCTTTTATGCAACTTCATGAAACGCAGTTATTCCTTCAATCATCTCCGATCCAACTGACTGACTGCGTGCAAAGATAGTATGGTCATCATCATGGTGTGGTACGTGTTGTCCAACTCAGTCTGTAGTGACTCCGATTAAGTCCATATTCCATATTAAAAAAAAGCAACAGATATTGGCCTGCACCTGCAGTAGTAGGAGTACAATTTGGTTATTAAACAACAAGAAGGGAAACATTGACTGTCACTTGAGTCACTTTCACTTTGTAGATTAACTAGTAGAGTTCGACTTCATGCACAACATCAACACAACAAACAACAGCAATCGCTCAGAGTCAGCAAGCATCCAATGCATGCCATCATTACCTGTCTTGCTCTTCTCTTTGATCATCAGATGCCTAGTTCTGACAGGTGTGTGGTTTTTTTTAACGAGGCAGTGGCCTCATTATTACTCCACATACATTTTGAGTGTTAGTCGCTGTTTCGGTTTTCGTCTTATTCATCTGTGGCACTTTGTCGCAGTTTAAGTTGCTTCACATGGTCAGCGCTGTGATGGGCCGCGGCCTGGGTAGCGTTCATTGCTGGTCAATTTAGTTTGCAGAAATGTCAGCAAGTTTCTTCGAAGAGTCTTGTCTTTCTCTGCCAAGTACCTTCTGTCCTGACAGTGATGAGCTTTGGATGCCTGCCGAGGCTGTAGCCTTCTGACAGTGATGAGTTTACTTTTGGATGCCTGCCCAAGTTCTGACAGTGAAGAGTTGTGGATGCCTGCAGAGGCAGTAGCCTTCGAACAGTGATGTGTTTCGGCTCGGAAACAAAACGGAGGATAGCTATAGTCACGTTTCACTTCTTATGGAGGGACTGTTAAAGGCAACATTTCTTGTACTCCAATGTCTGACTTGATGGAAATGTAATTAGGGCGAGTCAGGGAGATGAAGTAGGACTTTGAAGAGTGGACAGTTAAATGCACAGATGTGCAACTCCAATAGGGAAATAAAAAGAGAAGACAGTGGTGATGGATTTGTTGTGATTTGATTTGAACCAGAAAGACAGATACACAGACAAATAAAGGAAGGAAGAAAGTAACAATTTGAAAGCCTAGTTGTCAGGGAAGAGCTCGTCCTCAAACTCTGGTGGTTCGGACAGAAGTAGGTCCTGTAACCCACTACTTACGTCATCGAAGTCGCTCTCCTCTTCCTGCTGTGATTCATGTATTTTGTAATCCGGTGGTATAAAGTGCTGATTCATTTTGATCATGGTTAACCTCTCCACGCTTTTGGGCGAGAGACTGGTCCTTTTCAAAGTTACAATGGCACCAGCAGCACTGAAAACACGCTCAGAAGAGACACTTGCGATAGGGGAAGCCAGATACACCAATGGGTTTCGATCCATGAAGACCTCTGTTGGGTCATCCAGATAGGCCTGGACCGTCCGCTCAATGTTCAGGGGTGCTCCGATGTGCTCGGCCTGTTTTGCCTTTGCATCAGCACTGGACTTACCATACCCCTGCCGTAGAAACCAATCAGTTGCCGATTGTACTGTGGATGATCCTGTTCTTGCTGTTGTTGATGTTATTGGTAGTGTTGGTGTCGGTGACTGCTGGGAGGCAAACGCACTGCCCTCAGGCTCCGAAGTAGAACTTGACTCTGGATGCCCTGTAGTACTTGTTATGGCCTGTAATTACCAGCCGTTCATTTTCGAACTTAGTGGCTTCCTCAGCTATCAAAGTTTGTAGTTGGCAACATCCACTTCCAAAAAAGGAATTACTGCCTTACTGTTCAGAAATACTTTGTACCGTGGATCCAAAATTGTGGCAGTAATGTAATGTTGTTGTGACACAATGTTATTTTTAATCCTTGTATTTTCAGATAAGCGAGCGGCTAAGGACTCTGCCAAATGATATGCGTCTTGTTTGTCATCCACACCTGCGTACGTTTCAGACCCGTCCTTCAGCTGTTGCTCTAGCATGTGCAACAATGGGATAGCTTGGCCCATAGTACAGTCCTCCCTGCTGACTTCACGTGTGAAGATCTCAAAAGGAAGTAGCATCTCTGTCAGGCATTTAATGAGGTCCCATTGACCCATCTCAACGGTCATGCCTCTCACAGTAGGTTCCCCTAATCTTTGCATGACATAAGCATTGAGTGGTATGTACAGGTCAAACAGACGATCAAGCATGTAATAAGTTGAGTTCCAACGTGTTGGCACCTCCTGGATGAGTGCTTTGACTGGCATTTTATGCTCACGTTGAATGACCCTCAGCTGCTTCCGGGCTTTAAAAGAATGGCTGAAATGTGTGCATATTCTTCTGCAGGTGGCCAGTAAGTTGCTGACTTTGGATTCATTTTCCAGAAAGTCTTGAACAACAATGTTAATGCAGTGTGCCAAACACGGGACCCTGAAATAGCCACCATCGCCCATGGCCTTAACTACATTACTGCCATTGTCCGTGGCAACAAAACCAATCTTAAGCCCTCTTGGGCGCAGCCACTCAAAGACCTTGCTGTTAAACTCTTCCAAAATTTTTGCAGCAGTATGAGCTTTCTCCATGACAAACATGGCTACAGTTGCATGTTTGCGAGTGGCATGAAAAATCTCAGCAGCGTCAACACCAGCAGATATCTGTTCTCTAACCCCGCAAAAGAGATCCAGTGTGCAGTGATGCACATGTAATCTGTGGCTTGGCAACTGGTCCACATGTCTGTTGTCAGGTGGATACTGTGAACAGCACTCTGCTTCAAGGCTTTTCCAAGCAATTCCACCACGTCGTGATGTAGTGCTGGAACAGCAACTCTGGCAAAATAGTAGCGGCTGGGAACATGCCATTTTGGGCAGATGGCTGTCACAAATTCCAGAAAACCCACCCCTTCAACAAAAGAAAAAGGGAGAAGGTCCAGTGCTAACATTTTAGCCAGCTTCGCATTGTACAAACGTGCTATTGGGTGGTTGCGTTCGTACTGCCCCTCCCCCCAAACATTCTGATAATGGTAGGCTGCATGGTTTTCCTTTCTCTTAGGCTCAACAACGCTCTTTTTTTCATTGCGGTACTCCTTGCTGTCTCAGGCTGACTCTTACTCTTGTGCCACTGAGATGTTGCTGAAGATGTGGGCGACGTTAACACTGCACTGCTGGGGACAGGGAGACTTTGTGTACCACTACCAGAGAGAATGTCTCCCTGTCCTTCCTCTTCCACCGTGATCGGATCTTCTAGTCCTTTATCCCCACCAACACCAATGGTTGCAGTTTTTATGCCGCAAAGGTGGCCCTCCCAGCTGATTAAGTGGTGTTTTTTCAGATGGGTTATTTGGCCTCCAGTACCATAGTTTGTACCAAGCTTACCACGACTAACAGAGGTATTACAAATGGAGCATATAGCAATGTTCTCCTCCTTTTCGCTAACCGTAAAGAAGTCCCAAACTGGGGAGCTTAACTTTTGCCTCCTGCTGGAGGTGCCACTTCCAATGCCGGATGAACTGGAGGGTGTGTGTTGAATTTGACTCTGTGCTGTACCACTACCTACTTCTACTGAGGTGGTGGTTGTGCTGGATGTAGGTCACTGCCGGTCCTTTGCTAATGCAAATATGGAAGCTGTAGGTCATGTTGGTATTACCTGTGGAGGTATGTGTGCTACATCCCTCGCAGCGATTTTGGATAGGGTAATAATGTTGGTCTCCATCTCTTCAGGGCCGGGAGTGATGTTCGTGATGACTGGCTCATCATCATCATCCTGCTGTTCTACATCGACCTCCATAAGTGTAAGGCTTTCTGGAACCTTCCTTTTCCCTAGCTTGGTCTTGGGACGTGTCTCCCTCTCAGACTCAGTTGTGGATTCCAAGTAGCATCGAGATCATCAGAAGGGGGGCTTGGCGAAGAACTTGATGGACTACCCCTCCTTTTCCTTGCTGGAGATTTGGAAGACAATGGATCTTCTGAATGAGTGGCTTCTTCTTCCACCTCTGCATGAGGCTCAATTTCCTGAACTGCCCCTACTTCGGGAGGAACAACAACTACTATTGCGGGCGGTGGTTGCGGCTGTTGTTGTTGTTGACCACTTATCTGCTGTGTTTCCTCCTGCGTTGATTGGGTACTACTTTGAGATAGCGATAAGTTTATCTCAGGCTCAGCATCACTGCTTTCCACCATTAGGCTGGCTACCTCTTCCACACTCATGTGCTTGGGCCTGGGTTGGTGGGTTGGGCCCACTGATGTGGAGGTGCTGCCCCCAGCTTGCCCCCCGGACACCGCTGCTGCAGGTGTAATTTTTTTTTTCCCAAAAAAGGTATTGGGCGGCCCACCAGACTTAAGTGTCACTTCCTTCTTCTGTTCCTTCTTCTCAATAGCAACTTTCTTGGTACTGGAGGACCTGGTACCTGCTTTCTTTGGGCCCATCTTCTTCAGATGTCAGCAGCACTCAGTTGCACAAGTTGCAGAGAGGTCTGGTCAGGTCACACGTCACGTTGTGTACAGCAGCAGGATGTCTGTCTGGCAGTACAAGGGGCAATGATGACACACCTCCTCCTCAGTCTTTTGTGCACCTAAAAGCAAAAAAGCCAGAAGAATATCAGTCAAACGATAGCACAAATCAAACTAATATAATATATAACTTAGTGTGTGGTTGTCTCAATTATTAAATTTTAGAAACTCAGTGAACAACAACAGTGTAGCCATTTATGAGACTTTGACAACAAGGCCAGGGCTTTCCTGGTGTACTGTGTAGTGTGTACACTCAGGAAGAATAAGAATAGCAAAGAACAAAAACTAAAA
The DNA here is from genome assembly GCA_963921515.1 of Calotriton arnoldi. Taxonomy (NCBI): domain Eukaryota; kingdom Metazoa; phylum Chordata; class Amphibia; order Caudata; family Salamandridae; genus Calotriton; species Calotriton arnoldi. Next base: position 1,309,190 of record CAWUFW010005307.1, on the reverse strand, counting down.
TGTAGTGGAGCCTGTTTGGCCTAAATTTGTGCATCACGTGGGATGGATGCAGCATCAGGGAGCTGCAGCTGGCAATGGGGATGGATTTGGAAGCAGTAAGACAAGAGGAACAATGGAAAGACACGCAGGCCTATGTGGCAAAAACAGCACACTACTAACTACCACCACAAACTGGCCCCCAGCCACATGGTCACTCACAGGCACAAGGCACGGCAAACAATGAACTCAAGCAGGCCTATATGGCCAGACAAAGGATGCCTGATAAAACACACACAGCTTTAATGCAAAAACTAAAATCCACATGGCTAAAAACAGTTTGGAAAGTTACACAACAACCACAACAACAACACATACACTCGCAAAAAAGGCATTTATTTAACACACCCAAAAAGTGAAATAGACCCCCCCAAAAAACCCACATTTTGCAATTCAATCCAATGCCATCCGTGCCCTAAATGATGTTAAAATACAACAGACAACACAGAAACAGTTTTTATGCACCCATGATGACTACCTCTGGGCCTACTGGCAGACTAGGCCGCAAGCTTGGAGGCCTATGGCAAAAGCACAGTGGCTGGTCCCACAAAATGGCCGCCACCACATGGCCAGGCCACCCACAACAACAAGAAAAGGAAGACAAGACAGACAATGCAGGCCTATGGCAAAAGCACAATGCATGGCTTTACAAAATGGCTGCCACCCACATGGCCAGGCCACCCACAATAACAAGAAAGTGAAGACAAAGGACAGGACCAGGAAATTGGAGACTCTGGGGAACTTCCTTCCTCTTTAAAACATTGTAAAAAAAAGAAAAATGACTCCTTGCTCACAAAACTACATCTAAATGACAACCTGAGGAGTTTTTTGAGCAAAATGAACAAAATCATCATTTTCGCGAAGGTTTTATGCTGCTCGAGAGAGATATTCTTCACCAGATTGTAAATTCTGCGTGTTCGGCATCGCGATCGTCACAAAAAGTCGTTATCGCGCACGCGAAAATGTATATTGAGCGTGCGAAGAAGATAAAAAGTGTAAGTCTGCGTTGTTGCGCAGTGCGGAGTTGCCCAAAGTCCGCGGGCTGAACGCCCAGGGTTACCTACTGGCTGAAAAGGCCTATTTATTTAACACACACCAAAAAACTGAAATACCACCCCAAAAACCACATTTTGCAATTCAATCCAATGCCATCCATGCCCTAAATGATGTTAAAATTCAACAGACAACACAGAAACAGTTTTTATGCACCCATGATGACTACCTCTGGGCCTACTGGCAGACTAGGCCGCAAGCTTGGAGGCCTATGGCAAAAGCACAGTGGCTGGTCCCACAAAATGGCCGCCAACACATGGCCAGGCCACCCACAACAACAAGAAAAGGAAGACAAGACAGACAATGCAGGCCTACGGCAAAAGCACAATGCCTGGCTTCACAAAATGGCTGCCACCCACATGTCCAGGCCACCCACAATAACAAGAAAGTGAAGACAAAGGACAGGACCAGGAAGTTGGAGACTCTGGGGAACTTCCTTCCACTTTAAAAAAATTGTAAAAAAAAAAAATGACTGCTTGCTCACAAAACTACATCTAAAGGACAACCTGAGGAGTTTTTTGAGCAAAATGAACAAATCATCATTTTCGAGAAGGTTTTATGCTGCTCGAGAGATATTCTTCCCCAGATTGTAAATTCTGCGTGTTCGGCATCGCGATCGTCACAAAAAGTCGTTATCGCGCGCGTGAAAACGTATATTGAGCGCGCAAAGAAGATAAAAAGTGTAAGTCCGCGTTGTCGCGCAGTGCGGAGTTGCCCAAAGTCCGCGAGCTGAACGCCCAGGGTTACCTACTGGCTGAAAAGGCCTATTTATTTAACACACACCAAAAAACTGAAATACCACCCCAAAAACACATTTTGCAATTCAATCCAATGCCATCCATGCCCTAAATGATGTTAAAATTCAACAGACAACACAGAAACAGTTTTTTATGCACCCATGATGACTACCTCTGGGCCTACTGGCAGACTAGGCCGCAAGCTTGGAGGCCTATGGCAAAAGCACAGTGGCTGGTCCCACAAAATGGCCGCCACCACATGGCCAGGCCACCCACAAGAACAAGAAAAGGAAGACAAGACAGACAATGCAGGCCTATGGCAATAGCACAATGCCTGGCTTCACAAAATGGCCGCCACCCACATGGCCAGGCCACCCACAATAACAAGAAAGTGAAGACAAAGGACAGGACCAGGAAATTGGAGACTCTGGGGAACTTCCTTCCTCTTTAAAAAAATTGTAAAAAGTGACTCCTTGCTCACAAAACTACATCTAAATGACAACCTGATGAGTTTTTTGAACAAAATGAACAAAATCATCATTTTCGAGAAGGTTTTATGCTGCTCGAGAGATATTCTTCGCCAGATTGTAAATTCTGCGTGTTCGGCATCGCGATCGTCACAAAAAGTCATTATCGCGCACGCGAAAACGTATATTGAGCGCACGAAGAAGATAAAAAGTGTAAGTCCGCGTTGTCACGCAGTACGGAGTTGCCCAAAGTCAGCGAGCTGAACGCCCAGGGTTACCTACTGGCTGAAAAGGCCTATTTATTTAACACACACCAAAAAACTGAAATACCACCCCAAAAACAACATTTTGCAATTCAATCCAATGCCATCCATGCCCTAAATGATGTTAAAATTCAACAGACAACACAGAAACAGTTTTTATGCACCCATGATGACTACCTCTGGGCCTACTGGCAGACTAGGCCACAAGCTTAAGCCTATGGCAAAAGCAAGCACACTGCCTTGCTCCACAAAATGGCCGCCACCCACATGGCAAGGCCACCCACAATAACAAGAAAGTGAAGACAGACAATGAATGCAGGCCTATGGCAAAAGCACACTGCCTGGATGGCTCCACAAAATGGCCGCTAGCCACCCACAACAAAAAGAAATGGAAGACAGACAATGCAAGCCTATGCCAAAAGCACACTGCCTGCCTTCACAAAATGTCCGCCACCCACATGGCCAGGCCACAACAACAAGCATAAGCCAAGGGGAACAAAGAAAAGACATGCAGGCCTATATGGAAAAAGCAGCACACTACTAAACTACCACCACAAAATGGCCCCAAGCCACGTGGTCACTCACAGTCACAACAGGCCATGGAAAACAATGAACTCAAGCAGGCCTATAATATGACCAGACAAAGGAGGCCTGCTAAACAACAGAGCTTTAATACAAAAATGCAAAAACGAAAATCCACAGGGCTACGAAAGGTTGGAAAGTTACACAACAAGCACACACACACATCCAACAAAGGTATTTATTTATGAACACACACCCAAAAAGTGAAATACACCACAAAAACCACATTTACCAATTTAATCCAATGCCATCCATGCAATACATGATGTTTAAATTCAACAGACACCACAGAAACATGCACCCATGGGTACCTCTGGGCCTACTGGCTGAAATTCCAATCAAAGAAAAATAACTAGGCCCCTACTGAAACTACAGGCCACAACAATAAATTTTAAAAACGATGAAAATCCCCAAAAAATGTAGGTACAAACAAGCCCCAATCAAACAAACAAGTACACCAATTCTCCAACTTACTTGTAAAATCTCAAATCCAAAAGTCCTCAAATCCAATCCAATGATATGATGCAGCAGACAGACACAAAACGTGATCCTTCCAGCTCCAAATCCAAATGAAAGTGAACAGCACATGGAAAAAGCACTGGGAGGAGCCTGCTGGACAGGAACAGGAAGTTTGAGGCTCAGGGGCACTTCCTTCCTCTTGAAAAAAAAAGTAAAAAAAGAAAAAGGACTCCTTGCACAAAAAACTACAGCCAAATCACAATCTGAGGAGTTTTTGGAGCAAAAGAATCATTTTCGAGAAGGTTTTATGATGCTCGAGAGATATTCTTCACCAGATTGTAATTTCTTCGTGTTCGTAATCGCGATCTTACCAACACTGCCGCCGGAAGTCAGATTGCGCGTCCGAATGACGTGTTCGCGTTCGCACACTCTCGCGGGATCGTGCGTCCGGATTCCAAATCTCGTGGCGCCCGCGAACGGATAGGAAATCGCGTCGGCGAACGCAGAATCACGGTAGGTCGTTACCGCGCGCGTGAGAACGCATATTGAGCGCGCGAAGAAGAAAAACAGCTACGCTACGCCGCAAATTGCGTAGTGCTTGGTAACTTCGCGCTCTACGCGAATCGTGAAGTTACCGAAACTATGCAAATTCCGCGAGCGTAGCGTAGTTCACCGCCCAGGGTTACTCTCCTCACCACCACAACCACATTCAGCAATTGTTTAAGATGCTCCTTCAACTTGATTGTGTGGTGTTTTTTCATATGAGTCATTTGGCTTTCAGTACAATAATGTGTATCGGGTTTACCTAGACGAACATTCATGCAGAAAAAGCTGCATACTGCAATGTGTTCCCCCTCTTTGCTAACCGTAAAAAAGTCTCAAACTGGGGAGAAGTACTTTTTTACTGTACCACTGCCAATGCCTGAAGAAGAATTAGAGGTAGGTGGGCGCATTGTTGATTGCTCTCTGCTTCTCCTGAGGTATGGGCTGGTGCATGTCTTAGCGGGGGCTTTTCAAATATGGGATCTGGCGGTACTACTTGTGCCATATCCCTCGGAGCAGGTTGAATAGCAATGTCATACTCCTCTGTGTCACCTTCCAAAATGACTGCCTCATTGTCATTATCTTCCTCATCATCCCCTCCCATAAGTCTACATCTTTTAGAAACTTTTTTTCCCATGCCTCTCCTGTTGTCTCCTGGACTCTGCCGGGGTCCACTTCATGTTGCTGTCATCATCATCAGAAGTAGTGCTTAGTGAAGATGGTGGAGCAGTACCCTTCCTTCTCCATGCTGGAGATCTGGGAGCCAATGATTCTAAAAGAGGAGGTTCTTACTCGGAAGGAAGCTCAACCTCCTGTTCTGCTCCAACAGCAGGAAAATGTACTATTGCTGGCTGTGGCTGTGGCCCACTTCGCTCTGTTTCCTAAAACGATTGTGTACTACTTTGCGAAAGGGACAAATCTAATTCAATGTCACTGCTTATCGGCGTCGACATGATTGCAGTGGCTTCCTCACTGACAGACATGGTCCTGGGCTTAGGGTGGGTTGGTGCTATTGATGCAGGAGTGCTGCTCTGAGCTTGCTCCCCGGAGGCCAGTGCTGCAGGCACAAAACGTGGTGGTCCAAAAAAGGTTTGGGGCGACATGCCACTACACACAATATACAGAATGACAGAGCTCTTTCCTTTATGTTCATATTTTCTAACGGAGACACTTGTGGCACTCAGAGAACTAAACGGGTAAATGGAACAGTATTCTTTAAAAAAAATAGAGGTTAGTGTGCTCCTATGGCAGGCAATGTGGTCCAGGGGGGAATGAAATAATAATCATCATTACACAAATTAATGATGCTATGTCTAATCTAAAGTGCATTGCAGCCAGGGTGTACAGGAGGGAATTAAATTATACACCTTAAAAACTGAATGCTGTTGAGCGGCTGTGCACCTATGGTGGATGGACGGATGATGAATCAACCGAGGCAAAACGGTAAAAAATATATGTTAAAAAAAAAAATAGTAAAAAAGTAAATAAAAAATTAACAATAAGTGAAATTATCCTCAAGTATATTATTAAACTGATATCTCACCCTTCCATGCAAGCCTATTACAAAGTCACACTGGCTGGACACACAAAAAGGCTGCCAGCTAGTGGGACATGGTCAACAACAGCACTGAGGAAAGAGGCATGGGGAACAAAGAAGACATGCAGGCCTATGGCAAAACCACACTGGCTGCCTACACTAAAATGCCACCAGTCACATTGTCACAACAACAACAAGCAAGAAGGCATGGCCACAACAAAGAACACGTGCAGGCCTGTGGCAAAAGCACAATCCACATGGTCACAACAACAACAATCAGCAAGGAGGCATGGCCACAACAAAGAACACATGCAGGCCTATGACAAAAGCACACTGGCTGCCTATACAAAATGGCCACCAGCCACATGGTCACAACAAAAACCAGCAAAGAGGCATGACCACAACAAAGAACACATGCAGGCCTATGGCAAAAGCACACTGGCTGCCTACACAAAATGGACACAAGCCACATGGTCATAACAACAAGCAGGAGGCATGGAAAACAAAGAACACATGCAGGGCTATGGCAAATCCAAGCACACTGGCTGCCTACACAAAATGTCCACCAGCCACATGGTCACAACAAACAGAAGGCATGGAAAACAAAGAACACATGCAGGCCTATGGCAAAACAAAGCATACTGGCTGCCTGCACAAAATGTCTGCCAGCCAGATGGTCACAACAACAAGCAGGAGGCCTGTAAAACAAAGAACACATGCAGGCCTATGGTAAAAGCACACTGGCTGCCCACACAAAATGGCCGCCAGCCACATGGTCACAACAACAATGAAGGAGGCATGGCCACAACAAAGAACCATGCAGGCCTATGGCAAAAGCACAATGACTGCCTACACAAAATGGCCACCAGCCACATGGTCACAACAACAACAACCAGCCATGGCCATAACAAAGATCACATGGCAAAAGCACACTGTCTGCATACACAAAATGACAACCAGCCACATGGTCACAACAACAACAACCAACAAGGAGACATGACCACAGCAAAGAACAGATGCAAGCCTTTAGCAAAAGCATGCTGGCTGCCTACACAAAATGGTCACCAGCCACATGGTCATACAACAATGAGTAGGAGGCATAGAGAACAAAGAACACATACAGCCCTATGAACACTGATGATACACAAAATGGCTCCTGGCCACTTGGCATGGGGAACTAAAAAAATGGTGGCCTATGGCAAGCACACTCACACACTGGCCAGAAAAGAGAGACATGGTAACACTGAAAAAACAGCATTAATTCAGCAATGACAAAAACAAAAATTAACTGGGCTAAGAAATGTTACAATAACACACATCCTCCAAAGGCATCAAATATAATTACACCACCTATACACTGTTTGAAGAAAAAAAGTGAAATACCCCCAAAAAACACACATTTTGTAATTTAATCCAATGCCATCCATGGCTTAAATGATTTTTCAATTCAACAGACACCACAGAAACAGTTGTTTCATGCACCCATGACTACTACTGGGCCTACTGGCTGGAAGGTCTATCAGCAGACTAGGCCATACAGTGAATGAAATGAACATTGCAAAATTATTACAAAAACATGGAGAAAACATACTAAACTGTGCAACATTTTTCCTTAACAAAAGAAGAAAAATTGTATACAAAAAATAACTAGGCCCCTACTAAGACTGCAGGCTACCCACCACAACACATTTTAAAAATCAAATAAAAGTACAAATAAATCCTGGTGCATGCCCCAATCAAACAAACAACACCCTTATACACAAGTTTTCCAACATACTTCTGAAATCTCAAACACAGAGTCCTTAAATCCAATGGCATATATGCAGCAGACAAGGAGAGTGACAGTGAAAAGTGACCAGGAGATGAACAAAGCACTGGGAGGAACCTGCTGGATAGTAACAGGAGGTTGGAGTCTCTGGGGCACTTCCTTCCTCTTGAAAAAAAAAAGTTTAAAAAAAAAAGCTTCTCGCAAAAAAAACCAACTCCAACGGCTAGTTGGAGAAGAAAATCCACTCGAAAATCCTCTTAGCTGCTTCTCGAGCACAAAAGCTGCTCGATCGGTCTGGTCCGGCTGGAATCGGTGCAAATGAGCGTGAAGTATCGCATGAGCTTGCTAACTGGCCGAGATTATGATGGCGCTAGCTCGTGAGCGCCCCAAAAAGCTTTGAGCGCTCAAATGGAAAAAGACCTCCACTTTGTGTTTGGGAAGAAAGAATTCAGGAACTCTGCGCTCCTCTGCAGAGTAGCTGAATTCTGCAAACTCTGCAAGCAGAACAGATTTTTACACCAGGGGATATTTTTTTCTGAGAGTCTGGTGTGCCATTGGAACTTGTGTGCTCGACCCGATGTGGGTAACGCTAATGTACTTGATGAATGTTTCCCTATGGACTGGGGTCATGTGGTTGTTTCTTTTTGACGTTTTGAGGACCTCCCTGCTCTAAGTGGGTAAGAATCCTGGCTCCCCTCACTGGCGCATTTGCCTCATTTAGGAACTATAGGAGGGCCTCCATTTGGTGGAAACCCTGGGGTTGGTGAGACTTACATAGCTTGCCCAAGGCTGGACTTGGACTGCTCAACTTGGGTGCCAGTTTTATGCACCAGTTGGGGGCCACCCTGCTTCCTTGTCAGATTGTCTCCCCCCTTGGACCGTGGTCAGCCAACTACACCCCAGGGGATCAACAGCAGTGGGAGCCCAGGCCTCTGCGGGCACCAGGATGGCAAACTCTAGCATGAACACCCGGTCGACATAGTAATAAAGCGGACCTAATGTTGGCTGCGAGTGCAGGTAATGAAATGTAACTGGAAGCGATGTGAAGGGGATAGGTCACTTTGGGGGATGGCTTTGGACTTACTGTGTATTTGTACTCTGTGATTGCACTAGGGCATTGCCACCCCAGACAGTCACCCCTCCTTGCCGAAGCCCTGGTCCCTGCTTGGCTGCCAACCTATTGCGGTGGGGTGGCTGTAGCCTGATTTCCTTGGGGCTGATTGTACGATGCAACTGCGCTGCTCTGGGCTTGGTTTTGGAAATGGATGCTCTTTGGCGGCTGTCCTGGTACTATTCCATTCTGATTGTGTTATATTTTTAGGCTGCACCTGTTAGCCATGTGGCCCATTCTGTGCCAATAATGGCATTCTATGAGGCTGGGTTGTAACCAGCTCCCCTGACCTCAGCTGCTATGACTGGGTGGATATCCCCTGGGGTCCGGAGGCAGAACTCCTTTAACGACTGGTGCCATCTGGACATTTGCGGCCAAAACAACCTCCTTGAGGGCGATCTTTTTCAGCTTTTGATGGACCAATTTGGGGGTGTCCCTCTGGATCTGCTCTTGCTTTTCCCTGTCCTTCTCCTATCTTTTCAGGTAATAGTGTAATATGTGGGCCTGTATCCCTCACCAAGGGTTGTTGTCTAACCCTACTACGCAAGCTAGTCCAGTCTGGATTTCAGAGGGCAGCCCCTTCTTGAGGATGTTGTAGAAGAATGTAACCTGGGGACCAGTGTCGGTCCAGGGCTGACCTGCCTCTTGTCCCATCGTTCTCTCATTCTATCTAGATAATCAGTCATGGTCTCCCCAGGCTTCATGCTTTCTGCCATCATTCTTCCTATGTCTGGACAGTCAGGGAATATCTCCCTCAGGGCTGTCCAGATCTGGTGTCTGAATGAGTTAAATGTGGCCCATCATGCTTGCTGTTCATCAACGTGATTAAGGGGATGCGGGCTCGGGAAAACACTGTATCTGTCTACTCCCTGCTGAGGCTGCTGAGCAGACTTTTGATGTCCCCTATAGCTAAGTTTATACCTGCAGTGTTTTTCTTAAAGCATGAGATCCACTTTCCTGCCCTGTCCATCAATGGGGCAGTCAGAGCCCTTCTTTGTCCACCTATGCCCAAGGTACAAAAACGGTCCCAGCCATACCTTTCTGTAGTAGCGGACATATTCTGGCGTGGAGCGGCCCCGTCAGTGTCTCTCCAAAGTAGTGCTCCCATCCTCTCAGGCATTCCTGCATGTAGAGGTAGTTCCATCGTGGGTCTCTCCCTCTGTGCCGGATGCGGACTTCCACGACGCCATGTGCTCTGGCTCGAAGGATCCCTCCTCTGACCAGGGACTATCATACTGGCCCTTCCTTTTGGTACAGTAGGCCAGTAGATGGCAAAAAGGTCATTTGAAGGCCTCGCCTTTTTCTCTGGATACTAGCTCTCTAGGGGTCAATTTGCCTGACTGGCGCGTTCGGGGGGAGAGGTGAACACCCTGGCCGTCGCTCTACTTGTGTATGCGTAAAGGTGCCATTTGGCTCCTCCTTTGTCTTAATTGTGTTTCAGTTAGGCTCTCCTGGTTTCTTATCTATTGTTTGGCCCCTCTCCTATGCCGATGGCTGGGTGGAGTGTGTGTGTCGGTTAGGGGCCTTTCTCCTGACTCCTCCCCAGTCTCATCCTCAGGAAGAGATGGGAGGACATTCGACGCTGGACCAAAAAGTCAGCTGAAGTCCAGCTCAGACAGTCCTCCATACATGGGAAGCATGTACACCACACCCTGACACCCAAATGGCCCGCATACTTGCAGTGGCCTATCCCTAGCTTGATAGGTAGCTCAGAACCCAAAAGCAGCATCAAGGTGGTAAGTTCTTTGTTGAGTTTGTCATGTTTAATAACAATTTGTTTGTTACAGCAACAAATTTTGCGATCAACATAATGGTTGACACATGTCCAATGCACAAGAAGAGCCTTGTAAGTTGTAAGTTTTGCACAAGGTGTATGATGATGCCTTTTGTTTCTTCCTTTGTGGAAAATGATACCATCATGTGTCTGATCACTACCAAAGGACTGTTTTGAGCAGGCACATGCATGCCTAAAATATATTATACATGTGTTTGTTTGATGTTATAAGGGACAGTTGTACCAAAAGGCCACAATTCATAATTGTGTCAGGTGTGATGTTCCGTCACAATTGTGAAGGATGTTACGTTAGCCCTACTACAGGTGACATAGCATAAAAAGCACTTATGATACATTCCACTACAGCACAGCATTGTTCCAGAGCATTTTCTTCACTAAAGCCGGTTGCTTTCCCTGTTACTTGTTCATTTTGTATTTTTTGTTATTTATCATCCTGTGGTTTATTACAGTCATTTAAGTTTATCACTTCAGAATGGCAGGGAGGAGAAATACACATTTTACTGAGGGAGAACTGTCAGTCACGGTGGATGAAATTATGAGAGTAAGCCACAATTATTTGGAGCCCAAGTCCACAATAAAACTATATCTCAGAAAAGGCAAATGTGGACCAGAATAGCTGACAGAGTGAATGCTGTAGCAAACAACCTGCGCACACAGGAGGAAATAAGGAAGCAGTGCCGGGGAGAGTGCGTTTCCTGGCCTCCAAGCTTCACCTGGAGGCCCAGAGGATTGGCTGTGGTCCTCTCAGCCTCCCTTACAACTTTTTCCCTGGGAGGAGAAGGTCTTGAGATCCTACATCTTGAAGGCTTGACAGGAATCCCTGATAGAGTGAAGACTGGTAAGTTAGACTTTTGAATGTGCCACTAAACCTAAAGGTCGATTTTGATTTTCACTTAGCTGTTGCTAATGTGTTTTGCACCTTCTTTAAACGTAGAAACCCATATTTAAAAATGTTTTGCTCAAATCATTTATGTAATTTGCACATTATTGTTGTTTCACTTGTTTTACTAATTGTTCATATGTGTTGTTAATGTGTGTTTTCGCCATGTTATGTTACATTTCTATTTGCCTTGTTTCTTAGTTTGTCTGAATGTATTATGTTGAGCTTAAGATTCGTTCTCCATTTAAATTCACATGATGTTATGGTGCAGGTAGGTGGTTTTTTTCCCCTAATGACTTATTACATACACATGTTTCATATTGGAAATGTTTTCTCAGTTTCACTGCATATATTTCACTAGCTATGTTCAACTTACAATTTTTCTAGAGTTGTGAATGTTTATTTGAAATGACTACAACTACCATGATGCCTTTTTTGTGAAAATAGTATTGCAATCTTATTTTGGTCTTTCTCTATTTTCACTCTTTTATTTTTGCATATGCTAAAGTGTCCCAAGCGTCACATTGGTGAGTTGGTATTATAAACAATAGTGAGCAAGTGAGCCAAAATGACTAGGAAAATGAGAAGAAATGGCAACATTTAAAAAAATATATATATCACTAATATTATTTCACAAAATCACAATAAAATGTATGTTAAAAGTGACAAATTTGTATGTCTTACTCATTCACAAATGTGCATATAAGCCAATCTGTTTTTTGCAAAAAGATTTTGATAGGCATACATTTTTGTAAACATCAGACAGGAATGTGAACACATTGGTGACAGAGTAACAAATACCTAAAAACATCATTTGTAAGTCCTTTGTTATGTGCAGATGATAAACCAAGAATGTGTCCACCGAAACGCCGCGTCGACATATAATGTTTTTCTGAGTATTGTTTTTAATTTATTGTGTATCATTGTGTTTTAAACTTATGGTATGAAGTGCATTTTATATAAGAGGGACTAAAAATCCATATATGAACAAATACTGATCAAACGGATATATATGTGAATGTGAACATCAAATATTTTGGTCTCTTTAAAAAGTATGCTTACTAATGTGTAAGGATGTTTAGAGGGCTGTGGTTTTAATCTGTGAGACAATAGATGAAGTTTGTACATTGGAAATATATATATTTTTTTAATAAAATAAGAGATACCTCTACACTACTGTTTAGAAATTTTCCTTTTTTCCTTTTCTGTTTCTTTTCACACTGAACAATCATGTCAGAATGAGTGCGTTGATTTAGGGACATTTCAATTTAGCGCAGGGGGGACAATTTGCTATTAACTCACTATAGAGGAACTCCTCACGTCACTACAGGATTTCAAGCGGGAATTGCGAGAAGATCTGGAATCTAACATGAGTGCATCTCTGGAGGGACTCCATGTGGACATCCAAGACAAGCTTACCTCACTCCAGCAAGACGTTGACTCTGTGGGTTCCCGCACTATAAATCTAGGATCCAAGACACAAAATCTTGAGCACTACAAGGAAAGAGTAGAGGCTACAACAAAATGTATTCGGGCACAGCTCCAAGCCTCCATTTTAAAGTGCGAGGATCTTGAGAACAGATCCCGACGAGAGAACATTCACATCCGCAAACTGGAAGAAGGCGCAGAGGGACCAGATCTGGAGGCGTTCGTAATAAGCCTGTTCTCAAAGATTTTAGGCTCATCCGGAATGAAAGTAAAAACAGACAGGGTGCACAGGAGGGGGTAAAAGACCAAGAGATATACTAGCTAAACTCCACTCTTTTAAAATGAAAGAGGCGATCCTTGAAGCAGCTCAAAGAGTCGGGGAGGTGTCCTTCCAGGGCTTCACCTGCTCTTTGCTTCAAGATATAGCTCCTACTACCCTGGCTCGCCACCAACAAATCTGCCCTTTAACGGACAAACTACAACAGGACTCAGTCTAGTATCGTTAGACCTATCCGTTTGGTCTTGCCTTCACATTCCACGATAAGAATCACCATGTTGTCACCCTCTGGGAAGCAGCAAAAATCTTGAGACTCACTGGAGACGATGGGCTGGAAGACACAGAACCTGAAAGGGAAAAGGGAAGAACCGAGCAATGGCGCTCCCAGAACCGTCCACGCCAGCAACTGAAGAGTTGAGGCTCAAGAGGGGAAGACTACTGCTCCCAGAATATCAGAAGTGAACGAACACTGACACACATCCCCCTACCGTGACTCTTCCCTGTCCTGACATTGCCTAATTCCAATAGGGAGTTCAAAATATGAGCAAGGAGGGAGGAGGGGGAAGAATATAGTGTTCAGTCTATTGTTTGGTGTGCACTTGCCCGACTCAACATTTTCTTTGTGATCACTAGAAGTCTATGGAACAGATGAACTATGGTAAGCCATTTCTAGCTTACGATGGCTATCTGGTTTTCATGTGGACTCTGACCTATCCACCCGTGTTGACGTACGTCTCCATGGAGAAGATAGTACAATTCAGATAGTGTTATCTTGTTAGTTTACGTTTTGGGGTTTTTGTTTCAAGGTTTTATTGTACATGGGACCCTGTACTCGTCCAGGCTAAACAGGGACAAAAGGAAGAGTGGATACAACAAAAAGATCAGAGAGGGTAGGCTCACATATTTCCCGGGGGTTTTGGTGCTCCCATACAAAGACTCTGTCATACTATAAAAGAAAATGGTGGTCACCTCACTGACATGGGATGTCAAGGGGATTAACTCCCCTGCCAAATGGTATAAATTATGGAAATACTTATTGGACCAATGACATGATGCAATAGCTTTACAAGAAACACACATGAAATGGTCCGAGGACCATCCGAGTCTACATCATAGGGCCCAAACCCCTAAATCTACAGATCCCTCGAAACATAATGGGGTTGCCCTACTTTTCCATTCGATGTTGAAATTTCAACCACAAAGGTGTAATTCAGATGAAGAAGGGAGGGTGATTATGGTTAAGAGACAACTCTATGGCTGTTTGTGTCCTTTTGCCTCTGTGTATGCTCCCAATGTCAATCAGGGACAATATCTGAGCACTATGCTGTCAATGTTGAGAGGCTTTGCAGAAGGGAGACATAATACTGATGGGAGATTGCAACCTCACCTGGGACCCGGGGATGGATAGTATGCACCCCCATAGAGCCAACACTGGTAGCTTTACGAGGACGCTGAAACACAAGTTTACATCCATGGCCCTAGTAGATGCAAGGCACACTGTACATCCCACAACCCGAGACAGCACATTTTTTTCACATACTCACCACACTTCTTACCGACTGGATTATATATTTGTTAGTCAGGCACTAACACCTGCACTACGGACTGCCTCACTCCAATCGATCACAATATTGGATCATGCCTTGCAGCACTGACTATATCCTGGGATACAGTCCCGGCAAGACATTGCTGCTGGTTCTTTCCTGGGTCACTTGTTGGTGACAAACTGCTATGAGATGACCTGAGAAAAGCCATTAAAGAATATTTTGCACTGAGCACCCCGCATGACACTACCCCAACAAATTTTTGGGATGCCTTTAGCGCAGTACTTTGAGGCAAATGTATTGCTCTGACCACGACACTCAGTAAACAAAGAATGAAGGAGAGACTAGAATTAGGGAGGGACATTCAGAAAGGAGAAAGGGTACATAAAGAGAAACCAACATTGCCCCTTCAAAGGAAAGTAACAGCGCTTAGAAGTAAACTTAATGTTATCTATAACAATAGAACTGAACTCACTTTCCTATGACTCAAATGCACCACATATGAACAGGGGAACAAAGTAGGCTCACATTTAGCTAGGCAACTGCGGATTAAAAGGGAGAAAGAGTATTTAGGGAAAATCCAGCAAGACTCGCGGGGAAGGGCAGCACAGACCCGGAAAAGACCGAAGCATTTGGCCAACTCTAAAGGAACTTGTGCAATACAGAAACCCATGATAATGCGGCCCAACTTGCCTATTTAGAAGGGGTAGAACTACCACAGATAACCCAAGCACAAAATGAGCACCTGGGAGAGCCCATAACTGAAGAAGAGGTACGTACAGCAAACACAGAACTCAAACTCCACAAGTCCCCGGGTCAAGATGGGCTGATGGCACAATTTTGTAAGACTTTTAGCTCGGAGCTTCTTCCCCATCTTGTGCCTCTCTTTAATTTCATGGCAGAAAGACAGGAGGTTACTTCTTCCATGAGCGAGGCTCTGATTTCGGTCATTCCAAAACCAGGGAAAGACCCCCAAAAATGTGAATGGTACTGGCTGATAGCGCTCCTTAATCAGGACGCCAAACTATACACGAAAGTCATAGCCTCTATTCTTGGGAGCCTACTGCCAGAATTAATACACTCAGATTAATCTGGATTTATTGCAGGCGGACAAACACATGATAATTTGTGAAGGGTGATCCACCTGGTCGAAAAAGCTACAAAAAGATCAATCCCAGCAGCCCTTTCGGCGTTAGACGTAGAGAAAGCTTTTGACTGGGTGGATGGGTCCTTCATATTTCATACCGTGGAAAGATTTGGTTTCTGTGACCGCTTTATTTATATGATCAAAGCAATTATGCACAACCTTGTGCTTGAGTCTTGGTCAAAGGAGTGAGCTCTGACCTCTTCCATTTGGAAAAGGGATCACACCAGGGACGCCCCTCTTGCGTTACTATTTACTCTTGGTATTGAGCCCTTTGCAGCAAAGATTCAATCGACACCCGCTATTCAAAGCATCACCTTTGGTGGAGAGGAACATAAAATCTCTCTCCTTGCTGATGTGTTGATGACTATTACCAGTCCAATGTCTACCTTGAGAACCCTACAGATGGAGCTGCAACACTTCGAATCAGGATTCCATATTAATCTATCCAAATTTTTCTTACTCATCCTAAACCTACTTCAGTCTGAAATGGAGCTAGTGGTGGAAAATACCCCTTTCCAATGGGCGAAAAAAGAGATCACCTATCTTGGTATCAAAATGACCCCTAAGATCTTAAATCTTTTTAAACCAACTATCCCCCACTTATTTAACAATTAAAATCTGAGTTTCGAAGGTGGGCACCCATGTATATCTTGTGGCTGGCCCGAATACACACTATAAAAATGAATGTCCTGCCTAGATTATTGTACTTATTTCAGGGCCTGCCGATTGACCTGGACTGAGGATTCCTGTTTAACCTACGTTTCATGATTATGTGATTTATCTGGCAGGATAAAAGAGCACGTCTCCCATATAAGCAACTCCATCTCCTGAAATCCCTGGGAGGTCTGGTGCTACCAGACTTCCATCTTTATTACAAAGCCTCTCAACTAAGAGTGATTCAGGAGTGGTCGGCAAGTGTGTCCGACAAACACTGGCTCCAAATGAACAGGGCAGTGGTAGGGAGATAAATTTGGGACCTTCTCTAGAAACCCAAAAAGGATTGGCCCTTTAACGCATATTTAAGCACACCCATGAGCACCACACTTAAAGTTTGGGATGAGGTTAATTGTACAGCTGCTTTGATCTCCTTCCCCTCCCCATACACGCCGATACATTATAACCCTGCCTTTCCCCCAGCTTTGCACCCTGGAGCTTTCGATGCATGGAGGGAGGGGGTTGACTAACTGTATTGGATCTCTTCCACAACTGGGACATCCTAAAGTTTGAACATTGCCAAAAAAACGTTCAACTTCCAGCGTCAGAACTCTATCATTATACTCAATGTCGACACTGGTTTTTAGGTGTGAACCTGAGGGAAGTGACCAAAAGAGGCCTCACCCCTGTTGAGAGGTTTGTGCGGGGGTATCTAAGGGCACCATCTCATTTTTATATTCCTTACTAATCTTGAACCTTGTCCATCCCCGCCTGCAATACATAACCTTCTGGGAGCGGAGGCTGGGCAAAGACATCTCTAATGAGCAATGAGACACACTATGGAGAGATATTCCTAAATTTAATAACTCAATGGGACTATGGGAAGCCTACTATAAGCTGCTCTACAACTGGTACCTTTATCCGACCAAACTAAAGAGAATTTTCCCTACTATCTTAGAGTTGTGCTGGACAGGATGTTGCATGTTGGGTGACTTTAGGCATATCTGGTGGGACTGCCCCTAAATGAGTCCATTTTGGTCTGAAATCCTGGCACAGATCAAAGTAATTCTGGGCTATCCAGTGCCGGGTGATCCGGGTTTTGTGCTTTTGGGCCCACGGGATAAATCTCTTAAATGCCAAACAAATGGAGACTGATTGATTGTCTGCCTGTGTTTAGGGCCAGCTAAAATGGCTGTAGCAGCAGCCAGGAATAAGAAGGAAGCCCCTTCACTAACCCAATGGCATTCTCGCCTATGGCAGGCCCTCACAATGGAACGCATGACAGATATCTTATTGTACCCCTTTAAACACTTTGAATATGAATGGGGCCATTTAGTTACCTACCTTTCTCAGGGATTATCGCTATGCGCTTGCCCAACACAAATACGTGCCTTACATCTATTCCAATACTAATAGAGGGTCCAAAAAGTAGACTTGAGAGAAGAGCCAGAGATCCCCTGGGCGCACCCCCTGACTGAACAGTTTACATCTTGTGCACGCTGCACTTACCAATGAATACCATAGGCTTTGCCTTTTACCTTTAGTTGATGGGTTTTTGCTTTACTTTTCTTTTCATTTTCCTTCGAGGAGGGAGTTGGGAGGGGAGGAATGGAGTAATAATGAGAGTTTTCGTTAAAGTTATTCAGTAACTGAGGATTCCATTTGGAAAGGCAGAAAGAGGATAGCAACTGATTCTTTATATAGCATGTGTGTAAGATGAGGGTTGAAATATAAGAAATGCACCAATGTGAATCCTAAAATCTCAATAAAAATGTTTTGACAAAATAAAGTATATGTGAATCAGTGTATTTAAAATGTACTGTAATGTTGTACCAATTTTTGCCATATTTCTATAAAAATGGTCTAAATGGTAAAACAAATAAAAAAATGACTTAAGATCATTTAGAGTCAAACGTATACATATTTTTGCTCTGTACTAAAGTCGGTTAGAAATGTATCAAACTTATGCTGCAGAAGTCATTAGAATATACAAACAAAATTAATTAAGAATTTTTTCGACAGCTTAATTAAATACATAGGATGTGATACATTGATAAGCAACTTAAGTACTGAATACTTGAACCTAATTATTTTACATTTGAAGTATACATGAATTTAGTGTTACCATTGTGAAATGGCCAAACAAAAGAAACAGGTGTTCAGTTAATGCAAAAATTGGTACAAGATTTCAGTAAATTTTAACAAACATTGATTCATAGCTTTATATTAATAAAATTATTTTTTTTAAACAGCTTTTTTGCCTTTTACACACAATGTACTAAGGTTTTTTTTATTTATATTGTTTTTGTGACATAAAATCAGTATTCAAAATACCAATCTACCCATTTAAATGTGCTAAACAGTTCCTGGAAAGATCTGAAAATGGTGAAGATTAAAGATCAAACACTAATATAGGAGCAATTATGGGAACTTACAAAACTGTGACCAAATGGTTTCTGAAGATGTTCCCAACATGCATGAGAAATTTTGAAAGCCTTCAACATGAAAATTAGGAAAATGTTTTGAAAGAAACCTTCATGGTCAGTCCAATTTAGACAGATACAATAAAACTATTGTATATGTCTTTTTAGAATCTTCAAGAGCAGGTGAAGGGGACATTGGCCACGTAGGTGAGGAAGCAGCTGGCCACTGTGTTTCAGGTGGAGAGACCTCAGACACCAATGGAAACAGTGGCACTGAGGGTGAGGGGACTGGAACTGAGACCACTAGCTCATCATCATCTTTGGAGGCCTCCACAAGCGACCAGCCCCTAGTGGAAGTGGACCCTTCAGGAACTCTACCAACTGCATCCATGTCTGCCACCCAGAAACCCATCTCCACTCTCCCTCTTGCTCCTCCCCAGTTGGCCAAATCCAATCACCTAAAAGGGCTGGGGTCTTCTTCGCCACAGACACCTCACCCTGTCACCCCAGCAGGCTGAGTGAGGAGGCTATTGACCTCTTACGCAGCATCTATGTAGGCTAGACTACACTCCTGTATGGCACCCAGGGCCTTAGTTGCCAAATGCAACAAATGGTAACATACCTGGAAGCCATTCATAGTTTAATGTCTGGCCTGTAGAGATAATTTGCAAGACTTTGCCTCCTCACTGATCGCATCCTTCCAACCAGCCCAACCTTCTGCCCCAACTCAGGTTCCTTCATCATCCCAATCCCAAAGTTCCACTCCTATCCCAAGTACACTCACTTCTTTGCAGGTGCCCATTCCAACAGACACAAACAGCACAATCACACACACACATAACCAAGAACATACAAAGAAACACACAAACAACATACACACACTATTGACACTACACCCACAACCACCACATCCACACCCACCACAACCAACACCACACCCACAAGCAGCAAAACCACCACCAAACCCACACCCACAACCACCACCACACCCACTACCACAACCACCAGTACACCAACAACCACCACCACAGCCACAACCAACAGCACACCCACATCAAACAGTCCACCCACAACCACACCAACCACCTCAATAGCACTCATTCAAAACAGCACACTCACACACAAGCACACCTACATGCAAAACAACACCGACCAAACCCAAATGCACACATTCACCAGAATACCAGATACCAGCCAAACCACACACATCCAAACATACACAACATACACCAGACCCACATGCAACTGCAAAGCATACAGACATACATCACAACCACACCAACCTCCTCAACAGCACACTCATCCAAAACAACATTCACACATGAGCCCACCTACACCCAAAACAACACACACCAAACACAAATGCACACACTCACCTGAACACCAAACACCTGCCAAACCACACACACTCCAACATACACAAGAAACTGCAAACCATACAGACACATGCACCACAACCATACCAACCACCTCAACAGCACACTCATCCAAACCAACACACTAACACACAAGCACGCCTACTCCCAAAACAACACCCACCAAACGCAAATGCTCACACTCACCCGAACAACACATACCTGCCATAAAACACACATCCAAACCTATGCAACATACACCAGAGCCACATGTACCTGCAAAACATACAGACACATGCACATCACCGACTCCAGCTCCTACTACCTCCTAAATCTAAACCTCTCCCACCCCTCCTACCCATACTCCTCCTCCTATGACCTCTTACCTGTCCCTATCCCCTGTCAAACCTAAACGCACCCCTCCCAAGAAAGATCCTTGAGGTGCCTGCTATGTGCCCACTAGATAGATACCCCTTCCTGAGGAGGTTACCCTTTGGCATTCTGTTTTGGAGTCAGGTTCTGGGCAACATTCACACAGTCTGTTGCTGTGTATCGTGTTTCTCCTCCTTTATGTATTTTTTTCAAAATAAAATATTTGAGAGAAGTATCCCATTTATTCATAAAAATGTAGGGCATATTAGCAAGACCGGCGATAAAATTATCGCCGTTTTAGCGGCAGGAAACTGCCGCTAAAACGGCGATAATGGGCTTGCTAATATGCGCTATGGAATTCCAATAGAAGCCCAGGTTAGATGTCCTGCACATCTAACCTGGGCTTCTATTGGAATTCTATAACGCATATTAGCAAGCCCATTATCGCCGTTTTAGCGGCAGTTTCCTGCCGCTAAAACGGCGATAATTTTAACGCCAGTCTTGCTAATATGCCCCGTAATTTGTACAAAGTTTGTCCTGACATTATTATTAATTTACAAGTCATTGATTATTAACAATACTCATGATGAAAATGTTCGATACCTATTCTGACTTTTTTATTTCAGACAGTAAAGACAAAAGCTTTTTTAAATGCCATATTTGTACAGTGCAAGTATAAGTGTTAAAAATTGGCATTTTCATGGGCATAGAAATTTTGGCGCAAGTATTCATCATGATAATGGACACTTACACCAAAAAATAACACTTTTTAAAAGAATTTTTAAGTGTTAATACAGGTGTGTTTATTTTAATTTGATAAGTGATAAAGATAAACACATACGCATTACACCTTAAATTTTTTTATAGTAAATTAATATGTATTTATATACAGAAAATGCACTAAATAAGGGCAAATGTGCCTTTAATAGACATTGTAGATGTTTTAGGTTTAGAACTAACCTTGATTTTACATTTATTGAAAAACAAACATTTGCCATTTGTCTAGTGCAATATCTACATTCCAATACATTTAAAATATCCCAATTATGTGTAATGCATATGTATATGATTTGATAGTTTATGAAGAATAATTAAGCACACCTGTATGGACACATTTAGATTTTTTCTTTAATGTCTATTTTTGATTAAATGTACATTATCATGAGGCAGCTTGCACCAAATTTAACATTAAAGTAAAAATATACAGGTGTGTGTTTTTACAGTTCTTTAACATTACACACATATGCATTGCATATTACTAAAACATTGCTTGTATGAGAGATTAAAAAAATGCATGAGTCCATAACTATTGTGAACAGACAATTCAAAAGGAAACAAGTAAAAAAAGGCTTACCATCGATTTCAGCTATGACAGGGTTGATTTGCTTTGTGGTCAAGTTGCAGCAGCAATGGAAGGACTTTGGCGATCAGGTTCATGTCAAAAACGGAAGTGGGAAAAGTGAAAAAGGTGAGTTTCTACCTTATATCCCTTCCAACCTGCCAACCTAGGTATAGAAGTTTCCCCACCACAGTTATGTCGGTGGGAAGGCATATCTTGATTGGCCCGATGGAAATCTTGGCCGGACTCCCGCCGACAACCGCTTTTGCCAATGGCGCCATTGATGTGGGTATGAAAATCTGGCGGGGACGGCAGCACTGGGACGGACTGTCGTCTATAGACCCGCCAGCATCTCAACAGAGCGGACAGACTGCCTAGTAGGTAGGCAGGGAATCTGACGGAAAAACGTTGGCGGGACCAGATCTGATAAGATCTAAGTCAGGCCCTAAGCCTAAAGGTAAACATGTCTGACAAGATCGAACCTAGTTTCTTTATCCTCCCCCTGCTCCATCACGATCAGCCTTAACTTGCACTTAGGTACTGGTCAAGTGCAACCAGATGGCATTGCTTTTTAAATATTTAATCTTCGAAAATTCAGAACTCTATTTTCCATAACTAGATTTTTGGAATTTTTATCTCATTCATTTATTAAAATTCACTTTATTTTTCTAAATTGGTTTGGGGATTTTCTTGTGTAATATGTAGTGTTTTGACTTTGTACTGTTTTGGTACTGCATAAATACTGTACCCCAAAATGTAGACACCCCAAAAATGTGTCCTATGCCAGTTACCTCATCTGGTTCTCCCACACATTGAAATTGCACATCATGGAACACCCTAGGCTTAAGTTAGCAAAATGGGACAATTTGAATTCTAGATCAATAGTTAAAAGGTTTTATTACTAGATTCAGGGTGAAGGCTCTCAAATTCAAAGTTACACAGAGTAAGTAACAATCAGAAATTATTATAAGTACCAAAAGAGCAGCAAAATCAAAAGATAATCGGGCAGCATCCCTAGTGCATAGGAAAATCTGATGGCTCACACCCAAAAATCAAGGGGTTCTTATACGCATTTCTTGCATAACAAATCAGAAAGAATGCAAGATCATTATGGTGTGAGCAAAAGTATAATTTCTTAAGCAAATCAGAGCACGAGAAAAATACACATCATTACCTTAACACATAAGCACCACCTCTAAAACACTTATTGAACACCCTCTATGCTAATTTCATCTGAGATGTTCTAACTAATATTAAACATTTAAACCATGGAAGTTTCAGCGAATTAATAGACTAGTGATCACAACGGAAAACAGCAGAAAAGACAGTGGTATTGTTTCAGAGAACAGAGAAATGTTCATCAAAAGCAATGATCATAACAGTGGAAATACACTACTACATGTCAACTTGACTGTGCTCTGCGAGCCTGTTAGTAGAAGATGTCCACACGGGGGAAATCAGGAGCAAGTGACAGCTATGGCATCCATCTTGCCTAGAATGGCATTTTTATATAAAATGTGGCATAACTAGAACACACTATTAAACGCATTTATTCTCATCATACGACCCGAGTGACAGGGCAGACCGATCTCAAGCGCCTGGCAAGTGGATATCCGAACATATCCAGCCACTGTCACAACTGTATCACCTGCCTGTGGTGTTTTCAATGTACTGTGTCCCTAGCTTTAAATATGATAACTGCAGAAATAAGTGCATTGCTTCTTTGCATGTTTTTGAAATACAACAGAAATCTTCATTTTTCATCAAGTGTGATTGAACCAAGACATCCGACAGCAACGCCAAGGTAAATTCCTCTGTTAATTTTGCATTAATGACATTTTGAATAAATATATGTATTAACTCTCGTCTTTGCGCATATAGAAAGCCTCAAAAAACGATTTCATCAAAATGGCTAAATCACTCTGAGAGTTTCTTCAAACAAAGTTAGCGCTGTTTGTCATGCTTATCCCCTGCATGAATATCACATTATTTTGACAGTAATCTACCCTCAGAAATACAGTTAAGAAGTGTGCACAGCTAAGAAGAGAAGCAGAAAACATAATCTGCCAGATGGTATTAAACATCATATGCTGCCATTTTCTGCAGCAATCAAGTAACTATACCAACAACTGAGGATTGTGTGACAGGCAGAAATGAGCAAAGAAAAGGTCTGAGAGAACAATTTGTATGCTTGTCGAAAGCAGTAAAAGAAACGCTTTATCTCATACATTTTAGAGCAATATATTTTTAGAACTATCCCTATCAAACAATTGGAGATGGGTATAAATGTCATATTCATGATCAGGTGGGAAGTGAAATACACCGAAAAAGTTCTGCTTCGATACTACTGCACTTCACGACATGACACAATGCAAGGAGCTGACAGTGTGAAAAAGTCCTTCCATTTTCTATGAGAGGGGAAGCCACAACAATGCAGATACAAAAAACGTCTATCACGCCCTATTTGACTAAAAATGAACCTCAGGGAAATATTGCCCACATGATTATTTTACGATTTGACCTTTAAATATTGTTTTTGTATCCAATTATTTTATTGTTTTTGAGATTCCACGAAACTTACAATTTGACAACTGAGAAGGGGAACTATCAGCCTCTTTAAAATCTATGAGAGAAGCTCTATTTTCTGGCAGCCATTTGCTAAAAAGAAAATGCAAGTCTGCCTAAATAATGTGAGTTAATTGAATCCCGAAAAACATTTTGATTTCGGAAGCATCAGAAACGGTTAATTTTAAAAGCATGATGTAAAGCACCTATTACGAGTTTCTGGCGAATAACATGCAGATTTTGGTGTTTAATGCACCAAAATCGGCATGATACAGTAAATACCGTATGTTTTTCTCCGGTCTGGTAAGTTTTAGCAGGTTTGACGTGACACAATTTAACGAAGGTTGAGGCGATAATTATCAGGTTTTAACACTCAACTCCTAATCCTGGACCCTGCGCAAACAAGGTTTTACACAGCAGTCAGAAACTAACTACCCATTAGGGGAGACATCGTATAGTTCGCATGCGATACATCACATGCCATTACAACGCGGTCGTTACAACAACCACGTTGTTACATCGCGAAACAATACATCGCAAGTCGTTACAATGACTTGCTGTAGGGGGCAGAAGGTGTTGGATTTACAATCCAACACCTTCCCTGCTGTTGCACAAACTGGGGTGGGAATAGTAAATTATACTATTCCTAAGTCCAGCGCGCCCCCTACAGCAAGTCGTTGTAACGACTTGCTTTGTAATCGTATGTGATGTAACAACGCAGTCTTTGTAACGACCGCGTTGTAATGGCATGCGATGTATCGCATGCGTTATAACGACATATATTCACCCACTAGTAATCAGGCCCTATATGTGTAATTTAAATGTAAAAAAAACATGTACGACTCATATGTAGCTACCTAGGAGTTATATGCTTTAGCTGATGTTTATGCTGTATGGAGTAGCAGCCTTTTACCAAAATCCTACATATAACAGATAAGGTATTACATGGTTATTAGATGCCAATTACATCACAGGAGGTGACATTCAAGGTGGGACTGGCCGTAGCGGGCACCAGGCGTTTCCTGGGGTGGCGGGAGGGGTGGGGGCCGGTTTTGCGGCCGTGGGGGCCGGTTTTGCGGCAGTGCTGCAAAATCGCCCCCTGTAACAAATTTAAAGCAGCAACAGTGCTCGCAACTAGAGCTTCTCAGTGCCACAACACCCGCACCTCCCCCTGCCCCCCCCCGGGGGTCGGTCAAGTGGAATTGCCAGAGATGGTTTCTCTTCCCAGTCCAGCCGTGGTGATATTTCGCAAAGTTAACCTCTAATAATGAGCCATTAAATGTTTTTAAATACAATCTTTATTGAAAAGCGAGACTGTAAAGTGTTACCTTGACCCATAATAACAACAAGAACAAACACCCAGCAATTGAAACCATTAAAAGCTGGACACTTCTAAATCATTAAAAGTAGTAATGCACAAGAGACGTTAGCAGTCCTAAAGGGGTATAAGTTGATACCATAAAGTGATCTATTTCAAGATATCATAAGTGCAGATATTTGATATTCTTGCAAACACACATTCACAAAAATACGCAAACATAGAGCAAGCCGGTGACAGACACGCTTCAGCTCTTACACACAGGAGCACAGACGTTGTCACATTTTCTCACCCTGACTCTGAGGTACACACAGACAGCTACAGCAACACACACAATTGTTTGCATACATGGATGCAAAAAGACACAGATGTGAGCTGTACCATGATGAGCAGTGATGGCTCAGCACTGTGCAACACTCCAAGCATCTTTTTAGTGTGTGTGGGGTGGATCACAAAATAATGTTGAATTGTGCTATTTCGGGCCTAATTACTCCTTTAGGGTTGCAGTGCCAGGTCCTCCCCGCCACCACGCTGCCAAAGCCGTGGTCAGACCACATGCCAGATTAGGAGTTTCCTCCTTTCTGGCGGGCTTTGTTTTTGACGTTCCCATGGCGGTGCGCTGAAAATCGGCATCGCACTGGGAATGCCAAAAACAGTTCCTGCATGTCATACACTGCAAAGTCCATGCCATGCAGGAACTGGTGTGCACGCACACAGGGGGATGCATGTTGTGCCCCCCTATTTGCATCCACAGGGAGTGAGGCACTAGGGGGCTCTGTAAAGCCCCCTTTGTTTCCTCTCCACCACGGTTTTCATGGCGGTGGAACCGTGGCAGGAAGGAAACTTGTAATATGCTTGGTGGGGCCACAGCCGTCCCGCCAAGCTTATTACTGCCTCCTGACCGCCGCATCACTGCCAGGAGCACAATGGCAGTCCGAGAGCTCAAATTGTAAGAGGGCAGTCAGGAGACCGCCACTGGCGCGCCCCCACTAGTCTGGCAGACCGTGGACCGCCAGACTCGTAATAGAGCCCTTCATGTCCTTGGTGGTAAGTTACGGCACTGCTTGCTCCTAAGACATTTAACATTGTATTATGAAGTCAGGATTCAGGAGCTGGTAATGAGTGACAAAAATGTTTGTGCATATTTGTTGTACGGATTCTGCTGTGGTGATGATGTATTTTGTTGTTGTTTGTGCTGCTTTGTTTTATGCAGTATTATAAGAAAGTGATGTTGTGTTGTATTGAGATTGTTATGCTGTGTTCTCTTTTGACAGTTTTATTGTGTTGTGCCCTGTTATATTTTAATTGTAATGTTATGTTGATTTGTGTATATTAGTTTGTTATGTTCTGTTGTTTACCTAGATATGTCAACTATGCTGCTACATTTCCAGCCGAAATAGGTACCCTGATTTTATGATCCAGTGACAAGCAACTGCTTACCACTGTCTAAAATGGTAAAATAGCACTGCTTCAGAACTTGAAAAATGTAAGACTACAGTCAGTTCAAACCTGTGGCAAACACTGTATCTAAACGTGGCACCCCAGTGCTAATTTTAAGTGATGCAACCTGTGATGTCCAAAGTTGATACATATGACTTAGGGGCTGATTATGAGTCCTGCGGTCCAGGGACCGGCGTGGCATCAGCGGCAAGAACACCACCGCTGAGTAGGACCGATTACAAACATGGCAGTCACACCGCCACAAGACCGCTACTACCACCAGGATCCTGGATCCCACTGCGGGGAGATTGGAGGCGGTGCTGATGCTGGCACCGCCATGCCAGTTAGAAGTTGGATTTCTGCTGACCTTTTCATAGCGGGGAACCCACCATGCAAAAGGCTGGTGGAAAGGCAGGGCCCTGGGTGGCTTTGCCCATTGGGCATTGTGGCTGGGGGAGCATGTTGCACCCCTTTATACCTGCACTGTCGTGGGTGCACTGTGTGCCATGCTCAACATGGTGCCTGGCAAAAGTGCACGCACAACTCTGTGAGCCGAAGCATGCTGCAACTTGAAGACCATCGCTGGCACACCGCCAACCTGGCGGTTGACTCACAATGCAGCGGTCGAGATGCCACCGGCTTGATGGCTTTCTCACGACCGCTGCAACGGCGGTCTGGCAGTCAGACCACTGGACTCATAATCAGCCTCTTAGTCTCCGGAATAATGAATTTCAGGCAGTAACTCCAAGAAATCCTGAGTTATGAGTATGACCTTTAGAAACCACAAATGCAAAAACAGGTTCTGCGTTGAGCCAGTGCAGGTCTTCATGATAATGGCCATATACTCTTCTAAGTAGTTTAAATCTCATGTAATAAAAAAACAGATATATTGGAATGCACACTAACAGTATTTGTTTAATTTTATGTTGCATTTTATACTGCAGTAATTGTTAATGCATGGTATCTGTGTGCTACAATTAAAGGTGTAACAACAAAATATATAATTTTACCAACTTCTCAGGGGTAAGGAATTTAAGATCAGATGCATTTTTGTTTAGTTGAAATAGCCTTTATTAAAATCATAGAAATTAACTAAAATACAGTGGAAGAAACTGGGCTACTGGTTGAGGGTGGTGAAACCCTTCTTAGCAACCACAGTTCTTCTCAAGGTGAAGCCAAAAGTAAACCCTAAATTAACCTGTGCTCAATCTTCGGGTAGCTTGGCACAGAGAAGTCAGGCTTAACTTAGGGGCACTGTGTAAAATATCGATGCAAAACTTCAAACATTAACATAGTGAAAACACACCAGAAAAAGATCCCACAACAGGTTTAGAACAAGAGTAATTTTTATAAATAAACGCGACCCAAATGAGATATTCAATTTTAAAGAATTTAAGTAAAAATAGCGACAAAAAAGCACGAAGTGCCAACTGTGGATATTTGGTCACTCCTGACTGGGGCAAAGTTCAGGCCGACTGAAATTAAGCTTGGGTGAGCTATAGGGACCCAGTTAGGCCAGCTGAACAGACTACTTAACTCCTGATTTGCAGAGAGTTCTGAGGATCCGATACAAAGATACATCGTGCAGCTAAAGCACTGCATCGGTTCTGCAACATGGTGAAGCTGCAGTGTTAGGGTCTGTGTCATCATCAAAGATCCTGTTGATGAGGGCTTGCGATGTTAAGACCGGTGTCAAGGATGCATCGCACAATCTGGTTGATGAGTCGGTTCCGAGGAGCTGCGTTGCAGAGTTTGGCGTCATCGTTGAGGCTGCCATTGATGAGGGATGCGAGGTCCTGCGCCAAAGACGCATCACACATCACCACTACTGAAGTGGCTGCGGACTGTGAAGACAATGCAGGTCTTTTCTACGAGTCTGAACTATGCAGCAGCGACTATGCGCTAGTTCTGCTTGGAGAATGCGCTGCGCAGCAGAGGAGATACGTCAGTTCCCCTGGCTCCATAGAGTCTGGCAGAGCACCTGAGGCCCATGTCGAAGGGTCCAGAACTAGGTGGCACCACTTGGCAGGGTAGACTCACAGATGGCAGTGTCCAGGTGCTGGGTTCAAGGCTGTTGGAGCCTTCTGTCCCTGAGGTTCTAGGCCGTAGGCCAGCCAACTAGCCCTTGGAGTAATGTTGGGGTCCTCTGTTGAACAGATGCAGGTCCACTCCTTCTCACCCAAGTAGAAGGGCAGCAGTAAGCACATCAGCACAGCAGGGCAGTAGTTCCTTCAGAGCAGCAGTCCGGAATGTGGCAGTGCTTTCAGCAGCACAGCAGTCTTTCCACAGAGTATCCACAGGTCCAGAAGTGTACCGGAGAGGTGGTGTCTGAGGTTCAATATTTATACCTGGTACCCTTCCTCTGGAAGGTGGAAGAAGTTTCTAGAAATTCCCTTTGAAATCCCCGGGAATCCTGCCTTCCCTGTCCTGGCTCCAGACTAACTACAGGGGATATGCAACCCTTTGTGTGGAAGCAGGACACAGCCTATTCAAAAGTAAGTAGGTTTGGGCCCAGCTTTGCCCTCCCATCCTGCCAGTGAGGGCCCATCCAGGCATACCTAACCTCTCTATTATGTGTGGCAGTCTAGGAGGAATACACAAAGCCCAACTGTCAGCTACACACAGTCATGTGACCCAGAGACAGGCTACAGGCTCTAAAAAGTTATAGCAGGAAAAGGCTAACATTCTAAAAGTGACATTTTCAAAATTGTAATTTACAATCTGACTTTACCACGAAAGAGGATGTTTCATTAAAATTCCAAAGAGATCAAACATGACCTAGTTACCTGTTCCCATTTGGAAATTACAGCTTGTTAAATGTAATAAGGTTACTCCAATGTTATCCTATGGGAGGGATAGGAATTTCAGAAGAAAAACGAATTTCAGAGCTTTTCACTATCAGGACATGTTAAACTTAAAAGTACATTGTCTAACTTTTTAAGCACAGTGCACCATACTCTAGGAGGTGACATGTGTAGTAAAAAGGAAAGTTTGGCCTGTCAAAAGGGTTCATTTGCCAGGTCGGAATGGCAGTTTAAAAACTGCTCACACAGGCTGAAATGGCAGACCTGAGACAAGTTTAAAGGGGCTACTTCAGTGGATGGCAAGTATAGTACTGCAGACCCTCTTGCAGCATTTCATTTGCAGGCCCAGGGTACATGTAGTAACACTTTACTAGGGACTTATAAGTAAATTAAATATGCCAATTGGGGATAATACAATATTGCCATGTTTTAAGGAGGGAGCACATTAGCACTGGTTAGCAGTGGTAAAGTGTGCAGAGTCCTATGGCCAGAAAAAATGAGATTAGCAAAAAGTGGAGGAGGAAGGCAAAAAGTTTGGGGGAAAACCACGACAGGTTTAGCATACAACAATCTATATTTCATCAAATGATACAGGAAATGTTCCATTAAAATATCCAAATGGAATTTCAACGTTATACAACAATTTTAAATAAAAGATCTATGAGGCAGATTACAATAAATGAAAATATTAGGCATATGTATTAGATTTTTTTGGAAGGAAAAGAGGGGAAAGGAGGACAACATTTGGAGGGAGATTTACAGGTAGTTTGATGAAATCAGTTAAATATAAAATATAACACTTATCTTACTGCATAAATAGCATTATACTAATCGTAGTGCCCATACACATAGGAAAATAATATTCAGGTAGGGAGGGCACAAAACAACAGCAAATGTAGAAACTCTTCAGGTATGTTTTGATAAAAGAAAGGAAAAGGGCATCCCGAACAACTCTCTTTTCATAGCCATTTGAACTGATGAGATATTCGCTCTGTTCAATTTATGATTATAACAAATCATGCTCCACCATCTGGAAAAGGTAATATGTTTGCATCTTTCCAGTTTGATGTGATAGTTTGCAGAGCAATAGCAATAGTAATGTCTTCAAACCTTCCACTCATGGGCTATTAGACCAAAAAATAAGTGAACCACCAAGAAAACATGTTTATTTTCCAAAGGTAAATGTACTGAGCATACATCTTTAATTGTTTCTCAAACTTGTGACCCAAACAGTCTTACCTAAGAACATTCAATATATATGTAAAAGTGTCACAATCATCTTTACTGCATGACCACCATCTAGCTATAGCCAGTTTCATATTGTACAAATAATTTGTAGTTAAAAATAATATGTTATAGAAAAAACTAATGGCTGAGCGGTGCTAGCAGAGAGAAAAGTGGAATGTAATTTAGACCATATTTTATCCCAAGTGGAAGTTGGAAAAACATGTTTGTTTACCACAAAAGCTCGAACTTAGTGTTTGTTCTAACCGAAACACCATCAGACAGTAACCCTTTATATGTATGTACCTCTTATCACTTTTGAGAAATCATAATTAGATATAGGAGCTACTGAAATTTGTATGTCTGAGTCTGAACGGATTGGCACATCTATTTAATGGCCCCTGCTTGTAGATCATTTGAACTTGTTTGTAGAGCATGAAATGACAAAATTGATTTTCAGACATTAAATGAAATGTGCAACTGTCAAAATACTACTGTCCAACCATTCACACCAAGATAGTGCTCTACTTTTAGTTGTAATATTTGTGGTGTACTATATATGGTACAACTTGCTTTGAGATGTTTCCCAAAAAATTAAGTAAAAAGTACCTTACTAATAGTGTAGAATACATAAGAAGAGGAGAGAAGAGGGTAAAGGGCTGTTGTGACATACAAGTAAATTCTTTAAAAGTGAAAGTGAATGGTCAACCTTTTGCCTGATAATAAAATACAACAAAGGATAATCAGAAAGAAAAAGGCCCAGCATCAATTCTCCATAGGGAAAGCTAGCTACTAGATGACAAGGGTGAAAACTAGATGCTTACCTTCAGCCTACCTCAGTTGTGAGTTATACGTGCTAAGCAGACAGTGTATGCTTTCCCTAGCACTTTTAAATGTGAAGATTGGCCTACCACTAAAACTGCATGCACCGGCTGAAATGTAGCAGGCCCACAATGTTATGGAAGGGCAACTTCTGTGTATGGTAGACTTGAAAGTGGCAGTTGTGTAGCAGATATCTGAATGAGTTTCTCAGCTCCTATGTGACTGGGGCTGTGACTGTATGTGTATGTAAGTTTGTTTGTAAATCAGTGCCTCACTTTGTGACGGGTATGCTTCTCTAAATGTTTCTGCAAGATGCTGAATAGATTGCCTTCTGGGTGTGCTAGTGAGTATTGAGTTATTTAATTGTGTGTAGAACTGCCTCCATTAGTGCTAGATACGTATCAGTTCTGTCTGTTTGTGTGTTTGAATGTTTGGGTACTTGTGTTACTATCTCACTGGGTGTTTTACTGATTGCCTGGTTTTCTACTTAGGTATGTTTCTACTTAGGTATGGGAGCAGGGCAGATGTTTGACTGGGCACATTGGGGTCTAGCAGTACATATGTTACCTTTTTAACTCATAGTGCCATGTGGTTTGGCTAACCTGCAACCTACCTCAGTTGTGAGTTATATGTGCTAAGAGGACAGTTTATGCGTTGTCTAGCACTTTTAAATGTGAAGGTTGGCCTACCACTAAAACTGCATGCACCGGTAAAACTTAAAGTCTGGGTGGCAGGGTGGATGACTGATTAGGCACATGGGTATGTACAAGGGCATATAGGTTTGTGAAACTTTATACAACTTATGTTACCTTTTAAGCATATACCTCTCTGTGCTATGATTAGCTACAGTCTACCTTAGTGGTCAGTTCTATATGCTACAAGACCAGTTTACAGTTTCTGTAGGTGTTTAAGTGACAAGAGAGTCCTAACAGTAAAACAGTATACAGGGACTGAAGTGTAGCAGGTCTGAGACATGCTGTAAGGACTACCTTACTACATGTGAGAATTAACAGTATAATTTCTTTACCACACATTTAAAAACATGTCTGATTCACTAGCTTGACCTGGGATTGTAAATGGATGTAAGTTTATTTGAAAAAGAGTTCCTCTCTCTTTGTCACATATACAATTGTCTAAATATGTCTGCAAGTAGCTGCATGTATCCCTTGCTGGCTATACCAGTCAGTATTGTTTTACCTAACTATGTATGCAATTGCCTCAATTAACAGTATATTCATATCAGTTCTGTCTCACTAAATATAGAGCTGCTTTTCTGACACCCTCAAGTGATGTTTCAGTACCTGTCTAATTCTCAACTTTGCAGATATTATTTGGTACATGGGTCTGAAGGACTGCCTATACACATACTACTAAGTATCTTTTACCTTCTATATATTAATATCTCTTGCATTACTTTTGTAAATAAACTACATTTCAGTACACTTACCTGGTAAGTGTCTTTGTTCCTCTGTATATTTCTATCTCAGTATTAGCTTTTTTTTCAAAAATGAAAATATGCAGAAACCAAGCACAAGACTGATACAGCACTCCAGTACAAGGCAACCATTAATAGCAACTTGTTTAATTTTCCATTCAAGGTTACTTAATCTGAAAACAAGTCAGAATCACTGTTTAATTTATAACTGTTACAAAAAATCTTCTCAGTGGTAATTCTACATAAACCTTTCTCACACTTCTGGTACAATAGCCCAAATAGTCAATTCCATACTAGTTACAGTCAATTGTCACAGTCTAGTGTTTTTTATTCCCATTTCCCTCTTACTCCTCTATCTCTGCAACCATGGTAACATGCTTTGCAACATTCTGTAAGACAAGAAGTTCACAAGTTCATAACAAATTGGAAACAAAAACACTTTTTCTATTTTCTCAAAAGCCAATCCTATATCTATTTACTATTCTAAAAAGATATCTACCTAACTTTATATACCAACAAATTTAAAATAACCAATAAAATCACTTTTTTCAAATATTTCCTTCTACCCTCCATTTTCAACCATAGTTCATTTCAAAACTGCCTCATCCAGCTACAGCTTTCTTCTCTGTTCTTCTGCTCCATCCCTTAGAATGGTCACAGTGTGGATTGTGGGGCATAGCTCTGTGTTCTGGTCTAGAGAGTATGCTAAAAAGTGTGGCTTTGACAGGGATCTCGGTTTGCCTAATGTGGGTATCAGTTGCTTTGGCTGAAGAGGGTTAAAGTGGCAACAACTGCTTCCATTGGTTGAAAGCATTATGGATAACTAACATCCAGCACTCATGATTGTGCAGTGTGCTGGGAATGACCTGGGCACAATGACTGGGGTAGGATTGGAAATCCTAATGAAGGATACCTTTAGTCAATTAATGCAACTTTTCCCTCATAATGCCTTGGTGTTCTCTAACATATGTCAGCGACAAAAATGGAACTGGTCATCTCAAATTGTGACCTCCAATAGACAAAACCAGGAAACATGTTAATAAAAAAGTTTCAGCATTCATCAGAGACCGTAACATGGGCTCCATCTACAAAAATAACTTCTGCTTGAACATGGATGGAATTTATAGAAAAGATGGTGTCCAATTTACAGATGAAGGCAACAGAGTCTTTCTCAACAACTTGAAACTCTGAATCTGCACGTATATGTAAACAAGATATACATACAATTACTACAACTGCTCTCTTTTTAGGGCCACCTATTGGTTAAACAGTTATAAATATTAATTGTAAAACGTTTTTTTTTTTTTAAATAAATGGATCCGCGAGTCCACTAACAGGGCTCAGCGCCACTACAATGTGAATTTGCGAGCGGGCTCGCGGATCTTCGAGAACTGTAAAAATAATGGGAAAAACCAATTACTTTTAAATGTAAACGGAGGAGAGCCGAAAACCCCCTTCCCTGGGTCAATTTCGGCCCCGGGGACCCCATCCCCCAGGGCCCGTCCTCCCTTCTGGTTGCCCTGAAGCCACCCAGGGCACCCACTTTCTTCTCCCCCCATGGTCCCTGCTGGCTTCCCGCCTCCTGCGGGAGCGGGCATTGCTTCGACACAGAAGGAACTGCTAATATGCAGTTCCCTCTGTGCCAAAGCAATTGTGCTCGCTTTCAACAAGAGAGAGCATTTTGTATGCTATTGTGTGTTGAAAGGAAGCACAGTTTGCTATGGCTTGGTGGATATTGGTAAAGCTGCAGTCAAGCATTAGCAAACAGCAATGGCCAGGGGGAGGGCACCCCAGGACATTGCAGGAGCCAGTCCTGGAGGGTGGCAGTCCTCCCTCCAATCTTCTGAATAGCCTCGGCGAGGTGGTGGTGGCCCTCTCCATTACATTCTTTCAGCCCTGGGGAGTTGGTGTTCCCCGGCACTTCAATTGTTACTAGCCCCGGGGAGGAGGTGGTCCCAGGGGCTGTGGGGTGGCTTGCAGGGCCTCCCACACTTCAATAAATGATAGCCTTAGGGAGGTGGTGGCCCCTGGGGCTGTGGGTGGGGCCTCACCGGCTCCCAGCACTTCAATAAATATTTGCCCCGGGGAGGTTTTGGCCCCCTGGGCTGGCGGTCCGCAACGGACCCCCTCCATTACATTCTTTCAGCCCTAGGGAAGGGGTGGTCCCTAGGACTGCAGGGGGGCCGAGTGAGGCCCCTGCAATTCAATAAATATTAGCCCCAGGGAGGAGGTGGGCCCTGGGGCTGCAGGGGGCCTTGCAGGCCCTCCCACACTTCAATAAATATTAGCCTCGGGGAGGTGGTGGTCCCCAGGGCTGGGGGCTGCAATAGACCCCCACCATTACATTCTTTGAGCCCTGGGGAGGTGGTGGTCCACCGGGCCGCGGGGGGAATAAAGTACCGCCCTACATTAATACAAACTTAGCCCTGGGGAGGTGGTGATCCCCAGGTCATGGGATTTGCCACATGGGCACCCCTGCATACTTACAAAACACTGCCCCGGGGATTTGGCCTCTCAGGGGATTTAGATATATTGCTTTTAATTTTTAATGTATTTTTTTAACTGTACTATAGGTCCACGAGTCCACTCGCAAAGCTCAGCAAGGCCCCCCCATGTGGATTTGTGAGTGGACTCCCGGATTTATGTACACGTTAAAAAAAATAAGGAAAGGCCAGGGTAGAGATACCCTGACCCCATTCGGTACCTATATATTTATATATTTTTTAAATAAATCTTTTTTATATCTAAAGGGAAGGGGGCTGAATGGCCTCCCTCCTGGGCTGATTTCAGCCCCGGGATCTCATCCCCTGGGGCCCGGACTCTTTTTAAATATATTTTTATATGTTTTATTCAAGAAATAAAGGGAGGGGGGCCGCGGGAACCCCATCCACCGGGCCCGGCCTTTTCTTTTTTTTAAATAATATTTATAGAGAGGGGGCCTGAGCTACCCCCCTCTTGGGCCAATTTCGGCCCCAGGGACTTCATCCCCAGCGGGCTGCCCACATTTTAATTTTTTTTTAAATAAAACATAGGAAGGGACCACATGGCCCCGCCTCCCCATGCCGATTTTGGCCCCGGAATTTTTTATGATTATTTTTGTTTAAATACCCACTTGGGCACGATCTCACATAAATCGACTGGCACCATCAGCAAGCCTTAATTAGAGGGCTTGACAAGCCCACGGGGCTGCAGCAAAGTGTTTTAGCCTATTACTTGCTAACGGCGTCTGCAACTATATGTTGTTCTTTTATGCATTATAAATTGCATTTTGTTATTTGTATCAAAAATTGCATAATTTTTTGTATGTTCATCCAAAAATCAAGATAGAAAAGAATGTAAACTATTTTAGCGGAAATATGGCACTGATTACTTAGAGAGATTGGGCTTTTGAATGTGAAGTTATAACATCTTGTAAACCGTTCCTCTACTGTTATATTCCATATAGGTACCATAATATAGGCCCCGGTAACTTCATTACCCTTCACCTATATTCTTCCCTACATTACACTTGTCACGGTTTACAGGGACTGACCTTTTACCTAGATACGACACTGCATTCAGAACGCGGTTTTCCCTAGTTCGAAATCTCATACATTATGCATGAGGATTCTTGGAAGCACAGAAGGACTACCATCTCCTGTATAAAATCTATGTACAAAGTTCATGCCCGACGTCATCCTTAGGCCGACACAGTAATACAGCGAGGTAGGACCCCTGGGGAGACCCATGGGTATATATACATCACATCTTGCTAAGATAGAAGAGAGGAGACCGAGACTTCCAAGCCGACACACTAACCAGAGACGCTGAGGTTCCTGCATGCAGACACTCCAGCTCGCAGTGGTCTAACATCCCTCGTGGGGTGTCCAACTCGAGACCAGGACGGGGTCCCACAGTCTCTCACTTCAGGTAATGGGGTTGACTAAATCCTAGAGGGATTCTTGGCTTAACACCTACATGCATGCTAGGTACACATAGGTACATCTAGTTAGGGAGGCATCGTAGGAGTACACTACTTTTATCATGTGTTTTATATACTCTAATGTATTCATGATTATTGTAAGATCATAGAACTATACCATCCATTTACTTTTATAGCACTGCTAATCATTTATATCTGATACTGTCTAGCGGTTGTTGCAGCTCATTTATTTTACACCAGAATAACAACTGTTCAATAAATGCTTATTGAAAAACGCCCAGCCTGTTTATTCGGTGTATCTCTCTGAGACAGACTAAGTAAGCACGAGTGACTGAGCGAAAGGTAGTATATTGTTTCGACAGTCCTGAGGGATCAGGGTTGTCATGTTCGATGGTTGCCAGGAACAATTCTCTCCTTGGGGAAGCCCGTTCTGACATTGCTGCCTTGCTGCCGCTGCTGGAAGGAGGAGGAGGGGGACGTGGACCACCAGTCCCAGCCTCCGACGTGGCCGTCGCTGCCACCGTCACTGTCCCGCGCCCAGAGGCGCTTTAAATATCTTCGCGGGCTCCCGCAGCGCGGGAAGCCCGTTCTGATATTGCTGCCTTGCTGCCGCTGCTGGAAAGAGGAGGAGGGGGACGTGAACCACCAGTTTAAGCCTCCTACGCGGCGGTCGCCACCACCGTCACTGTCCCGCGCTGGGAGGCGCTTTAAATATCTTCGCGGGCTCCCACAGCGCGGGAAGCCCGTTCTGACATTGCTGCCTTGCTGCCGCTGCTGGAAGGAGGAGGAGGAGGACGTGGACCACAAGTCCCAGCCTCCTACGCGGCCGTCGCCGCCACCGTCACTGTCCCGCGCCTGGAGGCGATTTAAATATCTTTGCGGGCTCCCGCAGCATGGGAAGCCCACTCTGACATTGCTGCTGCTGCTGGAAGGAGGAGGAGGGGGACGTGGACCACCAATCCCAGCCTCCTACGTGGCCGTCGCCACCACCGTCGCTGTCCTGCGCCCGGAGGCACTTTAAATATCTTCACAGGCTCCCCCGACTGACCGTGGCCGGGCTGGGGCAATCCTCTTGGTTGCACACTTTGGGGGTAGCGGGAAAGTCTACCTCCTCACCTTCGTCTGTACCATCGCCACAGGCTGCTCAAAGGGGTTGTTGCAGGCCCTTTGGACTTGGGCCACACCGCGAGTAACCCTACTTTCTGGCCATTTATTTGGGGAGATTGCGTGGAACTGTAATACAACTTACACCTTTGCCGCCTTTTCTGTGTCTCTCTGGTTTTTGGCAGTAAAAATGGGGAAAAAGATCCAGTTGACGACCAAGGGTCCACCTTGTCGCTCCATTGACACTTTCTTGGCAAAGGCTGTGGGTGCTATTAACAAGGAGATAGTTCGGGCTGAGAGGCGGCTTTCATTAGATTCAGGGGGATCGGGTGTAAGCTCGCCATCTACTTTGCAATAGACCCTCATGGACCAGTCCGAGCCTACCCCTTCCCTGGCTTCAAACCTGGTACCCATCGAGGTACCCTGACCCGAGCCTCTTGCTCCGGGGCCCGAGCCTCGCCCTTTTACCCCCTATACTGCCACCGCCAATTGTATCTCCTAACCCCGTGAACTCCCTCACCCCCAAATGCAAATGGAGGGCAAAGAAGCCTATGGAAGTGGCTCCGATTACACGCCAGGGACAGGCGATTGCTGCTAATGGGCTGCTTGTGGAGGAACTGTTGACCCGCCTGGCCCCAGTCTTACATAACATCACAGAGACTTTCATGGACCTTTTATCCCCACTTTTGAACAGACTGGATAAATTGGAGGTAGCAACGAGGGACTTGGCAAGCAAAATGGATACTCTTGTGTCATTTGTAGAAAAACATCTACCTTGTTATCCGCCAGTTCGCACCCCTCCTACTGATATTACGCCCCTTGCTACTCCCTTGTGTAACAGCGGTGTGCCACACGTTAATGCTCTTCCAAAGTCCAAGGGAGTTATGGTTCCATCCACAAAGTTAGGGCCTGGTGGTTCTAGTATCCTGGGAGATGGCGCATTTAGCGCCGTGCAGGCCTGCTATGGCCTAGGTTCTGAAGATGCACCGATACAGGGACGCAACTTTCTGGGGTTTGTCAGTCTACTGTGATTGACCTCCCTCCAGCATGCGCCCCCTATTCTGTGGTTTTGTCAGGGGTACCCGCCCTATCTTCTCATAAAGAGGAATCCATGACTCAACTAATTAACAAAGTCTCCCACTGGTTGGACCTGCATTCCGGGTATTCCATCAGGGACCATAAGGATATTTTGATGGCACGGAGGGTGGGGTGGATAGGTCCATCCAGGAAATCCTTTGAGGGAGACTGTATTATAATCTCGGTACGGTACCCGGAGTTAGCACGTAAAATCCTGTTTGGTGCTTCTAAATCTTTTTCCCTAACCTCCTGCATTAAATTGCTCCCATTGGGCTTTTTTATAGACCACCACTGAGCAGCCCAGGGGGGATTGTCCACAAGGGGTGGGCTTGGCAAGGGAGGCCTGGGACGGCTGTTGCCCCTTGCGAATACTTTTGCCCCTCTTGCTGACTTAAACGAGCTGGATTGACTCCAGGAGGAAGACGAGCTGTGCATCCGTCCCCCCGGCAGATTGAATCCTCGACACAGAGGGTAGAGTAAGTTTGCTCTTTATTAACAGCGAGCCCGAATGAGATCTTGGTCGTTCCATCACCCCATGTGTTCCCTGAGATTAGTCATACGCCCCAAGTGAGGCCCGAGTCACCATCTCTCACATCCCTCCCACCGGCCATTGTTAACCTCACTACCAGCAGAGATTTTAGTCTTGTATCCTGGAATGTGGCTGTGTTGTCTTCTA
Organism: Calotriton arnoldi; assembly: GCA_963921515.1. NCBI lineage: Eukaryota > Metazoa > Chordata > Amphibia > Caudata > Salamandridae > Calotriton > Calotriton arnoldi. The sequence continues at coordinate 1,269,033 of CAWUFW010005307.1, read as the reverse complement.
AGTTAACTGATGACAGCTGGTTATTGTATGTCAGGTCTTATAAAATTATATGTTTACAGGAGACCTGGGAGACCAAGAATATTTTTTTGGGGGGATGGGTATAAGACCATCTTTTGTCCAGCGTCAAACTCAACAATGGGTCGAGCTAGCAGAGGTCTTATTATATTTGTGGCTTTAGAATTTTGTAAAGATTTAAAGATCTTGAAATGGAACTCTCAGGTATTCCAGGGCATAGAATTGCATATGGGGAGAGCACTCACGTTTGTGATTATTAACTTTTATAATGCCAAGAAGGGCGAGGGGGGACCCACCAATCTTAATGCTTTATATCTGCGCGATAGATGATCTAAAGGAGGATGGTTGTGGTCATATGAATTTCATTCTAGTGGGTGACTTTAACTGCCATTTGTGTCCATTTTTTGTGAAGAATCAACTGAATGTCCAGCCATGCCTACTTTCGGAGGATTTTCACATGGAACACACACTGGAAGGGAAGGTCCTAAATAACTTGTTACTTACTCATAATCTGGTGAATACCCTAGACCTTTAGCACCCCGGGCCAATTTTTCAATTGCCCCCGTCCTATAAAGGAAGAGGTGCTGCAACTACTATAGATTTTATATTTGTGACAGCATCAATGGGGGTGGCTCCCAGATCATTTAACATAGAGGACAGTGCCTTAAGCGATCACAACCCATTGACATTGGTACTGACGGGACTGGGTCATCCCATCTTAGGTCCCTGTAAGCCGCAGGTACCCCTAACCCCCACCGATCAGGGCAGGCGCCTTAGATGGGTGAGCATAGATGCAAAGGCTTTTAACCGCAGCCTTTTCTCTTCATGCCAGAATGAGATAGGTGCTTGCCTGAATCTTAGCACCCCGAGTGAGGAGATTTTAAGCTTGTTCTCCTCCATTGCCCAGAGAGTTTCTGGTCTTTTAACTATACAGGCTGGGGGGCGGGCTCAGGTTGCCCCCTCATGGTTCGACCACAAGTGTTCGCAGGCCTTAAGGAGGTTAAAAGCAGCTCTGAAACAGGTGCCTCTGGAGAAATCGAGAGTGTCCTTGTGCCGACGACGGTATAAAGAATCGACAAGAAAGCGCAGGCGTCATCTCCAAAAGCAGGTATGGGAGGACCTAGCTAAAGCAGGCGAACTGAGGGATTCTTCCTTATTTTGGAAAATTATTAACAGTCCCTGTTTCGCAGAACCATCAAACTCGACAGTATGTCACCACATCACACCAGACCAATGGGTGTCCCATTATGAAAAAGTATACAGTGAAGCCTGCATTAGCGAGTGTAGTGCAGACATTCCCCTTTGTGTGGCGGTCCCCCCGATTAGTTTCTCTTTGGAAGAGGTAACCCTAAGCATTGAGCTTTTGGCCGCAAACAAGGCCCCAGGCCCTGACGGCATTCCTCCGGATCTCTTTCGTGACAACCCAGGGGTCTGGGCCCCCCTACTAACCCAAGTCCTAAACGCGGCAGCCTTGAAAGGGACATTGCCCTCCTGGTCCACCGCCACTATAGTGCCAATTTTCAAAAAAGGAGATAAGGATAAGCCGCAATCTTACCGTCCAATCTCCCTTATCGATGTTGCAGTTAAGGTCCTGGGCCGGGTACTTCTATCTAGATTGTCTATGTGGGCCACAGATAACCATATCTTATCGGAAGTCCAATTTGGTTTTCGTGAAGGCTTATCAACATTGGATCAATGCCTCAATCTGTATCTTCTGATTTCCAAGCATACTGTGGCCCAATCGGGCGCCATGTATTTGGCCTTTATGGACCTTACGTCCGCATTCGACCGGGTAAACCGGTCTAAGTTATGGGACATTTTAACCTCATTGGGCGTGGATCCTCGTATTGTACATCTACTTACATCACTCCATGCCCACACATCGGCGGCATTGAGAGTCTCACACGAGGGAGATCTTACCAATCACTTTAATTGTACACGGGGGTGCATAAAGGGTGCATCTTAGCTCCTTTTTTATTTCGGTCTATATTAACGGCCTCGAGGCAGCACTCCTGGCCCTTCAGTCAGACTCCCCTAGAGTAAGTAGGAGAGTTCTGCCTTGCCTACTCTATGCGGACGATGCGGTGCTCATGGCCCATACGGGCCGGGGCCTGCAGGTCCTAATAGACGGTTTTGTGGCATTTATGGACAGGCTGGACCTGTCGGTGAATTATACCAAGTCGTATGTACTAGTGGTGGGCCCACGTGGGCTCCGGTCAAAATGCTTTAAAGCCGGTAATCATACCCTTGGAAAGGTCCCGGCTTTTCCCTATCTGGTAGTGTTATTTGATGATAAGCTACAGTGGGAAGCCCTCTTAGAAGGGAAGTTGAACAAGCTGAATAAATCCCTGGGAGCCATCACTAGTTTTGCGAGTAGATTGGGTTCATGGGCACCGGAGGTTATTTTAAAACTTTATAAGTCCAAAGGCATCTCAAGAGTAGTATATGGTAGTGAAAGCTGGGGGTATGTGCCCCCACACAGGTTACAGGTGGCGGAAACTAAATTCCTGCATCGGATTCTACGAGTCCCCCAAGGTACGCCAGTTTGGACTGTACATGAAGAGCTAGGGGTTGGTTTCCTGGCAGACCAAGTGGCAATTAAACCCCTAGTGTGTTGGATAAAGATCTGGACCTCCGATCATAAGAATTTAAATCGCATAATTGTATCGGACTGTTTGAAATTTGGAGCATGGTAACAAAATACCTTGGATACATTATGTAAAGGAGTCTTTTCAGGCTATAGGTAGGCCAGACATCTTTTTTGCACATGACACTTTAAGTAAGGTGGATGTTAAAATCCCAAAAGACTTACACCACAAATGTTTAACTGTGAACCGTGAAAATCTTGAGCTCACCAAACCCTCAGTTAGGGCATATGCAATGTTAAAATTGGTCCCGGGCATTGAACCGTACTTCCTGGCCTTAACTAGTGCTCACGATAGATTTTTAATTACGCGTTTTAAATTCAATCAGCTCCACCATATCTTAGCATCCCCGGTGGGTTTCTATCCCTCACCAGATCAGCGAGGTCCCTGTGGCTGCGATCTTCGATCTCCTCAGGACACGTTACATTTTATTCTATTGTGCAAATATTTTTCACTCCCCAGAAAACGTTTCCTCCGGCCCCTGTTAAAATGCATGAAGTTCAGGCACGCTAAAGTGGCCCTTCTGCATTTACAGCTGTTACCTAATCCTTTCACAGTCTGTGCAGTGCTAAGTTTCCTGTGGGCCGCTCATAAATCTAGATTATCTAGAATCGATTGATTCTGTGCTGCTGGTTTTTATTCATTCATAAATTTTACTGTATCATTATGAACTGTGTGCTTATTTATTATATGATGTACTGTATCTTTTATGGTTGCCTTGCATCCAAATAAAGAAATATATATATATATATATATTCTCTCCTTGGTAAGAGGAGAGGCTAGTGGCACTGTGAGCTAGTTGGTACAAAAGGCCAACATACCCGGTGGGGGTGATCAGAGGTCATCTGACACCAATCCTACATTGTATGTTGTCTAAACGCGCAGATCCTGTATACTTTTTATAGGAACTACACGACATGGCGCCGCCAAAGTTGGTTGGGTACTTATTTAACAGTAGAATCTGAGTAGTTCAGTTGTGCTATTCTCAGAGACCCCTACTCACAAATCTCCAGAGACATCTGGAGTGGGAGGGCATAAACTCCGCCACAGCTGAATAGGCGAAAAATACTATTTATTAGCTGTTGGTTAATCAAGCTTGAAGGACACAGTGTTTCTAAAAATTGTGCAAAACACCTTATCTTAGTTCCCTTGAAAAGCTATTTCGTGTTCTAAACATAATGACTAATCAAATACCAGACCCACAAAACCAGCCATTGCTGCTCTCGGAAGCCGAGGACAATGCAGACGCAATACATATTGCGGCAAACATTAGAAATGCAGTCACCCTGAAACTGCTTGTACATGGTTTAATCCCTAGGGGTGGCGTAGTAGCTTTCGTGATAGAGGCACACAAATTATACCGAACAGAGGTATTTTATTCATGGGTTACATTCCCAGCAACGAATGCGAGAACAAAAACATTTAATTTCTACAAAGAAGATGAAACCACCAGCGGAATATTGTCCGTATGAGGACATTGAGGTTCAGTTCACGCACCAGCAACATTTATACTGGTTTAAAGGCGCCCTACCCCATACAATAAGTAGAGTAAGGCTCAGCACGCTCGGAAGAGAGGGAGCAACATGGCCAATACTAGCAGCTTACACACCACATCGTGACATCGAAACAATGCCAGGACCAGACTTACTCATACTTCACAAAGAATTAATAAAACTTTACAGAAACATGACGCAATTCGTCATGAGGACACTTACAGTCGAGCCAGCGATGGTTACAACAAATACAGCTCACGTTCAAAACCCAGCAACTAAAATTACACCACAACGTTAAACGCAGTAATGGGTAAAATGCCTGCAAAACTTGAACAAATGCCATTCTGGGTAGCTCAGAAAATAACACAGTTAGAAGCAGTATTTCCGAATACTAGCCCTAATGAGAAACACAGAATGCTGACAATCTGCTTGCCCATGGGGATAACACCAGATTGTACCTCTTGGGGTACAGTTTTCGCTGACATATATACCAGAACTCATGGTATACCGTCCTTAGCAGTAATACCAGATGTATTAAGACAAATACAAAATGAGTACGGAGCAGACCCTGCTTGGAACTTAGGGATGAAGTTACTAGGTAACTATGCCCAGGTATCAGCCATAATATTAGCAAATAATAAAGGGGAGGCACCATCAGTGGCTATCCACCAACGCCTAAGGGAGTTCAGTCCTTTACAACAGGAGCACGAACTACCAAAAATAATAGAAACTGCTTATGCAGAATTAGGCAGGGACAGTTTGGGTGGAAATGCATTAAAACCACAACTGATGGGCAGTCCCGAGAAGGAGACCTTCAAGCAGACACCTGCTTCTTCTAAAAAGAAGTGGGACAATAACAAAAACAAAAAGTTTAAGAAAATAGATCTCAATCCAGAGGTGGATCTCCTCCACAGGAGTCCTCCGACAGGAGGTACAACCTTAGGAACAGGGATAATATTAAGAAACCTGACAGGTATCAGGATACTGATACACGTTCCTCTCGTTCCTTTCAGGGGTCAACAAAAAACTCCGAGAGAGAAGGACGGTCAGACAGACAAGAAGAGCGTACAAAATCCAGAGACAAGCTACACGCTCAAGCTTATACTTCCAAAAAAGAAGATAAACAAAAACAAAAGCCACAGTTCAAAAAGAAGAAAGTTGCAGGTCTAAAGATCAGACATGCCCAGAATTCTGAGGACTCGACTACTGAACGGGGAATGGGCTCTGACGATGCTAGACAGTGCGGCAGAAGTAACACTAGCTCGCCAGAACCTGATCGAATTTCTGGTGACAGCGGACTTGAATGATTATATCACGGTGGTAACACCTGATACTAGGGTAAGTGTCCCACACAAATTGTATGAAATAACACGCCAAATGGAGGGGGACAAATGCAGGACAGTTAGAGGTCTCTTTTGGGAGAACCTAACGTTTGGCTATGACATTCTGTTAGCTGAACAAGATTGGCCGCCAGCATTCGTCATGGATTGCCCTAAGGGAGAAACAGTAATTTTACCAGCATTCTCCGACCATGTTCCCAAACATTTAAAATATACATATGCACAGGAGTAGGCAGTAGCCCAAGATTCGGCATTGTACAAAAACCATGTTGGATGGGATGAGGATTCAACCCACCACATAAATCCATTGAAAAATACTCCGACTGCACAAAGGCAGTATCCAATAAAGCAAGAAGCTAAAAACAGGTCAGGGAGATCTTAGATCAACTTGAATAGAAAAGAGTGAATGAGACAAGCACCTCTCAAATGAATAACTCTTTGTTTCCCGTATCAAAACCGGACAACTCATACCGCCTAGTGTTGGATTACAGACATTTAAACACTTGCACTAATACGTTTGCAGTGCAGAATGCAAACAGTGCAGCATTAATGAATAACATTGTGTGGAAAAAATACACAACACTAGATATCTCAAATGGATTTTTCTGCCAAAATATAGTGCCTGGAAGCAGATATTTGACCACATTATCCGCGCTAGGGTCCCAGCATCAATTTTGTCGACTCCCCCAGGGGTACAAGAACAGCCCGGGGTTATTTTCAGCTAGGGTAACTGAATTACTTTAAAATCTAGATGAGGAGGCATTGTCCTACGTAGATGATATTTATCTAACGGATGATGAACTGGAGGAACACTTGAACAGGGTAAACACCATAATTTTGGGATTTGCCTCTGAGGGTTACAAATTCAACTTCAAAAAATCGAAGATTGCCCACCTTAATGTTCTTTTTCTAGGATATGAGCTTTCAAGTGAAGGGAAAAGCCTAGCAGCTAATTTTTTGGAAAAATGTGCGTTGCTCCAACCTCCAAAAATATTAAAAAATGTACAATTAATCCTGGGATTCCTTAACTTTGGCAGAACATACATTTTAGATTACGCAGAAAGAGTAAAACCTTTCTACGATTTAATAAAACCTAATTTCTCAATCAGACAATGGACACAGGAACACACTGATATCCTTCGTTCTTTACAAGCTGACATGATAGCTTCAAAACACTTACAGACACGCGTAAATGTACGCAACCCAGTGATTCGTATAGTTGCGGGTCAATCTGGGTATACCTATCTGACAAATAATGAAGGTGAGACAGTACTAATAGCGTACAAATCACATTTGTACACAAATGCTGAGATGCGCTTTGCATCAACAGAAAAAATTCTAACAGCAGTACAGACTGCTGTAGTAAGAGAAAGAGCTCTGGCTCAAGGGAAGCGTATAATAGTCGTTACCCCAGTTCCAACCTTAGAGGCTGCAACAAAGGCAAGCGTTCCCAAAGCTAAAGCCTTACATCCAAGATGGATGCAATGGGCTAATTCTCTCACTGTAACAGACGTAGAATACAGGTACGACCCAAATCTAAAAACACAAGCATTTCTGCAATATGAACAAGAATATCCACTACCAAATGAAACAATGCCTCTAGATCAGTATGAATATATAATTTACACTGACGGTTCTGCGCAACCGGCCATAGGGAGCAAACAGCAATACAGCGCCGCGTGTGCTATCGTTAAAGGATGCATGCAGGACGGAAAATTTCACCCAAAATGCACAAAAACACAGTCTCTAGGTGACTGCATGGCGCAGCTGGCAGAACTAAAAGCACTTATACTGGCACTAGTAAATACGGATCAAGAATTCCCCACACTAATCGTGTGTGATTCCTTTTACTGTGTACAGTCATATAATAAATATCTACATCACTGGGGACAAAACGGGTTAAAGGATGCAAAAGCTGGCACAATAAAGCACAAAACGCTATGCGAACAGGTAGTGGAGTTGAAAAACAAACTACCAAAGGCTCACGTGATACATAAACTGCGTCATCGACGTGATGGCGTTCACGTTGAAGGGAAATCATTGGCTGATGAAGCCGCAACGGGGGCTGTACGCACGGCTTCCTTAGCTGCAATCACTCGTTAAAAAACGAGAATAGACGGTGAGATAATGGTGGCAATTATTGCTACACGCAATAACTCAGCAGTACCGAAAAGGTTTCCACTCAAATACTCCTACAAGTTAGATGCATACAATGTTCCATTTGCTCAAATTCCTGGAGTGGGGGATAGAGTAATACCAAATATGGATCGTAGGTTAGGATTAATTCTAGCAGCACATGAGGGTATAGGGTCTGCACATGCAGGTGTTACAGCAACTGTTTCTCTATTGAAACAGAGCTATTGGTGGCCAGGACTAAGAAAGCAGACTAAGGACTACGTCTTGAAATGCGACATCTGTCAGCAAATGAAAGGCTCCACAGTAACACGTCCAGTACAGACACCATTATTAATATCAGACAAATCACTGGTGTGTGTTTATTTGGACCACTGCGGCCCCTTACAATCATATGGGGCTTACAAGTATTTCATGGTTGCGGTGGATTCCTGCTCTAGGTTCCTCTGGGTGTGGCCCCAGCACTCGGCTGACGCTCGAACTGTTATAAAAGATTTGCAAGTCTTTATTGCATTCTGACCGTGGCCCTGCGTTTAGCTCTAGGGCTTACAAAGAAGCCATGGGAAGTTTGGGTGTAGCATAGCGGTACTCCTCTCCGTACCATCCCGAGGGAAATTTGGTTGTAGAGAGCAAAATCGGGACATAAAGCAGTCTTTAACAGCTAGAATATTAGGCTCGGGTGGAAATTGGGTAAAACATCTGTATGGAGTACAAAGGGCATTAAATAATCAGCCAATAAGCTCTCTAGGGGGTGTCACTCCTTATGAGGTCCTATTTGGGACGCGAATGTGGGTACCTGATCTTGATTGTGAAGGCACAATTGCGGATGATAAACCTTTTCACATCCATAAACGTTTGGCTGTTTTACAGGACCTAAATGAATCCAGGGCACTACAGAGTAATGTCCAGGTGAAAAGGACCGCCACTGGGGAAGTAAAAAGTGTCAAGGCAAGACCTGTCTGGATCCCTAAAGTTGGGGATCTGGTCAGAGAGAAGATAGCGGACAAAAAAGAATTTGGGCCATCATACAGAAAGCCTGTACCTGTCCTGGCAGTTGAAGGAACAAGAACAATACTTCTGCCACCTCTTACTGGTAAAAAGGAGAAAAGATTTGTCTCAATAGACCTGATCAAACCACACTATGTGGCTGATACTGAGTAGTAGGCCACGTGGACTCCGGAGTAACAGACACCCTCCTCTCACAACTATACAAGAAGTTAAAACAGAAAGACTCATCACGTTTGAAGGGTCACTTGCACGGAATGATGGACTAAGCAACAATGCAATGGAACTTGTTCCTCTTGAAACTGAAGTTCAAAATGAGAACTCCACTGAAAGACAAATTTAAATTCGACCAAACGCAGATATCTACATCAACATGCCTCAACACGAGCAAGCTACAGTTTCCACAAGACCTGCGGAATTACCGAAAATTGATCAAACTGCATCTGACTATTTCATTGACTTTGATACATTCTCCTTGGATCCAAGTGAACCTGAAACAACGCCAGCCTAAAGAACTCGTCTACAGCAATTTAAAGTTTTCCTGAACTTTCTTAAAAAGACTTACCTGGTATCGCCTTGGGTGGAACTCTGGGTAACTACTGGTATATGTTTCTTTCTTTTCTGGATAGGCCTAGTAATTGTCTTTAGTATGCTTATAAATGGAACTTATCTTCAAGAAAGCTCTGCAGCACAAAAAGTGAATGTGATTCTGAAACCACATCTATCATCACATCGTGAAAAAAGAGACCTATCATCAGTGAACATTACAGCAGTTCCTATACCTGACGGTATAGTGTGGGACAAGGTTGATTACGATATATTTGGACCGACTGAACTTTTGAAATTACCACATTTATTTAAGATTTCATTAAGTGATATCATTACCTCCAGTACATTTTCTGATGATTGGGATTATGAAACTAAATAATATGTTGTCTGATTTAGAAAAATCTGCTGCTTTTTCTAATAACGAAATGTTAGAGGGCACATCAGACTTTGAAACAATGTATTGCTATCAACATTATGGTCATCACTTTCTACATAAATCTGCTAATCCCAGAAATGTTTTCACATACAACCAATGGGAACATTGCCCAACACCACCAAAATGCAGTTCAAAAACATTTGTACAAAAGTTTCCATATTTTTCAGGGTTTAACAAATCAGACCCAGCCTCATATTATTATAAGGTTGCACCAACAACAGCACAGAAAAATATGTTGACAAACACCAAACAGATTTATTCTGCTTCCTTTATTATCCAGTTGTCTGAACAAGGTTTCGAGTTATGGAAAGACACCATAGACTTAAAATCTGTCTGGGGTACTAGAGACTGGCAGGTCCAGGGAACAGAGGCACTATTTAGAGCATGCCTTATTCCTCAGCAAATAATGTCTTTGAATGAAACAGTGCAACAAACGACCTGTCTTGGATTTGCCAAGAATAAAGATTTGAATACACCTTGGATGTCCACACCACCACACACTGAGCGTAATACAACATCACAAGAAGAGGTTACACTAGATGACATCATGCAATACAATAGATCAGACCCTGATTGGAAGGGATGGTTGATTTGGTCCTTAGACACCAATAACTGTCAGAAAAGATTCTTTGATAAAACTAAAGGATTTAGTATCAATAGGCCAGATCCACGTTATGTACAGAGACAACACCCAGGGTTAGTGACATCTTACAGTGTTGGGAAGTTATGCCTCGATTGGCTAAAAACCTCAACACTTACACATGTGAAACAACACTTATCCTTACTTTCAGAAGATGTGGACCTACAGGATTTTTCATTAGGTCCTAGGAAGCCACGTCACAAACGTTTCTATTATGCTGTCACAATTGCGTTCTATTATGTTATTAAGCTGGACGCTGCAATCTTTGTGCGCAGGCTATGTGCCTTGACATTTCATAAACAGTACGTCTCTGTTTTCTTCGTACAATCTGACAGAAAAGCAGATAGAAATGGCACAAAGAGGAGCGGGGTATAAAATGCTGCGTATTGAAAAACTGGATAGGTTAGCATTTACAGTGGCAGAATCACCGTCCACGGAATGGTTAATCCATGGCCACATAACTCTTCCGGTCACTACCTTCCAATTCCAATATTGCCTTGAACAAATGCAGGCAGGCAGATATGAAGAAATGGGAGAGGGAATTCATTTAGGAATCCTGGGAATTACCGTAAAGATTTCGATGCCGGAGTGGGGAAAAATAAGTGTTTCTAAGTGGTACAAACTGCGAAAATACTTTAAGTGGATCACTTATATGCCCGGATATAATGCTACATGGTGCATGTAACGGTTCGGTAGCAAATTTATCCTGTCACTTAAGGGGTGCCCCAGCTGTAGTGATCACTCCAGTGTTCAGGCTACTCTCGAATGGGAGTTACTTCATGCTGAATGATCAAGGTTGCTGTGGGATGCTTCCGGGCATCGCATATCTGGTAACTGTGAGCTCCAGGGTTACTTGCTGTATGCAAGTATTGTTTCCACCAACACATACAGTCAGGGAGGCGCTGTTATGGCCTCCACTAAATGTTTCATTATTATGGTTTGATACTTTGAGCAGAATGAAAGCCATGCTTATACAGAAATCCGTGCCATTAACCTCCGCTCAAGAGACTTTTGATCTTCAAGTAGCAAGGTCTTCGGCAGAGATACAGGCACTCATACGTACCAATTGCCCCTTCCATTTTGCAGAAATGGTAAATCGTATCTTTAACATGTCTGATACGACAGGCATCGTTCACCTATTTAAGACCATAGGTTCTGGACTATTAAGCACCTTTCAGACAGTCCTCGGAGTTATACCAAACTTTATACACTCCGTATTTGGAAGCATATTTGGAGGGCTGCCGCTGATCCTGTTTCTAAGAGCAGGTATCCGGATTGTCGCTTTTCTCCTCCGCAATGGACGTCCCAGTCACCAAGGAGATGGAAACAGTACTCCTGGAGCAAAAATACCTTGATCGCATGGTACAACTTCTAGGCACACCTCGCCTAAGAGAACTAAGTGCATTTTGGTTCTTGTCATTTAGACCAGTCTGGATGGACTGCATCTTACCTGTCCTCTGATGCCTGTTTTGCAGAGAAGAATGCGTGTTGGATCTCTGTCTGACACTCCCATCATGTGTGCAACCGAACGTTGATGCTTTACTGGACCCAATAACGGCCCATGTTCTGCAGTGTCCCCAGCGTATTCCCATGTTGATGGCAGCATTCCTAGAGCCAGCACAGGTAGTATCTGCTTCTGTTGGTATGGACACCGGCTCCCCCTCTGACACCCAGGCCTTGGATGGCCCACAGGCTGCCCCAGCACCAGCTGTGGACAGTACAGAAGATCATCTGTGCTCAATTGACATAATCTGCAAGGTGTTACAGAGACCGTCAACTGCGGAGGCAAGCAACGAAAATGTTGCGTCTGCCAGCCAGGACACATAAACATTTGACTCATTTGGCCCGTCGTGTGTTGGGAAAACAAATGGAAAATTAGAACTCCATATCAAAATTGACATTCTTTTTGAGCATGTATGGCTTTCAAATGCTTGTAGTAGTTCGGACTAAACCTACAGACATATTAGAGCTGTAGCTTAAGTGTCAATTTCTAATATTTTTCTTTCTAACACTTTTTAGAACCACTTTTTAACAATTTTTAAAAAGATGTTTTTTTAACACAACGAGAAACTAATGTTTTAACTATTTTTTTGCGTACAAGTATCTAGTCCAACTAGTAGTATGGTTAGAATTTAACTATGTCGTCCATTCGGAAGAGGAGTGGGTGTTATATTCCGTATAGGTACCATAATATAGGCCCCGGTAACTTCATTACCCTTCACCTATATTTTTCCCTACATTACACTTGTCACGGTTTACAGGGACTGACCTTTTACCTAGATACGACACTGCCTTCAGAACGCGGGTTTTCCCAAGTTTGAAATCTCATACATTAATCAGGAAGATTCTTGGAAGCACAGCAGGACTACCATCTCCTGTATAAAATCTATGTACAAAGTTCATGCCCGACGTCATCCTTAGGCCAACACAGTAATACAGCGAGGTAGGACCCCTGGGGAGACCTATGGGTATATATACATCACATCTTGCTAAGATAGAAGAGAGGAGACCGAGACTTCCCAACCGACACACTGACCAGAGACGCTGAGGTTCCTGCATGCAGACACTCCAGCTCACAGTGGTCCAACATCCCTTGCGGAGTGTCCAACTCGAGACCAGGACGGGGTCCCACAGTCTCTCACTTCAGGTAATGGGGTTGACTAAATCCTAGAGGGATTCTTTGCTTAACACCTACATACATGCTAGGTACACTTAGGTACATCTAGTTAGGGAGGCATCGTTGGAGTACGCATCTTTTATCATGTGTTTTATATACTCTAATGTATTCATGATTATTGTAAGATCATAGAACTATACCATCCATTTATTTTTATAGTACTGCTAATCATTTATATCTTATACTGTCTATCGGTTGTTGCAGCTCATTTATTTTACACCAGAATAACAACTGTTCAATAAATGCTTATTGAAAAACGCCCAGCCTGTTTATTCGGTGTATCTCTCTGAGACAGACTAAGTAAGCACGAGTGACTGAGCGAAAGGTAGTATATTGTTTCCACGGTCCTGAGGGATCAGGGTTGTCATGTTCGATGGTTGCCAGGAACTATTCTCTCCTTGGTAAGAGGAGATTCTAGTGGCACTGTGAGCTAGTTGGTACAAAAGAACAACATACCCGGGGGGTGTGATCAGAGGTCGTCTGACACCAATCCTACAGTGTATGTTGTATAAACGCGCAGATCCTGTATACTATTTATAGGAACTACACGACACTACAATCATGGCACTCACTTTAACAATGAAGCCCACCCTGGCCAATGATCAAGGAGATGTGGATCTCTGAAATGCGTTAGGTAGGCTTTTTTTCGTGCTTTGCTTGTTCTAAAATAAAATCGTAACTTAAGCATTAAACTGAGGAGACTTTCGGATTTTATTCGGGAGCATAGCTGAGCACCGAATTCATGTTTGGATATATATGTATATATTACCTACTGGCGGTCGCCCGTAGATGGTTATAGTTAGGACCTTGTTTCTATTCAAAAAGCGTTTTTTCTTTTGCCAATATCTTTGGCGTTGTTTGACGAATCTTCGGGAAATCCTAAAAACTAATGGCCCGCTCCAGTCAGCTCCTGTCTAGAAAGTTTCGGCGTGATTCATCAAGCGGGAGGCGAGAAAAAAGGGGGGTCCCTAAACGTGTTTTCTCCATGTTAATTTCCATAGAAAACGCTTGTCGCAGCAATAGCCCAAACTGCTGAACGGAATTACACCAAATTTGGCAGAAAGGTAGCTCTTGATCCAGAGTGCACTCTTTGCTTTAAATGCTGTAAATCCGTTCAGTAGTTGTTGAAATGTTAAAGAAATAAGAAATATCGATATCTGGGTGGAGCCTAACCACACATCTCATCGTGAGATCTGTTCGGCTGTCAGCACTTCATCCAAGTGCTGGCAGCCATCTTGGGACCAATATACATGATAGCAGCCCATTAAAATGCATTGTAGTGAATGGAAGGTTTTGAGGGTCACCAAAAGGAGAACGTATAAAGGGTGATAACAGACTTTAGTTACATTATAAATCATTTGTTGATGGTACCATACTAATTTTAGGAATTGTGGTGTGTTCTAAGGTGATTTTACCATGTGAAAAAAGCCTTATGCTGGGATATCATGAATCATGTTTGAGAAAAAATATTTTCTCATGCTTTTCCCATAGAGGTTTGGAAGGTGCTCCAGAAGCTAAAATGAGAGCATATTTTCTGTAAATTCACATTATCTTTCTCAGTCATTTGAGAATGAAGTCTGACATTCTCAGTAAAACATGTACATCCAACAAGGGCAGAGACTGTCAGTTGATTCCTTTGTGTTCTACTGCAGCTTCCCAGAGTGTTCTAAAGAACAACTAGAGCGCTAACAGTCTTACTTATGACAAAGGTATGGCACACCTGAAGCCAACTTGATTGGAATAAACTGGTAACACTTAAAACATTTAATTTAAAAAGGAACAAAATGAGGGGGTTCATTTTGCCATAGAAATTATGATTAGTGCTAAAGAAAGAAAAATTAGGGCACATTTTGAGTGACTTCTCAAATCCTCTTCTATTTAATTAAAAAATTCTGACATGCAGACTGAAACATGCACTTTCAATACCAGCAGGAGACTTCCAGTTAACTCCGTGGTGAGCAGTAGCTTTACTACAGTGATCTAATGAGCAACTAGAGTGCTAACATTCTGAATTATGGCAAATGTGTGACACATCTGAATGCCTTCTTGATTGAATCAAGGTACAAAACTGAAAGCATTTCCTATTGAGGAGACTGCAGTAAATGAGGAAATTAGGAAACTTCACAACAAATAAGTCTCCCAAGATGGCCACCAGAGAAAAAAGAGCCTAAATGTAGCACAAATATCACCCAGATGTAGCCCACATATAGCCCAATGACAGAGGTGTGCAAAACACTTTTTATTTCTTGTTTTTTTGCAGTTTTATATAGTGCAGACTGGTCAGGTATTGGAGTGTTGCATCTTACTTGGACCCCTTATTGCTTATTTTGCATGAAATACTTGAGATTGATCTTGCGAAACATTGAACTTTACTATTCTGTTAACCTAAAGTTGCTCTGAGCTGGGCTTTGTAACTCCTGTTTTTACCTACTGGTTTTAATTAATTCTCATTGTATTGTATTAAGAAAGAGGATTTACTGTTTTTTTGTACACTTTTATGATCTATGTTTCTAAATCAGATCTAATAAAGTTTATTGAATTAAATTGAAGTCTCCCAAGATGGCCACCAGAGAAAAAGGAGCCCAAATGCAGCACACGTATCACCCAGAAGTCGCCCACGTATAGCCCAATGGCAGAAGTGTAGAAAACAATTTTTATTCTTTGTTTTTGTGCAGTTTTATATAGTGCAGACCTGTCAGGTATTGGAGTGCTTTATGAGCATTGGTTACATCATACAAGGACAAATTCATTTTGGTTGTAGGCATGGAGAGATTAATTGATTTGACCAGAATCACAGAATGTCGAGCAGAAGCAGAAACTCCAACCTGGTTCCCCAGTTGCAAAGTCTGCAGCTCTGGAAGTAACACCACATCCTCTCCCTTAAGCGTAACATTTAATCAAGTGGTCAACTGGATAAAAAAACATAAAGATAACAAATAATTTAAAAGTGCTTTGTCGCTATTTGAGAACTCAGAAAATATGTCCTCGTTTTTGTTTTTTAGAGCACTAACCATACTTTCTATGCAAATAAGACCCTCTCATTTCTATAATTTCTAAAGGAAATGCTTTAGGTATTACAGTTTTGATTACATCAAGATGACGTCAGGCGTGCCACACTTTCGTAATAAATATAGAATGTTAGCAATCTATTTGTTCATTAGGATACTGTTGGGAGGCAGAGGTCAGGGGCATGGACTCTGAAAATTGAAGGCAGGTAGGAGGGTGCAGAGGCAACAATTTGACCACACTGGGCAGGCAGGAAAGACAGTGGCAGCACAACATGGAGGGCAGTGGAAAGGTTGGCATGGGCAACAAACCAACAATGCAGGACAGGCAAGAGAGGCTGTGGCAATATAATAGACCATTGAGGCCAGAAGGAAGAAGCAGTGGTAGTACAACCATACATACCAACAGAGCCGATTCAGGCAGGAAACACCCAATGTTTTTAAGCCCAAAAGGGCTTTATTTTATCTGTCTCTTGTCTACAATCTCCTCTTTTTCAGTGTAAGTCAATGGGGAAAATCAATTCCCCAGTTTTTTTTCTCCAAAATCTCCCTCTTACCAAGTTTAAAATGTTAGCAAGTATGGTACATTGGTTCTTGGAAGGCAGGAGGAATTTGGGTAAGGACATGGACTCAGATAACAGAGGACAGGAGGGACATGGACAGGTGCAGGCATCGGGGTTTTCAGCAGCACAATACACCACACAGGGCATGTGGGACGGCAGTGCAGCACAATAAACCATAGAAGGTAGAAGGGAGGGGACAGGACCATGCACATGGACAACAGGGAACAGAGGGGAAAGAGGCAATGGTAGCAAGCTGACCATACTGAACAGACAGGAGAGAAAGCATCAGCATAATGGACCATAAAGGGCAGGAGGGAGGGATCAGGGGCATGACAATGAAACAGACAAGCCAGGAGGGAGGGAATAGGGGTCTTCACATGTAAAACGGAGGGCAGGGGGCAAGAGGCAGGACAGGAGCAGCAAGCTGACAATGGAAGTCAGGCAGGATGGGCACTAGAAGCACAACACACCATGGAGGGCAACAGTGAGACTATAATGGCATACACACAGACCATGGAGGGAAGGTGGGAGGGGGTCAGGGGCAGCTAGCTCACCACACAGGGAAGGTGGGAGGGGCCGTGGCAGCACAGAAGACCATGCATGGCAAGCGAGAGGGTTAGTGGCAGCACAATGGCAATGATGGGCAAGAAGGAGGGGGCAGGTGCATGCACAAAGGACCATGGAGGATAGAAGGGAGGGATAGGAGCTGGGCACAGACAAGAGAGTTCAGGGGAAGGGGCCTCACAACAGACCACGCGGAGCAGACAGGAGAAGCAGTTGCAGCACAACAGACCAGGGAAGGCAGAAGGGTGTGGCAGTAAAATGGACCATGGAGGACAGGAGGAAGGGGATAGGGGCATGGAACGTGGACAGGCAGGGTGGAGGTGGCAGGGAGAGGTTACAGTTATCTGACAATGCTAGGCAGGTGGGAGGGGAGTG
The DNA here is from genome assembly GCA_963921515.1 of Calotriton arnoldi. Lineage (NCBI taxonomy): Eukaryota > Metazoa > Chordata > Amphibia > Caudata > Salamandridae > Calotriton > Calotriton arnoldi. The sequence goes on along the minus strand of CAWUFW010005307.1, from coordinate 1,251,593 downwards.
GCAGCTCAACAGAACACTCAGAGTAGGTAGGAGGGGCAGGTCCATTGAACATGGTGGGCAAAAAGGATGGGTCAGGGGCATGGACACAGACATCGGAGTGTAGGGGGAAGGAGAGTAGGGGCAGCTAGCTAAGCACAGAGGCTAAGCAGGAGGGCAATGATGGGGCATAGAATAAAGGGCAGGAGGAGTGGACTGGGACATCATGCTAAATGGAGGGCAGTGGCAGCACATCAGACCATACATGGCAGGAGGAAGGAGGCTAGTTCATGGATTCAGACAACAGAGGATAGGGAGGAAGTGGATGGGGCAGCAAGCTAACTGTTCAGAGAAGGCGGGAAGGCCAGTGGCAGAACAACTGTCACACAGGGCTGTAATGAGGGAGCAGGGGCATGGACTTGGACAATGGATGGAAAGGAGGCGGGGAGGCAGGAGGAGCAAGCTTGGGTGGGGGCAGCACAATGCCAGGCCAGGCCCTGCTTCCAACCCCCCATACATTGTGATAGGCATCTTACTTAACATTAAACAAAACTAGAAATTCGCAGAAAAAACAAAAGATTACAGAGAAGTTATAGTTAGACTCAGATTTCACTCGTACAAAACCAGTGAAATTCAGCAGTTATAGTTACCTGAGCTAACTATAACTTACACCCCCACAATGCACTACTTATGACCTCAGACATTACATGATTCATGACATGGTCAGTGACATCACTCATGATATCACTCATGACATCTCAAATGAGCTGTGAATGGAATGGAACTATAATCACTAGAACTTTATTTAGGGATAGTGTGCATATATTAACACCCCTTTTTTGTCTTTTCTTTAGTCTAAGAACCACTATAATATGCAACGTGCCCAGATCAATATGGCCAATAGCCTTTCACTTTAAAGTAATGTGCAGTCCATTGTTTATGTTGATGTTTGCAATCGTAAGTAATTTTATTATGAACAAGTCACGTTGACGAACATACCGGCACGGCGGTCACGGGGCAAGATATGCTGAAATGACATTGTGTGCACATTTTCACTTGTTTCTTTTCTTTATTGTATGAATTCCTGAATTTTCGCATCAAGACCAGGCCAATATGGCCGACAGCTTTTTGGTTTAATATAATATGTAATCCTTTGTTAATGTTGGCAACTGGAGGCATTTGTACATTTAAATAAGGAAGCTACAATGAAGTCTTGTATCGTGATCAAGGTTCGGAAAAGCTGAAACGCATGGATCACATCCTTTGCAGATTAAATACTTCCAAACTACAACCTGAGTGCTGATTCCTTCCTTGAAAGAGTGAGAGGAGATTGGATATATACATATATATACCTCTCTTGCCTCTTTCTGTACTTCTCTTGCCTCTTTCTGCACCTCTCTTGCCTCTGTCTGCACCTCTCTTGCCTCTTTCTGCACTTCTCTTGCTTCTTTCTGCACCTTTCTTCCTGTTTCTGCACCTCTCTTGCCTCTTTCTGCACCTTTCTTCCTCTTTCTGCACCTCTCTTGCCTCTTTCTGCACTTCTCTTGCCTCTTTCTGCACCTCACTTGCTTCTTTCTACATCTCTCTTACCTCCTTCTGCACCTCTCTTGCTTCTTTCTGCACCTCTCTTGCCTCTTTCTGCAGCTCACTCTCTTCTTTATGCACCTCTCTTCCCTCTTTATGCACCTCTCTTGCCTCTTTATGCACCTCACTCTCTTCTTTCTGCACCTCTCTTGCCTCTTTCTGCACCTCTCTTGCCTCTTTCTCACCTCTCTTGCCTCTTTCTGTACCTCTTTTGCCTCTATCTGCATCTCTCTTGCCTTTCTTCTCCACTCTTGGCTCTTTCTGCACCTCACTATCTTCTTTCTGGACCACTCTTGCTTCTTTCTGCACCTCTCTTGCTTCTTTCTGCGCCTCTCTTGCCTCTTTCTGCACCTCTCTTGCCTCTTTCTCACCTCTCTTGCCTCTTTCTGTACCTCTTTTGCCTCTATCTGCATCTCTCTTGCCTTTCTTCTCCACTCTTGCCTCTTTCTGCACCTCACTATCTTCTTTCTGGACCACTCTTGCTTCTTTCTGCACCTCTCTTGCTTCTTTCTGCGCCTCTCTTGCCTTTTTCTGCATTTCTCTTACCTCTTTCCGCATCTCTCTTGCTTCTTTCTGCACTTCTCTTGCCTCTTACTGCACCTCACTCTCTTCTTTCTGCACCTCTCTTGCCTCTTTCTGCACCTCTCTTGCCTCTTTCTCACCTCTCTTGCCTCTTTCTGTACCACTCTTGCTTCTTTCTGCACCTCTCTTGCTTCTTTCTGCGCCTCTCTTGCCTTTTTCTGCATTTCTCTTACCTCTTTCTGCACCTCTCTTGCCTCTTTCTGCACCTCTCTTGCCTCTTACTGCACCTTGCTTGTCTCTTTCTGCACCTCTCTTGCCTCTTTCTGCACCTCACTTGCCTCTTTCTGCACCTTTCTTCCTCTTTCTGCACCTCACTCTCTTCTTTTTGCAACTCTCTTGCTTATTTCTGCGCCTCTCTTGCTTCTTTCCGCATTTCTCTTGCTTCTTTCTGCACCTCTCTTGCCTCTTTCATCACCTCTCTTGCTTCTTTCTGCACATTTGTTGCCTCTTTCTGCACTTATCTTGCTTCTTTCTGCACTTCTCTTGTTTCTTTCTGTGCCTTTCTTTCTCTTTCTGCACATGTCTTACCTATCTGGGTGAAGTTAAAAAATAGCATTTAAAAAACCTTAGAAATTCACTGAAAAAACCACAGGTTTCAGGGACGTTATAGATAAAAATTAGCATTTAAAAAACCTTAGAAATTCACTGAAAAAACCACAGGTTTCAGGGACGTTATAGATAAAAATTAGCATTTAAAAAACCTTAGAAATTCACTGAAAAAAAACACAGGTTTCAGGGACGTTATAGTTAGAAATTAGCATTTAAAAAGCCTCTAAAATTCACTGAAAAAACCACAGGTTTCAGGGACGTTATAGTTAGTCTGATGTTTCACTCGTACAAAACCAGAGAAATTCAGCCGTTATAGTTAGCTGAGCTAACTATAACTCACGCCTCCGCAATGCACTGCTGATGACGTCACATATTACATCACTCATGACATGGTCAGTGACATCACTGATGACATCACTGATGACATCTCAAATGACATCTCTGATGACATTACTGATGACATCATCCAGTGGCTGTGAGTGTTTCTAAAAATTTTAAGAATGTGATATATATGATGAGTCAGTCAGTGTGTGACTGACTGAATAAGTGAGTGATTATACGTGTCTCAGTGATTGTATCTTTAGAAAGTCCACGGCAGGGAACTTGGTGTTGCACGCCAAGAGTAGTCATCCTAGCAATTTAAAAAATAGTATGCCATATGGAGAATTGCTACGGATCAAAAGGAACAGTTCCAGAGAAGAAGACTTTGAGCGGCCCCCCAGTGTAACGTCATGGTGGAGTAGCAGATCTACCTTAAATAAATTATTAGATATTATACAATTCCAGAGGTACTCTTACTGTTGTAAAACTTTATTATAGAGTAAGTGAGATTGAACTTCATAATCACATTAAAATTTACAGAGTTAGAAATTATATTAAAATATACAAATTAAAAGTTATAGTTGAAAATTGAAAAGTGAAATGTGTTCTAGTTCATTGAATTTGTGCTTTTGTTTTGCGGATTCGCAACAGGTTTGCAAATCCGGGAAATATTTATGAAGAGTATATATGTTAAAAAATATATAACTTTCACTGTTGGGTTATAGGGTGGCTCTGAGAAGAGACGTTGTGTTCATTATGACTTTGATGCACATGTAAGTGCGGATGCACAGCTTGACGTTGTAGAGAAACACCCTGTTCCCTTCATCTGTGAAGTGAACTCCTTCACTTCTATAGATGTCATGCATGTCATGCATGTCAGAATGTTGATTGTTGTTATAGATAGAGCCCATGTTATGGTCTCTGAGGTAATCAGAAACACCTTTATTAACATGCTTCTTAGCTTTGTCAATCTGTGGACAGAACTGATTTTACCATTTCCATTTCTGTCTCTGGCATATATTAGAATATACAAAGACAGTGTGAGTGAAAAACATCCAAGTATACTGTGGCACAATCGGGCGCCATGTATTTGGCCTTTATGGACCTTACGTCCTCATTCGACCGGGTAAACTGGTCTAAGTTATGGGACATTTTAACCTCATTGGGCGTGGATCCTCGTATTGTACATCTACTTACACCACTCCATGCCCACACATCGGCGGCATTGAGAGTCTCACACGAGGGAGATCTTACCAATCACTTTAATTGTACACGGGGGTGCATCAAGGGTGCATCTTAGCTCCCTTTATATTTTCGGTCTATATTAACGGCCTCAAGGCAGCACTCCTGGCCCTTCAGTCAGACTCCCCTAGAGTAGGTAGGAGAGTTCTGCCTTGCCTACTCTATGCGGACGATGCAGTGCTCATGGCCCATACGGGCCGGGGCCTGCAGGTCCTAATAGACGGTTTTGTGGCATTTATGGACAGGCTGGACCTGTCGGTGAATTATACCAAGTCATATGTACTAGTGGTGGGCCCACGTGGGCTCCGGTCAAAATGCTTTAAAGCCGGTAATCATACCCTTGGAAAGGTCCCGGCTTTTCCCTATCTGGTAGTGTTATTTGATGATAAGCTACAGTGGGAAGCCCTCTTAGAAGGGAAGTTGAACAAGCTGAATAAATCCCTGGGAGCCATCACTAGTTTTGCGAGTAGATTGGGTTCATGGGCACCGGAGGTTATTTTAAACCTTTATAAGTCCAAAGGCATCTCAAGAGTAGTATATGGTAGTGAAAGCTAGGGGTATGTGCCCTCACACAGGTTACAGGTGGCAGAAACTAAATTCCTGCACCGGATTCTACGAGTCCCCCAAGGTACGCCAGTTTGGACTGCACATGAAGAGCTAGGGGTTGGTTTCCTGGCGGACCAAGTGGCAATTAAACCCCTAGTGTGTTGGATAAAGATCTGGACCTCCGATCATAAGAATTTAAATCGCATGATTGTATCGGACTGTTTGAAATTGGAGCATGGTAACAAAATACCTTGGATACATTATGTAAAGGAGTCTTTTCAGGCTATAGGTAGGCCAGACATCTTTTTTGCACATGACACTTTAAGTAAGGTGGACGTTAAAATCACAAAAGACTTACACCACAAATTTTTAACTGTGAACCGTGAAAATCTTGAGCTCACCAAACCCTCAGTTAGGGAATATGCAATGTTAAAATCGGTCCCGGGCATTGAACCATACTTCCTGGCCTTAACTAGTGCTCACGATAGATTTTTTATTACGCGTTTTAAATTCAATCAGCTCCACCATATCTTAGCATCCCCGGTGGGTTTCTATCCCTCACCAGATCAGCGAGGTCCCTGTGGCTGCGATCTTCGATCTCCTCAGGACACGTTACATTTTATTCTATTGTGCAAATATTTTTCACTCCCCAGAAAACGTTTCCTCCGGCCCCTGTTAAAATGCATGAAGTTCAGGCACGCTAAAGTGGCCCTTCTGCATTTACAGCTGTTACCTAATCCTTTCACACTCTGTGCAGTGCTAAGTTTCCTGCGGGCCGCTTATAAATCTAGATTATCTAGAATCGATTGATTTTGTGCTGCTGGTTTTTATTCATTCATAAATTTTACTGTATCATTATGAACTGTGTGCTTATTTATTATATGATGTACTGTATCTTTTATGGTTGCCTTGCATCCGAATAAAGAAATATATATATATATATATATATATATATATATATATATATATATATATATATATATATATATATATATATATATATCTCTCCTTGGTAAGAGGAGAGGCTAGTGGCACTGTGAGCTAGTTGGTACACAAGGCCAACATACCCGGTGGGTGTGATCAGAGGTCATCTGACACCAATCCTACAGTGTATGTTGTCTAAACGCGCAGATCCTGTATACTTTTTATAGGAACTACACGACAAGGCGCCGCCAAAGTTGGTTGGGTACTTATTTAACAGTAGAATCTGAGTAGTTCAGTCGTGCTATTCTCAGAGACCCCTACTCACAAATCTCCAGAGACATCTGGAGTGGGAGGGCATAAACTCCGCCACAGCTGAATAGGCGAAAATTACTATTTATTAGTTGTTGTTTTTTTTTTAAACATACTTTATTGATGACCATGACATTCAATCCAGTGCAGTAAGTATTGTACGGTGACAGTCTTTTGTATTTATAACATGTATTACACATATTTGACATGAAAGTACCATATATTTTCGTACTCTTCGGTAGGAATTAAAGGACAATTAATCTCCCATGACAACGTAAGCATCAGGGATATCGCAGTTATGATAAAGTAATTGGCTGCATAAATCATGTACATTTCAAATTAACGAGAATAACATATTCAACCCCCTCCCTTCCCTCCCTAGCCCTCCCAACCCGGACTCCTGGTTAGTCAATAATGGACTTCCGTAATAATCCAACATAGGATACCAGTAGTGTAACTCTGAGAGGTCTATAGCGCCCTTGGGTTATAATGTGTGGGTCTTGTCCTCTGAACCCAGAGACAAAGAATCTTAGACGGATGTTGTGTATTATGAGTGTGGGGTACCCTGTGGGGACAATAAGTCTAATGATTCTAACTCATGTAGCATGATGTCCCATTCCATCGAAATAGGTTGTTTTCGCAGCCCTCGTTCTTCTTCCTTTCGGAGGGCAGCTCCCTCCGCCCTCCCCCACTGAAGCATATCGGCCTGCCAGCTAGAGACCGCAGGACATCTAGGGGACTTCCATCTCATGTTGAGGGCTCTCACTGCTAATATAAGGGCTAAGTCTAAAAATCTCAATCGTACCTTTTGCACCTTTGTGCGTCTGCGGAGACCCATGAGGCAGTTCAGAGCATCATCCGAAACATGGATTTGTGTGACTTCACTTAGAGAGTGACGAACTCTCTCCCAGTAGTGTCGGAGGTGGGGGCAGGACCAGAGCATATGGAGGAAGTCTGCCTCGTCTACTTTACAACGGGGACAACAATGGGAGGAACCTGGGAACATGCGATGAATCCTTTTAGGGGTGAGATATGACCGATGAAGGACCATTGTCTGAATGAATTTTAGTTTCGCATTACGTGATACGTTTTTAGGGTGTTCTAGCATGCACTTCCAAGCCTTGTCCGTGAGTTCCGTAGTAGAATCCTCGGACCAGTGCATTCTGAGGGACGTGAGTGCGATTGCTGCATGCGCTCGGATACCCGTGTATAACCATCGTACCAAGTGTCCTCCATTTCCCATGTAGTATAAGAGGTGTACCAAGTTATGTTGGGAGGGTTCACTGCGCTGTGGGGCCCATGTGTGTTTAATAGTATGTGAAACAGCAGCGTGTAATAGATATAAACGTGGTGGTGCGCCCGTAGCCTGGACAAATGAATCATGGTCAAGCATAGTTCCATCACCAAAAAACGCCCCGATGTCCTCCACCCCCACGTCTACCCAATCCTGTATCCTGGCCTTCGTGATTCTACCTTGTGGTGTAGAAATGCCCAAGAGGGGGATATTCGTCGCGTAAGGAGGTGTTTGGGAGGCATATGATTACGCCTTCCTCCAGCACTGCAGAGCGATCTTCAGTAGGGGAGGGGCTATCCACAGGGATCTTGGCTTTAGGCAAGAGTAGTGAATGCAGCTCGCCCCGATTCAAATCTCTAGGTGTGTACCCAATTTCTTGTAAATTCCTCCCCACGGTCCAATAGGAGAGCCATTGGAGTTGGCTGGCATAGTAGTAGGCCCCGAAGTCCGGAACCCCCAGGCCGCCGCTCCGGGTCTCCAGCTGCAGTTTCCGGAGACTCACTCTTCTGCGGCCCGTTCCCCAAATTAGGTCCACCAGTATTGTATTCAATGTATTGAAAATGGCCTGTGGGAAAACAACAGGTATGTTCACAAAATAATATAAGAGGCGAGGAAGCATCACCATCTTTGAGATGGCAATACGCCCCATCACTGATAGCGGCAAAGAGGACCAAAAGGCTACACTGGCACGAAGGGCCGCTATGGTCCGCATAATGTTACCTTCAATTTGATCCGCCTGCGTTCTGTAAACTTGAATACCTAAGTATTTAAAGGTGGCGGGGGCATCTGGCAGGGTGTGATCTCCGAACTGTAGATTGTTGGGGCATGGTGTTTCCTGAAAGAAGTAAACCACAGATTTCCCCGGGTTTATGGCCAAGCCCAAGAGACGTTCGAAATTGGCAAACACCTCGGGGAGGGGAGCGTTATCTGCTGCCAGGTCATGGAGGTATAAGAGGATGTCATCTGCATAAATAGAAATGAGGTGAGTGAACCCATTAATGGGTATACCAAGCCGGTCTGCCGATCTTCTAAGTGCTACCGCTAGAGGCTCCAGCGCAATAACAAACAACAGAGGGGATAGCGGACATCCCTGCCTAGTACCCCTATGTATTGTATATTGGTCTGATATGTAGCGGCCTGTGCGTGCTCTGGCCGTGGGAGATGTGTATAATAATCATACCCATTTTAGATATGTGTCCGGGAACCCAAAGCGTTGAAGTGTCACGAACATGAAGTCCCAGGAGAGAGAATCAAAGGCCTGCCGGAGGTCTAGCACTATGCATCCTGCAGCCTGGTAAGCGTGTGGAGTAGCCTTCATGACGTAATGTAGCCGTCGGGTATTAAGGGATGTACTACGATTCGGTAGGAACCCACACTGGTCACTGTGTATGAGTGTGTTAAGATATGGCTGTATACGATTGGCGAGAGCCTTACTCAGAATTTTATATTCAGTCGCTAGTAGTGAAAGGGGTCTATAATTAGATAGCTCTAAGCCATCGCGACCTGGCTTGGGTAACGACGCAACTAGCGCTTGCATGGTGGATTGTGGTAGATGACCAATCTCGAAGGCAGCTTTATATACTGCTTCCAGTGCAGGTATTAGAGTCTCTGAGTATGTATGGTAGAATTCAATGGGTAGCCCGTCAATCCCAGGTGTTTTATTACGATTCAGACCTTTTATCGCAGCTCGAATTTCCTGTTGGGTTATGGGGCCATTTATTCCTCGTTGTATTTCATCGGAGATTGTCGGGATGGGGAGATCCTGCAAGAACTCCGCTATAGTAGAGCTCTCCACAGGAGTAGGTACTGCGTAAAGCGTACTAAGGTAATCATAAAAGGCTGTATTTATTTCTCGTTGGGTATGTGCTATATGTCCCTGAGGTGTACGGATTCTAGTTATGACCGGCAGATCGGGTCTATCCCGGACAATGCGGGTGAGCAGTGTACCAGACCAGACCGGTTTCAGGGCATCACCCTTCTTCAGCCAGGCTAGCTTGAATCCAGTGGTGTAGTGAGCACGGGACCGACGCCTGGCTGAAGAAGGGTGATGCCCTGAAACCGGTCCTAGGATGCTTGTTTCCGGTCCAATGAGGACCTGGCTTGGCAGTTCGGGCTGGACTGTTCCCACAAGGAACAGGGTCAAGACTGATTTGCATATGGCTGGGTCCAAACTGGGGTGGTGTGGTGAGCAAAAGAATGATGGATTTAACCCAGATCCTTGTGACTGGGGGTGAATGTTTGCATTGTCCAGCATTCCGTCCATCAATTGTTTCTTTTGCATTTGTCGCCCTAAGTGGGAAGGGTATGCCCAGACGTGGGTCCCGTGCTCACTACACCACTGGATTCAAGCTAGCCTGGCTGAAGAAGGGTGATGCCCTGAAACCGGTCTTAGGATGCTTGTTTCCGGTCCAGGGAGGACCTGGCTTGGCAGTTCGGGCTGGACTGTTCCCACAAGGAACAGGGTCAAGACTGATTTGCATATGGCTGGGTCCAAACTGGGGTGGTGTGGTGAGCAAAAGAATGATGGATTTAACCCAGATCCTTGTGACTGGGGGTGAATGTTTGCATTGTCCAGCATTCCGTCCATCAATTGTTTCTTTTGCATTTGTCGCCCTAAGTGGGAAGGGTATGCCCAGACGTGGGTCCCGTGCTCACTACACCACTGGATTCAAGCTAGCCTGGCTGAAGAAGGGTGATGCCCTGAAACCGGTCCTAGGATGCTTGTTTCCGGTCCAGGGAGGACCTGGCTTGGCAGTTCGGGCTGGACTGTTCCCACAAGGAACAGGGTCAAGACTGATTTGCATATGGCTGGGTCCAAACTGGGGTGGTGTGGTGAGCAAAAGAATGATGGATTTAACCCAGATCCTTGTGACTGGGGGTGAATGTTTGCATTGTCCAGCATTCCGTCCATCAATTGTTTCTTTTGCATTTGTCGCCCTAAGTGGGAAGGGTATGCCCAGACGTGGGTCCCGTGCTCACTACACCACTGGATTCAAGCTAGCCTGGCTGAAAAAGGGTGATGCCCTGAAACCGGTCCTAGGATGCTTGTTTCCGGTCCAGAGAGGACCTGGCTTGGCAGTTCGGGCTGGACTGTTCCCACAAGGAACAGGGTCAAGACTGATTTGCATATGGCTGGGTCCAAACTGGGGTGGTGTGGTGAGCAAAAGAATGATGGATTTAACCCAGATCCTTGTGACTGGGGGTGAATGTTTGCATTGTCCAGCATTCCGTCCATCAATTGTTTCTTTTGCATTTGTCGCCCTAAGTGGGAAGGGTATGCCCAGACGTGGGTCCCGTGCTCACTACACCACTGGATTCAGATTCAAGCTAGACTGGCTGAAGAAGGGTGATGCCCTGAAACCGGTCCTAGGATGCTTGTTTCCGGTCCAGGGAGGACCTGGCTTGGCAGTTCGGGCTGGACTGTTCCCACAAGGAACAGGGTCAAGACTGATTTGCATATGGCTGGGTCCACACTGGGGTGGTGTGGTGAGCAAAAGAATGATGGATTTAACCCAGATCCTTGTGACTGGGGGTGAATGTTTGCATTGTCCAGCATTCCGTCCATCAATTGTTTCTTTTGCATTTGTCGCCCTAAGTGGGAAGGGTATGCCCAGACGTGGGTCCCGTGCTCACTACACCACTGGATTCAAGCTAGCCTGGCTGAAGAAGGGTGATGCCCTGAAACCGGTCCTAGGATGCTTGTTTCCGGTCCAGGGAGGACCTGGCTTGGCAGTTCGGGCTGGACTGTTCCCACAAGGAACAGGGTCAAGACTGATTTGCATATGGCTGGGTCCAAACTGGGGTGGTGTGGTGAGCAAAAGAATGATGGATTTAACCCAGATCCTTGTGACTGGGGGTGAATGTTTGCATTGTCCAGCATTCCGTCCATCAATTGTTTCTTTTGCATTTGTCGCCCTAAGTGGGAAGGGTATGCCCAGACGTGGGTCCCATGCTCACTACACCACTGGATTCAAGCTAGCCTGGCTGAAGAAGGGTGATGCCCTGAAACCGGTCCTAGGATGCTTGTGTCCGGTCCAGGGAGGACCTGGCTTGGCAGTTCGGGCTGGACTGTTCCCACAAGGAACAGGGTCAAGACTGATTTGCATATGGCTGGGTCCAAACTGGGGTGGTGTGGTGAGCAAAAGAATGATGGATTTAACCCAGATCCTTGTGACTGGGGGTGAATGTTTGCATTGTCCAGCATTCCGTCCATCAATTGTTTCTTTTGCATAGTATTGGAAAGGGCTGTTCGAAATGGAGCATCCTTCAGCAGTTGCGGATGTAATTTCCAGGTGGGTACTGGGGTAGGCACTTTACCCCAGTTGAGTGTGAGTTCTAGGGGATTGTGATCTGAGAAGGTTTTTGCTAGGTATGTGGATTGGCAGACCTGGGTAATATTGAATCTGGGACAAAGGAATCTATCTATTCTGGTGTGGAGGCTATGTACTGGAGAATAAAATGAGTATTCTTTATGAGTAGGGTGTAGACAACGCCATGGATCAGAGAGTGCCCAGCCATTAGCCCATGTAGCAAATAAGTCAGCTAATTTACTGGCGTTTGTACCATGGAGGGGAGGGTGTGATCTATCCAGGGTAATGTCAAGGTCAGCGTTCCAATCTCCTCCCAGCACCCAGGGGATACGATCCCAGTCAGCCAATGCCGCTCCCAGTCGATGCAGAAAGTGGTCTTGATCAAAATTAGGGGCATAAACACTGCCGAGGATCACCAAGGAGCCGTCTAGCGTACCTTTCAACAGGATGTATCTCCCTTGGTCATCAACACGACGTTCCAGTTCAAGAAATGGGACCCCATGGCGTACCCAAATGGTTGCTCCCCTGGCAAATGCGGAGTAATTAGTAGAATAAATCTGTCCCCTCCATTTTTTGCGTGTTTTTGAGTTTCGGACTCAGTTAGATGAGATTCCTGTAGGAACACTATATGTGCCTTACGCCTGAGAAGATATGCATGTACACGGTGTCGCTTCTGAATCGCCCCCAACCCACGTACGTTCCATGTGATTAGGTTATAAGACCCTAACGTGGTACCTGTCCCGGGCATATCGCTATATAGAATGTGGAGCTCCACGTTATGTGGAGCCAGTAGATCGAAATCAACCAGGAGTCCCCTTTTCCCTGAACATTAACAAAACATGGCGCAGCGCCCGAACTACGCTGGGCCCAACAATAATTCAGAAGAATTACATAACAGATAACGGTGCATACGCTTGTAGGGAGGCTGCCGCCTTTAGTCGCGGTCATGTTCTCAGTGAGGTCAGCCACCTGGTGGCCCTACGGGACCCTGCGGGGGGGGGTTTATAATTATACCTGTCCAAGACAGTACCATTCGCCTGATGTGATCATATGTACTAAACAGCTGTAGTCCCCGTACAAACAGCGCCCAATTCGTGCACATATAGGGATGGTCTATGCATACAGTTGTAGCAAACAATCCAGACCTCCATGTTAATGCACAGGTTATAACAAGGAAGGGAAGCACTCTCACCTTTGCACCAGCCGTGAGGGGAACGGCGAACGACAGCTCTCTCCCGCTCCCGCCGCCGTGAGGGTAACGGCCACCGCAAGGAGACTCCAATCCCCAGCAGCCTAAGCGGCGGCACCAGCCGTGACGCCGCTTTTCGCGCCCCCGGAGGCGCGATAAAGGTCACACTTGCCTCCCGCAGTGCGGGAAGCACTCTCACCTTTGCACCAGCCGTGAGGGGAACGGCAAACGACAGCTCTCTCCCGCTCCCGCCGCCGTGAGGGGAACGGCCACCGCGAGGAGACTCCAATCCCCAGCAGCCTAAGGGGCGGCGCCAGCCGTGACGCCGCTTTTCACACCCGGAGGCGCGATAAAGGTCACACAGGCCTCCCGCAGTGCGGGAAGCACTCTCACCTTTGCACCAGCCGTGAGGGGAACGGCGAACGACAGCTCTCTCCTGCTCCCGCTGCCGTGAGGGGAATGGCCACCGCGAGGAGACTCCAATTCCCAGCAGCCTAAGCGGCGGCGCCAGCCGTGACGCCGCTTTTCACGCCCGGAAGCGATAAAGGTCACACAGGCCTCCCGCAGTGCGGGAAGCACTCTCACCTTTGCACCAGCCGTGAGGGGAACGGCGAACGACAGCTCTCTCCCGCTCCTGTCGCCGTGAGGGGAACGGCCACCGCAAGGAGACTCCAATCCTCAGCAGCCTAAGCGGCGGCGCCAGCCGTGATGCCGCTTTTTGCGCCCGGAGGCGCGATAAAGGTCACACAGGCCTCCCGCAGTGCGCCCGTCAGCGACAGGAAGAGGCAGGGCAGGGCCACCCCCCCTTCATCTGCATCTGAGGATCATCGTGCAGGGCCAGGAGCTTGCGTGGAGGTACTGTTGGTTCTGTGGCATATTTGATTTTATCTTTTGGATGACAACAAGCCCAATGGTCGCTTCACCTTCTATACATCCTTAGCGTACTTTTGCACCGACACTGAAGGTTAAGGAGTGCCTATATCACTCTTCTTGAAGTAGGTCTTGTACTTACCCTACGCCCCAGGCTTCTGCACTACACTCTGCACTTTAGTGCTCGCATTGTGTTAAACTGATCTTTAGTCAGACAGTAGGGGCGTACCACCGGAGTCACCTACTCGCCGGGAGGGGAACGGCCTACAACCCCAGCAGTCCTGGCCCTCTGACGGTAAAACAGCGCCACACCAGCTCCTCCAGGTACTCGTCAAGCGCTGCTCGGGACCAGGGTGGGTTAATTTGAGACTGATTGGGACTGGTTTGGGCCACCCACCGTCAAGCTGTCTTGTTATGCCTAATGATTGACCTTGTCTACATTTTGTTGAATTAGGGAGAGTTATTTTTTTGTGTTCTAAGGTGTGTTGCTTTGGGCATGAAGTACAGCTAGCATTGTTGGGACTTCGCTCATATTGCACAGTTGAAACACAATCTTATTTGAATTTCCCTTTCACCAAGGTAGCACAGCAATTGTACAAGTATGGGGAAGAGTACAGCCCCGACCCTAAGACCAAGCACTAGACAGAAACCATCTGTGCGAACCCCTAGTGTGGAACCCACAGCTATTGACAAAATGTTAAGACAGGCAATTGGGGTTGTCTCTAGTGAGATAAAACGCACTGAGAGACGATTCTCCCTAACACCAATGATCCCAAGCACTACACCGACCATGGGAACTAGAGTACCGATTCCCCCCAAACAGTAAATCTATCGATTACTCCTGATTTAATGCTTGCTCAAGAAGTTGTAATCACTGATAATGCAAATAAAACTAACACGGGGGGTAATTAGGAAAAGTGGTCAGCCGAAACGAAAAGCTCGCAAGGGGGTGAAACAAGCGAAGCACCCATCGATGGTAGACCCAAAGGAACAGACAGTGGGTCATGTAGTTAGTGAAAGTCACCCAGACCTAATGGAGCAACCACTTTGGGTGCTGAACTTGGTTAAAGATCTTAAAATCCACCTCGAAAATCTTATAAAAGCTGAGCTAGAAGCAGTAATGAGACAAATAGAGAAGCTGACTTCGCTGGTAGACACCTGGGGGAGTAAAATTGCTACAATCTTAAACATTACTGAAACAACTAAATCTCTGGACCAGGCTCCAACTTCCCAACGAAATCATGTGATCCCTTCTGTTGCCACGGCCCCCTTTGTATCCCATGGGTTTAAACCCACTAGTGCAAACTAATGCTCCAACTAGGCCTACTTCCTATCCCCATCAAGACACAGCCCCTATTTCTATCCAATATGGGGCAACACGAGCCGAAGATGAAGCCCCCGGCTCCAGGACAACGACAACAAGCTTAGGTCCGATGGTGGAACGTAAAACACCTAGCAATTGCATTGGAGACAATGGGAGAACATGCCAATCCAACCTGAGGTTAACAAACTCCACCCTGCCATGTATAGATTTACCACCAGCCTCTACTCCCTATGTTGTTATACTAGCCGGAGTCCCTGAGTTGAAAAAGGTAGTGGGGAGTCCTACTCTGAACTAAAGAACAAAAGTACTTTTTGGCTAAACAAACATAGACCTCTCCCACCTCTAATACAAAGTGAAATTCTATTTGTACGCAGGGTCAGTTGGTTGGGACAGAGACGGAAAGAAATCCCGGGGGACTGCATTTTGATTAACTTTAGGGATACCAGGGCGGTCCAACACATTTTTAAATGGGGATCATCTGGGGAGTTTGGTGGTATACAGACACTCCCCTTAGGCTACTTTTACCCCCCCAGTCCCCTGCTAGGAAGAATGGGAAGTGTATACAAAAAATGGGAAACGAGAGCTCAGACTGGCAACTCACTACACACGGGGCGGGACTTCGAAACTATCTCGCCTTTTAACATTCCAGTTAGTAATAGATACAGCTCCCTAGATCTGGTCGATTGACTGAATCCCACAGCTAAACAAAAGGAATGCATAGCAAACCACCCTGTCGAGCATTATTATTGTGAAAGATCTGAGCCTATGGATCATCCCCCTAGGACGACTTGTGAGGCCACAGTGGCATATAACAGCTTGGGTGCTTCCACTAACTCACCAGGGAACTTGGAAGGTACCCGACAGGGTCAGGAAGGGATCCCCCATCAAGCATTCCATCGTGAGCAGGGCCATCGGCATACACAGACCGACTCAGTAAAAGCCCAGCAGATCACTAAGATCTTATCCTGGAACATAGCAGGTCTTACCTCCAAAATGGACCTCCCTGATTGGGGAGAGTACATTGATACACATGAGCTATGTCTTTTCCAGGAAACTTGGTCTACCGCAGAATTGCATAGAGCGGCCTATGTTGCATACTGTATTCCAGCTCTCCAGGGGCCTAGGGGGAGACCCTCAGGGGGCCTTTGTATCTGGGTCGCTATCCACCTGTGTTGCATTATTAAGAGAATAGATACCCACTCCCCGGATATCCTATGTATTCTTCTTTCTTTTGATGACTCCCTCGAGATGGCTGTTATCAACATCTACTCTCGACCAGTTAGGCAGGGGCAAACTTCACAGACCCTGGACTGCCTGGCCAACTTCCTCTCCACTTTACCTGAGTCTGTACATACAATTATTGGAGGGATTTTAATTGCCACTATGAACCTCTCAATGGCCTATGCACTACTATATCAAGCGAGGAAGACTCTGTTTGGGCCATTCCTGAATGTAACATCTACCCAATAAGGGGCTGGACTCCCCTTGTTCTTCAAATGAACTCACTCACACTCAGCCACTCGCTCAGGGCATGTAATGGCCGATTGCCCTCCGACAGCCCAGGCAACCCAACTTTTAACAAATTGGGACAGGCCTCCACCATTGACTACATCTTGGTAGACGTCGAGAACTGGCATAGAATTTTGGACTTTTCGGTCCAATCTCGATGTATAACAAAATGGCAATGTACGTATTTCTGATTGCGAAAAAAGGATACGATAGGCGCCATGTGTCGATGTCCATGTTGTCCATAGGAACGTGTGCCAGATAACAGTTTCAGGAACCGTCTTAGCCCCTCCCTCCCGACCCTCCACATTAATTTACATGCAACATCGTGATGTCAATGTTCAAATGTAGGACTGCCAAGAAAGGATACAATGGACGCCGGGCGGTGGAGCCCAAGCCAGCAGCACGCGTCCGTTTAACATTTCTAGAAGGTCTACCAGTACGGCGAGTGGTCTCCACAGCTTTCAGTTATCGATGATATTGTCCGCCGTTTGGGGAGTCATTGTAGGAAATAGAGTTATACTGTGCTCGGAGTCTGAGTTCAGGGTGCTGTCCTCCGATTCTGTGGGGATTTTGTTGGAGTCTTCCCAAAAAGCCCCAGCGACGGCAAGGGCCCCCTCCTGGTCGCGCCGTTGTTGTTCACGCGATGGTCCTGCTCCACCCTTGCCCCGATTGGGAGTCGGATATCCGCGAGATCCTGATGTCGGAAGTCTGCTGGTGCCCTGTACGGACAAGTCCGAATGGCTGAACTGGCTAGAACCCAGCCCCATAACTTCGAGCCATTCCTCGGCGTCTGCGGGACTCTCAAAGAAGTGAGTTTTTTTATCACAGATAACTTTCAGTCTGGCGGGGTACAGAAGTGCATATTTGATTTGTGCTTTCTGTAGTTTCTTCTTTACGGCTTGGTAGAACAATCTTTGCCTCTGAACCATGATGGTATAGTCGGGGTATAGATAGCGAAATGCGGTGGTTTTCGAACTGAATCAGTTTTTTCTCTCTCGCTTTCTGTAATAAGACATCGCGATCCCTATAATTCAGAATTTTCACTATCAGAGGGCGAGGTGGTGCACCAGGTTTGGGCGGCCTGGTTGGAATTCTATGTGCCCGTTCGACACAAAAGTATGGGGAGAGTCCCTCCAGTGCAATATGGTCCCTGAACCATGCCTCCATAAATTCTGCCGCCTTAACACCCTCACTGCGCTCTGGCAGGCCAATGACGCGGATGTTGTTGCGTCTGTTTCTACCTTCCGCATCTTCCACTCGGTCCAGGAGGCCTGTCATTTGTTGCTGCAGCTGCCGCAGTGTTGTGGAGTTTGCTGTGACTCGGGGGTCCAGGTCCTCAAGAGATTTTCCGTGGTCCTTGACGGTGTCAGCTAGCTTACAATGGTCAGCCCTGAGTAGTGTAAGGCCTGTGGTGAGCGTGCCGATCTGAAGCTCGAGCGCTGTCCTGGAATCATGGATCTCTTTGAGAATTAGATCCAGTTTGTCTGGTGCACTCTCTAGCAGTTCCGTGGTTACGGCCCCCGGTGAGGAAGGCCGACTGGATAGCTCCGCCGTGGTGGAGGGAGGGCCTGCTCCCTGTTGGCCCTCTAGTGTCTTTGCCTTAACCCTGCCCATGATGTGAGTCCGCCGTGCGGGCGCAGAGTGGAGTCTACTGAGTGGGCAACTGTAAGAAGTGTTGTCGGGGCTCTATGTGGATACACGGGTAGGGCCAAACCAACCCTCGGTGGGCCGTGGGTGTATGATACCGGTAGTAACACTTTGCTTCTGGCAGAGTCAGATGGCCGGGGTGTTCTTATGAAGGAATCCGTGACCGCGCTCCCCTTGTATAACTTCAGTCAGGGTTGGTAAAGAAGCGGGCCGTACTATAGCTGATGGATAGTACAGGTCTCCAGGCCCAGTACCTTCAACTATTAGCTCGGGAAAGACTCCTTATCAATATTGCTGCCCAATTTTGCTTGGCCGTGTCCCCTCCCATGTGCGCACAGTAGCATGAAGCGTAGCGCAGTCTCCTCAGGCCGCTCCAGCTGGCCAGTTGATTTTGCACCAGTGGTGTAGGCCTCACCTCGAGGCACGAGTGCACGGCGGCACAGTAGGAGCAATGGCGGGTAGAGCAGGGCCTCCGCAGTGGCATCGCTTATTGCGCAGGGGAGAGAGCCGCCTCTGCTTCAGTTGCCGGGTGAGATCGGCACCGTCTCTCTAAAGGAAGCTCTGGCCAGTGCGTGAAGTCGCGGAGCCACCCCCGGCCTCCAGCCACTCGGGGGGGGATCCAGCCGTGCACCCTGGCAAGGCAATCAGGTGTGGGGTGGAATGTCCTGGCCAATGCGGGCCGGTGCGGGTATCGCCACTCACTGCAGAAATCGTTGAGGAATCCTCCTGTCGCACCGGCGTGGCCCCCCCCCATCGGCAGACGGTCCAAGGGGGTTCATAGGCCATGGGCCGCCCGGCTGCCCCCAGTCGACCCGTCCGGCTGCTCCCAGTCGATCTGCGGCCGCCGCCTCGTGGCGCGCCCGCTCACCTACGCTCGTCCGTGGCTCCCCCGGGAGTCGGATCAGGGCACACAGGGGGGGAATAGCATCGTTGAAGAGGTTAAAGGGAATGCAACCCTTGCAGCATCTAGGCAGGTTCCGCCGCACTCTCGATGTCTAGTATCATCGGGCAGACCTCGTACCACAGCGTGCCAGCCGCTTGCGCCCTGCGCGTTCACAGCTTACTCGATATTCCGGCCTTCGTCCAGCCTCCGCCCGAGCACAGTAGCGGACCGGGCCAGGATCGAAACCCTCTCCTCTCCGTAGTCAGAAAGGTTACTCGAGGCATAGAGCAAGTCGGGGGACCCCAGCGTTACATTGGCGATGTCTCCGGTCGTCCGTTGGCCTGGGAGGCGACACAGGAGAAGTGAAACCCCCCCCGAGGGAACCGGAGCTCTACAAAGTTCCGACCGCCATCTTAGGCGGCTATCCACGCCCCCTATTAGCTGTTGGTTAATAAAGCTTGAAGGACACAGTGTTCCTAAAAATTGTGCAAAACACCTTATCTTAGTTCCTTTGAAAAGCTATTTTGTGTTGTAAACATAATGACTAATCAAATACCAGACCCACAAAACCAGCCATTGCTGCTCTCGGAAGACGAGGACGATGCAGACGCAATACATATTGCGGCAAACATTAGAAATGCAGTCACCCTGAAACTGCTTGCGCATGGTTTAATGCCTAGGGGTGGCGTAGTAGCTTTCGTGATAGAGGCACACAAATTATACCGAACAGAGGTATTTTATTCATGGGTTACATTCCCAGCAACGAATGCGAGAACAAAAACATTTAATTTCTAAAAAGAAGATGAACCACCAGCGGAATATTGTCCGTATGAGGACATTGAGGTTCAGTTCACGCACCAGGAACATTTATACTGGTTTAAAGGTGCCCTACCCCATACAAGAAGTAGAGTAAGGCTCGACACGCTCGGAAGAGAGGGAGCAACATGGCCAATACTAGCAGCCTACACACCACATCCTGACATCGAAACAATGCCAGGACCAGACTTACTCATACTTCACAAAGAATTAATAAAACTTTACAGAAACATGACGTAATTCGTCATGAGGACACTTACAGTCCAGCCAGCGATGGTAACAACAAATACAGCTCACGTTCAAAACCCAGCAACTAAAATTACACCACAAACGTTAAACGCAGTAATGGGTAAATGCCTGCAAAACGTGAACAAATGCCATTCTGGGTAGCTCAGAAAATAACACAGTTAGAAGCAGTATTTCTGAATACTAGCCCCAATGAGAAACACAGAATGCTGACAATCTGCTTGCCCATGGGGATAACACCACAGATAGAGGATTGTACCTCTTGGGGTACCGTTTCCGCTGCCATATATACCAGAACTCATGGTATACCATCCTTAGCAGTAATACCAGATGTATTAAGACAAATACAAAATGAGTACGGAGCAGACCCTGCTTGGAACTTAGGGATGAAGTTACTAGGTAACTATGCCCAGGTATCAGCCATATTATTAGCAAATAATAAAGGGGAGGCACCATCAGTGGCTATCCACCAACGCCTAAGGGAGTTCAGTCCTTTACAACAGGAGCATGAACTACCAAAAATAATAGAAACTGCTTATGCAGAATTAGGCAGGGACAGTTTGGGTGGAAATGCATTAAAACCACAACTGATGGGTAGTCCCGAGAAGGAGACCTTCAAGCAGACCCCTGCTTCTTCTAAAAAGAAGTGGGACAATAACAAAAAACAAAAAGTTAAAGGAAATTGATCTCAATCCAGAGGTGGATCTCCTCCACAGGAGTCCTCCGACAGGAGGTACAACCTTAGGAACAGGGATAATATTAAGAAACCTGACAGGTATCAGGATACTGATACACATTCCTCTCGTTCCTTTCAGGGTTCAACGAAAAATTCTGAGAGAGAAGGACGGTCAGACAGACAGGAAGAGCGTACAAAGTCCAGAGACAAGCTACACGCTCAAGCATATACTTCCAAAAAAGAAGATAAACAAAAACAAAAGCCACAGTTCAAAAAGAAGAAAGTTGCAGGTCTAAAGATCAGACATGCCCAGAATTCTGAGGACTTGACTACTGAACGGGGAATGGGCTCTGACGATGCTAGACAGTGCGGCAGAAGTAACAATAGCTCGCCAGACCCTGATGGAATTTTTGGGGCATGTGGACTTGAATGATTATATCATGGTGGTAACACCTGATTCTAGGGTAAGTGTCCCACACAAATTGTATGAAATAACACGCCAAATGGAGGGGGACAAATGCAGGACAGTTAGAGGTCTCTTTTGGGAGAACCTAACGTTTGGCTATGACATTCTGTTAGCTGAACAAGATTGGCCACCAGCATTCGTCATGGATTGCCCTAAGGGAGAAACAGTCATTTTACCAGCATTCTCCGACCATGTTCCCAAACATTTAAAATATACATATGCACAGGAGTGGGCAGTAGCCCAAGATTCGGCATTGTACAAAAACCATGTTGGATGGGATGAGGATTCAACCCACCACATAATTCCATTGAAAAATACTCTGACTGCACAAAGGCAGTATCCAATAAAGCAAGAAGCTAAAAACAGGTCAGGGAGATCTTAGATCAACTTGAATAGAAAAGAGTGAATGAGACAAGCACCTCTCAAATGAATAAGTTTCCTGTATCAAAACCGGACAACTCATACCGCCTAGTGTTGGATTACAGACATTTAAACACTTGTACTAAAACGTTTGCAGTGCAGAATGCAAACAGTGCAGCATTAATGAATAACATTGTGCGGAAAAAATACACAACACTAGATATCTCAAATGGATTTTTTTGCCAAAATATAGTGCCTGGAAGCAGATATTTGACCACATTCTCCGCGCTAGGGTCCCAGAATCAATTTTGTCGACTCCCCCAGGGGTACAAGAACAGCCCGGGGTTATTTTTGGCTAGAGTAACTGAATTACTTCAAAATCTAGATGAGGAGGCATTGTCCTACGTAGATGATTTTTATCTAACGGATGATGAACTGGAGGAACACTTGAACAGGGTAAACACCATCATTTTGGGATTTGCCTCTGAGGGTTACAAATTCAACTTCAAAATATCGAAAATTGCCCACCTTAATGTTCTTTTTCTAGGATATGAGCTTTCAAGTGAAGGGAAAAGCCTAGCAGCTAATTTTTGGGAAAAATATGCGTTGCTCCAACCTCCAAAAATATTTAAAAATGTACAATCAATCCTGGGATTCCTTAACTTTGGCAGAACATACATTTTAGATTACGCAGAAAGAGTAAAACCTTTCTACGATTTAATAAAACCGAATTTCTCAATCAGACAATGGACACAGGAACACACTGATATCTTTGGTTCTTTACAAGCTGACATGATATCTTCAAAACACTTACAGACACGCGTAAATGTACGCAACCCAGTGATCCGTATAGTTGCGGGTCAATCTGGGTATACCTATCTGACATATAATGAAGGTGAGACAGTACTAATAGCGTACAAATCACATTTGTACACAAATGCTGAGATGCGCTTTGAATCAACAGAAAAAATTCTAACAGCAGTACAGACTGCTGTAGTAAGAGAAAGAGCTCTGGCTCAAGGGAAGCGTATAATAGTCGTTACCCCAGTTCCAACCTTAGAGACTGCGACAAAGGCAGGCGTTCCCAACGTTAAAGCCTTACATCCGAGATGGATGCAATGGGCTAATTCTCTCACTGTAACAGACGTAGAATACAGGTACGACCCAAATCTAAAAACACAAGCATTTCTGCAATATGAACAAGAATATCCACTACCAAATGAAACAATGCCTTTAGATAGGAATGAATATATAATTTACACTGACGGTTCTGCGCAACCGGCCATAGGGAGCAAACAGCAATACAGCGCCGCGTGTGCTATCGTTAAAGGATGCATGCAGGATGGAAAATTTCACCCAAAATGCAGAAAAACACAGTCTCTAGGAGACTGCATGGTGCAGCTGGCAGAACTAAAAGCACTTATACTGGCACTAGTAAATACGGATCAAGAATTCCCCACACTAATCGTGTGTGATTCCTTTTACTGTGTACAGTCATATAATGAATATCTACATCACTGGGGACAAAACGGGTTAAAGGATGCAAAAGCTGGCACAATAAAGCACAAAACGCTATGCGAACAGGTAGTGGAGTTGAAAAACAAACTACCAAAGGCTCACATGATACATAAACTGAGTCATCAACGTGATGTCGTTCACGTTGAAGGGAATTCATTAGCTGATGAAGCCGCAAAGGGGGCTGTACGC
Organism: Calotriton arnoldi; assembly: GCA_963921515.1. NCBI lineage: Eukaryota > Metazoa > Chordata > Amphibia > Caudata > Salamandridae > Calotriton > Calotriton arnoldi. The sequence continues at coordinate 1,228,263 of CAWUFW010005307.1, read as the reverse complement.
ACGGCTTCCGTAGCTGCAATTACTCGTTACAAAACGAGAATAGATGGTGAGATAATGGTGGCGATTATTGCTACACGTAATAACTCAGCAGTACCGAAAAGGTTTCCACTCAAATACTCCTACAAGTTAGATGCAAACAATGTTCCATTTGCTCAAATTCCTGGAGTGGGGGATAGAGTAATACCAAATATGGATCGTAGTTTAGGATTAATTCTAGCAGCACATGAGGGTATAGGGTCTGCACATGCAGGTGTTACAGCAACTGTTTCTCTATTGAAACAGCGCTATTGGTGGCCAGGACTAAGAAAGCAGACTAAGGACTACGTCTTGAAATGCGACATCTGTCAGCAGATGAAAGGCTCCACAGTAACACGTCCAGTACAGACACCATTATTAATATCAATCAAACCACTGGTGTGTGTTTATTTGGACCACTGCGGCCCCTTACAATCATATGGGGCTTACAAGTATTTCATGGTTGAGGTGGATTCCTGCTCTAGGTTCCTCTGTGTGTGGCCCCAGCGCTCGGCTGACGCTCGAACTGTTATAAAAGATTTGCAAGTCTTTATAGGGACATATGCAATTGGCACATTGCATTCTGACCGTGGCCCCACGTTTAGCTCTAGGGCTTACAAAGAAGCCATGGGAAGTTTGGGTGTAGCATAGCGGTACTCCTCTCCGTACCATCCCGAGGGAAATTTGGTTGTAGAGAGGAAAAAACGGGACTTAAAGCAGTCTTTAACAGCTAAGACTATTAGGCTCGGGTGGAAATTGGGTAAAACATCTGTATGGAGTACAAAGGGCATTAAATAATCAGCCAATAAGCTCTCTAGGGGGTGCCACTCCTTATGAGGTCCTATTTGGGACGCGAATGTGGGTACCTGATCTCGATTGTGAAGGCACAATGGCGGATGATAAACCTTTTGACATCCATAAACGTTTGGCTGTTTTACAGGACCTGAATGAATCCAGGGCACTACAGAGTAATGTCCAGGTGAAAAGGACCGCCACTGGGGAAGTAAAAAGTGTCAAGGCAAGACCTGTCTGGATCCCTAAAGTTGGGGATCTGGTCAGAGAGAAGATAGCGGACAAAAAAGAATTTGGGCCATCATACAGAAAGCCTGTACCTGTCCTGGCAGTTGAAGGAACTGCCACCTCTTACTGGTAAAAAGGAGAAAAGATTTGTCTCAATAGACCTGATCAAACCACACTATGTGGCTGATACTGAGTAGTAGGCCACGTGGACTCCGGAGTAACAGACACCCTCCTCTCACAACTATACAAGAAGTTCAAACAGAAAGACTCATCATGTTTGAAGGGTCACCTGCACGGAATGATGGACTAAGCAACAATGCAATGGAACTTGTTACTCTTGAAACTGAAATTCAAAATGAGAACTCCACTGAAAGACAAATTTAAATTCGACCAAACGCAGATATCTACATCAACATGCCTCAACACGAGCAAGCTACAGTTTCCACAAGACCTGCGGAATTACCGAAAATTGATCGAACTGCATCTGACTATTTCATTGACTTTGATACATTCTCCTTGGATCCAAGTGAACCTGAAACGACGCCAGCCTAAAGAACTCGTCTACAGCAATTTAAAGTTTTCCTGAACTTTCTTAAAAAGACTTACCTGGTATCGCCTTGGGTGGAACTCTGGGTAACTACTGGGATACGTTTCTTTCTTTTCTGTATAGGCCTAGTAATTGTCTTTAGTATGCTTATTAATGGAACTTATCTTCAAGAAAGCTCTGCAGCACAAAAAGTGAATGTGATTCTGAAACCACATCTATCATCACATCGTGAAAAAAGAGACCTATCATCAGTGAACATTACAGCAGTTCCTATACCTGACGGTATAGTGTGGGACAAGGTTGATTACGATATATTTGGACCGACTGAACTTTTGAAATTACCACATTTATTTAAGATTTCATTAAGTGATATCATTACCTCCAGTACATTTTCTGATGATTGGGATTATGAAACTGTAAATAATATGTTGTCTGATTTAGAAAAATCTGCTGCTTTTTCTAATAACGAAATGTTAGAGGGCACATCAGACTTTGAAACAATGTATTGCTATCAACATTATGGTCATCACTTTCTACATAAATCTGCTAATCCCAGAAATGTTTTCACATACAACCAATGGGAACATTGCCCAACACCACCGAAATGCAGTTCAAAAACATTTGTACAAAAGTTTCCATATTTTTCAGGGTTTAACAAATCAGACCCAGCCTCATATTATTATAAGGTTGCACCAACAACAGCACGGAAAAATATGTTGACAAACACCAAACAGATTTATTCTGCTTCCTTTATTACCCAGTTGTCTGAACAAAGTTTCGAGTTATGGAAAGACACCATAGACTTAAAATCTGTCTGGGGTACTAGAGACTGGCAGGTCCAGGGAACAGAGGCACTATTTAGAGCATGCCTTATTCCTCAGCAAATAATGTCTTTGAATGAAACAGTGCAACAAATGACCTGTCTTGGATTAGCCAAGAATAAAGATTTGAATACACCTTGGATGTCCACACCACCACACACTGAGCGTAATATAACATCACAAGAAGAGGTTACACTAGATGACATCATGCAATACAATAGATCAGACCCCGATTGGAAGGGATGGTTGATTTGGCCCTTAGACACCAATAACTGTCAGAAAAGATTCTTTGATAAAACTAAAGGATTTAGTATCAATAGGCCAGATCCACGTTATGTACAGAGACAATACCCAGGGTTAGTGACATCTTACAGTGTTGGGAAGTTATGCCTCGATTGGCTAAAAACCTCAACACTTACACATGTGAAACAACACTTATCCTTACTTTCAGAGGATGTGGACCTACGGGATTTTTCATTAGGTCCTAGGAAGCCACGTCACAAACGTTTCTATTATGCTGTCTACAATGAGATTTGGAAACTTTCACAGCAAGAGGCCGCGGAAAGATTATGAGAAATAGATCGTATAAATCTAGAAAAAGCTCTAGCAGTGGTCGACAATGGGTTAACAACACTAACCTCCAGGATATATTCTCTAGGCAACATTGTATCTTCTGCTATTGATGTACTAGAACAGGATCTGTCCATATTACAACACGGGCAATCACAATTGCGTGCTATTATGTTATTAAGCTGGATGCTGCAATCTTTGTGCGCAGGCTATGTGCCTTGACATTTCATAAACAGTACGTCTCTGTTTTCTTCGTACAATCTGACAGAAAAGCAGATAGATATGGCACAAAGAGGAGTGGGATTTACAATGCTGCGTATTGAAAAACTGGATAGATTAGCATTTACAGTGGCAGAATCACCGTCCACGGAATGGTTAATCCATGGCCACATAACTCTTCCGGTCACTACCTTCCAATTCCAATATTGCCTTGAACAAATGCAGGCAGGCAGATATGAAGAAATGGGTAGGTAATTCATTTAGGAATCCTGGGAATTACCGTACAGATTTCGATGCCGGAGTGGGGAAAAATAAGTGTTTCTAAGTGGTACAAACTGCGAAAATACTTTAAGTGGATCACTTATATGCCCGGATATAATGCTACATGGTGCATGTAACGGTTCGGTAGCAAATTTATCCTGTCACTTAAGGGGTGCCGCAGCTGTAGTGATCACTCCAGTGTTCAGGCTACTCTCGAATGGGAGTTACTTGATGCTGAATGATCAAGGTTGCTGTGGGATGCTTCCGGGCATCACATATCCGGTAACCGTGAGCTCCAGGGTTACTTGCTGTATGCAAGTATTGTTTCCACCAACACATACAGTCAGGGAGGTGCTGTTATGGCCTCCACTAAATGTTTCATTATTATGGTTTGATACTTTGAGCAGAATGAAAGCCATGCTTATACAGAAATCCGTGCCCTTAACCTCCGCTCAAGAGACTTTTGATCTTCAAGTAGCAAGGTCTTCGGCAGAGATACAGGCACTCATATGTACCAATTACCCCTTCCATTTTGCAGAAATGGTAAATCGTATCTTTAACATGTCTGATACGACAGGCATCGTCCACCTATTTAAGACCATAGGTTCTGGACTATTAAGCACCTTTCAGACAGTCCTCGGAGTTATACCAAACTTTATACACTCCGTATTTGGAAGCATATTTGGAGGGCTGCCGCTGATCCTGTTTCTAAGAGCAGGTATCCCGATTGTCGCTTTTCTGCTCCGCAACGGACGTCCCAGTCACCAAGGAGATGGAAACAGTACTCCTGGAGCAAAAATACCTTGATCGCATGGTACAACTTCTAGGCACACCTCGCCTAAGAGAACTAAGTGCATTTTGGTTCTTGTCATTTAGACCAGTCTGGATGGACTGCATCTTACCTGTCCTCTGATGCCTGTTTTGCGGAGAAGAATGCGTGTTGGATCTCTGTCTGACACTCCCATCATGTGTGCAACCGAACGTTGATGCTTTACTGGACCCGATAACGGCCCATGTTCTGCAGTGTCCCCAGCATATTCCCATGTTGATGGCAGCATTCCTAGAGCCAGCAAAGGTAGTATCTGCTTCTGTTGGTGTGGACACCGGCTCCCCCTCTGACACCCAGGCCTTGGATGGCCCACAGGCTGCCCCAGCACCGGCTGTGGACAGTACAGAAGATCATCTGTGCTCAATTGACATAATCTGCAAGGTGTTACAGAGACCGTCAACTGTGGAGGCAAGCAACGAAAATGTTGCGTCTACCAGCCAGGACACCTAAACATTTGACTCATTTGGCCCGTCGTGTGTTGGGAAAACAAACGGAAAATTAGAACTCCATATCAAAATTGACATTCTTTTTGAGCATGTATGGCTTTCAAATGCTTGTAGTAGTTCGGACTATACCTACGGACATATTAGAGCTGTAGCTTAAGTGTCAATTTCTAATATTTTTCTTTCTAACATTTTTTAGAACCACTTTTTAACAATTTTTAAAAAGATGTTTTTTTTAACACAACGAGAAACTAATGTTTTAACTATTTTTTTGCGTGCAAGTATCTAGTCCAACTAGTAGTACAGTTAGAATGTAACTATGTCGTCCATTCGGAAGAGGAGTGGGTGTTATATTCCATATAGGTACCATAATATAGACCCCGGTAACTTCATTACCCTTCACCTATATTTTTCCCTACATTACACTTGTCACGGTTTACAGGGACTGACCTTTTACCTAGATACGACACTGCCTTCAGAACGCGGGTTTTCCCAAGTTCGAAATCTCATACATTATGCAGGAGGATTCTTGGAAGCACAGCAGGACTACCATCTCCTGTATAAAATCTATGTACAAAGTTCATGCCCGACGTCATCCTTAGGCCAACACAGTAATACAGCGAGGTAGGACCCCTGGGGAGACCTATGGGTATATATACATCACATCTTGCTAAGATAGAAGAGAGGAGACCGAGACTTCCCAACCGACACACTGACCAGAGACGCTGAGGTTCCTGCATGCAGACACTCCAGCTCGCAGTGGTCTAACATCCATTGCGGAGTGTCCAACTCGAGACCAGGACGGGGTCCCACAGTCTCTCACTTCAGGTAATGGGGTTGACTAAATCCTAGAGGGATTCTTTGCTTAACACCTACATACATGCTAGGTACACTTAGGTACATCTAGTTAGGGAGGCATCGTAGGAGTACGCATCTTTTATCATGTGTTTTATATACTCTAATGTATTCATGATTATTGTAAGATCATAGAACTATGCCATCCATTTATTCTTATAGTACTGCTAATCATTTATATCTTATACTGTCTATCGGTTGTTGCAGCTCATTTATTTTACACCAGAATAACAACTGTTCAATAAATGCTTATTGAAAAACGCCCAGCCTGTTTATTCGGTGTATCTCTGTGAGACAGACTAAGTAAGCACGATTGACTGAGCGAAAGGTAGCATATTGATTCCACGGTCCTGAGGGATCAGGGTTGTCATGTTCGATGGTTGCCAGGATCTATTCTCTCCTTGGTAAGAGGAGATTCTAGTGGCACTGTGAGCTAGTTGGTACAAAAGGCCAACATACCCGGGGGGGGTGATCAGAGGTCGTCTGACACCAATCCTACAGTGTATGTTGTCTAAACGCGCAGATCCTGTATACTATTTATAGGAACTACACGACACTACAATCATGGCACTCACTTTAACAATGAAGCCCACCCTGGCCAATGATCAAGGAGATGTGGATCTCTGAAATGTGTTAGGTATGCTTTTTTTCGTGCTTTGCTTGTTCTAAAATAAAATCGTAACTTAAGCCTTAAACTGAGGAGACTTTCGGATTTTATTCGGGAGCATAGCTGAGCACCGGATTCATGTTTGGATATATATGTATATATTACCTACTGGCGGTCTCCCGTAGATGGTTATAGTTAGGACCTTGTTTCTATTCAAAAAGCGTTTTTTCTTTTGCCAATATCTTTGGCGCCGTTTGACGACTCTTTGCGAAATCCTAAAAACTAATGGCCCGCTCCAGTCAGCTCCTGTCTAGAAAGTTTCGGCGTGATTCATCAAGCGGGGGGCGAGAAAAAAGGGGGGTCCCTAAACGTGTTTTCTCCATGTTAATTTCCTTAGAAAACGTTTGTCGCAGCAATAGCCCAAACTGCTGAACGGAATTACACCAAATTTGGCAGAAAGGTAGCTCTTGATCCAGAGTGCACTCTTTGCTTTAAATGCTGTAAATCCGTTCAGTAGTTGTTGAAATGTTAAAGAAATAAGAAATATCGATATCTGGGCGGAGCCTAACCACACATCTCATCGTGAGATCTGTTCGGCTGTCAGCACTTCATCCAAGTGCTGGCAGCCATCTTGGGACCAATATACATGATAGCAGCCCATTAAAATGCATTGTAGTGAATGGAAGGTTTTGAGGGTCACCAAAAGGAGAACGTATAAAGGGTGATAACAGACTTTAGTTACATTATAAATCATTTGTTGATGGTACCATACTAATTTTAGGAATTGTGGTGTGTTCTAAGGTGATTTTACCCTGTGAAAAATAGCCTTATGCTGGGATATCATGAATCATGTTTGAGAAAAAATATTTTCTCATGCTTTTCCCATAGAGGTTTGGAAGGTGCTCCAGAAGCTAAAATGAGAGCATATTTTCTGTAAATTCACATTATCTTTCTCAGTCATTTGAGAATGAAGTCTGACATTCTCAGTAAAACATGTACATCCAACAAGGGCAGAGACTGTCAGTTGATTCCTTTGTGTTCTACTGCAGCTTCCCAGAGTGTTCTAAAGAACAACTAGAGCGCTAACAGTCTTACTTATGACAAAGGTATGGCACACCTGAAGCCAACTTGATTGGAATAAACTGGTAACACTTAAAACATTTAATTTAAAAAGGAACAAAATGAGGGGGTTCATTTTGCCATAGAAATTATGATTAGTGCTAAAGAAAGAAAAATGAGGGCACATTTTGAGTGACTTCTCAAATCCTCTTCTATTTAATTAAAAAATTCTGACATGCAGACTGAAACATGCACTTTCAATACCAGCAGGAGACTTCCAGTTAACTCCGTGGTGAGCAGTAGCTTTACTACAGTGATCTAATGAGCAACTAGAGTGCTAACATTCTGAATTATGGCAAATGTGTGACATCTGAATGCCTTCTTGATGGAATCAAGGTACAAAACTGAAAGCATTTCCTATTGAGGAGACTGCAGTAAATGAGGAAATTAGGAAACTTCACAACAAATAAGTCTCCCAAAATGGCCACCAGAGGAAAAAGAGCCTAAATGTAGCACAAATATCACCCAGATGTAGCCCACATATAGCCCAATGACAGAAGTGTGCAAAACAATTTTTATTTCTTGTTTTTTTGCAGTTTTATATAGTGCAGACTGGTCAGGTATTGGAGCGTTGCATCTTACTTGGACCCCTTATTGCTTATTTTGCATGAAATACTTGAGATTGATCTTGCGAAACATTGAACTTTACTATTCTGTTATTCTAAAGTTGCTCTGAGCCGGGCTTTGTAACTCCCGTTTTTACCTACTGGTTTTAATTAATTCTCATTGTATTGTATTAAGAAAGAGGATTTACTGTTTTTTTGTACACTTTTATGATCTATGTTTCTAAATCAGATCTAATAAAGTTTATTGAATTAAATTGAAGTCTCCCAAGATGGCCACCAGAGAAAAAGGAGCCCAAATGTAGCACACATATCACCCAGATGTAGCCCACGTATAGCCCAATGGCAGAAGTGTGGAAAACAATTTTTATTCTTTGTTTTTGTGCAGTTTTATATAGTGCAGATCTGTCAGGTATTGGAGTGCTTTATGAGCATTGGTTACATCATACAAGGACAAATTCATTCTGGTTGTAGGCATGGAGAGATTAAGTGATTTGACCAGAATCACAGAATGTCGAGCTGAAGCAGAAACTCCAACCTGGTTCCCCAGTTGCAAAGTCTGCAGCTCTGGAAGTAACACCACATCCTCTCGCCTTAAGCGTAAAATTTAATCAAGTGGTCAACTGGATAAAAAAACATAAAGATAACAAATAATTTAAAAGTGCTTTGTTGCTATTTGAGAACTCAGAAAATATGTCCTCGTTTTCGTTTTTTAGAGCACTAATCATACTTTCTATGCAAATAAGACCCTCTCATTTCTATAATTTCTAAAGGAAATGCTTTAGGTATTACAGTTTTGATTACATCAAGATGACATCAGACGTGCCACACTTTCGTAATAAATATAGAATGTTAGCAATCTATTTGTTCATTAGGATACTGTTGGGAGGCTGAGGTCAGGGGCACGGACTCGGAAAATTGAAGGCAGGTAGGAGGGTGCAGAGGCAACAATTTGACCACACTGGGCAAGCAGGAAGGGCAGTGGCAGCACAACATGGAGGGCAGTGGAAAGGTGGGCATGGGCAACAAACCAACAATGCAGGACAGGCAAGAGAGGCTGTGGCAATATAATAGACCATTGAGGGCAGAAGGAAGACGCAGTGGTAGTACAACCATACATACCAACAGAGCCGATTCAGACAGGAAACGCCCAATGTTTTTAAGCCCAAAAGGGCTTTATTTTATCTGTCTCTTGTCTACAATCTCCTCTTTTTCAGTGTAAGTCAATGGGGAAAATCAATTCCCCAGTGTTTTTTTTTCAAAATCTCCCTCTTACCAAGTTCAAAATGTTAGCAAGTATGGTACATTGGTTCTTGGAAGGCAGGAGGAATTGGGGTAAGGACATGGACTCAGATAACAGAGGACAGGAGAGACATGGACAGGTGCAGGCATCGGGGTTTTCAGCAGCACAATACACCACACAGGGCATGTGGGACGGCAGTGCAGCACAATAAACCATAGAAGGTAGAAGGGAGGGGACAGGACCATGCACATGGACAACAGAGAACAGAGGGGAAAGAGGCAATGGTAGCAAGCTGACCATACTGAACAGACAGGAGAGAAAGCATCAGCATAATGGACCATAAAGGGCAGGAGGGAGGGATCAGGGGCATGACAATGAAACAGACAAGCCAGGAGGGAGGGAATAGGGGTCTTCACATGTAAAACGGAGGGCAGGGGGCAAGAGGCAGGACAGGAGCAGCAAGCTGACCATGGAAGTCAGGCAGGATGGGCACTAGAAGCACAACACACCATGGAGGGCAACAGTGAGACTATAATGGCATACACACAGACCATGGAGGGAAGGTGGGAGGGGGTCAGGGGCAGCTAGCTTACCACACAGGGAAGGTGGGAGGGGCCATGGCAGCACAGAAGACCATGCATGGCAAGCGAGAGGGTTAGTGGCAGCACAATGGCAATGATGGGCAAGAAGGAGGGGCAGGTGCATGCACAAAGGACCATGGAGGATAGAAGGGAGGGATAGGAGCTGGGCACAGACAAGAGAGTTCAGGGGAAGGGGCCTCACAACAGACCACGTGGAGCAGACAGGAGGAGCAGTTGCAGCACAACAGACCAGGGAAGGCAGAAGGGTGTGGCAGTAAAATGGACCATGGAGGACAGGAGGAAGGGGATAGGGGCATGGAACGTGGACAGGCAGGGTGGAGGTGGCAGGGAGAGGTTACAGTCATCTGACAATGCTAGGCAGGTGGGAGGGGAGTGGCAGCTCAACAGAACACTCAGAGTAGGTAGGAGGGGCAGGTCCATTGAACATGGTGGGCAAAAAGGATGGGTCAGGGGCATGGACACAGACATCGGAGTGTAGGGGGAAGGAGAGTAGGGGCAGCAAGCTAAGCACAGAGGCTAAGCAGGAGGGCAATGATGGGGCATAGAATAAAGGGCAGGAGGAGTGGACTGGGACATCATGCTAAATGAGGGCAGTGGCAGCACATCAGACCATACATGGCAGGAGGGAGGAGGCTAGTGCATGGATTCAGACAACAGAGGATAGGGAGGAAGTGGATGGGGCAGCAAGCTAACTGTTCAGAGAAGGCGGGAAGGCCAGTGGCAGAACAACTGTCACACAGGGCTGTAATGAGGGAGCAGGGGCATGGACTTGGACAATGGATGGAAAGGAGGAGGGTAGGCAGGAGCAGCAAGCTTGGGTGGGGGCAGCACAATGCCAGGCCAGGCCCTGCTTCCAATCCCCTATACATTGTGATAGGGATCTTACTTAACATAAAAAAAACTAGAAATTCGCAGAAAAAAACAAAGATTACAGGGAAGTTATAGTTAGACTCAGATTTCACTCGTACAAAACCAGTGAAATTCAGCAGTTATAGTTACCTGAGCTAACTATAACTTACACCCCCACAATGCACTGCTTATGACCTCAGACATTACATCATTCATGACATGGTCAGTGACATCACTCATGATATCACTCATGACATCTCAAATGAGCTGTGAATGGAATGGAACTATAATCACTAGAACTTTATTTAGGGATAGTGTGTGTATATTAACCCCCTTTTTTGTCTTTTCTTTCGTGTAAGAACCACTATAATACGCAACGTGCCCAGATCAATATGGCCAATAGCCTTTCACTTTAAAGTAATGTGCAGTCCATTGTTTATGTTGATGTTTGCAATCGTAAGTATGTTTATTATGAACAAGTCACGTTGACGAACATACAGGCACGGCGGTCACGGGGCAAAATATGCTGAAATGACATTGTGTGCACATTTTCACTTGTTTTCTTTTCTTTATTGTATGAATTCCGGAATTTTTGCATCAAGACCAGGCCAATATGGCCGACAGCTTTTTGGTTTAATATAATATGTAATCCTTTGTTAATGTTGGCAACTGGAGGCATTTGTACATTTAAATAAGGAAGCTACAATGAAGTCTTGTATCGTGATCAAGGTTCGGAAACACCGAAACGCATGGATCACGTCCTTTGCAGATTAAATACTTCCAAACTACAACCTGAGTGCTGATTCCTTCCTTGAAAGAGTGAGAGGAGATTGGATATATACATATATATATATACCTCTCTTGCCTCTTTCTGTACTTCTCTTGCCTCTTTCTGCACCTCTCTTGCCTCTTTCTACACCTCTCTTGCCTCTTTCTGCACCTCTCTTGCCTCTTTCTGCACCTTTCTTTCTGTTTCTGCACCTATCCCGCCTCTTTCAGCACCTTTCTTCCTCTTTCTGCACCTCTCTTGCCTCTTTCTGCACTCTCTCTTGCCTCTTTCTGCACCTCACTTGCTTCTTTCTACACCTCTCTTACCTCCTTCTGCACCTCTCTTGCTTCTTTCTGCACCTCTCTTGCCTCTTTCTGCAGCTCACTCTCTTCTTTCTGCACCTCTCTTGCCTCTTTATGCATCTCTCTTGCCTCTTTATGCACCTCACTCTCTTCTTTCTGCACCTCTCTTGCCTCTTTCTGCACCTCTCTTGCCTCTTTCTCACCTCTCTTGCCTCTTTCTGCACCTCTTTTGCCTCTATCTGCATCTCTCTTGCCTTTCTTCTCCACTCTTGGCTCTTTCTGCACCTCTCTTGCCTCTTTCTGCACCTCTCTTGCCTCTTTCTGCACCTCACTATCTTATTTCTGGACCACTCTTGCTTCTTTCTGCACCTCTCTTGCTTCATTCTGCGCCTCTCTTGCCTTTTTCTGCATTTCTCTTACCTCTTTCTGCACCTCTCTTGCCTCTTTCTGCACCTCTCTTGCCTCTTTCTGCACCTCGCTTGTCTCTTTCTGCACCTCTCTTGCCTCTTTCTGCACCTCACTTGCCTCTTTCTGCACCTTTCTTCCTCTTTCTGCACCTCACTCTCTTCTTTTTGCAACTCTCTTGCTTATTTCTGCGCCTCTCTTGCTTCTTTCCGCATTTCTCTTGCTTCTTTCTGCACCTCTCTTGCCTCTTTCATCACCTCTCTTGTTTCTTTCTGCACTTTTGTTGCCTCTTTCTGCACTTATCTTGCTTCTTTCTGCACTTCTCTTGTTTCTTTCTGCGCCTTTCTTTCTCTTTCTGCACATGTCTTACCTATCTGGGTGAAGTTAAAAAATAGCATTTAAAAAACCTTAGAAATTCACTGAAAAAACCACAGGTTTCAGGGACGTTATAGATAAAAATTAGCATTTAAAAAAACCTTAGAAATTCACTGAAAAAAACCACAGGTTTCAGGGACGTTATAGTTAGAAATTAGCATTTAAAAAGCCTCTAATATTCACTGAAAAAAGCACAGGTTTCAGGGACGTTATAGTTAGTCTGATGTTTCACTCGTACAAAACCAGAGAAATTCAGCCGTTATAGTTAGCTGAGCTAACTATAACTCACGCCTCCGCAATGCACTGCTGATGACGTCACATATTACATCACTCATGACATGGTCAGTGACATCACTGATGACATCTCAAATGACATCACTGATGACATTACTGATGACATCATCCAGTGGCTGTGAGTGTTTCTAAAAGTTTAAGAATGTGATATATATGATGAGTCAGTCAGTGTGTGACTGACTGTATAAGTGAGTGATTATACGTGTCTCAGTGAATGTATCTTTAGAAAGTCCACGGCAGGGAACTCGGTGTTGCACGCCAAGAGTAGTCATCCTAGCAATTTAAAAAATAGTATGCCATATGGAGAATTGCTACGGATCAAAAGGAACAGTTCCAGAGAAGAAGACTTTGAGCGGCCCCCCAGTGTAACGTCATGGTGGAGTAGCAGATCTACCTTAAATAAATTATTAGATATTATACAATTCCAGAGGTACTCTTACTGTTGTAAAACTTTATTATAGAGCTAGTGAGATTGAACTTCATAATCACATTAAAATTTACAGAGTTAGAAATTATATTAAAATATACAAATTAAAAGTTATAGTAGAAAATTGAAAAGTGAAATGTGTTCTAGTTCATTGAATTTGTGCTTTTGTTTTGTGGATTCGCAACAGGTTTGCAAATCCGGGAAATATTTATGAAGAGTATATATGTTAAAAAATATATAACTTTCACTGTTGGGTTATAGGGTGGCTCTGAGAAGAGCCGTTGTGTTCATTGTGAGTTTGATGCACATGTAAGTGCGGATGCACAGCTTGAGGTTGTAGAGAAACACCCTGTTCCCTTCATCTGTGAAGTGAACTCCTTCACTTCTATAGATGTCATGCATGTCATGCATGTCATGCATGTCAGAATGTTGATTGTTGTTATAGATAGAGCCCATGTTATGGTCTCTGAGGTAATCAGAAACACCTTTATTAACATGCTTCTTAGCTTTGTCAATCTGTGGACAGAACTGATTTTACCATTTCCATTTCTGTCTTTGGCATATATTAGAATATACAAAGACAGTGTGAGTGAAAAACAACATCAGTTGTGCAAAGGTATCCTTCATTAGGAATTCCAATCCTACCCCAGTCAATGTGCCTAGGTCATTGCCACCACAGTGCACAATCATGACATCATGGGGTTGGAGATGCAAAAAGGTTTTAACCAACGGCATCAATTGGTGCCACTTTAATCCTCTCTGCGCAAACCATTTAATATCCACATTATGCAAACCTAGGTCTTTGTCAATACCTCTGTGTTCAGCATACCTTTTGCCCCAGAAAACATAGCTGTGCCCTACAATCCACACTGTAAGCATTTTGAAGAGATGTGTGGAAGGAATTAAACATGTCTGTAGCTGAGTAAGTCAGTTGGTACAATGAGAGGTATCTAAAATGGTGGAGAAGATGTTGTTTTAGAAAAAGTAGATAAGTGATTGGCTGTTCATAAACATTTTTTACTCAAAAATAGGTTGCATGTTACTTTGCAGAACAAGTATCTTTCTGATTGGTTTTGGAACAAAGTTTGAAAGGTACAGAAGACTGGATAAGCTAATATTTTGCATAAGTCAACCACACTCGCTATTTGCATTTGTAAGCTAGTGTGCTGAATTTAAAAATATGTTGAACTTGTGACCTGCTGGTACAGTTGAATGCTGCAGAAACTGTTACTATGGAAACTAAGATTAGGCAGAATGGGGGAAGGGTTGAAAGTAGTTAACTGTGCTTTTAAAATATGAAATGGAAAGTTATATATATGTGATATGCTTGTAAATTAAGTTTTCCCAAAACAGTACTATGTTTAAAAGTGGTATGTTCTTAAAAAATAATACTAGTATTATTGGAAATTGGTTTTTGAACTCTGTTAAGGGTTTGTGACTCAATCGCGATGGTACACTGCGGCACAGAGGTGGAGTTGCGACTCCAGTAAGTTACTGAACCAGACTAGGCAATTTCAGAAGAGAGTAATAAAGGGTTAATATGTGTATCCAACAGAAAAGGGTTTTAGAATTTGAAAATATGAAGGGAACATTTTGATTTGTTACATTAATTTCCGTGCAAAATGAGAGGGGACATTTGCAATTACTGGTTTTACCTTGTTGAGAGTGGTGCATCACATTTATTGTGTGGGAAAGAAAATTGTTTAGGACTTTCTGATATTCTCATATTTTACAATAGTATTTCAGAGGTGAGTTACAAATGTGTAAGGTGTGTTATGTATTGTGTAGGAGTGCGTCAGTGTTTGTAATGACATGTTTAACTTTGAGATGCAGTATTTATAAAGCTTGAGAAGCATTAGAGAAATCTGATGTTTAAAATATGTTACCAAATGTAGGAACCTGTATTGTAGTCTGTATAATTTTAGTGAAAAGAAGATTGGAAGTAGGTTGTGCATACTGATATGTCTGCTTCCTCAGTCTGTAATGAAAGTGTTAGGGAAAAATGAGGTTTAACAGATGTTGGCAAATGTATTAACCTGTGTCCCAGTCTATATAAGTCTATGTCTGAGAAATATCCATTACAACGCATGCATTACAATGCACGTTACATTACAATGCATGCTATTAGAATGCATGCTATTAGAATACACATGTGTCACTGACCAGCACCTTACTTGAGGTAGGCACCTGGCGGTGTTATAATAGTAATTTTTGTTCTAATGGTGCATGTGTTGTAATGGCTTGCATTGTGATAGCATGCATTGTAATGGTATTTGCGCTGTAAAAATCACGTTGTAAAAGTATGCGTTGTAATAGTTTGTGTTGTAACATCATATATTCATGAAAAAGTTTAAAAGCATGCAGTGTATCATACCTCTGCACAAATCCGGTTAGAGACACTACAGCATTCAGTTGCAGAAGCCTGGATCCCTTACCTAGGTACGCATCACAGTAGCACTTGAATACAGAGTTCAATACTAGCCTGCCCTGTATAATGAGCAGAAGGTATATCATAAATGTTCTTCTACACATATTTAGAGAGCATGTTGTGTGCAACAGAGGAATTTTAGTATCTGTAGGCTTCTATTATGAGCTGTCAGTGAATAATGAAGCTGAAAGAGAAAAGTGAGATTTAAAACATGTTGGCAGATGTATTGTTGCATATGCTAGTTCATACAAGTCTCTGGAAAGGTACACTTGAAGTAGGCCATATAAATTTGGGTGTCTGCTGTAAACGGAAAGTGTACTTTGTCAAGTTTGAATATCTGCTTGATATCATGTCTGAGGGATGTCTCTACTTCTACATGTTCTCTGACACGTGTGGTACAGCTGATGACCCTTACTTAAAAACTAGGTAGCTTATCATACAGCTGGACAAATGTTGTCAGTGGTACTACAGAATTCAGTTGCAGAAGCCCGGATCTCTTACCTAGGTAGGCATCACAGAAGCACTCAAATACAGAGTTCAATACCTGCATGCTGTTTATAATGAGGAGAAAGTAATGCATATATCTTCTTCTATACAAATGTAGAAAACATGTGGTGTGAAACATTCTAGTATTTGTATGCTTCTTTTGATGTCTCATGTGACCACAAAAAGGCAGAGACACACTCATTGGCATATTAAAAATGATGTTGAGACTCACAAGAGTGGTATGAGAAGAGTCAGCCTTTTCATTTTTGCCTAGGACTGACATTGTGAGCTATCAATGAATAATGAAGCTGCGAGAGAAAAGTGAGGTTTAAAACTAGTTGGCAGATGTATTATTGTATATTCTAAATCGTATGAGTCTCTGGAAAGGTACACTTGAAGTAGGCCGTGTAAATGTAGGTGTCTTCTTTAAACGGAAAGTGTACTCTGTCAAGTTTGAATATCTGCTTGCTAGCATGTCTGATGTATATCTCTACTTCTACATGTATTCTGACACGTGTTGTGCAGCTGAAGAGCCTAACTTAAAAACCATGTAGCTTATCATACAGCTGGACAAATGTTGTCAGTGCTACTACAGCATTCAGTCACTGAAGTATTGATTACTTACGTAGGTAGGTTTCATAGAAGCAGTCAAATACAGAGTTCAATATGCATTTGTGCTGTATAATAGGCACAAAGTAATTCATGCAGATACTTTAACAAATATTTTGAGAGGATGCACTGTGAGATAGAGGCTGTCTAATACTTTTAGGTTTCTTTAGATGTCACCTTGCTTGTAAAAGGTAGAGAGATACTTATTGAGCTGTTTAGAAAGACACTGAGACTCACAAGAGTGGTATCAGAACAGTTGACATTTTAGTTTTAGTGTAAGTCTGGTGTTGTTGCCTCTGACTTTCTAAGCAAACTGCTAGAGTAAAGTGAGGTTTAAAACACGTTGGCAGATGTATTATTCTGTGTTCTAGTCGATATAACTGTGTGCAAATGTACACTGCAAGTAGGCCATGGATAGTGAGGTGTGTGCTTTAAATTGAAAGCATACTCTAACAAGTTTGAATGTCTGACTGCTAGCATGTCTCAATTATGTCTGTACTTCCATATGTATTCTGACACGTGTGGTGCAGCTGATGACCCAAAGTTAAAAGCTATGTAGCTTATCATACAGCTGCACAAATGTTGTGAGAGGTACTACAGCATTCAGTTGTAGAAGCCCAGATCTGATCCTTAGGTAGGCTTCACAGAATAACTCAAGCACAGAGGTCAATACCCACCTGCCCTTTATAGTGAGGAGGAAGTAATGCATATATCTTCTTCTACACAAATTTAGAGAGCATGTGGTATGAAACAGAGGTATTTTAGAATTTGTAGGCTTGTTTTGATGTATCATGTCACCACAAAAAGGCCGAGACACACACATTGACGTCTTGAGAAAGATGCTGAGACTTACAACAGTGGCATGAGAAGAGTCAGCCTTTTAGTTTTGTGTAGGCCTTACATTGAAATATGTTTGCAGATTTATTATTGTATATGCTAGTTTATATGAGTCTCTAGAAAGGTACACTTGAAGTAGGCCATATAAATTTAGGTGTCTGCTTTAAACGGAAAGTGTACTCTGTCAAGGTTGAATATCTGCTTACTATCATGTCTGAGGTATGTCTCTACTACTACATGTATTCTGACACGTGTTGTACAGCTGCTAAGCCTAACTTAAAAACTATATAGCTTATTACACAGCCGGACAAATGTCGTCAGTGCTACTATAGCATTCAGTCGCTGAAGTATTGATTACTTACGTAGGTCGGTTTCTACAGAAGCAGTGAAATACCGAGTTCAATACCTGCCTGCCGTGTATAATGATGAGAAAGTAATGCACATATCTTCTTCTAAACAAATGTAGAGAATACGTGGTGTAAAATATAGGTATTATAGTATTTGCAGGCTTCTTTTGATGTATAATGTCACCACAAAAAGGCAGAGACACACACATTGACGTCTTGAGAAAGATGCTGATACTTACAACAGTATTTACATATATATTTATGCGAGAGAGATTGTGACTCATGTGACCCCAGTGGAGTGACCATGACCAACAAGTGAGTAAAGTAAGGTGACAGTTTTTTAAAAAAGAATTGGTTATTGGAATTAAAGGATGTCCATTGTGTTTTTTTGAGTAAATCTTGTGTTCTAGAGAATATTCTAGGGTTCTGGACTATCCTCTGTAAATATTCGACGACGTTTCGACCCTCTGTCGATAGCGGGGTCTCTTCAGGATGGAAATTCTGGGGACCAAGGCAATGGATGTACACCGTCGGTTCAGGTAAGCATAATCTTCCGATTGTAAGGATCAATTAATGGTGCAGTCTAGGTGGACATGTTGTATTCCGCTTTAGGTACCCCTATATAGGTTTTCCTGAAACATGTCCTTATATAGGCACAATTTGCATTGCCCTTATATAGGCATAGAATCCCAGTCCTTATTTAGGCATTAGCCGTGCACTCTAAATACAGGCATGGTCACCGACATCCGTCCACCCTAACGTCACAACAAGTTCTTAGAAACCAGACCCTTAAGCTTCGGGAGTTTCCCTAGCACAGGACTATTGATTTCTCCAAGAACTCATCTATTATGTATGAACCAGTATACCTTAAGGGTTCATTCCTGACATCTTCCTCTGTCCGACCTCACGTCAATGCTAACATTCCAAAACACCTACCAGGTATAAATATACCTTCCCTTGCCCAAGCAAGTTAGAGGAGACCTCGACTTCAGAGGAGCCCGTATCCCGGCCTGATGCACTGAGAAGATGCTGTCATCCCTGCACGCAGAGAATCCAGCTTTCCCGCTTCCAGTGTTCTGACTCCCTTCGCGGGGTGTTAGAGTTCCAAGATCCGGAAGGAGATTCCCATCTCTCTCATTCTAAAGGTATGGAGCTGACTAGAACCTAGAGGGACTCTTGGCATACTAAACTTAACATACTCTTAGTATACCATACTAGAGAATACTCCACCTACTTCTTACCTTTCCCTACACCTAGATCAGGTTAGGTACATTGGGGTAGAACTAGCTTAGAGACGCATCTTATGAGTACTCGCATTTTTAGCTCATGTTATTTATGTACGTGAATATATGCTAAAAGATAATGCTAGCGCAGTATTATTTATTTCTACTGCTTACCCTGTACATTATATATCTTGCATACTGTCTTGTGATCATAACAGCACATATCTCTTACACGAGAAACAAGACTGTTCAATAAATCCTTTTATTAAAAACGCCCGTCTTTCCTTTCTGTGTAACTCTGCGGAAACTAAGCATGCACGATTGACTGAGTGAAACTGTTATCTATTGTTTCCACGATTCTGAGACGTGTTCCGATTCTAAAGGGAAACAAAGTGGTCATGTTCGTATGGTTGCCAGAAACTACTCCCTTCTTGTTCGCAAGGAGTTTCTAATGGCCTCTGAGCTAGCTGGCACAAAGTAATTAAGTTGAATATACTCGATAGGGACATACCGACCTTAGTCCTATGTCAAACCTATAGGGTATATTATTCCAATGCGCAGAGCCTATTAGGGAAATAGGAACTACACTACAGACACTCAAGACTGATGATAGGGGATAATTATCAAGAATTTCCACAATAAAAGTAGTATGCACTTGCTTCTGTGGTAAGTGTAAGATGGTAGGGCGTGATCAATTCGCCCTCTGTAGAGGTACTGTTCGTGGCCAGTATCCAGGTAATGGGAAATCTACATCTACAGATGGAGGGTACAGGGATATACCTTAACCAGTCAGTCCCACTGTCCGCTGTCAATAGCAGGTGTAACTGCCGGTGCAGTCCACCCTGTGGTATTCTTCGATCGGCCTTTCATTTTTGCCTAGGCCTGACAATGTGAGCTGTCAGTAAATAATGAAGCTGCAAGAGAAAAGTAAGGTTTAAAACATGTTGGCAGATATATTATTGTATTTGCTAGTTCATATGAGTTTCTGGAAAGGTACACTTGAAGTAGGCTGTATAAATGTAGGTGTCTGCTTTAAGCGGAATGTGTACTCTGTCAAGTTTGAGCATCTATTTGCTATCATGTCTGAGGTATGTCTCTACTTCTACATGTATTCTGACATGTGTTGTGCAGCTGATGAACATAACTTAAAAACTATGTAGGTTAACATACCACTGGACAAATGTCGTCAGTCCTACTACAGCATTCAGTCGCAGAAGCCTAGATCCTTTACCTAGGTAGTCATCACAGAAGCACTGGAATACAGAGTGAAAAATCTCCCTGCCCTGTATAATGAACAAAAAGTCATGCACACATCTTCTACACAAATTTAGAAAATAAAGGTAAAATAATTTATAAAAGTATTCTGCCAGAGTTTCAACCATTTACAGCTTTTCTAATGTGCATCATTAGATATCCTACATATTTATTCGTAATGGAGACAATGGCAATGTAATTGTAAGTAACTGCTTATCGATGATTATGAACATTAATATGTAATTAATTTAAAATTATTAATTGTTGTAACAAATGATTGAAACTGTTCTTTGTTTTTTAAATATTTACTTTATTTGAAAAACAATTGAATGTGGCAAGAAAACATGAAAAGAGAAGAGAACAAAAAAACCAGCACTACTTAAAGAAGAGTGAAAGGAATAAATTAGATGATTCGCATTAGGTTATTCAGAAAAACAAATCTTCTGGTAAGAGAACTAAACAGATTTTTAAAACACTTTTACATAGATTGAAAAATGTGGAAAATGTTGAAAACAAACAGAATTTGTCGTGCTGAAAGAACTTCAAATTATAGAAAAACAGCGCATCTTACAAAAAGGCAGAAAGAGTATAAGAGTATAAGCAGCTTATAAGAAAAAGCAACAGATTGAAAGTGTAGTAGATAGAGCTTTTGAATTGAAACGAAAATTATTTCTATTAATATTGAAGAGAATGAAAACATTGGATAAAACAATGGTGTTTATGAAGAAGAAAAGAAAAAGAAAAAGACTGGTTAATAGAAGTAACTTTTGTAAAAACGTTACTGGTGAATGGAAGCATACTTCCAGTACTGAGCCTTTCTTTAATGAAAAAAACTATTTTCAAGAGAACCCCTTAGTACATGCAGTTGATAGTAGTGGTCGATGTTATGAGGTGAAAGATGGCTCTCCCATTCCACAGGAAAAAATGGTCCCTATGAATGTAGAAGAAGTAATACCTGAAGAAGTTCAAGGGAGGTGTGCACAAGCTCCTGTACATAAGTGGGATTGTAGCAGTATTTGCAGTATTTGACAGGAATCTATTGACATATTACCATTTTTATTACGTGAATATGCAAATAAAAGTGTTAAACGGAAGATTAAGATGTTACAAGGACTAGATCCATGTAAAATAAGAAAAATATACCAAGTTACAGGGTCATTCTCTGGCTTGTATTTCAAGAAAAGTGTGCCAAAGTACTTTTAATCTTTTAAGGATGTTAGCTGTACACCACTCTGAAATGCAGAAGATAGTAAGGAGACTTTACTATGTAAAATCTCCTGCATTATGTTTAAGTGATATGAATACAGTTCTTTTGCAAGGTTTTGTATCAGATGTACAGAAACTTTGTGATGACGAGCAGTTTTGTTTTTTTGGTTCTGAAGAGGAATGTAGAGAAACTGAGAGTTTGATAAGTATAGGTGTTTTAGAACAGGAGAAAGTGAATAGTATTGATGATTTTGCGAGAGAAATTACAATGTTTAACACAGTTTTCTCTGAAAAATCAAACTATGTTTGTATTTGTTGTCAATGTACTCACAATAGAAGTCAAACTAGGAATACTGATTTATATTTAAAAAGTGAAAAAGAAAGCAAGAAGTGGCAGCAATTTGCTCTTTATTTGTTTGTGGAAGAACAATTTGAGTTGTTCAGTGATCAAGTTATTTGTAATGCTGTTACAACAAATTAGAAGAAAACAAAATGCCAGCTAGAGCAGTACATAACAACTTAGAGTTGGTACCTATTCCTCAGGAACTGGCAGATTTAAAAGTATGTGAGTCTATTCTTATTCAATCTGTACACCCATTTCAGGCTATAGTTCGCATTGAGCCTCAAACAGGTAAGCTGCCACCAACAGATTTACAAAAAGGTCTCAAAGGAAGAGTTGTGTACTTATCTTTAGATTTTAGGAAAAACATTAAAACTGTTGGTGTAGAGAGAAAGGAAAATGAGCCAGTAGTTATTCTAGTAAATGGCGTACCATCAAAGAGTAGAAAAATCTGGCAAGAGTTTGTAGATATTAATAAACTTCAAAATGCTACATTATACCTGGTACAGAATAATACTTATTATAAGAATGTAAATGTTGATGAACAAGTAATATGCTTACAAGATGAACCAGTAATCTCAACTGGCCAAATTGAAAAAGTGGGCAAATCCAGGAGTGAAGAGATTTATGAACATTATACAATACATCCTCTGCATTTGAAAGAAATCATAGGAAACAGTATTTAATTATTTCAAAAGAAAGAAGCAGTGTATGGGGAAAAAGTTTAGAAGCTTGTTGTTTTCCACAGCTATTCCCCACTAGAGAAGGTAGATGAGTTGATGAGCAAGCTGTACGGATTCCAGCATCAGAATACGGATCAACAAGATTGTATTGTGAAGATCCACGATTTCGTCAGTGCCTCCCATATATATTTCATCTTCTGTATGAGAGTGATTTGTCTGCACTTTAATATGCAGTAAACCATATATTAAAAACAGGAGTTCATCTTCAACATGTTTCTGCAAATAGTTCATGGACAAAGTTGAAGAAAGAGATGAAAATGTAGAATATCAGTTAATCAATTTAATGGCATGCCAACGTGGCACCAATGAATATTGGTATCGCCGTCATGGTGAACTTAAATGCATGTTAAGAAACCTAGGTACACCTACATGGTTTCTAACACGTTGTGCTGAACATGTGTGGGCTGATTTACTAGAATTCCTACGAGAAGCAAATTCAAATGTTAAAAACATTGAACTGAAGACAGCTGGAGAATTCTGTTCCTTGGATCCTGTAAATGTCTGCAGGTATTTTAACCATAGGTTTCAAGCTATGATGTCATTTATTTGCAATAAAACATTCCACCTCTTAGAGAGGTAACTGATTTCTTTTGGCAAAAAGAGCACCAAGCCATAGGTGCTCCTCATATACACATGCTATTATGGGTAAAGAATGCACCAAAATTTGGAACAGATAGCGATGAAGCTGTTCTGTCTTTCATTGAACAGTATGTTACATGTGCCATTCCAAGAGAAGGAGGAAAAAAGAGCTTGAGACAACAAGTTTTACGGTTTCAAAGTCATAGAGGTGGGAAATACTGCCAAATGAAATATACTTGTAAAGGAAAATTATATAAAAATATTGTTTTGGATTCCCACGTCCTATAATTTCTAAAGGAAGAGTAAATAGTTTTTTCTCAGCAGTAAGACATGCAATAATTTGAAAATCTCCCAAGAATACATACAACTTAAGAAGAACAGAAGCTTCAAAGTGCATTAATGACTATAATCCAGTTATTTTAAAAATGTGGAATGCAATCATGGATATTCCGTTTGTTGCAGACAATTCAATTGCTGTTGCTCGTTATGTCACATCATATATTACAAAATCAGAAAAGTCAGAGATGAAAGAAATGTGGGAAGAAATTTCTGCAAAACAGTCTTAACAAGAAATTGTACAGCTACAGCTTGAAAATGCTTTCCCATAGAGAGATAGGATCCTATGAATGTTCGGATCGCTTGAGCTCAGCCAGTTTGTATTCAAAGACAAGAGGAATCATTTGGATAAGTCTAGGTCTAGCCTCCACATGAAATAGAGTATTGAAATCTTTACAAGGAATCCAATACTTAGCACAGTATGAGCCAGAAAGTACTAATATTGTCAAAATGAATATGTTGGATACATACCATCCCAAAAGGAGTCCACATCTTGAAAACCTATGTCTGTTTGAAATACTTCAACGTTATAGGTTTAAAGAGAATGTCAGAGAAAATATAAAATAAGAAAAATATGCAGTAATTTGATGTGATGGATGTTTAGTGAAACATGTCAAAGGGAATCTTATTAACCAGAGAAAACTGATTTGTGAAACTTCAGATATGAGAGAATTTTTTTATTTAGCACTTCTGCAACTGTTCAAGCCTTGGTGTAGTGAAACAGAATTACTTGGAGATTTTGACTGCTATGAAGATTCTTTTCATGCAACTAAAGACAGCATTCAGTATACGATTTTTCCAACTTACAAATGTTAAATTATGAGATTGAACAAGAAGGAACTATTGCAGCTGAAATAGCTAGAGAAATTCACAAAGCAGTCAAAGTTCAGGTCCAATGAAAAAAGATCCACTGGGACAACCAACCATCGAAAATGAAGCAGCAATAGCCATGAATGAGGTAGAAACTGCAATGCAGAAAGCACAACAGGGTATTATTCAGTTTGAAAAGTTAGAGGAACAACTAAATATTGAACAAAAAGAAATATATCTACAAGTCAAACAACAGGTAGAACCTGGTTTCCTCCATGAAAAAAAAGAATGCCAATGTTCATCATTTCAACCTATTATATTGTACATTAGTGGTCAAGCTGAAACAGAAAAAAGGTTCTTAATTAACATTTTGACCAGTTATCTACACAAAACTACAGAATCACATTTATCTTGTGTCGTAACAGCTCCAACTGGATTAGCAGCATACAACATTAAAGGTATTACTTTACATCGATTACTTATGCTACCTGTTGAACATGATAATAAATTGGACTATCACTTCAATTCAATCTTTATTCGGATAAGAATATATCCATAAAAGCACAAGTCACATAGCAGCATTAAGATACACAAATTCATAATAGTCATAAGAATGATATAAAAACAAATTCAATAAAATCATTATAAATAAATAAGCATCATATTATTAGCAGATATGAGAGTTTTCCAATTAATGCCCACTCGATTCATGCCATTCATGGTCAGTATAAAAACAAGTCTTCAGAAAGTGTCAGCTTAGTTCATGATAATCATAATAACAGTATAAGGACTAATTCAATAAGATCATCCTTCATAAAGTGCACATTGTATTACGGGCACGTACAGCGACTTTAAAAAAGATGCCTACACGAAGGACTAATTCCTCATCTTCCAATGTAAGAATTTTCATGTAAGCAGCTTTGAGATGGACAGGCAAGATTTTTTTGAAAAATGATATCAAAAGCCATTTTGCGTATTTTATATAAAATTTACAAAAGAATAAAAAATTCATCATTTTCCCACTTTGGCCATTGCACTGACATGACAGATGGTCTAGATTAGCATTGTACCCGAGGGGAAAACAGAGTAAAAATTTTACTGTGCCTGCCCTTAAGTGAAAAAGGAGTCCCCTCTCTCAGCGACCAATAGGTTTTAAGAGATAACTAGATGGCATATGTGAGACATTCTCAATGTGCAGGTAGGTTACAACGGTAGATTTCTTAATTTCTCTATCATGTCTTGCTTTACTATAATATGTATATAGGGCCATCTGAAGGTCTTTTTTATTCACACTATCTATTTCAGTCGGATTTGAAAAGAGCTGTCATAATTGACACTGCTTAAACTCTCACACACCGTGGCAAGCCACTATATACCCCTTCCCTTCTCGCACTTGAGGCAATCTCCTATTATCTCTCTTGTAAGGGACGCTGCTAGGTTTTTCCAGATTTCTAACCAAAATAAAGCAGGACAGACCTTTATATAGTCTTCAATGTAGTGCAATTTTAATTCACTATGGCAAACATATTGGGACGTGGAGATCTGTGCTCCCAAGAGTTTTTGACAAAATCTATTTTCTTCAGACTGAATGCTGTTGCTCTTTGTGAAACCCCAAACCTCTGCACCATATGTTGCTGTTGGTATGGACTGAGATTTAAAAATGTTCACGATTGCTAAAATTGCCCCTGTCCTCTTTGGCTGAGGAAGACCAAGAATCGAGTTAATAGCCTTAGAGAACTTATTCCTGTTGTACGCCACATTGTCAGACCAGGAACCATTAGCAGCAAAAAACAATCCTAAGTAAGGAAAAGTGCAAGTGCGTTGTAAACTTTGATTGCCCACGGTTTGGAATTTGAAAGATACTTTCTCAGCCCACAAGCCATTATAAACGATTTTTTAAAATTAGTGCACAAGTCTAAACTGGCCATAAAATCCACAAAACCCTGCACTAAGATGCGTAGGGAATTCGGTGCGGCCCATTAAAACCGCATCGTCGGCATATAGTAGGGCGGGGAGTGTGTTACCATTAATTCTAGGGACATCGTTGGTGAGTACTATCAATGACTTGTGTAGATCATTAATGTATAAGATAAAAAGGAGAGGGTGCAAGACACATCCCTGCCTGACCCCTCTGCAAACTCTAATGTCATTAGAGACCTCACCACCCTTATTTATCCTGACCCGAGCTTTCAGATCCTTATGTAGGTATGCTAGAAAGTGAACTAAAACCTCATCTAAACCGTATTCTAAAAGAATGGACCATAAACGTGACCGATTGACAAAATCAAAAGCTGAGGTGAGGTCCATAAAAGCCAGGTATATTGGGGATCGCTGGGCTATGGTGTTCTTTCCAATAATTAGATTAAGATTTAGGCACTGTTCATTTGTACCTACTTTACTCCTAAATCCTAACTGGCATGATTGGAAAATGCAATCTTGCTCAGTCCATGTTTTGATCTTGTTGTATTAAATCCTCCCTAGAATTTTCAGAGTGTTGTCTATCAGGGAAATCGGTCTATAGCAACTTGGTTGGGAGCAGTAGCCGTTTTTAAAAATAGGAACAATAATACTAGTTGGCCAGGTGCTTGGTATCGGGGCATTAGTTAGGTTGTTAAAAACATTTAGTAAAAGTGGCACCTAGAAGTCGGGTTTGTGCTTAATGAGATCAATGGTCAGCCCATCGGGTCCAGGAGCTTTATTACCCAAGCTCTGTTGAATGGCTTCCTCAACTTTGGAAAGAGATATTGGGATCCCAATGGGGGCCTGGTGCTCAAAGGGATCCTCGTCATGTACTGGGGCTGTGTAGAACATAGAGGAATGGGCCTCCCATGCCTAACTAGTTATATTACAACTTATCGGGGTCAATGGTTGTCCCATAGATCTCATATCTTTAACAACAGCCCAAAAACCATTCCCATTCTGTAGACTGGCAGCATTGGCAAGGGCGTTCCATCGTTCTTTCAATAATTCTTCCTTCCTTTGGGAAATAACTGACTTATACTTCCGTCTAAGTGATTTAATAAGAGAGTGACATCTCCGGTCGATTGAGAGGGCCTTACGTAGCTGTCTATTAATCGCTGAACATTCACTGTTGAACCATCTTGGTCCATGTTGTGCAGCAATAATTGGTTTTGATAGTACTAATTTAATTGCCTCACAAAGTTTATTGAAGGCGCCAATTACCTCAGGGTTATGGTCCTGTGATGACAAGCACGAGTCAATAAGTCTCAGATAGTCCCTTGCCATCGTATAAAACAAGTCAGTGTTGTTGACACCTCGCCAGACTAATCTTACATTATCAGTAGAGGGGGTCAGATTCCTGGCACCACATTCATTTTGTATGTCAGCCTGGTAGAGAATCTCAACACTATTTAAATTGGGTTATGGTCGCCATGGGTAGTGGAGACAACCTCGACTTTCAATAAGCAGTCCTCAAGATTAGGTGGGATAAAAACATAGTCTATGGTAGTGGCACTGCCCCTGCCTCTAAACGTTGGCTCTGGAGGATTATTATTGATAGTTATTGCAGCAATTTCCATAACATTGATTTGATTATGATTTTGCAGGTGTTCCATTAATTCCTCGCCCCTATTACAGGTTTGCGCTCTACTGCTGGGCCCTATAGTTGCAGTTTTTTCCCTGGGTATCTTGGCATTGAAGTCGCCCCCCAAGCAAATGCCAGCTATGTTATCAAACGCATTACGATGCTGTAAGGTGGTAGCAAAATCAAACAAATTAATAAAATTTATATTAGGTGTAGTATGAAAATCATTATTATAAAAATTGAGTAGACAAATAGATACTCCCCTTTTATATATTAGGGCTTGGAATTTGTCACTTTTTGTATGTAGGACCTTGATACTACCTCCTGCAGCAATATTTACCCAAATCGAGAGACCACCCGATGGTCGGCCTAGTTTGGGAATTGGGGCAACAGTGTTAAAACATTCAAACCCATCAACATATAAGTCTTGTGTGGCCCAGGTCTCCTGAAACATAAGGATATCCAGCTGTCTTACCAATTCTAGCCAATCCGGTAAGTTTATTTTTGACTGTAAATCAGCGACATTCCAACTTAATATGTTTAGATCTAAATCAGTGGAAGCCTTAGATACAGCAGCATGGTCACATGTCTCGGTTAAAAATAGAGGGCCATTTGGTATGGGGTCAACATCATTGGTCTCCACTAATGGCAATACTCAATCCTGAGTGTCCAAGTCAGGCAATGCTGAAAACCTATTATGTGCAGTTGAAAAAGCAGGGTCGTTTATAGGGGGCCAGAAATCAGTTTGTAAAAATAGCCTAGCGGCAGTGACCAAATATGTGTGGGGTTGGTGGTTGTATCCTCATGTGCCCTCAATAAAGATCTAACCATAGATGGTCTGTGAAAATTAACCACGATACAGTCCCCCTCTATGTTCTTAGGTGAGACACCTACCCACCTACTCTTCGTACCATAATGATATCATTCATGTTTGACACATTAAACCTCCTATATTTGGATAGCCAATCCATGCATTTATTGTGCAGTTGGTCCCAAGTTTCCCTGTGTTCTTCTTGAGGGTTGGTACCCCTGCCAACACCAAGACATAGGGACAGGCTGCCGGTGGCAATCCTAAGACATCCATGTTGGGCCCAGGGAGATTTCTACACAGGATATCAGGCGCATTACTACTCGAACTGCCTAAATTTGGGTGCTCACCGACTGAACTGATGGCAGGTTCAGAAAAAAGGTTAGGGGGCATGTTCGGAACAGTCCCAAACCTGTTTGATGGACTGCTATTGGTGGAGGGATGTTCTATCGCTGCATTAGCTTTAGGTAGGAAGCACTCCCTGACTTTGCTACATGTTCTGCATGAGCTTCCAACTAAAGGGCCAGTAGGCAGGGATGAAGTGAAGGTCGGTGGATTAATATTAGGTGGAGCGCTAGGTGTCAAGGTCAAACTCTCCCCCATGATAGCAATAGTTTGGGTTGTCTCTTGTTGTTGGTTCAGATTATTCATAAGGGTGTCCAAATGATTGAGACGCTTCCATAGGTATGTAAATGTCATGTCTATCAAATCTTTGATCCGTGCAGAGACAGTGTTTGATCCGTGCAGAGACAGTGTCAATGACAGTGTTGATGAAGGTATCCCCATAACCCCCGTGGTCAGGTGCAGAAAATACCGCCTCAGTCTGAGTACAGATAGAACAACTTAACTTCCCATTTGATGCAACTTCTGGAATGCTAACACTCGATGAGGGCTGTATCCATGAAGTCAAACAGGTGTGAGATGAGCTATGGAAGCTGCACCCCCCCCCACCCTTAGCGCCTTGAGACCCTTACGGGTGAGTAGTCGGGCTTTAACAAACCCCTGATTGATTGATTGAGCTAGTACGAATGGGTTGTTTCCTTTTTGAGCAAGGGGGCTTCCCAGTCTTCCTTTTACTCCTAGCCGCTGGGACTACAGTGGTTGTTGATGGACCCGTACTTAGCCGCAACTCAGCGGTGTCAGCTCCTTTTGCACACCCACTAAAAAGTACTGTGTTGTTGAGAACAGATCTCTGATGCAGGGGAGTGCAGAGTGCGGTAGTAGATGCATGGGTAGATGCAGGTGCAGGAATAGAGTCAACTAAAGCCCCTCCAGCTAAGAGACCATTCTGTAAAGCCTCATTACCCAAAGACAAACGTCGCTCAGTTAGTTCAATCTCGCTGGACACGATGCTAACAACCCTTTCTAACATGCTGTTGATGCTAGTAGGAGCGGGGCGCGCAGGCAATGTCCCAGTGCGTTTCCCCATTGTAAGTGCTTAGAGCCCGCGCTTGTCAATTCAGGTAATATATGTAGGCACTCACCTCAGGCCTCTGGGATAATGTTAGTTGAAAGAGGGTGGGCTCAGTCCTGCCTCTTCCTGCCGCTGAGGGGCGCAGAGGGGCCCGCCCTTGGCCCGGGCTTCACCCGGGTGCAGCCCGGACACACCCACGTGCGTCCCTTGCCACAGGAGCCCGAAGCTGCCTTTATGCGCCTCCTGGTGCAGGGAAAAATGCATTCGTGCCTCCAGGCGCTGTGGTCGATGGGGGATGGAGTCCCCAGAAGAAAGTGCAGAGTGCTTGTGCGGTAAAGGGCTATCAAAAGCTATTGAAAGAAGCTTGTTACGAAGTTACGAAGTACTGAAGAAACTAAAACTTTTAATCATTGATTAGGTGAGCATGTTGTCAAACTTAATGCTTGCAAATGCAACAGATTTGAAAAACAGATTACAATGTTCTGTTTGGAAGAAAACATTAAATTGTATTTGGAGACCTACTACAACTTACTCCCGTTAAAGGACAACCTGTTTTTTAAAACACTTCTCCATGATGACACAAGGAAATCTTTGGGAAGTATTGGGAATGTAAATATTTGGTTAAACTTTGAATATAAAGAACTTGTTAAGAATATGCAACAAGCAGGTGATGAAGATTATGGAAATATTCTTAAAGACATAAGAATGGGTGTGCTGACGGAACATGGTAAACAAGCTTTAGGAAGTCGGCCATTAAGGAACTTGTTTACATCAGAAATAAAAGAGCAGACATAATGTACAATATGCTTGTAGAAAACAAATCTATAGTTTGCCTAATGCCTACACTGCAAGAGTGTTCTACATTTAATGAACAACTACTCACACTGGAAAAACAACAAATTCTGGAAATTAAAGCTATTGACAAGATCGAACACCAGGGAGTATCAATTCTTCTTACTGATAAACTACAGGCTAAATTGGATTCTTTGGAAAAGTATCTATCTCAAACTGCAGGATTAGAAAAGAGTTTACATGTATGGAAAAATTGTCGAGTAATTTTGTTGCGTAATTTGAATGTAGATGAAGGATTAGTAAATGGAGCAATGGGAAAAGTTGTTGATTTTGTAAATTTTTAAAATAGAGATGGAATAGAATTTTTGATTATAACCAGATTAATGAGGTAAGACTGATTGGGCATTGTGTTGTATGTTTTTGCTTGTAAAGGACTTGTATGTTCGTAGACAACAGTTTCCTCTGTCTCTAGCATATTCAGTAACTATTCATAAATCTCTAGGTTTAAGTATAGACAGAGCTTTTGTAAATATTGTAAGTACTGTGTTTAAAGAGGGAATGGCATACGTTGCATTGTCTCGAGTAAGAACATTGTCTGGTTTGTATTTTATCGATTTTGATGAGAAAAAACTTAGTGCTGATGCAAATTGTGTAAGAGAGTACAATCGTTTAGGAAGACTTTATGCTCCTCATTTAGGTGAATATCCAATATATGAGAAATGTAAAGTGTGTCCAAAATGGAAATATATCAAACATTCAACTGAGGCTGAAAATAAGAAAACAATTGAAGAGAAAGTTGAAGGCGTAAAGAAAAGAAAGTGGGAAGTGATGATGACATTGTAGGATACCAGTTGGAAAACAGTGCAGGTATCAATTGTTATGCTAATGTGATTCTGAATGTCGTGTTTCATTTACCACATCTTCATCATGAAATCATGGAAAATCGTGAAAAAAGATCCTGTTCTGCACTACATCATTTATTTCAACAGTTGGTAAGTGACAGTAGTAAACTACATGCTGCTTCTGGCATTCAACATCTTTTAGATATATGCACGGGTTCATTGACAATTACTCTAAACATAGAACAAGATGCACAAGAATTTCTAATGCTCATGCTTGGAGTATTAGAAGACGAAGGAATACACATTGATAACTTATTTGGACTTAGTTACAAATGGGACAATAAGTGTGAAGAATGCTTAATTACTTCTACCACTGAAATATGTAGAGAACAATTCCTACGCTGAAAACAACAAGAGAGGGAGGGAATACTAAGGTAAGGACCACTCTCAATCCCCCAGGGTCAATGTAGTTATAAACAACGAAAGAGTGTGCCTTAAATTTATAGAAAAAGAGCACAACAGTAGGATCCCAATAGCAAACCCTCCGAAGCGGACCCCGATGGTCACCATCGGGGTCCGCTTCGGAGGGTTTGCTTAGGTACACGGCGGGTGCCTAGCAGTCCAGGCGGTGTGCCAATGTTGCTACCACCCCCCTCCCGAGACCCATGGTGTAATTAGTGATTACACCCCATAATAAACTCGGTTCCTCTCAACACGAGGGACTCCAGAAGTATATCTTTTACTTTTTTACCTTTTTCACATTTGAACCTCAGGTTAGGGTGGGCCGTAGTGTGCTCATACCGCCGAGGTTTTCCACGTCTTCTCTTGGTCCTGACGAATGCCTGTTAAACTACAACACATAGGCAGAAACATGTTGACCATACCTTAGTGGACCTTGCTGAACAATTTATTTGGCTCTGATGTCCTACACCTTGTTTTTATCTATGTCTGATTGGCTTCTAATTAAATGTATTGTTTGACACGGTCAGACATTTTTAATAATCACCTTCACTATACACTGGACACTTCAAACCAGCTCCGCAGTAGTTCTGGCGTCGAAGCACACCAGGGTGGCATTCGGCCGCTCCTGGTGGGGCCCGATGATGAAGCATGTCACCAACCAGGTTGGTGAGTGAGGGCTTTATTAGGAACCTATTGGGATCCTACTGTTGTGCTCTTTTTCTATAAAAGACGAGAACAATTCCTATACTTAACAATACCAGGCTGCAAAACAGTAACTTTAAAAAAATTTGATTAAAACAGCATATCAGGATATGACATGTTCACATTTTAGATCAAAGATGTCGCATACATTATATATAGAAAGACTGGGAAAAGATGTCATTTTAATGTTACAACGCTGTAGAGAAAATGGAAGAAAATTGGAAACAAAAATTACAAATTTTAATGGAAGTCAAATATCTATTTCCGGAAGAACTTATACAACAGTGGCTATTATTTTCCATGATCGACCTACTACAACATCTGGACACTATACTGTTTATTTAAAGTGTAACAAAGGATGGACGCATTGCAATGATGCCCACATGGAATTTAGACTTAGATTGCCTTCTCAATTACCAATATTCTTATACGTCATTTCTCCAGCCAAAGTTTTGAGAACATCATTCGGCCTATTGGGGAAGATGTTATGTTATTTAAGTTTATAAGGCGCTCAGCTACCCCGAGGGGTTTCCCGGCGCCAGCCTGAGAGGAAAGAGAGGAGGGGAGAGAAGTTACAAGTTGAACAACCAAATTTTCAAGCGTCTTCAAAAATTCCCATAAACCGTTTCATTACGTAGTGAAATGGGAAGATAGTTCCACAGCGTAGGTCCTAGGTAAGCAAAAGAATGACCGCGCATGCGCATCAGTCTGATTCTAGGAACAATAAATTTAAGCTGTGTGGTGGAGCAAAGGGTGCGTGAAGGTAACTAGGGTTGGACTAAAGATTGCAGGTATTGTAAGGCTAAACCAGTTTTGATTTTGTTGTCAACAGAAAATAGAAAGCACTGCAATCTATTAGTGTTCATAATTAGTGTTTTGATTATTATTTTGCCTAATAGATATAACATTTTGAAAATTGTGTTTAAAAGCAAATAGTTTATTTATTTGTTCTCAATATTGTACCAGATGTAAATGAGATTGTACATTTTTTTAAATGTATTTGTGATAAATAATAGAGTTAATGTAGAAGAAAAAAAGATTAAGAAAGTTTAGATAGGAAAACGCATAGTTAAACATATTAATAATGATGTACTATGCTGATTTTTTTTTTTTTTTTGTACAATCAAATTGATTCTTTTTCCCCGCTGTTCAATGATGATGCTACATTCAAGTCACTTTGTATGGTGAAGTTATGTGCAATCTGAGAACAGTAAAAAAGGGAAACTGAAAATGTTATCCAATAATAAAATAATGTAATGTTCTCAAAAATGTAATATTATAATTTCTCTAATATATTATGATTAAATAATAGTTTTTCTTTTTCTTCTTAATAGTAGGTACTGTTAGACATTGAAAACACTTTTAATACTGTTTAGGAAAATACTATTCTAAAGCAGATTTACTGAATGATGTATCTAAATTACTAGAAAGGTAAGAATACATAATACAATATTCATGATAAACTGGAGAAGTGTTTAAGATGTTTGAATATGTTATTTGTTTCTACTATGAATAATCCACCACTGTTAGACTATTTGAAAAGTGTCATCCTACTCCTGAGAAGCAGTATCACAGTCACTTTCTGTAAAAATGCACACACCAATAAAAGTGGTATAATAATATTTGGTCTTTTATTTTGAGTTACACCCTCTATTGCAACCTGCTTCTGCTTAAAAAAACTAGCATTGTTATGTGACTTTTAAAGCATGTTGAAAACTGTATTTACCTCTATGCTAGCTTATTTTGTTCTCCACGAAAGTATACTTGAAGAGGTACATAGATAGTGATATCAATGCTTGAAACTGAAAGTGCATTTTGTTACATTTGAAAATTTGACAGTTTTAAAGTCTGACGTATCTTCTCCTTTGAACAAGTATTTTAACTTATATCATGGAGCTAATAGGCCTAAGTTTAGAACTTTAGAATCTACTATATATGGCACAACCCAGGCACAGGGTCAAGACTGATTTGTATATGGCTGGGATCAGACTGGAATGGCATGGGGAGCAAAAAAACGATGGATTTAGGCCCAGATCTCTGTACTGGGGTGAATGTATGACATTGTTCTGCATTCTGTCCATCAATTGTTCTTTTTGCATTTGTCACCCCAAGTGGGACGGGTATGCACAGACGTGGGTCCCGTGCTCTCCATGCCACTGGAGTCAAGCTATCCTGGCTGATGAGGGGTGAAACTCCGAAACCGGTCCTAGGATGCTTGTTTCCAGTCCAGTGAGGACCTGGCCTGGCAGTTTGGGCTGGACTGTTCCCATAGGGCACAGGGTCAAGACTGATTTGCATAGGGCTGTACTGGGGTGAATGTATGACTGACATTGTTCTGCATTCTGTCCATCAATTGTTCTTTTTTGCACAACCCATGCACTCATCCATTCATCCAGACACTATCAATACACTCATGAATCACACAGCAACTAGCAATGCACACATAGAATTACACACACAGTAGTCATGCAGTTATCCAATCATGAAAGGGGAGTGCTTATGGACTCATACAATCACCCAAGCACTACTCATGTACTCATCCATCCCCTCATGAACTACCACTGCAGTCATCCATTCAGCCAGGCACTAGTCTTGCAGTCTTCTACTCATTTAGTCACTTCCCTTCCACTCATTCATTCACTCAGAAACGTACAATGTACTCATTCAATCACGCTGTCACTACCCGTTCACTCATCTATTCACTGAGGCACTACTCATGAGTAATATATTCACTCAGACACAACTCATGCACTCATCCATTCACTCAGCCATTACCATTGCCCTTATGCATTCACCCAGGGACTATCTCTGCACTCATCCAAACAATCAGACACTAACCTTGCACATATCTATTCACTCATGCACTACCCATGCACTCATCCATTCACTTATATGCTACCCATGCACTCACACAATCAGTAAGGCACTATTCATGCACTCATGCATTCACTCGGAACTACCCATGAACTCATCTAATCACTCAGGCACTAGCCTTGGACTCATACATTCAATAAGACGCTACCCATGCAGTCATCCAATCCCCCAGGTGCTACTCTTGCACTTGTCCAGTCACCCAGGCACTACCCATGCACTCATCCAATTACCCAGGTACTGTCCATGCAGTCACCTAATCACCAAGGCACTATCCATGCACGCATGCCTTCACTCAGGCAGTACCCACACAGTCATCCAATCACCCAGGCACTATCCATGCACTAATCCATTCACTCAGGCATTACCTATGCACTGATCCATCAGCCACATATCTGCTTCACTGTCTCCATTCTGCTTCCCCAACGAAAAACTCACGGTACCATAGACAGTAAGTTTCTTTTTTTTTCTTTTGAGTTGTTACACCATAGTGCAAACACACAGATGGATGGTCTATGCATTTTGGCTCCCAGCCTTCTAGTGGACCTTAGAGTTCCTGCGTCTAGAAAGTCTTTTTAAAGTGCCCTTGTGCATTAACCCCTCATTATGTTTTATTGCATTGCATTACTAGGCTGCTAATCTTTATTCTCATTTGTTGGCAATATTTCAAGGCCATGTTGTGTATGAATGTTACATCATGTTCCTCCTTATGGCAATAAAATGTTGACATAAAATACAGCTGCAATATAAAAGTATGTGCAAAAGCTTGTCGAAATACTAATTAAGCAGATAAATCCAAGAAAATAATTGATTTCACATAATATAATATAAAATCCCAAGGATACAAATATATTAGATTATAAAAAAAATTACAGATAAAATTCATAATTAGATTTGATAGAAAAGTGACTGGTGAGAATGGCGAATGAAAGAGGGAGAGATTTATTTTATAGTTTATATATTAAGATAATTCTCTATTGCACCTATCACTGTAAAAGAATGTTATTAATATCATACCAATTCTATTCAAATTTTTCCCTCATTTCATAGTTCAAATTTATGTAAATTACAGTATTTGATTTCTTCACCATTCCACCATCTTAATTCTAAGAGATTCATCTGGAATTTGGTCACTTTTCATATGAGTTTCTGTGCTACTCACTGTAACTGTCAAGCCCCTATACATATATATATAAAGTGTAAGCGCAAGTGCTTTTTAAGACTGATCTATTCGGTTTCATCATGCCTAGTCTGAGGTCTTTTCGTCTATCAATCATAACAACATGCTATTGAAAGTCCAGAATGTAGTTTATCTTGTATTTTCCTATCTATTGAAGCTGATGTGAAGGCAAAGGAGACACTTATTAAGTTCAGTGGCAGATAGAAGTTTACTTTATAAGTTGTTATCAATCTTTTAGATGTATATGTAATTTTGCGTCAAGATTGTGTCCATATGGTGTTTCAGTTCCAATGGCTATAATAAGGCGAGACTCCATCGGTCTTAAAGTTAAAATTCTGTCACCTCCTCGTTCCTTCACTCCTACGTGTTTTACTCCAAAATATTTCTGCAGTTGATTATCACATGTATGGTATTCTAAGAAGTTTTTTTGCAATTGGATAGGAGACATCCTGGTTCTTTATAGCACGTAGATGTTGGAGAATTCTCAATTTTAACTTGTTGATGGTACTTCCTACATATTGTTTCCCTCACAGACACTCTAGTATATAAATTACAAATTTGGATTCACAAGTGATATGCTCTTTGATTTTTTCAGTTTTTCCATTTTGAAGTTTGTATGAGGATGTATTTTGACCATGTTCACATGCTCGACATTTGGAACACTTCCAGAAGCCTGGTGTAGTTACCCAAGACAATGTTGGTAATTTCTATATGGCAAAGTGGCTTTGTGCTAAAATGTCTCCCAAGGAAGCCACTTTTCTGTATGTAATGGTTGAATTTGTGGTCAATGTTCTTTTCAAAGTTTCATCTAATGTAAGAATTTTCCAATTTTGCTGTAAGATATCTTTCAGCTCTTTGTTTTCCTTGTTAAAATCCATGATCAAAGGTATTTTTTCATTTTCATTACCTTTTTTATCAGTTCTTGTTCAGGGTATCAGAAGTTCATCTCTTGATTGTTGCCTAACTTCACTCCTTGCAGTTTCTATTACTTCCCATGGGTGCCTCTTTCAAGAAAACGATTGCTCATTTCTTCCAATTGTTTTTTAATGTCTGATGTTTCTGAGCAGTT
This sequence comes from Calotriton arnoldi, assembly GCA_963921515.1. Lineage (NCBI taxonomy): Eukaryota > Metazoa > Chordata > Amphibia > Caudata > Salamandridae > Calotriton > Calotriton arnoldi. Next base: position 1,190,246 of record CAWUFW010005307.1, on the reverse strand, counting down.
CCTTTGTGCTCTGAGCATTTCTCCATATGGTATGCTCCATTTTTTATTTTTTGGATGTCCGCTATTCGCATGGAGAATGCTATTGCATGAGGTCGGCTTTCGATGCAGTTTTGTGCAGAGTCTCTGATTCTTTACAAAGACCTCTACGTCTAGGAAGGTGATACTTTCTCTACCAATGGAAGATGTAAAAGACAGATTGTATTTGTTGTCATTTAATGAGTATATAAAGTTCTCAAATTCACTTTGATCTCCGTCCCATATAACAAAAAGGTCATCAATGAATCTTGTCAGAATTTGATGTTCCTATTGTCTTTTTTCCATATGGTTTCAATTCCCCAGAGTCCCATTAGAAGATTAGCGAAAGTGGGTGCGAAAGAGGTACCCATTGTGGTCACTGTTTTTGTCGAAAAAGCCTAGTTTGAAAAGAAAGATGTTATGGTTTAGGCAGTATGTCAACATCTCTATTAACATTTCTGAATGTTCCAAGAACCTTATTGATCTTGTTGCTGTCCTAATAGCTAGGACAGCTATTGGCCTTTAAATTCTGCTTGACACTTTTATGCCTTTATGACTTTATGAATAAATTAGGACTTAAGATCAACTGAACCAAATAATTCATAATGAAATGTGGACCAAACAAATCCAAAAGAAGGACATTTTTAGTTGGAGGCGAAGAAATTAAGAAAGCCCCACATCTTACCTATCTGGTGGTTCAATTAGATGTGGATTTTAACTGGAAATTTGTATTTAATGTCAGAGCCATGCTTTTTTAAAAGCTCATCGATGCCATTTTTAGATTTTCCAAGTGATTAGGCCACAAGCCAAATAAAGAAATGTTATGTGTTTATAAGAGTAAAAGTCTTTCGGTAGTAACTTTTGGGGTTGGTCTCTGGGGATATGTATATTGCAAGTCACTTCAAGTAGTAGAAAACAAGTTTATTTGGAGACTTCTCACAATGGCCCAGAGCTCTTCTGCCTCTTTCTGTCATGCGGGAGTTGGACTGAGTTTTCTAAAAGATTATATCACATTGCAGCCACTATTGCTCTGGGTAAGAATTTGGAATAACCCAGAGGCTCATTTCTGTAGAACTATGTTAACAGACTGTATGAAATTGGATAACTGCCTAAACATACCCTGACTAAGAGTCATTAAAATGAGTTTTGCTAGGTTGGGCTGCCTGGAATATTATACAAATCTCGACACCTTGAGAAATGTCTCATCTGCTACAATTAAATTGCTTTTTATCAATGTCTGAGTGCCAAGTGAAGCGTGCAATATCGCTGGAGAATTTGAGCTTTCTCGTCAACGCCAAATACAACCTGCCTTCTATCTGCAAATAAATCTGAACGGAAGGAAAAAATTACTGTTAACCAGGTTCTGTTTAAAAACCATACACTTTTTGGCTGCTTTTCCCACCCAGGGTACATGGTTTTCTTCACTCCCTGTCTGTCCTTGTGACAACCTCACATCTCAAAGTACTAAGCACTTTATTTTATTTTGTAAATTTTATATTCCCCAGAGGAGGCAGTTTATTTGTCCGTTACTACTAGCATCAGGGACTAGAGCTCATGAGGTGGCTGCTCTCTTTAGGAACTACAGATATTATATATGCAGTTCTAAACTATATTTTTACTGTTCTTAAGATTCGTAGTAAGTATTGGGCATTTTCATCAATTTGTATTTTACTGTTTTTAATGTATATTTACTCTTTTTTAATGAAAATGTATGTATGTAAACTTTTATGGCTCTTTTGAGTCGAATAAATTATTTTGATTAATTGATTGATTGAAGTAGGCACTACCCATGCACTCATCCATTCACTCAGACACTAACCTTGCACTCATCCATTCACTCAGCCACTACAAAGGCACTCAACCATTCACTCAGCCACTACCCTTGCACTCATTCATTCACCCAGGCACTGCCCATGCACACATCCAATCCCTCAGTCAATACCCTTGTACTCATCTATTTACCAAGGCACTGTCCATGCACACATCCAATCACCCAGTCACTACCTCTGCACTCATCCATTGACACAGGCACTACCCATGCACTCATGCATTCACCCAAGCACTACCTCTGCACTCATCTATTCACTCAGACACTAACCTTGCACTCAACCTTTTACTCATGCACCACACATGCACTCATCCATTCACTTGCGTACTATCCATGCACTCACCTAATCACCCATGCACTATCTATACAATCATGCATTCACTCAGCACTGCCCATGGACTCATCCAATAACCCAGACACTACCCTTGGACTCATTCATTCAATTAGACGCTACCCATGTTCTCATCCAACCACCCAAGTGCTACTCTTGCACTTATCCAGTCACCCATGCACTACCCATGCACTCATCCAATCACCTAGTTACTATCCATGCAGTCACCCAATCAGCTAGGTTCTATCCATGCACTCATGCATTCACTCAGGCAGTACCCATACACTCATCCAATCACCAAGGCAATATCCATACACTCATCCATTCACTCAGGTACTACTCATGCACTGATCGAATCATGTAGGCGCTACCCTTGCACTTATTCTTTCAATGAGGCACTACCCATACTCTCATTGATTCATTCAGCCGTTACCCATGTACTCATTCATTCACCTAGGCACTACCATGCAGTCATCCATTCACTCAGTCACTAACCTTGCACTCATCCAATCCAAGCACTGCTCATGCACACATCCAATCACCCAGTCGCTACCTCTGCACTCATCTATTGATACAGGCACTACCCATGCACTCATGCATTCATCCAGGCACTACCTTTGCACTCATCCAAACACTCATACACTAAACTTGCACTTATCTATTCACTCTTGCACTACCCATGCACTCATCCACTCACTTTCATACTACCCATGCACTCATCCAATCACTCAGGCACTATCCATGCACTCATGCATTCACTCAGGCACTACCCATGCACTCATCCAATCACTCAGGCATTATCCATGCACTGATCCATTCAATCAGGCACTACCCATGCACTGATCCAATCACCTAGGCGGTACCCTTGTACTCATTCTTTCAATGAGGTGCTACCCACATTCTCATCCATTCACTCAGCCACTACCCATGTTCTCATCCATTCAAGTAGGCTATCCCCACGCACTCATCCATTCACTCAGACACTAACCTTGCACTCATCCATTCACTCAGCTACTATGCATGCACTCATCCATTCACTCAGCCACTACCCTTGGACTCATTCATTCACCCAGGCACTGGCCAGGCACACATCCAATAACTCAGCCATGACCCATGTACTGATTGAATCATCTAAGTACTATACTTGCATCAACCAATAACTGACGCACTACCCATGGACTTTTGCAATCACCCAGGCTCTACCCATGCAGACTTTTATTCACTGAGACACTATCCATGCACTCATTCAATCACTTATGCAGTATGCATTTATTCACCCAATTACACAGGCACTACCCTTGGACTCATTCATTCAATAAGACGCTACCCATGCAGTCATCCAATCACCCAGGTGCTACTCTTGCTCTTGTCCAGTCACCTAGGCACTACCCATGCACTCATCCAATTAACCAGGTACTATCCATGCAGTCACCTAATCACCAAGGCACTATCCATGCACTCATGCCTTCACTCAGGCAGTACCCACGCAGTCATCCAATCACCCAGGCACTATCCATGCACTAATCCATTCACTCAGGCACTACCTATGCACTGATCCATCAGCCACATATCTGCTTCACTGTCTCCGTTCTGCTTCCCCAACGAAAAACTCACGGCACCATAGACAGTAAGTTTCTTTTTTTTGTCTTTTAAGTTATTAGACCAAAGTGAAAACACACAGATGGATGGTCTATGCGTTTCGGCTCCCAGCCTTCTAGTGGACCATAGAGTCCCTGCGTCTAGAATGTCTTTTTTAAAGTGTCCTTGTGCATTGACCCCTCATTACTTTTTATTGCATTGCATTACTAGACTGCTAATCTTTATTTTCAATTGTTGGCAATATTTCAAGGCCATGTTGTGTATGAATATTACATCATGTTCCTCCTTATGGCAATAAAATGTTGACATAAAATACAGCTGCATTATAAAAGTATGTGCAAAAGCTTGTCAAAATACTAATTAAGCAGATAAATCCATGAAAATAATTGATTTCACATAATATAATATAAAATCCCAAGGATACAAATATATTAGATTATAAAACTATTTACAGATAAAATTCATAATTAGATTTGATAGAAAAGTGACTGGTGAGAATGGCGAATGAAAGAGGGAGAGATTTGTTTTGTAGCTTATATATTAAGATAATTCTCTATTGCACCTATCACTGTAAAATAGTGTTATTAATAACATAAATCAATTCTATTTGAATTTCTCCCTCATTTCATAGTTCAAATTTATGTAAAGTACAGTATTTGATTTCTTCACCATTCCACCATCTTAATTCTAAGAGATTCATCTGGAATTTGTTCACTTTTCATATGAGTTTCTGTGCTACTCACTGTAACTGTCAAGCCCCCATTCATATATATATATAAAGCGCAAGTGCTTTTTAAGACTGATCTATTCGGTTTTATCATGCCTAGTCTAAGGTCTTTTCGTCTATCAATCATAACAACATGCTATTGAAAGTCCAGAATGTAGTTCATCTTAGTTTTAATTCCTACAAAAGGCAATCTTGTATTTTCCTTTCTATTGCAGCTGATGTGAAGGCAAAGGAGACACTTATTAAGTTCAGTGGTAGATAGAAGTTCACTTTCTAAGTTGTTATCAATCTTTTAGATGTATATGTAATTCTGTGTCAAGATTGTGTCCATATGGTGTTTCAGTTCCAATGGCTATAATAAGGCGAGATTCCATCGGTCTTAAAGTTAAAATTCTGTCACCTGCTCGTTCCTTCACTCCTACGTGCTTTACTCCAAAATATTTCCGCTGTTGATTATCACTTGTATGGTATTTTAAAAAGTTTTTTGCAATTGGATTGGAGACATTCTGGTTCTTTATAGCACGTAGATGTTGGAGAATTCTCAATTTTAACTTGTTGATGGTACTTCCTACATATTATTTCCCGCACGGACACTCTAGTTTATAAATTACAAATTTGGATTCACAAGTGAAATGCTCTTTGATATTTTCAGTTTTTCCATTTCGAAGTTTGTATGAGGATGTATTTTGACCATGTTCACATGCTCGACATTTGGAACACTTCCAGAAGCCTGGTGTAGTTAGCCAAGACAATGTTGGTAATTTCTATATGGCAAAGTGGCTTTGTGTTAAAATGTCTCCCAAGGAAGCCACTTTTCTGTATGTATTGCTTGGATTTGTGGTCAATGTGTTTTTTCAAAGTTTCCTCTAATGTAAGAATTTTCCAATTTCGCTGTAGGATTTCTTTGAACTCTTTTTTTCCTTGTTAAAATCCAAGATCAAAGGTATTTTTTCATTTTCATTTCCTTTTTATCAGTTCTTGTTCAGGGTATCAGAAGTTCATCTCTTGATCGTTGCATAACTTCACTCCTTGCAGTTTCTATTACTTCCCATGGATGCCACTTTCAAGAATACAATTGCTCATTTATTCCAATTGTTTTTTAATGTCTGATGTTTCTAAGCAGTTCTTTTGTGCTCTGAGCATTTCTCCATATTTAAAAAAAAATTGGGTTTTTTAAAAATATTTTAAAGTTTTTGGGGTGTTTTTTGTTTTTTGCAGAATTGAAACAAAAAACAAGCACACAAAAGTGTGCTGAACAATGGAAAAAAAAAATCAACAACGATGGTTGTTGATTGTGTCCAACATTGTAGAGACAACTTGTTCCACTACACTTAAAATAGTGTTACGCTTTGGACACAATAGTCCAACATGGCGAAATCAGGCAATATGGCACGAAGAGTTTGCAGTCTTTGGCCCTCGCGAGATGTTCCAGGCTGTATATCTCCAGAAGCTTCTTGCTCCTTCAGTCTTGAAAGTTATACTCTTGCAAGCCAGGTTTCGTGTATGGTCATCAGATGTTTGTACATCGATGATGTATCGCAAGAGTACTTCTTGTCTGACCCGCATGAAAGAACCTTCTTGCAGAGCAGGCAAGTAACTTTCTGGGCATTTCTTTTTTTTGCCATTCAGGTATGGAAAAAAACTCCCATTCCACACTTTCCTTCCTTTTCTTGGGTGGCTCTTCTTCCTCCTCCAGCAAATTCTGCTCCTCTTGCTCCTCAACCTCTGCAGAAGTTGCCATCTTCTCTGCTGCAAGAACAAAAAACACCAAAACTCCTCGAAAAAGCTTCTGCTGCAAGAAATGTGACTGTTGCCAACCACACCCTGATGTAGAAGAAAGAGGGTGGGATCTATCTTGGTTTATGATGACAAGATGTTTACCCAATCATGTCTCATTTTTTTGTGTCACATGGGGTGAGCGACGCCTATGCGGTGACATCTCGTACCCAACGTGATTCCGCAACTTCTGTTTATTTTACATTTGAACATTTAGTTGTTTCCTATAATATTTGATTTACAAATAACTGTACCTCTACATTTAAAATAAAGTAAATGAAACTTTATCTACATATAAAATTATTGTAAAATAATCTTTAGTCGCATTCCCTATGCGAATCCGGAAGTACATGCGATGTATGCGGACGTACCGCGACACTGGAAATTATTTTTAAAAAAAAGTTTTAATAATTTTTCTTATTAATATACAAGTTTCTGTACTATCTTAGTACAACTGTAACCTTTAACTTAAGCATACAATTCTCTATATATATGTTTTAATATCACAAATAAAAAAGATAGAGTCGCGTCCCAACCGCGATTCCGCAGTTAAATGTTGGAACAAACATATTTTAAACAAAACTATTAAAGTTATATTCAAATCTAAACTATGCACAATCATAAAATCACTTTTAGAAATCACGTTGGAGCCGCGATTCCTACGCGGTCCCGGAAGAAAGGCCCGGTAGTGTGCACGATAGTTTCGCGAACCCACAAAATACCTAAATTTTGTTTTCAAATTGCCTTTAGCATAACTACACATTCATTTTATGTTTATGTTTGGGGGATTTGTAAAGCGCATGGCTGCCCAGGGGCTTCCCAGCACTGAGGAGTGGAGGCAGAGGTGGTGAGTAAAAAAAGAGTCATCATGGGAACAGCCATGTCTTAAGTTTTTTTCTGAAACTCCATTCATCTTTCAGCATTCTCAAATCCCTGGTCATTGAGTTCCAGAGCTTTGGGACCAGGTATGAGAAGGATCTTCCTCCCCATCTCGATCTCTTTGTCCTCAACATTTTCATGAGGAAGTCTGAGGATGACCTAAGGGGCATTTTGTGGGCATATGGGGAGATGTGTGTCTTAAGCAGATCTGGGCCCCTGCCATTCATAGCTTTATGAGCCAGGCAGAGGGCTTTGAATCTGATCCTGGATTGAATAGGCAGCCAGTGAAGCTGTTTTCAGAGAAGCTCTCACTGACTCCTGTCTTGGTATTTTTAAAAGTAACCTAGCCACTGCATTTTTTACCACATCTTTTGGGGCAACCAGAGACATGGAGTTGCCGTAGTCCAGGCATGAGACCACTGGGGCCTGGATCACTGTTCTCCATGCCTGTTCTGGGATAAGAGCTAACACCTTGCGGATCATTCAAAGTATACCAAAGCATGTTGCTGACAGTTTTTTTGCTTGAGTTTCCATAGATAGGTTGTGGTCCAGCCACATCCCCAGATTCTTTATTGAAGGTTTGGGGACAGGAGGTACGCCCCAGTCTTCCGGCCAGCTAATCCTGGCCCAAGCTCCAGGGCGATTTCCAAGGAACATCAGCTCAGTTTTATTGCCATTCAGCTTTAGGCTGCAGCTGGCCATCCAGCTGGCCACCTTTTCCATGCATGGCACCAGTTGAAGGTGGTTAGAGTTAGACTCCTCGAACACTGAAAGTACTAGTTGTGTGTCATCGGCATATGGCACAATTGACAGCCCAAACTACTGAACAATTTCCGCCAGTGGACGCATATATATGTTAAACAGAGTGGTGCTGAGCGCTGAGCCCTGCGGGACTATGCATGGTGCTGGTAGCATGTCTGATAGGTTAGTGGCTTCCATTAACTGAAAGGATCTATCGCTTAAGAAGGAAACAAGCCATTGAAGGGCTTTATCCTGGATGCCAATCTCCGTCAATCTGCATATTAGTGTGCGGTGGTCCACGGTATCAAAAGCAGCGGTTAGATCCAGGAACAGAATTGCGTCGGAGCCCCCTTGGTCAAGTATCGCTTTAAGCTTCTCAGTGACCACGAGGAGGGCAGACTCCATACTGTGTTCCAGACGGAAACCCATTTGAGTCTTGTGTAGGATGTTGTTCTCCTCCAGGAACCGTGAGATAGTATGATTAACGTGTTTTTTCACAATTTGTCCCAGGATAGGTAGCAATGAGATGAGGCAAAAATTCCACAGTACCTTGGGATCTAAGTGGGGCTTCTTGAGCAGGGGTTTAACGATGGCATGTTTCCACTTCTTAGTAACTATCTCGGTGCTAAGAGATCAAGAGAGAAGCTCTGCTATAGTGGAAAGGATGAGGTACCCGCCCTAGAGTAGACTATGAGGGGGTGCGGGATTTAGAGGTGAGCCGGATTTGATGTTCCTAAGGAGGTGACCAGTGTTTTCTTTATTCAAGGCCATAAAGTTGTTTAATACCAGATCTACTGGCAGACCCGATTGGTCTGTACCTGAATACTGGTCTGACCTACAAGGGTTACCCTGCCTCGTTTCGAGTCCACCGTGGAGCTACCTTGCAATGAATTATAGATATTATCTACTGTATTTTCAAAGAAAGAAGCTAGCTCATTACATCTCTCCTTCGAGGATTTATGGGGGGGATGCCTTACTCTTTCGTTGTCAGTGATTTAATGATTTTTAATATTTCCTTGGGGAAGTTGGATGCCATGTTGAGTCTCTCCTCGTAGTGTTTAGCCCGGGCTTGCCTGATGTCATCATGATAGTGTCTAATGGATCTCTATATAGAATCTTAAGGCCTGGGGCCTAGATTTTCCTCCAGTCCCTCTCTAGTTTCCTGCATTTTGTTTTCAAGGAGGCTAGCTGGCTATTAAACCGTGAGGCTCTTTTAGAATTGCAATGAGCTGTTGGTCTAGATTTCTGAAAGCATTGGTCCACCGCATGGTTGATCCAGTCTGACCACTGTGTGTCCGCCTCATTAGGGTCTTCTGTTAGAAGGGGAACGGAGGACTTTAAGGTGTTAACCCATCTTTACGGTGCGATCCTAGGCCATTTTCTGCGTGAATTCAGACTTCCAGTGGATGGTGCATGTGTAGGTGTTTTTATGAATAAAAAAGGAATAAAATGATGATTTGACCAAGGAACTGGGATGGGTGTGTTCACCTGGATTTTAGGGTCATTGGAAAAAATAGGATCAAGAGTGTGCCCTTTCTCATGTGTGGCAGAGCCTATGAGTTGGCTAAGTTGCTAGGCTTCTGGATCTAGTAGGAGTCTGCTGGCAGATGAGTTATTGCTTTCACCAATGTGTATGTTAAAGCCACCAAGTGTGGTAACAGCTCCTTTCCCAACAATAGTACTGGCTATGAGATCAGGGAGAACATCTATAAATGTGCTACACAGCCCTGGAGGCCTGTAAATGAGAATTCTGGAGAATGGGCAGGTGGGGGAAAGTGCTATTCTGAATTGCACAGTGTCGCAATTAGTTACTGTCAGGGGTGTGATGGAGCAACTAAACTTCTCTATAAATGATGGCCACCCCACCTCCTGGCTTTCCCACCGGTCCTGTCTACTGATATAGTAGCCCAGGGGGAGGGTCATAACAATATCAGGAGTAGAGCTATCTTTGAGCCAGGTCTCTGTTATGAACAGAACATCAAGGAATCTTTCTCTATTAGCAGCCCAATCTCAATTTTGTGCCCTGGGAGGGACCTGCTGTTGATTAGCCCTATTTTCCATTGTGCGTTCTTTCCTTGGGTGTTCAGACTTATGCCTTTCTTATAAGTATGCCCATCTAGGGCAAAATTGCATTGGGGACAGATCTCCCTGACTCCTGTCGGACTGTCCGGCTTGAGGGAGTGAGCGCACTGTGGGCCCAGTGCTGGCCTAAGCTGCAGCAGTTCACCTGCGTTGTACCTCAGGAGTTTAGGATGGTCTGTGGAGGTTTGTGCAGGGTTCCTGGCCCCTGGTCAGGCGCAGATGGGCGCAGTCGGGTTAGCCGTTGGCGTAACTTCGGCGCACCAGTGGTGCGCCCACTGCGCATATCCGCTGCACGTCGGTGCCACTGCTGCCATAAATAGGCGTGCCTGAAAACAGCTAGAATGCCCACCTTCCCTGACTCTATGGCAGCTAAAGGACAGCGGTCCTCTCTATGATTCTGGTACTTTTAAAAACGATATAGTACCAGTTATAAAACAGTATTTAAAAAGCATACAAATTCAATTTACACAGTCACTTGGAAATCAATTTTACCGCAGTTCCTCATTTTGACAGAGTGTAGTGTCACCTATGTGCAGCACTCTCAAGCGAGCATGCGCGCCGCTGCCGCCATAAATAGGCATGCCTGAAAGCAACTAGAATGCCCACTTTCCCTGACTCTATTGCAGCTAGAGGACAGCGGTCCTCTCTATGATTCTGGTAGTTTTAAAAATGATATAGTGCCAGTAATAAAACAGTATTTAAAAAGCATACAAATTCAATTTACACAGTCCCTTGGAAATCAATTTTACGGCAATTCCTCACTGTGACAGAGTGTAGTGTCACCTCTGTGCAGCACTCTTTAATTTATTACTCTAGTTTTTAAACTACTACCCTTAAAATATACATAAAATATTAATTTCACTATATTTTACACTTGTAAATATAGAAATGGGTTTGCTCACAAAAAACATGGAGCACCGCGTCCGGGACACGACTCCATTTTTATATTTAAAAAATATTGCTTTTTGACACATATATATCTATAAATATATACATATTTATAAATATATGTAATATATATATAAAAGATATGTATATATATAATAATATATAGATATATAGAGAGAGATAGAAAGTGAGAAAGAGAGAGAGCGAGAGAGAGAGAGTAAAAAAGCAAAGGAATCAAGTACATTATATTTAGGAATTAGCATTTAAAATATCTTAGAAATTCACTGAAAAACCAAAGGTTACAGAGACGTTATATTTAGGAATTAGCATTTAAAAAAACTTAGAAAGTCACTGAAAAAGCCATAGGTTTCAGGGACGTTATAGTTAGGAATTAGCATTTAAACACATCGAAATTCACGGAAAAAAACACAGGTTACAGGAATGTTATAGTTAGGCTGACATTTCACTCATACAAAACCAGAGAAATTCAGCCGTTATAGTTAGCTAAGATAACTATAACTCGCGCCCCCACAATGCACTGCTGATGACGTTACATATTACATCACTCATGACATGGTCAGTGACATCACTGATGAAATCACTCATGACATCTCAAATGACATCACTGATGACATCATCCACATAATCTCTGAGGCACCCACTCACACCCCATATAATCTTTCATACACCCACTCCAACTTTCTCACTATCATTATTGAAATCATAGAAACACCAATACCAGTACATACATACCCACTCACTGATTCATAGGTCTACACACACATTCACTCACTCACCCATACAGCCTCTCACAGACACACTCATGAACCCTTACACCTAGTAAATCATCCACTCACATATCCATGCAGGGAGTCACACACCCCCACACACCCACACAGCCACTCAGGCACCCATACAGGTATTCAGACAACCAATCAATAACCCATATAGACACTCAAGTAGATACTCACAACCCCATGCAGCCACTTACACACCAACTGACAGACTGATACTGACATAAGAACATCTAAGAACATCATCCGACCACAACCCACCCTCTGGACACTGCCCCCTATAGTGGGCCACTATCCATGTGGCTCATGTGCAGTTTGCCCACAAACCAAATCGTCCAAAGAGTTAAACTTGGGGCTCACAAGACCCTGGCAACAAAGACGCCATACTAACTGTATCACGAAGAACTGTGTCTACATGATTACATGCCCGTGTGGCTCCAAGTATATAGGCATGACAGCTAGACCAATTAAAGTACGGATCGGAGAACATAAGAGTACAATCCGGTGTCAAAAAATAAACACTAGACTTCAGAGACATTTCCTAGAGAACAAACACTCCTCTGACAGTCTACAATGGACCGTGATTGAGTCTAACCCCCATTGGACAGCACCTGCACTATTCAGACAAGAACAACGATGGGTGTTTAGACTCAAAAGTAATGTTGAGGGGCTGAACGATGACATTCCGTGGGTTGAATTAGTACACTGATCTTTCTCGTATGTAAGATCTATACATAAGGCTTACCTATCTGATGATCGTATTTTGGTACTACCAGCCCTCATAGTATCACCTTTGATGGTCTTGTTCACTTGTAAATGATCTGAACATTACCTCCTTGCTCAGCATGTATAACATTGTTCATCACTACCACACTTGAACCATCTGTGCACTACTGCCCCGCTTAGCTCATATAACACTGACCACCATTACTTACATGAACCATACAGTGATGGGTATAAGCCACGAATACCTGTGCCATTCCTGCTTAGTGGTTTTGCAATCTCAGTTGTCACTACTGGGTACCACCTTTCCTAGTCGTCTGACATATGTTGGTTTCAACTTCCAACTTTTTTGATCACAACTTTGTTGATCACTACTATTTTATTCATTTGGCTACATTACATCAGTAACACCATGGTTTTACCACACAACTATTTTTATCCAGCTGACATTCTAGTTGTCTTTACATGATTACTTATCATATGTAACAATTAGGGTGCCTTTATTAATGAGACAGAAGATCCCTTTCCAAGATGGCTGCCTCCCTTACATGCCCTATCAGCCGATTTTCGCGCACTTTGAAGTCGCACACACTGTGACGGGCGACTCATTGTTGCTGTCGACTATATCCATACAGACGTCTTGCACCACATTACCAGCGGACTGGGCAGGTTGTTAGGTCTTTCGGACTTGGTTGGAGGGTGAGAAGTAAGTTTTCCATACAGCAGGCTGCGACAGGATTTTAAGGTAACCGGAGACTAAAAGCTTTGTCGAGAGACATTTAACAGCGTCTCTGCTTCCTTTTTTCATTGTAGCTTTTCCCTTCGCAAGACCGCCAACCGCTGAAGCAGCCCTATTCCACCTTGGGAAGGGTACGATTTTATTATTCATTATAGTATGCGGTGCTCTTTCCCCTTCCTTGTCTTTACTTATGCCGATCGCCCATTACGTGTCATAATTTGTCATATTGCTGATTGACACGCAGGGTGTTTGACACGCAGGGTGCTTTACAACGTCCATCATGGCGTAATGTTTTTCGAGCACTGAACCAGCGCGATACCTGCGTCTCCTTTTTACTTTGTTATTACTTTCCATCCCTTATACAGAGCTTTTTACCTTGTCTTTAACCTTTTTAATGATCAGTAGTATGATCGACAATATTTAACGGCTATCAGAGATATGGCTCGCTGCAAGTATGACCTTTTGCTCCAGCCAGCAAGTTTACTGAGAAAATATTTGATGACTTTTTCTTTTTCTTTTACTGGTGATACGCCATTTTGTCTCCTTGTTTCACTAGTCACATGTGTGGACGATGTTGTGTGTTTTCTACATACTAGGATGTAGCACTGTCTGCAGTCCATTGTACCCTTTCCCAACACTATGACCTGTTGCAGTTTTTTCTTTCTCCTTGTCTCCATCAGGTTTGAACCAGAGTACACGGATAAGACGTGCCTCTTACATACCCTATTCTTCCTCAAATGAAGGTATGGTGGGAATATAGGGTGTCTTTTCCCTGATTCCTACATTCCCCTTTTACCACTCATGGTCCTGATGAAACGCCCCGGGATCCATTAGGGACCCATTATTGGCGTGAAACATGTCGACCTCTCACTTTTAACATCACGATTACAGTTCTACACGGGTTGAGAGTAGGGGGAGTCTTCTTTTTGTCTCTCCCTTTTCCACAAGCAATAACTGCTTCTCCATCCCCGGTCTGATTTTAGCTTAACCCTGAGGACCCGTAAATAAACTTATTAGGGCACCAACGGGATATTTTATCTTCACTTTCACTTATTCACCCCTTGGCCCACACACCCACCTGCACAACCGCGGCAACTCCTAAAAAGATCTCAGCGAAAGTGCCCTCTTGAAGGGCCCGTGAGGGACTGCAGCGCCACCCCCATGAGGAGCAGTGCCCAATGATGATGCTTTACACTCTCAAGGGTGTGTGAGGGCACAACATACATAGGAGTATCACTCCCCACGCTGATACATTCATTCCTTGTCTTTGGAGACACCCTACCCTGACTCGCTACCATAAGAGGCAGCTGGCCCCCTACTTTTTCTTAGGAACTGGTACCCCTTTGAGCATTTGGATTTACTTTTAGGAGCTTTGGTACAGGACCTATTTCCAATCAGCTCCGTGTCCCTTCTTTCTCTAGATTTGTGATTACAGTATAGTACGGCGGCTAGCCGTGGGACATATTCTTTCTATTTTCATCCCTGCTCTTTCCCAGTCCCCTTGCTTTCCCCCCCTTGGTCCCCTCCTATTTTTGAGACCACGTGGCTTCAACCCCTGGGTCATTACTCATCTTTATTATGGATAACCCAGGCCTTAGTTTCGATGACGAGACAGTGGCTGAGATCCTTAAAGCACCCTCACTATTAGCAGAAGACGGCAGTTCCGCCACTGGTAGTAAACATGATGACTGGAAGGCCTTGGAGACACTCAGAAAGTTGCAGATAAAGACGGCATTACACGGCACCATTATGACAGAATACCTTAGGGCCAATATTGCCCCTAATGGTCTCTTGATTACACTGGCCCCGAGAATATTTCTAGAGGACTTGATCTTTCGTCGAGAGTGGTCGCGGATTTCTTGGAAATGCACACGTGATTGGCTAGTGTTAATTATTAACACGGCTAAAAGATTGTCGGATGAATTATTAATCCAGATCACTTTATCTGAGAACAAATTAAAAGCTGGAATATCCATCACGGCTTTTAAGTCACGCCTGACAGAAATCAACCAAGAAATGAACGACCACAAAGAATACCTTACGAAGCAAAAAATTAACCAACTGCAGAAGGATGTCAAACGTTTTGACAAAGAAAAGATCTATCCCTATACGAAGGAAGATTATGTTTTTCACAATAGCGAGAGTGCATCGGATGATGCAAGCAGTAGTCATTCGAATAGATCTGACTCGACTAGCAGTGAGTCTAGCTATGAGAACAGACAAAATAGATCTAGGGGTCGATACGGACATCAACCACCACCACCCTTGTTTCAAGGCTTTCCCACCCATCCGTTCCAACAACCTCTATACCAGGCCCCATGGATTGGACCACAACCTCTGTGGAATGGCCCACTTGCACAGAATCCTCATATGCCACAATACCAACAATTCCAAAACCCCCCTTTTTACAACAGAGGGAGGGGCAGAGGAAGAGGCAAAAGAAGAGGAGGATCCAAGACTGTGCATTGGCAAGATCAGGAACAGAGGGTCTTGAGGAGCCACACAGCGAGAATCTAGTGGTCAACCTTTCCTCTAGACTCTTGACATTGGGGGAACTGACGCTCTTGGAGAAGGGCCTTGGTTTTGTTCCAACTCCCAAGGAAGATGACTTCAGATTACATCAAGAACTCCACCAGTTTTTCAGAAAAGTGCGCTTAAAAGCTTTTTTTCAGGATAAACCAGAGGTCCCTACTGTGGGTACTGGTCTGAAAACCAAATCCCGATTTACTCCCACCGCTGCAATGACGCCTCACGAAGTGTTGACGTTTGAGCAAGCCATCTTGAAGGATGTTAGCCATGTCCCCACCGAACGTCCCTTTGACAATCTTACAAAAGATGAAAAACGTCTATTGAAAGACATCGCGGAAGACACAACGATCATCCTAAAACCCGCTGATAAAGGCGGAGCGATCGTCATACAAGATAAGAACGTATATGACACAGAATGTCTTCGTCAGCTTTCTAACACCAGGTACTACCAACCTATTGAAGAGGACCCCACCTCACGGCTATCTATTAAGATACAAAGCTTGATCGTCGAAGCCGTTACAGAATGTTGGATTTCACGAGATGAAGCAACATTCCTTACCAACAATGTAGCCCGTACCCCTTATTTCTACTGTCTCCCCAAGATCCATAAGGGGGTAAATCCTCCTCCCGGACGTCCCATTGTGTCCGGCATTGATTCTTTGTTAGAACCTCTCAGTAAATTCTGTGACTTTTTTTTACGCCCTTTGATCATCAAAACCCCTACATATTTGAGAGACACTACCAAGGTTCTGAATCTTATACAACAGTTTGTGGAACCTGAATCCATCAATCTCCTTGTCACCCTAGACGTGGAAGCTCTTTATACTAATATCCCCCAGGACGCCACCATAGCAGTCCTTGAGAAGGCCCTCCTTAACATCGATCCATGGCCTTATGTGACACCGGTCTCTTTCATCTGTGACTGTGCTACCATTGCCCTAAAAGAGAACTTTTTTACCTTTGATAAGAAACTATACCATCAAGTTCAGGGCACTAGCATGGGAAGCACCTTCGCGCCGAGCCTGGCGTGTCTCTATATGGCCAACTTTGAAGCAGAACATATCCAACATATGACTAACCCATTTGAGACTAACATCCTACTATGGCGACGCTACATTGATGATATTATCATCTTTTGGAAAGGGACCAAAGAAGAATGTCGCTCCTTTTTTGAGTGGATCAACACCATTGACCCATTCCTGAAATTCACGGGTACTTTGTCTCAGGATTCCATTCCATTTCTAGATCTCTTGATCTCACTACATGATGGTACCCTTATGACTACCAACTACAAAAAGCCCACAGACAGGAACAGTCTTCTCATGTACCATAGCCATCATCCGAAGGCATTAAGGGACAACCTACCTGTAGGCCAGTTTTTACGCCTCCGTAGAAATTGTAACACACTTACTGAGTTTGAGAATCAAGCAATCACTCTTACCAAAAACTTGACAGCGAGGCAATACCCTACAAAAATCATAAAACATGCATGGAAAAGAGCCAAGAATAACCCAAGAGAGTCCCTCCTAGAAATGCAGAACAAAACTAAGATTGATACCCTAACCTGCGTAACCTCGTTCACCCCCAATTCCAACAGAATCCAGAAGATTGTTAAAAAACATTGGAAGATTCTGGAGACAGGCTCTTTCAACCCGGGTCCCACACCACTATTTGCATTTAAACGGACACAGAACTTTAGGGACATTCTTGTACATACTCGCCATAAGAACATCATCCGACCACAACCCACCCTCTGGACACTGCCCCCTATAGTGGGCCACTATCCATATGGCTCATGTGCAGTTTGCCCACAAACCAAATCGTCCAAAGAGTTAAACTTGGGGCTCACAAGACCCTGGCAACAAAGACGCCATACTAACTGTAACACGAAGAACTGTGTCTACATGATTACATGCCCGTGTGGCTCCAAGTATATAGGCATGACAGCTAGACCAATTAAAGTACGGATCGGAGAACATAAGAGTACAATCCGGTGTCAAAAAATAAACACTAGACTTCAGAGACATTTCCTAGAGAACAAACACTCCTCTGACAGTCTACAATGGACCGTGATTGAGTCTAACCCCCATTGGACAGCACCTGCACTATTCAGACAAGAACAACGATGGGTGTTTAGACTCAAAAGTAATGTTGAGGGGCTGAACGATGACATTCCGTGGGTTGAATTAGTACACTGATCTTTCTCGTATGTAAGATCTATACATAAGGCTTACCTATCTGATGATCGTATTTTGGTACTACCAGCCCTCATAGTATCACCTTTGATGGTCTTGTTCACTTGTAAATGATCTGAACATTACCTCCTTGCTCAGCATGTATAACATTGTTCATCACTACCACACTTGAACCATCTGTGCACTACTGCCCCGCTTAGCTCATATAACACTGACCACCATTACTTACATGAACCATACAGTGATGGGTATAAGCCACGCATACCTGTGCCATTCCTGCTTAGTGGTTTTGCAATCTCAGTTGTCACTACTGGGTACCACCTTTTCTAGTCATCTGACATATGTTGGTTTCAACTTCCAACTTTTTTGATCACAACTTTGTTGATCACTACTATTTCATTCATTTGGCTACATTACATCAGTAACACCATGGTTTTACCACACAACTATTTTTATCCAGCTGACATTCTAGTTGTCATTACATGATTACTTATCATATGTAACAATTAGGGTGCCTTTATTAATGAGACAGAAGATCCCTTTCCAAGATGGCCGCCTCCCTTACATGCCCTATCAGCCGATTTTTCACGCACTTTGAAGTCGCACACACTGTGACGGGCGACTCATTGTTGCTGTCGACTATATCCATACAGACGTCT
Organism: Calotriton arnoldi; assembly: GCA_963921515.1. Taxonomy (NCBI): domain Eukaryota; kingdom Metazoa; phylum Chordata; class Amphibia; order Caudata; family Salamandridae; genus Calotriton; species Calotriton arnoldi. Next base: position 1,171,741 of record CAWUFW010005307.1, on the reverse strand, counting down.
TGCACCACATTACCAGCGGACTGGGCAGGTTGTTAGGTCTTTCGGACTTGATTGGAGGGTGAGAAGTAAGTTTTCCATACAGCAGGCTGCGACAGGATTTTAAGGTAACCGGAGACTAAAAGCTTTGTCGAGAGACATTTAACAGCGTCTCTGCTTCCTTTTTTCGTTGTAGCTTTTCCCTTCGCAAGACCGCCAACCGCTGAAGCAGCCCTATTCCTCCTTGGGAAGGGTACGATTTTATTATTCATTATAGTATGCAGTGCTCTTTCCCCTTCCTTGTCTTTACTTATGCCGATCGCCCATTACGTGTCATAATTTGTCATATTGCTGATTGACACGCAGGGTGTTTGACACGCAGGGTGCTTTACAACGTCCATCATGGCGTAATGTTTTTCGAGCACTGAACCAGCGCGATACCTGCGTCTCCTTTTTACTTTGTTATTACTTTCCATCCCTTATACAGAGCTTTTACCTTGTCTTTAACCTTTTTAATGATCAGTAGTATGATCGACAATATTTAACGGCTATCAGAGTTATGGCTCGCTGCAAGTATGACCTTTGCTCCAGCCAGCAAATTTACTGAGAAAATATTTGATGACTTTTTCTTTTTCTTTTACTGGTGTTACGCCATTTCGTCTCCTTGTTTCACTAGTCACATGTGTGGATGATGTTGTGTGTTTTCTACATACTAGGATGTAGCACTGTCTGCAGTCCATTGTACCCTTTCCCAACACTATGACCTGTTGCAGTTTTTTCTTTCTCCTTCTTGTCTCCATCAGGTTTGAACCAGAGTACACGGATAAGACGTGCCTCTTACATACCCTATTCTTCCTCAAATGAAGGTATGGTGAGAATATAGGGTGTCTTTTCCCTGATTCCTACATTCCCCTTTTACCACTCATGGTCCTGATAAAACGCCCCGGGATCCATTAGGGACCCATTATTGGCGTGAAACATGTCGACCTCTCACTTTTAACATCACGATTACAGTTCTACACGGGTTGAGAGTAGGGGGAGTCTTCTTTTTGTCCCTCCCTTTTCCACAAGCAATAACTGCTTCTCCATCCCCGGTCTGATTTTAGCTTAACCCTGAGGACCCGTAAATAAACTTATTAGGGCACCAACGGGCTATTTTATCTTCACTTTCACTTATTCACCCCTTGGCCCACACACCCACCTGCACAACCGCGGCAACTCCTAAAAAGATCTCCGCTAAAGTGCCCTCTTGAAGGGCCCGTGAGGGACTGCAGCGCCACCCCCACGAGGAGCAGTGCCCAATGATGATGCTTTACACTCTCAAGGGTGTGTGAGGGCACAACATACATAGGAGTATCACTCCCCACGCTGATACATTCATTCCTTGTCTTTGGAGACACCCTACCCTGACTCGCTACCATAAGAGGCAGCTGGCCCCCTACTTTTTCTTAGGAACTTGTACCCCTTTGAGCATTTGATACTGACATTCACACAGATTAGTCACTCACCCATATATTCACTGAGACACGTATAATCATAACACAACTTAACATGTGTATTTGTCAAGCGCACGTTCATCCCTAACGGGGCATCTTGGTGCTGAACAACAGATATTTATTGTTACCCAGCTCAATGGTACTCATTTTATCAACCTCTGAAAGGATGAGAGGCTGAGTGGTCCCGCCGGGATTTGAACCTGTGACCATGAGGTCAAACACAGGCCCCTGCAGTGGATGCATTAGTTCACTAAGCCACCAGACCCGGCTTATCACTCATTTACCCGGCTAATCACTCACTTGTACAGTCAGTCACGCACCCACTTAATCATCCATACAAACACTCATACACCTATTCATTCTTCGATGCACCTTGGCGTATATATATATATATTACCTACTGGCGGTTGCCAGTAGGTAGTTATAGTCAGGACCTTGTTTCTATTAAAAATGGTTTGTTTCTTTTGCCAATATCTTTGGCGCCAATTGACGAATCTTCGCAAATTTTTCAAAACTAATGGGGCGCTCCAGTCAGCTCCTGTCTTGAATGTTTTGGGGTGATTCGTCAAGGGGGGGCTGAGAAAAAAGGAGGGTCCCAAAAAGCGTTTTCTCCATGTTAATTTCCATAGGAAATTTCTGTCGCAGCTACAGCCCGAACTGCTGAACAGAATTACACCAAATTTGGCAAAGAGATAGCTGTTGGTCCAGAATGCACTCTTTGCGTTAAATGGTGTAAATCCATTCAGTAGTTCCTGAGAAATTCATACAGAAAAAAATATGAATATCTGGTGATCGCAGTGGATCCACGAACCCTCCCGATCACGAGCTGACTTCTGATTGGCTGCAAACACTTCAAACCAGGAACTGTTGGCAAGCATCTTGTGACTTCGTTGAACCGAGTCACAAAGAAAAAGGTTAAAAAAAAGAAAAGGGGGCAGGTTAGAAACACCCAGTCTGCCTAGACCTGCTCAAGAGGTCCCACAGGGACCCCGATAGCCAAAATTCCAGCCGAAAATAAATTAAAAAATGAAGCGCGGTCTCTCGTGCTTTGTTTCTTTTAAGCCCCCGGATGGGTCAGGTATCAGGGACAATGCTTAATTGTTATGCGGGGCCCGCAACCCCGGGGACCGCCACCTCCCCGGGGTTTTGTTAATAATATGTGGATGCCTCCCGGGCCCCAACAAGCCCTAGGGACCGCCACCTCCCCGGGGCTTCAATTTTTAAAAAGGAGTGTGGGAGGGATCCTGTCCCCCCCACACTGTCCCGGGGACCATCACCTGCCCGGGGCTTTAAACTTGATGGGAGGGGGAGCCCTAGATGGCCCTGGGGACCACCATCCCCCAGGGCCAGCTACAGCAATGTCCTTGGGTGCCACCCCAGGACATTGCAGTTTGCTATAGCAGGACGGGAGCACTGCTCCCGCCCTGCCATAGCAAACTTCTGCTTCGCTTCATGGAATCAAGAGCAGAAAACTGCTCCCGCTTCCATGAAGCGAAGCAGAATTGCTTTTGGGCAAAGGGAGCTGCATGTCAGCAGCTCCATTTGCCCAAAAGCAATGCCGGCTCCCGCAGGAGGCGGGGAGCCGGCAGGGACCACGGGGGCATTGGGGTTCCCCCGTGGTCCCCACAAAGAGGCCAAGCCCTGGGGATGGGGTCCCTGGAGCCGATAATGGAAGGGGAGGGGGCCCCCCTCCCTTTTTCACAAAAATAAAATAAAAAAAGGATTGGCCATGCTCCAGGGATGGGGTCCCCGGGGCTATAGCGGCCTTTTTTAGAAAAAAATAGAGGGCAGGTCCAGGGAAGGGGGGCCATGCGGCCCCTCTTCCTTCAAGCCTTTTTTAAACAAATTTAAAAGAAGGCCGGGACCTGGGGGAGGCCCCCCTCCTCTTTACAATAAAATATTAAACAAAGGCATAGCCCAGGGGATGGGGTCCCCAGGACCGTAATCGGCCTCAGGAGGGGGGCCGCATGTCCCCCTCTCTTTGTCTTTTATTAAAAAATGGCTCAGGCCCCAGGGGATGGGGTCCCCGGGACCCAAAAGGGTCAAGGGAAGGGGGCCACACAGACCCCCTTCCTAAAATAAAAATAAAAGAAATGGTAACTAGCCGGAGGACCCGCCCCCTCAATGCAGGACTCTGCAACAGTGCCTCCTGGCATGCTGTGGGTTGGGGGATAAAGTCCTGTTGGTACTGAGGGTCCTTAGAGGCCAACTAGCCCACCAGGTACCTCCAGTAAGCCCCACACAGTGGGATTGCTGAGAGGTGGTCCGAGGCCACGCTCCTTTTTACAACACTCTGCAAACGTGCCTTTTGGCACACTGCTGCTGGGGCGTTGAGGTCCCCTTGTATCCTGAGGACTTCAGGACTAAAGTGGACTTCATCCCCCAAGCAGCAGTGTGCCAGGAGGCATGTTTGCAGAGTGGTGTAAAAAGGGGGCATGGCCTGTGACCACTCTCAGCAATCCAGCTCTGTGGGGCTTACTGGAGGTAACAGGAGGGCTAGTTAGCCCCCAGGGACACTCAGGAGGCAAGGGGACTTCATCCCCCAACCAAGAGTGCGCCAAGAGACACGTTTGCAGAGTAGTGGAGAAAGGGGATGTGGCCTGTGTCCACCTCTCAGCAATCCTACTGTGTGGGGATTACTGGAGGTAACAGGTAGGCTAGTTGGTCCCTAAGGACCCCCAGCAGTGAAGGGGCCTTCAATCCCCATCCAAGAGCACGCCAAGGAGCACGTTTGCAGAGTGGTTGGCAAAGGGGGCATGGCCTGCTATGAGAACTTAGCAATCCTGCTGTATGGGACTTACTGGAGGTAATAGGAGGGGTAATTGACCCCCAAGGATGTTCGTGGGGGCCAACTACCCCTCCTGTTACCTCCAGTAAGTCCCACACAGTGGGATTGCTAGGAGATCTTCGGAGGTCACGCCCCCCTTTCTCCACCACTCAGCAAACGTGCCTCCTGGCACACTACTGGTTGGGGCATGAAGTCCACTTTACTCCTGAGGGACTTTGGGGGCCAAGAAGCCCTCCTGGTACCTCCTGTAAGTCCGACGCAGTGGAATTCCCGAGCGCTGGTCGGAGACCCAGACCCCTTTCTCCACCACTCTGCAAACGCGACTACTAGTTAAAGAAGCATTTGCAATGTAATAGGCCTCGCATTTGTGAGAGTTAGAGCTATTAGTGTTGTAAATGTAAAGGTTTTAACTAATGTTTTTTGTAGTGGAGTGGATGTAAGTTGTGTGTAGTGGAATTATGTGGTATGTTGTGCAGTGAAATTATGTGGATAGAAAGTATGTAGTATTTAGTGTATAGGAATTATGTAGCATGTGATTATGTGTTATGGAGAGTAATTATGTGGTATGGTAGTCTGTGTTGTGGAGTGGTAACCTCAGGTTTAGTTATCCATGTTTCCATAGACGCTAAACTATAAACTCGATGAGACAAAAAAAAGAAGGAACCACTGAGCAGCACTTCTGGACCCAGTCATAGGTACGAGCAGGGCCACTGAAATTATGTGACTGTTCGACTGCACCAATTTTCCCCTAATTATACATTTTCCGCATTTGCCACACAATCCATCATCTGCTGCATAATCTGCAGATTTGAACAAAAAAAAACTTGTTTCTAGCTCAAACGTTACCAAAAATGCAGCGACAAGTGTTACAGTGTGGTGGAAGGCCCTTTGCAAAGCTGGAATGGTCACCTGTTTCTTATTGCTAAATGTGGGTGTTAAATTGGTACTAATGGTGAGCAAACCACTCTTGCTTCTTTCTACGCCTCTCTTGCCTCTTTCTGCACCTCTCTTGTTTCTTTCTGCAACTCTCTCATCTCTTTCATCACTTCTCTTGCTTCTTTCTGCACCTCTGTTGCTTCTTTCAGCACTTCTCTTTTCTCTTTCTGCACTTCTCTTCCCTCTTTATGCACTTCTCTTGCCGCTTTCTGCACCTCTGTTGGTTCTTTCTGCACCCCTCCTGCCTCTTGCTGCACCCCACATCCCTCTTTATGCACTTCTCTTGCCTATTTCTGCACCCGCTCCCTCTTCCTGTACCGCTCTTGCCTGTTTCTGTAACTCTCTTGCCTCTTTCTGCACTTCTCGTGCCTCTTTCTGCACCTCTATTGCATCTTTCTGCAGTTCTCTGGCCTCTTTCTGCATTTCTTTTGCTTCTTTCAGGACTTCTCTTGCCTCTTTCTACATTTCTGATGCTTCTTTCTGCACTTCTCTGGCTTTTTTCTGCACCCCTTTTGCCTCTTTCTGCAACTCAGCTGCTTCTTTCTGCACTTCTCTTGCTTCTTTCTGAACATCTCTTGCTTCTTTCTGCACCCCTCTTGCCTCTTTCTGCACTTCTCTTCCCTCTTTATGCACTTCTCGTGCCTCTTTCTGCACCTCTCCTGCCTCTTTCTGTACCCCTCTTGCCTCTTTCTGCACCTCTGTTGGTTCTTTCTGCACCCCTCCTGCCTCTTTCTGCACCCCACTTCCCTCTTTATGCACTTCTCTTGCCTTTTTCTGCACCCCTGTTCCCTCTTACTGCACCTCCCTTGCCTGTTTCTGCATCTTTGTTGCTTCTTTCTGCACTTCTCTTGCTTCTTTCTGCACTTCTCTTGCCTCTTTCTGCATCCCTCTTGCCTCTTTCTGCACCTCTGTTGGTTCTGTCTGCACCCCTCCTGCCTCTTTCTGCACCCCACGTCCCTCTTTATTCACCTCCCTTGCCTTTTTATGCACACCTGTTCCTTCTTTCTGCAGCTCCCTTGTATGTTTCTGCATCTCTGCTGCTTCTTTCTGTCCTTCTCTTGCCTCTTTCTGCATTTCTGATGCTGCTTTCTGTACCTCTCTTGCCTCTTTCTGCACCCCTCTTGCCTCTTTTTGCACCTCTGTTGCTTCTTTCTGCACTTCTCTTGCGGCTTCCCCCCTAGACTTAGAAGAGACCTTGACCACTTGGACTTCTAAGGACCTAGTAGACAGGATTTATGCAACAAGGGCAATATTTGAAGCCTGGGGAATTACTCTAAGGCTTCACAAATGACCAAAATACCCTTACCCCCTCTTAAAAAGTTCAGTGACATAAAAAAAGGGGCAGTCGCCCAGGAAAGGCCAAAAATCTTGCTTACATGACGCTAGAAACTCCTCGCCGATCGCGGAAAACAACTTAATTTAAAAAAATGAAACAGCAATGCCACTAAACCTTGACCAGCAGCTAGGCAACAGTCAGGACTGGTCCTGGGTCCCAATGGCCTTGAGCAAAAATCGTACCTGACGAAAATACATGGATAGATCCCGTTGACACAATGAGGAAGCATTTAGACAGGAATAACGGGGAAGAATCAAAGAATATATTAAGGATCAACCAAGGTCTAGTAGTAAAGTACCCAGAATTAATAAAGATCTGCTCTTGGAACGTTCACAGACTAAGAGAAATGGGTCAAGACCACGAAACCTTGTCCTTTTTCCAAAATCAAGACCTAATATTGCTCCAAGAGACATGGAACGCGAAATCAGTTCCAATTCCGGGTTATACAGGATATCATATCCTGGCAGAAAAATTCTCAAAGTTCGGGCATCCTAGAGAAGGATTATCAATTTACGCCACGGTAAAATACGACTGGTCTATAGAAGAACTAGATGCTGGAGAAAACTGGCTGCAAGCATGAAAACTGACTGGTAAATACCACCCCAACAAGTTAAGCTGACAGCTAATTATAATTAACGTATACATCCACCCAGAGAGAAAGTGGCAGAAGGAAAAACTCCTAACATTGGTGAACTTGATCAAGGTGCTGCAAATGACCCACGAACACAGAAACCTGATCATTTCGGGAGATTTTAACTGTAACCTCATCTCTAGCAAACAGTCTAGAAGCAAGAGGAAGGACGTCTTGGGAATTCAATCAATAACTCGAGAGTTGGAAGCTTTAGGCTTAACTACCTTGAACGGTAACGTAACCGGAGACAGACCAGCGGCCATCACATATTTGAGTGGAAAAAGACAATTAATCATAGATTTTACCATCGTCAGTAACAACCTCATTTCTATGATAGATTCCTTTCAAATTTGTCCACGCCCAGAATGTGATCATCTCCCACAGATTACGAAAATTAAAATCACACTAACCCAGGCACGAACATTAAAGTCTCTGGTACAATATCCAGAAAAATACAACTTGCTGAAATTGAAGTGGCGAGGACCAGATACAAAGATAATAATGGACACAATCCAGGATTACGTGAAGCAACAAGGGACACACAAAAAAGAAGTAGCACTAAAAAATTGGGAACTTTTGGGGCAGTTTCTCTTTTGAAAATTCCCAGTTATCCCTGGACGACAAAAGAATATTGAAACCAGGAAGGAGCCATGGTTTAATATTCAATTACGAGACCTAAAAAGGAGCATTGCTAGAGAGGTGCGTCTCCAAGCAATGGTAGCAAGAACGGGCAAAAAATGTGATAAAGGCAACCTTAAGGAAATGCGGAAAAAATATAAGAACAAACTAAGGGCGGCAAAAACAGAGTATAAGAAACCATTTGGAATAAATTACTGTGGGCAAGTAAACTGCCAACAAGCAGGGAGTTTTGGGGAATAATTAATAACCTGACCGAGGGACCAAGACTCCAACAAGAAACCGAAATAGGTGAAGACATGTGGATTAAACATGTCCAATCAACATGGATTATAATAAGCATGTTAATGCAGTTATGGTTTCGGAAGTATCTGGAGAGAAAAAGTCCAGAGTAGAAAATTTTGGTCTCCAGCCTCATGAAGCCAGCTATCAATTAAAATCAGAGATAAGCAGTAATGAGCCAGAAAATCTTACCAACACTAAACAACTAAGAGGAATAATAAAAAAATTAAGAACGGAGGGGGCAGCGGGACCAAACGTGCTTCCAAACGCACTTTTTAAGAATGCACCCGACTTTTGGGCAGACTATTTTACGCCCCTTTTTAACTACATCTTTAATCAGAACATGGTACCAAATTCCTGGGGAGGGAATATAATCCATCCAATATTTAAAAATGGTAACCATAGTAAGCCAGAAAATTATAGACTGCTATCTCTGATTGATGTAGAAGCCAAATTATACGCATCATGTCTCCTAATTCACCATCAAGAATGGATAAACGACAGGAGCATAATCCCAAAGTTTCAAACAGGTTTTAGGTCGGGAATGGGAACAACCACAAATCTGACAACCCTGGCACTTTTAAGAGAAAAAGCACTAAAAAGGAAAACACAATTACTCGCATGCTTCATCGACCTGAAATCAGCATTTGATAGAGTGACCAGAACCTGACTTTGGGATAAACTGATAACCTGGGGGCTACCGACCAAACTATTGGATGCAATGATCGCCCTTCACATGGAAACCTGGGCGAGAGTGAAACTAGGCGACGGAAGTAGAGCATCCACAAGAATAAACACTCAGCATGGCTTAAATCAAGGCTGCGTCCTGGCGCAAAGCCTATTTAACTTGTTCCTAGCAGACATAATCGAACACATGCTATCAGCAAAGAGTCATCCGCCAATGCTGGCCAATACGCAGATGACATCATTGTGCTAAGTCAAAGTCCGATTGGTCTGAAAAGAGCAATAAACAACTTAGCAATTTACCTGGACCAGGAAAGTCTAGAGCTGAACAAAATGAAAACGAAAGTTGTACGCCTAGTGACCCCAAGAAAAATAAGTTTAAATGGTACGTTAAGGGCGACCAAGTGGAAGAGAAAGCCTCTTATAAATATCTAAGCATAAAATTGGGGCGGGGCACTTCATACAAGGACCATAATTTGGATTTAAACGCCAAAGCCCAATCATTAATTTTCGCCTTTCGAATAAAAAATTGAGTTGTCCAGCCTACACGCACCTTTTAAATGTGATGGCAGCACAAACTTTACCTACTCTGTCTTATGGTTTGGAAACATGGTACGGTAAGGAGGCCGATTTACTGAACGAGCTCCAGACTAATGTTATGTTATGTTATGTTCGGGTAATTTATAGAGCGCATGGCTGCCCCAGCAACAGGGCGTCCCAGCGCTAGCGGACAAGTGACCACCGGAGATGAGGCTAGATGGAGGAGAAAAGCCAAGTTTTAATCAGTTTCCTGAATGCCCAAGGTATATAAAGCTGTTTTTAACCTTCCTAAGTCCGCATCTCCCGCACAGGTACGGCTAGAATTTGGCCTTCAAAACCAGAAATTCCGGAGCATGAATTCTTTTGTGAAGCTGTGCCATAAATTTCGAGCATCAGAGCCCGGCACATTGAACAATCTATGCTGGGAAGAGATAAAAGCCCAAATGGCCCAAGAAACACCTATATCATGGGGAGCTTATTTAAGGAAATCTTTGGTGGAACTAGATATCCAACTAGTATGGGAGAGCATGGCAGAAAAGACAACATTCAATAAAGCCAGTAATGTGTCCGCAAAGAAGAAATCGCTTCTGGAAGAGAAAAATATTTTGTCTAAATGACCAGTTATAAATTCCTATACTCACACAAAGCCCCAAGCCTACCTAGCAGCCCATTTCAGCACCGAGATAAAAAAGAGCTTCATTTATTATCGGTTGGGAATCCATGACTCGAAGGACTTAATGCCATCATGGAAACGTAATAATCAAGATGAGAACTGCTGACTATATATGTCATAGTTAAAGGGGTACTTGATGGGAAGCAGGTGGTGATAGCCTCCCTTTATGCACCCAACACTGAACAAGCAGTCTTCTTAAATCAGATATCACAAAAACTATCAATATGGCACGACATCCCTATGATTTTAGGCGGAGACTACAATTGTGTACTAGATGTCTCCTTAGACCGGTCCTTTCCTCCTCTACCTGGCACTGCCACATACACAGCTGCGAAGGCATTGGCGCAATGGGCTGCGCAGTGGCACTTTTCTGATGTGTGGCGGCATAAAAACCTACTAGATAGGGTGTATTCCTATTACTCTGGGGCCCATAAACTTCATGTCCGCCTGGACCGATTCATGGTGTCGACTGACCTCTTGCCATGCATTCCCGACTCCATTTACATGGGGCGCACACATTCAGATCACAACCCACACACCATAGAGTTGCAATGGGAGGTAGAGTTGCCGCCAATCCCGATCTGGCGCCTCCAGCTGGATGTCCTCCTGGATGCGCCCTTCCGAGACTTACTGGCAACTACTGTGGCGCAATATTTCGAAGAAAATGCGGGCACTGCCACATCACCTTTGATAGAGTGGGATGCCCTTAAGGTGGTTGTTAGGGGGCACTGTTTGGGGACGCAGGCGGGCATGCGGGCGCAACTAGAAATAGAGCTTACCGCTTTAGAGCGGAGACTGGCCACTAGCGAACAGGCGGACGCGGACGGTGTTCGGGGACAGCTGGGCCACCTCAGGGACGAGCATGCGCAATTGTTAGAGCGGCTGCGATGTATTAACTATGCGGCACACTCGGCGAGGACACACCAAATGGCGATAAGGCAGGCAAGTTATTAACGTGGCTCATTCGTCAGAATGAGGAGTCAGCACCCATAGTTTCGGTGAGAAAAGCGAATGGAGAAATTGCATACACACAGCGAGACATTCATGATGTGTTTGTAGCGCATTACCGAGATCTATATAAATCGCGTGTGCAGGTCACGCCCCTGACATTACAGACGTACTTGGCGGACTTAGATCTACCGCGGCTCACGCGCGCCCAAAGTGAAGAACTAAATGCCCCTCTTCTCCCTGAGGAAATCCGAGAAAGTATTTTTTCGCTATCTAATGGGAAGACGCCAGGGCCGGATGGTCTACCGACCGAATTTTATAAGGCATATACACATATCCTAGTGCTGCAGTTGTTAAAAGTGTACGAGACTGCACTAGATGAGTCTACTCTCACTGCCATGCAGAATGAGGCCCTGTTGGTCTCCCTCCTTAAACCTGATAAAAATCCCGACCTCCTAGGCTCCTACCATCCACTTGCGCTCCTCAATACGGACTATAAGATTTTTGCATCACTCCTAGCCAGGCGTCTTTCATCCCTAGTGAAAACACTGATACATCCCGATCAGAACGGTTTTGTTCGTTTTGTTCCCACACGCTGCACTTCTCTCAATATACGCAGGCTGTTCAGAGTGCAACAGTATGCAACACATAGGTGGCCCCGATCAGGCTGCCTAGTATTAGACTTAGAGAAAGCCTTCGATTCCTTGGAATGGCCCTATTTGGCATCTGAGTTAGGAAAATACGATCTAGGGGACAACTATTTAAACATGGTCCGTCTGTTGTATCAGCGACCCACTGTTCGAGTCCATAGTGGCAAGCTAGTTTCGGACTGCATTGGAGTGAGACGAGGGACATGTCAGGGGTGTCCGCTGTCTCCGTTATTGTTCTCCCTAGCTATGGAACCTTTGGCAATGCTGCTCCAGAAAGATGGCGAGGAGTGGGGGATAAGACTGGGAGATGGACTGCATACTGTTTCCTTGTACGCTGATGACTTGCTTTTATACCTCCGAGATGTTACAGCAATACCGACGTCCATAGCAGATATTCTCGTAACGTTTGTGGAGAAATCGGGGCTCCGGGTCAACTGGGCCAAATCGGGGATTTACTCGTTTCGCGCTGACACAGTTGAGGAGAATGTGTCTCTAAACGGCGCGCCTCTTACGTGGTATCCCACAACATTCAGATATCTTGGCATCTTCAAATACCGATCGCCTGATGACTTGTTGGAGGGCAATTTGGTGAGAGCAATCTCGGCCATACGGGCTCAAATGCACTTCTGGAAAACGCTTCCGCTGAATGTAATGAGCTGCGTAACCCTGCTAAAAATGATTGTGCTCCCCAAACTGTTGTATTATTTCTCAAATCTCCCACTTTATATCCCACCTAAGAATTTCAGGGACCTGGAACGACTATTCCGGGAGTTAATATGGAACAGGGGGAGGCCGCGAGTTGCTCTGTGGAAAATGTATGCTCTTATTAGTCAGGGTGGGCTAGCTGTCCCTAATATGGAATTGTATTATTTGGCAGCTCAGCTTCAATGGGCGACGAAATGGTTAGACGTCAAGTGTCTGGAAGACACGGCATCTATGCATCCGCCCTGGACCCAGTCTCAAATTTGCCATCTGTTTCATCCCATCGCCAAACTTCCGCGACCACCACAGTTGTATTTGGGTTTAGCTCATAGGTGCTATAAAAGAAGCCTATACCTCACTCGCACGACACTCCCAGACGCCCCGATTTTGCCATTGATGGGAACACCAAGGGGTACCCTAGGCACATCGGAAGCAGCTCTGGCGACCTGGCGTGCGGCGGAACTTGACACTTTAGGCGACTTGTATAGGGACGGTGCATTGATACCGTTTGAAACCCTCGTTGCAGATGCTGAATTACCAGCAGGTCAATTCCTTTTACATACTTCCATTCTGAAGACTCTGACGGCTGCCTGGGGGAATTTGTCAACTGAACCACCAACACACCTCCTGATACAATACTTGCATGTAATGGGAGCGGGATCGCATGTGGTACACTGGCTGGTGGGTGCACTACTTGCACATACGCTGAAACCGATGCAAAATCTCTGAGTAAGATGGGAGACAGACAGAGGTCGGTCCTTTTCCGATAAGGAATGGGACATTATATTAGCGGGCGCTAAACATATACCAAGGAACTCTAGATTTAAGCTCATACAAACATACATCACACAGAGGGCATACCTCTCGCCTGACATGATAAATAGATATTTCTACATCTCTACCTCTGTATGTCCGCGCTGCCAACATCCTGATGCTGACCTGCTTCATATGCTGTGGAATTGTGCGTCCCTTCAACATTATTGGCAGGAGGTGATCACACTATTAGCTTCATGCACAGACACATCGTTACCATTGTCATGGGAAGTATGCGTCCTAGGGCTTTACACCAGGTCCAAAAAGAATAAGGTCACCTCTAGGTTCCGTGATTTAGGTCTCATTACGGCAAAGCGCTTAATAACCAAGAACTGGAAAAATGCTAACCCTCCAGAGACACGCAGTTGGAGACGTTCACTTACAATATGGGCGCAAGCGGAGAGCATAGCGCTGCATAGAGAGGAAACAGCGGGGCTCCGCAAATTTCCCATTGCGCAAAGCTGGGACACCTTACTCACCGCCCTGCGGACAGGTCATGCAGCGGAGGCAAACGAAACTCGAACTGCCGACCTAAGGCGGGTGCACTTATCCCTCATTGCTTAGTTAAGGGTTGCAGCGGCACCTCAACGCACACAGTAGAACACATCACTACACCCCTGGATCGTTATAGATAATTGCCTACACCCCCCCGTTTTTGGATATAGAGAACCTCCCTGCTTGTCGGCAACTGCGCCTTAATATCGGCACTGCTCCGCCCTTTGGCCGGGTATGCTGTTCACATGACACTGCACTGATGATACAGCTTAGTACCTACTGCTTTTGTTCGAACTTTATAGATGGCCTGTTATTTTTTCTTTCCTTTTTTTTTTTATATTATAAGGTTCAGTTTGGTTGATGTGTATTTAAACATATGTCTTATTGGTGCATTCCAGAGTAAAAAAGGGGAGAAAAATATAAAATATATTCTCTTTTTTTTCATGTCCTAGCATCATGTAAATCATACATCCCTCTCTCGCAGTGCATTATTGCCCAGGTCTGACTGGCACGGCAACTGCGCCTTAATATGGGCACTGCTCCGCCCTTTGGCCGGGTATGCTGTTCACATGACACTGCACTGATGATACAGCTTAGTACCTACTGCTTTTGTTCGAACTTTATAGATGGCCTGTTATTTTTTCTTTCCCTTTTTTTTATATTATAAGGTTCAGTTTGGTTGATGTGTATTTAAACATATGTCTTATTGGTGCATTCCAGAGTAAAAAAGGGGAGAAAAATATTTTAAAAAATCTCTTTTTTTTTCATGTCCTAGCATCATGTAAATCATACATCCCTCTCTCGCAGTGCATTATTGCCCAGGTCTGACTGGCACGTTATTTTATTTTTAATAAGTAAGTTGTATAACAATAAGTTCCTGTCATAACAGTAAAGTCTGGAAATGTCATTAATAAGATACAGACAGTGATAATTGTAATGTGTAATATCTGATATGGCGGGAAGAGGGGAAGAGAAAAGAAAGAAAAAAAATGTGTGTAAGGACGCGACGTGACTTCAGGACATAAGCTCGCAAGATGCGCGGACCTGTGATTGGGAATGACACACTAATGTCACTTTTATGTTGCTGCACTGGATAATGTTCTTTTATATATGTGTTTTATATTTTGCTTTTCATATTTGAGCATTCTGTATAAAGTCGTGATGATATTCATGTTAAATACAGAAAATACCAATAAAGATATTTAAAAAAAAAAAAAGAGAACTTCTGACTATGTGGTTATCCTAACGAAACATTAACCCATTTCTTGTGTGCTTGTCCGGCTGTTAAGGAATTAAGGAAATTCTTTTAAAACTGATTTTTAATGAGTTAAATATTCGTACATGCAGACAAGCCGTGATTAGATGGATGGAGGGCTCATCAATTATACTGGCTTGTCGGGCGTAAAATATTTTACACAAATCAGGAAATTCCTCCGACAAGCAGATTTAGAAAACAAGATCGTTGGCTGAAAGCCTTCATTATAGGCGGTTCGAATATTACAGGCCGGTAAAAAGGTTTTGTACAAATAATGATATAGCGCTTTCTGACATAGCACCTGTACTTTTTACATTTAAGTCTAAAATATTCATTATCGATTTTTATTAAATGTCTGCATTCAGGTTCTGTATTTTTATAAACTATAGAATATATGGCGTCGCTTTGAAAACATTTATGTGATACCATGGTTTTTATCATGAAACTGTTTTTCTATGTAATTTGTAATGATTTTAAGTAATCATACAATAAACAATAAACTTGGAACTTGGAAACTTGGAACTTGCACTTCTCTTGCTTCTTTCTGCACCTCTCTTGCTTCTTTCTGCACCCCTCTTAACTCTGTCGGCACCTCTCTTCCCTTTTCTGCAGTTCTCTTGCCTCTTTCTGCACCTCTGTTGCTTCTTTCTGCACTTCTCTTGCCTCTTTCTGTACCCTCTTGCCTCTTTCTGCACCTCAGTAGGTTCTTTCTGCACTTCTCTTGCTACTTTCTGCATCTCTCTTGCTTCTTTCTGCACCCCTCTTTCCTCTTTCTGCACCCCTGTTCCCTCATTCTGTACCTCTCTTGCCTCTTTCTGCAGTTCTCTTGCCTCTTTATGCACCCCGTTGCTTCTTTCTGCACTTCTCTTGCCTCTTTCTGCACCCCTCTTGCCTCTTTCTGCACCTCTGTTGCTTCTTTCTTCACTTCTCTTGCTTCTTTCTGCACCTTTCTTGCTTCGTTCTGCACCTCTCTTGCCTCTTTCTGCACCTCTCTTCCTTCTGTCTGCACCTCTCTTGCCTATTTCTGCACCTCTCCTCCCTCTTTCTGCAGATCTCTTGCCTCTTTC
This sequence comes from Calotriton arnoldi, assembly GCA_963921515.1. Taxonomy (NCBI): domain Eukaryota; kingdom Metazoa; phylum Chordata; class Amphibia; order Caudata; family Salamandridae; genus Calotriton; species Calotriton arnoldi. Next base: position 1,155,833 of record CAWUFW010005307.1, on the reverse strand, counting down.
TGCACCTCTGTTGCTTCTTTCTGCACTTCTCATGCCTCTTTATGCACCCCTCTTGCCTCTTTCTGCACCCCTCTTCCCCCTTTCTGCACCCCTCCTGCCTCTTTCTTCACCTCTGTTGTATTTTTCTGCACTTCTCTTGCTTCTCTCTAAACCTCTCTTGCTTCTTTCAGCATCCCTCTTGCCTCTTTCTGCAGAACCCTTCTCCATCTTTCTGCACCCCTGTTCCCTCTATCTGCACCTCTATTGCCTGTTTCTCCAACTTTCTTGACTCTTTCTGCAGTTCTCTTGCCTCTTTCTGCACATCTGCTTCCTCTTTCTGCAGATCTCTTGCTTATTTCTGCAACTCTCTTGCTTCTTGCCTGCAGTTCACTTGCCTCCTTCTGCACCTCTGTTGCTTCTTTCTGCACTTCTCTTGCCTCTTTCTGCACCCTTCTTCCCTCTTTCTGCACCTCTGTTGGTTCTTTCCGCACTTCTTTTGCTTCTCTCTGCACCTCTCTTGCTTCTTTTTGCACCCCCTTGCCTCTTTTTGCACCCCTCTTCCCTCTTTCTGTACCTCTCTTGCCTCTGTCTGCACCCCTGTTCCCTCTTTCTGTACCTCTCTTGCCTCTGTCTGCACCCTTGTTCCCTCTTTCTGTACCTCTCTTGCCTGTTTCCGCACCTCTCTTGCCTCTTTCTGCACTTCTCTTGCCTCTTTCTGCATTTCTGTTGCTTCTTTCTGCACTTCTCTTGCCTCTTTCTGCACCCCTCTTACCTCTTTCTGCAACTCTGTTGCTTTTTTCTGCACTTCTCTTGCTTCTTTCTGCATCTCTCTTGCTTCTTTCTGCACCCCTCTTGTCTCTTTCTGCACCCCTCTTCCCTCTTTCAGCACTTCTCTTGCCTCTTTCTGCACCTCTCCTGCCTCTTTCTGCAGTTCTTGTGCCTCTTTCTGCACCTCTGTTGCTTCTTTCTGCACTTATATTGCCTCTTTCGGCACCCCTCTTGCCTCTTTCTGCACCTCTGTTGGTTCTTTCTTCACTTCTCTTGCTTCTTTCTGCACCTCTCTTGCTTCTTTCTGTACCCCTCTTACCTCTTACTGCACCCCTCTTCCCTCTTTCCGCACCTCTCTCTTGCCTCTCTTTGCATCCCTGTTCCCTCTTTCTGCACCTCCCTTGCCTGTTTCTGAAACTATCTTGCCTCTTTCTGCAGCTCGCTTGCCTCCTTCTGCACCTCTGTTGCTTCTTTCTGCACTCCTCTTGCCTCTTTCTGTACCCCTCTTGCCTCTTTCTGCACCCGTTGCTTCTTTCTGTACCTCTCTTGCTTCTTTCTGCACCCCTCTTGCCTCTTTTTGCACCCATCTTCCCTCTTTCTGCACCTCTATTGCCTCTTTCTGCACTTCTCTTGCTTCTTTCTGTACTTCTATTGCTTCTTTCTGCACCTCTCTTGCTTCTTTCTATACCCCCTTGCCTCTTTCTGCACCCCTGTTGACCATTTCTGCACCTCACTTGCCTCTTTATGCACCTCAGTTGCCTCTTTCTGTACCTTTCTTGCCTCTTTCTGCATCTCTCTTTCCTCTTTCTGCACCTCACCTGCCTCTTTCTGCACTTCTCTTGCTTTTTTCTGCACCTCTCTTGTTTCTTTTGGCAACTCTCTTGTCTCTTTCATCACTTCTCTTGCTTCTTTCTGCACCTCTGTTGCTTCTTTCAGCAGTTCTCTTGCTTCTTCCTACACTTGTCTTGCCTATTCCTAAACCTCTCTTGCATGTTTATCCACTTCTGTTGCCTCTTTCTGTACCTCTGTTGCTTCTTTCGGCACTTCTCTTGCCTCTTTGTGCACTTCTCTTGCATTGTTCTACACCTCTCTTGCCTCTTTTTGCACTTCTCTTACCTCTTTCTGCACCTCACTTGCTTCTTTCTGCAACTCTCTTGTCTCTTTTATCACTTCGCTTGCTTCTTTCTGCAGCTCTGTTGCTTCTTTCTGCACTTTTCTTGCCTCTTTCTGCACCTCTCTTGCTTCTTTCATCACTTCTCTTGCCTCTTTCTGCACCCCTCTTGCGTCTTTCTGCACCTGTTGCTTCTTTCTGCACATCTCTTGCTTCTTTCTGTACCTTTCTTGCTTCTTTCTGCACCTCTCTTGCCTCTTTCTGCACCTCTCTTGCCTCTTTCTGCACCTCTCTTGCTTCTTGTCACTTATCATGTCATAAGTGATGTAATATGTAACTTCATCAGCAGTGCATTGAGGGAGCGCGAGTTATAGTTAGCTCAGCTAACTATAACGGCTGAATTTCTCTGGGTTCGTATGAGTGTAATGTCAGCCTAACTATAAAATTCCTGTAACCTGTGTTTTTTCCAGTGAATTTACATATATGATCCCCCACAAAGTGATGCCAGCACGTCAGACACGGACCACGAGGAAGGCAGAAGACTGGGTGGCCATACTTCTCTACAGGATGAGTTTGATTTTTTAAAGTTGGACCGGAGAACAAACAACAGATCTTGGCGTGGAAACATGAGACAAAGAGGCATAGGAAGAGGCAAAACAGACGAGGCTGCCAAAGAAAAACAGAATACCAAAGACAGCAGTGGGAAAGTAACGAGGAGCAACAGACAATACTAGGCAATCAACCAAAGACGGTAATAAACCTTTCAGATATGGAACTTACAGATGAGGATCAGAAAAACCTGGCTTTGGGACTATCATTTTGTGAGCCAAAAAAATGTGACTATGTAGAGACTAGAATTGAACTATTTAAATTCATTAGAAAACTGAAGTTGGCTAAATTGTATAAATTAAACACCCATGCTAAGGTGGCCCCCTACTGCTATGAGAATCCCAGAGCAAAATCTTGTAGTAGGAGACATTCAAGTTATGCAAGAGCTATGGGAGCTAGAAGGTTCTAACCATGGCCCTGTAGAACATGCCCAGATAGCAGAAAGGTTGGAAAAGGAGGGTGTCTGGGTATCTGAAGAAGGTGGGTCTACTTTAAAACCCAAATCTAAAGCCTTACCACCCACTCTTAATGATGACAAAGACAAATTATCTGCTAGAGTCACAGCTGAATTTAAGGAGCTGAGGGACTCCAGTGAGCTAGAGAGACACAAAATGAATCCCAGTTTGAGAGAAACCATTAAAAAAATATCAGAGAATCATGATGTAGTGGTCAGGAATGCAGATAAAGGGGGCAATATTGTCCTATGGTCTAAAAAAGCTTATATGACTGAAGCATGTAATCATCTTAGGAACCGAACTTGCTATAAAAAGGTGAACATTGCCCATGTTGAAGAAGTAGGGAGGAGTTTCAATGAGAGACTTACTCATTGGAGAAGTGAAGGGCTCATCAGTAGCGATTAATTTAGCTTCTTGAAAATCGACAAACCAAAGTTAACTTTTCTTTTATCTCATCCCTAAGATACACAAAGATGCCACTAGACCACCAGATAGGCCTATCATTGCAGTACAGGGAAGTCTATTCGAGAATGTTTCTAAATATATAGATACCTTCTTGAAACCTTTTGTAGAAGGGTTATCATCGTACATAAAAGATACCACATATTTCCTCAAGCATCTAAAGAATACGTTGTGGGAAGAAGAATTTTTACTCATGACAATAGATGTCCAATCACCCTACACGAGTATCAAACATGACGAGGGCATAAGAGGAACAGAACACTTTTTCAAAGAGAGGCACATTAGGTTTTACAAACACAATGTGATGCTAACCGAAATGATGAGCTGGTGCCTGAGGCACAACATTTTCTTTTTTAATTATGACATCTTTGAGCAGCAGCAGGGAACTGCCATGGGTCCTTGCTTTGCCCTGAGCTTTGCAAACTTACACATGGGATGGTGGGAAGACCAGGTATTTAATAATCCCCCACTTGAGAAATGGAGCAACAACATCATAACATGGCTCCACTTCATAGATGATATTTTCATCATTTGGCATGGTGATACAGACACAGCTGAGGAATTTGTCAGAGAAATTAATGACAACAGCCTGAATCTTAAATTCACGAGCCACATAAGCAAGACACAGGCGGAGTTTCTAGATGTCAAAGTTTAAGTGGTTAACGATGAAATAGTTACTTCCTTATTCAGAAAACCCAGCACAGGAAATAGTCTGTTACATGCACGGAGCTTCACCCGAGCAGTCAGATACAAAGCATACCACATAGGGAATACCTAAGAGCCAGAAGAATTTGCAACTCAGAGAATAGCTTTACCACTGCTAAAGATGAGATGACCCGTAGGTTTCAGGAAAGAGGATACGACAAACATGCGTTATCAAAAGCTAGTGAAAGAGTAGAAAAGATACCTAGAGAGAGTCTTCTATACAAAAGCAAGCGTAGAGCAGAAAAGAAATTGGAACATCGCTTCATCACCACATATAATACCACTCACAAACAACTTAGAACGATACTACAAAAAAACTGGCATCCTCTAAAAAGTGACCCATTATAGGCATGGATGTACCCAAAAACCCACTGATCACATACAAAAGAGCAGACTTGATCCGTGACCGGCTGGTGCACAGTGATGTGAGAGTGGAAAAGAAAACCTGGCTACGACCGATTGAGGGCTTTTTTTGCTGAAGCAAGTGTAAAGCCTGCAAAAATGGGGAGAATCTTAAAGAATTCAGTATCAATAACATAACCCAAAAGATCAAAGAGCATTACACTTGCAAGAGTGATTTTGTAGTCTATACCATGAAGTGTGGTTGTGGAAAAATGTATTTAGGCAGCACCACCCTACAGGTACATAGACGCATCTTACAACATCTAAGAGCAGTCAAGAATAATGACCACAGTTATGCATTAGCCAAACACAGTCATACCTGCCAAAACAATGATATCAAGAACATCAAATACAGTGTGATTGATGGTATAAAAAGTGATGAAAGAAGAGGGGACAGAGAAAAAAGACTCAGGATACTAGAATTGAAATATATCTTGGCATTAGATAGCATGGAACCTAAGGGGCTCAATGCAGATGAGGAACTGTATGTACACCTTTGACTTCTAAATTGTGTGATTTTTGAATGTGCTTTATTTTGGAGGAAATTGTGATTGTCCAGAACTGCTAGCAGTTTGAATTAGTTCCATTTTGATTAAAATGCATTTAGAAGACCTTTTCTCTCAGTTGGTGACCTGTCAACTAATGGTTTCACTATATGTGTTTTATTTTTGCAGATTATAGAGAATGTGTGTACATTCAGAGTAGACATGAAGACCAGAGAGCATCTAGTGAAGCCACTGCCCTCTCGGGCTTGAAGCCCCCTTCTAGCTATGGGTCTAGTAAGATTGACGATTACTCATGAGCCATAGATATTGAGAGCTTTTTGTAGTGGTGTGTTTAGAATATATCTAGAACATATGTACATCTTTTTATGGGCTTTGACCGGACTTGTGACCTACACCACTAAGCCCACTTGGGCTGAATTGTCAAACTTTGAGTTTTTTGCATTTTGTTTTGGTTAAAGATTTCATTTTGCCCACATGGGTGTCATTGAAAACTTTTCCATGTCTATGAATTGTATTGCCCTGCAATATGTATGATGATATAAAAGCACTCCAAAATGGAGACTCACTTGTTGATGAAGGTGAGAAGCCGAAACGCGTCCTGAGAGAGCGATTTTGTGTTATGGACTGAACCGTGAATAAACCGCTTAGAAGCATTGAGTGCCCCACCTTCGTTATTTTGTAGCAGAGGGATTTGGCAAAATATATATATAGCACTGCGCTAATCCTATACTTAAAAACTTTGATAGAAAAGCAGACATTTGAGGTGAGCAAATTTAGAGTGTCGCTGGTGTTGAGAGTGCTCTTACTGGAGCTGCTTTCCACCTAAACTTGAGAACTACCCAGAGTTCTCTGCTTCTGTTTTTGCATAATTTATTCGTCACTCTATGCCTGAAAGGGTTTTGTTTTGACTTATACTGGGTGCTCCCTTTTGTCTGGACAAAGCTATACCTCTCTGAAGAGCTCTAACGAGAGCGAAACACGTGTCAGGGGTTGCTTTTATTCATTTCAGGTTGGTTTGGATGGTATTTTACCAATCCAAAGCTGTAATACTGTGCCTGGAGTGGTAAAAGGCTTTGGCCATTTTACAGCTCGGCAGGGATAGCACTGTGCTAATCCTATGCTTAAAGACTTTGCTGGAAAAATGGCAAAAGACTTTGCCCCTTTCTATCTCGGCGTGGATAGCACTGCGCTAATCCTATGCTTAAAAACTTTGATAGAAAAGCAGACATTTGAGGTGAGCAAATTTAGAGTGTCACTGGTGTTGAGAGTGCTTTTAGTGGAGCTGCTTTCTACCTAAACTTGAGAACTACCCAGAGTTCTCTGCTTCTGTTTTTGCATAATTTATTCGTCACTCTATGCCTGAAAGGGTTTTGTTTTGACTTTTACTGGGTGCTCCCTTGTGTCTGGACAAAGCTATACCTCTCTGAAGAGCTCTAACGAGAGCGAAACACGTGTCAGGGGTTGCTTTTATTCATTTCAGGTTGGCTTGGATGGTATTTTACCAATCCAAAACTGTAATACTGTGCCTGGAGTGGTAAAAGGCTTTGGCCATTTTACAGCTCGGCAGGGATAGCACTGTGCTAATCCTATGCTTAAAGACTTTGCTGGAAAAATGGCAAAAGACTTTGTCCCTTTCTATCTCAGCGTGGATAGCACTGCGCTAATCCTATGCTTAAAAACTTTGATAGAAAAGCAGACATTTGAGGTGAGCAAATTTAGAGTGTCGCTGGTGTTGAGAGTGCTCTTACTGGAGCTGCTTTCCAACTAAACTTGAGAACTACCCAGAGTTCTCTGCTTCTGTTTTTGCATAATTTATTCATCACTCTATGCCTGAAAGGGTTTTGTTTTGACTTATACTGGGTGCTCCCTTGTGTCTGGACAAAGCTATACCTCTCTGAAGAGCTCTAACGAGAGCAAAACACGTGTCAGGGGTTGCTTTTATTCATTTCAGGTTGGCTTGGATGGTATTTTTCCAATCCAAAGCTGTAATACTGTGCCTGGAGTGGTAAAAGGCTTTGGCCATTTTACAGCTCGGCAGGGATAGCACTGTGCTAATCCTATGCTTAAAGACTTTGTCCCTTCCTATCTCGGCGTGAATAGCACTGCGCTAATCCTATGCTTAAAAACTTTGATAGAAAAGCAGACGTTTGAGGTGAGCAAATTTAGAGTGTCGCTGGTGATGAGAGTGCTCTTACTGGAGCTGCTTTCCACCTAAACTTGAGAACTACCCAGAATTCTCTGCTTCTGTTTTTGTATGTATATATATATATATATATATATATATATATATATATATATATATATTTCTCGAAACTCCTTCTCCTTCTTGTCTTGCCAAGGAAAAACGGAACGGACACCGCTTTCTTTGTGCTGCGCTATTTTATTTCTCGTGCATTCGCCGCCATGACACGTTTCGGGCTTCACAGAGCCCTTGATCACATGACTTGCCACATATTTTCTCCCATATTTAAGGTGACAGTGTGCTAAATTGATGTGATGAACATAAAAAACATACTTTCAACATCAAGTACTGCATTACTCATAGGTATAACATTGTTATGTTACATCACATAATATTTCATTGAATTTGTTCATTTAATAAAATAATTAAATTTATAAAATGATAAAACGGGTTTGGCTGTTATATCTGTAAAATACATTTGTTAGGACACAGTAAAAATATGATAAAACCACTCTCATCCAACGACATCTTAAATACTGATGACGTATTGTCTTTGTAGATGTATTATGAATATACCCCATTTTTATATATAATGGTATTTAGGAAACCCATGCATTGTGCAAATATGCAATATAAATAACTGTATAAATACAAGTTAAAAACATGCCATGATTACATTAAAAGACATTATTTTTGTTACATATATAATAACTAGTTTCCTTGTTATAAATATTAGTTTTTGAGTTACGGCTGGTTTACATTTTACTGTGTCAATAGATGGTTAAATATTTGGCCTCAACCTGATATTTTAGTTGTGTTACAAATTATTGTATCATTCTATACAGTACAATGATAAAGTGCAAATTGGTGCAAATAAAGTGCAAAGTGTTTTTATGCTAGCCAGCATAATAATTACAGTATATAAAGTGTCACTGTGCGTGTATACAATGTCATTGTGTCATGAGCCCATGAACACTAATGACAGAGAAACTATTATGAGAGGGAGGAGGTATACAATAAAAACCATAAATATGTAAACCTATTATTTTAAAATCCAATAATGTGTTGTTAGATATTTTAAAAAACCACTACCTTGCTTACAACCATGTATATAGATCTTCCGTAGTATTTAATCCATGCAGATTTTTGCTGTCCAATTCTAAAATCAGTTTAGTTTCTAAGCGTCTGAGTATGGCTTCTCTGTTCCCTTATCATTATCGATTACGTAGTACTTCAACTCTGTCAGATTTTTATTATGGATCTCGTTGAAGTGACGGGCCACCGGATATGAACTATCTTTATTGGATATAGCCCTTAGATGTTGTAAGATCCTCTTGTGTACTGTGAGGCGGGTGCTTCCCACGTATTTAAGTCTGCAAGTACACTGTAATACGTATACTGCATACTCTGATTTACATGTTAGAAACTTATTGATTTTAATGGGTTTATCTTTGAAGCCTGTATTGTAAGATGTTTTATCCTCCCCGTATTTACAGGCCTTACACATTGTGCATCTGACAAAACCCTTACGATTGTTGAGCCAACTGGTATTTTTGGACAGCTCGGGGCTACTACTGACTAAGTAGTCACTGGTACTGCATGCTTTTCTAAAAGTGACTATAGGTGATGAAGGTATTTTATCCCCTATTATGGGGTCACTTTGGATCATGTGCCAGTTCTTTTTGATGATTTGTCTAATGTTATCTCTTTGTTTACTGTAAGTTAGGATTAACCTTGGACTGTTTACCTTATCATCAGTCCTTGCGGCTTGTTTCAATTTACACTTAGATGGTTTGAATAGTAGGTCCTCACGTGATTTGGCCTTTGTTCGTTCTATGGCTTGATCTATGCTATGTGCCGAATAGCCTCTAGCAAGAAAGCGTTGTTTGCAGCTTTGTTGTGCTCGGTGTAAATCGCTATCGGTACTGCAGATCCTACGTATTCTTAAGAGTTCTCCGTAAGGGATACTGCTTATGTTGTGTTTCGGATGAAAGCTACTAGAATGTAATATAGTATTACCAGCTGTAGGTTTTCGATGGAGACGTGTCTGTATGGAATTGTCTTGAATATACGTCTCTACATCTAAAAAACAAATACTATTAGCACTTATTTCATGGGTGAAGTGCAAATTTAAATCATTCACATTCAATCTACTTATGAGACTTTCCGCGCTTTGTTTAGCCCCCCTCCACACAATAAACAAATCATCTATATATCTAATCCACTTTACGATATTTTCGGACCATTCATTTTTGTACATTGTTCTTACAATCTTCTCCTCCCACCACCCCATGTGGAGACAGGCGTAGCTGGGCGAAAAACTAGCGCCCATAGCTACGCCTCTCTCCTGGTGGTACACTTGCTGTTGAAACATAAAATAGTTGTTATTTAAACAAAACTTAGTAAGGTCCAAAAGCATCCTGTTGTGTGTGTGGAATTCTATAGGTCTCATATTCAGATAATATTCTAGTGCTCTCATTCCATCTCTATGATGGATAGATGTATATAGATTTGAAACATCCATAGATATTAATAAATAATCCTCTTGCCAATCAATGTCTTGTATTTTCCTTAGGAAATCTGTAGTGTCATGTATATATGATGGAAGTCTTCGTACATGATGTTGAAGAAATGAGTCTATATATTGACACATTTTCCACCAGGCTCTGGTTGGCCGAGATTATTGGTCTACCCGGAGGCCGCAGTCTGTCTTTGTGAATCTTTGGGATAAAATAAATGACTGGCATTATGGGATGATCATTTTTCATAAACTTAAATTCATCTTGATTGATCAAACCCAAACTTTTCCATGCCACTAATTTATTACAAAGTTCTTCCTGAATGGTTTTAATTATTCCTCTGGAACTTATTTTGTAGGAATCCCTATCACACAATTGTCGTAGCGCCTCCTCCAGATATTGGCTCTTAGGCCAAATGACCACATTTCCACCTTTATCAGAGTTACGGATTACAATAGAATCGTTGTCCTGTAATTTTTTCATAAGTAGATGATATTTTTGTAGTCTTGAATTATGTCTGTATTTTTGATTGTTTATTTTGACATTAAGTTTTCTAATTTCAGTAGTTATAGTCTCATTGAATGTGTCAATTGAATCACAAGTCATTATGGGCACAAACTTCGATTTTGGTTTGAAATTGGTAACTGGGGCAGCGTTAGCACTGATGCCTAATCTTCCCATTAACTGTTGGGTGGAATTCCCCCGATCATTTTCCGACTCTTCGTCTTCATTTTGCAATGCGTTCAAATCAGATAATAAGTTGATGTCTCCAGCTGTTAATGCTGCCTCCCCGCTTAGACCCGCTGTTGTTGTTATAGGTGCTTGTATTTTATGGGCATTTATTAGATGGAACTTTTGAAGTTTGATTTTTCTAATATATTTGTAGATGTCAGCACGTGTTTGCGGGTAGTTGAAATTACTTTCCGCACAATATGTTAATCCTAAGGACAAGAGCTGTTTCTCCGCTAGGTCAAGATTTATGTTGGCCAGATTGACAACGGAGTTTTCATTTGGCATAGAGTCACTTATTTGTTGTTGCGCCAACCCTTCTTGTTCGATTTCTTGTTGTTTTTGTTTTTTGGTATGTTCTCGCCGCTTTTTTCTTCTATTGCGGCGCTTAGCGTTTCTCCTTTGTTTTGATAAGAGTTTTGCTTCCTGGGACGAAGGGTTTGGCGCCGCTCCTCTCTTAAAAAATTAAGCTCTTCTACCAGAGTGTGCATCCTTTTTGTAAACTTTGTGCCTCCTGATGCCGAAGGAATTGTTTCTGACTCAGTTTCCACAGTTGAGCTTAGATCCGATATTGAGGATGCCGTTTGTAGTTCTTTACTTGTTCCAGCTGTCACGATGGTATCACTGCGATATTTACTGGATTTATTTGCCGCTTTAGCTGCATCATATTTTCTCGAAAATGTAAATATTTGTCCTTGCTCATAGTCATTTTTGTCGCGCTGGAATTTAAACGCTTTGCGTTGTTTAATGACATCTTCTTCCTTCCTCAAGCGCGACAACATTTCCTCTCTCATTTTATGCCCTGCATCTTCTCCTTCAAGTGTTCCAATTTGTAACTCAATTGCAACTATTTGTTTCACCCCTGGGAATCCGACCCACCTCTAGGTATCTTGAAAGGGATCTATGTTCCCACCATTTTTGTTGTTCAAATTTCATTAGTTTTTCTAGTTTCCTGTACAAGTCCTTTAAATTGTTACTGTTGCCTCCATTATCCACTCATCTGTTGTAATTTATAATTGGCGCGCTGGTAGTGTCTGAAAACATTTCATCAGCTGCCTCCTCCCTCCCAGGTAGCACGTCCGCAGCCATTGTATAGCACTGTTTATAACAAGCGTTTATACTGTTGTGTATTTGCCCAGTTTTATCGCTTGTATGCACACCTCTCACCGGATTGATTGTCGGGTATCTCCTACCTTTCCGGCGTCCGCTGTGCTCCCTGCGTCTTCCGACACAAATTTCAACGCTCTGCCGTAGTCCGTAGGTTTATTCCATCGTCCAGGGGCTTGCAACTGTTCTCCTCCTGGAGATTTTGTATAATCCAGTTTGTACCGGATTTGGCTTCTTGTCGCGTTGCCCAGGTTTGAGAGGGGGTCCGTTTTAGCCAGGGAAGCCTCCTTGGAAATAGTTTTCGAAACTCCTTCTCCTTCTTGTCTTGCCAAGGAAAAACGGAACGGACACCACTTTCTTTGTGCTGCGCTATTTTATTTCTCGTGCATTGGCCGCCATGACGCGTTTCGGGCTTCACAGAGCCCTTGATCACATGACTTGCCACATAGTTTCTCCCATATTTAAAGTGACAGTGTGCTAAATTGATGTGATGAACATAAAAAACATACTTTCAACATCAAGTACTGCATTACTCATAGGTATAACATTGTTATGTTACATCACATAATATTTCATTAAATTTGTTCATTTAATAAAATAATTCAATTTATAAAATGATAAAACGGGTTTGGCTGTTATATCTGTAAAATACATTTGTTAGGACACAGTAAAATTATGATAAAAGCCCTCTCATCCAACGACATCTTAAATACTGATGATGTATTGTCTTTGTAGATGTATTATGAATATACCCCATTTTTATATATAAGGGTATTTAGGAAACCCATGCATTGTGCAAATATGCAATATAAGGGTTTTGTTTTGACTTATACTGGGTGCTCCCTTGTGTCTGGACAAAGCTATACCTCTCTGAAGAGCTCTAACGAGAGCGAAACACGTGACAGGGGTTGTTTTTATCCATTTCAGGTTGGCTTGGATGGTATTTTACTAATCCAAAGCTGTAATACTGTGCCTGGAGTGGTAAAAGGCTTTGGCCATTTTACAGCTCAGCAGGGATAGCATTGTGCTAATCCTATGCTTAAAGACTTTGTCCCTTTCTATCTCGGCGTGGATAGCACTGCGCTAATCCTATGCTTAAAAACTTTGATAGAAAAGCAGACATTTGAGGTGAGCAAATTTAGAGTGTCGCTGGTGATGAGAGTGCTCTTACTGGAGCTGCTTTCCACCTAAACTTGAGAACTACCCAGAGTTCTCTGCTTCTGTTTTTGTATTTATATATATATTCACTGAAAAAACCATAGGTTTCAGACACGTTATAGTTACAAATTAGCATTTAAAAACCTTTGAAATTCACTGAAAAAACCATAGGTTTCAGACACGTTATAGTTACAAATTAGCATTTAAAAAACCTTTGAAATTCACTGAAAAAACCATAGGTTTTAGGGACAGTTATAGTTACTTGGACATTGCACTCGTACAAAACCCGTGAAATTCCCCCGTTATAGTTAGTTCAGCTAACTATAACTCGCGCCCCGCAATGCACTGCTGATGACGTCACATATTACATCACTCATGACATGGTCAGTGACATCACTGATGACATCACTGATGACATCTCAAATGACATCACTGATGACATCATCCAGTGACTGTGTGTTTCTGTAAAGTTTAAATATTTTTAATATATATAGGAAAAGACGTATTGAAGAATGAGTGGGTGTGTAAGTGTCTGTATGGATGATTTAGTAGGTGCGTGACTGACTCTATAAGTGAGTGATTTAACGTATCTTACTGAATGCATGGGTTAGTGACTAAACTGGGTGAATGTCTGTATCCGTCTGTCTGTTGCTGTGTAAGTGGCTGCATGTGTTTGTGAATAGCTAAATGAGTGTCTATATGAGTTATTGAATGCTTGTCTGAGTATCTGTATGGGTGCCTGAGTGTTTGTGTGGGAGGGGTGTGTGCAACTCTGTGCATAGATGTGTGAGTGGGTGATTCACTGGGTGGATGGTTTCAAGAGTGCATCTGTGATAGACTGTATGGGTGGGTAAGTGTGTGTAAGAGTGTGTTAGTGAGTGAATGTATGTCCCAGTGGTACATGTGTGAGTAACTACATATGTGAAAGGCAGTATATATGTGTGTTGGAGTATATAAATAGCTATAAGCAAGAGTGAGTGATTGTGATAGTGGCTGTATGGATGAGTGTGTGCTTGTATCAGTGATTGTATAAGAGCGTAACAATGTGCTACTATTTGTATGAGTAAGTGAGCTGGTGTGTGTATAACTGTATAGGTGAGTAAATGGCAGTGTGTTTAATTATTTGCATGACTGACTAGGTGTCTGAGTATCTCTATGGATGAGTGGCGTTGTTTGAGTGTCTATATAGGAGTAAGAGTGCATATGATAGTCCTGTACTGAGTGACCGTAAGTATGAGTGACTGTACGGGTGAGTGAGTGGATGTGTGTGTGTAGACCTAAGAATCAGTGAGTGGGTATGTAGTTATTGGTGTTGGAGTGTCTATGGTTTTGCGAATGGCAGTCTGTAATTTAGAGTGGGTGTATCAAAGATTATATTAGGGTGTGAGGAGGTGCATCAGATTATCACGTGGATGATGTCATCAGTGATGTCATTTGAGATGTCATCAGTGATGTCATCAGTGATGTCACTGACCATGTCATGAGTGATGTAATATGTGACGTCATCAGCAGTGCATTGCGGGGCGCGAGTTATAGTTAGCTGAACTAACTATAACGGGGGAATTTCACGGGTTTTGTATGAGTGCAATGTCCAAGTAACTATAACTGTCCCTAAAACCTATGGTTTTTTCAGTGAATTTCAAAGGTTTTTAAATGCTAATTTGTAACTATAACGTGTCTGAAACCTATGGTTTTTTCAGTGAATTTCAAAGGTTTTTAAATGCTAATTTGTAACTATAACGTGTCTGAAACCTATGGTTTTTTCAGTGAATTTCAAAGGTTTTTTAAATGCTAATTTCTAACTATAACGTGCCTGATACCTACGGTTTTTTCAGTGAATTTCAAAGGTTTTGTAAATGACAATTTTTAAATGTATTAATTGTTATATTAATTTTTTTCATACTGATTTACTACATTTTTAGAAACAATTTTTTTACATATTTTATTTTTTAAATTACATTGTAATTACATTATACATTACATTACAAAAATACTTTCTCAGAATGAATTACTTTAGTTTAAATACTTTGCACATAGGCAATAGACTTTTAAGTACAGTAGTTACAGTTGTTGCAATGGGCAACACATTTTCAAACACAATGCAACATTCAGCTCAATGTGAATTTCTAGTTAAATGCAATTAGTTACTTTATGGATTACTTTTCTAACCACAGGACTGGATCCTAGATTCAGTCCTGGGACATCTCCTGTAAACAGTTGAGTAAAAGCGTTTTGGTTACAGTCGTGATTTTTAAGGAATATTATTGTATTTTAAAAGTTGACACTTAGAAACTTTTCCTCACAGAATCACCAATGTTATCCTATGGAAGGAAATTCACTTAGCAGGTAAAGACTGTTATCGTTACTTTTTCTTACTCAGTGTTGGATCCTGGATCCAGCACTGGTGCATCTCCTGTAAACAGTTGAAAGAATGCGTTTAAGTCATACAGGTGATTTTTAAGGAATATTTGTAGTTTGTAAAAATCAACACTTTGAAACTTTTTGCTGAAAACCAGACAATGGATTCCTATGGAAGAAAATATAAGTTACTGGTAAGTACGGTTAAAATTACTTTTCAGGGTCAGTGCTGGGCTAAAAGATGCAGCACTGGGTTCTCTCCTGATAACAGGTGAGTAAATTGGTATTCGTACTTTGGTTGATTTTAGAGGAATATTATAAAGTTCAAAAACTCCACACTTAGAAGAATTTCCAAGTGAAACCAGTCAATGTTAGCCTATGAAGGTAATTCAAGTTACCGGTAAGTACGGTTAAAATTACTTTTCAGGACCAGTACTGGGCTGAAAGATGCAGCACTGAGGTCTCTCCTGATAACAGGTGAGTAAATCAGAATTCGTATTTCGGCTGATTTTAGAGGAATATTTGTATGTTTCAAAAATCAACACTTAGAAACTTTTTCAGCAAAAAGCAGGCAATGATATCCTATGGAAGGAAATTCAAGTTACTGGTAAGTACGGTTAAAATTACTTTTGAGGATCAGTACTGGGCTGAAAGATGCAGCACTGAGGTCTCTCCTGATAACAGGTGAGTAAATCGGAATTCGTATTTCGGCTGATTTTAGAGGAATATTTTAAAGTTCCAAAACTCCACACTTAGAAGAATTTCCAAGTGAAACCAGTCAATGTTAGCCTATGGAAGGAAATTCAAGTTACTGGTAAGTACGGTTAAAATTACTTTTCAGGACCAGTACTGGGCTGAAAGATACAGCACTGAGGTCTCTCCTTATAACAGGTGAGTAAATCGGAATTCGTATTTCGGCTGATTTTAGAGGAATATTTGTATGTTTCAAAAATCAACACTTAGAAGAATTTCCAAGTGAAACCAGTCAATGTTAGCCTATGAAGGAAATTCAAGTTACTGGTAAGTACGGTTAAAATAACTTTTCAGGATTAGTACTGGGCTGAAAGATGCAGCACTGAGGTCTCTCCTGATAACAGGTGAGTAAATCGGAATTCGTATTTCGACTGATTTTAGAGGAATATTTTAAAGTTCCAAAACTCCACACTTAGAAGAATTTCCAAGTGAAACCAGTCAATGTTAGCCTATGGAAGGAAATTCAAGTTACTGGTAAGTACGGTTAAAATTACTTTTCAGGACCAGTACTGGGCTGAAAGATACAGCACTGAGGTCTCTCCTTATAACAGGTGAGTAAATCGGAATTCGTATTTCGGCTGATTTTAGAGGAATATTTGTATGTTTCAAAAATCAACATTTAGAAACTTTTTCAGCAAAAAGCAGGCAATGATATCCTATGGAAGGAAATTCAAGTTACTGGTAAGTACGGTTAAAATTACTTTTGAGGATCAGTACTGGGCTGAAAGATGCAGCACTGAGGTCTCTCCTGATAACAGGTGAGTAAATCGGAATTCGTATTTCGGCTGATTTTAGAGGAATATTTTAAAGTTCCAAAACTCCACACTTAGAAGAATTTCCAAGTGAAACCAGTCAATGTTAGCCTAAGAAGGAAATTCAAGTTACCGGTAAGTACGGTTAAAATTACTTTTCAGGACCAGTACTGGGCTGAAAGATGCAGCACTGAGGTCTCTCCTGATAACAGGTGAGTAAATCGGAATTCGTATTTCGGCTGATTTTAGAGGAATATTTTAAAGTTCCAAAACTCCACACTTAGAAGAATTTCCAAGTGAAACCAGTCAATGTTAGCCTATGGAAGGAAATTCAAGTTACTGGTAAGTACGGTTAAAATTACTTTTCAGGACCAGTACTGGGCTGAAAGATACAGCACTGAGGTCTCTCCTGATAACAGGTGAGTAAATCGGAATTCGTATTTCGGATGATTTTAGAAGAATATTTGCACAATGGTGAAGGGAGGGCGGGGCCAGAATTGACATCTGTGCAAACACGCCCGTGGCGCGTTTTAAGTTGGGGGATTAAGTCCCCTTGAATCCTGAGGGTCCCTAGGGGCCAACTAGCCCACCAGGAACCTCCAATATGCGCCAGGGGCTGCGTTGCAGAGACGTGTAGAGAGGCCACACCCCTTTACACCTCTCTGCAACGTGGCGTTGTTTGAGTGTCTATATAGGAGTAAGAGTGCATATGATAGTCCTGTACTGAGTGACCGTAAGTATGAGTGACTGTATGGGTGAGTGAGTGGATGTGTGTGTGTAGACCTAAGAATCAGTGAGTGGGTATGTGGTTATTGGTTTTGGAGTGTCTATGGTTTTGCGAATGGCAGTCTGTAATTTAGAGTGGGTGTATCAAAGATTATATTAGGGTGTGAGGAGGTGCATCAGATTATCACGTGGATGATGTCATCAGTGATGTCATTTGAGATGTCATCAGTGATGTCATCAGTGATGTCACTGACCATGTCATGAGTGATGTAATATATGACGTCATCAGCAGTGCATTGCGGGCGCGAATTATAGTTAGCTGAACTAACTATAACGGGGAATTTCACGGGTTTTGTACGAGTGCAATGTCCAAGTAACTATAACTGTCCCTAAAACCTATGGTTTTTTCAGTGAATTTCAAAGGTTTTTTAAATGCTAATTTGTAACTATAACGTGTCTGAAACCTATGGTTTTTTCAGTGAATTTCAAAGGTTTTTAAATGCTAATTTGTAACTATAACGTGTCTGAAACCTATGGTTTTTTCAGTGAATTTCAAAGGTTTTTTAAATGCTAATTTCTAACTATAACGTGCCTGATACCTACGGTTTTTTCAGTGAATTTCAAAGGTTTTGTAAATGACAATTTTTAAATGTATTAATTGTTATATTAATTTTTTTCATACTGATTTACTACATTTTTAGAAACAATTTTTTTTACATATTTAATTTTTAAATTACATTGTAATTACATTATACATTACATTACAAAAATACTTTCTCAGAATGAATTACTTTAGTTTAAATACTTTGCACATAGGCAATAGACTTTTAAGTACAGTAGTTACAGTTGTTGCAATGGGCAACACATTTTCAAACACAATGCAACATTCAGCTCAATGTGAATTTCTAGTTAAATGCAATTAGTTACTTTATGGATTACTTTTCTAACCACAGGACTGGATCCTAGATTCAGTCCTGGTACATCTCGTGTAAACAGTTGAGTAAAAGCGTTTTGGTTACAGTCGTGATTTTTAAGGAATATTATTGTATTTTAAAAGTTGACACTTAGAAACTTTTTCTCATAGAATAACCAATGTTATCCTATGGAAGGAAATTCACTTAGCAGGTAAAAACTGTTATCGTTACTTTTTCTTACTCAGTGTTGGATCCTGGATCCAGCACTGGAGCATCTCCTGTAAACAGTTGAAAGAATGCGTTTAAGTCATACAGGTGATTTTTAAGGAATATTTGTAGTTTGTAAAAATCAACACTTTGAAACTTTTTGCTGAAAACCAGACAATGGATTCCTATGGAAGAAAATATAAGTTACTGGTAAGTACGGTTAAAATTACTTTTCAGGGTCAGTGCTGGGCTAAAAGATGCAGCACTGGGTTCTCTCCTGATAACAGGTGAGTAAATTGGTATTCGTACTTTGGTTGATTTTAGAGGAATATTATAAAGTTCAAAAACTCCACACTTAGAAGAATTTCCAAGTGAAACCAGTCAATGTTAGCCTATGAAGGTAATTCAAGTTACCGGTAAGTACGGTTAAAATTACTTTTCAGGACCAGTACTGGGCTGAAAGATACAGCACTGAGGTCTCTCCTTATAACAGGTGAGTAAATCGGAATTCGTATTTCGGCTGATTTTAGAGGAATATTTGTATGTTTCAAAAATCAACATTTAGAAACTTTTTCAGCAAAAAGCAGGCAATGATATCCTATGGAAGGAAATTCAAGTTACTGGTAAGTACGGTTAAAATTACTTTTGAGGATCAGTACTGGGCTGAAAGATGCAGCACTGAGGTCTCTCCTGATAACAGGTGAGTAAATCGGAATTCGTATTTCGGCTGATTTTAGAGGAATATTTTAAAGTTCCAAAACTCCACACTTAGAAGAATTTCCAAGTGAAACCAGTCAATGTTAGCCTAAGAAGGAAATTCAAGTTACCGGTAAGTACGGTTAAAATTACTTTTCAGGACCAGTACTGGGCTGAAAGATGCAGCACTGAGGTCTCTCCTGATAACAGGTGAGTAAATCGGAATTCGTATTTCGGCTGATTTTAGAGGAATATTTTAAAGTTCCAAAACTCCACACTTAGAAGAATTTCCAAGTGAAACCAGTCAATGTTAGCCTATGGAAGGAAATTCAAGTTACTGGTAAGTACGGTTAAAATTACTTTTCAGGACCAGTACTGGGCTGAAAGATACAGCACTGAGGTCTCTCCTGATAACAGGTGAGTAAATCGGAATTCGTATTTCGGATGATTTTAGAAGAATATTTGCACAATGGTGAAGGGAGGGGGCGGGGCCAGAATTGACATCTGTGCAAACACGCCCCGTGGCGCGTTTTAAGTTGGGGGATTAAGTCCCCTTGAATCCTGAGGGTCCCTAGGGGCCAACTAGCCCACCAGGAACCTCCAATATGCGCCAGGGGGCTGCGTTGCAGAGACGTGTAGAGAGGCCACACCCCTTTTTACACCTCTCTGCAACGTGGCGTTGTTTGAGTGTCTATATAGGAGTAAGAGTGCATATGATAGTCCTGTACTGAGTGACCGTAAGTATGAGTGACTGTATGGGTGAGTGAGTGGATGTGTGTGTGTAGACCTAAGAATCAGTGAGTGGGTATGTGGTTATTGGTTTTGGAGTGTCTATGGTTTTGCGAATGGCAGTCTGTAATTTAGAGTGGGTGTATCAAAGATTATATTAGGGTGTGAGGAGGTGCATCAGATTATCACGTGGATGATGTCATCAGTGATGTCATTTGAGATGTCATCAGTGATGTCATCAGTGATGTCACTGACCATGTCATGAGTGATGTAATATATGACGTCATCAGCAGTGCATTGCGGGGCGCGAATTATAGTTAGCTGAACTAACTATAACGGGGAATTTCACGGGTTTTGTACGAGTGCAATGTCCAAGTAACTATAACTGTCCCTAAAACCTATGGTTTTTTCAGTGAATTTCAAAGGTTTTTTAAATGCTAATTTGTAACTATAACGTGTCTGAAACCTATGGTTTTTTCAGTGAATTTCAAAGGTTTTTTAAATGCTAATTTGTAACTATAACGTGTCTGAAACCTATGGTTTTTTCAGTGAATTTCAAAGGTTTTTAAATGCTAATTTCTAACTATAACGTGCCTGATACCTACGGTTTTTTCAGTGAATTTCAAAGGTTTTGTAAATGACAATTTTTAAATGTATTAATTGTTATATTAATTTTTTTCATACTGATTTACTACATTTTTAGAAACAATTTTTTTTACATATTTAATTTTTAAATTACATTGTAATTACATTATACATTACATTACAAAAAATACTTTCTCAGAATGAATTACTTTAGTTTAAATACTTTGCACATAGGCAATAGACTTTTAAGTACAGTAGTTACAGTTGTTGCAATGGGCAACACATTTTCAAACACAATGCAACATTCAGCTCAATGTGAATTTCTAGTTAAATGCAATTAGTTACTTTATGGATTACTTTTCTAACCACAGGACTGGATCCTAGATTCAGTCCTGGTACATCTCGTGTAAACAGTTGAGTAAAAGCGTTTTGGTTACAGTCGTGATTTTTAAGGAATATTATTGTATTTTAAAAGTTGACACTTAGAAACTTTTTCTCATAGAATAACCAATGTTATCCTATGGAAGGAAATTCACTTAGCAGGTAAAAACTGTTATCGTTACTTTTTCTTACTCAGTGTTGGATCCTGGATCCAGCACTGGAGCATCTCCTGTAAACAGTTGAAAGAATGCGTTTAAGTCATACAGGTGATTTTTAAGGAATATTTGTAGTTTGTAAAAATCAACACTTTGAAACTTTTGCTGAAAACCAGACAATGGATTCCTATGGAAGAAAATATAAGTTACTGGTAAGTACGGTTAAAATTACTTTTCAGGGTCAGTGCTGGGCTAAAAGATGCAGCACTGGGTTCTCTCCTGATAACAGGTGAGTAAATTGGTATTCGTACTTTGGTTGATTTTAGAGGAATATTATAAAGTTCAAAAACTCCACACTTAGAAGAATTTCCAAGTGAAACCAGTCAATGTTAGCCTATGAAGGTAATTCAAGTTACCGGTAAGTACGGTTAAAATTACTTTTCAGGACCAGTACTGGGCTGAAAGATGCAGCACTGAGGTCTCTCCTGATAACAGGTGAGTAAATCAGAATTCGTATTTCGGCTGATTTTAGAGGAATATTTGTATGTTTCAAAAATCAACACTTAGAAACTTTTTCAGCAAAAAGCAGGCAATGATATCCTATGGAAGGAAATTCAAGTTACTGGTAAGTACGGTTAAAATTACTTTTGAGGATCAGTACTGGGCTGAAAGATGCAGCACTGAGGTCTCTCCTGATAACAGGTGAGTAAATCGGAATTCGTATTTCGGCTGATTTTAGAGGAATATTTGTATGTTTCAAAAATCAACACTTAGAAGAATTTCCAAGTGAAACCAGTCAATGTTAGCCTATGAAGGAAATTCAAGTTACTGGTAAGTACGGTTAAAATTACTTTTCAGGATTAATACTGGGCTGAAAGATGCAGCACTGAGGTCTCTCCTGATAACAGGTGAGTAAATCGGAATTCGTATTTCGGCTGATTTTAGAGGAATATTTGTATGTTTCAAAAATCAACACTTAGAAACTTTTTCAGCAAAAAGCAGGCAATGATATCCTATGGAAGGAAATTCAAGTTACTGGTAAGTACGGTTAAAATTACTTTTGAGGATCAGTACTGGGCTGAAAGATGCAGCACTGAGGTCTCTCCTGATAACAGGTGAGTAAATCGGAATTCGTATTTCGGCTGATTTTAGAGGAATATTTTAAAGTTCCAAAACTCCACACTTAGAAGAATTTCCAACTGAAACCAGTCAATGTTAGCCTATGAAGGAAATTCAAGTTACCGGTAAGTACGGTTAAAATTACTTTTCTGGACCAGTACTGGGCTGAAAGATGCAGCACTGAGGTCTCTCCTGATAACAGGTGAGTAAATCGGAATTCGTATTTCGGCTGATTTTAGAGGAATATTTTAAAGTTCCAAAACTCCACACTTAGAAGAATTTCCAAGTGAAACCAGTCAATGTTAGCCTATGGAAGGAAATTCAAGTTACTGGTAAGTACGGTTAAAATTACTTTTCAGGACCAGTACTGGGCTGAAAGATACAGCACTGAGGTCTCTCCTGATAACAGGTGAGTAAATCGGAATTCGTATTTCGGATGATTTTAGAAGAATATTTGCACAATGGTGAAGGGAGGGGCGGGGCCTGAGGTGACATCTGTGCAAACGCGCCCGTGGCGCGTTTAAGTTGGGGAATTAAGTCCCCTTGAATCCTGAGGGTCCCTAGGGGCCAACTAGCCCACCAGGAACCTCCAATATGCGCCAGGGGCTGCGTTGCAGAGACGTGTAGAGAGGCCACACCCCTTTTACACCTCTCTGCAACGCAGCTCTGTGGCGCTTTCTGGATGTACCTGTTGGGCTAGTTGGCCCTCAGGGACCCTCAGGATTGAAGGGGATTTAATTCCCCATCTTAAAACGCGCCACGGGGCCTGTTTGCACACATGTCACCTGAAGCCCCGCCCTCCCTTCACCACTGTGCAAACGCGCCCCGTGGCGCGTTTTAAGTTGGGGGATTAAGTCCCCTTGAATCCTGAGGGTCCCGGAGTCCAACTAGCCCACCATATACCTCCAAAAAGCACCACAGAGCTGCGTTGCAGAGAGGTGTAAAAGGGGTGTGGCCTCTCTACACGTCTTTGCAACGCAGCCCCTGGTGCATATTGGAGGTTCCTGGTGGGCTAGTTGGCCCCCAGGGACCCCCAGTATTCAAGGGAATTCGTTCCCCTCTGCAACGCACCAGGGGCGCGTTTGCAGAGTGGTGAAGGAAGGGGGCGGGGCCTGCGGGCCCGATCGTTTTTTTTTTTTTGTCCCCTGAAGGGGGCTGTGTGGCCCCCTTCCTTTTTCCTGTTTTTGGGCCCTGGGGACCCCATCCCCCAGGGCCTTACCCCTTTTTAAAATTTAATTTAAAAAAACGGGAAGGGGGCCGCGTGGCCCCCTTCCCTGGGCCTGTATTGGCCCGGGGACCCCATCCCCGGGGCATGGCCTTTTTTATTTTCTTGGGAGGGGGCTGCGTGGCCCCCCTCCTCAGGCCATTAAGGCCCCGGGGACCCCATCCCCGGGGCCGGCCTTTCCATTTTTTTTTTCTTTTTTGGGGAGGGGGGCCCTGTATCACTTAAGGTAATGATGACTGTGTATTGAAGGCAAAACCAATGGACAACATTGAAACCCTTTTTAGAGAAATGAGCTAATACAAAATGTTTATATTGTTGATGACTTGTGCTTTCTGTAACCTTAACAGGAGACCCACAGATGTTTCGCCGAAATGTGGGGGGCTTGAAGGTCTACACAATTATTTCGACTGACATAATCTCCCACTGAGATTCTCTTTTTAAAGGGACAGTGGTAAAAATATTTCAAGGAAGCCTGTAAAAATATTTTTACAACTGTGCCTAACAATAGTATGCAGGGAGAATAATTTTACCAATTTAGGTAAACATAATCATTACAATCCATGTTTTAAAATGAGATATATAGAAATGCATCTTCCTTAAGGTTTTCTCTAAAATGGAGTTGACATACTCCGAATGCAAATGTATTCTTCATCGCATTGTCATTTAAGAAGGAATATTTCTAAAGTCTCTGGGGCCTCTCTGGGTAATTTATCAATTTATAGCACAATACTTCAAGACCTCTTAATAACATCCATTTTTTAAAACGGAATCAGTCCGTCAATCTCTCCAATCATAGACGTTTGCAAATCCCAGGTCTTGCAGATCTGTTTTTTAATTAACCTCATTGTGCCCTATTCTCTTTATAATCACATCCTAGAATTTTGCAACTCTGTCAAACTAGCATAAATCAGATAAATCAAAAAGTTATTATAGCAAGGGCTGTGCCTCAAACGTACTTTCCTCTTTTACATTCTGGCTGTTGCAGTTAATACGAAAAATATGGTGCATGCTTAATTTCATCTCTAGTGAATGCAACGAAGATGTCCTTTAATTAAAGCAATTGCATGTTATAAATCAAAATTATAAAAATCAACAAATACATCTCTTCTTAAAGCTAAATAATGTATTTCAGTTTATCATCTATACGACTATTTAAGAAATGTAAAATTGTGGTTTCTCTGGAGTAGGCATATGCATGTAAGATTTTTACCAGTGTGTTTAACTCTGTCTTGTTTCTTTAAATATACAATTTTAGTGGCAATTTGAAAGATATAGCTATATGGCTGACCTCATGACCAATCATAAAACATGTCTTTGTTTTTCTAAGGACTGGACCTCGTATTCGAACCAGGCATGAAGTCACTGAATTTCCAGCACTTGATGACTCTTAACAAGATGTCCCCAGTTAATTGTAATATTTAACTTCGGTGGTTATTTTTGGACACTACTCCACAAAGAATATAACAGACGAATATATATGTTGGACACATATATGTAAATAACAATTCATCACGTTTTATATGAAGTAACGTTGCATTAAATGTGGATTGTGTATATTTTTTCTACATGATGTTTATGTAAATTTGTTATTATTGTGCATTGTTTGTTTGTCACTATATCATGCATATGTGATGGCTTCTGAAGTAAAGATACCGAGCAAAGTGACACGAGTCTTTACTGTTATATATCAGATTTTTCAATTGTGAAAGATGATGGCTCATTGATCCTAACAAAACATACACCTGTGCTAGCAGCAGTGGGCAAATGTGCATGAAATAATAAGAAGCTGACATTGGTTAATACAGACACGGATCAATAGCGTGGTCTTGGACAACAGATAGAAACAAGCATTTGCAATGCAATAGGTCTCGCATTTACGAGAGTTTAAGCTATTCGCATTGTAAATGACAATGCCTTTTATTTATGTGTTTTGCAAACCAACACATATATAAAAGGCATTGTAATTTTGAATGGCAATATTTCAAACTCTCGCAAATGCGAGACCACTTTCATAGTGTCTGCGCCCCTGTCTTTAGATGCTGCTTGCAGTATTCAGGTTACTGTGAGCCGAGTCTAAAGAAAGGGGCGTGGCCACCATTAATGGGAAAGCACGTCATGGGGCGCTTTTACAAAAAAAAACCCATTGGTTCACAAACAAATGTTTTTTGGGGGGTAAAACCGCCCCATGACGTGCTTTCACTTTAATAGTGGGCATGCCCCTTTCTTTAGACGTGGCTCGCTGTAGCCTGAATATGGCAGCAGCGTCTAAAGAAAGGAGCGCTGCCACTATGGTGAAATCATGGTATGGGGGCTTTCAATGCCCCCAAAAAAATGTTTCGTAGTGCAGCCACTTAAGATAAAGTGGACCGCACTGTCAAATTAAATAAATAAAGACGCGTGCCCGCTATACTAAAAGCGGACCGCGCTGCTAAAGTAAATAAAAAAAAGAAACGCAGCCGCTATAGTTAAAGCGGGCGGCGTGCTGCTTGTAGGAAAGCACTTAGTGGGTGGAATAGGGGCAAATCATTGAAGAAAATAGTGCTCACAGCCTCGATAAAGCAGATCGTGTAACAACACAAGTAAAAAGTCCAGTCCTCATGGTAGGTTACAAATGCAGACAAGGCGGTACCAAGGAAGAACTACTAAGCCTATTCATGAATGAAAAGCAACGATTTAGAAAAGACAGTAACAGGAGCCAATTGAAAAGATGGGGGGGGAAATGGGCGGAGCTTCAAGTCCCTACCTGAATACAGCATGCCTCGCAGAGCAGCGCATGAGCTGCCCAGGCTGGACCTAAAAAGAATTTATGGTGTGGGGGTAAGTACACTTTCAACACATCTACTGTAATTGAGCAGCAATCACCGCTTCCTGGAATGAAGCCACTATTATGCTAATTTTAAACCATATAAAGCCCCTAATAAGAACAATTCATACTGACCTATTTCCCTCTTGAATTGCGATCATTAAGTAGTTATGGGTGTGCTGGCAAAGAGGCTCACAGAAGTGAGTCCTTACATTATAAGCCCAGATCAAAAGGGATTTATAGCAGGCAGATATTTACATGAATTAACATACTTCTTGATAAGCTCAATAGATTTAGCTGAGATTAATAAAGGCCCTTAGCTATTATCACGTTAGATGCAGTTATAGAATTTGACATGGTAAATTGGACCTATTTGTGAGAGGTATTGAGATCATGCTGGATAAACGACAATTATATTGACACCCTGATAGAATTATACCGAGCACCGTACGCATAAATCCTAGTGAACAGTTCATTAACTGAGAAAATAAATATTTCGAACTGAACGAAGCAGGGGTGCCCTTTCCCACCTCTACTTTTTGATATTATTTATTGAACCTTTTGCTCAGGTAATAAAGGAAGGCCATAAGATAACCCCTTTTAAGTCATTTGGCCTGCACATAAAGATTGCTCTATTTGCCAATGACATTATTCTGTATACAGCTGATCAAATTACCTCAATAAAGAGGGTTGAGACATTAGTGAAGGAATTTGGGGAAATATCAGCATATCAGATTAACAAAGATAAAATAGAGGTGATCACATACAAAAGTAAGGCGTGAAAGCCAGCTGCTTAAGGAAATAAAATACTTGTGGGTCACAGTAACAGATAGTCTTGCTGATTTACCTGAGAGCAACCTGAAAAAACAGTCTGGGAAATTGATACCTTACTAAAAAAATAGGGAAACTTACCGTATCTATATGCTGAAGAGCAAGCCTAATCAAAATGATCATTCTCTTTAAATTGATTTTCTTATTTAATTTAATTCCCCTGACTTTTCTCAACGATAGCATCCTTGGAATTCAGGGCAAAATAGGCAGTTATTATTATGTGAGGCTAAAAAGGTTAAAGAATTGCTTGGAAAAAGCTCAGATAGAAGCTGAACAGTCGAGGGCTGTCATTGCCAGACTTACAATTGTATTGCCTCCCTTTTCAGTTCAAGAACAGCAGAATGCTTATGTCGCAGCCGGATGATTCTCCGTAGGGAATTTTTATAAGGCCATGCTAAGGGATTGTAATCAAGAACATTTTTTTTATATAAATTTGGAGAGCCATAATTCTTTTTAAAAGTCTGTATTCAAGTTTTTAAAGCTAGTTTAGATACCTGGGTTATGATAAGGAAGATTCTAGGGCATATAATATTGCTTGCATTTGGCTCCAATATGGAATTTTCCGGGAACACCGATGTTCCTGTTAGATAAACTTAGCTAGGCTCTAAGAAACTCAGGGGCAGATTTACAAGCCCCTTGCGCCACTTTTGCGTCACTTTTCCCATGTTAAAAATGACACAAAAGTGGCGCAAGGGCCTTGTAAATAAGCCCCTCAGCATTTACCACCTCGGGAGGCTTGTGAAAAGGCCTAAATCTGATCATTCGGAATAAGATTTTGGAGAAAACATCTGGAATCCTTGCTTGGTTTTAATATATCGAACTCCAGTCGTTGGTGGAAAATGCAAAGGGAGATAGATAGTGATAATCGAGAACAGGAAGACAATATTTGTTGTGGTGTGGCCTCTAAAGAAGAAAGTCACTTTATTTATTTTGGGAACATTTTAACACGGAAGAGGCCAAGCAAGTGGAGTCACATTGAGTATGGGAAGTATAAGTACTGAAGCAGGAGTTTGAGGATTTATGGCAAGTATCATATAACTTACATTTTTCTAGTGTTAAATATGGTGCCTTAAGGAAAAATAATTTCTTCACCTTCATAGTCTTTTGGACTACCCAGAAACTAGCCATGTTTTGGAAAGAATCCTATAAATGCAACAAATGTGGGTTCCAAGAAGTTACTGATGAGGATATATTTTTCAACTGCCAAAGCTTGCGAGTTTCTGGGAGGACATGAGCAGAATATTGACGGCAATCATTAGACAAGAAATTATGGTAAGCCTGAAGTTAATAGTTGTTGGTTACTATCCCATAGAAAATGTGACTCGATCTGACGGTGATATGAGGACTAGAAATAAATAAATGAATACAATTTTGGAACTGGTATATATATTATATGTATTTATGTGGTATTTTTATAGCTCAAACCTAGCCAAAAGGCAGTAGAGAGCTGCACACGGTCATAGACAAGCAAAAAGCCAATGAATGACAAGAGAGAATGTTGGGTTGTGGACCGTTAATGAATTGTGATGTGTTCTTTAAAGCAGTGAGTTTTTAACTCTTTCCTAAACTGGAGGAACGTTGTTGCAGTTCTGAAGGATAGATCCTGAATGGACAGATGTAAAAGCCCTGCTATTCTGTTGTTTCCTATTTGCACATCGTAGTCTGCAGTCTGATGGTGTCCTGCATGCATCTGTGCTGAGAACCATCACAGACGTAAGCTTGTCTGCAACATGGCTTTAAAGATAGTGAGGGCCAGCAAGGGGAGCCAATTGAGTTCCACCAGGATGGGGCTGATGTTATTTTATTGCTCATGGATGAGACGTGCAGGAGCATGTGTGATGCCCCTAAGGGGTGCCAGTGTGGGGGTCTGAGAAGCCATGGAACACCACCATCCAGATGTGAAAGTATGAGGGCTTGAACAACAGTTCTGAAGTTGCTTTCTAGAACAAACAGTTTGAGTTTTTTTAGAAGAGAGAGCTGCTACCAGGCCATCTTTGTTTTTTGCAATGTGTTCCTTGAGGGTGAGGTTGGTGTCCAGAGTGAATTCAAGTGACTTGGCATTTCGTGAAACTAGGGGTTCGAATCCATCAAGGTTCATGTCATTGGGCTAGGTTTGTACTGTATTTTGTTTGTTGTTCTTGGCAAACAACCGGAATTCTGTCTTGGTTGGGTTGAGATTCAGGTAGGCACTTAACATCCAGGTCTGGATGATGTACAAGCAGTGCTTGAGGCACTGGATGTCTGAAGAAGAGGAGACTTTCAAGTAGAGTTGTGTATCAATGGTATATTGGTAAATCATGATGCTGTTTTCTGTAAGCAGAGCACCAAGCAGCCCCATGTAAAGGTTGAAGATGACAGGGGACAGTATTGAACCCTGGAATCTTCACAGGTGATAAGGATCTGGATGCCCATGTGAACAAATTGGTGTTGGTTGGAGGAAAGGTAGTAGGCGACCCAGTGAAGAACATTGCCAGTGAATCCCCTTCTAGACTCTAGGGTCCAAATGAGGGTGTTATGATTATCTGTGTCAAAGGTAGCTGAGAGGTCCAGCACTATCATGAGACAGGGTCCATCTGTGGTCAAGAGGGCATTGTCTACGATGTGTAAGGTTGCAGTCTCATTGCTGCATTGTGATCTGAAGCTAGAGAGGTAGTCATGCAGTAGATTGTTAGCACTGATATGATCATGGAGTTCAATATATACTACTTTTTCAATGATCTTACCAATGAATGGTAGGTGAGTGATTAGCTGGGCTGGTAGTTGGTGAGGTCATCAGGGTCTAGTGTAGGTTTCTTTAGGATTGGGATGATCAGGTCTGTCTTGAGAGTCCTGGGAAGATGCCTTGAGTGATGGAAGTATTGATAATGGTAAGTGGTTATAAAGTATCTCCATAGCCAGCTTTGATAAAGGCCAATGGTACGAAAACATCTTCATAAGAAGTGGCTTATCAGTGAGATCTCATAGAGATAGGGCTTTAAAGGCTGACTGTGAGAAAGTGGATTATTAGTTGAAGTGGATGGTAGTCCTCTTCAAGTAATAATGGCACTATTCCTTACCAGGTCCATTAGTTCTCAATAACGTAAACACAAGCTCAACCCTGGGTAGCTGTAGCACAGAGCAGACAGGAGAAATGTATAAAGTAGTTATCAGTACCAAAATGGTTAAAAAACAAAAAACACAACATAATAAAAATCTCACTGAAATTTATTAAAAGAAAAGAGTCAAATTTAATGAACAAATGGACAACAAACCGACAAACATCTGTTGTGGGGAACCGGAGATAAGATTTTTCAAAATTTTTAGATAGTTCTAGTGCCAAAAAGCACAAAGTGCCAACCAGGGGTATCTGCTCACGCTAGACCAGGTCAAAGTCAAAAGCTAAGGTTGATCATGATGGAGCGTAAGTCACATACAGGGACCAGATTTGTCCCACTGGAAAGTTTACCTTCTGACTTAGTTGTTATCCTGGAGAAAAAGCAATCGGCGGGTTGCGGTGGAAGCTAGATCTGAAGAGGGGCACAGCGATGGCAGCTGGCTCAAGCACAGGACCACTGTGGGAGGCTTGGCTTCTTCAGGAAGTTCAAGACTTTTGACATTGACAGCAGGAAAATCTTTTCTGGAAGTCAGGATCCTTTTGGTGGGGCACACCAGCAAGTTGAGTCTGACTAGCAGTTTGTCAGTTCTTTTTTTTTTAAAGTTCAGAAAAAGTTTTTAGGAGTCTAGTCTTGCAATTTTGAAGGGAGTAAAGAGTACACTTTAACACCAGCTAAGGATTCAGTACCTTTTGGGGAACCACTTGGGGTTTAGGATTCAATCACCCAGAAGCCACTAAAAGGGTCCAGGGCAAATCCAGTTGGAGCTGGTCAGCTGGGCTCAGCTGACTAAGGCTTCTTGCAGCTTTTGTGTTCCTGGAGCTTAACAGGAGGCTAGCCAATGAGCCCTTGGAGTCCATTCTTCTGTCCTTGGTACAAGTGGGGATCAGTGGCAGCCCTTGGGGTGGTTTCTCTCCACAGGCTCAACGGTAGGTGCATTCCTCATTCTGTCTTCCACAGGATCAGAGTTTTTCTATAGAGGGTACTGAAAGTGCCACTTTTATGCCCAGTGCCAGCCCGCGGATAGGGAAAACTCCTGGCCACTACCAAACCAAAGGATTAAGAGTTTCCAGGGGTGCCTCTACCCACTTTTGTAGCACTTCCTGTGTGTTTAAAGTGCCCCTATCTACCTAAAACAAATATGGCAGAACTGTTCTTCCCTTGTGCTGCACTCACTAAGCCCACCCAGAGAAATGGCGAGTATATTGGGCAATCTCGCTCGTGGTCACTCTAAACATGTTCCGGGGAAGCCCCTCTCCCACTGAGATTAGTGCCTAGTTAACTAATAGGAAAAAGCAGGGGCAGGCCTAGTTGTGAGTTACATCTGCTTGTGACAAGGAAGACACTTTTTGAAGTTTAAATAAGCTTTTGGGCACAGACCAAATGGTCATCCTCTCTGGGGTAAAAACATTTCCCTACACAAAAGCCTTTTGTCATTGTCTGAGAGCAATGCACATCTTACCACAGAAAAGCCAGTAACAGTCAGGTGACACCGAACAGTGGCATAAAGGCACAATTAGCTTAGGCAGGTACTGTCGCATGCCGATCAACACATGTTGCTCTATGATTTCTTGACTTCTCTCCTAGTTTCCCCCTTTCCTCTGATTATTTGGTGGCATGTCCTGTAAATTGACCCCCTGGACCTTCCTGTTTCCCTCTCATGCTGTTTGTGTCATTCTATTGATCGCCCATCTCTTGTTCCCATGTTCCTTGTTGTTAAAGACCTCATCCTTCTGCCTGGAATCTGCCTTGGACCACTCCCTGTCCCGCTTTTGGTGCAATACTATAACGACCTCATACTTCTGCTGCTCCCCTGCTTGACTTTCTGACTCTCGAGGTGAGAGCATCTCTTCATACTAGCTCCTGAAAAAGATTTTACCTACATGATCCTGTTCCAGGTACAGGAGCTGCAACACCTGCTGCTGCTCATAATCGGTATTTGGGGTTGCACTAATAGATAAAGCTTGAAGGATGCTTCACTAAAGTACAAGGACTTGATGTTGGAAGTGAATGCATCCATAACGAACAATGGACAATATGCACAAAGAAACTTAAAAAGCTTTATTGTTTTGTGAACTGTGTATATGTAATAAGCTCGATAAGAACAGTGTGTAAGTACGAAGAGTCACAAAGTGTAAAGGGCATTCTTGCAAACATTGTTAAAATATCTTAGCTTAATAACAAATTTTAGGAGGTACAAATAAGGGAAAAGTAGTGTGTGAGACAATATCCTGGTAACAAGAAGTTGCTTATGCGACAATATCCTGGTAACAACGCATCTCATATGTTTTTGTTTCTTTTTAGTAGAAACCTCATAGGGACATATTGAGTGTACACAGTATCAGTAAGGAGCAACTGAAGACAGGTGGCTTCCCATGGGCAAGCAGAAAGGTAAATCAACTGTTGAGACATTCACAAGTGAAAAGTAACACAAAATTGTACATTGTGTTGATGTTCTTCCACCTTCACTTTTCACAGCATCAGGCAGATGGCCTTCAAACTCCCCTTCAGAACCTGGAGAAGAGAAGTCATACACAAAAGAGGCTTTATTCCCTGAAGTTGGAGAAATTGTCTTCTCTCTCATCCCAATCTCCTTTCCCTGAGGCCTTCTGCCATCACACAGTCACAACTCTCTGTGTGTAGGTAATGGGGGTATTGGTGACTTACTCTTCGTTTCCGCAGACTTCCGCCATTGGTCAGGTGAGTGGAGCCTGACTTCTTGACAGGTACATGCCAACTTTCTATAAGTGCCACTTTCAAAATAGCAATTTAAAATACAACTTGACCATTAGATTGGATTTTAAATGATTATTCATTTGAGTCCCTGAATCATTGTTTCAGCTATTCTCAAACCGAAGTTATGCATTATAATGTGTTACAATGTAACTTAATATTTTTCTGTGGGGAAGCCAGCATTGCCACAGCGAAAGAAAAAATTGGAGAATTTTCACTGCCAGGATATGTAAAACTTTAGTAAACATATCCTACTTTTTAAATGCCATACACTCTGCTCTATGGACATTTAGGGCCTACCATAGGGGAGACTTATAAGAACTAAAAAAGAAGGTGCATGCCTGGGAAGTGGTTTACTGTGCCAGGTCAAATTTGCTTTTTTAAATCTGCACACTCAGGCTGCAATGGCAGGCCTGAAGACATGCTTTGTATTGTCATTTTAGTGGTGGACAATAGGTGCTGTAGTCCACTAGTGGCACTTTACTTACAGGCCCTGCTTAATCTGAGTACCATATACTAGGGACTTATAGATAAGTTAAATGTGCCAATCAGGGATTTTATCAAAGTTGATACGTTTTTAGGGTTCAGAACCCATGCACTGGGTCCTGGTTAGCTCGTTCCCAGTGACCAGAGTTTCAAAATCATCAGCATCAGTCCACAAAAATGGGGAGATGATGCAAAAAGAGGTATTTTATGGCATGACACGGAGGCCAACATTATGCAAATCTCCTTTATTGCCACAACTCAGCAGTAACAATGAAGAGAATATAGAACTTTAAACAACATTCCGTTATAGTATATAGAGCATGAGCACACATCCATCTTCCTTCTTTGTTGCTGCTGCTCAACAAGATAAGTACCCTCACTTTATTCGTGCTTCTACAATGCATATGCTTGCCTGCTTGTGCCTGCTTATAGCATAACTGGGTCCCATTGACCCTACTATGCGATGTCTCTTGTTTGAAAATGCCTTTTTCAATTTCTTGTTTACTTAGACCTTTAGACTCTTCTGTGTCTTTCCCCGTGGGTCTTTAGACCCTTCAATTCTGCCTTGTTGCGCTCTTCTTCTTTCCTCTCCGTGGAATATTATAATCTATTTCCCTCCGTGGCCCCACCGGGGCCGAATTTTCTAATTGCTTAACTTCACTTTCCTTCTGCACGCGTCCCTTCAAAAGACGCGATCGCTCACCGTTGCCTAGCAGCCCTATCAACGCGACCAAGCCTTGCGCGTCCACACCTCAATTACCCCAAGCCCTACCGGACATACCGTCTTGTCTTGTGCGCCCGCCCCGGCCTCATCTTACTCACTTTCGTCCACTCCCGGCTCCTCAAAGCATACCGTGACTCTTCTTCCCCCTCCGCGATGCGTTTTCAATCGCCCTATGCGGGGGGACGAAGATTAGAGAAAAGACCATTAAAAAACAACCACGCACGCTAGAGACGTGCGTGGTTGCCATGACTACAGCAGGCAACATTGGCAGTTGCTGCTGTTAGACAAAAGGACACTCCCGGATATTATCGCTACGCTCCTTCGCTTACCTGAGGAAATTAACCCCTTTGCCTGAGAAAATTAACCCTTGAGGTTATCTCCCTTCTGGCCCGCTTTTAGATAAAAAAATAAAAAAAGAGGAAGCTTATAATTACTACAAAACAGTCAACCCTTACTCTGTGTTAAAAAAAAAAAAAAAAAAAAGACAAAGGGAAGATTTAATATACCGGATTTTATTCATTATTATATATATTTCCCTACAATGTCTCTTAATCCGGACTCCAACCTTGAAGGTAAGCTCGAATCCATGGTCTCTAAGGCCATGGATAAGGCTATGGATTCTTTCAACGAGACAATTAATAAAAAATTTCAAATGCTGTCAAGGGCATGGCCCTCCACCAGTACTGCGCATACCTTTGGCGCAAAAGAAGGGGCAGTTAAGGCCCCAAAGAAAAGAGCCGCAGCAGAACACCCTGTTGATTCTGCTAAAAAGACTAAGAAAACAGCAAAAGCACATGACTCACGCTTCTTAGGCGGTGATGAGAACGATGCCTTGGGCATCACAGAAGGGCAACAGACAAACTCTGAACCCGCTATTCACATTGACAGCGATGAGCAAGATGAAGCAGAGATAGATCTCTCCTGTTCATCAAATTTTGACTCGGACGACGAGAACTTAGGAGTCAAAACACCGGGTGGCTCTGAAGAGGTAAGCAAGGCCTCAGGCTCAAAAATGGGCATTACCGACCCCTTCGGGGACAATATGTTCGACCCCTTGTTAATTAAACACCCCTTATCTCCAGAATGGTTCCCTTCCCAACATGTGGCGGACTACATTACCTTCTGGCTCAGGAAAGAAATCCCTAAGGAAGTCAGATCGAAACTGAGATCCGAGTGCCCGCGCCCATCCCTTCCCGACAAAATCGCTATGACCCCTGAACTCGACCCTAAGGTCGTGGCTTTTATAGCCAAGGGTGCCAAAGACCCTAGGAAAGGGATTGACAAGAGCCTCAGATCATGTCAAGACCGCCTCTTGGACACAATTGGCCCAATAACCAAGATTTTTGAACTAGCCGAAAGCGCCTATGTTGAGGGGACACCTATAGACCCCAAAGAATTACGCCAATGGGTCCAAAGGACAATCTGCCTGATTGGCAATGCTAATACTGCTATTTCTAATGAACGGAGAAAAGGAATTCTCCTGAAAATAGACCCAAAACTAATTGACTTAGCGAATAAAGAAGGAGGACCCTCTTCTCAAGGACTCCTCTTTGGAGAAGACTTTATTCGCGACATGGCTAAATATGTTGGCGCCTTTAGTTCTATCCAGAAGTCACAACGCGACATCAAAAAAGTATTTTTCAAGACAAAATTTTTGGAAGGGCCGGGCGAATGCGGGGTCGGTTCCCCGGCCGTGGACAATCATCCTCTAGACCCTTTCTGGGACGAGGCTCAAGATTCCAACAGACATCCTTTTATGGAGGCCAATCTTTCTTCCCGCCAAGACAGAGAAACCGCACAAGACCCTTCCGGGGAGAGAGAAGAAACAGAGGTTTCTCCACAGGTAAGAACCTTGAAAGACCCTTTAGATTCCCCTATAAAGGTGGGAGGGAGACTAGCCCTTTTCTCTGGGAACTGGACTATGATAACACAAGACCCGTGGGTTCTAGATACAGTCAAGGGTTACAAAATAGAATTCCTCGATACCCCCATTCAAACAAAGAGACCTCAAGAAATAACCTTCTCTCGGGAACAGAGAAATATGGTCTCTCAAGAAGTAAAAGATCTGTTAGCCAAAGGGGCAATAACAGAGAGCTCCCAAACAGGTTTTGTGAGCAATATTTTTCTAGTGGAAAAGAAAAACAAAGGACAGAGACCTGTCATAAATTTAAAAAGCTTAAACGAATGGGTAACGTACCACCACTTCAAAATGGAGGGAATATACCTCCTAAGGGACGTTTTGAGAAAGGGAGACTGGTTAACACGTCTAGACTTAAAGGATGCCTATCTAACTATCCCGATTTGGCACCCACACAGGAGATTCCTCCAATTCACATGGGAAGGAAAACTTTGGGAGTTTTGCACCCTCCCCTTCGGGCTTTCTTCAGCCCCTTGGTGTTTTACCAAGGTATTGCGCCCGGTAGTAGCATGGCTAAGGGAAAGGGGCGTAAGGTTAATTATTTATCTGGACGATATCCTCATAATGGGTCAGTCCAAATCGACGGTAACTCGTCACACGGATCTTACTATCCGCCTACTTCAACATTTAGGCTTCGTAATAAACACAAAGAAGTCATGTATAATACCAAGCCAAGAAACTCAATTTCTGGGTTTCATGGTCAACACACTCAATGCAGAACTGAAATTACCAAGGGAAAAGATAAAGAAACTTCGGAGAGAGCTCAGGAAGATTCTATCAGTGGAATCCTTTCCCCTGAAACTCTTGGCCAGGATCCTGGGACTCCTTTCTTCGACCATCCAGGCAATTTTTCCTGGACCTCTACATTACAGGGCCCTTCAGAGACTGAAAGCGAAAGCTCTCAGAACGAATCTCTCCTATTCTCAAATGACATGTCTAGACCAAGACTCGAAGGAGGAACTGACCTGGTGGCTGAAAAATGCGGAAGCCTGGAATGGCAGGGCCATCTTTGGGGAAGCCCCAGAATTAATAATAGAATCAGATGCGAGCCTAGAAGGATGGGGTGCCACATGTGGCGACTCATCAATAGGGGGTCGTTGGACTCAACTCGAGAAGGAGCTACATATCAACTGCCTGGAACTACTAGCGGGTTCTTTCGCGGTTCGAAGTTTCACTCAGAATTCAATGAAATGTTGCATAATGCTGCGCATGGACAATGTCTCTGCAGTGAAATACGTCAACAAGATGGGGGGACCACATTCAAAGGGTCTTACGGAAATAGCGAAAAGGTTCTGGAGCTTTTGCTTGAACAAGGGACTCTCTGTTACAGCAGAGCACATTCCTGGTTTGAACAACGGCGTAGCGGATTGGTTCTCAAGGAATTTCAAGGATTCCAGCAACTGGAAACTAGACGAAGGAGTTTTTATGATAATACAGGACAGATGGGGTCCGTTCGGGACAGATCTTTTCGCAGACAGACTGAACACCCAGCTAAAGACCTTCTTCAGCTGGAAGCCGGATCCTCAAGCATCAGGGGTGGATGCCTTCCTCCAGAACTGGCGAGGCTTAAAGCCTTATGCCTTCCCGCCGTTTGTCATGCTTCCACGTCTTCTCTTACATGCCCGTCGTTACTTACAGAACATGGTAGTGATAACCCCTCTTTGGAGGTCGCAGGCATGGTTCCCGGTCATTTTAGAGATGACTGTAGACTTTCCAATCCTAATACCGCCTTTCAAGCAAATACTTCGGGGTCCGGAGGGCGAATCTCACCCTCTAATAGACCAGGGTCTATTGACCTTGACGGCATGGAAGATTTCAGGCGACAATGGAAAATCCCAGGGCTTTCGCAGGATGCTTTCCAACTCATATCTGAGTCTTGGGCACCTGGAACAAGGAAGGCATATCGACTGGCGTGGAACAAATGGGTTCGCTGGTGTATTCAACAACACTACGATCCCGTTTCAATTGATTTAGTTCACGTAGTTAATTTCCTGTCGGAACTGTTTGCCTCTGGTCTTTCTTACAGAACCGTTAATGTCTATAGATCAGCAATAGCTGCGGGTCATTCCTTAGTTGATGGCGTCTCGGTGGGACAAAACCTTTTAACAAAGAAAATTATGAGAAGTATGCGAGTTCTTAATCCTCCAACCCCTAAATATACGGCCTTATGGGACGTAAGAAATGTTTTACAACTTATATCCTCTTGGGGAGACAATGCTAACCTTTCTCTTAAACGTATATCTTACAAACTTACTGTATTGCTTTGCTTAGTTTCTTTTAGACGAACCTCTGACGTTAAGGCTTTAGATGTTTCTAGCAGAGCTTACCAACCTGAGGGAGTTTGTTTTTATCTTAAGAAAAGGACCAAAACCATGTCATCTTCTATTTTCTACCCCTTCTTCTCTTCGAATGAAAGTTTGTGTGTTGTCAAATGCCTAAAAGAGTATGAAAAGAGAACTGCCTCTTTGCGGGGTGTTGGATCTCAACTTCTGATCTCTCACAGATTTCCCCATAAAGCAGTTTCATCTCCCACGCTTGCAAGATGGGTGAAAGAAGTGATGAGCGAGAGTGGTGTCGATGTGTCTATCTTCGGTGCACACTCCCTCAGAGGCGCATCGGCTTCTAAAGCTTTTATGTTAGGAGGAGGACTCCAAGATATTCTTAGAGCCGCTGACTGGTCAAATGAAAGTATGTTTAAAAAATGTTATTTTAGACCAATCAATAATGTGATTGACAATGTGCTTAATTCACTTTAAACTTGCATAATGTTGGCCTCCGTGTCATGCCATAAAATTTAGATTTTTCACAGCCTGGTGGGCAGAAAATCTGGATTTTATTAAGGACACGGAGGCTAAGATTATCCCACCTCTTTGTTAACCCTCCCTGGGTTTCTTCCTTTTGACCTATTGTGTCTCTTTTTCTTCCAGAATAAATCGTCCTATGGATAACTATTATTTAAAGAAAATCCTTCACGTCATTTCGAAGTTATGTTTCTTGTTCGCAGCACCGGACTAAGACAAAGAAGGAAGATGGATGTGTGCTCATGCTCTATATACTATAACGGAATGTTGTTTAAAGTTCTATATTCTCTTCATTGTTACTGCTGAGTTGTGGCAATAAAGGAGATTTGCATAATCTTAGCCTCCGTGTCCTTAATAAAATCCAGATTTTCTGCCCACCAGGCTGTGAAAAATCTAAATTTTCCTACACTGACCATTGTGGGATTGTACAGGAAGCAGGGGTGTGTGAGATGAAGCAAGCTTGGTTTCACCAATGGGCTGTCATATTTTCTTTATAGTTTAACAGTGAAGAAGTCATTTGTGAGACTGAAAACATATTAAGGAATGGCATGCCACATAGAGATATGTGGGCAAGAGTCTGTTAAAAAAATAGGTTGCTTCCACCCACACTAACCGCTAGGCTACCTCTCCTGTTGGTCTGATTCATTCATTACTGGAGACCTGAGGTATCCCTCTTGAGAATATATCCTCACTCTCCCTTATGTCAGGAACAGTGAGGGAACTAAGTCAAGCAATAGCTTTAGGATCACAGGTAAACAAGAATAGATAAGGTTACACAGATATGTCCCTCCAGGTTTTTGGACTGTCTGTAGAAAGATTGAAATGTTCAACTACTACATCTATTATGCAGATTGAAATTTGTCATCAAAGTAGTGAAGTAGTCATACGTCACAAATAACACATACTCTATAGGAAGTTCAAATAACTAATGTATCTAATAGATGTGATGTTACATCAAGAAATTGTAGTGAATCTCATATAAGTAGTCTGCCAGCTACACCTGAGTCTTACTAAACTTGAACAACTAGAAGTGAAAGGGCATTTGGAGAGTCAAGTGATACCCCATGTGCAAAACAAAACTTTATTTAAAAAAAGTTCAAACTTAAATGTGCCAATCAGGGATTTTATCAAAGTTGATACGTTTTTAGGGTTCAGAACCCATGCACTGGGTCCTGGTTAGCTCGTTCCCAGTGACCAGAGTTTCAAAATCATCAGCATCAGTCCACAAAAATGGGGAGATGATGCAAAAAGAGGTATTTTCCTACACTGACCATTGTGGGATTGTACAGGAAGCAGGGGTGTGTGAGATGAAGCAAGCTTGGTTTCACCAATGGGCTGTCATATTTTCTTTATAGTTTAACAGTGAAGAAGTCATTTGTGAGACTGAAAACATATTAAGGAATGGCATGCCACATAGAGATATGTGGGCAAGAGTCTGTTAAAAAAATAGGTTGCTTCCACCCACACTAACCGCTAGGCTACCTCTCCTGTTGGTCTGATTCATTCATTACTGGAGACCTGAGGTATCCCTCTTGAGAATATATCCTCACTCTCCCTTATGTCAGGAACAGTGAGGGAACTAAGTCAAGCAATAGCTTTAGGATCACAGGTAAACAAGAATAGATAAGGTTACACAGATATGTCCCTCCAGGTTTTTGGACTGTCTGTAGAAAGATTGAAATGTTCAACTACTACATCTATTATGCAGATTGAAATTTGTCATCAAAGTAGTGAAGTAGTCATACGTCACAAATAACACATACTCTATAGGAAGTTCAAATAACTAATGTATCTAATAGATGTGATGTTACATCAAGAAATTGTAGTGAATCTCATATAAGTAGTCTGCCAGCTACACCTGAGTCTTACTAAACTTGAACAACTAGAAGTGAAAGGGCATTTGGAGAGTCAAGTGATACCCCATGTGCAAAACAAAACTTTATTTAAAAAAAGTTCAAACATAAATAGGCTAAAATTTGTTTTAAAAACAGTTTGATATTTATGTATATTGAAAACATATTGCTTCTTATAGCTTTTATATAACTAAAGAAATGGTGTGGTTTTTTTAAATGGAAAAAACAAATTGTTAATTGTCATTATAAAAAAGTATATGTCAATCTTTAAAAAACTACAATTATATATAACACAACTGACTATTTTTTTTACATAAAAAATGTTTGTTTGTTGCATCAGTCCTACATGCCTTCAGCAGCTCAGGAAGCATCCTGTCCCTGGGTGGATGCCTACCCATATGTTCATCCTCACTGTCAGAATTATCAGAAATTATTTTAGAAGGCATGCCTTTCCTGATTGCATTATTGTGTAACATAGCACATGTGGCTGTAATCTTACATTATGATGTAGAGTCATACTTCAAAGAACCTCAACTCTTATGGAGACAACAAACTTCCCTTGTAGTAAATTAAAGGTCCTTTTGATAACAGATCGGGTTCACTTGTGTGCATGATTGCAATGTATATCTCTCTTGCTGTTTGTGAATTAAAGAATGGTGTCAGTATCTAAGGGCTGAATAAAGTCAAACTGTTGCCTGAAAAAATATACTTATTTTTACTAATCAGTAAAAACATACTTAGGGGCCGATTCCGATCTCGGCCGGTAGGGCTCCGAATCGGATTCGGCTTTACCGGATCCGATTCGGAGCCCTGTTTCCCGACCGAACCGTACACGGGTCCGGCCGAGCGAGTACGATGCGAAATCTCCGACCGACTCGTCCGGGCGTCCCGACCGCTCCGACCGACTCGCTCCCGGCTCGAACCGCTCCGACCGACTCGCTCGGACTCGACTCGCACCGCGCAATGGAGACGTTTCCCGGCCGG
The DNA here is from genome assembly GCA_963921515.1 of Calotriton arnoldi. Taxonomy (NCBI): domain Eukaryota; kingdom Metazoa; phylum Chordata; class Amphibia; order Caudata; family Salamandridae; genus Calotriton; species Calotriton arnoldi. The sequence continues at coordinate 1,114,316 of CAWUFW010005307.1, read as the reverse complement.
GTAAGTACGATGCGCGCCGCGAGCAGTCCGACCGAGCCGCGCACTCCGGCTCGTAAGAGCTGTCGGAGCCGTACTTTGGGGGTCCGTGTCGGACCCCCCTGTATGCGTAGCCGCGCGAGTCGCACACAGGGGGGACCCATGGGTCCCCCTACCTATGCGTGTACGGCGCGAATCGCTTCGCCGCGTACCCGCTGTAGGGGCGCCCTTGTCCGACTCGCACCCATTGAGTCAATGGGAGCCCGCGTACGCGTTGTACGACCGGCTCCCATTGACTTCAATGGGAGTCCGACCGACTCGAGTCCGATAACATACGGACGCATCGTACTCGTTCGGTCGGACTGCACGGGTCCGATTCGGTCGGAAATCTCTCCGGGTCCGGCTCGGTCGGAGAAATTTCTGGCCCGAATCGGAATCGACCCCTTAGTGTTAAAAATATAATTTACTTCAAAACGTACTCTTATCAAGCTAGATGGTTATATAGAGCACAATGTCTAAAAATATAGATGCCATAAGGCATTGCAAACCACCTGTATATTAAGAAAGTTGTGTATATTAAGAGATGATTCATATACGTGTACTCATCTCTGAAGATGGAAAATTGAAGATATGGGTTCCATCCACTCTTCCAATTACATTTGGAATATGGGCAATAGAGTAAATGCTACATTTGTTGTTTGTAAATTGGCTGGTGTGTGTGAAACTAATTATCAACAAGTAGTTATTCTAGCATGGTATCTAGACATTTTTAGAATATACTTGACAGAACACTGTGATATTCACCCAGCCTCTGCTACTGTACCCTGGTAACTAACAGATACAAAGTAATAAAGGTTGCACAAAAAATAATATGTGTAGGGATAGCCAATCTTCCTTCTGGGTCGACAGCTCTAATACAGTTTCCAGCTCGGAAATCAAATTTAAAATCACCTCTTTACTAAATCTACTGTAAACTTACTCATCTACTCGTTCAAACAAGGTCACCCTCTGTCTAAAAATCTTCTCTCATCTCTTCCCTCCTCTTCCTCAAAAGAGCATAGAGTGCTGCAATTGTGAAAGTTCCCAATGTATCTTGGGTGATTGTTTTATGCATTGCGTCTGATATAACTTGATGGTACTTTGCATGTGCTCTTTGTGAATGTTTGTACATTCAAAGTGTTATTCTGTAACAGGATATCACAATTTAGAAATCGCAAACACCAATTGCTAAATAGGAAATATTTGGTTAGCCACGCTATTTTAGTGAACCTATATTTAGTGACACATGATACATCAGAGTTGGCCAATTCATCTGTTACAATTGATTTGTAACTCACTAAACTTTGATAAATCAAACCCTAGATTTGTTTAAGAGAGTCATCAGTAGCCTACCAATGGCAGCAACATAACTTTATATAAGAATCCATGCTCACTAGGTCGTTTAAAAAAACATAATTTCATACACTTTTGGGCTCGGCTCATGAAATGTGGAAGATTAAAATGCATTATGTAAATATTCCAATTAGTCTTGCCTAGTCTGGAATCAATTTTTTAAAAGCTCCCATCCTATAGGTGAAAAAAGAACACATTTTGGCTTTCATTGCTCTATTAATCGCCGAGGCAGACAGGCTCTCCAATTTTTTGTAACACCTGCAATGAGCATAAATTAACAAGGAATACCTCATTTTGAGCTTTGCTAGATGGTATCTCGGGGGACGTAGTGTCCGATGATAACATTCCCAAATGTTTATGGATGAATGTAGGATGTATATGATGTCAATCTTCTACCAACATTGAGCTTTGTGGCTTTTAGAAAGTGCCAGACACTCAATTTAGAGGTATTCTGCACCAGTTTAGAAGAGTGATCGTACACAACTAATGCATTAAGAGGTATCTCTAATCCAATAAGGGTGTCAGATTTCACTCACGTTTCTGCAGGAACGTCATACAAATGATGAAAGGTCCTCAACCTCTCCTGGTCACCTATTGTACCCAACGAAGTCAAAGTACCAATATTAAATCGGGGAAGAAAAGAGAATACAAGGAGGAAAACAAAAAGATTCCACGTCGCACCCCACTCTGGGACACAACCAGTCAGCCAATAGAAATCTCTGTTAAGAGAAAAGGATAGACCAAGAGGTAAGTATGCAGGGTATTTCTAATCCTACAAGTAATTTTTTTGTATGCATGTTTTATATCTACCTGAATAATTCCCTTCTCCCAGGTATTCTGGTGACCGATGTAAGAGACAAGGTATCTTATGTCTAGAAAGAAAAAGGTATATGAAATAAAGTATTCTAGGCTGAAGCGTAATGAATGAGAAAAAATTTAGAAGAAAAAACTGTACAGAAACCCACCTAAAACATGTAATGACCGACTAGAGTTGTTCCAACATTAAGGTTCTCTGTGACTCTATTAAATGCACTGCATAGTCCAGCTTAGCTTCAGGTAGACCTAACAATGTCTACAGGAATCTACAGGACTATTAAAGATAATTAGCAGCAAGAGCCGACCTCCATAATTCTGAGCCCATGTCAGATAAGTAACGTAAATAACTCAAATTATATTTAGTAAAGGCAGTGCAAAAGCGCTGTTACCGTAAAATAATTATGCAGCTTTGTCTCTGTTTTGTCTTTTTGATTCAGGTCTGAAACTCCCCAGGGGTCTGGAGCCTACTGCCGGCGTGACGGGGACCTCGAGAGGACACGAGAAGCCAGGGAAAATGGAAAGCAGGTCCAAGGAACACAGACTCAACAAAAGAATGCCGACGCTGCCAAACGATGACCCGGAAGTGCAGGTAAGTGACCCAGAAGGATTACTGTTTCCCGACGCAGGAACACGAAGCGTCTCCACTCGGGATCACAGGGCTTTTGAGTTCCCCGGCCGGTTCCTGCGCAAGCGCTAGCGGAAGCCGGCCTTCTTTGTAGTTCGCCGGTTGTGCAGACCAGCAATCGTGACAGTACCCTCCCCCTATAGTCCCCCCCACCAGTTTAGGTTTATCAGGATGTCTTCTGTGAAACAGACTTAGTAGACGAGGGTCGTGCACATGACTGGCTGGTTCCCAGGTACGATCTTCCATACCATACCCTTTCCAAAGTACCAAATACTGGAGTTTACGTCTCACCCTTCTCAAGTCAATAATAGCCTCGACTTCATTTTCAGATTCATTGTCTACTATCATGGGGACTGGAGTGTCAGGGATATGCATGGCAGGTTATACAGGTTTCAGAAGAGAGACGTGAAACACTGGATGTATTTTCAATGTAGCAGGGAGGTCTAATTTCATAACAACAGGATTTATAACCTTTCACATCTCGTAAGGGCCAATGTACTGAGGTTTGAATTTACAGAAACCCTTCAGGGCAAGATTCTTAGTAGACAGCCACACTTCGTTCCCTTGGGTATACATGGGCTCCGCACGTCTATGGAGATCCGCCTTTCACTTGTAACTTGCTTTAGCCTGTTCTAAGTTAACTGTTGCTGTCCTGTGTATTTCTTGTCGATTCTTCACAAAGTCAAGAGCTGCAGGACAGGCAGAACAAGGCGGGGATAGCATGGTTCATTGGTGGAAACCATAATTACAATAGAAAGGAGAGTAAGCAGTAGAGGAGTGGCAACTATTGTTGTAAGAAAGTTCAGATACCCATACAAATATGTCCCAGTCTGATGAGGAGTGTAACAACTGACATCGTATATACTGCTCAAAACACAGATTTACTCTCTTGGTCTGGCCATCTGTCTGAGGGTGATGCTTAGAGGACAATCTTACATCTATCTGCAATAAGGCACCCATCCCTCTCCAGAAATTGGAAATAAATTGAGCTCCCCGATCAGATACAAGAACAGAGGGAAGGCCATGGATACGTACAATGTGTTGAACAAACAGAGACGCCAATGTCTTGGACGTTGGGATTGCCTTCAACGGGATAAAGTGGGCCATCTTGGTTAATAAATCAACCATGACAAGGAGAGTAGTGTTTCCCTGGGCGGTCTTCAGTAAGTCCACAATAAAGTTCATAGACACTGTATGCCAGGGGCTAGGTGGAGTGGGCCTTAATAATCCCGCAGGGGCCTGATGAGAAGCTTTCCCTTGTGCACACACATGGCAGGTTTTAATGTATTTTTTGGCATTGCTCCCCATATTGGGCCACCAAAAGTGTCTTTTCAGTAGTTCCATAGTTTTCTTATACCCAGGATGGCCAGAAAGAAGATGGGCGTGACACCACTCTAATGCTTGTTGCTGGAGGCTATGGGTAGGAAGCACCAATCCCCCTGCTACGTAAAACAAATCCTGAACTTTAGAGACATCATGAGTTTGAACAACCTCCTCCATTTCTACAGATCCTTGCTCTTCTTTAACTGTTTTTAGGAATTCGTCTTCAGAACAAATAGCACCTATTCTACGCTCCCTAGCTATTATAGGCAGGGGCTCACTTTGAGGTTCTTCAAGTTCGTAACATAAATGGGACAGGGCATCTGCTTTCTTGTTTTTCTTTCCTGCCAGGAAATTGTATAATGAAATCGTAATCACTGAAGAACTGCGTCCAACGCAGTTGTCGCATGGACAAAGCTATTGCGGATTTGAGAAACTGCAAATTACGATGATCTGTAAGGACCGTTATTCTATGGTTGGCTCCTAAAAGATACTGCCTCCACTCCTCAAAAACCCTTTTTTATAGCTAACAGTTCTTTGTCTCCTATAGCATAATTCAACTGAACAGGTGTTAATTTGTGTGAGTAATATGCTACAGAATGAAGGCATCCTGTATTTGGGTCTGCCTGAGAAAGAACCCCTCCTACTGCTGTTTGTGAGGCGTCTGTCTCAACCACGAAAGGCCGAGATGGATTGGGATGTCTCAGTATGGGTGCTTGGTTAAATGCTTCCTTCAATTTACAAAAAGCCTCCTTGGCAGCAGGGGTCCACAGACACTTAACCCCCTTTTTCAGGAGCTTGGTAATGGGGGAGGCTAAGTCAGAGAAGTTACTAATAAAATGCCTGTAAAAATTGGCAAAACCAAGAAAACTCTGAATGTCTCTAACATTCTTTGGTGCTTGCCGATGTGTGATGGCTTCTACCTTCTGTGGGTCCATACTGATACCTTGGGGGGACACAATGAACCCAAGTAACCATACATGGAAGGTATTGAATTGACATTTCTCTAGCTTGCAGTATAAATGATTGTCCCGCAAATGCTTGAGGACCCTCCTCACATGGATTTCATGCTCTTTTCTTGACGGGAAATAAATCAAAATGTCATCAATATAAGCAGGGCATTGTAAGCAGCGGCTTGTGGTTGCTCTGAGTCCTGTGATGGCGTGGAGCAGACGAGCTCCGATGCGGCAGGGTGTGGCCCCTTTGTCCCAGCTGCCAGCCTGATCTACACTGTTTGCTGAGGCGTGGCAGCTGGGGGCCATGTTACTGTAAGCAGGGCTACCCGGGAGGCCATGTCAGAGCTGCGCTGAAGCCGGACTGGATCTCTATGAGCTGAAGCTGTGAAGCAGATCATGAGTGGAGTGAAGTGGTTTATGGTCCCTGCGAGGAGAGGAGAAGACACTGGGGCTGCTACTTTATCCAGGCAGGAGCCAGTGGCACCAGTTTTGTTTTCTGGTGGAGGCGCTCTGCTTCTCCCCATGGGGCACGAGACATTGAATGCAGTGATGATGCCTGCTGATTGGCCCAGCACCACGGAGGCCTTTGAACACTACCGGTTGGGGGCTATTGTGCCGTTGTTCCCCCCTGGTCATCCGGTGAGTGGCTTGGCACCAGTGCAGCACCTAAGAGGGCAGAGAGAGACAATGATTGCCGTGTAGACAGTGGCTCTTTTAGCTGGTGGTTGCGACTCGGGAGCCTGTGCAGTGGGTCCTGTGAAGCACGCCCCATTCCACCTTACAGAGCCTGAAGTTCGGCCAGCTCCTGGGGGCAGCTGACCTGCTGACACACAGTCCTGAAGAGGGAGTGGTGGCAACAATGGGTGTTCATCCCAGCTTCTTGCCTGATGTGGGCCGGGGCTGCTTCCATCTCTCCTTGCTGTGATGACTGATGAGCGACTGGGGAGCTTCTGGGAGACACTGAGTCGGTCACTCAGGGCTGGACATTGTGACTTGGTGGGTCCTTCCACTGTCGCATTTCCCGGAGAGCAACCGGGCGGACTGGGAGTTGCGGTTGGGCCGGGAGGGCCGTGTCTCTCCTCTTCTCCCCTAGCCCCCTGAGACAAGTGGTTCTGCTCGAGTTGTGAAGGACAGTCCCCACCCCCCTTATCGCTGAGATTATTGCCAGAAATTGATCATGGCTAGGACTTGCTGAGGATTATGTTCCCTTCCTGCCATTGCTACGTGGTGGTGCCTGTAGAGACACTTTCTGGTGGTTACCTAGGAAGGACCATGATTGAAATGATAGGGGGAGCAGAGCACTGTGTACTGACTTGCCCCCTCTCCTCTTAGAGACCTACAGTGCAATGTGGGAGGACAGGCTGCAGCGAGGGACGCAGCAGACCAAGATCGACCAGTTCATGGCCCCTGAGATAAGTGCGAGGGGAGATCCTCTCCGGGAGGTTCAAGCAGTAGACCAAGGGGAGCTGTAGGGTCCCACAGGAACTTAAATCCGTGCTGCAATTGAGGCATCCAGTGCTGCGGTACAAGCCAAGATATATACTGTCTCTGTGGTTGTTGATCTGTTGCATGTGGACCTGCGTAAAATGCCAGTACGTTCCCTGGACACAAGACGAGGTTGCCACCTTGAAGACTACACTAACTGACCTCTGGGCATGGGAGCACAGACCTGAGGACGCAGGCTTCTTGGCTTTCTGGAGGGTGTGGAGGGGCAGACCCCAGAACTCTTTCTTGAACGTTGAATTACAGAGATCATCCGGCCTGCCAAATTGTCTTCCCTGTTTGTGATCAACTGGGCTCAACGTGCTTTGCCCCGAGTCCACCAGTGGGGGTGCCCCCACGCACAATTATTGCAAAAATACTCAACTTTAGGGAGAGATGAAGTCCTGCAGGCAGTCCAAGTCTGGAGACCCCGCCTTCTAGAACCAGGTGAACCATATTTTGCTGCACCCTACGAGGAAGGTGCAGCCATTGTGGATGTCCTTTGGGGAGGTAAAAAACTAAAGGCCATGGGCCTTGCGCAGCAAAGATGAAGGTGCGACATGCCAATCGTACGCATTTCTTCAACACACCCAAAGTGGTGTGGGACTGACTGGAGATGCGGAGAGATGGTCGAATACCAGCCCGAGCCCCCGAGCTCTGGGGATTGGGTCCAGAACATATACCACTTGAGGCCAGTGAGGAAATGTAGGTGACATGGTGGAGTGGCCTCCCAGTGTCCCAGTGGGTGGTGGGTGGTGGTCCGGCAGAGGGAGAGGAGGCAAGGGTGCTTGTAGAGGCAGTGACTGCCACCAATTCAGACATCACTGCGAATGTGGTGGAGGAGACCTCAGCCACAGGGGAGTCCTAATGTTATAATACCATGTACCAATGGCAGGGGAATCAGTACCTGCGGATGCTCCTGGATCAGCCTATTCTGAGAGCCATAGCACCGGCGGGTCCGAGATGGGGCCCCTCATAAGCAGCCTGTTTTTCTGAACAGTACAATACCTGGGGCCTGTGCTGGCATTCAAGTGTGAGTGCTGAGTAAACGGGCAGACCCACTCCCCCCGTGGCTTTGCCTGATGGGGATTATGAAGTGTGTATTTTGAGTGGTTATTTGTGGTAGTGTTGTGGCTGTGGAGGTGTAGGTATAGGGTGAGTGAGAGGCGTGCAAGTGGGCAGATGTGGGAGCGGAGGTGAGACACTTGGGGGCAGGCCTACTCTCCCAAGATACATTTTCCGGTTGATTCTTGCAGATGTGTTTGTGTGAGACTGTCGAGTTAGTCAATTTTTGCTTTCCTTTTTTTCCTTTTGGACATTATGTGGGCGTGTGAGGATTTCTTAACTGGGTGGGATTAGGGGAGATCGAGATGTTTGCAGAGGCACAAGTTTTTTTTTTCTGTGTTTACCCAGTGTGTGGGATGGGGTGTATTGTTAGAGTTGGGATTGGACTGCAGTGGCGGTGCAGTTGGGGGTTGTGGTGGTGGGAGGGGGTGGGAGAATGGGCTAACCTAGGATAATGATACACTTTAAGTTGGTGGCGTGGAATGTCTCTGACCTCTATTCGTATGTGAAACATCATAGGGTACAGACATACTTGAGCAGGCAGGGTATACATATTGCTCAGCTACATTAAACCCTTTTGATGGAGAGTAAGGACCACAAGGTGCATAGGAAATGGAGGGGGCAGCTTTAATCTGCCACGTATTCCAACTATGCCTGTGGGGTTGGGACCTGGGTGACACAGCAGGTTCCCTTTCAGGTTTGTGGCTTCGAGGCAGATATTGAGGGGAGGTACCTTTTATTACATGGTTTACTGGATGGTGTGGAAGTATACCTGTTGAATGTGTAAGCACTGAATGTTGATGAAGGTAGTGACATGTGGGGAATGTATGTCATGCGTTAGTGGTATGCGTGTTATTATACACTATTAGGGACAAAAGCCATTAGGCTGCAACCAGACGATTGACTCCACCATACCTACGGCCTAACACAGAGCCCAGGTCCCCAGCACTCCCGTCCTGAAGAGACCCCATATCACGAGAGGGTCGAAACGTCGTCGACTACAAAGGAAGGGAGAGTCCCAGAATATTGGTAATAATTATGCATTAGAATCAATTCTCCCATAGGACCTCCCTTACAATTCCAATAACCAATTGTTCCTCTCCATTTGTCACTGTAAATTACTTCACTGTTGGTTATGGTCACTACACTGGGCCACATCAGTCACGTTTTTTTACCTTGTATAAAGTGTAAATACATAGTGTCATTTCTCTCTCCAAGCATTGTTTTGCAAATAAAATTTACGCCCATCTTCAGCTGAAGTGGGCACAACAGTAAATCCGTTGTTTGTGGGCTTTCCCTATTTCCATGATTAATTCATTACCATTACTAATGAAATAACAGTGGTTTAATGTTATACCTATTGAATCTAACTGCATTTCTTATTTAGTTTGAAGGAACTAATGCTCCTAGCCTATTTACATTTTTTATGTTATAATGAGTTCCTTGTGAACAATTGTTTTTTGGCTGAATTGCTACACCCAGTTCACAAGGACATATGGGTTGCTCTTGTTTTTGTTAGAGGAGAAGCAAAAACCGAACATGTCATCTGCCTTGTGTGCGTGATGGAGCAACTGCAGTGTACAGATATATGGCCTGCGACTCACCTGGGGCTATGGGAATACAAGTGCCATGCACCAACACGTGAGACGTATAGTCGTCTCAACAGATTTCCAGTGTCAGAGGACCTGGTAGCTGCCATATTGAATGTCCATATTTTGTTTGTTTCCTTTCAGACCACGCACCGCGGTTGTTGGAGTGGGGCATGGGTGGAGTTCAGCTGAAGGCCCCTTTGTGGTGCCTCCACGCGGAGGAGTTGGGTGATACGCTTTTACGCGAGCAGCTCGAGGAAGTGACCGCTAGCTACTTTGAGACTAATTGGTCATCAATGGCGCAGAGATGGGTGGAGTGGGATGCTCTGAAGGTAGTGACATGCGGGAATGAATGTGATGCGTTAGTGGTATGCGTAGCCGCCTTAAGGCAAAGTTGTCTGGGGAGGAGAAGGTTCTGGCAGACCTCAGCGGCATGTGCATGTGGGTGGGGAGCAACAGGAGGCCTTCTTGATGATGCAGTGACAAACTGGGGAAATATGGGATAGGCTGGACAGTCTGATCCAGCGTGACTACTGACAGTGACAACATAGTGAGGGAAATAGGTTAGGGAGGATGCTGGCGTAGCTGCTAAAAAGGGAACACCCACCCCTATTGATCCTCTCACTGAAGCGCAGAGATGGCACTGTGGCTGGAACACAGGCAGGCATCAATTTGCTCTTGCAGGATCATTTGGTGGCGGTTTATCATGCTGGACTCCAGGATCGCCTAGTGGACACCTGGCGGTTCCTGGATGACTTGGAGTTCACTCGTCTTATGCAGGCAGAGGGGCAGGGGCCAGAGGAGGAGCTGTAGTTGGAGGAGCTGCAGAAGGCGGTCCATAAAATGGCACAGTGCATGGCCCCGGATGGGCTTCCGGTACAGTATTGCTAGGCATTTGCTAGGCTTCTGGTGCCCTGCCTCCTGGAGACTCTTCAGGAGTCCAGGCGCAGTGGGCTGCTCCCTCTATCTATGCGGGAGGCCCAAATTGTCATGCTTCTAAAACCTGGTAAGGACCCAACAGACCCAAGTTCATATTGGCCCCTGTCCATGCTGGGAGTCGATACCAAGATCCTGGCGAAGGCCCTGGCGATGAGGTTAGGTGGGTAGTGGGCCATTTGTTATACAAAGATTAATGTGGATTTATGTCAGGTAGAGGGACACAGATGAACCTGTGGAGGCTGTCCAATGTGCTACCTTTGGTGGCTAAAAGACTTGCAGGCTGAAGTGGTGGCATTAGATAGTGAAAAAGCCTTCAACAGACTCAGTTGGGAATATCTCTGGGAGGTGCTGAGGAGGATGGGGCTGGGTCTGGTATTTTTTTCATGGGTGCGGTAGCTGCATACTCAACCTCTGGCACGTGTCCAGACTTTGAATGTGGTATCTGAGTGTCTGCTTGTCAGGATCCAGGGGAAAAGAACAAGGGAGTTATCCCCTCTGTCTGTGCATTAAAAAGCAGATGGCTCACAAAACAACAACAAGTTGCAACATTGCTTAACTGGAACAAAGGTTGGAATGTGAGACATCTCAAGATGGCCACCAGCAAGATTTCTAGAATCTCGCACTGGTTGTTTTCAAACTGAGCAATTGGAACATTACAGGGCGTTTGGTTTGGGATGTAGTGCCTGCGCTAAGTCTGAAGCGATGCACTTCACCAAGAAATTCAAAGAGGCAACATTCTTTCTGAAGAGATCCTTACTGTGGCCTTAGTTGGTCAGAGTAGTGGTGTTGCATTAAGAACGTTATTTTAGGAGCATTTCAAGTACATGTTATCCATCCTACAGGCCAGTGTTCAAGAGGCGGGGTTAGCAGAATAGTGTCTCTTTACTGCTCCATCTCTCTCAAGGATTAGTGTCTCGCCGATACTTAACAAGGCAACAAGGAGGTGTTTCTTGCATAGACTCAGTACGCACTCAAATCCTCAGCAACATGGAAGCATCTTTAATTCACTAATTCCCAAGTGATTAGAGACTCGGGTAGACACCGGTGTTTTAAGAACAAAACAACAGGCAAGGCTTGAGGCATATCATGAGTTAATCTGAAAGTCTAGTGGTTGACAGCATATTTGTATCAAGAAGTTTTAAAGCATGTAAAGAGATAATATAAAGGCTCTACACAGAGAAATACGATATCACAGCAGTATTTACCAAACAGTTCTGAGTGGAGCTGTAGACTTCATTGGATACTCTCTACAGCTCCTCAAGGTCACACAAGTATTCCTGTAAAAGAGAAAAGAAAATACCCTGAAAACTATTATATTGGTTGTAAAAATGCATAACCACAATATTACAACTGCGTATATTAAATAAGAAGAGAAGCAAAGGCCATTGTCCTATGGGGTATGTAGACACAGCATAGAATGTATAAGACTAATGTATTAGAATACATATAAGTTAGGAAGTGGACAGAGAAGAGTCTTAGTTAATAATAATTTTCACATGCAGTTTCAATGACTAATAACACGATACCACATCTGAATTGGTGAAGGTTAGCAGCATAGTGAGAAGAACACAGACGATATTGTACAAAGGCAGCCTCTTCTTCCTCTCCCCATCCCCTTTCCCCCCTTGGAGCACTCCTGTTGTCCATTGTTAAGAAACTGGGGAGAGTTAGTGGGTTCTGGGAGAAGTCCTGGGACTTAGGGCCTGATTTAGATCTCAGCTGACGGGTTACTCCGTCACAGCGGTGATGGATATCCCATCTGCCGAAATATAAATCCCATTATATCCTATGGGATTTCAATTTCGGCGGATGGGCTACTCATCACCATTGTGAGGGAGTAACCCATTCGCCGAGATGTAAATCAGGCCCTTAGTCATCATTCTGCTCCTGTAACGTTGAGTATTTCATACAGTAAGTCTGACAGAGTGAAGTGCCCACGTTAAAGAAATTTCACCTGGGCAGAATGGCCGAGGGATATAACTTAAAAAAAAATTGAGAGTTACTAGAAGTAATTCAAAAGGAATTAGTGGTGGTTAGAGAGGAAAACAAAAGTTTGAGACAAGATTTAATAGCTTCATGGAAGGAAACTTCAGACTTGGCATCCAAAATGTGTGGAATGATTCTAGGGGCTAATTTTAGTCTTTTTTCACCTTTTGATTAGGCCTTTAGTTCAACAAGTAATCCCATGCCCAGAATAACCACACAGATAGTTCAATCATTATCATCAGTAATACCCTTGGCCCCCCTGAACACTTTAGCGGAGACCCTTAGAAGGCACAAATCTTCCTGACCCAATGTTCTCTTCATTTCTTGTTTCGCTCTTCAATTTTCCCAGACGCATAATCATGTGTGGCTTTTGTTTCATCCCATCTCAGCGGAGATGCAGCATCATGGTCAATGCCGTTGGTCTTAGGAGATGACCCAATCTTGTACAATTTTGACAAATTCAAAAAAGAATTCCTCAGAATTTTTGACAGGAAAATAGCTTCACAAGCTATGGATAACGTGTTTTTGGAACAAAAGCAGGGGAATAGAGATCTAGTCGCCTATCTTGCACAAGTTAATAAGTTGATGGGGAAACAGAGTGGCCAGAAAACAATAGAGCAGCAGTGTTCTATCAGGGCCTAAAAGAGGAATCAAAGGCTGCTCTGGACCAGTTACCCAACAGACCCACTGAGGTCTCAGCCCTTGTGGACCTAGTTTTGGAAATAGAACACCGACAAACCAAAAAGAAAAGGAGAAAGGAAGAGAGATTTTCATCCAAGTGCACCAAGATTTGATAGAGCAAGAACAGAAAATTCTAAAGTAGTGGATAATCATCATGCAGTTGAGCCCATGTAGATAGGTACCATCTGGGGGCCTCTGACCAAGGAAGAAAAGGAGAAGACAAAACAACCTATGTTTATACTGTTGAGCAAGTAGACTTTTTGTGAAGATTTGTCTGAAGAAACCAAAAGTATTGCAGAAGGAAAATTTGCGGCACCACAAGTAGGAGAAGTTGGACTGGTGAGTGCTGACAATGAGGCAACTCCAAGGACCCATCACCTAGCGAATACATTACAATCTTCAGCTCCTCATCTAATTCAATTGATGACACTCAAGTTTTGACACATTTCCCTGGCTGAGATTTCAGTCATGATTGATTCAGGGATCATGGGAAATTTTTGTGATTTAAAATTTGCAGCAAGGGTTGGCTTAAAGGCTATATGAAAGCACAAAAGTGAAGCAGATCAGGCGGTCAACAGAATCCATGTTTCATCAGGTCCTATTGTGAGCCATACAGAACATGTGAAGTTAATTTCTCAAGAAGGCCATCCTGAAATCATTCAATTCAGCTTGATTGATGCTCCCCAGCTCCAGATCATACTAGGATTACCCTGGCTAACCGAACATAATCCAACCATCGATTGGAGTGCAAGAACCATAGTCATGAATTCTGAATTTTGTAGGGAAAATTGTTTTGGAAAGTGTCCCCAGCCCCTAGAACCTACTCCCGCCAACATGTTATGTGATGAGGAGCTTCAGTGTGCATTATACTTACCAATGAAGTTCCCTCAGAGTATAAAGACTTCGTGGATGTGTTTAATGAAGTTAAAGCATTGCTCCTATGACTGCAAATAGACCTGGAACCGGACTCAAATTTGCTGTGTAGCAGAATCTATGCATTAACTGAAACATCCAGAAATACTTAGCTAATTGTTTTATCGGACCCTCCCAGTCTCCATTCCCTCACCACTTTTCTTTGTTTCCGATAAAGAAGGAGAGTTGAGAACATGCATCGACTACCAAGCTATCAACTGAATCACAGTGAACAATCGCTATCCTTTACCACTGATTTCAGTACTATTGAACCAGGTAAAAGGAGCACAGATCTACACTAAACTTGACTTAAGAGGAGCCTACCACCTAATTAGGATCAGGGAAGGTGATGAATGGAAAAGTGCCTTCAGAACAAAATACAGTCTTTTTTAATATCAGGACATGCCATATGGGCTTTGTAATGCTCCAGCTGCCTTTCAGAACTTTATAAATGACGTACTGAGTGAGTTAACTGATAAATGTGGCATAGTCTATATCAATGACATCTTGATATCCTCCACTACAGTAGAAGAGCATAGAGAGCAAGTTAGAGGCGTATTACAAAAACTCAGAGAAAACAGCTTGTAGGTGAAATTGGAAAAATGCGCCTTCAGTGTTAAGTCAGTGGAGTTTTTACAATTCATTCTGTCCCTGGAGGGAGTAACAATGGATAACCAGAAGATAAGGTCAGTTACAGAATGGAAGTCTGCAACCTCAGTAAAGGAGTTTCACAGCTTCTATTGCAGATTTATTAAAACATTTTCACAGAAAATATTTCCTCTTACACGTCTGTTAAAAAAATTAGTAACATTTACCTGGTCAGAAGAGGCAGAAGAAGCTATTGAATTTTGAAGAAGGATTTCACTAGAGCACCAATATTGCTCCACGTTGATACCTCCGAACCATTTTACATGGAGACAGATGCATCAGAATTAGCAATTGGAGGGATGTTATCTCAGAGACACAAGAAAACTAGGCAGTTACATCTGGTAGCCTACCGAGCAATGAAGATGACCCCAGCAGAAACTAATTATACCTTTACAGAAAAAGAACTGCTTGCAATAAAAGATGGGTTCAAAGAATGGAGACAGTATCTGATGGGAGCAAAACATACAGTCACAGTATTAAGAGACAATAGAAATTTACAATTCTTGAAATCAGCAAGAACTTTGAGTCCTAGACAACTTTGGTGGTCATTGTATTTTGCTGATTATGATTTTGAAATCACATATTAATCAGGAAACAAAAATGGGAAAGCTGATGCATTGTCACGAATTGATACAGGATCACAGAAGAACTCAGTCCAAATTCCAGAGTTGAAGATCATAGGTGCCACCTCCAGCAGAAAATTAGAAGAACACATTAGAAAGTCAATGACTTTTGAAGAAATGCAAGAATGGGTTGACCAGGTACCTAAAAGAGAACTCATTAATCAATTACCATAGTAGGATAGAGCTCGGTTTTTACCCACTCCAGAATTGCAAGAAAAAGCCCTGTATGAATGGCAGACCATTAGCTGGTTATAAAGGAATCCTCAAGACAGAAGACTTAGTGAAATGACAGGTTGGTGGCCACACATGAATAAAGACATTCAACAGTATATTGTTACCTGTGAGATTTGTGCTCGGTGAAAATCAGAAAGGCAGGCCCCTAAGGGACTGTTGCAAGCCTTACTTATTATGCCCTATCCTTGGCATACTCTGACCATGGATCTAATAGTGGACTTACCCTCCTGTCAAGGGTTCAATACAATCCTAGTATGTGAAGATGCTTTCACCAAAATGGCCCATGTCATTGCATTGAAAGGTACACCTACTGCTAAACAGCTTGCACAACACTTTAGCCAACACATAGTACAAGTCCATGGTAATCCAAATGTAATTATCTCAGACAGAGTTGCCCAATTTCTATCTCATTTCTGGAACACCTTTACTAGTGTGTTAAACATCGAGACTAGGTTTTCCACTGGTTATAACCCAGAGACAGACGGGCAGACAGAAAGGGATAATTAAGACTTAGAACAGTATTTTAGCTTGTTCCTTTTAGATCTGGAAGGAAACTGGCTACATCTTCTTTGGGCTGCGGAGATCACACACAACAATGCAAAGAATGTGTCCACAGGTTACTCACCATTTTATCTGAACTTTGATTGGCACCCAAATTCTTTGGTCAGTTCTAAGGATATCATGGTCCCAGCAGTAAAAGATATAGTCCAACACTTAGTCTCAGTGCACCAATCAGCAGTAGAAAAGTTGACACAAGCTAAAGAGCATTATAAATTTCATGCAGATAAAAGGAGAAAAAATTAGCCAAACCTCCAGTTTGGAGACAAGGTATGGCTTAGTTCCTAACACCTTAGACTTAATGGCAATCAAAAATTCCAACCTTGCTTTATAGGACCATACTCTATGGAGAAGATCATAAACCCAGTGACTTGTCGACAGAAACTGCCCAAACATGTTAAGGGACATCCAGTACTTCTTTCCGCACTGCTAAAAAAGGTGCCACAAACTTTGAGAGTAGCACTACCACCAAAACCTCTGGAACTGGAAGGAGGTTTAGAATTTAAATTGAAAAAAATCCTGGACTCAAAGATGGTAAAGGATCAGGTAAGTAGACTGGAAAGGCTATGGACTTGAAGAAAAGTCTTAGAAATTACATATGGACGTTCATGCACCTAAATTAGCAAGAGTCTTCCACAAGAAATGTCCTACTAAACCTCGGCCAGGAGGCCCATCCTTGCGAGGGGGTACCGTCAAGATCAAGCAGAAGAAAACAAGGGAGTTACCCCATCTGTCTGTGCAGTGAAATGCAGTAGGCTCACAAAACAACAAGCCACAGCACTGCTTAGCTGGAATGAAGTAGAAATCTCAAGATGGCCGCCAGTGAGATTTCTAGTTTCACACTAGTTGTTTTCTAACTTGACCACTGGACCATTGCAGGGTGTTTGGTTTGGAATACAGTGCATGTGCTAACTCTTAAGCGCTGCACTTCACCCAAAAATTCAATGGGGCAACATTCTTTCTGAGGAGATCCTTACTATGGTATTAGTTAGTCAGGGTAGTGGTGTTGCATAAAGAGCGTAGTTTTAGGAGCGTTTCAGGTATGTGTTTTCCATCCTCCAGGCCAGTTTTCAAGAGGCGTGGTTAGCAGAATATTGTCTCTTTACTGCTCCACCTTGCTCAAGGATTAACATCTCGCCAACACTTAACAAGGCAACACAGAAGTGTATCTTGCACAGGCTCAGAAGCATGTTTAATTCACTAATCTCCCAGTGATTAGTTACTCATGTAAAGGAGGGTGTTTTAAGAACAAAACAACGGGTGAGGCTTGAGGCATATCGTGAGTTAATGCGCAAGTCTAGCGCTAAACAGCGTATTTGCATGAAGAAGTTTTAAAGCACGAAAGGAGATAATATATGAAGACTCTTCACTAGAGAAAGACGGTATCAAAACAGTATTTACCAAGCAGTTCTGGCTGGAGCTGTAGACTTCATTGGAGACTCTCTGCAGCACCTCAGGTTTTTGTAAGTATTCCTGTTAACAAGCAAAGAATATACCATGCAAACTGTTACATTTATTGCAAACATGCATAACTACAATATTACAACTGCATTTTTTCAATAAGAAGAGAAGCAAAGGCCATTGTCCTATGGGGTATGTAGGCACAACACTGAATGTAGAAGACTAATGTATTAAAATATATTTAACAGTTAGGAAGCAGGCAGAGAAGAGTCTTAGCTAATAATAATTTTTTCGTGCAGTTTCAATCACTAACACCCGATACCATATCTGAAGTGAATGTTAGCAACATAGTGAGAAGAACCCAGATGATATCGGACAAAGATAGTCCCTTCTTTCTCTCCCCATCCCCTTTAACCCCTCAGGGCTCTCCTATTCTCCAGTATTATGAAACTTGGAGAGTTGGTGGGTTCTGGAAGAGGTACTGGGACTTAGTCATCATTCTGCTCCAGTGAAAGTTGAGTATTTCATACAGTAAGTCTGACACTGCCCATTGAACGGGGCATGAGGCAGGGGTGTCCACTGTTGCCACTCTTCTTCGCTTTGCCAATGGAGCCCCTTGCGGTTTTGTTGAGCGAGACCAGGCCAGCTGGGGTGTAAGAGTGGGTGGCTGCACCCATGTAGTTTCAGTATACGTAAATGATGCGTTGCTTTTTGTTGCTCACCCAGAGCTATCGGTAAGTGTGTTGTTAAACATCATGGCTGAATATATGGATGCCTCAGGTTTGCAGGTCAACTGTCAGAAGTCAGTGATCTTCCCTTTTGGCCAGGGTGGTACAGTTGGACCATGCAGCTCTCCCGGTGACGGTGCTCCAGTGGTAGCGTGATCACTTCCGTTACCTGGGCATATTGGTGGCCCATACTTCAAAGGTTAAAAATAGCCTTAACATGGGTAGGGTACTCGAGAATCTTGAGATGTCTATCTGTTTTTGGAACCGCCTGCCTCTGTCTGTGATGGGTAGGGTGGCCCTGATTAAGGTGGTACTGCTTCCAAGCTGTCTCTACGTCCTGCAGAACTCCCTATGTCATATGCCGAAATCCACCATTACTAAGCTGAACAGCCTTTTGGAACCCCTGTGTGGGTCAGTAAGAGGAGCAGGGTGAAGCTGGATATCCTGAAGTTGGACACTGAGATAGGGGAATTGGGTCTGCTGGATCTCTGGGTGTACCATTTTGCCGGATTATTACAATATGTGGCACAGTGGTGCGCAGACAGCCAGAATGGTGAAAAGGAAGTATTGGCGGAGGGGAGTGCTAGAACGGACCTCCTTGGGTGCCTGATATGAGGGACAAGAGTTCCTGAAGGCTACCCATTTATTTTATTGGCAGGTGGTGGAGGTCTGGGGCAGACGGTCAAGTATGTGCTGATTAGGGCTCCATACACCAAGTTACTGCCCCTTAAGTGGTTGGCATGTTTCCAATAAATACAATCCATTATGGATCTGATGCAGTGTTATGAGGAGGGCTGCACCACAGCTGGTGATCTATAACTCAACAGCACCTTCCTCAAGTTCAGAGAGGCGCAGGAGTTCTTCCAACTGGGGCTGGGCCAATTTCTACAGTATGTTAAGGTGTCTCACACGGCATGCGAAGTCTGGATCAATATCCCTGCAAAACTGGTAGAGTCGCAGACAATGCGGCTGCTGCTGGACAAGGGTTCCTCCAAAGGTACGATATCCCACATATATAAGGCTCTGAAGGTTGACGGCAAGAAGGATATGATGGAAGTCTATGACAGAAGGGCGGGCGATCTGCCCTAATCTCTCACGGAGGGTGAGTGGCGACAAGCTTGCACTCAGGTCTGGGTGGTGGCCAGTGATGCATGGAACAAACTCACCCAATTTCATTATTTGCACCACACCTATTTAACATCCCAGCAGCTACACATGTTTAGTGCAGCATGATCCGCTGAGTGTCCTAGATGCTGGGTGGAGCCGGCAGCATTCTTGCACATTATGTGGGAGTGCTGTAGGCTACAGAGTTATTGGGAGGAGATATTTTGGGTGCTACAGGGGTCACTCATGTCTGGCTGGAGGCCTCAATCAAACACTGCCTTCATGGTGTACTCCCGACCCCCAAGAACACACAGGTTCACCCTGTTAGGATTAGTATTGGCTAAGCGGTGCCTCGCCATTTACTGGACACAGCCCAGTCTGCCCGCTGCCCACCAGTGGTTATGCGAGAGTGGGGGATGGCGGAGGAGTGGAGGAGTGGAGGTTGCAGCTGGTGGGTATGGATGAGAATACAGAGAGAGACCTGGAAATGTGAGGAGATATGTTGGAACGTTTGACAGCCAAAGAGCAATCGTCTGCTGCCTTTCCTGGAAAGACGATGGGTTTGGGCTTGATGGTGCTTGCTGCGGGGGTGTAGGACCAGTTACATAGGGTCATGGAGTATGTGTCTGTACACATGTATGGGTGTTGGTAGGTAGAGATGTGGCCGACACAGGTGGGGCCCCTGGTGTTTCTTGTCTTCATCTCCCCTCCCCCACTCCTGGTGCACTTGCACTTTCCATCTCCCCCTCTCCTCCCGCCTTCCCCTATGGCGATAGTTGGGGAGTAGTAGGTTGGAGATACTGCTGTGAGTGTGTGCTAATGCTGGCTTTTACTATTGACTTGTTGGAAGGTTACTTTTCTTTATTTATATTGTTTTAGGTGGGATACAGGCCTGGGCTAGCTTTTTGCTAGTCAGATACTAACTAGGAGATGTGTAGTCATGTGGCAGACATGGTGAGATTTATTCAAGAGTCCATCAGCCCCTATTGTGGTGGGTTACCCCAAAAAGTTTGTAATTTGTGCTGGGGTGCCTGTTGAACTACAATGTACTGTTGTTTATAATGCAGGCATATGCACTGCATTGTCACAATTTGTGATGTACCACTTTCAATAAAAGCATGTTTTAAAAAAAAAATACAGACCCCCTCCTAAAAGTTTGGTGACGCTGCAGTTTCAGTCACTGTATTTAATAGCAATGTGAGCCACTTTAGTCATGATTGTATATGACTCTTGAAAACAGGTTTAGGTAGGCCTTTTGGCCTGTAGAACCATTTTGCCTGCTGCCAGTTAAAATTTAAAAGATGTTTCATTGATAATATATGATGTAGTGGAGTAGATCTCTCATACTGCATTATTTGAAGGAAGAAAAGATTAAGCCTTACATTTCCCCCTCCTTTGAATATTTCAAGTCAGAATCTGTATCTTTACCTAGTCTGTTGATAGAAAGCCAGAATTGGCGGTGATTTGTTTAAGTTTTGATAGTCACTATTGCCAACCTTTGTGCCTCTGTACATACTTGTTTAGCTGCCCATATGGCTTTATAGTCAGAGCTTTTTGTTTCAGTTATTCTTATTTGGGATTCTGTAGATGAAGGAGAGTGCACTAAAGATTGTAGTTCCCTATGCACCAGCTCACAGTTTTGTTCATTTTAGTAGTAAACAATCTTTTTCAACCACTTTGTTTAACTTTTTGTGTGTCCTTTAGGTGGTGATAGAAGAAATCGTAAGTGGATTATTAATTTAGACCAAATGAGTACAATGAGAGAAGAATAACCTACTCCTATAAGCTACTAGAATAATATCTTAGGGCTATCTAAATGAGTCCATTGTTCAAGCAATGACTTGGCCTCTAACTTAAATGTGATGCTAAAACATAAAATAAATGGCACTTTATTAGTAATATGTGCTGCAGTCCCTAAGATCATTAGAAGTCTTTTCATTCTCACCTAAGTCACCACCATGATCAAATATCTGAGAGCCTATATATTAGAGCTAAATGTCTGCTTTTTCCTCCCAAAAATTATTTATAGTGGTGGAGCTATCTTCCGAGCCAAGTACATTAGAGGTCGTCACTTATGGGTAGAGTGTTGAGCAGAGGATTATAAAGATTGTTCACTGTGTCTCGTGTATGTCTGCTCTGGCATTTTTCTTATTCAACTTACTCTGCTGAGAAATAACCTCTCCTCTTCAACTAATAGGCACTAGGAAAAGGAGTAGAAACTAGTGATTAAATTATAAAATAGAGTTGTTGTGTGCCTAGGATAACATGAGATTAAGCTGAAGTAGATCAATCTCTTCTGAGGGAGTTGAGTGGCCAAGTGGTTGGTCAAAGCTGAGGGCCTGATTTAGATCTTGGTGGGACTCCCATCGTCCCCCCACAGTGAAGTATCCAAGTACTCCGCCAAACTGATGTAATTCTGCCCTCCTTATTTAGATGTGTGCTGGCTGAACCTCCGTCTGCATCGACAGACTGTTTCCTGTCACATAACTGGCACACTGTCATCGAGCCAACTGACTCCTCCACTAGCTAACAGTACTCCATCGCTGTCAGGTTGGCGGGTTTGGGTCGAGTCTATTTAGATGTCGCCGTTGTGCTGGCGTTGTCCTAGCGGTGGTTTCCTGATGGAGTGAGTCCCTAGTAGAGTTGAGACTGGTAAGTACTACTGATTTATGTGTCAATACACATATATGTTGTGTTTGCTTCTAAAATATATGTAGGTAATGTGTTGTGCCCCTTTTCTTGAAAATTGCATAGCACACAAACAACACACACATACACACTACTGAATGCACACCCACAGGCACCACAAGCACAACACCAACAACCACCACAACAATATAATTTTTTGTAAATGTCAATACAGGTGTGTTCATTTTACCTTGGTAGGCTGTAAAATATATACTGATTCATTTCACATAAAAAAATGCATGTAAGAGCAATGTGAAAATACACAAGACTAAAGCAACTATCAACACACTATTCATAGTAAGACATGCGTAAAAGAAGCTTACCTTAGATCCCGGCAACAACGGAGTTGATTAGCGTCATGGTCATGTAGTAGCAGCAAAGGGAGGACCTGGACAATTGGGATCAAGATGGAAATGAAAGTGGGAAACAGAAACAAAGGTAAGTTTCTACATCATTTCCCTTGATTCCACCAACTCAAAGTAGGAGGTAACCCTGCCACAGTTTCCTTGACCAAAAGGCACATTACGACCCGGCTGTAATCTTGGCTTGACTCCCATCGACAGCCACTTCTGCCTATGACGCCGTCGACTCTGGTGAAAATTCCTGGCGGAATCGGCGGCAATTGGGTGGTCTTTCGTCCATGGACCCACTAACATCTAAACAGAGCGGGTGGACCGCCAAGCAGACGGGACCAGATCTGCCAAGATCTAAATCAGGCCCTGTTGCTAGTTAAGGTACCTACTGCCTTAGGTTGATTTTCTGCATCCTCCTCGGTATGGAATATACTGTGGTCTATTGCATAGGAATGCTTGAACACATGCTGTTCTGTGCAACAAGATGCTTGGTGGGTGGTGCATGTAGTTTCCTTTAAGTGTGCTTTTCTGCTGAATCACAAGTGTACATGTGCATACTTCTCTTGCTGTATGTTGTTTTTAATTTTATATTTGTCCTTCACTGTCAGCAATTTAAAGCTTCTATGCTGATGTTGCAAAAATTATTGATTTTTTAAAGAATATTTTCAGTTTAATTTTAACTTTGACTTCATGGATGTTGTGAAGGAAGATCTCATTGCCAATGCTTAATTGGAGTACAATTTGCTGTGATGCAAGAGGTGACTGCTGGTTTTGTGATTTTTAGGCTGCCTCTGTCAGCTTCAGGAAAAGAGTTTTTATTGTACACTATATTCTTTTCTTCATATAGCATTTATACTTATCACTGGTATAAATGTTACTCAATCTTTGCTGAAAATAATTTTGTCAGACATTGGACTGCCTCGTTTCACCAATGTACAGTGAGTGCTGTTGTATTTTTCTACACAGAATATAGTGTCAACCTCATAATGGAAAAGATGTTTTTTTCTTTAAATAACCCTCACCCACCAGGGTTACTCCTTGGTGGCATGCTTCATCATAGGGTTCTTCCCTAACACGCTCTGGAAAGGGGCGTGTTGAGACCGACGGGCACGTGGGAGCACTGATAGTGTCTATGCCTATACAGAATGCATAAATATCGGAGTGGAGGTTTGTTTATATATGAAGACTAAGTTAAAAACATCTGGCTAGTGGGAAAAAGCTTTATTTATTCAATCCCCTAGTCTATATGGTTAAAAAGTGGGGATGGTGGGAGACCACTGGAATGATGTCCCTAAGTTTCTCTGGTTGAATAGTTTCAAGCCCTACCCCAAGGCTATTCATCAGGACCTAAGGGGGTTACTCCCTGTTACCACTCCTTTAGTCATCAAAATATTGTATCTTCAATTGAGAGTAGAGATAAATAAGAATTGCCCTTCACCCTGTGCGTGTGTATTCGCATGGTTATATATGACTGGATGGCTTGGATCCTGTGTGCCTTTGTGCAAGAGTCCATGATGTGTTGCCCAATGTGCATGCACTATGTGGCCATGAAGGTTGTGTGCATCTGTGTGGAGGCACTATTCAAAAAGCAAACATATTAGCTTTGTCAATGCTTGTTTAATGTTAAGTGAATGTGCATTTTGCCCGATCATAGCCTTGGCTACTTCTGTATTAGTGAAAGTGACTTGAAAGTGTCATTTGGTTCAAGGGCTTGGGGAGAGTGTGAAGATGGTGGCACTTTGTGTTTTAGGTTGATTTCTGATGGATGTAGTCATGTTAGTGAGCCAATGCTCATCTATGATTTTGTGTGGCTACTTGAGTGTCTACTAATCATAAGCATGGGTCATTGGTCTATCAGAGATCTTTGCTTCACCTTCACAGGGACTTTTACATTGTTTTTTTTACACTGGTTCTTTGTTCAGTTTCAGGAAGACATGTGGGACAGAGGTTCCCTTGAGCGGGTTTGTCTTGCCCTTTGAGGTAAGTTCTCAGTTATTGACTGCTCTCATCTGCAATATATTGGCCCATATGGATTCATATTTGCCAAAGGATATCACTTGTGGTACAAAGAATTCTCGAATGTGGCCTAATCACCCAAGTCGTGTATCTAGTCCTGCACTAAAGGTGTTCCAGCTGACTTCCATATCACTCTTATCACGCGTTTGGTCACCATGAAGGCACGGCAGCAAACATATTTTTAGGTGGCGCCTACGCAGCGCGCATGCGCCGCTTAGGAAAAACACCTATAGAAATCGCTTCGGCTTTTCAGCCAAAAACGTGCACGCATTGCGTTGCTTTCAATGGCAATGCATGCACGTTTGGCGATTCCCTTGCGGGAGCGAGCTTTGGCAACATATGTTTGCTCGCTCCCGCTAGGAATCACTGTGTGTTCTCTCGCACTCCACCCACCCCTCCCACTTGTTAGCCCAGTGGCCCAGTACTGTTTCACTTTCGCGGCCGCGGGGCCGCGTTTGTGTTTCAGCGCTTGTTAAGGTTTCTTAAAGGGCCAAGCTATCTTAATTAAAATCTCTCGACACCGGTAAAATGAATTATAAGCAAAAAAAAGGCGGTATATACACAAAATCCAAGTCTCGTTTGTTGTAGTGTTAACCCATTAGATAACATGTATTGGGGTTTCATTGGTATTCTCTAATCACTATTATACAAACAGCAAAATAGTGCAAACTCGTTTTAGATGCGTTTTTTACAGCAGCGCATTCTTAGCATTCCTGTGATATGCGTACCGCAAACAAAAACAACCTATGAAAAGTCTTCTTATGCAGCGGCTGCCCCACCGAAGCATATAGCAATTAATCTCACTTTTTTGCTGGAATCCCTTGCAGCATTTCTAGAAAATCGCTCCTAACAAAGCCAGCTCGCGCTGTTCGTGAGACTTTTGGGCGGCTTGTTTACAGGCTGGTGTCTTCTGCCATTTTGACATGAACAACGTCCTGAAACATCGCAGTTGGAAAAGCCCGAATCTTGTCGACAGGCCGGCGTGAAAAGAAAAGGAGGTATTGCCGTTAAAAGGCAAGCCGGTCACTTTTGTTTTCTCCTCCTTTCAGCCCTTTGTGCGGCCACAACAGACTATTTACTCGCCTCACAAGGAGCTCTCAACCAGGCTCGCGGGCCGTGCCTCTCGTTACTTCCGGTGATGCAGCAAAAACTAAAACTTAGATACCAACGAAAATAAGCACATACAATAGAAATCTTTAAAAGCGAATCTCTGACCATTACTCATCACAATCTTTGCAAACTGCAAGAATAAATCTTAATCCTTGGGCCCCCACACTACAGAAACTTTGCACTAGTGCAAAACATGGCAAATCACAGTTGTGCTTGTGTAATAGGGAATGTGTCAAATGTATTTATTGCAAGCATATTTTTGCACCGGGGGAAAACCTTGAGGAATTGAAATTGGAACAAGTACTAAAACATATAACATATTTAGCTTACATATCATTATATATGCTGAACAGATGTTTTCAAATGGGCACTCTAGTCCATGAACATTTTTTATTTTTAAATAAAATGAAGAGTAAATATATGTTTTACTATTTGTGTCGTTTCTGTAAAAAGAAGAGGGATAACTGGTTTTATCCCAAGGTAGACTGTCTCAAATTTGAAAAATGGACAAAATGTCATTTGTTCCATTCCATATTGCACAAGCAGCAAAAATGGTGTAAATGGAATTACACTGCTATTTATTGTTTTGTACCAACGAATAGTCTCTTTAATATGGGCCCCGAAAATAACTTTGCAAATCATACTGGGCTAAACTACCAAACCCATTTTGCATTATGTTGCTGCTTGTGTAACTGGGATTGCAACAAACACATTTTGCTCCACTCCAAGTTACAGAAAGATCTGTGCATCAGTGAAAAAATACACGCAAGGGATTGCTGAACATTTGCTAAATGCTGATCGTAAGCTAATTGCTTATAAATCATCGTATGTGTAATAGACATTTTAGCAAAGAATTGAAAGCCCATGAATAATCTTAAGAAACAGCGGCAACGGTTTTTGCATTTTTATTACTTTTATAAAAATTGAAACAAAGTGTTTTTGCCTAAAATTTAGTATCGTTTTTCATATACATAAACAGAGATCATTTATTTTCTCTTATTAAACACATCAAAAATAGCGTGAAATCACTTTTTGATTACGTTTGGCACGGGAAACGAACTTAACAACGCGGTCAAAACACCGCAGTACATTTAGATCGCTGCTTTTACAACGCAAGTCGTTACCACGACTTGCACTGGAGGGCGCTCTAGACTAAGGAATAGTGTGTTTTACTATTCCAACACCTTCCCTACTGTACGTAGGCTGGAGTTGGAATAGTAAATCATACTATTCCTAAGTCCAGCGCCCTACAGCGCAAGTCGTGGTAACGACTTGCGTTGTAAAGACAGCGATGTAATGTACCGTGATCTAATTGATCGCGTTGTTACATCATACATCCGTTTGGCACTGGTGCAGAAATGTAGTTTGGAGCAAAAACGATGTTCTCGATTCCCAAATAAAATAAAAGCAAAAATGCTACAGATGCATTTTTGATGCATTAGCCTTGATTTTTTCCTTTTTTGTCCAGTCCTAAGTTTCCAAACATTTCCCTCAAAGCAGAGACATACTTCCCACCAATAGTATGAAGCCTTAGTGAAACAACCATAGTGATGTGGGTAAGAACTAGAGAATGCAGTTATCCTGTAGAGACCCTCTAAAAAACACTCTCTATGGATTTCTTGAAGTCAATCAGGACACATGACTTAGCTGAAAGCCAAAGTTCACCTGGGACAGAGGCAAACCACACACGCACACCATTACAAACATTCTTTCTTAAGTGCTAACTCTACTACGCTGGTGATATATTCCTGCAACAAGTGGGGTGCTGGTGGTACACAGTGTTCAAACATTTGGCTCTGTTTTCATGACATTCCATTGACATTGCTCTTAACAGGGGTCGACAATTTAACCTAAACATGCCACGGTGCCCTCTGAACAGGGTAGGCGTGACCAGTATCTGACTGGGTCACACAAAAGATCATCCCAGGTCCTTTGTTGCAGCCTTTTGCTTTGTCCCATTGAGGGGCCAGAATTGCGACCGTCTGTAAAGTAATGAATTTTGGTTGGTATCAAGTGAGTGAGCAGTGTGGGCCTTACAACAACAACAATCTCGAATCCCTACTTCAGCAGCCAAAGATCAAAGGGGAGATTCTGGCTTATCCGAGGGACACAGAGGTCAGATCTCACAAGCGCCTTGGAGCAGTGCCTATTGTGACTGATTAGCCTACCATTGCCACAAACTCCTCAAGAAGTGGGCCAGGCGGCGGGGCCGGACTGTTAGGGAAAAAAGTCTGTTGTGGCATTACTCTTCTCCAGGAAAGACTTTGAAGCATTCTTAAAGTCACCATCTTTGAGAAAGGGTAAGGGTTATTCGTGTGCTTGTAATATTTAGAGGAACCAAACTATTTTTCAACAGATTCGACATAAATAAAAACGCTAGTGCAGGCTTCTCCAAGGAGTAGCTTATAAGCTACTGGTAGCTCTCCAGCTACTTGTAAGTAGCTCTCATGTGTCCAGTCCAGCCTACTAAGTTGGAAGCTTTTGCTTGATTGAAATAATATACATATGCCAAAATTGAGTGTGTATATTTGAGAAACAAATGTGTTTATTTTCAGAACTCATAAGCCAATGAAAAATGGCTGAATTTTCAAAATATATTTAAAGCTGATTTTTGAGTTATACATCATGTGGCATTGGAGATATTTTTACAAATGGTATAGCCTTCGTGCCAGAGGCAGTAGCTATAGTTGTTATGCATTTTAATCATCTGGAGGCATTCCATATTGGCAAAGCCTTTTTAACATTAGTTCGGGCAACAATATCTTTTTATTTTTATTTTGTATTTATTCAAATAAGCAGATAAAACAAATATATCAAATTCATCATGGTTGTTTCAGCTTAAACGAGTGACTTATCCCAATATTTCCATAAAAGTAGCAGAATTCATTTACACAATAGCATAAACCAGTTGGGTTTAGACTACAGTAGCCATATCAGTCTTCCTTACGCTTAGTATCTTGGTGACTTCACACCTATTAAGTGGTATAGGAACATATATTTAAGTTACGCAATCCAATACAATCTTTTAGATCATTATAATTTCCATAGTGCAGCTAATCCTAGGTATATCTAGAAAGTGCGAGAGTGCACAAGTTGCATACGTTTGCAGCATTGGATATGTGATACTTAAAACAAAGAAGAAGAATTTAGCAGCCCTCAATTCTATACGATTATGTCCTATAAAGTGCTTATGTGTAAGAGAGAGTGTCATATCGCAACCCAATACAATCTTTTACATCCATAATTTCAATACTGCAGCTAATCCTAGGTATATCTAGAAAGTGCAAGAGTGCATTAGTGCAGACATTGGATATGTCATACTTAAAGTTCAAAGAGGAGGAATTTAGCAGTCGTTACTATACGATTATATTGTATAAAGAGCTTGTATGTAGAGGAGAGAGTCCTATCGTACATTTCTAGATCTTTATCATAAATTGCCAGGAAGCGGTAAATCTTTTTAGGCCCCGACCCTACTAGCATATGCTTTCTCAAGATTTTTAGTTCTGATCATTTTATTATACCATTCATGGTAAGTTGGTGCTCTATTTGTCATCCATTTCTGGAGGATCAAGGAGCGAGCAACTAAAGACGTAATAGTTATAAATATATCAGCGCCTCTACTCCAAAGTTGAGATTGCCTTTGAGTACTAAGCCCAAAGAGTGCTACACCTACATCGGGTTGTATCTGTATATTTAGCGCCCTGCTTAAAGTATCAAACGCTTGTTCTGTTTATTAATCTCTAAACGTGGAGGCCATTCTCACAAGTCTTGATTAGTGACGTCTCCTCTGGAGAGCATTCTTCACTGTAGTGTTTCTCACTCAGAAACGCATCTGCTGCCTGAGCCGTCTCAGTGAGCTTCAAGCGCTGTAATAACAAGGAAATGTCCAAGTATTGCAGCATAAAAAGTTCGAATTATCCAACGCGCGCCGCTTATCCTTTGCTCCCTCTTCCCCCTTTATTTGTTAATTTTAATACTTTGTGCAATAGTCAAGCAGCTTCACACTGCTACTAGACTGCTCACTTCCCCACTTGTTATTACCCCCTTCCCTCTCCTCTCCTCCACTTCCCCTATTCTTTTTTTTAATTTTTTTTATTTATGGCATTTTATAACATCGAAAACACAAAAAGAATAAGAGAACAATGAGGAATACAGAGGTAGTAGAATCTCATGCTTAGAGATAAGACCATGAAATCATGAAGCCAAACATTGTATCCATGTAAAAAAAGACATCACAAACATAAAGAGAGGTGACAATTGGAGAAAATGATGATGAATGCCAGGGTGGTCAGGAGAAATACACACAGTTCCACGCCACACAATTCAACTCCACACATTTCCATTCAACACCACATAATTTGACAACAAACTACATAATTCAACTCAACAACACAATTACACAACACACCACATACATCCAATCCACACCACAGAATTCCACATCATGAAACAAAATTCAACTGCACTACAAACTCCACTACATACCACTCCACAACACAAAATACCAATCCACGTAATTACACTCCATGACACACAATCCCACTACCACATAATTACTATCCACATATTTCCACAGCACACCATGCCACATAATTCCACTACACAAATCCACTCTACACCGCACATTTCATGCCGCACCATTCCACAACTAACAATTCCAATCCAACCCACATAACTCCACTCCACCCCACATACATCCACTGCACTCCATAACACATGGGTGAAAGACATTGTCATTTACAACACCAATAGCTCTAACTCTTGTTAAAGCGAGACCTATTGGCTTTGCCAATGCTTGTTTTCTGATGCCCCGTTTCCTAATGGAATGAATTCTGCACTTTAAGCCTGTCTGCTCATTTGCCATTCTAGGAATTACGTGAAAACGAATTAAAGACGAAGCTGGAAATGACCTACAGCTGTCGTATTTTGATGTACTCCACCATTTTTGTCTAATATTTAATTCCTTTGATAAAGACAAAAAGGGAAAAAGTGCCTTTGGTCATCCTGGGCGTCACTTGCTGTACATAATCACAGTGTACATTAACATGGATTTAAAATTTTAATTGCCAATTAACCA
Source organism: Calotriton arnoldi (assembly GCA_963921515.1). NCBI lineage: Eukaryota > Metazoa > Chordata > Amphibia > Caudata > Salamandridae > Calotriton > Calotriton arnoldi. Next base: position 1,084,037 of record CAWUFW010005307.1, on the reverse strand, counting down.
TTATGAAAGGGCTAATACTCAGCCAGCGACAGCATTCTTAATAATGGAAAACCACGCTTTCTTAGATCATTGAATACACAATATCATATTCTTTGAAGAGATTATTTTGAAGTAAATACAAACCCTGTTCTCTAAGGGATCAAGCCACGTTCCCTGACACCCATTAAAATTGTAAGGCTACCACAAGTTCAAGTTTCTACAAAGTATGGATTTTGTTTAATCCGTGCAGCTCGAAAGCATATAAGCTGCACTTGAATATTGAAGGTCCTTCAGCGACATTTAGCACTAAGAGAGAGTAGTTGACTAATTGCAAACAGCCGATAAAGACCCTCATTACATGGTCTAGGCTGAATCCCGAACCCTTCACAAACACGTGGATACCCTCACGGGCAGGGCACAAGTCCTAAAAAAAGAAGTGGGGGGACTAACCAAGTTAGGCAGTATGCAAGTGACATCACGGCACGTGACATCGCACATGGCATTACAGGAAGTGACATCACAGGAAGTGGCATCACAACCTGTGACTTTACAGGACGTGACATCACTATTGATAACATCAGATCTTAAGACCTCGCACATATGTTTAACAGGTCTACCATAGATTTTAGCGCATTACAAGTATACATGCAAACACTCCTGATTTATTCACAAGACTCATATTTTTGTAGGCCACACTTAAACAATATTGCCTTTTGTCAGCTATAGGTTCCTTTAACCAAGGACTGAACAAAGTATCTCCCCCAGGCATAATAGTCCATGTGCAGCACATTTCCATGTAGATGAAAGTGCTTTAGCAGGTTGCGCATGTAATGCCTACCTGATGCAAGGTAACATAAGGCAGGGCAAAGAGCTGCCTTGCGTTCGTGTTTTTCTTTTTTAACAAAACAAATCAACACAACCAGAATTTGTATGGCACTGTAAATCCCAAAATAGAGTTTGCATCAGGGTTGTGCCAGAATAGTGAAGAAAACCTGATGTAAAATCTGGGCCTCAACTTATACATTTGTTTTTTAAAAACTCCATCACAAAGAAATTGGAACAAGGAGAAAGGTGACAGTAAATCTGTTGTGCTTAATTAGTTGCAAAGTCTGCATTTTAAAATAACGTATGCGGTTAAGGCACCTGCTGTAGAGATCTTTGGGTTCCCTGTAAATCTGAGGCAATAATAATAATAGTAAGAAAACTTTAGGTGGTTATCACCTGTGCTGGAAAGATCTGTTTTGTGCAGTGCCCTTTTTGACTCAAAGTAGTGTAGAGGGTTAATGTGTCTCCTGCAAAGCACATCATGTAACATGAAGATGACAGATTTGTATTTTATGTAGATAGGTAAGTGGGTTACTGCTTTTAACACAGAGATCATTTTGTTACTTGCAGTTCAAAAATAGTAATCCTTCTAATACAGCATTGTGAGCTATGAAGGAGGATATGTGACTACTAAACCTTGTAACCCTCCCTGTCTTATGTAACATATCCTGAGCATTGATGTATAAACTTGTATGAATTGTTGTCAATGTAATGTGTGATATAAAGCACTCTGACACCCTGCATTTTGATGAGTAGCGCTATAACAGAAATAAAAAAGTGGCATTTAAATTCATATTTTGTGTAAATACTGGCACAGACCAACACCTCTAACATTCTTATGAAGCTTGTATATATCTCATATACAGGGACTGAATAAAGTCGAAAGTGTGCCTCTCTTAAGTATGTGTGAAGTGCTAACAAGCTGTGTGCCTTTGTTTCCCCTCCACTGCATTTGCATCTAGGTGTGAGGCTCCAGATAGCTTCCAGCCAGGATACTCCAAAAAAAGAAGGCCTGATGGCCCCTTAAAGTCGGTCTTTGTTATGGGCCCAGCTGGAGTCTGAAATTGGAAAGACCCCCCTCACTGCCTGCTCATTGTTGTTCAGATCAAAAGCAGACAACGTGCAGGCGCAGCTGAATGTGTCCTGCTGTCTGATAATTACACTGAGACAAGTTCAGCATTTTATAGTGGGGCCCATTTTCTTGGCAGGGAGCCACCCTGTGGAGATGGTGGGTGCATGCCATCCACCACCATGTACCCCCGGCTCGTGCTATGCTCACAGGTAATTAGCTCACTACACAAATCCAGGTTGCATAACAACATATTTGCTCAAGGGTTGGAATTACGGCATGTGTTATAATCAGCATACTCTCACAGTTTTCCCCTGCTAGATTCCGATAGGTCAAACCTGCCAAAATGTATAGGGGAAAAAAGGCCTGTAAAAAAGTCAAAACATGCGGAACTCTGACATCCTTGAGTACACAAACCCGAGTTGAAGTGGCGGGGACCTATAATCAACAATGGTCTACTACATCATTTGCTGAAAAATGAGTTTTACCGTCCTCGGTGCCACTAGCAATGTGTTCCAAGAGGGTTATGTGAAAATAAACACATGGGCAGACAGGCAATGGAGCAATGGTCTTCAAACTATTTAATGTTGAGCCCCCCTCATGTAAAAAAATCTTTGGGGCCCCCCAAAATGACAAACCTATTTTCTTACAATTATTTTCAAAAATTGGCAGCTCTGAGCATACTTAATAAGTCAAATATTACAGTAATGTTCAGTGATTCCATTCAACAATGCAATCAAATACATGATTACCAGTATTCTGTATTGCCAGCATTCTGTTCACAGCCACGTCTTCCTAAAAATGTAAAGGTATCCACAGTGAATTTGTTTTTCAGATACGTGAGGGAGACTGTTTTTTTTTAGCTTTCCTTACCACCACATTGTCACCTTCTCTCAGACACGGTATGTGTAGTATTGCCACTCTGTTTTCTTTCACTAAAAACACAGCACTGGTTTCAGCATGGGGACAGTCTCATTATAAAAGCTCCTCTTGGCCAGAGCCTGGTGGCCTACTCCCCGCCACAAGATCAATTAAGCCGCCCCCGGGGGGGGGGAGGAGGGGTCCCACCTCTCAGTTTGAATACCTCTACCCTAGAGGGAGAGCCTGAGGAGTTTGCCTCACCCAGAGGGGATGCCTCATTGATGCATTCATAACTATGTCCCCAACATTGCATCAGTTCTCTAGGCTAGCACAGCGTTCAATTATTCATTAAAATAACTCCAATTAATTACCTACTGAGTGTAGACTCTATCTGATAGTCCTTAGAGATGTCCCAGTAATACCCCCAGATGCAGGTCAAGACTTTAAGGCTTTGAAAAACAAAAAAGTCCATTGGCTAAAAACTAACACAATATGGACCCAGGACTTAGCCCTAGAAATAATATTGGTAACAAGATGTTCATGGATAGGCATCTACCCCAAAGACAGTGCTGGGGATTAGGTTTTAGTGAACTTTAAGTCCTCCCTAATTGTAGAATTACTTTTACGGCAATTAAACAAGATGACATTGTTGGCAGGTTGGATAAGGGCCTTACCTCTTGGGTATTTTTATAGACCACTCACCTCCCCCACTTCAAGCAGGGAGGCACCCTGGGTTGATGGATCCAGTGGTAACCTTGGCCAAATAACACATTTTAAAATAGTCACAAAAACCTCTTTTGAACCCTTATCACTTCTAGATGGTTTAGATTGACAGTGTTTGAACCAGGCTGCTGGTACATTGTGAGCACTACTGGAAATGGGAGAGCAACAGAATGGTTCTGTTAACACAGTGGCAGTCACCCTAAATTCGGTTCCTACATCTGGGGCGCCTACCAACAGAGCAGATTTGCTCCCTCCCATGAACTATGTATCAGAAGACATTGAACTGCAACCAGGAATAGGAGGCCTTCAGATTGCCCTTGATAACACTATGCTAGAACCCCTAAACCTGGCCCTAGTCAAGAGGACACTCATTGCCCATGTTGTACCATTTTTTCCAAAGTGCTCTCCCCAAAGCCAGGCGGACATGGTCACTGCGTTTTCACAAATTGGTCAACCATATAGTGGAACTGGTGTAACCAGAATTCTCTCCTGGAATGTAGCCGGCATGAAGCCCAAAGTGATGGCACTGCATTGTTGGGAATACATAAACAAATACGACATATGTATGTTCCAAGAGACCTAGGCAACTGAACCTTTGTTTAAAACTGGTTATACTACTTACCACGGTAATGCCTTGCTGTCTATCTGTGGCAAGGCATCGGGGGGCCTTTTGATTTGGTTCAAAATCGATTTACAATTCCGCTCTGAAGTGATGAATGTTGACTCACCGAATGTGTTGGGGCTGAAATTTCATTTCCCAGGGGGTAATAGTCTATATTTATTTAATATTTATTGTAGGCCCAGAAGTAGAAGTGTGGAATCACCAGCTTTAACTTTCTTGCAGAAGGTTGTTAGTTCGATCAACTGTAAGGACATGATTGATATAGGTGGTGACTTTAATATACATTTTGAACCCAGAGATGGATATGACCTGATAGCAGAAGAAGAGGATAAGAGCTGGGTCATACAATCCCTTAGTTCTAAATATTATGCCCTGTGTTCATCAGCCACTATGCAGCTTGCTAGTTTTACAACATCAAATGGATTGAGGACATGTAAAGGCAGATCATTATCTGACAAATAGGGAGCCTCAACATACAGAAAATGTTCAATAGGATCTAAAATAGATTACATCCTGATCAGAGTCACAATGTGGGGCAGAATGGAAGACTTTAAAATAGATCAGAGAGTAGAGAGTGATCGCTACCCACACAGAAAAGTAGGGTGGTGCTCCAGAACCACCTCCAGAGCCTTACTTCCAGCAATAAAGCTATACAAATGAAAGGCCCAATCAGCAGCCTTATATGGCGCTGAAATTTGGGGCCACGCAAACACATACCTACTCACTTTAAGTGAGAACAAATGTATCTGTTCCCTTCTCCAACTGCCCAAAGGCACCCTGTTAATACCCATGCTTCTTGATGTAGCACTCAAACGGGTGGGAGAAATTGCCCAGCTAAAACCACTAGTACACTGGGTAAGGATCTGGACTAGGCAGGAACTTAAGCCATATAGGAATGCAGTGGAGGAACTGTTGTCATCTGCCTTTCCTTTCCATGGTTCAGACATGTTCAGTCATGGCAGCAAAAGCTGGGCCTTGGATCTTTTTGGTTGGATCCTAGATCGCTGACTATTACCTCCAAGAAGCAATTAAACTCCTGGGAGTTCATTGAAGCCAGCCTGCACCAAACGTCTACCCATGGGATTCTGACACACCAAACCTTGCTCATTAGAGATAGCCCCTCATATGAAGCATTCTTAGACATCCCCCAACAACAATTGGCAAAAACTTTGTATTTGAAATTTCGATATGGTACCCTTGAACTGGAATCTTTTACTTCTGTGTGGAACCCTGGCAGGTGTTCTAGTCTTACTAACACCTTCCCAATGAGTTGTTTGCAAGCAGAACAAAACATAAGCCATGTCTTGTTGTTCTGTCTTGCTTATAACAATTGCAGATGCAAATGGATCCATCCAATTTGTAATCACCTCTGCATCAGGAGACACATCGAAGCACTGAGAGTGCTGAAGGGCAACCAGTCTCTTTATACGGTGTTCACCCTAACTAAATATCTATGTGCAGTTGGATTGGCAAGGAAAGAAAAAGGCCTAAGACTTTAAACCTTGATGCTATGGGTGTTTGAGGAACACAATGTGGCACACCAGACATAGCTGCTTCCTCCGCAAGATCATCTAGAGGAAGAACATATTGCTAACCCTATTTAATAACTTTGCTAATCTTAGGTGAAAGCTTTTTCCCCATACTAAGATTAGTTTTTAATAGAAATTGAATAAAAACCTAAACAGGATGCATTTTATAAATTTGCCAGTACATAACTTATATACCTATTTATACTCCTATGATTAGCTTTTTGGAAGCAAGCACAGGATCGCATAGGATAAAAGTTTGTACATGGTGTGTTGTTTCTAATGGCCTTTATCAGATTTACAGGACATACTAAAGTAGTTATAGCTACTCCAATTTATAGCTCCTGAAAGCACTTTATTATATGTGTGAAAAAGAAACATATTATTGTAGTTAGTTTATGATGTGAACTATGTAATGGTTAATCTGCTCTAAGGTATGTGCTAATACTTTTGAGCATTTCCAACCAAGAACTTTGTGCTAGTGGCCTTCAGTAGACCAGTCCTTGGAGGAAGGGTGAAGCCTGATAATGATTTTTTCTATTGCTATTGTTGCACATGTACTCTTCCTCGGACAAAATCAGATGTTAATGTTTTAACTTAAGTATGACTGTACTTGAAAATGATTTTTTTATGTGTAAGTTTTATGGAGTGTATATTCAGAAATAAACAGTTCTACTATGATTTAACACAATTTTGTCACCTCTATTAGTATTTATCATCACAAAGGAGGAGAGAGATCCTAAAGGCCTTATATTCTGTCCCCCCTGTCCAATACCAATCACACAACCATAGACAAATAAGGCTGGGACAGATATTCCACTGGGAACCTCAAGGCCTGCGCCCACATGAATGTAGGTGCCCGTCAAAGCCAGAGCTGGGCCACCCCCTTGATCTTAAGTAATTTAATCTTGCAGTGAAAGATGGGATGGCTGCAGACATTTGGTCTTTCTTTCAAATGTGATTAGGTCTTGATCGAGGGCTGGTGCGCACAGATGGGAAAGGGGGAGCTTTGCCTTGGGTGATTATATTACTAAAGTTTTAGCAAGCGGTTAGTCCTATTTTTTAGACTCCAGTTGCTTGTTGTTTATTTGCTTTGACTGTGTCACAGTTTGTGAGTATTTTTAGTTCTAGGATTCTTTGACCCTTGCAATTTGTACTAAGGTACTTATTTGTAATTAGTGATGGGTAAAAGAAAAGCCACAGGTAATCCAGCAGGCCCCCCAAAGCCAAACAAAATCAACCAAGCCCGCGGCTGACAATTGCACGATTGATGATATTGGTCTTTGATTGAAGATGAATCACTGTTGAACGACGAGGCTCCTGCGAAGGGCACCGCGTGCGAGGGAATGACGGCAGCAAACATTTCTGATATGAAGAACACATGCCCAAAAAAGGCGTCCCATCTTTAAAGTTGACCTAATCCATAAATGCCGACTCAGTCTGACCTGTTTACATCACTATGTACTAGTTCTTGTGCATAGTGACAGTATGCTATTAGAAGCGGCGGTTGTTTGCTCTACTCGCTGAGATCTTGCAGCACGAGCAAACAAACAAGAATTGCTCTGATCCCTGACTTAGCTAAGGATATAAATTCAGCTAATTACTGCCACTGTCCTTGGCAGATGCATACCAATTTATGCAAATTAATTTCGAGCTTTAGACATGATATGTGTGATTCAAAGGGGGTAGTTAACAATCTTGTTAGCCTCTTACATATTCATCCGAGAGCATCACTGCTAGTTTTGCCAGAAAAACCAGTCACAACAAAAGGACGCACGTGGTGGTTATTCCACATGTGGTACCTAGCCAGAGCACAGCTGGAGAAATCCCGATTGGTGGACAGGTGGTCGGTGTGTTCCTGGTAGAGAGCCAGCCTAGAAAGGTCAGAGTCAAGGCCTCAAATGTGCGGTAACATGATGGTGGGGAATACGCGTGATGCACATTGTTTAATTCCAGAGTTGGCGAGTCCCCAAAGATTAAATTACACCGACTTTGAGACTGGACAAACCAAGGACAACACATGCGGAAAGATAAGCGGGGGTGGCTCATATAACATCACTAGGGAAAATGTACACATTTATACTGGCTATTCGACTAGCTCTCATAAACAGAATACTATGTATATGTCACATATTCCAGAAATTGTGTTGTATTGTATATGAAAACACCGAAATCTTAAAAACAAGCTATACATTGGATCCGAGGTGCTTGTGGTTATTGCTCTATCAGTCGTTCTGACATCACTCATGTGAGTGGTGTCTCTATGCTAACACAGCGGTGAGACTACATCGCAATAACATTCACAGACACTAGTTATGCTCAGGGCCTGATTGCCATAGAACTCAGACATCCTTTAGCAGAGTGATTCGGCTTTGATCAGACCTAAGGGCATGTACGAAACTTGCATTCATTATAATAGAGCACCAAAAACCCAGAAAGCCCTGTATTAAAATCTGTGGACTGACTCCATGAGACCCCGCTGTCAAGAGAGATAGCACGCGGGCCGGGGAGGCGAAGCCGGACTGCTGAGAGGCCTGCGTCAAACTCCTACCAGAGGGCAGGCCAATGTGAGGGCACCTGGCAAGCTCGGGAAATCGCCGGGCACTGATTGGGTCGCATGGTTTGAACGGCCCAATAGGCAGGGGTCCCACTGGTGGCGCACCAGGACTTAAGGGCATAGGGGGACCCCCACCCAGAACATGTGCCTTCGCCGTTGACCCAACCACCCACACCTGAAATGCGGGCATCGCAGCCGCATGCAGAGGTAGGACTCAGGCAAGGCGGAGACAGCACAGAGGGACAGCAGTCAGAGCTGAATAGCCAAAGAGGAGCCGCTCAAACCCGTGTCCTTGGGATGCCTTATGGCAGGGGCACAGGGAGCAGGCGCGGGTCAGCATGGGTCAGCAGAGGGCGGACACAGCACTTGCAGCCCGGGCCAGGCATGAGGGTCGCCCACAACACTTGGCAGCAAGGTGTAGCCTAGAGGCCTCAAAAGGGCTAGACCCGCTGATAGGGGGCATTTGCTCAGGGCGCTGTCAGAAAGGGTTGAGCTGTTAAGGTTTTAAAAAAAAAAAAAGTATTGTTTTGTAAACATGAATAAATATTACAAGGCATGTTTAAAACGCAGTATTACATGTTACAATTTACAGCAAGGCATGAAATATCTGACTATAGACCAAAGCTTAAACGATAGTACAGTTTATATCATGAATCCGCTGCAGAAGAATTGTCATGTAATGTAAGGACAACAACACAGCATACACTTTTATAGAAGCAGCAAAACTGTGCGACCAGGCAACAATTAAAATATCTATCAGATTGCTCAGGCAACGCATTAGGCATGACAATGTATAGTATTTTGTATAGACTTGCTGTAGGCTAATGTGACTTATTACTAGCAGGTGCTGTTAAGGCTTAAGCGAGGAGGCAGGAATTACATGATTGATTGAAATTAAAATGGCATGTTTGTTTATGACACTATGTAAATAAAAGCTGCGGCCTTTTGCACCATCAGCGAATTGCGTTATTTGTGGCATGAGGGAAGTTGGGGGTGCATAGGTTGCATGCAGGGGCAGGAAGCTCTAGGGGCTTGCCCCTCCTGGGAGGGGTTAGAAAATACAATTGTAAAGAACTGGTTAGAAATACCACATACGACTGACACCGGTTGCATCGCAGAAATGGGAGGGGAGTGCTCTACTCCCCGGATGTACAAATTGAACGGCGCACCTGGCCATCAATCCATTAGGAGAGTGTCCACACACAGCTTGAGAGAATATTGAGTGCTAGGCTGGGTGCCTTCTACCACAATGCCTGTTTTGTGACCTGGAACAAATACATTCCAGCACTCCGGGGATGACGCACTTGATACATTTCTATACTACAGATTTCACAGCACTTTTTTGGTGACATTCCCAGAATTCCCAGCTGAACCTGAGGCCCTATCTTTGCTAACATATGTAATAGGTAGAGCTAGCCCACTGCATCCTCCTATCTCTTGCCCATACAGCACTCTTGGGAATTCAGCACCTGAGACCACCAAGAGGGCGTGCATGAAATGGCAGAACGAACTAGGTAAGGAAATAACCAATAGCCAATAGAGTTATTGCTGCTCAGCTATTAAAAATATATCCTGACACGACAAACACAAGCTAATCCAATTAAAATGTATACAGTAATTTTATCATACTCCCATATGCCTATATAAATTTGTCCTACGGGAAAACACGATGATATGATAAAACAGTTTTTGCATCAGTCTCAACATTGGCCTTGAGTATTTTTCTCATTCCATCATTTCTCTTTTCGTATATGTACAGTCTTCGATATTCAGCTCATTATTTCAATTTCAATTATGATAACTTTTCGAACATGTAATCACTGATGTATAATATTCGTTGCTTTTGCTTCCCCATCAAGGTTAGTAGGTCTCTAAAAGTAAACTGGGGTCTTGAGGATGTGGCATTCCTGAAGAAGGCGTTTTACGCTGAAACGTGCGTTGAAGGTATCCAGACTAAGCCACCGTAGTTTTGAAAATTATACCCCAGTGATTACATGTTCGAAAAGTTATCATGATCGAAATTTCAATAATTAAATGAATATTGAAGACTATACAAAATATGAAAAAAGAAATGACTAAATGAGAAAAATACTCAAGACCAATGTTGAGGTCGATACAAAAACTTTTATTCTATGTATGAATGAGTGCGAGGGTTTTAAATGAATGTGATATATGGTATGAAAGTGACTGATATTTGAGATTGAATGTGTAATGCTTCTTTGATGACCTGCATTGCAAATACTCAGGACACATTACCTGGTTACATGAAGGAAATTATATTGTTATGGAAATGTGATTGCTTCATTGATTCATAATAAAAGGATAAATGTGAAGGGGTGTGGCCAGCCAACCAAGATGTTGGATGCACTCTAGAGAGGCTCCTCATCATGGCCCCGTTATCCGCTCTGTAAAATCTGCCCATGGTGCCATCTGGTCTTCTAAAGGAATCACCTCACACCTGGCATCTGTGAACTGTCACAGCGCTGGCTGATAGGCCGAGGAGGGCAGCCTAGAGGGGAGAAAGCACCTGAAGCACAGATCCACGTGGTGAGCGGAGCGGGGGTCTGCCGGTTGCTGCGGTGGGCCGCCGCTGCAGGAAAATGAGCTGGGCTGCGTGGACCGGAGGAATATGGCCTGGTACTTGCCTAAGACCCCTTTTAACGAAGAAACCCCCAAATCCGCCCTTGGATGGATGGGTACCCCCTCCCCCCCCCAGGGCAAGCATTTCAAACCACACTGTTCTTGGATTAGGGGGAGTGACCCCCCGGCCGTATTTATTACATATTAAAAACATTGATTATTAATTTTTAGTATGTACACTTTACGCAGAAAGTCCAGATACATGTCACTTGTCTAACCTTAACATGCTCTAATACAAATTCCACTCCTAACGTAATCTACAAATGTAGATACTTTACTTTCTGCGTGTCCCATCTAGAGCCTATGGCAAGGTCAATGACTGGCAGCCCCAGATCCCGGAAAACTACAAATACTACTCCACCGGAGTAAGCTTGCGTAGGGGATACAGCTTATCGGATGGATACTTTCCCCCGGGCCTCCCCTACGCCCTAAGCCTTAAACTCCATAAAGGGGGCACTGGCAGCCCCAGATCCCGGTAGAACTACAAATACTACTCCACCAGAGTAAGCTTGCGTAGGGGGTACATCTTATCGGATGGATACTTTCCCCCGGGCCCCCCCTACGCCCTAAGCCTTAAACTCCATAACGGGGGCACTGGCAGCCCCAGATCCCGGTAGAACTACAAATACTACTCCACCAGAGTAAGCTTGCGTAGGGGGTACAGCTTATCGGATGGATACTTTCCCCCGGGCCCCCCCTACGCCCTAAGCCTTAAACTCCATAACGGGGGCTGCAATTCTGCATACTTGCGCCCTGATGCGCATGCGCGTGCGAGGGTGGCCACTGGCCTACTGGAAAGAGGGACTCCCTGGCCCCCCACCCCGACAGCCTACTGACCGGCTGTCACTGCCCCTGGAGTTACATGGTGCTGGCCGCTAAGGGCCGAAGACTATGCTTACCAATCATGACCTTACCGCTGACCTGGGACACTCTACTAAAATACGACAAAATTACTTGCAACATAGACCTATAAACTTCACATATTACTACGATATTGAACTGATATTTCATTACATATTAACAAACGCATTCCACTAAATTTACCTGTAACAAAAAATCATCATATAACACACTCTTTAATACCAACTTGCCAAACACATCATAATTCACTTTGAAACATATCACCGATACCTGCAACAAAAAATTAAGCACAACACTTATTACTGTAATGCACATTCAAACTGCCTGTCCTAGGGGATGGTGGGTGGGGAAAACAAGTTACGGGCCGCCGATGGCCCGGGTGTGTTCCTGGTGGGGGCGCGAGGAACAAGAGACTGTTCCTGCGTCCACCGCCCCCTTTTAAGAGGGGGCAGTGGGACCACCAGGCAGGCTGGTCTAAACCAGTCTTCTACAAACGTCAGGCGTTCATGTGAACCGGAAACACTTAAAGTGCTTCCGGTTCACTGCCTGGGTCTGGCGCGACCGCCATAATGGCGGCGTGCGCTAGATAGCGCGTTGCCTTGCCCCGGGCCCCCCCTACACCCTAAGCCTTAAACTCCATAACGGGGGATCTGGCAGCCCCAGATCCCGGTAGAACTACAAATACTACTCCACCAGAGTAAGCTTGGTAGGGGGTACAGCTTATCGGATGGATACTTTCCCCCCGGGCCCCCCCTACGCCCTAAGCCTTAAACTCCATAACGGGGGCTGCAATTCTGCGTGCCCTCCAACCATGCTAAGACGTCTTCCATAAATGCCTGATTCCCTTTGGATGATAAGTGAAACCCCGTTTTGCAAAAAAGAAAATGCTCCCCCCGGATGTACCCATGCCCTATTGACTTCAGTTTCAGGTCCTGAGCAGCTTATCGAACCTGTTGTTGATCCGCTTTACCGCATGATTCAACGCCCGCACTGACTCCCCCCTCTCCTTCGCGAACCTTGGTATCATGTGAGACCCAACCATTACGGCAGCGGGCCCCTCTTTGCCAACCAACCCACCTCAGTGAGGAGCTCCTCCATCAGTACCCTACGTCCCAGGTGAGATAAGTCGTTCCCCCCTAGGTGCAGGATCCAGATTGCTGGCGGTCCCTTACTTTCCCGTACAGCGCGGTTCACCAGCTCCCTGAATTGCCCCATGCACAGTCCACCCTATCCATGAAACACTATTTTTGTTCCTAACTTACGCGCCCTGGCCTCGCGGGCTTCTCAAAAGACATTTTCTTTAAACGACGGACATATGAGTGACCAACTACCCAGATTTCCTGCTGTTCCGGGGCCCAGGAATGCACTTGGGCCATCACCTGAGCTGTTCGTTCTTGGACTGTTGGTCGCCGTCCATCTGTGTGACAAGGTGACTTCCTCCTGTCGCGATGATGGGCCGATGCAGACTTCTCCCCTGAGTCACAGGGTGAAGAAACTGCAGGCAAACGTGAAAAGAACAATCGTCAGTGCACTGCCCAACTGGCAGGCTAACACATACACAACAGCACATAGCACTAAGTAACCGTGTACCTGCGCAAGCTTCTCTCTGAGTCACAGAATGAAGAACTTGCAGTTAAATGTGCAACGGAACCGATGGGTTAAAGCATGTGCAGCCCCATGCAGCGCTTGTAGCAGTTAGAAGACCACCTGCCGATCCTCTTGACCTGCTCCTCCCTTAGACCCCTTGCCACTGCCTCGGTGGCCGCCCTAGTTCTAAAGGAGTGGGTCCTAAAGTTAGCTGAATCCAGACCGGCGTCTTGTGTGGCCAAACCCATGACTCTTTTGAACTGAAAGATAGTGAGGAGTGACCCTTCGCCATGTAGCAGGAGTGGCCCCTTGACGACATCTTGAGACTGTACCCCCCCTTTACCACCCACACCCTCAGCCCAGGGTGCATAGGTACGGTGTGACACAACGCGGACCACCAAATGCGCAAGAAATCGATGCATAGGTACTGTGTGCCACCACATACGCATCTAGTGCAAAAGTGTACAAGCACAGGGTGCATAGGTACTGTATGATACGACCTAGGCATCTAATGCCGAAATGTGCCCAAGCACACAGGGAATAGGTACAGTGTGACACAACACAGGAATACACTGCTTAATTTGAACAGGCCCAAGGGTGCATAGGTACCGTGTGACACAACACGGACATCCAATGTATAAGCGTTCAGGCACAAGGGTGCCGAGGTACTGTGTGATACAATACATAACTTATTATAAGTGTACGAGCACAAGGGTGCATAGGTACTGTGTGACAATCCACAGGCATATATTGCATACCTGTACAAGCACACAGGTGCAGAGGTAAAGTGTAACCAGCTTCCAATGCATACGTGTACCTGCGATGGGTGCATGGATGCTATTTGACAACAGACTCCTAATTCATGTGTGTAACAGCACACGCGTGAGCATGGCACTCTTGAAATTGTGACAACGAGGCCTGGGATGTATTGATGTGACATCACAAGTACTGATAATGTATGTAAGTGACATCACAGAGGCAGGCGCCTCGCAGAACTGACATCCAAGACTTGGAATATATTGATGTGACCTCACCACGGCTTGGAATGTCTTGATGTGACGCCAATAGTAAGCAGTCATGTTTCAACCTGAAAAACGTCAATGGTTTGCGTAGCATTGCGTTCTTCGCGCTCAGATTGACCAGACACATTCTTACTCCACGAGTACGTTCTACGACAAAAAGTGGCATGAAAGTAGAGCGAGCTCACCAGGCTGTCATCACTCTTTAGCAAGCAGGGATATGTTAGCTTCCGCAAGGATTTGTTTGTGGAACTACAATGAAAATAACGGGTAATATACCGTATATATACCTTGCTGGCTGACCCGAAGCAGGGCTTTTAAACTTTACATTGATCACAGACTTTCAATTCCGACTGCTTAGCCTAGCCTCAGTCGTTTTACATCAGGAACATTGAAATCTGACTTTCAATGAGAGCGCCTAGCATAGCGCCAGTTGCATTAAGTGAGGAACATTTAAATCATACTTCCAATTAGAGCGCCTAGCATAGCACCAGTTGCATTTACATGAGGAACATTGAAATCAGCCTATCAATGAGAGCGCCTAGCATAGCACCAGTTCCATTAAGTGAGGAACATTGAACTCAAAAATCCAATTAAAAGCACCTAGCATAGCACTAGTTGTATTACATGAAGAACATTTGACGTCAGATTTTCAGAGAGATTTTGAGAGCACTAAGCATAGTACCAGTTTCATTACATGAGGAACATTGAAATCGTACTTTCAAATGAGAGCGCTTAGTGTAGCACCAGTTGCGTTAGCTGCTGAACATTGAAATCTGGCCATGACAGGCTGAAGTCCACTCGCGCCCAATGCAAACTGTGGCCAGATCACAGGATCTGCGCCGAATCGCAGTGTGCATTCTGACTGCTAACTTGTACCTTATTGTTTTGACCAGCAAACATACCCTCCTTAAAATCCCAATTAGACAAATTGGTCACGAAATGGCATCCCATATATCGGAACCTCAGTTCGCTATGCATTATCATCAGTGATTTATAACAGCCATCTAGCCAGGTGAAATTCTAATTTCCATGTTTGTTATTAGTTACTCTCGGCGTTACGATTAGTGTAAGGGTATGTCGGCTCATTTCAGGGCTGGCTGACCCGAAGCTGAGGGACTCGACATTATGTTGAGAGCACTTAACATAGCCCAATCACATTATATGAGGACACATTCATATTTGTTAGGCACGGGGAGAGTAAGTGAACTCCTGCCTTACTCCTGCGTATCATGCGATGCAGTCGTGCTAAGATGGACATGATAATACGTGGTAACCACCCCACGGTAACACACACGCTGTAACACGTGTTAACACCCATGCGGTAACACTTACGTGTTAATACCCAAAAACGCCCATGTGGTAACATCACTGCAGTCACCTCCATGTGGTAACAGCCACTTTGATAACACACGGTAACACTCACACAGTCACAACCACTTGTTAACACCTAAGTGGTAACCCTTACACGGTAACAACCACTTGTTAACACCTACGTGGCAACACACGGTCACAGTCACGCGGTAACACCCATCATGCGGTAACACCCCCATGGTAAACACACCAATGCGGTAAACTTCAAAAGCAGTAAACACCAACGCAGTAAAACCCACGCGTAACACCAACGCGGTAAAAACCCACGCGGTAACACCCCCACGGTAAACACACCAATTCGGTAAACTTCAAAAAGCAGTAAACACCAACGCAGTAAAAAACCCACGCGGTACCACCAACGCGGTACAACCCATGCAGTAACACCCACGCAGTAACACCCACGCAGTAACACCCACGCGGTACTCCTCTCTTCAGCAATCCAGGCATCTACACTCGATTATTTAGGCTCCAACCCCCCCAGCAGGAACCTAAACATTTTAAATGTACCTAGATGAGATGACAGAAACGTGTTAAAAAGCGTTCAGAGCATAAAACAGGCTGTTTTCACCTCCACTATCGCTCGAACACTTCGTCTCGAGTGTGAGTCATGATACCCGGGCCCCAGAAGCTGACTTGAAAAAACACCACCTCTGTACGGGACGAGAGGCCATGTGGTTCAACATATAATCCCACTGGGAACCATACATTAAGTAATAACAACAACGGTTATTCACTGTGCTCGGAAATAGCCAATACCGTGTTATGAAGGGCTACATACAACAATTCATCATTATTTGCGGATGCCCAAAACTATGGTATGAAGAGCTGCAATCAATAATTTAGCATTACTTATGGATGGGGAAGATAGTGCACAAGTTATTAACGGAAAAAACTCCGGGAGCAGTGTCCTATCACTGATCAGTTGAATCACGTGTTTCCATCACGGTACACGCGTTCAGTGACTTATGAGGTGAGTTTGTTAAACATGCAGTGCATGCTTACTCCCGTCTTGATGGTAGTACTAACGTGGCCGGAAATTCCTTAGAGCAGAAAAGCAGCTATCTTATTTCAGCAAGCAAACTATTCCCCTCCCATTAGCATATAGCACCGAACTGTAGACGTCAGGCGCACAGTTCTTCGACAAACAGTCCGAGATGGGCAGGGTGCGTCATAAGGGCCAAGCAGTTATATACTTTCAGCCAACTGACTTTTCACCACGCAATACCACTGTAAACACCCACGGTGCAAATGAAACACTACATACGCAGCCTATGCAGATAAAGAATGGTGTTACAAATGTGAAGCTTTTCCACGAGTGTGTTTTCTCAATCACTCAAAAAACCAGCAAACCTTTAGCAAATTGCACGCTTTCAGTAATCCCTGCCATGACTACATTTTTCGGAAATAGCACGTGGCACCGTCTTGAGCAATTCGTACATTTGCCAGACTAAAACTATATGTTCGCCTCTGCTAATCAGAGCTCTGACAGAGCTAGGGATCGCGCGGGGCAGCCGCCCCCTGACTCGCCCTCCTTGCTAGTAAATTACACTCTTTCAAACATATGGAACACACCCTTTTGTACAAGCTTTCCATGAAACAGCTGATTCTCTTTAGATACAGCTGCGCTGTTTTTTGGCACCGCTCTATTGTCCCCACATGCTGCGTGCCCAGTGCCCTTTAAATCAAAGGCTGAGTTCCCAATACGTACCACCCAAAACCATCGCTGACCGCTACCAGTGCACCCCAGCTAAAAACACACGCTCCAGCTCCCGCGCTGTGACGCCCTCCTCACTCGCTTCCTCACTCGCTTCCTCACCAGCTGATCAGAAGGCACCACCCACAAACAGCTGTGCCATAAAGCGTGATCGCTCCCCACCCGGGCACTCCCAACAACTTAACTAAATTGAAAAATGCCTCTGCTGCTCTCCCGGGCTCTGCAGCTCCAAAACGGGCTCGCACACAGCTCCAACCCACGCGGGCTCCCCACCGTTGATGATGCTTCTCCTCCTGACGGAGGCTCGAACACGGGTCCTCAGCTTCGGACTCCTGCTCCGACAATTGCACCACGGCCTCTCTACCGCAACCTGAGTCCACCGCTCCACGAGAATCATCACGCCACCTAAAAAACAAAGCAGAAAACAAGTTACGGGCCGCCGATGGCCCGGGTGCGTTCCTGGTGGGGGCGCGAGGAACAAGAGACTGTTCCTGCGTCCACCGCCCACTTTTAAGAGGGGGCAGTGGGACCACCAGGCAGGCTGGTCGAAACCAGTCTTCTACAAACGTCAGGCGTTCGTGTGAACCGGAAGCACTTAAAGTGCTTCCGGTTCACTGCCGGGGTCTGGCGCGACCGCCATAATGGCGGCGCACGCTAGATAGCGCGTTGCCTTGCCCATATGGCCTGGTACTTGCCTAAGACCCCTTTTAACGAAGAAACCCCAAATCCACCCTTGGATGGATGGGTACCCCCTCCCCCAGGGCAAGCATTTCAAACCACACTGTTCTTGGATTAGGGGAGTGACCCCCGGCCGTATTTATTACATATTAAAAACATTGATTATTAATTTTTAGTATGTACACTTTACGCAGAAAGTCCAGATACATTGATAGATACATGTCACTTGTCTAACCTTAACATGCTCTAATACAAATTCCACTCCTAACGTAATCTACAAATGTAGATACTTTACTTTCTGCGTGTCCCCTCTAGAGCCTACGGCAAGGTCAATGACTGGCAGCCCCAGATCCCGGAAAACTACAAATACTACTCCACCGGGTACAGCTTATCGGACGGATACTTTCCCCCGGGCCCCCCCTACGCCCTAAGCCTTAAACTCCTTAAACTCCATAACGGGGGCACTGGCAGCCCCAGATCCCGGTAGAACTACGATGGCCCGGGTGCGTTCCTGGTGGGGGCGCGAGGAACAAGAGACTGTTCCTGCGTCCACCTCCCCCTTTTAAGAGGGGGCAGTGGGACCACCAGGCAGGCTGGTCTAAACCAGTCTTCTACAAACGTCCGGCGTTCGTGTGAACCGGAAGCACTTAAAGTGCTTCCGGTTCACTGCCGGGGTCTGGCGCGACCGCCTTAATGGCGGCGCGTGCTAGATAGCGCGTTGCCTTGCCCAGTGCCCCGGCTGAGTGGCAGTCAGAGGCCTTGTGGACTGGTGCACTGCCTGGGAGCCTGGAGTGGTGATGCTGCGCTGAAGTGAAAGCAAATGGGGGTATCGCTGGTGACTGGAACCCCGAGGGCCGTGCTGGGCCTGACGCAGTAATTGAGCGCCGGAGAGGTCGCGCTGGGGGCAGAGTCGTTTGCCGGGGCCTTGAAGAGACTGCAATGCTTGGAGCAGCTGCCAGACATGATGTAGCAGCTCAACTACAGAGACCGTGGCACTGTGCTCAGGGAAATACGGAAACTGGGGGAGGCGAAGGTGGGCAATGCCACCTTACTAATTTTCCCAGACTATGCCGTGGGGGTGTAGAGGCAGAGGGGTTCATTTCTGGCAGTCAAACTGGGCCTCTGCAATGTGGCCCTCTGGCGAAGAGTCCAGGCGGCCAATGAGTGTGACCCCTCAGATGGCAGATGACCTGGTCTGACCTGTGACAGCCTTTGAAGCCCGCATGGTGCGGCACTGTACTCTGTGACCACTGTGAGACCTTTAGTGTGCCCAAGGGGTGGGGGCATCGTTGGCCGAGCATTGGGAACATGCGCAGGCAACTCAGCGCCAGCCTTCACAACAGGCAAAAATGGCACTGTGCACTTGTTACTGAGACATTATGGGGCATAAATGCCCTAATTTCTCAACCCCTAGTGAGCCCTAAGCTCTAGTAAGCCGGCAAGTTGCCGCAAGGCGTTATTATCAGTTTAGGCAGATACATGTTGTCCCTCTGCTCTCATCTTGTTCATGATTCCACTGTCCCCCCCCTGCTATTTTTTTTCCAATAGCTCAGCAATATGTTGGATTCCAGGCGTGGCCCCCTCCTGTAGGACCAGAACAGGAAACTCTGTTTGTCCCCACACACTGTGACACCCACACACATTAGTAAATCTAACCCGCACTATACATGCCGACCACTAATATTGTCACCTGGAATGTGAGGGGCATGCATACGCCCTCGCGCCACTATGCTGCATACTCCTACCTTAAGCGCAGGGCACCCCACATAGCGTTACTGCAGGAGACACATCTTACACTGCCCAAGGTTCGTAGGCTTCAACGCAGGTGGCGAGGTCAGGTGTTTGCCACAGGTTATTCCTCGTGCGCCAGGTGGGTGCTCATTTGGGTGAGGCCGGGAGGAGACAGAAGTGGATGGGACGGCCGTTATGAGCTTGTGTGTGGATGACTCGATGGGAGGCGCTTGCTGCACAGAAATATATATGCCTCAATACAGCTCAAGCGACATTTTGGGACACACTATCTGGCGTCATGGCCCGATGAAGCGCCCACCCCTGGCTTATAGGAGGGGACTTTAATGCAGTCCTCCACACAGCATTGGACAGGTCCTTCCCAATGCTCCCTGGTACAGCTGCCATATCTAACGCCCGGGCCTTGGGAGACTGGCTGCAACATTGGCATTTAACTGATGTCTGGAGGGCGCTTAATCCTGATGTGCGGATGTACTCATTCTACTCCCCACCACACAACCTCAATGTCTGCATTGATCATTTTTTGGGCTTGGCTGCGCTGCTCCCGGTTTGTCAGCATGTAGACTACCTGGGGCAGACACACTCGGACCACAACCCCCAGCTCCTCCAGAAAGAATGGGACAGTGCTGGGCAAGCCACACATGTATGGTGCCTCCAGCATGTGGCACTCGAGTATCCGCCTTCGGGCATCGTTGGGCGCTACCACGCCCGGCTTCTTCAAAGTAAACACTGACCCAGCCACTGGCAGAGGGGTGGAGCACACAGAGCTCTTAGAGCAGCTGCAGTACCTGAACTACGCCAGGCATTCTGCTTGCACGCAGGGTGCTTGCTGCTGTGGCTGATCCATCAGGAGCAGACACTGCAGCCAGTTCAATCGCTGCACTCCCTCTCGGGACAGCTGCTGCGCACTTAGCAGGAGATACACCGAGAACTAGTCAAGATTATGCACCTCTATATGAGTCCACCGCCAGTACTGACCCATCAGTGCTGGCAGATTTCTTTTCCCACCTCCATATACCCACCATTACACCGGCGCAGTAGGCAGAGCTGGAAAAACCAATCACACTCTTCGAGGTACTGGAGCCCATCAGAGCGCTGGCCACGGGTAAGGCACCTGGACTGGATGGGCTACCGGCCAAGTACTATAAAGCATATGCTCCAGTACTGGCCCCCACCTTCTAGCTCTCTATGAGGCCTCTCTAAAGCCTCTGTCCTTCCAGGTTCCCTCCGTGAAGCTCTGCTCGTCTCTCTGCCCAAACTGGACAGGGACTCCGAAATGTTGGGCTCTTATCAGCTGTTGGCATTCCTAAATACTAATTATAAAAATGTGACCAAAATACTAGTGGATCAGAAGGGCTCCTCTGGTACCAATCAGCTGCATGCTGACCAGAACAGTTTTGGGCTTTCTTGAAATACGTCTCTTAACTTGCACAGCTTCTTCCGGGTGGCCACACACTCAGCGCTGCACTGACTTCACTCAGGGTGCTTGGTACTTGACATGGAGAAGGTGTTTGACAGGCTGAAATGGGATTTCTTGTTTGCTACCTTGCCCCGATACGGTTTTGGAACTCGTTTTCTTCATCTCATGCAACTATTGTACACCCTTCCGTCTACCAAAGTCAAGACAGGCGCACTTGTGTCAAAATCCATGTCCATTAGTCTTGGCACCAGGCAAGGATGCCCACTGTCACCATTATTGTTCTCACTGGCATAGAGCCGCTGGCAGCGGACATCCGAGGGAGTGGAGTAGAATGGGAGATCTTCTTAGGCGACGGGGTGCACGTGTTCTCCCTATATGCATATGACCTGCTTCTATTAATCAGAGATATGATGGGCTCGCCCTATGCACTAGAAAGGAAAAATCCTTAATGATTTTCCTTCCCTTTCTGGTCTAAAAGTGAACTGGGCAAAGTCCGGCTTGTACCCATTCAATCCATCCAGCAATCGCTGACCCTGCACTGGTTATTAACGACACACTAGTGCAGTGGTTCACTGGTTATTAACGACACCCTAGTGCAGTGGCAACCTGCAGTCTTTAGATACCTTGGGGTTCGGATCTACAATTACCGGCAGGCCTGCTGGAGGGGAATCTCCTGCGGGCGATAGCCGCCATCAAATTGCAGATGCTCTTTTGGCGGAGCCTGTCCCTGTCCGTCATGGGCCGCATAGCCCTGATTAAGATGGTGGTGATACCCCAGCTATAGTATTTTTTCACCAATCTGCCCATATAAATCCGGCCCCCCATCTTCCGTTCCTTTGAGCGTACCATGCAAGAGATTATTTGGAATTGGTCACGGTGCCAGGTTGCGCTATCCAAATTGTACCTATCAGCTGGCCAGGGGAGGCTCGCTGTGCCCATTATGGAGAACTACTATCTTGTGGCGCAGTTACAGTCGGTGACTAGGTGGGCCAGCAGACTGAACTTGGGGGACACCGCTACTCTCTCACCAGCATGGGCGCAATTCTCGGTCCTCATGCTGTCTCACCACAGTAGACGGGGTGGGGTGCCTACCCAACTGAGGCTCGAGGTGGCCTACAGGTGCTTTCGCTGAAGCCTATGCCTCACAAGTCCTATAGTCTCGTACGCACCTGCATTGCCTTTGCTGTGCACGCCGAGGGGCCACCGCGTCACCACCAGGGCAGAGCTCTCTGCCTGGCAAGAAGCAGGTATGTAGACCCTGGGAGATCTCTATTGGGATGTAAATGTTTGGCACCCTTCAACCCCAGGTGGAGGAAGACGGTTTGACGCTGGGTCAGTTCCTTCTCCACACCTCACTGATCGTGGCACTATGGACAATATGGGGGGACATGACACAGGAGCCTGCAATGTACCTCACCAGCCAATACATACATGTGATGGGCACAGGGAGGCGCCTCATGAAATGGTTCAAAGGCTCACTGCGTTCACACACAGCGCAGACACTGACGCTCCTCAGACACCCCTGGGATACAGATCTGACCCAGCCATGCATGAACCGTGAATGGGCGGCTATGCTGAAGGGACCTACCTACCTATTCCCAGAAATGCCCAGTTCCGCCTCATACAGTATTATATAGTGCATGGAGCTTACCTGAGCCCAGCTAAAATAAATAGGTATTTTAGATGCACTACACCCACTGGCCTATATGTAATCTAGTGGATGCAGACCTTATTCACATGTAGTGGGGTTGCGCTGCTCTTGATGATTACTAGAGAAGTGTCACCACCCATCTGTCTGACTGCACTGGGAGCATGGTGGACCACACTTGGGAGGTGTTTCTCCTGGGTCTCTTTCACAGGTCAAAAAGGCACAAAGCAACGTCCAGGTATATAGTTCTGTGGGTGCTCGCAGCTAAGCACTTAATCACCAAGCACTGGAATTTATCGGAGCCTCCCTCCTAGCAACAACATTATTCCGCTCACTAACAATCTGGGTGCAAGCTGAAAGCATTGCCTTGCATCACGAGGACACCCCCTAGGACTCTGCAAACTCCAGATGGCAGCCACATGGGATGCCATCATACAGGATTTCTGAAACAACTGGCAACCGGATGATGGACTCCAGGCATCGACAACCGACATTGACACAGTGCCAGCAGTGGCGTGATAGAATACGTAGCGGGGACACTTAATGGACAGGCCACCAAACTATCCCCACTTCACTCACCCCTCATGCATAACCTGGAAGCATGACACTCACTGGGCAAGACGGATTTCACCACCGAGTGGCGCGTGTGGGTGGCGCGGAAACATTGGGGAGCGACAGAGACTTGAGTTGGACAACGGTTCACATTGTTCTCACCCTGGCCCTGGTTTACCCCTCCTCCTACCCCCTGCACGCTATTCACATTCATGCACATTATTAGTGCCGGATACAGCAGCGGCTTCCCATATGCTTTGCGTTCCATACCACAAAGCGCTCCCACAGCACTCAATATGGGTTGTATCAGAAGCTGCGCATTGCAATATCAATTGAACTGATGTAAATTGAGATGTGTGTGTCATGGAGTCCAATCCGAATCAATGTATGTACGTGTGCAGCGCTTTTTGTTAAAAACCAATAAACAAATTCAAACAAAAAAAAGGATAAATGTGAACAAATTCTACCCTCTGGGCTGTGCACTATTACATATATTGTAGATTTTCGAACTTGAGTGGGAAAATAAAGGTTGCCAGGGGATTTTCTCCCTATTTCTAGTCTGCGAATGGGCTATCCAACCAGTAGGCCCAGTACTAGTTATGGGTGCATGAAACAACGATTTCTGTGGTATATGTTGTTTAAAACATCATTTAGAGCAGGGATGGCATTGTATTAAATTAAAAATGTGGTTGTTTTGTGGTATTTCATGTTTTTTTCTGCAAAAAGTGTATAGGTGGGGTAATATTTGATGCTCTGGGAGGATGTGTGTAGTTGTAAACATTTTATAGCTCAGTTAATTTTCAATTTTTCGGTATTGCTGAATTAATAGTAGTGTTTTCTTCAGTGTTACCATGCCTCCTTTGTCTGGCCAGTGAGTGTGTTTGCCGTAGGCCACCATTTGTCTTTATTCTCCATGCCATGTGGCCAGGGGCCATTTTGTGTAACCAGTGTCTATAGCCCTGCATGTGTTCCTTGTTTTCCAGGCCTTCTTGCTTGTAATTTGACCATGTGGTTGGCGACCATTTTGTTTAGCCAGCCAGTGTGGTTTTGCCATAGGCCTGCATGTGCTCTTTGTTGTCCAGGCCTCCTTGCTTGGTGATGTGGTTAGGCCATGTGGCCATTTTGTGTAGCTAGCCAGTGTGCTTTGGCCATAGGCCTGAATGCATTCTTTGTTGTTGCCATGCCTCCTTGCTTTTTGTTGTTGGTTGACCATGGGGCCAGTGGCCTTTTTGTGTAGCCAGCCAGTGTGCTTTGGCCATAGGCCTGCATGTGTTTTTTGTTGTGACCATACCTACTTACTGGTTGTTGTTGGCTGACCATGTGGCAGGTGGACATTTTGTGTAGCCAGCCAGTGTGCTTTGGCCATACCCCTGCATGTGTTCTATGCTGTGGCCATGCCTACTTCTTGGTTGTTGTTGGTTGACCATGTGGCCGGATGCCATTTTGTGCAGCCACCCTTAGTTTACTTTTTTCCAGTTTTCATTCAAAGCCATTTTCATGGGAGATTGATAGGAGAGTGCTATGCTTTTTTGTTTTTGTCCAATGTTTTACTTTTCTCTGATATCAGTTCAATAATGTTTAATGATCATCGTATTATATGTATATTATGATCATGATGAACAATGTTTTATATTATATCCATTATTTTGCAATTTTTACTATCGCCTTCTTGCCTCCCAATGGGTTTTTCATAGTCCCCTAGTAATCCAGCAATTCATTTTTTGGTTATTTATTTATTTACTCCCAAAAATATATTTTAATTTATTTTTAATGTATTTTATCTCTTAATTTTTTTTCATTTTCCCACTTTCCATCAACCCACCCACCCCTGCCTGCCATAGGCGCACAGCTACACAACAGCATTCATTTTTTAAAGTATTATTCCATTTTCACCTGGATCCCCTGCCTGCCATAACTGCACACAAAGCAGTATTACTTTTTCAAGGATAATTCAATTTACCCCTGGACTCCTTGCCTGTAATAGGCGCACATCAGCATAAATTTTTAAGGATTATTCCGTTTTCCCCTGCGCCTCCCTGACTGCCACAGGTGTCTCCCAGGCCTAGATGCACATAAAGTAAACATTTACATCTGTATGCTGTTTGCGCTGATTGGAAATGAAATATTTATGCTATGGTGGTGTGGTTTGACTGTGGAATGGATACACTATTGTTGACCATTATTTAAGATAATAACTTAAGTAACCACACTAAAATATATTGTCTTTGTACTGCATACAAACTCTAACAATGCCATGTTTCACTAAATGTCTTCCTTAAGTAGGAGCAGAACAGGATGCTGAGTTCCTACTGAGCAAGAACCTCCTCTTTTAAAACCATTGGCTTCCAGATCTCCAGCAAGAAAAAGAAAAGGTACTCCACCATATTCTCCAATCCCCGTTCTCATGATCTGGATACAGTTTGTAACCCGGCTGAGTACGAGAAATGCCAGGAGAGGCTCAAGGAAAGGAAGGTTCCTGAAAGCCTCACAATTATGGAATGGGGGGAGGATGACGATGAGCCAG
The DNA here is from genome assembly GCA_963921515.1 of Calotriton arnoldi. NCBI lineage: Eukaryota > Metazoa > Chordata > Amphibia > Caudata > Salamandridae > Calotriton > Calotriton arnoldi. Next base: position 1,058,109 of record CAWUFW010005307.1, on the reverse strand, counting down.
TCATTGTGTAAGCTGGCCCAGAGGAGACCAACATTACGGCTTCTATTCAACCTGCTCCAAGGGATGTGGCACCACCGCCGGCTCCCATATTTGTAAGGATCCCGCTGAGACCTGCATCCACCACCAGCTCAGTAGAAGTACGCACTGCAGAGAGCCAATCGCTGACACACCCTCCTACCTCCAGTTTTTCGGGCTTTGGCAGTGGCACCAGTGGCCCACTGAAAAAGTTCACCTCCCCAGTTTGGGACTTTTTAACAATTAGCAAGCAGGAGGATAACATTGCAATATACTCGATGTGCCACACGAGTGATGGTCGAGGGAAGCCTGTTTCACACTATTGTACTGGAGGCAAAATGGCCCATATGAAAAAACCCATGCAATCCGGTGGGAGGCATACCTTAAACAAATCACTGCAGGTGGTGGGGGTGATGAGAGAAGGGAATCAGCTCCAATCACGGTGGGAGTTGAAGGTGATGAGGAAGAAGAGGGTGGAATGTTCTTTATGCAAAGCAGCCCTGTACCCAGCACTGTGCCTGTATCACCCCCTATGCAACCTCGCAATGGCACAAGAGTCAGATGGAGGCACCACAGCAACAGCATACAGTGACTTCCACAAGATACACATTCAGTCTACCACCTCCTAGTTCTCCCAGGAAGTCTATTGCATCAGTGGCACTAAAAAAAGCAAAACATCCAGTCTACTATTATGAGCATGTTTAGGCAGGAGGGGCCCTATGAACGCACCCACCCAACGGCAAGTTTGTACAGCAGGAGGTGGCTAAAATGTTAGCATTGCACCTCCTACCTTTTTCTTCTGTGGAAGGAGTGGGTTTTTTAGAATTTGTTGTGCTAATCTGCCCAAAATGGAAGACTCCCAGCTGGATCCATTTTGCCAGAGTTGCTGCTTCAGCGCTGCATCACGATGTGCTGCAATTGTTTGGAGAAGCTTTGCAGCAGACTGCTATTCACACTATCCACCAGACAACAGACATGTAGACCAGTTGTCAAGCCACTGATTGCATGTGTATCACAACACACAAGATCTCTTTTGTGGGGGTTAGGCGACAGGTATCTATAGGTCTGAGCACTGAAAGTTTTATGGGCATTAAGTGGCATGTAACAGTAGCCATGTTCGCCATGGAGAAATCCTATACTGTTTCAAACATCTTGATAGACTTTAACAGCAATGTGTTTGAATTGCTGTGACCCAGAGGTCTCAGGATTGGATTTGTTGCCACTGACAATGGCAGTATTATAAATAAGGCTATGGCAGATGGTAAATATTTCAGGATCCTGTGTTTGGCGCATTGCATCAACCTTGTGCAGCACTTTCTCAAAAAAGAAGACATAGCAACTTACTGACCACCTGTAGAAGAATCTGCACTCATTTCAGCCATTCTTTTAAAGCCCAGATGCAGTTGAAGATCATTTAGCGTGCTAATAGAGAACACATTAAAGCCCTCATACAGGAGGTGCCAAAACATTGGAACTTGACATATTACATATTGTAATGTTCGTTTGAGCAGTAAAAATCGATCAATGAGTATGTCATCCAAAGAGGAGGGGATGCATCTGTGAATAACAGGTCCAGTGTGATGGACAAATTAAGCCTAATCAGTCAAATGTCTGATAGAGATGCTACTTCGTTTGAGGTTTTCACATTGGAATACAGCAAGGAGAACAGTACAATGGGCAAATCTGTCCCTTTGTAGCATCTGCTCCATGACCAGTTAAAATGATGGTTAAAGCTTTGAAGGTGTAAATAAAGATGTGCATAATATGGTTCAGAGCTTAATCCTTCGTTTGGCTGATAATACAAGGCTGCAAAGAGACATTGTGTCGTCCAAAGAGCACATCTGTGCCACAATACTTGATCCACGGTACAAAAAACTACTGCCCACTTTCATTCCTTTTTCAAAAGGGGATATTTCAGAACACAAGACGTGGATTGTTCAGTGAGCTAGAGACCTGGAAGAAGAACGGCTGGAAATTAAAGTCCCACCCCCAGGCATGCATTCTGGGGTGCCCCGTTCAACTTCCAGAGAGGGCAATCCTGTTATCTCACAGCAGCCAACACCAGCAACAATAACATATGTGGTAACAACAGCATGAATACATTAATCTTCCAGAACCTCTGCATTGGGTTGGTTTCAATTTGCAGGTTTTAAGTCCAGGGCAGAGGTGAAGGCAAAAGAGGTCAAACAAGTGGTAGCACCAATGACCATTCAAAGGATGTTCCAGGATTATCTGGATGGCCCAAGAGAGGTCTATATGGATCAAAACCAATTGGTGTATTGATATGGAAAGATGCACCAATGGCTAGAGCTCAATAGGCTGGCAAAAGAGTATCTGGCTTGTCCTATAACCAGTGTGTCTGTTGTCCAATTGTTCAGTGCAGCTGTTGCAGTTGTCACAGTCAGAAGGATCAGTCTCTCTCCTCAAAATGTTGAGTGATTGACCATTATCTAAATGAAGCAAACACAAGAAGATGATGGACGGAGCGCTGAAACCTTTCAGACACTCACCCCCAGTCAAAGATCTGGGTTGAATCCATCATTGTTCTTTAGCTCACTTCGCCACCCCAGTTCAGACACAGCTGAAGGCAAAGTGAGCTAAAGAACGATGATGGATTCAACCTAGATCTGTGACTGGGGGTGAATGTCTGAAAAGTTTCAGCGCTCTATCCATCATCTCCTTGTGTTTGCTTTGTTCACCCTAAGTTGGCAGGGTATGCCCAGACGTGGGTCCCTTGGTCACTTTGCCACTGGATTCAAGCTAGCCTGGCTGATGAGGGCTGTTAGCCCGAAACCAGTCCCAGGATGCTTGTTTCCAATCCAGGGAAGACATGGCTTGGCAGTTCGGGCTGGACTGTTCCCATGAGGCACAGGGTCAAGACTGATTTGCATATAGCTGTGTCTGAACTTGGGCGGCAAAGTCATCTCCTTGTGTTTGCATTATCTAAATGAACCTGCACTTCATACCACAAAAATATACCATTCCTAAAATACCACAGGAGGAGGTTGAGGGTTATTGGTCAGACTCAACTATGTGAGACCATGATGACCAACTTCTGGATGAACCACCAGAGTTTGAGGATGAACTCTACTTTAAGCCCAGGTGTAAAACTCCACTCCGTTCACTGAGTTTTCGGAATGCAGAGTTGCTGAATTCCAAAAAAGCAGAGTTACCGTTAAACTCCGCATTCCACAACGGAGCAGAGTTTTTTGGTCCGCGTGCTTGAAATGCAATTTCGCACACGCTGGAGCAACTTGCCGGGGGCGGCAATCGCCTAAGATATTTTCAGGGCTGTTTGTGGGTGCCATGAGATTTGCTAGCCAGCCGTATCTCCCACGAGAATATGCCTTCGCCATTACGTCATTCGGGCACATCAGCGACTTCCGGCTGTACTTTTCTGCTGTATGCGAACCTGAACGTGCAGGATCTACAGCGGCTGCAATCTGGGGAAGATTCTCTCCTCCAGCAGCATCAAAATCTTCCTGAACTGACGATTTGGAGTTAAAAACCTCCTCAAATTGTTATTTGGTGGTGGATTTTTGTGCAAGGAGGTTTTTTGTTCACTCTTTGTGTCTGCTGCATATCCCATTGGATCTAAGGACTTTGATTTTGAGATTTCACAAGTAAGTTTATTTAGGCAATTTATTAAGCGCACAAATACCCTTAGGTGTTTCGGCGCTGAGGATTGCTGAGTGGCGAAGGCAAAGGGGAGATGTTTATTCATTGAATAACCAAGTTTTTAGTTGTTTACGGAAGGATAGCAAAGTAGGTATGGTTTTGAGATGTAGAGGGAGCGTGTTCTAGAGTTTGGCAGTAGCGACCGTAAATCTTCTGTCCCCCCAGGTGGCCTTTTTTGTTCTAGGTACAGTCAGCAAATAGGATGCTGAAGATCGTAATGATCTTATGGGTCTGTAAGGGCGAAGTTTTTGTCTGAGAAATTTAGGTCCTGTATTATGGATAGCCTTGTAGGCAATGCAGAGGGCCTTGAACTTTGTTCTACTTTTGATGGGCAGCCAGTGTAACTGACGGAGTTCCTTGGCGATAGGTTTAAACTTAGGAGTGCCTGTAAGAATTCTTGCTGCCGCGTTTTGTACCATCTGCAATTTATGTAGGACACCTTCCTGGGCATTGAATAGTAAGCCATTGCAATAGTCTATCTTAGACATGACGAGTGTGCTAACGAGAGTTTTGCCTGCATTGGAAGGAAGGTAGGGCAGAAGTTTCTTTATCATCCTGATGATAAAAAGGAAGAAGAAACAACCGAATTGACGTGTTGTTTGAAAGAAAGTTTGTCATCAAACATAACTCCCAGATTTCTGACCTTAGAGACAGGGGTGGAGGTGGGCCCAACTCTGAAGGCCACCAGGAAGGAGACCAGCTGGGGAGAGTTTTCCGAAGATAATCACCTCCGTCTTTTCGGAGTTCAGTTTTAAGCAATTGTGCGCCATCCAGGAGCTGATGGCGCACATTCCTTTTTTAAAGTTATCCGAGACTGATTTGCCATTATTATGGATCTCCAACACAATCTGAGTGTCGTCTGCATAGGACGTCAGGCGTAGATTGTGGGACTTGATGATTCTAGCTAAGTCCGACACATATATATTGAACAGGGTCGGGCTTAGCGAGGATCCCTGAGGGACCCCGCAAGGCAAAGAGAAGGGAGGGAGTTAAAATTGCCGGAACTTTACACGTTGTGTCCGGTTGGACAGAAAGGATGTAAGAAGGGTCTTAGCCTTGTCTTTAATGCCTATGGCTGTGACACGGTCGAGTAGAGTGGAGTGATCGACCGTGTCAAACACAGCCGAGAGATCCAGCAGTACCAGGACTGCCGCACCTCCCTCGTCAAGAATCATCCTAATTTTGTCGGATGTCTTGATGAGGGCGGTTTCAGTGCTGTGGCACTTCCTGAAGCCGAATTGGGTGTCATCCAGGAAATTATTGTTTTCAACATAGCTGGCCAGCTGGGTATTCATTACTTTTTCGATGATCTTTGCAGGGAGGGGAGGCCTGCAATAGGTCTATAGTTCTTAATGTCTGTAGGATCAAGATTAGATTTTTTTAGCAGTGGTTTGATGATGGTTTCCTTCCATATGGAAGGATATATTCCTGTTATGAACATTGAGTTGCAGATGTTGGCAAGTTCGGGGCCTATGATCTCCGGCATAAGTTTTATTATAGAAGGGGGGCATGGGTCGTCAGGGGAACCAGATTTAGTAGAGGATATAAGGTCAGTGATGTGTTCTGTTGTGACCTGATTAAATTCTGAGAAAGAAGCAAGATTGGAGATGTGAGTAGGTGCAATGTTAGAAGTATAAGAGTCATCATTAGTAGTGATGTTTTGGAGGTTTGCGGAAGAAAGGGTAGAGAAGTTGGAGTAGATATCAGTGACTTTTTCTTGGAAGAACGCATAGCGAGAGAATTACAGAAATATTGTGTAGGGGGTATACGGGAGCTAGTGTCTGGTCCTGAACTGGTGTTGTTTGTTTGAGTAGGACCATGCATCTGGATGTATTTGTACTTTTAATTGACTTTTTAAAATGTATTGTGGTGGGTGGCCTGTTGTTTCAGTAGGGGTCTAGTGATGTTTTTGCATTTCATTTTTCTTCTTTTGTAAAGGAAATATGTTTCACAGTTTACAACATTCTGTACATTTTTTTAATACATTTTAAATTTTGATTGAATATGCGGCCTAGTAGGCTGCCATTTGGCCTTCTAGCCAGCAGGCCCAGTGCAAGTCATGGGTACAGACCTATTAGACGAGACTAATAGGACTGTGTCCCCAGAGACACAACCATCAGGTACTTATCATGGTAGCCTTAAAAGCATAACACTTGTGCGTCGACAGCAGGAACGTGGAACATAGACGTACGTAATTGGGCCAAATGCATGCCCTCAAGTCCGAACGCCTTTTCCAATGATCCCAGACCAAAGGCTCTTCATTGCCTCTGTGTTCCCTGCGTCTCCTTCACATCACCATTTGCCCTGAAGAAGTTCATTTTATGTATGAGCGAAACGCGTTGGCTGGAATCTGTATATTTTGATATTGAAAATAAAGGATTGATTACCACTTAACAATTTGAACATTTGGATTTATTGAAAAAAACTCTTTGGTAGTGCACCGCTCCAACAGTTTCTGTGGTGTTTATAGCATTTAGGCCATGGATGGATTTGGATTGAAATGCAAAATGTGCTTTTTATGGTATTTCATGCTTTTTTCATGCAAATAGTGTATAGGAGTCAGGACTAGGTGGGGTAATGCCTTTGAAGGATGTGTCTTGTAAACATTTTGTTTTAGCCCAAAAACTTTCATTTTTGGCATTGCTGAATTAATGATGTTTCCTCTGGTTTACCATGCTTCCTTTGTCTGGTCAGTGTGTGTGCTTGTGTGTTTGCTATCGGCCAACATTTGCTTTTGTTCCAGATGCCATGTGGCTAGGGGTCCTGTCCAGAAAGAACTAGAATATAAGGTTTGGGCACAATTCTCAATCAGAGAAGTGATGGTATGCTTCTACCACTATTGGGAGCAGTACCTCTTTGTATAGTAACCCTCACACACTCTAATAGTGTCATGCCATAGATTGGACGGACCTGTGAACATAGTCGACATAATAAGGATAGGTATATCCAGAGGGCGCTTATGTTTGGTAAAACATTTTCAATTTAAAAGTGTGATACTATATTAATATTTCCAGGGAGGGATTTATTACGAAGTTTTGCCCTGAAGAAAGCTGTGGACCCATAGGGCCGTTCACTGGCTGAAACCTGTTGGCATATTCGTAGGGTCATAGGACCATTATATCCTTGGAACATCCTACTCCTGTTATTTTAATACCCACCATATCTCCATATTAAAGGGATACCTGGAGTGTATGGTGGGTTTTTAATCTTTAACCCACTGGCCTTTTCTCCAAAGAGCTCCCTGAAACACGGTTGAGCCCACCCTGGCCTTTAGGAGCCAGGGTGAACCCGATGATGAAGCATGACACTATTAGAGTGTGTGAGGGTTACTATACAAAGAGGTACTGCTCCCAATAGTGGTAGAAGCATGCCATCACTTCTCTGATTGAGAATTGTGCCCAAACCTTATATTCTAGTTCTTTCTGGACAGGATACTTTTTGTTGACGGATATAATTTGGGAGGACATATCCTTTCCCACTTCCCGTGTGTGAAAGTCCCTCTCCACCCTCCAGGCCTCACAGTCAATTTTGTACACAGCGATTGGCCAGGGGCCATTTTGTATAAGTCTGGGTGGTGAACTCCGCTCCGCTCGTGGAGTTTGCAGAGTTTTCCGCACTCCGCATTACGCGGAGCTCGCGCAGTTCGAAAAACTCCGCTTCGCGTTGCGGAGCGGAGTTTTTTTCCTCGCTCGCATTCGTCAACGTCAAGTTGGCGAGCGCGAATGAAGAAAATCCACCTCCTGGCGATATTTTTCCTTGTTTGCGATCGTCAACATCAAGTTGGCGAGCGCGTGCATGGAAAATCAACCTCCCGGCGAGATTTCTCAACGCGGGCCGTCAGATTTATCATTGCGAGTTGTCGCGTATGCTTGCAACCGCTCGCGTTGAGGAAGCTCCTGCTCGAGTAAAAATCTACTCGAGTGGCAGAAGGAAAGCAGCGCCCGCTTGCGCTGTGCATGGTGCCGTTCACGATGATTGCACAGTGCGTACAAGCACCTGGCACTGAAAATCACCGCGAACAGCGTTTATCTACCGCACTCCACTGCTCGCTGAGCTCTGAGTAGCGCAGCAGATTTTTTTATGCACTTCGCGGAGTTCCGCGTAGAGGAAATACGCGAACTACGCCAAGGCTTAATTTTGTATAGTAAGTGCACTGTCCCGGTCTAGGCCTGCATGTGCTGTTTGATTGTTTTACAGGCCTCCTGCCTCTTGTTGTGACCATGTGGCTGGCGGCCATTTTGTGTAGGCAGCCAGTGTGCTTTTACAATAGGCCTGCATCCGTTCTTTGTTGTAGGCCTCCAGCTTCTTGTTGTGACCATGTGGCTGGTGGCCATTTTGTGTAGGCAGCCATTGTGCTTTTGCCATAGACCTGCATGCGTTCTTTGTTATAAGCCTCCAGCTTCTTGTTGTGACCATGTGGCTTGCGGCCATTTTGTGTAGGCAGCCAGTGTGCTTTTGCCATAGGCCTGCATGCACTCTTTGTTGTGGCCTCCAGCTTCTTGTTGTGACCATGTGGCTGGCGGCCATTTTGTGGATCCAACCAGTGTGCTTTCCCTATATGCCTCCATGTCTTCTCCTTGTTCCCAATGAATGCCTTCCTGTTCAGTGTTGTTGTTGATGACAATGTGGCACTGGTTGGCAGCCATTTTGTGTGTCCAAACAAATTCAGCCGTTTTTGCCAGAGGGTGCATGAATGCCTGAGCAATGGGATAGCAGTTTAATAATAACTTGTTATTATATCTTTGAGGATAACTTCACTTACGTTTAATTAGTTACATTTTTCCATTTTTTTTCAAATTAATTTGTAAATTATTTTTTCAATTATTTTTTTTAAAAAAAGTTTGTTTATACCATTTCCCACTACATCTTGATTCAATCAAATCAACCCCATGTCTGCTATAGATGCACAAAAGCATTAATTGTCTAGGGATTATTCCTTCCATTGTCATTTGTCAGGTGCACCATCACACGTCGTGAGTGACGTGACGTCACATGCCGCATATAAAGCAAACAGTTTCATCTGAATGTTGTTTTTTTTGCTCTCTCTTATTCTTCCCGAGTGGTCAGTCACCATGAAAGTAGTAATGGTGCGGTTTTCCGTTTTACGAATGAGTAGATATATTTACATTATATTGTTAATTAAGGGAGTAACAGCAGTGACCACTAACCCTGGGCGTAAAACTCTGCTCCGCTCATGGAGTTTGTGGATTTTTGGCAACTCCGCGTTCCGTGTAGAACGCGGAGTTGCCGAAAACTCCGCGCTCTGCACCAGAGCGGAGTTGTTTGTGTGTTTGCGCACCCAAAATGCATTTTCACGCACGCAGGAGCAACTTACCGGGTCCCTGCGATCGCTGATGAGATTTCCTATCCGTTCGCAAGCGTCAGGAGATTTGGTAGCTGGCCGCAAAGTCCCGCGAGAGAGTGCGATCGCGAACATGTCATTCGGGCGCGCCATCGGATTTCCGGGGGAAGTTTTGTAAAGATCGCGATCCCGAACACGCAGAATTTGCAATCTGGAGAAGAATCTCTCTCGAGCTGCATCAAAACCTTCTCGAAATGCTGATTTGGATTAAAAAAACTCCTCAGATTGACATTTGGCTGTACTTTTTTGTGCAAGGAGTTCTTTTTCTTTTTTTACTTTTTATTTAGGAAGGAAGTGCCCCAGAGTCTCCAACTTCCTGTTCCTGTCCAGCAGGCTCCTCCCAGTGCTTTGTCCATCTCCTGTTCACTTTTCATTTGGATTTGGAGCTGGAAGGATCACACTTTGTGGCTGCTGCATCATATATCATTGGATTTGAGGACTTTTAAATTTGAGATTTCACAAGTAAGTTGCAAAATTGGTGTTGTTTGTTCGATTGGAGCATTGCACCTACATTTTTTTGTACTTTTCATTGTTTTTTAAAAATGTATTGTGGTGGGTGGACTGTAGTTTCAGTAGGTGCCTAGTTGTTTCTTTGTAAGTAATTTTTCATCTTTTATAAAGGAAACATGTTGCACAGTTCACTACATTTTCTCCAACTTTTGAAATTAATTTGCAATATTTATTTAATTCACTAGCCCAGTAGTCTGCCAATAGGCCTTTCAGCCAGTAGGCCCAGAGCTACTCATGGGTACATGAAACAACTGTTTCTGTGGTGCCTGTTGAATTTAAACATAATTTAGGGCATGGACGGCATTGAATTGAATTGCAAAATGTGTTTTTTTTTGGTATTTCCCTTTTTTTCCGTGTGTGTTAAATAAATGCCTTTGTTGGATGTCTGTGGTTGTTGTGTAACTTGGAAACCTTTTTTAGCCCTGTGGATTTTCGTTTTTTGCATTGTTGCATTAAAGCTATGTTGTTTAGCATGCCTCCTTTGTCTGGCCAGTGTGTGAGTGTGTTTGTAATAGTGGGCCAGCATTTGCCTTGGCTGAGCCTCCCCGTGTGGCCAGGGGTCATTTTGTAAAGTCTGTGTCCATATATGCCTGCTTGAGTTCATTGTTTTCCATGCTTCCTGCTTGTTGTGAGTGACCATGTGGCTGGTGGCCATTTTGTGGTGGTAGTTAGTGTGCTTTATGCTTCTGCCATAGGCCTGCATGTCTTTCCTTTGTTCCTCTTGGCTTACTGCTTCTTGTTGTTGTGGCCTGGCCATGTGGCTGGTGGCCATTTTGTGAAGGCAGTCAGTGTGCTTTTGCCATAGGCCTGCATTGTCTGCCTTCCCTTTCTTGTTGTTGTGGCCTGGCCATGTGGCTGGTGGCCATTTTGTGAAGGCAGCCGGTGTACTTTTGCCATAGGCCTGCAGTGTCTGTCTTCCCTTTCTTGTTGTTGTGGCCTGGCCATGTGGCTGGTGGCCATTTTGTGAAGGCAGCCAGTGTGCTTATGCCATAGGCCTGCATTTTCTGTCTTCCCTTTCTTGTTGTTGTGACCTGGCAATGTGGCTGGCTGTCATTTTGTGAAGGCAGCCAGTGTGATTTTGCCATAGGCCTGCATTGTCTGTCTTCCCTTTCTTGTTGCTGTGGCCTGGCCATGTGGCTGGTGGCCATTTTGTGAAGGCAGCCAGTGTGCTTCTGCATTAGGCCTGCAAGCCTTCTTTGTAGTGGCCATGCCTTGTTGTTGTTTTGCATGCAATTTTTTCTTCTTTTACCCAGCAAAAAATGCAGCACAGTTCATTACATTTTCTAATACATTTGCAATAATATTGATTTGAATTGCTTCACTATGCGGCCTAGTCTGACAATGAGTTTTCCAACTGATAGGCCCAGAGCTACTCATGGGTGCCTGAAGCAACTGTTTCTGTGGTGTCTGTTGAATTTAAACATCATTTAGGGCATGGGTGGCTTGGATTGAATTGCAAAAAGTTTTTTTTGGGGGGTATTTCACTTTTTTTTGTGTGTGTTAAATAAATGCCTTTGTTGGATGTGTGTGGTTGTTGTGTAACTTGCAAACCTTTTTTAGCCCCGTGGATTTTCGTTGTTGGCATTGTTGCTTTAAAGCTGTGTTTAGCATGCCTCCTTTGTCTGGTCAGTGTGTGAGTGTGTTTGTAATAGTGGGCCAGCATTTGCCTTGGCTGAGCCTCCCTGTGTGGCCAGGGGCCACTTTGTAAAGTCTGTGTCATATAGGCATGCTTGAGTTCATTGTTTTCCAGGCCTCCTGATTGTTGTGAGTGACCATGTGGTTGCTGGCCATTTTGTGGTGATAGTTAGTGTGCTTTATGCTTCTGCCATAAGCCTGCATGTCTTTCCTTTGTTCCTCTTGGCTTATTGCTTCCATCCATTGTCAGCTGCAGCTCCCTGAATGCTGCATCCCACGTGATGCACAATGCCAAACCAGTTCCATTACATTTGTATTCTTGTTGTTATTCTTCTTCTTTCCTATCCTTCCTGAGTGTACACAGTACACCATGAAAGCCCTTGTTGTCAAAGTCGCACAAATGGCTACACTGTTGTTATGTTTTTTTAATAACTGAGGTAATAAAATGTAATAATAACACTAACAATTGTGACCACACACACTAAGTTATATATTATATTTGTTTGTTTGTGCTAGTAGTAATTGAACCACAACAATGAATGCCAAGTTTCACTGATGTTCTTGCTTCTTTGCTTTTAGGTGCAAAAAAGAGGACGAGACAACATCACCCATTGTACTGCCAGACAGAAGTCCTGCTGTGCACAACGTCACGTGACGTGTGACCACAGACATCTCTTCAACTTGTGCCACTGCGTGCTGCTGAGATCTTGAAGATGGCCCAAAGAAAGGTACCAAGTCCAGTACCAAGAAAGTTGCCAGTGACAGTGAGAAGAAGGCACTGCCACTTATTACCAAGAAGACTAGTTTGTTGCCCAAGACCTTTTTTGGGAAAACAAAAATTGCGCCTGCAGCAGCATCGTCCAAGAAGCAAGCTGGTAGCAGCACCCCCGCATCAACAGACCTACCCCACCAACCTAGGCCCAAGCCTATGACTGTCGTAGAGACAGCCAGTCTAATCACGAGTCCAACGCCGACGAGCAGTGATGTTGAAATTGACTTATCGCAAAGTAGTACCCAATCAACGCAGGAGACTCAGATAATTGGGTAACAACAGCCGCAACAACAGCCGCAACCACCGCCCCAATAGTAGATGTTCCTCCCGAAATAGGGGCAGTTCAGGAAATCGAGCTTCCTGCAGAAGAAGAAGAGCAAGCCACTCTTTCAGAAGATCCGCTGTCTTCCAGATCCCCAGCAAGGAAAAGGAGGATTAGTCCATCAACTTCTTCTGCAAGCCCCCCTTCTGATGATCTAGACGCCACTTGGAAGCCACCAGCTCAGTCTTAGATTGAGACACGCGATGAGACAAGGCTAGGGAAAAGGAAGGTTCCAGGAAGCCTTAGAGTTATGGAGGTAGATGTAGAAGAGGAGGATGATGACGAGCCAGTCATCATGGACATTTGTCCCTCCCCAGTGGAGATCGACATTATACCATCCCAAATTGCTGTGAGGGATGTGGCACAGATACTACCAACACAGATGATATCACCAACACCACCTCCAGCTTCCATATTTCACTAGCAGCGACCTAAATCCACCACAACCACATCAGTAGAAGGAGGTACTGCAGAGAGTCAAACTTCACGCCCACCTACGAGTTCATCCAGCATTGATAGTGGCACCAGCAGCACCAGAAAGTTGACCTCCCCAGTTTGGGACTTCTTTTCGGTTAGCAGGAAGGAGGATAATGTTGCTATATGCTCCATTTGTGGAGAAGGTGTTAGTTGGGGTAAGCTTGGTACAAACTATGGTACCAGAGGCCAAATAACCCATCTGAAAAAACACCACTTGATCCAGTGGGAGGCCCACCTTAGCGGCCAAAAAACTGCACCCATTGTTGTTGGTGGGGTTGAAGAAGTAGATGATCCAATCACGGTGGAAGGTGAACAAGAGGGAGACATTTTCTCTGGTACACAAAGTAGCCCTGTCCCCAGTAGTGTAGTGGTACCACCCACATCCTCATCAGCAACATCGCAGTGGCACAAGAGTCAGGCTGAGACACCAAGGGGTCCCAGGCAAGAGGGTACCGCAATGAAAAAATGTGCGTTGAGCCTAACAACATCTGGCATCAAGAAGTCACCTGCATCAGTGGTACCAGAAAAGAAAAAAATCCAGGCTACCATTCTCAGCATGTTTAGGTCGGAGGGGCAGTACTAACGCAACCACCCAATGGCACGTTTGTACAATGCGAAGCTGGCTAAAATGTTAGCGCTGTACCGCCTCCCTTTTTCTTTTGTGGAAGGGGTGGGTTTTCTTGAATTTGTGATAGCCATCTGCCCAATATGGAAGGTTCCCAGCCGGTCCTATTTCACCAGAGTTGTTGTTCCAGCACTACATCACGACATGCTGGAATTGCTTGGACAAGCTTTGCAGCAGAGTGCTGTTCACACTATCTACCTGACAACAGACATGTGGACCAGTTGCCAAGCCACTGATTACATGTGCATCACTGCAGACTGGATCTCTTTTGTGGGGGTTAGAGAAAAGGTATCTGCAGCAGGTGTTGTTGACACTGCTGAGATTTTTAATGTCACTCGGAAACATCCAACTGTAGCCATGTTTGCCATGGAGAAATCTCATACTGCTGCAAACATTTTTGAAGACTTTGACAGCAAGGTCTTTGAATGGCTGTGACCAAGAGGGCTTAACTTAGTTTTGTTGCCACGGACAATGGCAGTAATATAGTTAAGGCCATGGCCGATGGTGGCTATTTCAGGGTCCTGTGTTTGGCACACTGCATTAACATCATTGTTCAAGACTTTCTGAAAAAAGAAGACCAAGTCAGCAACTTACTGACTACCTGCAGAAGAATCTGCACACATTTCAGCCTTTCTTTTAAAGCCCGGAAGCAGCTGAGGATCATTCAAAGTGAGCACAGAATGCCAGTCCAGGTCGTCCGACTCTTAGTCTTCTTCATAAAACTTTCCCAGCTGAGTTGAAGTCAGATAGAAGAGGCCATTAGTTACTCAACTCCCACCGCTGATGCTATTGCTAATGCTAAGTAAAGGATGTCTTCTTCAACCGTTGTTCACAACAACTTAGGGGTCGATTCCGATTCGGGCCGGAAAAAGCACCGACCGACTCGGAGCCGGAATTTATTCCGACTGACACGTACCTGTGGCGCCCGACACGCCAAGTACGATGCAAGGCGTGCAAAATCCGACCGACACGTACTGAACCCAAGCCGAACGACCGAGCCGCACGGAAAACAGCAATCCGGCCGGAAAAACACGCGAATCGAACCGACCGACACGCACCCGGAACAAATCCAACCGAAACGTACACGCGAACTCAAAACCGCTAAGTACGATGCAAGGCGCGAAAAACAAGACGAGTCGAACGGAGGACAAGCCGTACGACCGACACGCATACAAAACCGAGCCGAAGTAACACAAAACACCGCGACTGACGCGTACGCAGCATAGAAAACTGCACAAACACAGCGTGAACGAAACGGAGAAGACCGTACGAGACAAATGCAGGGTCCGACTCGGTCACAAGAACGTTTCCAACATGCACAGAAAGTACTAAGGAAAAATACACAAAAAAGGCCAAACAAGCAATTACAAAGCCAATAAATACTGGGGGTGGGGACAGAGAACAAAGACACACCCACAACTCCACCCATATAAAGGACACAAATCCCAACCATGATCCTTTGCAAATGCTATTCTACTGCCAGCACTCAACAGAAAGCAACCACACACCCACAGCTCATCCCTCACACAAGCCACACACCATCAGCACACCAACAAATAGCTACCTCACATACACCCAGCAAAACACACACTCACACACCCTCACCTGCACACCAACACACACATCACTCACCATCACCACCCATCACCATGCCCCCAAGAAGAATCACAAGTTCCTAGATTGTGAATTGGAAGTCCTGGTAGACGAGATCCTCAGGGTAGAGCCACAGCTGTTTGGCACACTGGTCCAACAGACACCCATCTCCCAGAAAACCAAGATGTGGGAGAGGATCATCAACAGGGTGAACGCACAATCACCATGTCTGCGCACAAAGACTGACATCCAGAACAGGTGGTATGACGTGCGCAGGAGGGTACGGGAGCTGCTCAAGAAGGACTACCTCCTGAGCCAATACACCGGCAGTGGCCCTCCTGCCAAGCCAGTATACCTCAGGCCCTGGGAGGAGAAGGTGCGGGCCATCCTTCCGCCAGTGAGCGTCTATGGACTAGAGAACATCCCAGAGCCTGGTGAGTACACAACAAATGTACACAATATTCTGCCACAATACACACACACATCACTGTCAAGGGGAGAGTCAAACCATGCACTCATAGCAATTACACAGCAACCAGAACAGAATCATCCCAAAATGTGTATGTCAGTCAGATAAACACAACACATGCCATCTCAAAGTTACATTTAACCGTGTCATCACATGTACAAACACAACTACAACTACAGCTAGGCAGTGGCACACATAGAACTAACAAACACATCCAGACATGTAGCCACCACTACAACACCAACACACAGTGAAGACCACTGAAAGGAAGGAATTCTGTGTATGCTGGGCAAGTCAGTGTAGCCAATAGCATCATGGGAGTCGTAGTCACACATATTGCTCACCCCCACAACTGTCCCATCAACACCACCATGAACCATGCTGACATCACAGGGAGTGGAAAGGACTCACAAGATGGCTGACACTGGCTACTGCTGTGGGGAGCACAAGGCCCTGCTGGCAACTGTGCAACAACCAACAGCAGGACACCACTGACTGACATCCTGAGAGACAACTTCCACTCCCTGCAATGGAAGCACGTTCCATGGTGGGATATCTGGCTGGGTGGGAAGGAGGACTCGCAGCACTGACCATAGTCACAAGCACCTCCCTCGACACACCCCCTCAACACAAACTCCACAGAACCCACCTGGGAGAATGCAATGCCTCACATCCTAACTCAAGATCCCACAAAGAACCACCACCCTGGGTTATGTTGTGTGAAGCACAGGGACACTCCTGGGACTTTTAGCCAAACAACTGCCAGGACAACACTCCCAGCCATCCTGTCAGCACAGGCAGCCCACCCCACAGGGAAGCAGAGTCAAAAGGAAGGAAGCATGGGCATGCTGGGAAGGGGGGTGGAGGCAATAGCATGATGGGAGTAGTAGGCACAGATATTGCTCAGCCTCACAACTGTCCCATCAACACCACCCTGAACCATGCTCACATCACAGGGAGTGGATAAGGACTGACAAGATGGCTGACACTGGCTACTGCTGTGGGGAGCACAAGGCCCTGCTGGGAACTGTGCACCAACAAACAGCACAACACCACTGCCTGACATCCTGAAAGTCAACTTGCACTCTCTGCAATGCAAGCACGTTCCATGGTGGGATATCTGGCTGGGTGGGAAGGAGGACTCGCAGCACTGACCATAGTCACAAGCACCTCCCCCTCACACACCCCCTCAACACATACTCCACATAACCCACCTGGGAGAATGCAATGCCTCACATCCTAACTCAAGATCCCACAAAGAACCTCCACCCTGGGTTATGTTGTGTGAAGCACAGGGACACTCTTTGGACTTTTAGCCAAACAACTGCCAGGACAACACTCCCAGCCATCCTGTCAGCACAGGCAGCCCACCCCACAGGGAAGCAGAGTCAAAAGGAAGGAAGCATGGGCATGCTGGGAAGGGGGTGGAGGCAATAGCATGATGGGAGTCGTAGGCACAGCTCTACATCCCCCACCACATGGCCCAGCAAGCTCACACTCACGCATGCACATCCCACAGAGAGTGGAAAGGCCCATCAAAGATGTCTGACACTGTTGCTGTGTCGTGGGGAGCACAAGGGCTTGCTGGGAACTGCACACCAACCAACAGCAGGACACCACTGTCAGCCATCTTGCCATTGCTCTCACACCCACACACACTGAACTCCCCACAAAAGCAAGTAAGTATGGGAATGCTGGGAAGTGGGGTGGAGGCAATAGCATGATGGGAGTCATAGTCACAGACATAGCTCACCCCCACAACTGTCCCATCAACACCACCATGAACCATGCGCACATCACAGGGAGTGGAAAAGGACTCTCAAGATGGCTGACACTGGCTACTGCTGTCGGGAGCACAAGGCCCTGCTGGCAACTGTGCAACAACCAACAGCAGGACACCACTGACTGACATCCTGAGAGACAACTTCCACTCCCTGCAATGGAAGCACGTTCCATGGTGGGATATCTGGCTGGGTGGGAAGGAGGACTCGCAGCACTGACCATAGTCACAAGCACCTCCCCTCACACACCCCCTCAACACAAACTCCACAGAACCCACCTGGGAGAATGCAATGCCTCACATCCTAACTCAAGATCCCACAAAGAACCTCCACCCTGGGTAATGTTGTGTGAAGCACAGGGACACTCTTTGGACTTTTAGCCAAACAACTGCCAGGACAACACTCCCAGCCATCCTGTCAGCACAGGCAGCCCACCCCACAGGGAAGCAGAGTCAAAAGGAAGGAAGCATGGGCATGCTGGGAAGGGGGTGGAGGCAATAGCATGATGGGAGTCGTAGGCACAGCTCTACATCCCCCACCACATGGCCCAGCAAGCTCACACTCACGCATGCACATCCCACAGAGAGTGGAAAGGCCCATCAAAGATGTCTGACACTGTTGCTGTGTCGTGGGGAGCACAAGGGCATGCTGGGAACTGCACACCAACCAACAGCAGGACACCACTGTCAGCCATCTTGCCATTGCTCTCACACCCACACACACTGAACTCCCCACAAAAGCAAGTAAGTATGGGAATGCTGGGAAGTGGGGTGGAGGCAATAGCATGATGGGAGTCATAGTCACAGACATAGCTCACCCCCACAACTGTCCCATCAACACCACCCTGAACCATGCTCACATCACAGGGAGTGGATAAGGACTGACAAGATGGCTGACACTGGCTACTGCTGTGGGGAGCACAAGGCCCTGCTGGGAACTGTGCACCAACAAACAGCAGGACACCACTGTCAGCCATCTTGCCATTGCTCTCACACCCACACACACTGAACTCCCACAAAAGCAAGTAAGTATGGGAATGCTGGGAAGTGGGGTGGAGGCAATAGCATGATGGGAGTCATAGTCACAGACATAGCTCACCCCCACAACTGTCCCATCAACACCACCCTGAACCATGCTCACATCACAGCGAGTGGATAAGGACTGACAAGATGGCTGACACTGGCTACTGCTGTGGGGAGCACAAGGCCCTGCTGGGAACTGTGCACCAACAAACAGCACAACACCACTGCCTGACATCCTGAAAGCCAACTTGCACTCTCTGAAATGCAAGCACGTTCCATGGTGGGATATCTGGCTGGGTGGGAAGGAGGACTCGCAGCACTGACCATAGTCACAAGCACCTCCCCTCACACACCCCCTCAACACATACTCCACATAACCCACCTGGGAGAATGCAATGCCTCACATCCTAACTCAAGATCCCACAAAGAACCTCCACCCTGGGTTATGTTGTGTGAAGCACAGGGACACTCTTTGGACTTTTAGCCAAACAACTGCCAGGACAACACTCCCAGCCATCCTGTCAGCACAGGCAGCCCACCCCACAGGGAAGCAGAGTCAAAAGGAAGGAAGCATGGGCATGCTGGGAAGGGGGGTGGAGGCAATAGCATGATGGGAGTAGTAGGCACAGATATTGCTCAGCCTCACAACTGTCCCATCAACACCACCCTGAACCATGCTCACATCACAGGGATTGGAAAACAACTGACAAGATGGCTGACACTGGCTACTGCTGTGGGGAGCACAAGGCCCTGCTGGCAACTGTGCAACAACCAACAGCAGGACACCACTGACTGACATCCTGAAAGACAACTTGCACTCCCTGCAATGCAAGCACAGTCCATGGTGGGATAACTGACTGGCTGGGTGGGAAGGAGGGCCGGCTGTCAACCAAATACAACCAATGCAGACCATGTTCACACCCCAACAAATACATAGAAATGCCCAAATAATGCAGGACAATGTGCTACACCAATATCAACCCCTGACTGTGACAACTTAGGACAATGCAATGTACAGGCCCGCACCCAGAGGCACAGTCACAACTGTCAGGTGTGTCAACCATTGATGCCTGCAGAAACATAACATACATTGTGTGTGTCTCCCAAAAACAGGTGATGATGGGGACACAGCAGCAGACGCTGAGGAGTCCCAGTCCCAGGCTCAAGAGGATATGGAGCTCACTGGTGTCGTACAGCCTCTGCCCTCCTCGGACGAAGAAGACCAACCTGGCACATCCGGTGCAAGTCAACATGCAGCACCAGCAGGACCACCAGCTGCAGCACCAGCAGGACCACCAGCTGCACCCCCTGCACCCACCCCTCCAACGACTGTCACCACAAATACCATCCCTGCCGACATGGACAGAACAAGGAGCACCACCAGCACAGGGACCCTGGACCAACGTGGGGCCATGGACACCACCACCCCCACCAACCCCCAAGGGGGACCAGGGTCATCTGTGCGTGCCACTGCACGCACTGCACATGTCGGCAGGGGTGGTGGGAGGGGTGGGAGACAGAGGTCGCTGCTTGCAGAGGTTGCTGGTGTGCATGATGAACCACAACTGATACGCATAGCCGATGCGTACCAGTCCAGCACCGGAGATCTCAGCCAGGTAGTAGGGCTCCTCAGAGACATGAAACAGCAGCAGGCTGCCCATCATGCCCGCTTGGACTCACACATGTCCCGCGTGGAGTCCAAGTGGGACGCACTGCAAGAGATGACGGCGGTGCACAGGGACATATTACAATGCCTCCGCCAGATGAACAGCAACCAGTCCACACCTCCCTGTGTGCCAACAACATCTGGTGCTGAACAAACTGCAACTGCCACAGGGAGGGAGGATGACTCTGGCGGAGAGTCCCCTGCACCGCAGCAGCCTGTACTTGAGGGGCCCCCCAAAGAAGAGGGGTCGTCCGAGGAGGGGCAAGTGAGAGGCCGATGGCCAAGTGCAACCCCCAGGAAGCCTGAACCTGTTCTGGATGTTCACCTTTGTGCACAAACTGTTCACCCTGTTGACGGCAACACAACTCCCACACATGACATGGGGAGTACAAGTTGGACCAATGTCTCAGACAACTGTGGCCCCGATACTGGGGATTTTGTCTACCAGGACTTTCAATTCACCTAGGAACTTCTGATTGCAATATATATGTACAGCACTAACCATCCTATGCACTATTCACACAAATGTATCACAATAAACACACTAATACACCATACTTGCCTCTGTTGTGATTCCAACGTGGGTGCTGTCATGGGGATGATGAACTGCAAAATTACACTGTGTATGCGAACTGCAACAGCAAGTACAACACAGGCATGTGAGTAAAGGCAACGTGACACATATGAGGGAGACACACCACCAGGGCTACACAACACATACACACCTAGGCCATCTGACTCATTGCCTACACTGATGTTGCCAGGGAAGACGGTGCAATGCACAGACACCACACCTATTCCCAGTTGTAGTCAAGTAGCCCACAGGTGCAGTAAGCAAATGGCAGTCAAATGTGTGACCACAGACAACGCACATCACAAAGTGAAGCACAGGTTTATTACACAGTTGCAACATGTCGTAACCACTACAGATGCAAGGTAATCCCACCTGGCAGCGGGCACACAGTCAACAACTGTAGAAGGAAGGAAGTCCATGGGTGTGGCGCACATCACCTGTAGGGACACAACAGCTACCACCCTGGAAGTACAATCACGTCGCCGGTGGACACAGTTGACCAAACGAATCTGAAAGTACCCTGTGAAGGACAGAAATGACACACAGTCAAAAGCAATGGAGAACAGGACAGAACAGCAAAACTCATGCACAATACATGTTACAAGATACCCACCCAGAACCAAGTTAGCATGTCAACACTGTTGGGGAGTACAGACCACCTGTAAGCACACATCGCTACACACATCCAGTCAAGTAGCCCATGGACACACTCCAACAGCACCAGAGCACCACCTACACATATCATGCCAACTCACATCATTGACATGACACCTCAGGATACTCACATTCAGCTAAAGAAGTTGGTGATGAGCTGTGTGCGGACATCACCCTCATCATCATCATCATCACTGGCATCGTGGTCCAGGCCAGGATCCTCCACAGGTGGCGGATGTTGGTCATTGTCATCCTGGATGAGAGGCAACTCCTTCCGCACTGCCAGGTTGTGGAGCATGCAGCAGACGATGATAATCTTGCACACCTTCGCTGGGGCATATGGGAGGGACCCTCCTGTCTTGTCCAGGCAGCGGAAGCGGCTCTTCAGGAGACCAAATGTCCGCTCAATCACTCTCCTGGTCCGACCATGTGCCTCATTGTAGCGCATCTGGGCTGGTGTCACAGGGTTCCTGAGGGGTGTCAGCAACCACGGCATGTTGGGGTATCCCGAGTCACCTACGGACAGACAAGTGCACATTAGCTGACTTGGAAAAGTGGGCGGAATACTACAGATCAGATCACACACAATGGCACAAAGTCAGTACACACCGACAAGCCAGGCACGCTGGTTCTGCATCTGTGCCATCATCCTGGGGATGCGACTACTCCTCATCACAAAGGCATCGTGTGCTGAACCAGGGAAACGGGCACACACGTGTGTGATGGTCATATCTGCAAGACACACCACCAGTGCATTGACCGAGTGGTAGTGCTTGCGGTTACGGTAGGCCTGCTCCTGGGCCTGTGGTGGTACCAAAGCCACATGTGTCCCATCAATGGAGCCAATGACATGCGGCATCCTCCCCAGGGCATAGAAGTCACTCTTCACGTCAGTGAGTCGTTGCAGTCTAGGGAAATAGATGTACCGGTTCAGGAATAGCAACATTGCCTCCAAAACATCGCGGAGCACACGGCTCAACATGGTCTGTGACATCCCACCAGCAGTCGCCACAGTATGTTGGAAGGTACCGGTGGCAAAGAAGTGTAGGGCTGCCATCACCTTCACCTTGGGGGTCAGCGCTGTAGGATACGGCCAGCCAGGCTGCAAATGTGGGGCCAACTGCACTGCCAAATCCTCAATCAGCTGCCTGGTGAAGCGGTACTCGTCGGATGCTGTCCCGTTCCACCATCGTTGCCAGGTCTGGGAATGGTCTATGGACAGCAGGAGCCCTGCAGTGCAGAGGAGAAGAAAGCAAGATTGTCAGTCACCCCACATATGCGGCATTGAACACACTCAATATCACAACATACATCATTATGAGGCACAACTACATGAAGTGTGCAGTTCCGTAAGGACATGTATGGTACATACATGGCCAACATCTGTCATCACGGTTCAACAAGTGGCATCAATAAGTCCCAGGTTGGCCCATTGGATATCATGAGGCCGTGTCACAGTTCCCATCTCCTGCTGCCGTGTCACAATCACCCCCACAGTGACATGTGAGGACAGATGTGCCCCAGGCATCACAGCTCAACGACAGGTACATTCCCAGGGACCCTGTATTGCCACATGGACACTGGCATTACATGGAGTATCATGTATACACCACAGCAAAACAACCATGACCCCCACAGGTAGTGGTCCCACTTGCCACTGCAGGACAGACATGGACGTCTGTGACACACACACGCACAACATCAAAGTCCATGCACACACAACGTGGATGTGGAGACTGTCTCCCATTGTGCACATGAAATCAGAGACATTGTAAACACTACATGCACACAGACTGTGGAGGACCATCACTATTGTGCCACTGGGACACCCTGGCTCAAACATACCGTCCCACATGGGACTCACGGGGTATGTGACATGACATACACATACACCACCGTGAAATGTGACCATGGCACATGCACAGATATGAACAGTTGCACATCACAGTGGTCATGTACACGTAACACCCAGGATCCTGTCCCCATGAACACGTGCACAGCCTGGGGGTGGCTGCCCCCAGGTGACACCCACAGGACAACATGTACACCAACATACACACAATAGGAAATGCAGCCTTACATGCCTTATGATACAGTTTGGACAGGCTGTCGTGTTGTAGGTGTGCCCCTCACTCCCTGGGAGCTATCTGTGGCTGGCATATGTTCATCTGAGACAGGCATGGTGACATATGCCAGTCACTTGTACAGGGATGCGTTGAACAGCAATGGACCGATCGGTGCCCCCGGCCGGCCCATTGCATTCAATGTGTGCGGGTACGCGTTGTACCCCTGTACGCGTTGAACAGCAATGGACCGATCGGTGCGCCCGGCCGGCCCATTGCATTCAATGTGTGCGGGTACGCGTTGTACCCTGTACGCGTGTACCGCAATGGACCGATCGGTGCCCCCGGCCGGCCCATTGCATTCAATGTGTGCGGGTACGCGTTGTACCCCTGTACGCGTTGAACCGCAATGGACCGATCGGTGCCCCTGGCCGGCCCATTGCATTCAATGTGTGCGGGTACGCGTTGTACCCTGTACGCGTTGAACAGCAATGGACCGATCGGTGCCCCGGCCGGCCCATTGCATTCAATGTGTGCGGGTACGCGTTGTACCCCTGTACGCGTTGAACAGCAATGGACCGATCGGTGCGCCCGGCCGGCCCATTGCATTCAATGTGTGCGGGTACGCGTTGTACCCCTGTACGCCATTGTACCGCAATGGACCGATCGGTGCCCCCGGCCGGCCCATTGCATTCAATGTGTGCGGGCACGCGTTGTACCCTGTACGCGTTGAACCGCAATGGACCGATCGGTGCCCCGGCCGGCCCATTGCATTCAATGTGTGCGGGTACGCGTTGTACCCCTGTACGCGTTGAACAGCAATGGACCGATCGGTGCCCCGGCCGGCCCATTGCATTCAATGTGTGCGGGTACGCGTTGTACCCCTGTACGCGTTGTACCGCAATGGACCGATCGGTGCCCCCGGCCGGCCCATTGCATTCAATGTGTGCGGGTACGCGTTGTACCCCTGTACGCGTTGAACAGCAATGGACCGATCGGTGCCCCCGGCCGGCCCATTGCATTCAATGTGTGCGGGTACGCGTTGTACCCCTGTACGCGTTGAACCGCAATGGACCGATCGGTGCCCCGGCCGGCCCATTGCATTCAATGTGTGCGGGTACGCGTTGTACCCCTGTACGCGTTGTACCGCAATGGACCGATCGGTGCCCCCGGCCGGCCCATTGCATTCAATGTGTGCGGGTACGCGTTGTACCCCTGTACGCGTTGAACAGCAATGGACCGATCGGTGCGCACCCATTGACAATGGCCTAGCCTGGCAACGGACGCGTTTCGAAATTTGAACGAGTCGGTTGCTGGAAATTCAGTTGGTCACCCACAACAATGTTGCAAAATCATGTATGTCATGAAGTTGAAGATTTGAAGGATGCTGTGGGCGTGTATTGGTGCTGCTATTCCATGGATTGGCCAGATTCAGAAGATGCAAACGACTTGGACCTATCACTTTGGACACATGGGACAGTATCTGCCTCTCCAGCACATATATATTGCTGGCTGTTCCCCTGAGAGCTCACTTGCCTGCACTACATGCTCCAGGACGACATCTGCCACTGCACTGCTGCTGTCTCTGCCCCCTCTGGACCCTGCAATGGCACGTACTGTGGAGAGAGCCCCAGCCTTCAGCCTTGAGGAGAACCAGGCCCTGCTGGACAGCCTACTTCCACAGTACAGCAAGCTGTATGGGACACCAGGGGAGCAGGTGAGTGTTCTGTGCACTGCCTTTCTGAATGTGCATTTTGTCTGACTAGCAAGGCTGAAAGTCTGCACGCCACTGGCTAGCAGGCTCACTGAGTAGTTGTCACCCCCCATAGTGTGTAGTGACATGCACTGGACAGGTATGGTGCAGTGACAGTGCATTTGAACAAGGTTTTACTTCCCATGCAATGATACCATGTAGTGACTTCTGGCAAACTGTCCATGGGCAGCGTTGCACTGCCTGTGTACATCATGTGCCCCTGTGATTGAGACATGTATATACAACTGTGTCATGCACGGATATGTTGCATGTGTAGTAATGGCCTTTTCACTTTGTCATCCTGACAGGTTAATGCCCATCGGAAGCAGGAGATCTGGAAGGACATCGTCCGGGCTGTCCGGTCCGTGGGGGTCTACAAGCGCCGGATCCGCAACTGCCAGAAGAGGTGGCAGGACCTTCGGGGCTGGACCCGGAGGATTGCACGGGTCCAGCTGAAGCTGTCGCCTCCTCGCAGGAGGGGCGGAACACGGACCCTGACCCCCCACATGCTCCAGATCCTGGCGGTGGTGTTTCCAGACCTGGATGGGCAGCTGAAGGCCAGACAGCAGCAAGGAGGGGGTGAGTCAAAGACTGCACTGTGAACTCTGTATTACATGCTATGTGCCCTCCTCTGGCCTGGTTAAACTGCCACAGTACAGCAGTCATGTTGTCCAGGAGCCATGTCCCTCTATTGTGCACTGCCCACTCCTCATCTGATACCCAGGTGTGGCCCTTACATTCAGGGAATTGTGTCACTTGGGACTGTGTCCTTGCAGTTTGCTTCACTCAAGGTGGGGGACAGCATCTGTTTCCCTAACTCTGTTGTGGGCATCATGGGTGGGTCCATTGTTCACACAACGCCTGTGTTCGGACATGTAATCTGCGTGTTGCTTTGATATGCGGTCCACTTGCTGAGCTGAGCCACCACATGTGCCTGGGGTATCTGGCACACACCCATGCAGCGGGTGGGAACAATGTTTGGGCCCCAGGAGTGTGCAGATTACGTGTGTCACACATACATAGCCAGCTATCCACTGTCCAGGGCTCATCCCTCATTCATGTGGGGCAGGACAGTCATGCCTACTCCAGCCCATCCAATACACTCTGTACTCCCACTCCCGTGTATCAGCTGACACATTGTGCGCAGTGATTTGACCCCTCAGGTGTCTGCCTCTGTGTCAGTGTGCTGTGGATTTGTTGCCAGGACTGCTGGGGTGTTTCTCGGTAGGGGCTCAGCATGCCACTGGAGATGTGACCATAGGAGACGATACTTGTGTGTCACATAGGTGTTTGATCAGCTGCCCGTGCAGACTGGGGTATGCGAATGTGAAGTTCAGGCAGCTGTTTCCCATTCACAGCAGATTGTGAGGGGCTCAGGTTCAGAGGGTAGTGTCACAGGTCTCCCATATGTCCAATCGGTATGACCTGGACAGATGAGGGTTAAGATGATGTGTTGTGTGGGGGATGTACATGTGCACTTGTGCAGCTCCAGGACTTGCATTCCCCATGACCTACTATTGTGACACAGTGCAGAGTGTTGTTGTCTGGCTGCCAAGTCATACATCACTGAGACAGTGATGTATGACTTAGCAGTCATGCCTCCGCCATGGCATGTGTCTACTTATTGGTGATCCTGCAGGGGAGTGACATGTGCTACATGCACACCATTGTGGCGATGGCTATCAGGACATGGGTGCATCATGGTGTCTGTCGCTGGTATGCATCACATGCATTTCCTATTTGACTCTGGGCATCCCTTTCATCCGGAAACCTGTACTGACTCAGTGGCAAGAGTTGTGATGTGTGCATGTCCACATGCTACACCGTGTCCTCTGCACTGTCCAACTACTGTGTAGGTGGTGCATGTGTCCACACTGGGGTGTTGCTATCCAACAGACACCAGACAGATGGGTGCAAGGCCATGTGGGATGTGAGTGCCATGGTTGGCATCAGACTGACAATTGGCTTCTCCTGTTCAGTTAGGGCACTTTTAGCAATGTTCAACTAATGATGCCAGGGCTTGCTCTGTAATGTGCTGTGCTCACAGTGGTGTGTGCGTTTGGTGCAGGTGACTGATGTCTGTCTGTTTCCCCATTGTTTGCAGATACATCCACGGCCACGGAAGGGGACAGCTCCACGGACCAGGAGGAGCCGGAGAGCCAGACTGGGTCAGCAGCCGAGGAGTGGTCGGAGGGACCCAGTGGCACGGAGGGCGAGGGGAGCCACACCGAGGAGTCCTCAGCACCATCCACCTCAGCTGAGGACCACAGCAGCTCGGAGGATGACTCTCTTATGGAGGCGGGTGTCAGCAGCCACCACACCCCAGCTAGTGTTGCTGTCCCCGCCACCACCAGCACCACCACCGCCCTCCCATCGGCTCCCATTCCCCAGGTCCGTGGAGGCTCCCATGTTCGGGAGCGTGTCTCCTTTGGGCCAGGCACCGCACCCCCTGCCCCTGTGTCCCCTGCTGCCCTGAGTGAGGAGTCTGTGTACCTCCTTCGCCAGCTCCATGTAGGGCAGACAGCCATGCTGAGTGTCCTCCATGCGCACACCGCTCTGTTGACTCAGCTGGTGTCGTTCATGGAGGGCATCTCATCGGGCATGTCTGACCTACAGAGGGGCAATAGGTCCATGGACTCCTCCCTGACGGCAGCAGTGTCCCTCCTCAGACAGTCCCTCACCCCTCCTGCCTCTGCTCCATCCACACTCCCCAGCACCTTACCCGTCCCAAGCACACACACACCGGCACAGGCACACACCAGCACACACACGTCCAGCACACAGACACACACGCCACAAACAAAACGCACACGCACGCACAGTCAGGGGACTGAAACCAGACTCACAGGGGATGGGGCCCTGGAACACACACACGCATCCACGAGCACTGCGCAGTCCTCAGTTGCCTCTCCCTCCAAAGCACCCTCCCTTGCCTCACCTGCAACCCCAAAGACCCAGCGGCTCTTCCTCAGTGACCTCGGCCTCTTCCCTCCGATCCAGCTGATACAGCATTCAGGGGGAAGAGGAAGCCCACCCACACGGAGCAGAGTGCCCCTCGCCCCCGGACACCCTCCCCCAGGCGCAGACAGACTGAGGCCCCCACCCGCAAGTCCCCCGGAGTCGTAAGAGCAAGACCCCGCCGCCGCCCTGCAGCTCAGGCACCAGGTCTCCTTCCTCCATCCCTCAGGCCCCCACTCCACAGGTGCCCCCACCACACCCTGCCCCAGGTTCCCCCACCCACAGATATACCATCCCCAAGAGGATCCGGCCTTCTCCCCCTGCCACTTGCTCTCCCGGCACCACACCCCCGCTGCGCTTGTCTGTGCCACTGATGTGGTGAGGGTGTCCTCCCCCTCTGTCCAGCCCACCTTGCCTGTTCCCCATTCTCCTCCCCTGGTGGTAGGCACTGCAGTGGAGTCCACTACCACCCTGTCTGACTTGGGCACTGCAGTGGCGGACCTGTCCACTCCATCTGCAGGGTCCACTGCAGTCGTGCCGGCACCCACAACATCTGAGTCATGCCCCCAGTTGTGCCGGCACACACCATGTCAGACACCTCCACTGCAGTTGTCAGTGGCTCTCCAGCACCCACCACCCCTTCCCTGCCTCCTCCTGGTGAGCCCTGATCCTGTCCCTGCGGTGCCTGGCCTGCCCCCCGGTTGCCCCTCCTAGTGGATTGTCCCTGGTTTTGTGCAGTGCAGGCATGCGTAGGGTGACATCTGCCACTGTCACCCTGTTTGGACTTTGACAATGGACTGGCCATTGGCCTTTGTGTTTTTTCTGGACTTTCACTTTTCAATACACACATATGCTGAATAAAGCAACTTTCTGTTCTCTAGTGCTTATGCTTCTGATGTACATGTTGTTGATGATGCTAACCATGCCCTTGCTGCAGTGATGGTGATATTTGGTCTCATGATAATGAAGTGTTACTGTGCAGGAACCCATGTGGTCCAGGGGGAATGTGTCCTATCCTGTGGTGTATCCATGTCATCCATAGCAGCATCTGAGGGTGTCATGTGTTCAGTATTTGGCAATGGGATTTCCTACTTACATTAGCAATTTCACATCTGTGGCTTCCACCCCTGCACATCTGTTGTGCCTGCCATTGTTCAATTTGTCTACTTCCCTGACCGTGTGGCCATCTCCACTGGACATGCAGGTTTGGGCATCAATGGGGAAGGACTCATCTGTGTTGTCAGTGCAACATTGCTATACAAGTGTGTTGGATCTGTGCTGATGATTTCGTTGGCACTTCCATGACCAGGCTGATGTGACAGGAGCCTTCATTTGGTGCTAATTGTTGATTGTGTGACCAAGTGCTCAGCTGACATGATGGGGCCCTACTGAGGCAACATATGGCACAGCTTTCCTCACACAGGAGTGGAGTCCCCTCATGGCAGTGTGTACTCCTGTGACATTGCCTGCGCCCAAGGTGTGTGTTGTATGAGCATGTCTGTGTGTTCACTTCCGTTTAGCTGTGCATGCTGTGATCCCTAGTGTTGTACCTGTTTGTGATGCTTGCTGAGTTGACCTATGTTCCCCCAAAGTCTTCTCCCTGGGTTCTCTGTGATGTGGGTGCATGGCACATTACTGGTCATCAGGGTGTCACCCATAGGTGTGTTTGCTGTCAGGGCTGAGTTTGTGTGCAGACGCAGATGGGTCACAGTCAGGTTTCCCTTGGCACTTGTTGTTTGCACCTGTCATGTGATTTCCAGTTTGTGTTATCTTTCAGTGATTGTGACACGTTGTGTGTGTGACTGCTGGCACTCCTCAGGGTCCGGGCTGCAATGTTGGTTGTTGTCTATGTGTGTTCTTTGTGGGTGACCTTGGCTTCTTCATTGGTGTGTGACTGTGGCTGGGATCCCATTGGTTGGTGTGGTATTGCCGTCATGTCCATGTACAGCGTAGTGTGCAGTGTGTCAGACATTCAGGAGTCTTGTTGAGTGGCCATGTGTGATGTGTTTCTGCACCTTGGTTCCCACCCACCACCCTGGAATAGTCATGGGTGCATGTGCAATGTCACCAGTGCATGTGTGCTTCACTGCTGCACATTGTTGGAGGTCGAGGTGTGTGGTGTTGAGTGTGTGCAGATGAGAGTTGTTGCCCGGCTAGACCCCTGCCTCCATGTTGGCCTTGGCTTACTGGCCGTGCTGATTGATTTGTGCTTGTGTAGGTGTGATGGTAGTTTGTTGCTCAGGACACATGACTGTGGTTCACAGTGTGAACGACATTTAGCTTTGTCATCACAGTGGGATTGTAATGCAGCCCAGGGTCACCACATTGTGGGGGCCCTGGGGGTAGTGCTGTGGTGTGTCTGTGTCTTGCTGTGTCAGTTGCTGTTCCTACGTGCCTGTGTGACATGTGTGATTTGTGCTCCTCTCATCTGACAATGCCTGCTTGCCCACATAGGGGATTTGGATCCATGAGTTACCTTTGTGTGGCACTGTATGCACATCTGTATGATTGGTATTCAGGCCTCCTCATGTGTTGTGTGGTTGCCTGGGGACACTGGCACCCCCCTCACCTGTTGTGTATGATGTGCAGTGTGGGTCTGCCTGTTTGTGTTTGTGCATCTGCACCACTGCATTGGCATATCTTGGGTGTGCCATTGGCTGTATGTAGTTTGGTGGGTTTCCCCTGCTGTCCCTGGGACTCCTAGGTCATCGGTCAGCACAATGATCATGGTTTGTGTGTCCCATTGCTGCCATGGTATGGTATCTGTTCACCTCTACATCTACAGTCTCCACAGGGTATCTGCATTTGTGTGCCCATTGGTGCAAATATGTGGGTCTGCATTCTGATGGTCACTTCTGTCATTGTGTCATTGATGAATGTTGACAGTGTCAGCCCCCATGGGTGTTGTTTGTCTGCACATGGCCAAAGGTATGTCTTATTTGCACTGCAGTATTTGCCTCCCCCAATCTATGTTGCAATGGGACACATGCACTACTTTGCCACTGATGTGTTTTATGTTCTGTGACCAGGAATCATCCATGCAGTTTGGCAGTTGCAGCTTTTTCTTTGTCAACACTTACATTTTGGTCACTGTGATGATGGGGGTTTGGACCCCATTGCCACAATGTTCAAAATGTGCTTCAGATATGGACCCCACACTTACATTTTGGTCACTGTGATGATGGGGGTTTGGACCCCATTGCCACACTGTTCAAAATGTGCTTCAGATATGGACCCCACACTTACCTTTTGGTCACTGTGATGATGGGGGTTTGGACCCCATTGCCACAATGTTCAAAATGTGCTTCAGATATGGACCCCACACTTACATTTTGGTCACTGTGATGATGGGGGTTTGGACCCCATTGCCACACTGTTCAAAATGTGCTTCAGATATGGACCCCACACTTAACTTTTGGTCACTGTGATGATAGGGGGTTTGGACCCCATTGCCACACTGTTCAAAATGTGCTTCAGCTATGGACCCCACACTTACCTTTTGGTCACTGTGATGATGGGGGTTTGGACCCCATTGCCACACTGTTCAAAATGTGCTTCAGCTATGGACCCCACACTTACATTTTGGTCACTGTGATGATGGGGGTTTGGACCCCATTGCCACACTGTTCAAAATGTGCTTCAGCTATGGACCCCACACTTACATTTTGGTCACTGTGATGATGGGGGTTTGGACCCCATTGCCACAATGGTCATGGCCTGCTTGCATTGTGGGGGCCACACACATATATGTGTGGCACATGTGATAGGGGGTCACATTGTATGTTCAAAGTCATGTTCAGTGTTGTAGGCATTTGACACAGTCTACACACGCTTGTCATGGTGTTGGGGGATGTCTTTTTCTTGCATTCCCTAGGTTGTGGTGTGCTGGTTGTGTCATGCATTGTCCATCCTATGAGTGGGGGTGGTGTTGGTGGTAGGCATCCAGCCCCCATGGGTAAAGGTGGTAGTAGTGGTGGGCATCCAACCCCCTGGGTAAAGGTGGTAGTAGTGGTGGGCATCTGGCACCCCCATGGCTAAGGGTGGTAGTTGTGGTAGGCATCCAGCCCCCTGGCTAAGGGTGGTAGTAGTGGTAGGCATCTGGCACCCCCTGGCTAAGGGTGGTAGTAGTGGTAGGCATCCAGCCCCCTGGCTAAGGGTGGTAGTAGTGGTAGGCATCTGGCACCCCGTGGCTAAGGGTGGTAGTAGTGGTAGGCATCCAGCCCCCTGGGTAAGGGTGGTAGTGGTGGTGGGCATCTGGCACCCCCTGGCTAAGGGTGGTAGTAGTGGTAGGCATCCAGCCCCCTGGCTAAGGGTGGTGGTTGTGGTACGCATCCAGCCCCCTGGGTAAGGGTGGTAGTAGTGGTAGGCATCTGGCACCCCCATGGCTAAGGGTGGTAGTAGTGGTAGGCATCTGGCACCCCCATGGCTAAGGGTGGTAGTAGTGGTAGGCATCTGGCACCCCCATGGCTAAGGGTGGTAGTAGTGGTAGGCATCCAGCCCCCTGGCTAAGGGTGGTAGTAGTGGTAGGCATCCAGCCCCCCTGGGTAAAGGTGGTAGTAGTGGTAGGCATCCAGCCCCCTGGCTTAGGGTGGTAGTAGTGGTAGGCATCTGGCACCCCCATGGCTAAGGGTGGTAGTAGTGGTAGGCATCCAGCCCCCTGGGTAAGGGTGGTAGTGGTGGTGGGCATCTGGCACCCCCTGGCTAAGGGTGGTAGTAGTGGTAGGCATCCAGCCCCCTGGGTAAGGGTGGTAGTGGTGGTGGGCATCTGGCACCCCCTGGCTAAGGGTGGTAGTAGTGGTAGGCATCCAGTCCCCTGGCTTAGGGTGGTAGTAGTGGTAGGCATCTGGCACCCCCATGGCTAAGGGTAGTAGTGGTAGGCATCCAGCCCCCTGGCTAAGGGTGGTAGTAGTGGTAGGCATCTGGCACCCCCATGGCTAAGGGTGGTAGTAGTGGTAGGCATCCAGCCCCCTGGCTTAGGGTGGTAGTAGTGGTAGGCATCTGGCACCCCCATGGCTAAGGGTGGTAGTAGTGGTAGGCATCTGGCACCCCCATGGCTAAGGGTGGTAGTAGTGGTAGGCATCCAGCCCCCTGGGTACGGGTGGTAGTGGTGGTGGGCATCTGGCACCCCCTGGCTAAGGGTGGTAGTAGTGGTAGGCATCCAGCCCCCTGGGTAAGGGTGGTAGTGGTGGTAGGCATCTGGCACCCCCTGGCTAAGGGTGGTAGTAGTGGTAGGCATCCAGCCCCCTGGCTAAGGGTGGTACTAGTGGTAGGCATCCAGCCCCCTGGGTAAAGGTGGTAGTGGTGGTGGGCATCTGGCACCCCCATGGCTAAGGGTGGTAGTAGTGGTAGGCATCCAGCCCCCTGGGTAAGGGTGGTAGTAGTGGTAGGCATCTGGCACCCCCATGGCTAAAGGTGGTAGTAGTGGTAGGCATCCAGCCCCCTGGCTAAGGGTGGTAGTAGTGGTAGGGCATCCAGCCCCCCTGGGTAAAGGTGGTAGTAGTGGTAGGCATCCAACCCCTGGCTTAGGGTGGTAGTAGTGGTAGGCATCTGGCACCCCCATGGCTAAGGGTGGTAGTAGTGGTAGGCATCCAGCCCCCTGGGTAAGGGTGGTAGTGGTGGTGGGCATCTGGCACCCCCTGG
Source organism: Calotriton arnoldi (assembly GCA_963921515.1). NCBI lineage: Eukaryota > Metazoa > Chordata > Amphibia > Caudata > Salamandridae > Calotriton > Calotriton arnoldi. The sequence continues at coordinate 1,024,540 of CAWUFW010005307.1, read as the reverse complement.
CTAAGGGTGGTAGTAGTGGTAGGCATCCAGCCCCCTGGGTAAGGGTGGTAGTGGTGGTGGGCATCTGGCACCCCCTGGCTAAGGGTGGTAGTAGTGGTAGGCATCCAGCCCCCCTGGGTAAGGGTGGTGGTTGTGGTAGGCATCCAGCCCCCTGGGTAAGGGTGGTAGTTGTGGTAGGCATCCGGCCCCCTGGGTAGGGGTGGTGGTGGTGGTGGGCATCTGGCACCCCCTGGCTAAGGGTGGTAGTAGTGGTAGGCATCCAGCCCCCTGGGTAAGGGTGGTAGTGGTGGTGGGCATCTGGCACCCCCTGGCTAAGGGTGGTAGTAGTGGTTGGCATCCAGCCCCCTGGGTAGGGGTGGTGGTGGTGGTGCGCATTCAGGCCCCTGTGTGCATATGTGGCATTGGTGATGGGCATCCCGCCCCTATGGTGCTGCTGTTGCTGGTGTAAGTAAATTCTGCATCCCTCTGTGTGTGTGTGATGTGTCTTGTACGTGTTGTATGTGTTTTGTGATTGGTGTCTGACTTACCTTCTGCGCCGTACGCGTCCGTGCCTGTTCCGGTAGTAAATGTAGAATATTGGTATGATCGGGACGAAGGGATTCATGGTTGGTTCGTGTCGTTCGTCTTTCTCGCCGCTTCGCGTCGTCCTCGCCGCTAGGCGTGTTCGCCTCGTGAGCCGTGGATCGTGTTGTGGCGCGAATCGGAGCTTATGTGCGCTCTCCCGGATGCTTTGACGTGCCATGCATAGCGACGGGTTCGGGCGCGCACGGAAAGCGCATCGTGACTTGTTCGGCCGGACGGGGCTGCATTTTCCCTTCCGTGCGACTCGATTCTGCGTTTCCGGATTCGCCTCGGTCGGAGAACAGGACCTGGATTGGGTGAGTACGACTCGGCCGGATTCTGTGCCTTTGTGCGCATCGTACTTACTCGTTCGGTATGCTGTACGGATCGGTCGGGAAACAGGCATTCGCATGGCTTTTTTCCCGACCGAATGGTATTGGGTGCGCCTCCGACCGAGATCGGAATCGGCCCCTTAGTCTCTCTCAACAGTGCAGTATACACCCTTGCAGCGACTGTGTAACTATTGCCAATAAGTAAGGAATATAAGTACAACTTACCACCGTCAGCCACTGCTGCTGGCTCACCCACCCCTGCAGCAGCTGCCGCATCTGTTCCCTCCTGGCTGGCGTTGCCTGCCCCGCCGCTGGCCCCGGCACTGGTGGTCGGTATGCCTAGAAAAAACATTACACATTTTTTAGATGCCATATACGCCTCCCCCTATTTTTTTTTTTTCACTAGCAAGATTGAAAATACAATACATACATACACCACATACATCACTAGTACAAATTGGGTACTAGTGTAGAGTAGACAGTAGTATGTCCTATCCTATCAAAAACAGTAAAATATCTGGTTGGGCATTTTGTTGGTGGCAATTGTCGAAAAGTCTCTCAATATTAAGAAGAGGACAACCCAAAGGACTGGACTCAGTGGCTAGAGCTATTGGTGAATCTGAGTTTTAAAACTTTAAAAAAAATAAGGATTGGCCAACTGGGCAAGCCAAGCTACAGACAGACTAATAGTAGTACAGAGTCAGAGGCAGTTAGATTGATGAAAACAAAAACAGACACTAGAAAAAAATATAACCAAGTAGGTAGGTAATGTAGGGATAGCTAGAATTTAGAAAACAGATAGATCAAAGAAGATTTGGTAAAAAAAAGAATTAGGAAACGGAAATAGTTCGGAAAAAATGAGGTGCAGTAAAAGTTAGGGAAATATAATTATTAATATTAACAACAGGAGGACTTACTGGGGCCAGCAGCAGAGCCCTCGGTAGAGGAGCGATCCTGGCCTTGGGAGGCATCTCCAGCTCCCGCCCCAGAGGACCCTGTCGTCTTCTTGCCCCTGGATGCTGATCATGTAAGATATAATAAAGAGACAAAAATTGATTGGTGTGAAACAAATAAAATATTTTTAAAAACGATCTAAAAACATTTTTGGACAGGAAACAACAATTGCAATAAAATTGACCTATCTAATCTGATCGACTAGTAGTATCGTGATTGCGGACCGTCTAGTTATTATTTATTAATCCAGTGTTCCATTCTGATTCCAGAATCCTAAACCTGTAAGTACCACCTAGCCTAGCCCGGCTATTCCAGAGAAATTGAAAATGAATTACCACAATATATACTTGCTTCTTCTAAGTTTCAATCTCATTCTAAATCATCAATGAATCAACCCCCTTTGATGGGCCAATTTTTCACTAAGTCTGCATTTCCATTTATTTTAGTCCTCAAAAATGCGCAGAAGGATGCATGCATATTGCATACATCAAATTGTTGGTTGGTTGCTGCTGATGTGCTGGTGAGTTCCTATATTACTCACTCACTAACAACCTACAAAAGGTTCTACTAAGGACTGGAATCAGCAGCACGTGATGGAGGACGTGTCATGCCATGGATTACTAAAAAATTACCAACTAATACTAAGTAACTACACTACCTACCTACCACCAATATCTTAGTGACAGGACAAAGGAAAGGAGTCTCTCTAGCATTACCTAACTTAAGTTCTCTAAACTCTCTTACAGAATCAGCCCAAGCCAGGGCAAAGTTGCAAACAAGTAAGATGAGCAGCGCCGAGCACCTGTCTAGTGTCTAGAAGAATAACAATCACATAATATAAGATTTTTAAACGTAACTTACCTGCATGTAAGCAGCAGCATTCTTGCTATTTGGGAAAAAAATATTATTCGCAATAACACAGAACAGAACACACAATAGTACTATAATTAGCTACTCACCAAGCCCCACGACCTCAACACCTAGCAGGTCCAGCAGGTCCTGCTCCCGGTCCAAGATGTCGGACCACCGGTGAGTCAGCTGGTTGTGTGTGCGCCGGACCTCAGAGCAGAGAAACACTGCTCGGCCCAACCCTCGCCCACCAGCGGTGACGCTCCTGGGTAGCGTAGCCGGAGCCAGGCCTGCTGCCTGCTGCCAAGGTTAAGGGGAGGTGGCGCTGTAAAAAGAAACAAGGGCGGCCACCTCCACCTCTGAGAACAGGGCCCGGGGCTCCACCCCTTCCGGGCGCCGTCTTCCGCAAGGAAGGTGTATCTTGGTCACACTAGCCTTGGCCTTTCCCCTTCTTACTAGCCTTAGCCATGATTCTGGGGGGGCGGGGGCAGAAAAGAAAATGTAGAAGTAAAAATAAAGTCAGGAGAAGAAGATGGAAAGTAAAAAAAAAAAAAAAAGCAAGTAATAGAAAAACAGTACAAAAACGCAGTAAAAGAAGAAATAAAATGCAAAATATACACTTAGGGAGAGAGAGGTATAGATAATAAATAAAAAGATCAGAAAAACAGTGTAAGAAACAAAGGATTGAAAAGATTGGAGAGGGATGAAAAACAGGCCCCAGAACCATGCAAAGAGTAGAAAAACAAGACGGCAGCGCCCATAGGCGACCGCGTGGTGAAATTTGTGCGATATTTCCTCCGAACACGCAATCCGCGTTGCCGAACGTCAGAAACGTCTCGCAAGCATGCACGAGCATGCGCGAGCATGCGGCACAAGCAACTCCGCATGCTCGCGGAACTCCGCGTAGCGTCGCACAGTTTTTTTACCGCTTAGCGTAGGTTCACGTAGCACGGCTACGCAAACTCCGCCCGGGCTTAGTGACCACACAATAAATGTAGGGTCATATTATCAAAAACCGCGCAAAGATTATTGCCGCTTTAGCGGCAGGAAACTGCCGCTAAAGCGGCGATTAGGGGCTTGATAATATGCCCGAGAGAATTCCAATAGAAGCCCAGGTTTGATGTCCTTGACACCAGAACCTGGGCTTCTATGGAATTCTCTAGGGCATATTATCAAGCCCCTTATCGCCGCTTTAGCGGTAGTTTCCTGCCGCTAAAGCGGCGATAATCTTTGCACTGTTCTTGATAATATGGCCCTATATTTTTTGTTTGTTCTACTAATTGAACAGCATCAATGCTATGTTTCATTGATGTCCTTCTTGCTTCTTTTCTTTTAGGTGCATGACAAGAAGACAACAACAAGAGACAACAACACATCACTCACAGTACTGCCAGAAAGAAGGCCTGTACACGGCCTGATGCATGAGTGACCCACACATCAGACATCTCTTTAACTTGGGAAGCTAAGTGCCATTGCCATCGACTAGCTTCAAGATGGCCCCAAAGAAAGGTGCCACTGCTAAGCCTAAAACTGCTACCAAGAAAGTAGTCAGTGAGAAGAAGAAGCTTGCCACCACCACCACTGGTATGTGCCCCATATGTTTTTTTGAAAACAAAAAACTGTGCCTTCCATACCGGCCTCTGGGGAGCAAGCTGGGAGCAGCACCCCCAAATCAGTGGACCCACCCCAATCTAGGCCCAAGCCCATGTCTGTCACAGAGGCAGCCAGTCTAATCACTGCAACGCCGATGAGCACTGATGTTGACATTGACTTATCTCTATCGCAAAGTAGTACCCAATCATTGCGGGAAACTCAGAGATAATGGACAACAACAAGAACAACAGCCACAACTGCCAATAGTAGTTCCTCCCGAGGTAGGAGCAGTTCAAGAGATTGAGCTTCATGCTGAGGAAGTAGAGCAATCTGCTCCAGAAGATCCATTGTCTTCCAGATCTCCAAAAAGGAAAATGAGGGTTAGTGGTGCATCATCTTCTTCTTCAAGCCCCCCTTCTGATGATCTAGACGCCACTTGGATCCCGCCTCAGTCTGAGAGTGAGACACGCCACAAGATGACTCAGATGAGGCTAGGGAAAAGGAATGTTCCAGAAAGCCTTAGAGGTATGGAGGCAGATGTAGAGGAGGAGGATGACAATGAGCCAGTCATCATGGATGTTAGCCCAGCCCCAGTGGAGACCGACGTTACCTCATCCCAATTCCCCGGGGGATGTGGCGGTGGCACCACAGATTCAACCACCGCCAGCTGCCATATTTGCACAGTCCCGGCAGTGACCTACATCTACAACCACCTCAGTAGAAGTAGGTACTGCAGAGCCAGAGAGTCAAACATCAAAATGCCCACCTACTGCCAGTTCATCCAACATTAGCAGTGGCACCAGCAGCATCAGAAAGTTGAGCTCCCCAGTTTGGGATTTCTTTTCTGTTAGCCAGAAGGAGGCAAACATTGCCATATGCTCTCTTTGCAGAACAAATGTAAATTGGGGTAAGCTTGGTACAAACTATGGTCCTGGGGGCCAAACGACCCATTTAAAAAAGCACCATACGATCCATTGGGAGGCACAACTTAGCAGCACATGTTTTTGGAGAAGGGGGTGAAAGCCAGCTGAGCAGGGAATCCGAATCCAATCACGTTGGAAGGAGAAGAGGAAGACATCTTCATTATGCAAAGCAGTCCTCTCCTCGGAAGTGCAGTAGTATGGCCCACATCAGCAACATCGCAATGGCACAAGACTCAGGTTGAGACACCAAGGCAACAGAGGACAGTCACTCTCCCGCTGAAAAGCATATTGAGCCTACCACCGCCTGGTCTGAAGAAGTCACCTGCATCAGTGGCATCAGGTAAGAAAAGACTTCAGGCTACTATTCCTGCCATGTTTAGGCCAGAAGGGCAGTATGAATGCAACCACCCAACAGCACTTTTGTACAACGCAAAGCTGGCTAAAATGTTAGCAATGGACCTCCTTCCTTTATCTTTTATTGAAGGGGTGGGTTTTCTTGAATTTGTGGCAGCCATCTGCCCGGAATGGAATGTTTCCAGCCGGTCCTATTTTGCCTGAGTTGCTGTTCCAGCACTACATCACGATGTGCTTGAATTGCTCGGACAAGCTTTGCAGCAGAGTGCTGTCCACATTATCCACCTGACATAAGACATGTGGACAAGTTGCCAAGCGACTTATTACATGTGCATCACTGCACACTGGATCTCTTTTGTGGGGGCTACAAAAAAATATCTGCAGGTGTTGACACTGCTGAGATTTTTAGTGCTGCTCGGAATCATGCCACAGTAGCGATGTTTGCAATGGAGAAATCACATACAGCTGCAAATATTTTGGAAGACTTTAACAACAAGGTCTTTGAATGGCTGCAACCAAGAGTGCTTAAGATTGGATTTGTTGCCACAGACAATGTCAGTAATATAGTTAAGTGCAAAAAGAACAATTGATGGACAGAATGCTGATCAATGTCAAATATTCTCCCCAGTACAGAGATCTGGGCCTAAATCCATCATTTTGCCATTCCAGTTTAAACCCAACCATATGCAAATCAGTCTTGACCCTGTTCCCCATGTGAACAGTCCAGCCCGATCTGCCAGGCCAGGTCCTCCCTGGACCGGAAACAAGCATCCTGGGACCGGTTTCGGGGCATCACCCCTCATCAGCCAGACTAGCTTGACTTCAGTGGCATATATAGCACGGGACCCAAGTCTGGGCATACCCGTCCCACTCGGGTGACAAATGCAAAAAGAGCAAATGATGGACAGAATGCTGATCAATGTCAAACAGTCTCCCCAGTACAGAGATCTGTGACTGGGGGTGAGTGTCTGAAAAGTTTCAGCACTCCGCACATCATCTTGTGTTGGCTTTGTTTGCCCTAAGTTGGCAGGGTATGCCCAGACGTGGGTCCCTTGCTCACTTTTCCACTGAATTCAAGCTAGCCTGGCTGATGAGGGGTGTTACCCCGAAACCGGTCCCAGGATGCTTGTTTCCGGTCCAGGAAAGACCTGGCTTGGCAGTTCGGGCTGGACTGTTCCCACAAGGAACAGGGTCAAGAGAAGACTGATTTGCATATGGCTGAGTCTGAACTGGGGTGGCGAAGTGAGCTAAAGAAATAAGATGGATTCTACCCAGATCTGTGACTGAGGGTGAGTGCCTGAAAAGTTTCTGTGCTCCGTCCATCATCTCCTTGTGTTTGCTTTGTTCACACTAAGTTGGCAGGCAATGCGCAGACGTGGGTCCCTTGCTCACTTTGCCACTGGATTCAAGCTAGCCTGGATGATGAGGGTTGTTACCCCGAAACCGGGCCCCAGGATGCTTGTTTCTGGTTCAGGGAAGACCTGGCTTGGCAGTTCGGGCTGGACTGTTCCCTTAAGGAACAGGGTCAAGACTGATTTGCATATGGCTAGGTCTGAACTGGGGTGGCAAAGTGAGCTAAAGAACGATGATGGATTCAACCCAGATCTGTGACTGGGGATGAGTGTCTGAAAAGTTTCAGTGCTCCGTTCATCATCTCCTTGTGTTTGCTCAGTAATATAGTTAAGGCCATGGCCGATGGTGGTTATTTCAAGGTCTTGTATTTGGCGCACTGAATCAACATCATTATACAGGACTTTTTCAAAAAAGAAGACCAAGTAAGCAACTTACTGTCCACCTACAGAAGAATCTGCACTCATTTCAGCCATTCATTTAAAGCCCAGAAACAGCTGAGGGTCATTCAGCATGATGATAGAATGCCTGTTAAACTACTCATACAGGAGGAGCAAACACGCTGGAACTCCACTTATTACATGCTTGGACATCTGTTTAAGCAGTACAGACCAATCAATGAATATGTCATGCAAAGAGGGGATGCTACTGTGAAAGACATGATCATTGAGCTGGACCTATGGGGCCTAGTCAAATGCCTGACAGAGATGCTGCTCCCTTTTGAGGTGTTCACACGGGAAGTCAGCAAAGAGGACAGTAACATGGGCCAAGCTATCCCATTGTTGCACATGCTACAGGAACAGCTAAAGGAGAGGTCTGCAATGTATGCAGGTGTGGAGGAAAAAAAGATGCGTATGACTTGGTGGAGAGCGTAATCCTTTGCCTGTCTGCTAATACAATGGTGCAAAGAGACATTGTGTCCTCTAAACATTACATCTGTGCCACAATTCTTGATCCACGGTACAAACCATTACTGTCCACTATCATTCCTTTTTCAGACAGGGATGTTAGAAAATACAAAACCTGGATAGCTGAGCAAGGCAGTGAGCTAGAAAAAGAACGGCAGGGAATTAGAGGCCAACTGGTCCAGGGCACAAGTCCTGTGGTGCAGCCTTCAAGTTCAGAGCCTGAGGGCAGTGCTGGTGGCTCACAGCAGCCAAAACCAATGACAAGAACACCTTCAACAACACCAAGACCAGGAGCATCAGCTCCCAAATCTGCAACTGAGTGGTTTCTACTGGCAGGGCCGGAGTCCAGCGGAGAGGCGAAGGCAAAAGAGGTCGAGCAAAGTGGAGAACCAGCAATGAACATTGAGCGAATGGTCCAGGCCTTTCTGGATGACGCAACAGAGGTCTACCTTGATCAAAACCCATTGGTGTATTGGTATGACCAATGGCCAGTGCTCAGCAGTCTGGCAATAAACTATCTGGCTTGCCCTGTGGCAAGTGCCTTTGCTGAGCGTGCTTTCAGTGCTGATGGCGCCATTGTCACAGTGAGAAGGACCAGTCTCTTGCCCCAAAACGTGGGGAGATTAACCATGATCAAAATTAATCAGTACTTTATACCACCGGATTACACCATACGTGAAGTACCACAGGAGGAAGATGACGGAGACTCAGGTCATGGATGTAGTGTGATAGATGACCTACTTCTGGGCGAACCACCAGAGTTTGAGGACGAGCTCTACTTCCCTGACTACTAGGCTTTCTTTGTTTGACGTCCAAAACCAAAAAAAATATAGCAAGGGACATTATTTACTTTATTATTTTTGTGTGTCTGACTGTCTGTCTTAGACACATTTTTATTGCCGGATTGGAGTTGCAACTGGTTGCAGTCAGTGAAGAAGGCCGACTCCCGACTCGCTCTTCAAAGCCAGGACTATCTATGCTATCCTACCCTAGAGGGACTGCACCACCCACATGTTAAATATATAATTCGATTTACACTGGCAATTCTCTGCTTCATGAACAAATGGAGGATCTGCATTCTGCAATATACAACCAATCAATCACGGTGAGCACACCGGAAGAACAGGTAAATGCTGGCATGCATTGCATGCTGAGTGATTATTGTTTTTTGTTGTGATGTGCGAGCTTGTTGTGATATGTCATCATCAATGTGTTGAGAATAGATTGAGAAGAGAAGAGATGATTCATGTGCGGTGTGAGACTCGGTGTTTGTTTGTTAAGCTTAATGTGTAAGTGATGAATTTTAGATTCCCAAAATGTTGGTGGCCTGGCCTACCGGCAGCTGATCAATAATTTTAAATTTTCCCCTGAAGGTTATTTTTTTCCCTTCCCCTTTGAAAGATAGGATAGCAATATTCCTTCACTGGGTACAACTCCACTACACACAGTCCACACTGCTTTGTTTTTTATTGTTTTATGCTTTATATTCATACTCCTCAAAGACGCAGTCCCGAACAGTCCTGTAGATAATGCAAAGTTTGCAAACACAAATCTAGTCTACACAAAAAGAGACTCAATCTTTCCCTTCTTGTTGTTCAATAACAAAATTGTACCACTACAGGCTGAACTATTGCATTTTGAGTCTGGACACTGTTGGTACGGAGTTGGACACCCTACTCAGGGTAAGACACAGGAGGATCAGAGATGTTGGAATGACTCCGGGCGTGGGTGTGAGCATGACTACTGCAAGAACTGCCACCATGAAAGTTTTCAAATTCACTGAAACCAATCGATTTGGATGATGATGACTTTGAAGTGGCCTAAAGGTAAGCAACAGCACCAGACCTACACAAGACTGTGCAGTGGTGGCAGTGAGTGGTGTGACTGACAGCGGTGCATTGACTTTCTAATTGATTGGGAAAATGCTATGTTGCTCTGTGTGTGTGCTCACTGCCCAGTGCTGTCTGGCTCCAATACGTTGTTTAATCCGAAGCTAAGTGGTGGTTGGGTGGGGGGCCTGTTGTTGAGGGAACTGCCGGAAACAGACATTTAGCCAAGCTGCCTCTGAGTCTTCTCTTCTTTTTGCGCACTCCTCCTTATGCAGTTTAACTTTTCTCCTTGACTCTTCAATATCATTTTTGCTTTTCAATCTACAGGCCCTGGCCTTTACCCTGCACCATACTGAAAAAACATTGTAACATACTCACACTTACCTTACAGAACTGCATCCGCCAGGCTCCCAAGATTGACGGACAGTCCAAGAGGAATGCAGATGCAACTCCCAATTTGGCAATACAGTATCTTTTTTCTCTTTTATCATCATTACAATTTGTGTGTTGTTTATGTTTGTTAGTTGACTCCTACAGATATTTTAATTTCATTGGATATCTTTCAAAGCTCGGTACAACAGTTACAGAACATAAAGTAACTTGGGTCTCTCTAGGGGCAGATGGACAATTTGATTTTGGTTTACCTGTACTAGTACTCATCATCATGCATGCATTTCCTTTTCCTCCCATAACAGATTTATGATGGTCGTCTGCCAAGATGAATGTGTTGTCCTTGTGTAGTGTTTGTCTTTGTCAAACCTTTCCTTCAAATCCCTCTTCCATCCATTCATCAAACCCCTAACCCTCTTCCCCCGGGCTGTGTGATTTATTGAGGTATAACTAAATTAAATGTACACCATTAATTTATCCCACACTTGTTGTGGCGGATGTGGTGAAAGCAACACCAACTCAAGGCAGGGCGAGGATCTTCTTCTTTAAGTATAGCCCACACTGGCAATATTATTATATATTAGACTGCCCACCCATGCACAGTATTCAATATATTATTTACAGAGGAACATAATTCATAATTGCCAGCATCATCATCATCCTTCCAGCACTAAAGTTTACCCTTGTCCACTTCATCGCCCGAGTCGACTTCAGTTTCTAACTTTTACTAGCTCACCATTCTGATTATTTATTTCACTTTATCATTCCTTATCATATTTTCTCATTTGACAGTCCTCCTCTTGTGTACTACTAATCTTACTATAGTCTCCCTCTAGTGACTGTCTCAATTTTTGGTGCAAAGTTTGCATATAAAACGTCATTAACTCAGTTTTTTATTTCAATTTAATTAGTTCCCTGCGAGCAATATTCCTCATCCTACAATTTGAGTTCGGCTAGGAGGAAGTGGCACCTCGCCTTGGATCTGGTGCTGTCACTAGTATTTACTGACTAGTCCGCAAGCATGCTGCTACTGTCTACTACCACCACCATGCCACCTTGGGAAACCATGCAGCCATTGCTTCACCTAATCACAGGTAAGAGAAGAACTGTGGGGGATTGCTGAGCTACAATAATCTATATACTAGTGAAATTCACACACCCTCCGAGTCCGTAGGGGTTAATATAGTTGTACAGACTGCAGAGACTAGGAGGAGAGAGTAGTAGGACAAGTGAGGGTACTACATACCTATTTGTAGGTGTGTTACACTACCGGCAGACTTTGAAAACTGGCTGCAGGCCTGCATGGCAAAGGAAACAGTGCAAAGCAAAAGAGTAACCCCTAAAAAAGAATTAAATCATATGTACAGCCATAAAAAATGTATTTCCCTAACAAATAAACTAAAGCCCACAACACCTGGCCCAGAACTCTCCCGAACCCCAACCAATGTCCAAAGATAGTACAAATTGTCAAAACAAATGTCCGTAAAAAGAAAAGCCAAAAACCCCAAGAATCAGATTTCCCCAACTCCCACATTCCCACCCTCTCCCCAACAAGTCTCACCCATCAGACAAAAGATTAAAAAAGGGGCAAGAGACTAGAGACCTAGTGGCCGGCTAGGACTCGGAGCTGCCGCTCCAACCGGTCGAACCGCTCCTCCATCCTGGCTTCCATTTGCACCATCCTCAGGAGCATGCAGTGCTGAAAGGCTCTATAGAGTCAATAGGGGGGAGCAGCAGTGGTTGATGAATGGCGGCAGGTGGCTGCCTGACAACGGCACCATACACCTGGAGGCACTGGGGCCTGGCTGGGGCCCGGGGCATTGGAGGCTGCAGCTGCTGCCGCCTCCTCCTCCAGGACCATCAGCCACTGATATTCAGACCTGATTGCCTCCAGCTTCCTTTGTCGGGTCCTGGCTGCTATCTCCTGCCTGTTGTGTTGTGATGAGGATGATGATGTATTGGCAGGAGTAGCTATATCAAGAAATAAAAAAGACAAATTGTAACCAATACTCTTAGCAAAACAGTAACACATAAAATGATATAATGATACAGTAGCACTAGCAGTACATAACATTTGCTGGTATCCTCGATTCCTCGGCTCATTCGATTTTGATGTCATTACAGTTCCAGGCATTAAGCAATATGGAGTATATAGGTATTGTTCTTCTCTCTTGTTTAGCTAAATTAAGGTAGGCATGCCAGCTCAGCTTGCGCCCTAGAAAGACATACTTGTGTTGCGTTATACGTTGCTACTGTCTGCAGGTGGGGCAGCTGTACCACACAATTATCTCTTTTCCTATCATGGCTATGCTCTGTTAAATCAAATGCTCACTTTCACCCTGACTACAACAAGATGAAGCAGATGAATAGTTACTAATATATGAATGATAAATGGCGCAACGTGAGGTACTACTATTGTAACCATGCAGCCGATAGGCCACCCATGGCTGACACTGGCAAAATACCATGGGTAGGAAGTGGGCGTCAGAGGGAAGCGATTGATGATGATTGGTGGATATGGAGGGGTACATAATATATGTTGTGCTTGAAAACTACTGAGTCAAGGGAGTAGTCTGAAATACAACCTTGCTCAAACCTTCGAATCAAAAACATTGATAAAAAAATTCCTTGTTTACTCTTCTTCCCAGGGATTGTGCCTTTTTTCATTGCATTTTTCTTCTAGCATTATTTTTATTCTTCACTCTTGGCCTTGCTATTCAGTCAGTGTTTACGTTTTACCTTCCCTTCATCCAGTTATCACTATGAATACTAGTGCCATTCATCCAAACATGGCTATCATTCTCAACAAACCTTTCACCAACATACATTTGTCATTTTAACCTCCCATGCATCCTTGCTTTGACCCATCAAACTGCCCGGAGGATTCCTTTCACCCATATACTTTCACACACGCAGGCAGGCATATTTTCTGTCACCTTCTTCATGAAACTTTCTCTGCTGAATTGAAGATAGAAATAGGCCATTAGTTACTCAACTCCCGCTGTATATGCTAATGCTAAGTAAAGAAGGGTGTCTTCAACTGTTCACAACTTAGTCTCACTCTCAATAGTTCAATGTACACCCTTGCAGCGAGTATATAAATTGACAATAAGCAAGCAATATGACTTACCACAGCCTGCCACTGCAGCTGGCTTACCCCCTGCAGCTGCTGCATCTGCTCGCTGGATGGTACTGCCGTCCCCGCTGGCCCCGACACTGGTGATCGGTATGGCTAGAAAAGACATTAAACATTTTTTAAATGCCATATGCACTTCCCCCTATTTATTTTTTTCTGTAGCAAAATTTAAAATGCATACACCACACACATCACCAGCAATTCGGGTACAGTCACAGTATGTCCTATCAAAAATTATAAAATATCCGGTTGGGCATTTTGTTTTTGTTGGTGGCAATTTTGAAAAGCCTCTCAAGAAGACAACCTGTAGTGTGTAAAGGACTGAACTGAGTGGCTAGAGCTAATGGTGAATCTGAGTTTTTGAAAAGAAATAAGAGTGGCCAACTGGCCGGAAAAACAGACATAAAGTCTTCTTGGTTGGCAAATGCAATGGTGCAATCCACCTCATACTTCCTTCCAGGCATGCTGCACGGTAATCAGTTCACCATCAACTGCTGCTAATAATACTAGGCCTAGATAAGAAGACACAACTTTCCGGTGTCCAGCGTGACCATGGCCATTCTCTTGTTTTACTGATTGAGCATGGGGCAGTAAAAGAAAGCCTTCTCATCTCAAAAAACATGCGCAGAATACCTTACTTGGGCATGCATTCTGCACGGCAGAGTAATAGTAGTACTAGTAGAGTAGTAAGGACCAATGGTTTCTCTGAGTCTTACAGTACCACCACTAGGCGGTCCACAAAATATATATGGAGAGAGGGAAAGCTGACTGAAAAACGAGAAGAAAGAAAGCTACAGACAGAGGCAGTTTGAGGTGAAATACAGACACTAGAAATATAAAATAACTTAGTAAATAATAGGATAATGCAGGGATAACAAGATTTTTAAAACCGATAGGTCAAAGAGGATTTGGGAAAGAATAAAACTAGGAAACAGGTAAAAAATAGTTCAAATTAAGGAGCAGTGAAAGTTAGGGGAATATATATTAATGTTAACAACAGGAGGACTTACTGGGTCAGCAGAGCCATCGGCCGAGGAGGAGCGTTCTTCATGGTGGGAGGCACCTCCATCTCCCTCACCCACCTCCGAAAACCTCTTGCCCCTGGATGATGATGCATGTAAGACATAATTGAAGAGACAAGATAAAATAGGTGCTAAATAAATAATCGCTCCAAAACTATTTTTGTATAGGAAACAACAATTGCAAACTTTGCTAAATCATATCGACTAGTAGTAGACTAGTATCGTGGACCTTCTTATCGATTCCACATTTCCTAAACCTACCTAGCCACGCCTATTCTAAAGACTTTGGAATGAATTTCAACAAATGATATTTGCTTCTAAGTTCTGATCTCATTCGCAATCATTCTCAACCACCTTTGAAAGGTCAATTCACTAAGTCTGCATTTTATCTTTAAGTGCATAGCTGAACGCATGCATACACCAAATTGGCTGCTTACTTGTCACTGTACAAGCTACAAAAAGGTTCTAAGAACTGAAGTGAGAGGATGTGCAACGCTAAATTACTAATACTTGCTATCTTAGTAGTGACAGGACAAAGGAAAGGAGTCCCTCTCTAGTCTGTATTACTTAACTTAAGTTCTTCCATAATCACCCGAAGCGAGCGCAAACTCAAAGTTGCAAACAAGTACAATTAGGTAGCGCCAAGCACCCACCTAGAATAACAATCACCTAATATAAGATTTGTAAATGTTATGTAACTTACCTGCATGTGAGAAGCATGCTTGCTATTTGGGAAAAATTATTAGCTATTACATAGAACACACAAAAATAATAATATTTAGCTACTCACCAAGCCCGCAACCTCAACCCCTAGCAGGTCCAGCAGGTCCTGCTGTCGGTCCAGGATGTCAGACCACCGGTGCGTCAGCTGGTTGTGGGTGCCCCAGACTTCAGAGCAGTGATACACTGCCCGGCACACCCTCGCCTACCACTGCTGGCGCTCCCGGAGTCTGTACCCGGACCCAGGCCTGCTGCCTGGGTGGAGGGGAGGTGGCGCTGCGCAAAAAAAAACAGCGCTGTCACCTTCACCTCGGAAAACAAGGCCCAGGGCTGCACCCCTTCCAAGCGCCACCTTCGGCAAGGAAGGCAGCTCTTCCTTGCCGCCTATTTTGCACAAGTCTCTGCCATGATGCTGAGGGGTGGGGGGTGGAAAAGAAAATGTAGAAAGTATAAAAAAATTATGGGACAAGAAGTAAGGAAGTAAAAAAAAATGAGAAAGCAAGTAATAGAGAAAAACTCACAAAAAACACACAAAAAGTAGGAAAAAACACAAAATATACACTTAAGAAGACCGAGGGAAAGATAAATAAAAAAGATCAGAAAAAAATGCTTTGGGAGAGAAGGATTGAAAAGATTTAGGCAGGATTGAAAAGTAGGCCCCAGCACCATAACAGAGAAGGAAACAAGATGGCCGCACCCATGTGCGACTCATGTAGTGCAGTTTGCGTGTTATTTTCCCCCAAACACGCAATCCGCGTTGCCGTATGGTGGAAACGTCACACGAACAGGCGGAACAAGCAACTCCGCCCGCTCGCAGAACTCCGCGTAGTGCAACAGAGTTTTTTTAATGCTTCGCAGAGTTCCGTGTAGCGCGGCTACACGAACTCCACCCAGGGTTACTCTACTGCTTTGACTGAGATTAGGTCACCACAGAAATTTTTAATTATTTATCGTCAAACTGCTTTGTTTAGTAAGCGATCACGAGCCCCTAGTGAGAAATCTGAAAAACCATTGATGATGCGTTTAGGGGGAGGAACAGGGCAACATTTTGATGGTGACTACGTCACAGTCTCAAATATTAGGAGACATGTAAAATGGTCTGATATTATTACATCACAGGTATTAGAAATTGGGTTGTTGGCTGACTGGGGGATGAGTCCTGGTCAAGCAGCAACCACAATTCCTGTCAGGTTGAGGCACAAGCAAACCCTAAATTAACCTGTGTTCAACCCTCTGGTAGCTTAGCACAGAGCAGTCAGGCTCAACTTATAAGCAATGTGTAAAGCATTTTTTAGCATTTTTAAAACACTTCAAACAGTAATTAAATTGAAAAGCACCTAAAAAAAAAAGTATACCACATCAAGATAGTAAAACTGAAGTAAATGTAATAAACAAAACAAGACCAAAACAACAAAAATTCAATCAGTAGAACTGGAGTTATGAATTTGTAAAGATGTCAAGTGCAAATAGCACCAAAAAGCATAAAGCCACAACCATGGATATCTGGTTGTGCTGGACCAGGTCAAAGTCACACTTTTAGGTCGACTGAGATGGAGTGAAGGTTGGATGCAGTCCCAGATTAGTCCCGCTGAGGTTTTACCTTCTCAAGTTTTTCATCAAGAGTCCAGTTCGAATTGGAGAGGGCCACAAGGAGCAAGTACAGTGTCGCAAGAGGCTGTCGGCATGGCACAAAGAGCAGGCTGTGTCTCATGGACGGTGAGCTGGAGATTCACGTGGGTAATCCCCCACAAGCGGTCAATGCTGTAGTGCAAAGAGACGGGCTTGCGGTGCTTCACGCTAATTTCCGGTGTTAGCGGCGCCGTCTCGATGCAAACGGACCCATTCAGAGTTGCGAAGATCCTGAAAGCTTGATTTAAACTTGCTGAGCCACACCAAGGATTCAGGACCTAGGGACACCACTTGAGAGTCAGGAACTCGCTGCCGCTGGATCCAGAAGCTGGTTGGGGAGCCTTTTATATGCCTGAGGCTCAGATCCAGCAGACTAGCCCTTGGAGTCTCTCTGGGGTCCTGAGTTCAAGATGAGGCTGCAGGTCCATTTCTTCCTCCAGAGGCAAGAGGTCAACAGGCAGCAGGTCAGCACATCAGGGCAGCAGTTCCTTCAGAGCAGCAGTCCAACTGAGCGGCAGTCTTTGTAGCAGCAGAGCAGTCCTTCTTCCTAGCAGAGTATCCAATAAAGGTCCAGAAATGTACTGAAGAGTTTTTATCTGAGGTCCTTTTTTATATTCTATTGTCCTGGTCCTGGAAGGTGGGAGAAGCATCTTGACAGTAGCTTTGGAGTGCGTGGACTTTTCTGCCTTCCCTGGCTCCAAGCAGGCTGCAGTAACAATGCAGGGTCAATAGAACCTTTGTGTGACGGCAGATCACTGGTTTGTCAGTTGTAATTGGGCTAAGCTCAGCTCTGCCCCCCATCCTGTGAGCAGATGGTCCATCCTGGCATCCCTAATCCCTCTATTGTGTGACTGTCTGGGAGGAATTCACATAGTCTAACTGTCAGTTACACCTAGTCATGTGACCCAAGAGAGACTACAGGCACAAAAGGGCTAAGGGCAGGAGAATGATAATTTTCTGAAAGTAGTAACATGCAACAATGTCTCAAAGGGAATCCATGAGGGGATGAGATTCAGGAAGTAAATTAATTACAATACAAATGTTAAACAATAGCAAATAGTCCCCGGAACATTATTAAATGCAATTATATTGTCAGCAAAGACATACAACTTCACAAATCGAAATGCAGCATCAACCATGCTTTAAAGTTGTGCATTAAGTGGAAAAGGTGAACACGTTGTACTCATGCAGAAATATTAAACAGCGCAAGTGAAAAGAACATAAAGAATGCTATAGCATATTGCACAAGAATTCAGAACAAAGTTATGCATGAGACAAATACATTAATGAAGGAATTTAAAAATTCATGTCATAGTTCAAAAGTCCAGATTTAGCTTGAACAAGTCGACGGCGTTTCGACCTTCATGGCTGGAGATCATCATCAGGTGATACTTAACCCAGCGTAGAGTGATAGCTGCCTAATGGGAGAGAATGAAAAATTATATAAAGGCTGAAGTACCGAGTGAAGCAGGTACAAAGAGTAGTTCAGGGACTGATAAAAGGTACCTGGAGGGTTTCATAAGTACCTAAGGAGAAGAGAAGACAAAAAGGATTAGCGTTAGCACATATTGTCAATTAAAGTGGACCCTAACTGGTACACTTTACAGGTAGAATACTCATGTGAGTGGATTCTACCAGAAATTAAGAATCCACACACCGGGGCAACAATGCTGAAAAATTTCTGAAAGTAGCATTTTCAAAATGGTAATTTAAAATCTGACTTCACCATAAGTTAGGATTTAAAATTCCAATTCCAGAGGCAACAAATATGATATAGCTACCAGCTGTCAATTGGGAATTTCAGCTTATTAAATGTAATAAGGAATTTCCAATGTTATCCATTCTCACTACTAGGAGATGTACAACTTAAAAGTACATGTCAAAACCTTTGATCACATAGTACCCTGCTCTATGGAGTAACTGTGGCCTACCTTAGGGTTACTTATATGTAATAAAAGGGGAGTCTAAGGCTAGACAAGGGTGTTTAAATGCCAAGACAACATGGTAGTTTAAAACTGCATTCAGGCTACAATGGCAGGCCTGGGACATGTCTTAAGGTGCTACGTAAGTGTATGGCATAATACAGGCTGCAGGTCCACTGGTAGCATTTAATTTACAGGCCATGGGTATGTGGTATACCACTCTACAAGGGACTTACACGCAAATTAAATATGCCAATTAGGTATAAGCCTCTCTAACCATGTTTTAGGGGAGGGAGCACAAGCATGTTAGCACTGGTTAGCAGTGGTTAAGTCCACAGAGTCCTAGGGCCAACACAATTAGGATCATAAAAATGGAGGAGCTGAGGCAAAAAGTTTGGGGGAAGACCACCTTAAGGCTGACAGATCTAACCTGTGACCCCCCTAGCTGAAAGAGGGGAGTACTACCCAATGCCTTGGGAATTTTCTTCACTAAGGTGGAAAAACCTGGAGAGACAATAAGGATTGGTGTGGTATGAAAAAGCGAGGTGTTCCACCATAAAGTCCAGTCCCTCTAGGGAAATGGACCACCTCAACAATTTTGGACTCTCACCCCTCATTTGCATTAGCCACCTGAGGGGCCTGTGGTCTGTCTGAACCCAGAAGTGGGTCCCAAACAAGTATGGTTTCAGCTTCTTCAGTGCCCAGTCCACAGCGAAGACTTCTCTCTAGGCCTGGGCGGAAAACTACGCTACGCTTGCGTAGTTTGCGTAGTTTGCGCAACTACGCGCTACGCGAATTGCATGTAGCACAGTGCAAAAACACGTAGCGGGCATTTTTTGCTTGCTCGCGGTCCTCAACGTCAAGTTGGCGACCGCGAGCGAGCAAAATGACATCCCGGCGAGACTTTTTCCTCGTTCGCGATCAGCAAAATCAAGTTGCCGATCGCGAGCGTGGAAAATAAACCTCCCGGCGAGATTCTCAACGCGGGGAGGTCAGGTTTCTCATTGCGAGTGGTCGCGTATGCTCGCGACCGCTCGTGATGAGAAACTACCAGTCCGTGTTGAGAAAACTACCTCTCAAGTACAAATCTACTCGAGCGGCAGAAAACGACCGCTTGCACTGTGCAAGATGCCGTTTGCAATGATTGCACAATGCAGACAAGCATCCGGCACTGTGCAATCATTGCGAACATCATTTCCTACCGCACTACGCAGTTCGCGTAGTGCTACGCGTAGCTCGCGTAGTGCGAAGTGCACTTTGCGTAGCTACGCGTAGCGCTACTACGCGAACTACGCCCAGGGTTACTTCTCTTCAATGGCACTCCACCTCGTTCCCTGGGAAGTAGCCTCCTAGAGATAAATGCTACAGGTTGATCTAGGCCCTCCTCATTTAGCTGTGATAGGGCTGCCCCTCTGCCATGCTCCGAGGCATCGGTTTGAACAATAAAAAAGTCAGGGGCCTTGAGCACAGGGGCTGTGCACATGGCCTGTTTTAGGGAATCAAAGGTTTTCTGACAGGCCTCCGTCCAGATCATCTTCCTGGGCTGCATCTTGGATGTTAGCTCAGTCAAGGGGGCAACAATGGCAACATATTCCTTGACTAATCTCCTGTGATATCCAGTTAGGTCCAGGAAGGCCCTCACTTCTCTTTGAGTTTTCGGGGGCTCCCAGGCCAGGATAGTCTCTATTTCGGCCTGGAGGGGCTACACCTTACCCCCCCCCACCAGGCACCCCAAGTACTCCAAATGCCCCTGCCCTATCTGGCACTTTTTGGCCTTGATAGTCAGGCCTGCCTGTTGCAGGGCCTGAGGCACTTCCTGTAGGTGAAATAGGTGGTCCTAGCAGGAGCTGCTAAAGACAGCTATATCATCTAAATATGCAGCACTGAAGGCCTCCATCCTAGCTAAGACCTCATTCACTAGCCTCTGCAAGTTGGCAGGAACATTCTTGAGTCCAAAGGGCACCACCTTAAACTGAAAGTGGCCCTCTGGGGTAGAGTAGGCTGACCTTTCTTTAGCTCCCTCGGTCAGGGCTTAAACTGAAAGTGACCCTCTGGGGTAGAGAAGGCTATACTTTCTTTAGCCCCCTTGGTCAGAGCAATCAAAAGTGCCCAGGAAATTGGCAGCCCTTAACCTATCAATGAGCTCATCAGCTAGCAGGATGGGGTGTGCATCAGTCTTGGTGAATGAGTTGAGCCCCCTCTAGTCCACACAGAATCTGAATTCTGGGGCGTAGCCGGGCAGGGCCGCCTTTGGTACCAGCACCACTGAACTGGACTGGGACCACTGGAGGGCTTAATGACCTCCCAATTCCAGCAACTTAGTGACTTTTACTTTGAGGCTGGCCCTCACTTTGTCAGGCAGTCTGTACATTTTGTTTTTGACAGGCAGGCAGTCCCCAGTGACTAGATCGTGGGTACACAAGTGTATAAGCAGGAGTGAGGGAAAATAAGGAGGCAAACTGCTCCATTAACTGGTGACAGACCCTATGCTGCTCTTGGGTCAGAGTAAGGGAGAGGTTGACACCCTCCACTGATCCATCCTTCTCTTTAGATGACAGGAAGAGATCAGAGAGAGGTTAACTTTCATCCTCCTTCCTATCATCCATCACCAGCAGCATGGTGACCTCAAACCTCTCATAGTGAGGTTTCAGGCAGTTGAGATGTAGGGTTCCTGGGGGTCTTGAGATCCACCAGGTAGGTGAACTCTCCCTTTCTCTCCACCACCTCATATGGCCCATTCAAGCAATCCTGGAGAGCCCTGGGCTCTACTCGCTCCATCACTCACACTTTCTTCCCAGGCTGGAATTACTCCATGGTAGCCTTTTGGTCAAACCATTGCTTCATTACCTCCTGGCTAGCCTCAAAGTTTGCAGAATCCTTCTTCCAGAACTTGGCCATCTGGTTCCTGAGGGCCAGCATGTAGCTAACCACAACTTGGTGGGGTTTCTTGGGAGCTTGCTCACACCCCTCCTTGACCAGACTTAGAGATCCTCTTACAGGGTAGCCATGCAAAAATTCTAATGGGCTAAAGCCCACCCCCTTCTGTGACACCTCTCTGCAAGAAAAAAGCAGGCATGGCAAGAGGACATCCCACTTCCACCTCATGGGCTCAGGCAGACCCATAATTATGCCTTTAAGGTCTTGTTGAATCTTTCAACAATCCTATTTGTTTGTGGGTGGTAGGATAGGGTGTGAGCTTATAGGTAACAACACACTCCTTCCACATAGACTTCATGTATGCAGAAATGAAGTTGGTGCCCCATCTGACACCACTTCCTCTGGGAAACCCACTCTGGTGAAACTCCCCTTCAGAGCCCTAGCCACTACAGGTGCAGCTACTGACCTCAGAGGAACGACCTCTGGGTATCTAGTTGCATGGCCCACCAAGACTAGGATAATCCTGTTGCCTAAAGCTGTCTTGGGGTCCATGGGCCCCACAATATCAATGTCCACCCTCTAAAAGGGTGTGCCAACAACAGGCAGGGGAACTTTTAGCATTTCCCCAGTCTGGAAAAGTACATAACAAGCCTGTCAAAGGTCTTGTCCTGCCCCAGATGTCCTGCCAGGGGTATCTCATAAGCCAGCCCCAGTAGGAAGGTCCTGTAACAGTGGGGAAGTACCAATACACATGTTGCCCCAGGAGCCTTAAGTTCACTATGGAGGAGGTAATTCTCCCAATATATGAGGTGATCTCCTTCCATTTTGTATCCAGCAAGTTCAGGTAGGGTACCAAGGGTGACAATGTCCTCCCCAGTAGGCTCTGGGGCAGCCTCCTCTGGCTCCCCATCCACTTGTGCTGAGGGACATTTGGGGGCTGGCTTCCCACACCCCTTGCTCTTCACTTTCCCGGCAGCTGTCAGGGCCATTCTTCCAAGCTCTACACCTTCTTGACTTCCCTCCTTGGAAGCCATGGACCTGGTGGTCGCACAGATCCACACACAGGCAAACCTAATATTTCCAGGTGCGACCTGAGCTCCACTTCCTTCCAGGAAATGTTCTTAAAGTAATTCCCTAATAGACAGTCCAAGGGCACAAAAGGGCTCACAGCACCTTTCAAAAGACCTGAACTTCCCCTCTCCCCACTCAAAGGGAACAAAAGCGACAGGGTGGGAAGTGGCTCTCCAGTTGTCTGTAACCACAACCTGGTTAAATGTATTGAATATCACCTGCTCTGAAAACACCAGATGACACCTGACAATAGTCACACTGGCGCCTCATACTGGTGCCTGTGTCCCTCAAAGCCTCTACTTTCTGTCCATTGATAGTGACCCACTGCCTATACTTTGAAGTATTGGAACTCATATGGGATTTGGACGCCATCTCTCTATCATCTAGATACACTAGGGCTACCTCACTAGTTGCCCCCATGCTAACTGGGGCCATCACCTCCCCAAGCTCTATGCTGGGTATTCCCTGTGACTGCCCACCATTGGTGGCGGTGCCATCTTAGAGCACTTGGCATCTCCCTTTACATGCCTATACTCACAGCATTAATGGACAAACTTTGCAGTTTTGTGATCCTTTCTTCTGGTTGCCAGATTGGGATTCGGACCCTTTCCCCTGTGAACTGTTTTGGGGACCTTGAGAGAACTCGTTGGCTTTATTTTCATATCCCGCCTCTTTATTCTGGTGGTAACCCTGACCAACCTTTTAGGAGTCTCTCCTCAGATGCCTTCTTAGACATTCTGGTGCTGACGCAGAGGTTGCATACTTAGCAAGCTTTCCGGGATCATTAAGCATGCTATCCATTAGGTGTTGGCACAGCTCTGTAAAACAAATATTGAGCAAGTGCTCCCTCAAAATTAGGTTGTACAGCACAGTAAAATCATCCACTTTGCTGCCCCTCACCCAGCCCTTCAGTACCTTGCTGGCACAATCTATGAAATCTACTCAGGCCTGATTTGGGAGCTTGTGGCTGTCCCTGAACCTCTGACGGTACTTCTAAGGGGTCAGCCTTAACTTAGCAACAAGGATTGCCTTCATGGGGGCATACCTGGTCTGATTCTCTGCCTCTAGTGTCAGGAGTGTGTGCCTCCTCACTGTGGGCAAGTGTTTCCACAGGCTACCCCAGTACTCCTTTATACGCAGCAAACCAATTGTCTGTATCATCTCCCACCACATAGTTAAGCACAAGCTCCTGGGGTATGCAGACTCTCACCTCTCCAGCAAACACTGTTGGTACGCTGCTGCCATCACTGTTGGGTCCTGTGGCTTGCCTTGCCTTTAGCTCCAGCTCCCTCACTCTCTTTTCATGGTCCAACAGTAGCTTTTTTCTCAGCTAATGCCCTCTCAGCTTCACCCTTCTCCTTTGCCAGGGCCCTGTCCACCTCAGTCCTTCTCTCCTCCTTTTCCAGCTTTAATTTGACCAGCTTTCTTTCCTCCCCCCCTGCCCTGCAAAAACTCTCAGTCAGGCCCCTGGAAGACACACTACTCCCTGCACGGGGAGGGATTCCTAATCCAAGGATGGTTTACCCCCACCTCAACATGTTATATTCCAAGATCCTCCTGCCGGTCCTGCTCTGATCCCCCTCATCATCCTCTCCCTTCTGGTCATCTCTTGGCAACTGGTTGGCTTCCACCTATGCCCTCAAGGCCTCTTGGAGGGTAGCTCCCTCTACTGGCAAAACCCCTTTAGCTGAGCCACAGTGTATCTCTCCAGGTTGGCAAGCTCAAACTCCATCTTTGCAGGAAGGGTAGGAATGAATTAAGAAAAAACAAAAAAGGCCAATCAGGGAGAATTTAAAACTCAAATTGGTTTTAGATAAGGGATGGTAGTGTACACCAAATCACTGTATGATACTGCCCAAACACAAGTCCTATCCTCACCAGTAATTGGATTGTTGGTTGACTAGGGTATGAGCCCTGGTCAAGCAGCAACCACAATCCTTGTCAGGGTGAGGCAGAAACCAACCCTAAATTACCCTGTGCTCAACCCTCTGGTAGCTTGGTACAGAGCAGTCAAGCATAACTTACAGGGAATGTGTAAAGTATTTGTGCAACACTTCAAACAGTAATAAAATGAAAAACACCACACAAAAGGTATCCCACACCAAGTTAGAAAAATAGAGCAAAGTTTTATAAATACAATGAGATGACAACGACAAAAGTCCAATCAGTAGAACCGGAGTTCAGAATTTTTAAAGATTTTACCTGAAAATAGCACATAAAAGCATAAAGCGTTAACCAGGGATATCTGTTCGCGCTGGAGGGGGTCAAAGTCTCACTTTCAGGCCTACCTCGGTGGAGCTCAGGTCGGATACAGTCCCAGATTAGTCCAGCTGGTTTTTCACCTTCTCAAATGTTGTGCCCAGAGTCACGTTTGCATTGCAGAGGGCCACGAGGAGCAAGCAGAGCATCATGGACAGGCGGGCTAGACCTTCGCATTGGTGGTACCCCATGAGCTGCCGATGCTATACTGCAAAGAGACAGGCTGGTGATGCTTTGCACTGATTTCCGGTGCAAGCAACGTGGCCTCGGTACGAAGGTACTTGTTCGTGTTTGCGAGGAACCCAAAAGCTTGCTTTAATCTTGCTGAGTCATGCCAAGGGTCAATGAGCCTTTTTTGTCTCTGAGGCTCTAATCAGGAGGTCAGAAGAATAGCCCTTAAAGTCTCTTTGGTGTCCTGGGAGCCTGTAGTCTGAATTGGGTCACATGACTTTGTTTAACTGACAGTTAAACTTTGTGAATTCCTCCCAGACAGTCACACAATAGAGGGATTAGATATGCCTCAATGGGCCATCTGCTGGCAGATAGGGCGGAGCTGAGCACAGCACCACTGTATAGCCTGTGCTCTGCCTTTGCACAAAGGACTAACAACCCTTTATTGTCACTGCAGACTGTAGCCAGATTGGAGCCAGAGCTGGGGAGTCAGGAAATTCCATGCACTTCAAAGAACTTTTCCAGAAGTTTCTCCCACCTTCCAGAAGGGCACCAGTTTATAAAAATAGGACTTTCAGACACACTCTTCAGTTCACTACTGGACCTGCGATAGGACTCTCAGAGGACTGCCGCTGCTGTGACCTGCTGTGCACTCTGCCAGACTGCTTCTGTTCCTGGAAGGACTGCTTTGCTGTCTGGAGCCTGCCCTGAGCCTTCAGAAGCTAGCCCTGCTGTTGACCCCTGCATCTTTACCAGCACCCAGGACTGCCAGAAAAGAATCCATGGTCTAATTTTCTGGCCTGTTCAAAGCAATAGGGACTTAGGAGGCTCCCTCCATCTTGAACCCGCACTTGGACCAGACCTGAGTTAATCCCAAACCCTCAAGAGATGTCCCACCAGTCCTGGAACTTTGGTTGTGGTGCTAAAGGTGCCCAGATGGCCAATTCCCAAAACTGAGGACAAAATTCAGGCATAAAGTGCTCTGAGAAGATGGAGACTGGGATAAACCTGCTCGCCTATCCACCTGAAGTGTATCGCCTGTCGGATTGACTTCATGGTTTCTCCTGCTACGTTTTTGTTCGCAGCAGGAAATGTGTCTCAGCGTTCCTTTGCGAAGGGTATTCGACCTCGCGGAGCTGTCTTTGGCTGCAGCCATATGCCTCATCCCACTGGAGATTTTCAACTTCCATTTCAGCTACTAAGTCCAAACGTAGGAATCTTCACCGTGGCTGCGACTCAAGGCCATCTGATGACGACGCTCCCTCCTCAGATATCTCCTGCAGGCTTGCCCTGCTGAACTTTACCTTCTCAGACATTTTTCTTCAAGAATTTTTCTAAGTCCAACGGTAAGTGCTGACTGGGCCCAATCTATTTCTTGTATTAAAACTGTTGGAATAAAAATGATGTTTTCGCATTGTTTTACGTATGTTAGCATTTACGGCACCATTTTGTGTATAGGCGCCATCGTGATCAAAACTACTTCTTTCACATTTCTGAGAAACGGCCTTCTCTAGGTTATGTTTCTTTGGAGCTGAGTTCTGCCGCACTAATGAATAAACTGTTTTTATTGGCGCATACCTTTCCTTTCAGATGTCAGGATTCTCCAGCTTGTCTAGTGGCGGGGACAGTGCGGTCTAAGGGCTGTATTTGGATAAGAAGTATTTGTATTTGTTTTGTTAGGCATAAAATAGTGAATGTTTGAAGATGCCTAGTGTTAGCAAATGGATTTCTTTGTGCTGCCCCTGTTGTTCTGCTGATGCTCGATTGGAAGAAGCTCAGCCAGCGCCTCCAGAAGGCACTTTGAATTTGATATGTATGTGAAGCATGGTCTTGGCCCTATTATGTTTAGTACATTATGGCACAAATATACGAGGGACAATGCTGAGTTGCAGTGGCCGTTGATGGGCATGTTTGATGAACAAAAGACTGAGGGGTATATTCACAAGAACGTGTGATAACTACCGCAAGAGTAGCGTAACGCAACTTTCAATAACGCAGCCTATCATGGGAAAATAACCCCGTGTCAACGTGGAATTCACAACAAGGCGGTACCATGCGATAGTCACCAGATAACGCGTCAAATGCCAGCGTGAAAATCAACACCACGCCTAAAAAATGCAAAACGCGAACGCGAGAAATCATGCGATGAGGCCAATCGCGGTACAAAAAGTAGCGAAAGCAGCCTCAGGCCTGCAAATCCCACACGTCTGGCGGGAAATTGCACCATAAAAACCACAGACACAACACACCAGAAACAAGCCAAAGCATGTAGCAACATCCATGCACCCTGACCCAGCGCAGAGGGCAACGCGAATCCCACAACCCCCACAGACCACCAGCAAGGAACAACGGGGTCGGGGAAGGCCAAGGGGAAAAGGGAGAGGAAGACGGGGTGCAGACCGCAAGAAAACAAGACCAGCGCCACGGAGGCACAGAACACTACCAGCAACTGACCCACAAACAGACCACCTGGAATGCAGTCGGAGTGCCCAGGAGGCCAATCCAGGAGGCCAGAGGTGCCGCCAGGACGTGACAACCTAAACCAGGCACAAACCCACTGCCAACAGGAAGGCAGCAACAATGACAGGAGGTGGTAGTCCAGCGCCACAGGAGGAGCAGGAGGAGACACAGGCCACAGTCATCAGTGTGGAGAGGGTGCAAGGAGTAGGGATTACGGACACAGCCAGGCAGGACCTAACACAACACCAACAGGGTGAGGATTCAACAGGGACTGGGGGGACAGGGGTGATGGGCACAATGTCACACATTCACAATGAGGTGTAACACACTGCACACCCACAATTACCCATAGACATGTCCCCCATCCCCGTGGCACACTGCAGCACACACACATAGCAATCACAGCACATACCATGACAATGTGGCACAAAGTGCAACACCAACACTGCAGAACAGGGGACACAACTGGGTCCAACCAGGCACAGTAACAGAACAATCACATCGGACAGAGCAGGGAACTGTGAGATGCACATCTACCCCTACAACCCCACATCAGCCATGTAGGCCAAATGTACACTGTCCCAACTCAAATAGCCACCACCGCCCAAACACTCACAATGTACATTGTCACACAGTCTGCATGTCGACAAGAACAAGGTGCCAACACAATGCCAACATGCACCTCCCCTTCACAATACAGAGGGACAAACAACACCTCCAGCAGGTCAGAACAGACAACCCATCAGAGATGCCCGAGACGAACACCACAGCCCAGACACTGACGCCATGCAGCAGCCCATGGACATCCCACACAACCCACCACCAGGACCAGGGCAGACAAGCTACTCAGAGGAGAACCCAGCCCCTGCAACAGACCACACAGCATGAAGCACCCGCAATCACGGCTGCCTCACAACACTTCACCCACCCACACATAGCACCCCAATGCCAGGTGGCAGAACGCCAAAAGGAGGTGGCCCAACAGGTGAAGGTGTTGCCGAACCCATGGAATGCGAACTAGTACACATACGTGGGTGTCCAATACCCTTCAGGGACCCCCCACAGCCCACAAAGGAAACCCACACCTCCACAGAGACACATATCATGTTTAACTGGCCACGGGCATGTGCACCCGGCCCCTTTATTGGCAGGGCCACATGTACAGTGACGCCTGTGCTGGATGTGTGTGGGGTGAGTATAAGCCAGCCCGCACAGAGTGCTTGGTGCTGTCAACAACCTGAACAGTGGACACCAGTGCAATGGAAACAGTAAACACCAGCATAACAGAGTCAAATGCAGAGCAACATGGAGGGATCCGGATTAAGGACAGAGGTCACCCAATATTCAGTCTGGACGTTCCTTGAGTTGCAGTGCACTGAGGCAGGGGCACTAGAGAAGAGCGCGCTCATGTGAAGAAATTGCCAGGATTGTGTCCCTTCGGGTTAGTACTGATGCAGATGCAGTGGGGTGTGTTACACCTGCATCGACTTCCTCATCAACATCCCAGGTCTTCCCCACTGCATGAGGTGACATTGCTGCGCAACCTCACAACAGCAAAAAACACAATCAGTAACGGACAATGGCTTGCGGTGCACTGAGTCACTGGCACCTGGAGTGCTGAGCAGGGTATCAGGCCGATGATGGCATCCACGACAGGTCTGAGCAACTCCTTAGGTCTGTCAGGACCACCGTTTCGACTCTGGCAGATGGCGGTTGAAGGTGGTCCTTGCGGTGGTGGCATGTGCCTCCTGCGGTGATGCGACGTCAGGCCGGTCAAGACTCAATGCCATGTGTGGGCCCTGGTGGACCGCAGTTGGGGCCGGAGGAGGCGGACAGCGCAGGGCCAGAGACACATGGCGTTGATGACCCCAAGACCATCGCTACTGAGGCCATTCAATGTCTCAGAAGAAGGGGTCGCAGGCCTGAGCAGCACAGAGTTAGTGGCCCCGGATGCACTGCGGCTGGACCAGGCACCCAGCCACGGGACGGTGACTTGCGGTGCAGTCAGATGGGCCATGCGACCTGAGCGGGTCCCCATCAATGTCCGTGGTCTATGTTGTGGAGTGTTGCGGGGGACAGTGGAAGGTGTCTTCCAGGGCATGATGCGGAAGGTCTGAAGTTATCTGGAAGCAGCAAATTGAGGAGTGGAAAACGCAACCCTCATTTTCACCAACAATTTGGTATCAGCTACATGAGGATGAAAACTAGCCCCTATTCCATTGACACAAACGCCACCAATGTACGACCAGTGAGTGTCCATGAATGTCGGGGAACACACTTAGTGGCACAGGTGCTCAGAGGGGATGCAGTCTGCGATGATGCCGGTACACAGATGTGAACTCCAACATTGCCAAATCAAGACTCTGTGACCTACTGGACCGCAGTGTAGGCCGGAGGCAGCGGTCAGCAGTGGCCCACAGCCACGTGTCTTTGGCTCGCGAGGCACAGAGTTAGTGACACAGTGGCAGTTGTCGGTAGTGTTCAATCACCTCCGTAACGATGATCCTGTTCCTTCCGGACTGCAATGCGTCATCCTCTTACGCCTCTCCATGCGTGCAATGAAATGTATTCTGTCCTTTGAATTACCGATGTTCAGTTCCAAATCTGTGACCCCACTCGTGCGCAGCGTAGGCCAAGGGCAGTAGTCCGCGAAGGCCCACAGACACGTGTGGTTGTGATGCCATGCACAGACTTGTTGCCACCACATCGAAGTGTGTATTGGGAATTGTTCTCTGCCTTAAATAATGTTCACTGCCATGGTGTAATCAAGACTCAGTTCCAAATGTGTGACCTACCTGACCGTGGTGTAGGCCTGAGGCAGCGGTCAGCACGGCCCATTCACCTAGTGTCGCTGGCATAGTTTGGATGGCCCCACCGGCCTGCGTTGTTCAGGTTCAGTGGCACCACGTGTAGCCGGCTGGCGTTGAACAGGGTTAGTGGCACCACATGTAGCCGGCTGGCGTTGAACAGGGTTAGTGGTACCACGTGTCGCAAGAGGCCCATATGGAATTATGCCTCACTGATCGGGGGGCGTCTGGTGCTGTGGCCACTGGCCCGGATTTGGGGTCACTGCCATTCATGACTCAGGACTCAGGACACAGTTTCACATGTGGGACCTACTGGTCCGAAGAGTGGGCCGTAGGTGGCAGTGGAGTACGTCAACGAGAAAGGACTGAAGCGGGCCTGTGTCGTGGAGGCCTGGTGGTCTGAGCTGACTGCCAAGTTCACGGGACTCAGGTTTGGAGCTTGTGCCGGCACGTGGTGGGCCCTCCTTGACACGCGCCGGTGTCGGCAGGTGATCAGTGTGGCCTGGCTGCGCAGGGGCGGGCCTGACGTGTTCGTGGTCCAGTGTGCCGGGGTCCGGCAGGTGCACTGCATCGCAGGCAACTCCGCTCACGAGGACGGCGTCGGACTCGTGGCAGGGTGGGAGGCGCCGCCCTGCAGAGACGTTGGTCTTTCCATAAGAGGACCACGCCCAGGCCTATGTGCTTTTTATTCACACCCCTATGCTGGCGTGGCGTATGCCGGGCCATCCACTCCGGTGACGCTTAGGGGGGGGGCGAAACAGGCAACATTTCCGCGAGGTCCCCCACTGGCTGTGGTGACATGGTGGCGTCCACTGTCCACTACACTCCATACACCAGCGGTGTATGTCGCCATGGATATGGGTGTGTTCTGCATACTGCAGTCTGTCCAGCACATCTCCGCCACTCATGGCATTGTGTGCTTTCCCGATCATGGTTCTCCTGCATCCTTCACACATGCCTGGTTGCCACCTCTCCCCACATTCGGCTATTATGTGGCTGAGGTGCCATGCCGTTGCTGGCTCATGTTCAGGGCTTGCCCATGTGGACATTGTAAGTTGTTCTGTCGTGTCTGGCGGTTAGGCATATTGTTGTGCCTGTTGTATGTGATTTTGTGACGTGTGCATTGCCAGCGTTGTGAGTTGCATGGTTGGGGAGTTGAGGTGTGTGGGGTGTTCATTTGTATATTGCCAAGGGGCTGTGCATTTCCCTTGTTGCCATCCTGGGAATGCTCGTTGGTGATGGACTGTCAGAGGATGAAGGTATCATGCACACTGGCTGTGTATTTGAAGGCGACAATATTGGGTGTTCCATGGTGTTCTGTTGTTGCCTGCACATTGGTGTGAGACGTGTGCTTCCTGTTGCAGTGATTGTGTGCTGTGTCACCAGGGGGCACAGGTAGTACATGTGTGCTGTGTGTTGCCCCCAACACGTGCGTGCATCCTGCTATGGCGTATGGTCCTTGCTTGGTCTCCAGCGGATCCTGCGCATTGTGTTGTACGTATGGGGACTGGGGTACCAGGGTGATGGTGATGTCCAGGACAGGCGTGGGGGACTTGGATGTGGCTGGCTGTTGGACTCCTCTGACTCTGGCGGGTGTTGGATGGGGGTCTCAGGGGCCAACAGGTGCAGCCAAGCCATCAGCTTTGTGTGGGGTGGGATGTTGGTTGTCCGCTGTGTTGTTGCCGTAGGCCTGTTAGGCGATGATGGTCAGGATGCGTAGGTTGGTTGTCCCTTTCAGCCTGGAGTGGACGATGACATTGTCAGATGTTGGGTCTGTGCAGCTGGTACGTTTCCTGGGGTTCTGCTGTCTTTGTCTGCGCTGCGTCTGTGTTGGTCCGGGGGGGGTGTTCCGGGTGTGGGATGGGGTCCTGGGGTGGTGGGGGTGGGTGTTGTGGCTTTCTTGGGTGTCCGGGCTGCATGATGTGTGGCTCCATGGCATCTGTTGCCCTTCGGTTGTGGCCCTGGGCTGTGCTCCCTTTTGTGGTGCTGGCTGCCGTTCGACTTTACACCAGGTCAGAGCAGTTGTAGATTTCCTGATGCTAACGCGCCTTATCGCCTGTTTTGTGTTTTTATCGCGGATGTGGCTGGTCGTTGTGAATGTTGAGGTGTGCTGTCCTCTGTGGCGATGTTTTTTGCGGCTGCTATCGCGGGTATACTGGTGCTGTGGGCTGTTAACACCGGCTTGTGAATGGGGGGGTAAATTTATCACGACTTTGGCTGCGATAAAGTGCCGTTAATTCGGAGTTAGCTCCTTGTGAATATGCCCCTGAGTATTTACAAGAACAGTTGTTTAAGAAACGAAGTAGGCAGTTTATGTTTGATTCCCTCAGAACATGGCAGAAAGTAGCTAGACAGCGGCGATTGAAGGCAGAAAAAGTGGCCCGGAAAGGAAAAATGCAGACGTTGACTCAGAAGGCTGTAGCATATGATAGGGAGAAACAGGAAAAGGGTGTTGAATGTGAAGATAGGAGGTTTCGATTACATAATGATAAATCGTATGTGGTTGAAGAAGAAGTTGACGCTTTTGTGGAAGAATTGTTAGATACCCAACCCCCGCCTTTATATGCCCTGCAAAGACTATATCCTATTGTTCCGGTACCCTCACAGCCACCTGTTACAGTAGCTTCTACTGTCTCTGTCCCCGCATCTATTGCTGTTGTTTTGACAGCTATGGCTTCGGCTCCTCCTCCTCCTCTCCTTCCTTCTGTTTCTTTGACGTCTGTGGCAACTGTGACTGTTAGTACTCCCGCCATACCTATTGTCTCAGCGACCCTTTCACCAGCTCTTTCCGCCACGACACAGCCCCCAGCGACCATAGTGCCTGTTGCTTCTGTTGCTTCTCACACTGTGGTTTTTCATCCTTTGACATTAGAAAGTAGATGGACACCAGGGCGTGGATTTGAGGACAGTTATTGGACAAAATTTAAGGAGCACATGGAACCGTTAGTGCGATCTGATGTAGGGGATGAAGAGAAAAAGGAAATAGCTAATCAGGCTGCACAGTGGGCCCGTAACCCTTTTTATAGTGTAGAGGATGTATGGGCGACTATGAAAGATTTTGGGGCATATTAGCAAGACCCACGTTAAAATTATCGCCGTTTTAGCGGCAGGAAACTGCCGCTAAAACGGCGATAATGGGCTTGTTAATATGCGTTATAGAATTCCAATAGAAGTCCAGGTTAGATGTGCAGGACATCTAACCTGGGCTTCTATTGGAATTCCATAACGCATATTAGCAAGCCCATTATCGCCGTTTTAGCGGCAGTTTCCTGCCGCTAAAACGGCGATAATTTTAACGTGGGTCTTGCTAATATGCCCCGCTGAGTCTTTTATACAGCAGCATGCCCTCAAACACATGTCTGCTACTCTGATTGGTCTTTGGCAACAGCACTTTGAAGCGGAGGCACCTCAAATTTTACATGACATTAGAGATCGAGTGTATATTAGCCAGCTGGGGCCGGAACAAGTCTTTACCAATGTTACAGCAATAATAGCTTTTAGGGGAAGACTGCATGAGAAAAGTCCCAGTTCGGTGTCTCGGTTTTCGATGAGAGAGGTTCATCCTATATATCACCCCGAGATACCAGAGGTAACGGATGGGCGAGGTAATGTTACTCGAGTGGGGGTGGCGGCCTGGTTTCAAGAGCAATGAGTTTTTACTACGTGGAAAAGAAGTGAGGTTTTATCCCTTAAAACTCATTTACCAGATCCTAGGAAAAATCCTACTGCTTATTATAAAGAACTGACTGAAGCTGCTTCCTCAACGGTGATGACTCTTGC
The DNA here is from genome assembly GCA_963921515.1 of Calotriton arnoldi. Lineage (NCBI taxonomy): Eukaryota > Metazoa > Chordata > Amphibia > Caudata > Salamandridae > Calotriton > Calotriton arnoldi. The sequence continues at coordinate 990,643 of CAWUFW010005307.1, read as the reverse complement.
TGATATTGAAATGTTCTTTGGTTTTCTTGTTCCGGTTGATATTTGGAGGCAGGTCCATACTCAAGATCATGTTCCGGAGTTGGGTGGTACTTGGGATCAAATAAAGGCATGGGACCAGGAAAGAAAGTCCGGTGATAAGCCTCGAGCAGAAATTTTAGCGTTGCCAGGCCGCATTATTATGTATATACATTCTCTTATTCCGCCGAGAAAGGTACACCGGGATAAATTGTCAGCCTGTCGACTAAAGAAAGATGTGAGTGTGTCTGATTTCTTTACCCGATTTGAAGGTACATTGTTGGATTACAGTGGACAGGATTTGACCGTTGAGGGAGGTGTTCGGTTGTTTGTCAATAGATTTGCTTTTAACTTGCTTCCTGAAATTGCGACTCGATTGCAGGCTTCTGAGAGTACTTGGTCCACCTCTTCCCCCTGTGTTATTTTGAATATTGCACAATATTATGAGCATAGGGACAATGAGGAAAAGGAGAGGACAGAGAAGGGACATAAGGATTTAAAGATGAAGGTGTTGTTACAGCAGGCTTTTAGAGGGAATGGGAAAGGACATGTCGACATGTCGACAGCTTTCACTCACTAATAGGCAGCCAACAACTACGCCTTTGGGTCCAAATCAGTGTGCGTATTGTAAAGAGGAGGGACATTGGCGTAGCGAATGTCCTGTGCATTTGCAGAAGGTAGCGGTCCCGAGAGGACGAGGTTCTCGTGGACGGGGTCGTGGAACAGGTGGGGCAGATGGGGCTTAGAATGCTGTAGCCTTAAAGGGTTGTTCTAGTAATAATTACTTTGATGACCCTTGTGATGAACAGTATTACCATGATGATTATGACATGGAGGAAGTGACAGGAATGTCTTACAGTTAGGACAGCCAGGGACAGAGTGAGGGACCAGTTCTGATACCTGTAGACCAGCGTGGTCCTTATGTAACAGCAGGACTGTAAGGTTCAACTAAGGAATTTTTGGTGGACACAGGTGCGACAAAAAGTTCTGTTTCTCAAAATATGGTCCCTGGGGCAGCTCTGTCTGGCCATAATAATGTGTCGGTTGGTTTTTCTGGTGTACCAGTTGTAAGCCCCATTTCAAAACCTCTTGCTTGACTATTGGTCCTTTTACTGTGGATTCGCCATTCTTGTTGACATCTAATTGTGGTGAAAATTTGATTGGTTTGGATTTGTTGAAGAAATTGCATGCTACCATTTATTGCTCCCCGGCATGTGTCTATATGACAATGGGCCCCACTGTAGCACATGCTAAACAGTGTTTCTCCAAAGATGTGCCTCTTCCTGTTGAATTTGCAGATGTTCCATCCACTTTGTGGGCGACGGGTGATACAGATGTGGGACTGCTGCAGATACCACCAGTTTCGATACAGGTTAAAGATGGTGCTATTTTGCCTCGTATCCCTCAGTATAAAATACCACAGGCAGGAGAACGAGCCTTATTGCAAATTATTCAGGATTTGATCAAGAAGGGAGTGGCTGAGGAGATGACTGCCAATATTTGTAATAGTCCTATTCTTCCCATACTTAAACGGACGCCTTCAGGTTCTTCTGATGATCAAGGAGATGTCTATCATTTTCTGATTGATTTGCGTGATGTTAATAAAATAGTGGTTCCCCAGTTTCCAGTGGTCCCTGACATTACTACTCTTTTGACAATGATTTCTTCTACTGCAAAATTCTTCTCTGTCATTGACTTGAAAAATGCTTTCTTTAGTATTCCTATTCATCCGGCTAGCAGGTACTTGTTCAGGTTTACACTAGCTGACAGGAGCTTTAGGTTCTGTCGAGCTCCTCAAGGCTAAACTGAAAGTCCAAGTATTTATAGTCAAGCTTTAAAGAGCCAGTTGGATTCCCTTTCGCTTTCCGCAGGTAATATATTGGTGCAGTATGTTGATGACTTGCTCATCGCTTCTGACATAGAACAAGGTTGCAAAGAAAGTACAGTTAAATTGCTGTTGCATTTGGCCCGACACGGACATAAGGTGTCTCTTTCTAAATTTCAATATTGTCGACAGTAGGTCACCTATTTAAGTCACCTACTGTCGAAGGAGGGTAGGAGATTGACTCCTGAGCGCATCAGTACCATTGTTAAAATGCCCGTTTCACAAACCCAGAAAGCTGTGCGCACTTTTATAGGTATCACTTCCTATTGTCGCCAGTGGATACCTAACTCCTCGCTACTAATCAAACCCTTGCTTGCACTAACCATTAAAGACATACATGAGCCCCTGCCTGGGACGCCTGAATGTCAGCAGTCTTTTGAGCAATTAAAAACTGCACTTTGTTCAGCTCCAGTACTTGGCACCCCTGATTATAACAAGTCATTTGTATTGTTCGTCCATGAGATGGCTGGTTGTGCGCTTTCTGATTTAACACAAAAATTTGGAGATAAGCAACGGCTGTGTGCTTATTTCTCTGCTGTTCTTGACCCTGTCGCAAGAGTCCTCCCAAACTGTCTAAGAGCTGTCACGGCTGTGGCCGTTTCGATCAGACAATCTGCTGGACTCGTACATGATACTGATCCCATAGTCATGGTACCCCATGCTGTGGACACGCTTCTGAATAAGACTAAGACACAGCACCTCACCAGTGCACGTCTGACTGGCTATGAATTAACCTTGTTTGCCAAACAGATCACAATTAAAAGATGTGCTACTCTGAATCCAGCCACGTTACTGCCCCTCCCTTCCGAGAATGATGAGATTGATAAACATGACTGTATCTTCCGGATGGAAGAAGAGCCGAAGGGACGGGTAGACCTTACTGATGTTCCCTTATCTGACCCACAAGGGGAACTATATGTCGATGGCTCTTGTTTTTAATTATCAGATGGCACTACAACTGCTGCGTATGCTATCACCACGCTGCGTACAGTAGTTGAGACATTATGAGTTCCCTATCAATCGGCCCAAGCTGCGGAACTTGTTGCCTTGTTAAGAGCTTGTGAATTGAGTGAGGGATTGGCTGTCAATATCTATACTGACAGCCAGTACGCCTTTGAAGTCGCCCATAATTTTGGGTGACTCTGGGCTGAGAGAGGGTTCCTTGCTTCGCATGGCGCTAAGATTCAACATGGACACCTTATATTGAGGCTTTTGTCTGCTTTGACACTCCCTAAGAAAGTGGCTATAGTAAAGTGCAGCGCTCACCTGAAAGTTACTGATGATGTGGGTAGGGGAAATGTGTTTGCAGAGCAGACAGCTAAGGAAACAGCCCAGACAAAAATGAAAAGAATGTTTGTAGCAGGACCCGCTAGGTGGGTGCCTGAAGTTACCATGTTTGAGGATACACTTGAGAATGTGAAAGAGATACAAAGTGAGGCTACAATAGCAGAAATAGCACTGTGCAAGACAGTACAGCACAATTGAACGATGATGGATGTTGGATTGACAAGTCAGGAAAGCAGAGATGGATGTTGCCAGATGCATATGTTCTCCCTGTAGTCACGATGGCCCATGGCCCAGCCCATATTAGTGCTAAAGGTATCTGCAAGTTGTTAGACCCTGTATGGCAGAACAATAATATTTCTCAGACAGCAGCCCATTTAGTGAAATATTGTATGGTGTGCATGATGCACAATCCTGAAAAAGGTACCCCTACCCCACCCGGTAACTTTGCACCACCCACTTTCCCTTTTGAAGTCCTTCAGATGGATTTCATAAAATTAGATCGATGCAATAATTTGAAGTATGTATTGGTGGTTGTCTGTGCTTTTAGTAAATGGGCTGAGGCTTATCCCACTAAAGACAATACAGCCGTTACAACTGCAAAGGTACTCCTGAAGGAATTCTTTCCTCGTTTCGGCTTGCCCCATTTGATTTGGAGTGATAACGGAAGTCATTTTAATGCTAAGGCCATTCAGTTAATTTGTGATGGTTTGCACATAAAGCAGACGTTTCATGCCGCTAACCACCCGCAGTCAGCAGGTTTGGTTGAGAAGTACAATGGTACTCTCAAACTGAAATTGGCAAAGATTCAGGAGACAACAGGGTTACAGTGGCCAGATGCTTTACCATTAGCTCGTTTGTCGACAAGAACAACAGCACATTCTAGGACAGGATTGTCACCGTACGAGGTCGTGTTTGGATGCCCGGCAAATGTCTGGGGCTTCCCGCATCCTCGGAGGTTTACTGATATTGAGTATCCATTGTTGATCGATTAAATTTGCCAGTTAACTGAAAATGTGCGATCTATTCACCAGCAGGTCCGGGAAGCCCTGCCAGCTACGCCAGAGGGGCCCAGATACGATATTCAGCCTGGTGACTTTGTGCTTGTTTATAACTTTCAGCGAAAGAAGAGTTTGGAGCCGCGGTGGAAAGGGCCAAAGCAGGTCCTCCTGGCTACACGTACAGCAGTCAAGATTGATGGTCGAAAGAACTGGGTCCATGCGACTCATTGTAGCAGGATACCTCTACCTTTGCCCTATGATCAGTGGGTGAGGGATGGAGTAGGGGATTCTGAGTGCGAGACGGTGCCTTAGTTTGTCCCCTTCAGTGACGCCAGGCTGACCTGAACCAAAACGGATGTGGAAAATTATGAAGTACTGAATGCAGCAGTTCCACCAGAAATATGGGCTATCCAGGAGCCCCTTTTCACTGATCCCTCTGTGCCTGGAGTTACTAAGTATAATTTGCGCCCTCGGCTGAGGAACAGTGCACCAAAGGAGAAGTCAGATTAGTTAGGGATGGACTTTGTAAGTTAGGGTGTACTTTGCTATAGTACCAATGGAGGTGCTAGTTTAGGGTGAGGTGAGATTTGTGCACTGTTCGAACATTGGACAGGATAGATTGAAAGTATCCCCCTGGGGGTACCTTATCCAGGTCGACGTGGGTACCCGAGCTTAGAACAGAGCAAGCTCCACCGCCGGTGCTCAAGAGCGCCAATGTTTTGATGAACAATAGGAGCCTGTACCAGTGAGGCTCTGACGGACACTAGGAACTTGTATAATCTTCTTGCTGGCATTCTGGCCCCTTCCCCCTTGCTTTATCGGTTACTATGCATCCCTTTGGCAGGAAGGTTGCTGACCAAGAACAGCTAGTGATTCCCCCTGTTCATTATCGTATATTTTGGTCTACAAAGAAAAAAATACTGTGTGCTGTCCTTGTGATATTACTGCTATTGATTCTGGGTGGGGTGTCCTGGGTTTTGGAATGTGATCAGGATGCACCGTCATGTAGTGAACATAAGGTTGTTTCTAAAATACGCACCAAAAGGACAGCTCAAGAAATGTTTTTCTAGACACGCATAAAAGATTTTTTGGAGAAGGTACAGCTTGTTATCCCACCAAATCTGTTACAGGTTTATGGACTGCTTACCCATTGTCACTGGTCAATTATACGTATACCCGCCCAGCCCAATTCGTAGAGGTAAGGGGTGAGTTTGGAATGGGGTATCCTGGTCCTTGTCTATATTACAGGAAGCCACGAGGAAAGGGATATCCGGGTTGTGACAATAATACATATTGTGATAATTTGTATATGAGAGAGCAGAACATTACCTTAGTGGGCTGGCATTACCAAGATTTAACGGTTACCCGGAAAGCTGGCTATTATCCCTCATGTTGTCCGATAGTAAACAGTACTGACGCATTTTTGTTTGTTCTGGAATAATATTGTTCAAAAATACGATGTCTTTAGTGAAAAAGAAGGATCCGAGTACTTTTGGAATGAACACCAGATATGCTCCTGTAGATTATCAAGGTCCACTTTATGCACACCCAGGATTTTATTTTCTGTCAAATGGTACTTACTCAAATGTTTATAACGGTAAAGACAAAGTTGCGCTAGGGATGGTGCTCCCTTTAGGTGTGCCTTGTAAGTACAGTAAGCCAAATATACGATGGGTAAAAAGAACGTTGACTGCTGAGTTCTGTGATGGAGTGCCAGATTTGGAAGTCAATAATTACAGTAATGGTATCACTTTTGGGTACATTCTCTCATCCATTCTTACCTTTGGTGGTACTGCTATGGCCAGAGGTGAAAAAGCTAGAGAATATTATGGATGTAAGCTACAGATACTGTCTAACTCACAGTAGCAGCTTTGTTTGACATCACCACCCAATTAGAAAGTATGCGAATATACTCTGAGCAGACTAGATATGCTGTTGATTTTATCTTAGTTAAGAGTGGTGGCGTGTGCGCAGTAGTAGGAGACCAGTGTGTAGTCGGGATAACTAATATGGAAAACAATATTACCCAACACATTTTAGACATCCTAGAAAATGTGAAAGGGATGGAGAGTGGGAACTGGAGTTGGTCATTGTTTGGTGGATGAGGTTGGATCCTTGAAAACGTGATCTATTTCATTGTGATTTTGGTTTCTTGCTGTGTTTTAGTCCAGTGTCTTCCCTTATGTTGCTCTTATTGCACCACCCTCCTCACTCCTAAGAGAGTATTGATTCATGATACTAATGCAACCATCATGATTCAAAAAGAAGTCGAAGACCTTATGCAAATAGATGAGGGTATTTTCGAGACTTCTTCCCTCCTTACTGTTTCCCTTCCTGAAGCTGAGAATATGGAGTGCTCCTAAGAATGTATTCATGATCTGTTGAATTATATGTCTTTCTCATTATTACACAGAATTACTTAGCTCATACTAAAAGGAGGGTCTGTTGGAATAAAAATTATGTTTTCGCATTGTTTTACGTATGTTAGCATTCGCGGCGCCATTTTGTGTATAGGCACCATTTTGTATCGTGATCAAAACTACTTTTTGCATTTCCGAGAAACGGCCTTCTCTAGGTTATGTTTCTTCGGAGCTAAGTTCTGCCACACTAATGAATGCACTGTTCTTATTAACGCATACCTTTCCTTTCAGATGTAAGTCTTCTCCCACTTGTCTAGTGACGGGCACAGGCTGAGTGACCATGAATAGTAGATAGTGTGTGCCCGGCCTCAGATTCGAAACTTACTCCTTTGTAATTTACTGTCCAGCTGCATCTCTCTGGAAAATTCCATGGTGGGCGTGCTTTCATTGGTTTTGAAGTGTATTTAATGTATCATTATGCTTGCTGATGTCAGTCCCTCTGCAGTACTCCTTAGAGACTGGGCAGACAGGGCTCCGCTCTGAGCGTACTCTGAATAAACAGATATTGGTTTGTATTCTCTACTGGCTGACCGATTCTTCATTTGGTATGGAAGGCTGAGAGGTGGTCTTGTGTGACCCGGGTGACCCGAATTGGGTCACTTCCTTCAAACCATGCTCCATTGTGGCCAGCCTTAACTTTCTAGTTCTTGTATCAGAACCGCACTCCATCGCGGTTAGCCTTACGTTTCAACTTTGACCTGGTCTCATGCAGCCAGATGTCTGTGGTTGCCGTTTTGATCTTTTAGGGGCTAGATTTCACTTAAAACATTAAAAATTCATTTCTCCAGATTTACTGATTGGATTTTTGCCATTTTGGTTTCAAATAATTTATTGAAATTTACTTTATTTTTAGAACTTGGTTTGGGATTTTCCTTGTTTTGTGTTTTCACTTTATTACTGTTTTTGTGCTGCATAAATACTTTACATATTTCCTATTAGCTAAGCCTGACTGCTTTTTTGCCACACTTCCCAGGGATAAGCATAGGTTAATTCAGTGACTGTGGTTCACCTGCAAGGGATTGTGGCTGTTGCTTGACCACGGCTCACACCCCATTCAACCATCAACCCAATTTCTTGGTCTCTAATAATTGGCTGCCACAAATATTGAAAAGCAAACTTACCATTGAACATAGATAAGCTGCCTTACTCAAAATGAAGAATAATACCTCTTACCACCCTACATACCTGTTGTTGGAAACTTACAGGGGCTAAGGTAGTGAGTGCAGCTTTCCATGGGGGTGAGTTATGGGGTACATTGTAAAGTTGACAAGTTAGATATGAGGGAGAACACATTTATAAAATCACTTCTTAAAGTTCCCAGAAGCATGCCTATGAGTCCAATATGGTGAGATCATTTTCTTATTCCCATTTCTTGCAGTGTAAACTTATAGCCATTAATCTACTGGACTAGTCTTTGGGCCACAGAGGAACTTGCCTTTTATACAGAGGCTTTACAAGATCAGGAGCCCTGAAGTTACCTTCGCTTTTTTATTCATGAACATGGCTTGAATCTCTGGAGCATAGCGCCTATTGAGATAATCTGACAAAGCTTCCTTCAAATACCACACAAAAGTAGACACTGACGGGCCTGGTCAGCTTTGTGGCCAGCAGTAATATCAGGCAGCCTTAAAAAACATTTCCTCAAACTAGCACAAGAGTGCTTTACATCAGATTTAGATTGGGCACTTTCCATTGGCTGTTTTCACTTCAAAGTGGTCGTATCAAAACATGAAAGCAACTAATTGTCCAGTATGTAATGAATAGAAAGAGAGTGAGGAACATTTTTTATTTTATTGCAGAGAATATATGACACCAAGGCACAAGGGGATCATACCACTTTGCATGCTCCTAGAGATCAATAATGTAAAGCAGCCTTTAGGATACACAAATCTGAGTGGGGGATCGGTTGTAGAGGGGCTTGCCCATTCTTCCTCCAGGCTAGTCAGGCATGGTGGTGCATTCAATAATGATCTGGGCCTCGATTGGTTAGGAAGGGTGAGTTTTAGTGAGTTTTTAATGTTGTGGGAGGCCTCTTTGGCTGTTGTCACACCCAGGGGCTGGGCATGGTTAGCGTTTGTTACATAGGTAGGCCAAGGTATTAGTATGGTTGTTTAAGTACTTAATTAGCGTTGGTGGTAGGTGAAAAATATGGCGGAAGCGAGTAGGATAGTTGAAGCACTAAAAATTCGTCAAGATGAGGGCAGGGAGGATTTGCTTCAGGAAATGGCGATGGAGCAGTCTTGAGTAGACTTGAAGCACCCTACGAGAGCGTATTCTAGGGGATTGTCTGCTGCTGTGTTAGCTTGCTCCTCGCCTAGTAGTAAGCCTAATAAGTTTAGGCAAAAGAGTGTGAGTGGGATGCAGGCGCTTGGAACCTGAGCAGCCGGTAGTTGCAGACGTTTCTGAGCCCTCCTAGTCGTCATCGCTGAACAGGAGCAGGCAAATGTCACAAAGAGGTGCCTATCCAGAAGGTTGGGTGTGCTATTCTGCAAACGTGTGTGCGAACATGGCCTTTAGCTGGAGCCTGCAGTGGCAGGTACTCTCCGAAAGGAGGACAGAGTGCATGAGGAGGCGTCAAGTGTGCGTGCTATCGCTGGTCTGAATGCGGGGAAGAATTCACAGGTGCTGCCTGTCTGTGGCGTTTACTGAGAAGGAGATGTGCGTGTTCAGGCTGAGGAAAGGCAGTTGGGAGGGACAATCAAGTTGGCGCCGCCCATATTTGAAAATGATCTGATTGTCATATTGCATTCAATTCAGGAGGATTTGAAGAGAAGGCAAATGGGAGAAAGGGGTAGGTATTTAATGGGGCAACCCAAGGTCATGTCTGGTAGCTTTATATCCCCTTTTGGACATCAGGTAGTGCCTAGATGGGTGAGCCCAATGCTCAACGAGGTGCAAAGGTGGGCAGTGTATAATGGAATAGTTAATCGGAATGCAGGCAGGCAACTTGGAAGACTAGGTGATTGTAGACAGCGAAAGGATTTGGGTGACACAGGCTGGAAGCAGGTGCTAGCGGAGTTCGTCCCATAGGTCAGTGGGTTTTGCTGACAAGTGATTTTGAAGATGGTGTGAGAAGACAGCCTAGGGCGGCTGAGGGGCTCTCTGGGTGTGACAGCTTCTCAAGGTTAGGTGACTTTGGGGAGACTGGCCCCAGAGGCGTTCTGAAGTGAGCACCAGTAGTTTATAGACATTGGTGGCAGCCTGGGTGCCTCCTGGGCACCGGACCGGCGAGACAGCAGTGTCTGGAGCGACCTGCTTGACATCGGGAGAGAAAAGGCAACCACGCTTGGCACTAGATGGAGTAGTTAGAGATGGAGAACAGCCAAGCACTAGCGGCGGTGTTGGTGGTTTATGGGGTCTGGTTTATTAGAGGAGGGTGAAATTGTAGGACAAGAGTTTGGGGCCATGGAGCGACAGGATCAGTTGCGATGTTGCTCGGAAATGAATTTACCTTAAATAAATGAAAGACAAGAGGCGTTTGGCAAAACAGGAACAAGTTGGTTTAATTAAACGCTGCGGCGAGGAGAAGCTGGACAGAGTGCTCAAAATCTCTCAGTGTACAAAGTTCGGCCGCTGTTTATATTCAGTTCATGAGGTACAATAAAAAAAAAATTCTACATACCAAAAAGCATCTCAGTTGTAAATGAACAAGCGCGGGCATCTGATAAGGGCACAGATGGCTCTTGACATCGGGCAGAGCTAGTGTAGGCCAGTGTGTTTGTGTCCAGATGTCCAGCATGAGGCGCGCCTGATCACTACGTGTGGTGTGCCTGTTGTGTCCTGATTGGTTGAGTGTACCTATCTATATTTGATATCTAGCTTTTGTGGTATTTCTGGGAAACGCGAGCCTTTAGCCCAATGGGTTTTATTGGGGCCAATTATCTTGGACCTGTTTGTGGTGCAGCTATCTATCTGTGGAAACTATCAGGGTTTTTCCTTGGTGTGTGTTTGTCTTTGGTTTATGGGGGACCCCACCTGTGACCTGTTATTCGATAGGCGTGGGCATGGGTTGTAGGACCTGCTTGACCACGTATCTCTGATTTGGGGTTGATGGAGAGGTCACCTTGGGTGAATCCGACAGCAATGCTGTGAGTTCATCGGAACTCCTAAAAATAATATGGCAGCCACTAGTATCATTTTTATCAACATTATCAACATTGCGCATACAGTGGTCATCTTGTAAAATGATATCGTCTTTTCTGGTACTGATTTGGTCCAAACGTACACTGTCATTGTTCTCATTGGCAATAATATTATTATCGTACAAGCATGGATTATTACATACATTGGTATCACTATTGCTGATGGCGCTGCTGTGCGGGCACAAGTTAAGGTATACATTGACATTTACTGATACTGTCGGGCCTACACATATCATGACATGCTTTAGCATCATATTCACCCATTCCAACAGCGGGTCAAGGTCCAAAGCCTTAACGAAGGGAGGAGTATTGGTTTTCAGAGTGGAGTCAAGCAGCTGGTGAGATGTCGGGAAGAGGAGGTCAAGCGAAAAGAGAAGATTGTTTACAAACATCCCTTATTTCCTTGAGGTAAGCCCCTGGATGGCTGGGGAGTAGAAAAGGTGGTTGAGAGCAGAGAGGTGTTGAGAGTAGTCTCAGAGGGTGTACGCACTAGCCCAGTTAAGGCAATGCAAAAAAAGTACAGGGAGTATTTGGGGAAAAGAGATGGTGATTCAAAGGGTGGCTGACGGGGCTCAGTAGGGTGTAAAAGAGGATGAAGCTGGTAGTCAGGCTTCGGATACATTGCTGGTGGCTACAGGTGAGAAGACAGTTACTGACAATGCAGGTGTTTCTGGGGGAAGTATAAAAACCAAGAATCTACCATATATGGAGATTCCGATGCCTTTGGGGGCGCGTCATACACAACAGATGAAAGACAAGCTTTGCAAATGTGAATTTTCAGATGTTTTTAAGCTGTTACATAGGGAGGTGCAGGCAAAGGAGAGTTCCAAGGAAGAGAAGTGAAATTTGGCGCATAGGCCAAAAGTGCCAATTAAAATTGAGAACCAGACTTCTGCACTTTTGATCTCTGCCAGTGTCTACTGGAAGTGCCATCCGGAGAGATATGTTGCTCTGTTCAAATATGAGGATGTTGTGCGACAAGCTCCAATGGATTATGGAGGTTTTGGTTGGTTTAGACATGATGAGGAATTCCATGCAAGATTAGCAGTGAATCCAGATGAAGAATGTGGTGGAAATGATGAGTTGTGGATGCAGTGGTTATGGTTTGCGAAGACTATACTGGTGGTTCATATCACTAGTGGTTTACCACTGCAATATAAGCCGTTCCAGGGCTGCCCCACCCAGTTTGGGGTGGGTAATTTTAGACAAGGCCAATTGCCACAAAATGGGTCTTGCTGGTCCTTTAACAGAAGTGCCTGTACATGCCCCCAATGCAGATTCAGTCATGACTGCGCAAACTGCGAGGGAGACATCCCTGTGGTGCAATGTTTTGGGCTTGATCAATGGGGGATGGCAGGGAGCTTAATATTTAGAGGTGCAGCTAGGGGTCGTGGTCAGATGCAACAGGTGGTGGGAAAAGGGGCCCACAGCTATTGTTTCAGGGTTTAAGTTATTGGTTGCAGTTTTATCCCCAACAAGAACAGGCAAAATGTTTGTACTTTCTTGAAGGCTTCGGTTACGTTATAAGGGACTGAGAGTACGTAGGTGGGCGAAGAATCTAAGATCTGCATTGGAGAATCCGGAAGCAGTGAGGAAATATCTGGCTAAGGAGGTGTCTAAGGGAAGGATTGTGGGACCTTTTGATTATTGGTCTTTCCCTTATTTGACTGTGTGTCCTTTAGGAGTGGTGCCAAAGAGATAGCAAGGTGAGTTTTGCTTAATCCATCACTTATCTTGGACCCTGGGTGAGTATGTGAACGATTTCATAATTAGTGAAGATTCAGTTGTTCATTACGCCTCAGTGGATGAGGCCATTGTTTTGGTGAGGTTGTGTAAAATGGGGGCTCAAATGGCAAAATCAAATATTCAGTCAGCTTTTCGTCTGCTACCAGTGCATCCAGAGGACTTTTCTTTGTTGGGATTACAGTTTGATGATCTCATTTACATAGATACATTGTTGCAGATGGGATATTCAGTGTCTTGTTCTTCGATTGAGGCATTTAGTACGTTTTTTCAATGGTTCTTATTTGGATGATTTTCTAATGGTGGGCAGAGGTGGGTCAGGTGACTGTTTGAGGGCGTTGCAGCTTTTTCAGACAACAATGCAGGAGTTGGGGGTTCCTGTGGATCCTGAGAAGACGGAAGTCTCAAGTACGTCCATTACATTCCTGGGTATCGAGTTGAATTCTCAGTTGATGGAAGTTCGTTTACCTGCGTACAAGATGAAGGCATTGATTTTGCTGTTGGAGGAAGTGGTGAGCTGTAAAAAGTTGTAATTGAAGTGCAGTGCCTTTTGGGACATTTGAACTTTGCATGTTGAGTGGTGCGCATTGGCAGAGCAGTTTGTATACGACTTGGTTTCACTGTGAGAGGTGCAGTTTTTCCCCATCATAGGATGCATTTGCAAGCAAGCTTTTGGGCAGATTTGAGGATGTGGAATTTATTCTTAAAGGAAGTCAATGGTACCATGTGATCCACGGATGAGGATTGGTTGTGGCAGATGCAGCTATTTTCTGATGCAGCAGGAGTGCATGGCTTTGGCCTTTTCTGAGATGGGCATTAGCCTACGGCATGGTTGGCAGCAAAACATAGCATTGCAGTCTTGCAATTTTTTCCTTTGGTAGTTGCAATGGTGTTATGGGGCAAGAAGTTGGCCAACAGACTGGTGGTTTTTCATGTTGACAAACAAACAGCAGTTGGCCTGTTGAATTTGCAGAAAGCTCAGGATGAGAAAATGTTGATGTTGTTGAGAATTTTCCTCTTGCGATGTCTAAAGCTTAACATTTTGTTTAAAGCCAGATAAGGCCCAGGGGTAAATGATGATATAGCTGATGCGCTGTCTTATTCACTGTGGCAGAGATTCTGTGGGCTTGCATGGGGAGTGGATGAGGTGAAGACAGAAATACCACAGAATCTATGGTCGCTGAAAGAATGAGGATGTTGCAATTGATTGAGAACTCTCCAGCTGTTTTCCACTGCAAGAGTTATTCCCAAACTTGGTTCAATTTTGTACAATCTGGTGCCCTCAGGAGGGGGAAAGGCCCAGCGCCTTGAGACCCTCATGGGTGAGTAACACGCTTACAATTCCCCTGATTGATTGGTTTTGTGGCAAAAGAGAGAGGATGAAATATGCTTTATAATGGGACAGATTCATTTGGGCCTTTCAGCAGTAACAATATCGGGTAAGATGGTGGGCATTTCCTTTTACGGTAATATTTTCTGGTGTTCTGATCCTATGGAGGGGGGGGTTGGAAAACGGATTGTGCCGGTTGGGCGAGGGAGGATGGTGTACGTTCAGACAGAAGGGGACTGATATACGGTAAGTTAGTTGGTGACATCCTTGGTGAGTTGGCCTTAATTTTGTTGTGTATGGTTTGGATGTTTCATGGGACATTCTGGGTTTCTGAATAGTTGGGGACAAGGGGCAGGGTGGGTATACTTTGCTCCAATTTCATGGCGTTTGAGAAAGGAATTAAGATATGGGTTTCCTGGTTGGCGGGCAAGAAGGCATTTGTTGGATGGGAGGGGGTCGGAAAGGCAGAGCAATGAGCGGTCATGGATACTGACCAAGGACCAAGGGATGGAGGAGTAAGAGTAACAACAGAAAGTGGAGCGCATGTCAGAGGGGTACAGGATTTGGTGTACAAGGTTGGGGTGGGAAGTGTCATCTCTGGGGGGTATGATTTCTTAGAGGGGTGGGTTGGGTGCTAGGTTTGTTTCAATGTATTAGTGAAGTTGGCTAGTTTTTTAAGGCATTTGCCAAGGTTTGATAATAAATTTGCCAGAGCTGTTCTATTAAAGCAGCCTTTTACCCCTTTCACAGCGACTGAGATTTGTTATTGTGCGCAGTCTCGCCTGAAGGTCCATTAGGGTAGTTTCTGCTGTTTCTAGATTTTTAGAGTCAGCCTGGAATGTTAGAGGGGGGACACTGGATAAAATGTCTTCTTTTTTCCTAGTGTTTCTTTATTGAAGTATAAAGTATATGCAAAATGGAACTGTAACAAAATAAGTAATATGGTATTGACGTGGTATCACAATTATGATTTGTGCATCACATCAGAAGTCAGTATGTCCGTGGCACAAGTAGGAAGGCAGTTCGTAGTGTCTGCAGCTGCACCCAACAGCACAGCATTGAATACATAGAGTAAATGAAAGTGCTGCGTTGTCCCTCGTTAAGAAACCACTGGTATATACCATGAACATCTTAAAAGAAAAAAAAAGGTATATCAGTGCTCAACCGGAGCTTAAATATTTTATGTTGTGCTTGTGAAACTGACCTGGCATCTCACACAAAAGGGGCAGTATGTCCCCATGCCTCATGGTATCCATGGTTTTGTGGGGCACTCTAGTTCAATTCAAAGGGGGATAGCAGTGTCAAATTCTTAATCTCGTAATGGGGGAGGGGGAGAATGTGCAGATTTGACCCATTGTATCGCAACTCTTCGCCTATGGTGTAGGTGGGAATCTTTTCCACCTTCCTTTTCCAGCGTTCCTGGGGTGGAGGGGGGTAGATATGGAATCACACGGCAGTCTCTTGTCTGCCTTTGCCACCAATTTATCCATATATATGCCCAGGACATCCCACTGTGGTGCTTCCCCTTGTCTGTATTGGCAGTAAATGTCAGGTTGTGATCTCTGCAGAAGCCCATGGATAAATTGTCTTCTTGATGTTCCTTTTTATCATTTGTTGTGTGCCTAATGATTATTGTTTTAAGATGATTTAGCATAATAAAACTGTTTTAGTGTTGATGATGGGTCCTTTGATCTAAACTGACAATACAATTGAAACTGAAAAAAATGGAAGCATGCCACATTTATGTGGGTGACCACCCTGCAACTCCCAGTGGCACATATGCCCCAAATGGGTCTTTACAGATACAATAAGCCCAATTCTTCTTCAGTTGCGTGATTAGTACCTCTGTTGGTAGGACACCACTACTTGAAACATATTCCTTTTAACAAATCTACTTAATAATCAATAAGAAGAGGCCAGAATTTCTCCTCCAAAATATTCCAAACATTTAATTTATTTGCAAAAACAGTTATTTACACATTTTCCATTGATATGTAGACTGTGAAGAGAAAGTGGTAGAAAACTACTCACTCTAAAACATGTCAACATATGCAAATAGATCAGGATTCTTTGTTATTCCACAGTTCATTTTATGAAAGCAATCATCCTATTACCAATTAGAGCACTGCATCATCCTCAGGACAAACAACTCACTCTAATCCTTCTTCATCTATTCAAATATCAATAATTGCTGAAATGTAGTTCAGATTATTGCTATAGGAGCAACTAGCCCAACTAGCCATAAATCCCCAGCAGTGTAGTGTATTAGAGCATATTTAGAAGTGAATTCTTTTTTAAGGTTACAAATTTTAGGGTCTTCTACCAATTTATATGGAACTGCCTGCCCAGTGAGCATTATGCACTTGTAACTTATAGTGCATAATTCAGAGTACAGGAGTTTGTCTCTCATTACTCTTTAGACCGGCAGCATTTGTTGCTGACAGCGCAGGAAAATGACAAGTTACTGCCACATGTGGTCAACCCAAAAGCTGAAACGTAGTAACATCCGAGGGAACATTTCTCCCTTTCTATTCTCAACTCCCTCTCACATATACCCTCACCTTTCCTACTAGTTCCTTTACACTTAAACCAAAGACACCCAACTCAATATTACTCATTGGTTGTTAACATTATCAGCAGAACAGGGGAATCTATTTCTGAGCCAGATTACACTTGCACGCCCAATTTGAACTGTAGATACAGCAAAGCTAGCACCTTTTGCCTTCTTCGAGCATACACCTATCAGAATGCCTCCAGGGAAGTGGGGAAAATACATTTTAATAATTTCTCTACAGCTTAGGATCAAGTCAGGTCTGTAATTAGTTCTACCAGTATAACAGGAATCAATATTTCCTTTGCCACTCACCAAACAGATGTTATGGCTGCAGCAGTCAATTCTCCTGCTATATACCTACATAATAAGTACAAACAATAGGACAAAACCACCAAAGAGTCTTGAACTACTCCCCACAACTGTGAGTTCCTCTTTCTCTCTCTCTCTCTTTCACACACACACACACACACACAAACACACATATTTATGTGTGTATGTGGTATTTGTGTAGTGTGAACCTAGAAAGAAGGCAGCAGAGAGCTGTATAGGAACAAAGATGAAAAATACAGTCAACCTATGTTAGCAGTGGGTTTCAAAGAGCAAATGTGGACTGAATCTGCACAATGGTGTAGTGTTCTTTAAAGAGGTGTATCTTCAGCTCTTTCCTAAATTGGAGGAGGTTTGGGGCAGTACAGATGGATAAGGGGAATTTGTAGCAGATTCTGGTTGCGTAGATGGACAAGGCCTATTACCTTGTTGCTTCTTTTTTGCACTTCTTCATCTCCAGTCTGATGGTGTTGTGGTTGCAGATCTGTGACTGGGGTTTGAGTGTTTGAAAAGTTTCAACACCCCGTCCATCATTTTATTTTGTGATGTTGCTATGTGCTCCCTAAGTGGCTAAGGGTATGTCCAAATTTGGATCCCTTGATCGCTGCGTCACTGGATTCAGGCTCGTTGGCTGATGAGGGAAGATACCCCAAAACCAGTCCCAGGATGCTTGTTTCTGGTCCAGGGAGGACCTAACCTCTTCCCATGGGTAGAAGGATGCTTCCTCTGATGAGCAGGGTCATGACTGATTTGCATGTGGCTGGGCCCAAACTTGAGTGACGTGGCGAGCAAAATAACAATGGATTAAACTCAGATCTGGAACTGGGGGTGAGTGTTTGAAATTTTTCAAAACTCCATCCATCATTTTATTTTGTGATGTTACTATGTGTGCCCTTAGTGGCTAAGGGTATGCCCAGACGGGGGGCGTGGCCTGACGCCTATGTAGGAGGAAGTGGACCTCGGAGCTCCGGCCCCGGGCTTCCTCGTTCAACAACATTCTGAGCCCCCAGCGCCCCAAAACACGGCAGACTCGATAGCTGCCCCCTCCGGGAACCGGCGAGTGTGCGGGGGTGAGGCGGCCCACGACAACACATCGAGAAATATCGAGCCCGGTGATGTGGAAGTCTTGAGGGGCGGCGCTCAAGATGGCGCCGGCGGCCTGAGCTGAATTTTGGAGCCTGACATCCCCGGGGACGTGCGGTGAGGAGCGGGCCGCAGAGAGCGTGGGGGCTGCGGGAGCACGCGAGCGCCGGAGAGGGCTGCACCGCCACCGTGAGGCAGGGAAGGTGAGCTGGGTGCTGTGTGCGGTGAAGAGCAGGCTGAGCGACCGTGCTGAACAGATGCAGGGCATGGCCTTATGCAGCCATCATGCCGGAGGGTGCTAGGAGTGAAGCACGAGCACCGGAGAGGGACCGCTCCGCCTCCGTGAGGTAGGGAAGGTGAGCCGGGTGCCATGTGCGGTGAAGAGCGGGTTGAGCGGCAATGCCGGACAGACGCAGGCCACGGCCGTATGCAGCCGTCGCGCTGGAGGGCGCTAAGAGAGAAGCGAGGATCCGCCCGGCAGCCCCATTGGTATATATGCAATCAGCCCTGAGAGGAGTGTAGGCCTACATGACGCCAGGTCCCCAACTGGGCGTATGGAAGTGCCTGATGGGTTCTGGTGAGAGGTGCAGCATTGTGGGGGAGACTAGCCCTTAAACGAGACCGCACTGAGAGGTGTGAGAGAGCTCAGGCCCTTGTTTGGAACGGGCTGGGGTGAAGTTTGATGCCGGCGTGACCTCGCCCAGGGGCCTAGGAATCTTGGTGCCCTGCGCAAGCAGAAGGAGTGCGCAGTGAGACCCCTGAGGGGAGACGGAGGAGGTGCGGAGCTGCGCAGAGTGGTGAGAGGAATTACCCAAGGCGTGAATCACCCATTGTACCCGGGTGAGCGAAGAGAGCCCAGCTGCACAGGCCCCCATCTTGGACACGCAGGGTAGCCATTGCTGCGCCATCTTGTCCAGAACACTGAGAGATTGGCATCAGGGGGTACTTGCAACAGAGGTGACCTGCGAATAGGATGCGACAGCCCACGCATAGAGGCCCCAGAGGACGACGACCATGGGGAAAGTCCCCAAACGAAGAGGCCAAAGCACTATGACTGTAGTGGGTGGGGGCCCCCAAACAGATGAGGAAGATGACACCATGGACCCTGGGAAGGATGTGTCCGCCACGAAGCCCATATTAGCTGATATAATAGAGTGGCTAGAGTGGCTAGGAACATGGGCCTCACTATGGTCTCGTATGCAGATGATACACAGCTGGTGGTGGCCCTGTCCGATGGTTCCACTCTAGATGCTTCTAGGTTTCGGAGCGGCTTGACCGCTGTGGCTGAGTGGATGACTTTAAACTGTCTTCAGTTGAATGCGACTAAGACAGAGTTATTGTTGATGGGGAGGGACAGAAGCCTCTGGAGTGAACAATGGTGGCCCAACTTACTTGGTAGCTCTCCCACACCTAAGTTGGTGGTAAAAAATTTGGGGGTATGGATGGACGATACCCTTAGTTTTCAAGAACATACCAAAAGAGTTGCAGGTACCTGTTTTGGCCTCCTCCGGGGACTTAGGCCCTTGTTGAAATTCTTTGATTCATCCACTCGCCAAGTGATTGTTCAATCAGCCATTCTATCCAGATTGGACTATGCTAATTCGCTCCTTTTGGGAGCTAATCAGGCTGAGATACTGCGATTGCAGCGCGTTCAAAACGCTGCCGCCAGAGCCTTGGTGGGGCTCCCACGTAACTGTCCTTCCAGTGGGGCCATCAGGAGGTTACATTGGCTTCCAGTGGCCAAAAGGATCCAATTTAAGGCTCTCTGCCTTTCTTTTAAGGTCTTGAAGCTCGCCTCGCCCAGTCTCCTGACTAATCTGCTAACCTTGTATGTCCCCACTCGCCAGCTGCGTTCTCTGGGACAGCATTTGGTAACTGTCCCCCATGTGAAGCGCCTTCGGGTGGGAGGTCGGTCCTTCCGCTATTTAGCTGCTAAGTTGTGGAACTCCCTGCCCCCTCAGATTCGCAGCTTGGATCGCATGGTGGACTTCAGGAAAGCAATCAAAACGTTTCTCTTTCCTTCTGTCTAGTCCTTCTTGGTTCTGTCTGTTCCCTTTGCCTACTTGTTGTGTTCCTGGTCTTGTTCCTTCTGACGCTGGTAGCGCCGGGACGCCTCTTTGCTGGGGCAGCTGTGCGCTTTATAAACTCGGATAACATAACATAACATAATGGAAGCCATCACGGCGTCCCGAGAAGCGCTTGAGGCCAAAATAGACTCGATTGGTACCGACCTTAGCCTCTTGAAGGACGACCATCGCCGACTAGTAGAGCGGTTACTGGCACAGAGAAAATGCTTGCAGATATCCCCACGGAGGTTACGGAACTAAAGAAATCTTTCACAGAGGTGGCATCGAAAGTTAAGATCCCGGAGGCCCGCGCTGAGCATAGTGAAGGCAGGTCTCGCTACAATAACCTGCACATAGTCGGAGTGCCCGAAAAGGAGGAAGGGGACGATATAGTGCAGTATTTGGAGGACTGGATCCAGAAAGAAGTGGCACCCAAACGAATGTCTCGATTTTACGCCATTGAAAGGGTGCATAGGGTGCCGTCCAGGCCTCCCAAACCTGGGGCACCGCCTCGGCCAATTATTGCTCGCCTGCTCCATTTCAGAGACCAAATACTTAAGCAGGCTCGACAGCTGATGGACCTGCAAATCGGAAACAGCAAGGTGATGGTATTTCTGGCTCTTACCAGGGAAGTACAACGGCAAAGGTCTACGTTCCTAGCAGTAAAGAGGAAATTACGACAACTGCAGTTCCCCTATACCATGCTGTTTCCGGCCAGGTTGTGGGTCGTGGGGCCCAGAGGCACGCTGTTCTTTCAGACACTAAAGAAAAACAATGGTTCTGTCGGGGAGATCAACTGATTTGCACCAAGTACTTAATACATTAAAGAAAATATGTTTTAGTCATATAACAAAGTAACACACCAAGAAAAAGCAACCAATTTATTCCAAAAAAAGAATTTCTTTACTTTATATTTGTATATATGCAAATCAATAAGCAGGCTGTCTAGGACAAAAAACACATACGGCGAATGAGCCAATGGCTGTGTGGTACAATTAGTGACTGGTAGTGATATGTGACAAAGTGCTGTACATCGGTGACATAAATAACATATATATATACAAACAATATTTAGCATGTAAGTCCACAACTCAATGCATAAATCCCAACGGAAGATATGATTTTCTGTTCAGGTCAGGGAATAGCGTGGACTAATTAAAACAACAACGTCGACGTTTCGACCCTTAACGGTTGTGCAGATTAGTAAGCATCAGGGGTGGGTCTTCATCAGGACAAAGGGGAGAAAGGTGACAGCCTGTTGAATAATGAATAAACGAATGAGAGGTGTGTATACTGGGTGTGGAGAAAGCAAGAGGTGCAAAAGCAACTTCATGCTTACCAAACAACTTGAAGTCCTATGTTTATGCGCATCCAACTTTGCAACAATATTCAGGGAGGTGTCAGCCGACACCTCTAACTCACATCCATAGATTGTGGTTCTGGAAATAACACAAAGTATTTAATAAAATGTGGTACCATTTATGTGCCACAAAGCATTTATCATTAGCTATATGTGATGGGGGGAGGCGCGGTCGGATGCCTACATACCTGTTTAAATCATAAAAATCTGTCTTCACCAGCCGGTGGAAATGAATAGTGTGGGGCCACCAAGGCGATCAAATGACTGTGGAGGCAAAGAGGGCAATCAGTACTGTTACTGAACTGCTCATAGATTGCATTTATTTACACCCCTGTGGATATCGTGAATGAGCCGTCAATGTATACCCATGTATGCCGAGGAAAAACGCCCTTCCCTTACATTCGAAGTAGTGGTGTCATGCTGGACATGGAAACCAAGACCTTACATCCGAAGTAGGGGTGTCAAGCTAGGCGTAGACCGCAATGAGCCACAACCATTACATCATAACATCATACGAACCCAACTGATGGGCGGGTGCAATTTGGGGTACTGTACACAAGGTGGCAGAAAAGGGATATATAACTATTTAACGCGATCATCTATACATAAAAGTGCCCAAAGTCGATCTAAATGGGTTTACACACAGTCGCGCAGTGGAGCATTCTAATGTTCATTCCATACTCGCAAAAACGAGGTGTGCGCGACTTCTGTTCTCTAAGGGGGGGCCAAACGAACAATGCAGCTTACTTGAGAAAAGGATTAGGAGAGACGTCCTCGTTCGTCCGTATCTGCTTAATTGTGCGAACGCGGTCAAGGCGAATGTCAGTATTTGACAATTCTCGTGTGGCCGCGTACGTGCCAGAGTGAAGGTGCCGGAAGGTGCAGCAGCTAAATCGTGTGGTGTATCTCAATTATTCAAAACCCGGCAAGGATTCCAAGCGGTGGAATGGATGTCTCAAGTTATATCGCACATTTAAACCCATACTATTCTGTTAACAAAACCTGATACATTAACCCTGGGTAATCACGGAGACATTGTACATTTTAACTTTCAAGTAAATTACACTAGCTACGAATAATCAGTGGACTTTGAACATCTATAATTGTAGTTTTAACTAGCCGTATATTTCGGTAGGAAATTTAAACATTGGGCATAGTAATACAGCATTGTACACATATGATAAAACGTAGCTCAGATAGCATAGAGTGCATACAAGGCACATCCCGCAATTTCAATATATAGCATATTCCGTCTGGAAATGAAATAGTGCTCAAGATTAACCAATGAAGCATTACAAGGTTTACACCCTCAACCAACAAAAATTAGTCATTTGTTGGATCGTGAGGATTACCAACGTATATTATTATATTTTTATATACATATTTATACATACTCATTGTTCTGTTATTCATACATGGATCAAAGAAGAGATCTAGTAAGGTAACATGAGTTAGTCAGCAGGTTCAGGGGTAGTTAGACTATGGGTTATATCCTGCCCCTATTGTTTACATGTTACATGAAGGTATCGGCTTACAGGGATTTGTTTTATAGCCTGCCCATCTGTTTGCATGTTTCCTCCTGTTCGTTTAATCCTTGGCTCACATCATCTAGAATATGGATCCAACTGCACTTTTTATAATTCAAAGAGGTGGTGATGCTGCCACCCCTTGGGTGCAAGGTGATTTTTTCCAGAACCCACCATTCAAAATGGTCAGCAGTGTGTCCCACACTAGAATAGTGTTCGACCATTGGGGCTCCCTGGACTTTGCATTTAATTCTGCTAGTATGTTGCAAAATCCTATTTTTAACTTTTTGTGTGGTCTGTCCCACGTAGATCTTTTGGCAGGGGCATC
Source organism: Calotriton arnoldi (assembly GCA_963921515.1). Classification (NCBI taxonomy): domain Eukaryota; kingdom Metazoa; phylum Chordata; class Amphibia; order Caudata; family Salamandridae; genus Calotriton; species Calotriton arnoldi. The sequence continues at coordinate 967,579 of CAWUFW010005307.1, read as the reverse complement.
TGATGGCATAAATGACGTTCTGACTGTTGCAATTCGTGAATTGAGTAAGATCATATGTTTTGCCTCGATGCATGAATGTGGATCCCGTTAGAGTCAATTGGCACGCCTTGCAGTGGCCGCATCTATGGTGGCCTGTTACATGTGGTAAGTTTAATTGCTGTCTGATATCTGGTGCAGGCGGTGTATCTAAATAAGAGGAGACCACATAGTCTTTCACATTTTTGGCACGTTTAAAGGAGAACATAGGTTCTTCTATCATGTTGATTTCAGAACCGACAAGATTCCAGTATTTTTTATTACTTTTTTATGTCATGACTTCTGGTATTAAAGGTGGTCACACAAATTAGTTTGTCTAATTTTTCATCACAGGTTTGCACTTCCAGAAGGGATTCTCGGGGTCTATACCATGCCCTCTTCCTTGCTCTGTTCAGCAGTCCCTTGGGTATCCTCTTTCTCTCATTTTTGAGATTAAGATGTCAGTTTCCTTAAAGAAATCCTTGCGTCTAGAGCAGTTGCTGCGCAATCGTAAGAATTGCCCGTAGGGCAGATTGTCTCTAAGATTTCACGGGTGATGAGAGTTATATTTTAGGAGGGTATTGCGGTCTGTAGGTTTTTTATACAGATTCATCACAATTTTGTCATCTTCAATTTCCAGTGTGAGGTCCAAGAAGGGTATTGAGTCTCTGTTGTAAGACATAGTAAATTGGATGTCCTGTGAGCACGCATTTAGCCATGTTATAAAATCAGTCAGTTGATTTTCAGTGCCTGTCCATATCATCAAAATATCATCTATGTAGCGCTTCCATATAGTGATATTGTCGAGGAAGGGATTCAGGTCTGTATAGATGTTATGGTCTTCACAACTATCCATGAACAGGTTAGCCAGACTAGGAGCGAACCCAGCCCCCATAGCTACTCCCTTGCACTGATAGATAAATGTGTTTTTAAAGATAAAGTAGTTCTTCGTAATGGCAATTTGTAGGAGTTGTACTAAAAATTCCGTAGGGATCCAGCGTGGTGAAGGACGCTTCTCAAGGACATTCCTGATAACCTCAATCGCTTCTTCCTGTGGTATGCTGGTGTATAGGGAGCACACATCAAGTGTCACGAGAAACTGTGATGATTTGTCGAAGGGCTGGTTCTCAATCAGTTGGAAAGTGTGCATAGTGTCACGGAGAAAAGATCTCATCTCCAAGACAAACGGCTGTAGGAAGCTATCTATGTATTGATTCAGAGGCTCCAAGATAGATCCGCAACCCGAGACAATCGGTCTCCCAGGTGGTTTTAGTAAATTCTTGTGTATTTTTGGGATGGTATATATAGTTGGGATCCTGGGACTGGTTTTGTTGAGGAAATTAAATTCAGGTTCTGAGAGAAATCCTTCCGCAAGGCCTTTGCCTGTAAGATCTTGTATTAGCTTTGATATTTCCTTAGTGGGATCTCGGTTAATGCGGGTGTAACTGGTCTCACAATTCAGTTGTTGGTCGATTTCCTCTATGTAATCCTCAGTGTTTTGGACAACCACTGCACCCCCTTTGTCCGCGGTTTTTATCATGATGGCTCTGTTATTACTTAAGGATTGTAAGGCTTGTCTTTCATCCTTAGAGATGTTGTGTTTAATGTATTTTGTGTTTTCCAGAAGGGTCATGACTTCAGTCATCACTATTTTCTCATAGGCTAGAATTTTTTCACTCATAAAGTATGAAGCCGGAGTGAAGGTGGATGCTGGGCGTAATTCAGTAGCTGCGGCTTTTCTAGAGTATTGATTATTCTTCACGTAGAAATATTTGAGTCGGATCTTTCTGAAGAACTGTTGCAACTCTAACTTGATGTTGAAAGTATTGGGGGGAGTGGTAGGGATAAAGGACAAACCCTTTGCCAAGATATCATGTTCAGCCTTGTTGAGGGTATAGCTGGAGATGTTAATGATGGGATCTCTTTTAGTTACTTCCACTGTGCTTATTTGACACGTCGCCAATGCTAAGTCAGGCCGCATGCCTGGATCATTCACTGGTTCTGTTATGGTTTCAATGGCAACCTCCTGTTGTCTTATGGGTTGCTCCACTTCCGTTGGTATCTCAGCGGTCTTGCTCAACACAACGTCCCTATCCACTGGTCTGGAAATCACCAGCGATAAGTCTGACGGCGAGTTCGAATCTCTCCATGGTTCTGTTGTGGTTGAAATCGCACCCTTGTGTTGCCCCGTTGGTTGTTCTTCGCCTGATTCCATCTCGGCGGTCTCCCCCAACCTGGGTCTCTATTGTTCCACGTGGGTTCGCCTAAAAAAGGAGACGAGGCAGAAGGCCCAAAGGTATCCTGGTATTGGGGCCCTGATTGATATGTTGGTCCTTGTTGGTACGTAGATCCCTGTTGGTATGTATGTTGGTCTGTACTTGGTCTTTCAGACGCAGCAGGAGGCCTGGGACTGGCTGAACACTGTACCGGGGCAGAGGTCGGGTGGCAGCTCGCAGAGATCAACTGCTGGAGATGGCGGAGTGAGTCGTGGCCCACTGAGACCGCCAACTTCGACGGAGGCCCAAGTTGAATGGAGCAAGGTCATCAGGGTGGTGGTGGAGCTTAGTCAAGCGGGATCCAGTCCTAGGTCAGCGAGGAGTGATAAGGAATATGGTCGGTCGGCGAGCCCTCCAATATTGAGTGCTGCAGAGGATTCAGAAATGGAGTTGCCTGTTGTGACGCCTCACACCGCAGATAAGCTGGGCTGACTTTGTTGATCCAGAGTTCAGGGACTGCAACTGTAGGCGAACTATATCCTTTTCGAGAACTGTATGCACGGGACTATATGGAGGAGGGGCTACGGTAGACAGTGTTGCGGACGCTAGAGTTGAGGGGTTGGGGGGGACCAATGGTTTTTGTTTTGGGGGGTCCGGGCGGAGGGGGTTCCGAGGCAGGGTGCCTGCCACTACACCCATATACACATTACTGTTACAGAGTTTGGATGGGAGGGGGGTCACTTCTGCCTGTCCTGGGGAAAGGGAGTTGGGTTGTTCACTTGTTTTGGGGATGTTCACTGGGGAATTGGCAAGCCCTGGGCACACACTATATATACAAACGGTTAGTTAGCGTACCGTAGTTGTTATTAATTGCACATTGGCTTAGAAAAGACAGTTTGTTTCATGTGAATAATGCAATAATCCGATTCTTTGACATCAGCAGAGATCTTTTATTTGTAGATCTTGTTCACAGTTCACATAGCCAACACGTGTTTCGTCGGTTTAGCGACTTCGTCAGGGCAACAACAAGTAAAAGATAAATTTCAGGGATATAGAATCTCCCAAAACAAGAGCCTAATACATTTAGGCAAAACCTTCACCATCACCAACTAGCGTGAGAAAAGTGGTTATCCTGTGTATATAACTGGCATATCCATAACCAGTATATATATGCATGGGTGCAACATGGTGGTCATATCGGGTAACATTTCTAGGATTACATAACCTAAAAATCAAAGAGTTCAAGAAGTTGTCCAAGTTTATCTAGGTCTTGAAAAACCATTGGAGTGTTTATGTACAGTTGTGCCATTCCAGCTTACAACATTCTTTTTTTTTTTTTTTGTAAATCTTTTTATTAACACAGCTCATAAGACCATACATTATACAGTAACGTTTGCAGCTCAATCTCGTTTTCCACAGATTCATTACGGCGAGCAACAGGGGCGGGAGCATGAACAGCACAACCCAGTCCCCAGGCGAATCATGTATCCTCATCCTTCTTCCACTACTCTCAGGGCTCGGTATCTCTTCCAGGGCGCCCAGACCTTTTCCACTTTGTTATGCACCCCCTACTCTTATAGACCACCTCCTCTGCTCTTTGACACCAATCCAGGTCGCTCTTCCAAGCAGCCAGCTGCGGTGGCGCCTGTGCGCCCCAGCTCTGTGCGATATTGCGTTTGGCTACTCCTGCTGCCAGAGTCAGCCACAGCTCTGCATACTTGGGCCAGCTTTCTTCCCCCTTTATTTGAAGGAGCAACCACTTGGGGTCCATCGGGACCTCCCTCCCCATTGCCCTAGACATAATATCCGTGATCCCTATCCAGTATATGGCAATCTCTGGGCACTCCCATAGGATGTGAAAAAGGAGCCCTCCTGCTGGCACCCCCTTCTGCAGAGCCCCGACTGGAGCCTACCCCAGCGGTATAGGAGTGTGCAAGGGTAGTAAGTGCGATGAAGTATTTTTAACTGAACCAGTCTAAATCTGGCCCGGATGGCTATCACTCTGGGACTCTGTATCGCTTCCTGCCAGCTGTCATCGTCTATTTCTCCCAGGTCACCCACCCATCTCGCTCTGAGGGAAATCAGGGGGTCTGGACAATTATTTAGCAGCTTACGATAGACCGTGGAGATAGGTTTACCAACTATCGGATCTAACAATAGTCGGTCTTCCAGTGGGGAATATTCGGGAATAGACGTCCCTGGTGTGATGTGTGCTCTGAGGGCATGCAGCAGTCTGATGTATTGGTACCGTTGTGTCGGGTTCATATCGTATTCTGCTTGTAAGTACTCAAATGTTCTAGGGGAGTCCCCCATCCAAACGTCTCCTAGGTACTCGACACCTATCAGTCGCCACCCCTTAAATCCCGTCAGGGCAGTCACCTCCCGGAGCTGGTCTCCCATCCATAGTGGGGCCTTGCCCGTCAGTTTCCGGTCCCAACCCAGGAGCCGATTGGCCTCTCTCCAACAGCGTATCACCACCCCTGTGTGCGTCGGCCAATTCTGCACCATCTTCCGGGCATACAGTAGAGACTCGCAGTTACCTCCTGCCATTGCCATCCTATCTACCCGGTATGCAGGTTCCAAGACATCTGCGTACACCCAGTCGTTGATGATCTGTAATTGTGACGCCCAATAATATAGCCTGGCGTCAGGAATAGCGAGGCCTCCATCATATACCCCTCTGTGTAGTTTGCTCAGCGCGATCCTCGGGGGGCCCCCATCCCATAGTAGCGTGCGCACCGCCTGTGCGACCCTTTTAAAGGACTGCGGTGGGACCGGGAACGGAGTGTTTTGTAGAATGTAGAGGAGTCGCGGCAGTGTAAGCATTTTATAGAGTGCCGCACGTCCCATAAGGGAGAGTGGGAGCGAGCGCCAGTGTCCGACGTCTGTACCCATACGAGAAAGCTGCGTTTCCAAATTTTGGGCTAGGAACTCATCTCTGTTCCTAGTGATGTAGATTCCCAGGTACTTAAATCCACCGGTAACCAATGGCGCCTCACAGCAGGATGGGATACGCGGTGCAGGGCCCGATAATGGGAAAACCAATGACTTCGACCAGTTTATACGATATCCGGAGTAACTGCCGAAGAGTTCGAATATATGTAGCACACGGGCCAGCGGAGTTGTACGGTCTGGCCAGATAGAGGACGATGTCGTCGGCATAGAGCGATATCCGCTCCTCCCAGCCCCCGGTGACATGATGCCCCATATCATGGGGTCTCTCCTTATCCAGTGCGCTAGGGGTTCCAACGCTAGGGCAAACAGGAGGGGGGACAGGGGACATCCCTGCCGTGTACCCCGTCTCAACGGGAAGGATCTGGACACCGCCCCATTGACACGCACTCGTGCCGTTGGTAGCGTGTACAGCAGCTTCACCCAACTACAGAATATCGGTCCACATCCCAGTCGCTGGAGCATCATAAAGAGGTAGGGCCATTCAATGCTATCAAAGGCCATGGAGGCATCCAGCGCCACTGCCGCCGCCTGAACGGAGCCCACACCCTCCGTCATGTGGAGCACCCCGTATAGTCTCCTCACATTGTGACGCGTGCTCCTGCGGGGCATAAACCCGGACTGGTCCACATGTACCAGGTCCGTGATGACAGGCACTAGCCTCTCCGCCAATGCCTTGGCCAAGACTTTTGCCTCTACATTAATTAAGGAGATCGGGCGATAAGAGTCGCATGTATCCGGCGGTTTACCGGCTTTATGGATTGTCACAATTGTGGCTTCTCTCTGATCCGGAGGAAGCCGTCCCAATTCCCAGGCTTCATTGAACATCCGCAAGAGGGGGGTCAGTATCACTGCCGCTTGTTTTTTATAGATCTCTATCGGTAGTCCATTGGGCCCAGCCGCTTTCCCGGACTGTGGGGAGCCTAGGGCCAGCCCCAGCTCCTCCACCGTGAGGTCCGCCTCAAGTCGCTGCTGTGCTTCCGGCGAAAGCGAGGGGAGGGCGAAGTCCCGCAGAAACTCCTCGCAGTCAGTCTCTGACCTTGTACACACCGGCGAATACACCTGCTCATAGTGGGCAGCGAAGGCCTCCGCGATATCCCCACTTGTGGAACATAGGGCTCCTGATTTGTCTATCACGCCAGGCACCCAGGATCTCTCCCTATTACGGCGCTCCAGCCACGCCAGCAGCCTGAGTCCCTTATCCCCTACATCATATAGCCGGTGCTGGGTTGCTAGGAGCTTACAACATTCTTGATGACATTTGTGAAGGAATATTTAGATGTAGTAGAGAATTGAAAGGAGAGTATTGCACAAAGGAGAGTGACAAAGAAATAAAGCCTATATACAACCTTATAGCCCAGTGCGGTAATCGTTGTATATTTAAGTGTTTACTGATCAAGTACCCGTTAATAGTAGCACAAGATCCGGCAAAGGGCACACTAAATTGGAGGTCAGTAAGTCACATAGGAAGTATTCCTGCCGTACCAATCGGGTAGTAAATAATGAACAATCAGATTATAGTAATCTGTAGGGAATAAAAAAGAGTAGCATCATACAATGTGGTAACGAGTTTGGGTTGTCTATATACCGACTATCAATAGAGGTAATGACCTAGGCTAGCTCACAGGTGTCTCTTTACTTTAACAGAGACTGGTGATATAATAGATGCGTCAAACCCCAAAAGTAGATAAATGGTCCACATTAATTAAAACACAGTAGAGCTTACCGATGCTCAATAGGGTCCCAACAGAGTAAACCCCTGTAATTCATTCAGCGCAATGGTGTGCTCAAAGAGAAATCTCTCATGCAAAATTAAAAAATTAAGGTTATTAAATTAATAAAAAGTTGAACGCATGGGGTCCACAAGGAATTCCTTCCAAATGATTATCAAAAATTCAACCAGATATCAAGTCATATGAAAGGAACTATCTAGCGTATTGTATAAATAGTCCATCCCTCTGTACATCATATGTATAAGCCAAGATGCCAAAACAATAGTACGCGACTCACCACAATTGTATCCATTGTAGTCATCGTACTTATATGTTTATTAGGAAAGATCAATCCGAGGGTAACGAATTAGGGCTTCAGTAGCGTAAGAGTCTTAAAGTAAAATACAAGTCAAAATGCGAGATTTAGAATAAATACTAATGCTTCTAGTTCGCATTACAAAAATGAGCAGCCAAGTAGGTTCAAAAACTCACCAAATAATTGTTGGTGTAAACGATCCTGGCGTATAAGGTGAGTTCGTGGTTCCCAAGTAAAGAGAAATAGTAGAGCACAAGAGTCTGAGTACGGTCCCTATAACATGGGAGTAAATGCTAGAATTACGCTAGTAGTCAAGGTTTGAGTAGAAAAAGAAGGTTCTATCCCCAGCTAGAGCGTACTTACCTCTAAACGTTTCTTCGTGGCATAACCCTCGGTGTTCGGTGTTTCGTACGGACGGCATGCCTAAACCCACGTGTAATATGGGAAATAGTGAAGACAAACTAACGGAGTGCATGTTAGAGCCCTTCCATAGCGCGTAAAAATGAGCGCCATATTAGGGTGATTCTTATTTACGTCCAGGCCTATTATGGGGTTTGTCGAAAGAGTAGAAAGCAAAGTATTAACACGGTCGACTGATAAATATACAATCATATTGCAAGTAAAGGTCGTGACTATATTATAAGTGTGTATAAAAACGGAAATGCGATATCAGCATATGCCTAAAATGGGCACACAACGATGTTAGACATGGTAATCAGTAATTTATAGAAGGAGGTAAATTACGCGGGATTCGTACTCGTAACAAAATTAACGTTGGAGCCCATCCTTAGCTCAGATAGATGAGCGCCATATTGGTGTAGTACTACATTGCATCAAAGCCAAGTATAGGGTTTGTCAAGAAAATAGAAGACAATGGGGCATATTAGCAAGAAGAGGCGATAATCATCGCTAACCCTGCTTAGCGTGATTTTTTTTATCGCCGGCTATCGCTGGAATATATCGCCACGCTAACGCTGTATTAGCAACTATTAGCGCTATGGCGATGAATATTCCAGCGATAGCGGGGGAAATGGGCCAACATCGCTGAAAAACCAGCGATGTTGCATGGAGAAGGGAGAACACCTTGCTGATACGACCCTGTGGTCGTATCAGCATAATCCACCCCCCATGTTAGGTATGGCTAACACCTGCTAATTGCAGGTGTTAAATAAATGGCGATGACCCCGGTTAGCGCGACTTTTCACGTCGCTAACTGGGGCCATGGCCACCTTGCTAATAGGCGATAGGCCTGTTAGCGGGTGTTTCCCAGGTTTGTTCGTCGGAACGCCCACTTTGCATGTCATTAGCGATAAATATCGCTGACATGCAAAGCGGTAAAAACGGGCGCTAATGCCCGCAAACTGTCGCTAACTGCTGTTAGAGACAGTTTGCTGATAGGGCGATATGAATATCGCCGCTTTAGCGGCAAAAAGTGCCGCTAAAGCGGCGATAGTGCCCTTGCTAATATGCCCCCATGTCTTACACGACCGAGCGACAAATGGCAAGTCTCAATTGGGCGCCATATTGGAATAGTAGAACCAAATTAGTGGTGCTAAACATAGTGATCAGTTATTTTATGGCAGAATGTAGGTAACTTTGTTCCCCAGAGAGCGAGATTCGTAAAGTAAACCGAGCCACCGAAAAGAACGGATAGCTTTCCCAAGTAATGGTTGTATATAGGTAAGGCAATACTGAGGGTAGGCTGAGGCAAGGAAACAGTAAGAGTCTATTTGAGTAAGAAGTCAGATTTGGGGGGCATAGTAGTCGCCGTAACAATCGTGACATATTCAACAGAGCATAGCCTAGCAAACATCCGCGCAATGCAGGGTGTGGCTAACATACATAATTATTTCAGCACAGTCACAAATTGTCATAAAAACATTAATACAGTTCATAAGCACAAACACCCACGTGTAAAAGTATATCAAAACACACATGGGCATTCATGTATTATCGTAATTAACAGGTAACATACATGGGGCAGGTTACAGCAATAGCATTTTAATCAATGAGGAAGTATTGAAGTTCATGGACGATGTTAAACCCGGTTTCTACAGATCTCAATCTTAGTATCCACATTGCCTCCCTGCGTCGTAAGTAGAGTTCCCTATTACTTCCATGAGGGTCCCTAGTTACATGATCTATGCCGCAAAATTAAAAGCTCTTTTGTCCCTGTTGCAATGGACATTCCATTGCGTGGGTAGCAATAGGGTATCGATTGCCATTCGACTTGATTGCCCTCATATGTTCTCCCACCCTTTCTTTAAGGCACCTTATTGTACTGCCCACATATGCTCGGTCGCATTTGCAAAAAATGAGGTACACAACATATTTAGTGTTACACGTGATGTTATGTGTAATGTCAAATTTACCCACATCTTTAACCGTAAACTGCTTAGTTTTGTGCATCGCATGTCTGCACATCCCACAGTGTCCACAGTTGTAAAAACCAGGCATTGGCATAGCAAGCCAATTCTCCTTGGGTTTATGCATGGGATAGCTTGGGCTGTTCACTGGGGACCAGGCGTGTCTGGAGAAAACGTTTTGATGGGTCTTGCTCAGTGCTTTTTCCATGGGATCCAGCATAGATTATAAGTGTATCTCTTGGAATGTCCGTGGGATGCACTCCATGACAAAGAGGCATAAGGTGCATTCGTTCCTGGTGCGTAGAGGGGCCCAAATTGCATTATTACAGGAGACCCATCTCACTGCAAAAGAGGGGGCTGCTTTGAAGCGCCGCTGGCAAGGACAATTATTTTACACAAGTTATTCGGCTTTTGCTAGGGGAGTGTTGGTGTCGGTGCGAGCTGGGGCCCCCTTCCAGTGCACCAGAGAATTCATAGATCCGGAAGGGAGGTATGCAGTGGTATTGGGTAAACTAGATGGGAAGGAGGTCACAATCGGGAGCATATATGCCCCGAATGTAGATCAAGTTTCATTCTTAGCGCACCTATCAAGGTCATTGCCGCAGGCACTGACAGGGTCGGTGGTCCTGGGAGGGGACTACAATAGTGTTGAAGATGTGGGCCTTGACCGATCACATCCCCGCTCCATGACTCCCCTACTTACAGAGCTGCGAGGGCGCGCAGAAACTGGCAACAACAATGGGGATTGGTGGACCCTTGGAGGGCACAGCACCCCGGGGAACGGGACTACTCTTTCTTCTCCCCCATGCATGAACTCCATGTCCGATTGGATGCTGGTTTGTGCACTCCCGATGTCCATGGGCAGGTACGGAGCAGCGAGTATTTGGCCCGTACGGTTTCGGACCACAATCCTTTGCTGGTCTGCCTTAGCTGGTCCAGGGTTCGAACGAGTAAACCGTCTTGGGGTCTTAGGCCAGAGAATTTGGAGGATCAGGTGTACCAGGCCGAGATCCGCACAATCATTGAACAATACTTTGCGAATAACGCAGGAACGGCCTTGTCACTCACGACGGAGTGGGAAGCATTTAAAGTGGTGCTTAGGGGTAGATGCATCTCTGCAGCAGTAGGGGTGAGAACTCTTTTACAGGACACACTACAAGCAGATCAAAGGCTCTCAAATATTGAACGCGCCAGACCAGAGAATGCAGATACATAGAGGGAACTACTGGAGGCCAGGGAGGAGGTGTCGGACACGTAGACAGGTTGCTCTGTTTCGATTATAAGAACTATATGGCAAGGGCGCATTCCGAGAGGGACAAGCCTGGGGCACTACTGGCTTGGCTGGCCACTGGCTAAGAGGGGATCCGTTATCCTAGAAATGAGAGGGGATCAGGGGGAGGTGTGGCACCTCCAGCAGGATATCAACCAGCACTTCTGCAACTATTACACCGTCCTTTATAAAAGTAAAGCTTCCCCCACAGCTGCAGAACTCGTCGACTTTATGGAGAGTGTTGAATTGCCCATACTAGGTGAGGAAGAGGCAGAGGTCTTGAGGAGGGAGATAGAGCTGAGCGAGGTCAAAAGCGCTGTTAAGACCATGGCCAGGAACAAGACGCCGGGTACAGATGGGTTCCCCATAGAGTTCTATGCTACTTACATAGGCCTGCTGGGACCCCGACTGGTAGCTTTATATAATCAGGCAAAACAGGAGGGGAAACTTCCGAGGACCATTAGGGAGGCCTTGATCATTCCATTATTAAAGCCAGGGAAGCAGGCATGTGATAAGACGGAATATCGACCACTGTCGATGCTCAATCTTGACTATAAAATCCTGAGTAGGATACTGGCCACTCGACAATTGCCACATATGGCGAGTCTCATACACTGGGACCAAGCTGGCTTCATACCGACACATGCAATACGGCAATGAACGTGCGACGATTGCTACGAGTACTGGGGGCGGACTCATATTGTAAGGAAGAGGCTACTGTCCTGACAATTGACATCGAAAAGCCTTTTGATAGTCCTGAATGGCAGTATCTATTTAGCGTGATGCGAGCCTTTGGGTTAGGGAAGGAGTCTGGAGCATGGACTGCCCTGTTGTCCTCCACTGCTCGGGTTCGGACAGGAAAGCTTTTATCGGGCAGAAATGAGGTAGAGAGGGGGACAAGACAGGGATGCCCGCTATCGCCCCTGTTGTTTGCGATGGCTATGGAGCCACTGGCTGCTAGTGCCAGAACTGGAAATTGGTATCGCGGGCTCGACGTAGAGGGATGGGTCCACCATATAGCCTTGCATGCGGATGATTTGATTCTGTTTCTCAGCAATACAGAAGCAGACCTTGAGGGAGCCAAAGACTTGTTGTTAGCCCTAGAGGGAGTAGCAGGCCTCAAAGTGAACTGGAATAAGTCATGTCTGTTTCCCATCATGCAGAGGCGGGAGAAACCTCAGACGGTGGAGGGGATTGAATGGGATTGAATGGGAAGGGAGATGTATCCCGTATCTAGGGGTGCAAATATACCACGACAGGGCAGATGTCTTGGAAGGGAATGTGGAAAAGGTCATACGGGGGCAAAAGACAGTTTTGATTTTTTGAGTACCCTCCCCTTGTCATTAGCGGTTAGGGCCTCCCTACTAAAGATGGTGACTCTCCCGAGGCTCCTGTATGTGTTTGGGGTGCTGCCAGTGTGGATCCCAGCGGAGAGGTTTCAGCAGCTCCAGACGATGGTGACGGAGTTCCTGTGGGGGGCTGGAAGGAGGCGAGTGGCTTTAAAGACCTTGATGCGGCCCAAAACGGAAGGGGGTCTGGCGGTGCCGGATTTTGAATATTATTATATTGCAGTTCAACTGCAATGGCTGACAATATGGGTGGCTAGCCTGCTCCGGGGAACAGTGCAGCAGGGTGATGGGTGTCCAGCACCAGACCTCCTATCTAGAATAGTGCTGCGATTACCTGTGCCAGAAAGGGATATGTCGGCGGAACTGCGGGTGGCTCATAAGTGTTGGGTCCGCAGCTTGCAGAGGGCTAAAATGAGGTGCCCCTATGCGCCGGAGATACCTCTAAAGTACTGCATGGTGCTACCACACTGGGCAGATTGGTGGAGGCAAGATGTGTGGGAGGAGGCTGGAGTGCTCACCAAGGGGCAGTTATACGAGGATGGCATGCTACTACCATTTGACGTATTTAGTGAGAACAACGAGATACCTGGGGGCAACTTCTTGCTTCATGCAGCCCTGACTGCCGAAATCCATAAACATTGGGGGAGCGGATTGACTGAACCTCCTTTAAATGAAGGATGTCAATATGTGGTGTCAGCAGCGGGGACATTTAAGGTGAGGTGATTGCCTGTTTATATCGGAGACTGAGCAGGGTGACGCTCCTGCCACTTCAGGGGCTGCAACAGAAGTGGGAGGAGGACTTAGGGGAGCCCATAGAGGACAAAGCATGGGAAGAGCTCACGGAGAGGGTAAGTAAGGTCACCAGGAATGCTAGGTTCCAGCTGGTAAACTTCTATGTCTTTCATAGGGCGTACCTTACCCCAGGGTGCCTTAATAAGTATTTTAATATGGTAATGGCGACTTGTCCCAGATGCGGAGAAATAGGAGCAGAGCTTCTTCATATGTTCTGGGGTTGCCCGGCAATAGGACATTTCTGGAGGGAGGTGACAGAGCTCTTAGCCGAAATTACTGAAAAGGAAGTGCACCTGAATCCAGGTTACTGCTTACTCCACAGATTCCCACACACGTCCAAGAACAAGGTCACCAGTAAATTTCAGGACCTGGGATTGATACTAGCGAAGCGGGATATTACGAGCCATTGGAAGGCAAGGGGAGGTCCTAGCATAGGCAGATGGAGAAGAGATCTTGAGCGCTGGGCAGGCTGTGAGGGTACGGCATGGCTAAGAGACGCTAGAAGTAATGGGAGTGAGAAGACGCTGGACGCAGCCAGGGCTTGGGAAGCTCTGACGCTGCACCTTAAGCAGCTCAATGACATCGCAGATGAGAGTAACAGGGAAGCCCCACAGGTAGACAGTTTGTAACTTTTATTGGGTGGCCGTGTGGGGGGGAGAGAGGGCGCTGCGGGGTGCTCCTTTCCCGGCAACCGTCTGAAGCCCACGGATCCCACGACGATGGGGTGGAAATTGCTAGAGAGTGGCCCTAGGAAGATTACCTGAGCACAGTACTCCATGACACACCTGGGGGGGTGGCGGGAGGGTAGAGAGGGTGGGGTTGCCACTTGGGGGTGGGTGGGGGGTTAGTTTTCTTCTTGCACTGCTTGTCATCATGGGATGTGAGATTTTTATTTGCAAATGCATCCCCTGAGGGACTATTGACTGCATATGGCTGTTTATACAGCAGTGATGAGATGCATGTATATCGACAGGGGATCCGTATTAGCTCATATGCTCATTTAAATGTCTATACTGTATTGGTATATGTCTCGTAAATGCCTAATAAAGTTTGTTTAAAAAAAGAACTAAGGGTATGCCCAGACGTGGGTCCCTTTCTCGCTGCGATACTGGATTCAGGCTAGCCTGGCTTATATGGGGAGATATCCCAAAGCTGGTCCCAGGATGCTTGTTCCAGATCAGGGAGGACCTGGCCTGGCAGTTTGGGCTGGACTGTTCCCATGGGTAGCAAGGTCAAGACTGAATTGCATATGGTTGGGTCCAAACTGGGGTTACATGGCAAACAAAATAATGAAGGATTAAACCCAGATCTGTGACTGGGGGCGAGTGTTTGACAAGTTTCAACACTCCGTCCATCATTTTATTTTGTGATGTTGCTATGTGGTTGCATGGTTGTCAAGACTACCGGATATGGGGTGAACTTTTCAGCCAGGTAGGCAGGGGTGCCAGTTATGATAGCTGTGTAGATTCATCAACTGGTTTTGAATATGGTGTGGGTCAGCAACGGGGAGGGAATGGAGTTCCATTAATGTGGGGGTGATGTCATTCCTAATTCTTCTGGCATTTGGTAAGGCTTGCTGTGGCGTGTAGGATCCCCATCAGGGGGTGGTGTGGAGTCGGGGAAGCTGTGGAGCAGAACATTTCCGCTATCCTGATGCAAGAATACAAGGCTTTGAAATACACTTGTGAAGTCACATTTTGAGTGGAATGGTTTCATTTTCTTAGTAGAGTGAAATCTGTTGACAGGCTGTTTTAATTTTCTTGGCTCAGGGTCACTTGAGGGTGAGGTTAGTGAGCAGGATGAAATCAAGTGACTTAGCATTAGTTTAAAGTTGCGGTTCAGATCCATCCAGCTTCGCCTTCCTGACTGAGCCAGGCTTGGTCTAGTTGTTGCTTATTGTTTTTTGGTTGTTAGACCTGGTACCATTGGCGTGAGTCTCCCTTCCATTTTTTCACTGATTGCCTCCTCTGTTTTTGATATGTGTTGCTGGTTTAGATGCTTTGGGCACTGTGCCACTGCTATTCAGTGCCACAGTGCAAGTGCTCCCTATTGTAAATTGATGTATGGATTAGTGACTCCATGATTGGGTTATTTGATTTACTTGTTAGACCCTAGTATAGTGCACCATGAGTGCCCAGGGCCTGTAAATCAAATACTGCTGGTGGGCTTGCAGCATTGATTGTGCCACCCACAGAAGCAGCTTGTAAAGTGTGTCTCAGGCTTGCCATTGCAGAGCCAGTGTGCAGTCTAGTACTGCCATGTCGACTTGGTAAGTGCACCCACTTACCAGTCCCTAAACCTTCCCTTTTCTACATGTTAGCCACCCCTAAGGTAGGCCCAAGGGCAGGGTGCATTGTAAGTAAAAGGTAGGACATGCCCTGGTGTGTGTGGCATGTCCTGATAGTGAATTACAGCCAATTTCGTTTTTCACTATTGCAAGGCTACCTGTCCCCATAGGCCAGAATGGGCAGTTTGATTATAACATCTTATAATCCTAACTGACCCAGGGAACATGGTAGAAAAACGAATTTAGTATGCCTGAACTCAGAATGATAAAATACATCTTTTAGTGAAGTTGGGTTTAAAATTCTGTGTTTGAAAATACTACTTTTAGAAAGTAGGTATTTTCTTGCCTAACCACCCAGCTGCCTCTGCTAGGTTGTGTATTGCTTGTCTGGTTTGTGAGTGACAGGGGGGTCTTGGCTCCAACAGTCTGATGGGTCAGGGCTGGGCTGAATAGGACCCACATAGATTAGAGAGTAGGGGGGAAGAGACTTCCTTCCACTGAGCGCTCATAGAATAGAGAGTAGGGGGCGGGGATTTCCTTTCACTCCCCTGAGACCTCATAGAATAGAGAGTAGGGGGGGAGATTTCCTTTCAGCTACCTGGGCCAGGTCTGCTCTTACACACTGCTGTCTCCACCTCCTGCCAGGAAGCTGCACATAACTGGTTTTGGTCAGTCACAGACACTCTCTGCCTTCAGAGAACAAAGACTTTCTGGGTATAAATATTGGGGCCCAGACCCAAAGACTTTAGATCACTTCTGGAACAACAAGACAAACCTTTGCCAAGGAGAAGAACAAGGAAGCTGCAGGTGTTTGGACTGCCCCTCTGCCAGTGTGCTGTTTGCTGGGTTGGCCTGCAGTGGTTTCTTTATTGCCAAGGAAAGGAGAAGGAGCTTTTAAGGAACTTTCATCATCTTGCAGAATATTTCTCCAAGGGCTTGAACTTGTGCTTGCCTCCTGCTGAAGTCTCAGGGACAAAATACTTCACCATCAGCTCCCCTCTGAATTTCCTTGCTGGGAATTCTGTGTGCAGAAGCCTGCATGTCGCTGGGAGCTGGAAGCGTGACTCAACAAGAAGAAGCATGTCGCAGTCGCAGCTGTTGAAGTCGCATCGCCGGAGAAGCGTGTCGCCGCCGCAGAGGTCGCCGCCGCATCACCAGAGAAGCGTGCCTTCGCCGCAGCTGAGTACCGACGCATCACCGGAGAAGCGTGTCGCCACCGCCAGGGTCGCCGTCGCATCACCGGAGAAGCGTGTCGCAGGGCCTGTCGCGGCTACAAAGTTACAGAGTTCGCCGCACGGCCGTCGGGCATGCCCGCATCGTCTTCACTTTGTCACATCGCATCAAGGGCGCCATCTTATCGCATCGCACCGGATCGTCGCATTGCATTGAAGCGCCATCTTTCCGCATCGTAACCAGAATGCAGTACGAGAATCAACGCATCACCTCCTCTCCGGTAAGGAACAAGACGCATCCCCTCCTCTGCGCAAGCATTGAGGAGCGACGCATCGCCTCCCCCGAAGCAAGGAACCGACTCATCACCCTCCCTGCTGTCCCTTTGTTTGTTTTGCGTTCCGCATCCAAGGTACTTTTGTGAGAAACGTGTTGCATTTATCATCAACTTGAACTAAGCTACTTCTACCATCTTTAAGTCTATTTTAAGTACAGTATTGTGGATTTTTGTCGTTTGTGGTCTTGTGTTAAGTCTATATAAAGAATACTTATTTTTATAAAACCTGTGTGGTGTCCATCTGTAGTGTTTTCACTGTATTACTGTATGAGTTCACAAATGCTTTACACACTGCCTCTGAGATAAGCCTGTCTGCTTGTGCCAAGCTACCAAGGGGGTGAGCAGGGGTTATCCAGTAGTGTAATCCCCTTTCCCTGACTAGAAGCAAGGGTCCCTATTTGGTCAAAGGTGTATACCATTGCCAACTAGAGACCCCCAGTTCTACCATTGGTGGGCAGCGGTGAGGATTCTGGACTTGCATTTGTGACTCATATACAGTGAGTGGTGTACACGACTAGTGAGTGCAGACCAAACGCAACCACATACTTTTTTGGTAGAATTGTTTTTTCTCCTTGGACTGTTATTTTTTCCGAGAACTGCCAATTGTTACTACCATGAGCCGACCAGCATCTGTTGCATCTATGGATCTAGATTTTGAGGAAGAGAGGTTGGAAACCTACAATGTGAAACAGCTAAAGCGCTTTTACAAAAAATTTAAAGTTGCTACCCAAGGCCTTGCCAAAAAGGATGAATACCAAAAGGCGCTGAGGGCCTGGGTGGAAGCCAGAAATACCCCTGAACTGGTGGTGGAGCCAGTTGGGGATGCAGAGGCGCTGCTGAATATCCCATTGATTCCAGCCAGGGAAGGGGTACCGTCCCCGCCTGGCAGTAACGTCTCTTCCAAAGGCCCATCCCCAGGAGAGCTGCAAGACAGGGAAAGAGACAGGGTGCACAAGCTGGAGATGGCCAGGCTCAAAATGGAGGGTCAGAGGGACCTAGAGAATAGCAGGTTGTCCTTGGAGAGAGAGAGGATGAGGTTGGAACATGAGAGAATGTTGAGGGAGTTAGAGCTCAAAGCAGAAGGCTTAGAACTCAATCCCTCTGGTGGCAGCGCAGCATCTGTGCCTGCAGAAAGCAGAGTCCATATCCCCAAGGATGTCATAAAGGAATTCCACAGACAGGAAGATATTGGGCAGTGGTTTGCAGCCTGTGAGATAGCAATGTTGGCCCACCGGGTCCCTGAGAAGGATTGGGGAGCGGGGTTGTGGGGCCGCTTTGTGAGTGATGGGAGGCATACATTGTTAGACCTACCCAGTGAGAATAGGATGTCTTATGCCCACATGAAGGAAGCCCTGATGACAAGGTATGGTTTGACCCCAGTACTCTATAGACAGAGGTTCAGGAATTGTAAGAAGCTGGAGGCAACTACCTGGGTGGAATATCAGTCTTTCTTTTGCAGAGCTATGGATGATTGGGTGAAGGGTAGCAAAGTGGATACTTTTTAAGCGCTCTATGATTTGTTTGCATCGGAGCACTTGTCTGCTAATTGTTTTCCAGAGCTACGCCAGCACCTTATTGATAGCAAGTTAACTAACTCTAGGAAACTTGCTGAGGAGGCGGACTGCTGGGTAAGCACCCGGGTCCACAAGGGTCACGTGGGAGACTTTGCCAAAGGTGGGCAGGGTCCCCAGCAGAAGAGTGGGGGGGACAAGGGTAAATAGAGGGAGTTCCAGAAAGGGCCCCAAAGTAATTCCCAAGGGAACCAAGGGAAGGGTTCCCAGCCTCCCCCTGAGAAAAAGCAAGAGGCCCGACAGGTAAACCTGTTCACAGGGGCCCCTCTAAGTGCTTCACGTGTGGTCAAATGGGCCACCATTGGTATGATGGACAATGTCTCCTGAGGGACTCCCAAGCACCACCATGTGCACCACCCCGTCAGATGGCGAGTACAGCCCTGGGGGGGGGGAGATGGGTGCCCAAGGTGGGTGGGGTCCTGCAGAGATGTCCCTTGTCTCTTTAGGAGATTTTGAGATGGTCCCTAAGACCCAGCTCCCTGATAACACTAAGAAGTACAGGCAGTGGGTGACCATCAATGGCCATAGGGTGGAAGCTCACAGAGACACTGGAGCTAGTGTGACAACTATCAATTGCTGGGTGGTGTCCAGAGAGCAGGTTATCCCCCATGCGTTCTTCCCTGTAGTTGCCGCGGACAACTCAGAGAGCCAGTGTGAGGTGGCTCAGGTTCCCTTTGAGTGGGGGGTCTCAGGTACTCTTCAAGTAGCTGTGAGGCCAGTCATGCCTGTTGATTGTCTGTTGGGCAATGATTTAGAGAACTCCCCTTGGGCTAAGGTGGAGAGAAGGTCTCATTTGGAGATGTTGGGTCTGCCTGAGTGGGCGTGTGTGACCACTCAGTCTATGGCAGCCAGTAAGGGTGTTGAAGCGGTTCTGGAGCCTGAAAATATGGCCCAGACCCCTGTCTTAAAGAGAAGAGGTAGGGGGCGCAGGAAACCGGCACCCATAGTTCCCACGGTCCAGGAGGAGGCAGACCTTGAGGGGGATGCCCTGGAACCTACAGGGGAACAAGTGGCCGAACTGGGGGACCTGCCTGAGCTGACCCATTGGCAGCAGGAAGGAGGCCCCTCCATGGAGGAATTTTGTGAGGAGCAGAAGAAGTGCCCTTCTCTTGTGGGTTTGCGGCAACAGGCCACAAACCAAGCAGCAGGTGATCAGTCTGGATCACATTGGATCTACTGGGAGAACGACCTCCTGTATAGCGAGCCTAAGGTTGCTGAGCCTTGGTCAGCCCGTGTGCTGGTGGTACCCCAGTGCTTCAGAGCCTTCCTACTGGGTTTGGCTCATGATGTGCCTTTAGCTGGACATCTGGGGCAGAACAAGAGCTTTGAAAGGCTTGTCACCCACTTTTATTGGGCCCAGATGCGGAAGAGTTCAGATACTCATTGTAGGACTTGTCAAACTTGCCAGGCAAGTGGGAAAAGTGGAAGGAAGCACAAGTCTCCTCTCCAACCTTTCCCTGTAGTCAGTACCCCCTTTGAACGGGTGGGCATTGACATTGTGGGGCCACTGGACCCCAAGACAACCATGGACAACAGATTTATCCTGGTCTTGGTGGACCATGCTACCCGGTACCCGGAAGACATCCCTCTCTGGACAGTTACGCCCCCCGTGGTGGGACGTGCACTGATGGGGATTTTCTCCCGTGTGGGGTTCCCCAGAGAGGTGGTGTCAGACCGTGATACAAACTTCATATCTAACTAGATGAAGTCCCTGTGGCAGGAGTGCGGTGTTACCTTTAAGTTCACCACTCCTTACCACCCCCAAGGTGGTTGAGAGATTCAACCGGACCCTTAAAGGCATGATCATGGGTCTTGAGGAACCTATGAGGTGTAAGTGGGACGTCCTCTTGCCATGCCTGCTTTTTGCTTACTGTGAGGTGCCACAGAAGTCCTTAGGGTTCAGTCCCTTTGAACTGCTGTATGGTCACCCAGTAAGAGGACCTTTGAGTCTGGTCAAAGAAGGCTGGGAGCAATCTCCCAGGAAACCTCCCCAGGATGTATACAGTTACATGCTGGCCTTCAGGAACCAGACTAGGCAATTCAGACAACTCGCTGAGGCGAATCTGGAAGCCAGCCAGGAGGAAATGAAGTGGTGGTACTATCAGAATGCCACTCAGATTGAGCTTCAACCTGGTCAGAAAGTTTGGGTCATGGCCCCTGTAGAGCCCTGTGCGCTCCAGGACAGGTGGACCGGACCATTTGAGGTGGTGGAGCACAAGAGTGATGTCACCTACCTGGTGAACTTGGAGTCTCCTAGGAACCCTTTGCGGGTCCTGCATGTTAACCACCTGAAGCCCCACTTAGAGAGGTCCGAAGTGGGCATGCTCCTAGCAACAGATGATGGAATGGAGGAGGAGACCGAGCCTCTTCCTGACCTCCTGTCTGCAACAGAGCATGTTGGGTCAGTGGATGGTGTCAGCCTCTCTGCCACACTGACCCCTGAACAGCAGCAAGATTGTTGCCAACTGTTGGGACAATTCTCTGATTTATTCTCCCTGGTTCCTGGTGTCACTGAGTGGTGCGTCCATGACGTGGATACTGGGGACAGTCCTCCTGTGAAGCACAAGGCTTACAGAGTGACTGACAGGGTCAGAGCTCACATCAAGGAGGAGGTCTCCAAGATGTTTGCCTTAGTGGTGATTGAGTCCTCTCACAGCCCTTGGGCCAGCCCAGTGGTCTTGGTCCCAAAAGCTGCCACGCCTGGTGCCACACCCGAACTCCGGTTCTGTGTGGACTACCGAGGACTCATTTCAGTCACCAGGACTGACACGCACCCCATCCCCAGAGCTGATGAGCTCATTGATTGGTTGGGGGCTGCCCGGGACCTCAGCACGTTTGATTTAACATCTGGGTACTGGCAGATCGCCTTAACTGATGGGGCCAAAGAGAGGTCAGCATTCTCCACACCAGATGGGCACTACCAATTCCGGGTTATGCCCTTTGGGATGAAGAATGCCCCTGCCACCTTTCAGAGGTTGGTCAACCAGGTGTTGGCTGGACTGGAAGATTTCAGTGCCGCCTACCTGGATGACATTGCAGTGTTCAGTGACAGTTGAGAAGAACATCTGCGCCACCTCTGGGAAGTGTTGATGGCGCTGCGAAAGGCAGGCCTCACGATCAAGGGGAGTAAGTGCCAGATCTGGCAGGATTCTGTGGTGTACTTGGGGCACCAGGTAGGGAGCGGCCAGGTGGGGCCCCTACAACCCAAGATTGATACCATCCTGGCATGGGAACCCCCCAGTACCCAGACACAGGTGAGGGCCTTTTTAGGACTCACGGGGTACTACAGGAGGTTTGTCAAGGGGTATGGCAACATCGTTGCACTCTTGACTGAGCTGACTTCCAGGAATCAGCCCACGAAAGTGAACTGGACTGACACCTATCAGAAGGCTTTTGAAGCCCTGAAGACTGCCATGTGCACAGCACCCGTGCTTCAGGCGCCCAACTTCTCAAAGGAATTCATTGTCCAAACAGATGCTTCAGAGCATGGTGTGGGGGCTGTTCTATCACAGATTAATGAGGAGGGCCTAGACCAACCTGTAGCCTTCATCAGTAGGAGGTTACTTCCACGGGAGCGTGAGGCATTTGCTGTGGTCTGGGCACTGAAGAACTTGAGACCATACCTGTTTGGGACTAACCCTGGGCGAAGTACTACGCTACGCTCGCGTAGTTTGCGAAGTTTGCGCTACTTCGCACTACGCGAATTGCACATAGCACAGTGCAAACACGCGTAGCGTAGCGGTCATTTTTTGCTTGCTCGCGGTCCTCTACGTCAAGTTGGCGACCGCGAGCGAGCAAAATGATATCCCGGCGAGACTTTTTCCTCGTTCGCGATCAGCAACATCAAGTTGCCGATCGCGAGCGTGCAAAATAAACCTCCCGGCAAGATTCTCAACGCGGGGAGGTCAGGTTTCTCATTGCGTGTGGTCACGACCGCTCGCGATGAGAAACTACCAGTCCGCGTTGAGAAAGCTGCCGCTCGAGTACAAATCTACTCGAGCGGCAGAAAACGACCGCTTGCACTGTGCAAGATGCCGTTTGCAATGATTGCACAGTGCGGGCAAGCATCCGGCACTGTGCAATCATCGCGAACAGCATTTCCTACCGCACTACGCAGTTCGCGTAGTGCGAAGTGCACTTCGCGTAGCTAAGCATAGCGCTACTACGCGAACTACGCCCAGGGTTATTTGGTACTCACTTCTGGGTTCAGACAGACCACAGGCCCCTCAGATGGTTGATGCAGATGAGGGGTGAGAATCCAAAGCTGTTGAGGTGGTCCATTTCCCTACAGGGGATGGACTTCACGGTGGAACACCGCCCTGGTACAGAACACGCCAATGCTGATGGTCTGTCCAGATTTTTCCGCCTTAGTGAAGAGAACTCCCAAGGGGTCGGGTAGTTCTCCCCACATTTCAGCTGGAGGGGACACGTGTTAGACCTGGTACCATTGACGTGAGTCTCCCTTCCATTTTTTCACTGATTGCCTCCTCTGTTTTTGATATGTGTTGCTGGTTTAGATGCTTTGGGCACTGTGCCACTGCTATTCAGTGCCACAGTGCAAGTGCTCCCTATTGTAAATTGATGTATGGATTAGTGACTCCATGATTGGGTTATTTGATTTACTTGTTAGACCCTAGTATAGTGCACCATGAGTGCCCAGGGCCTTTAAATCAAATGCTGCTGGTGGGCTTGCAGCATTGATTGTGCCACCCACAGAAGCAGCTTGTAAACTGTGTCTCAGGCCTGCCATTGCAAAGCCTGTGTGCAGTCTAGTACTGCCATGTCGACTTGGTAAGTGCACCCACTTACCAGTCCCTAAACCTTCCCTTTTCTACATGTTAGCCACCCCTAAGGTAAGCCCAAGGGCAGGGTGCATTGTAAGTAAAAGGTAGGACATGCCCTGGTGTGTGTGATATGTCCTGATAGTGAATTACAGCCAATTTCGTTTTTCACTATTGCAAGGCTACCTGTCCCCATAGGCCAGAATGGGCAGTTTGAATATAACATCTTATAATCCTAACTGATCCAGGGAACATGGTAGAAAAACGAATTTAGTATGCCTGAACTCAGAATGATAAAATACATCTTTTAGTGAAGTTGGTTTTAACATTCTGTGTTTGAACATACTACTTTTAGAAAGTAGGTATTTTCTTGCCTAACCATCCAGCTGCCTCTGCTAGGTTGTGTATTGCTTGTCTGGTTTGTGAGTGACAGGGGGGTCTTGGCTCCAGCAGTCTGATGGGTCTGGGCTGGGCTGAATAGGACCCACATAGAATAGAGAGTAGGGTGGAGGAGACTTCCTTTCACTGACCTGAGCCCTCATAGAATAGAGAGTAGGGGGCGGGGATTTCCTTTCACTCCCCTGAGACCTCATAGAATAGAGAGTAGGGGGAGGAGATTTCCTTTCAGCTACCTGGGCCAGGTCTGCTCTTACACAATGCTGTCTCCACCTCCTGCCAGGAAGCTGCACAGAACTGGTTTTGGTCAGGCGCAGACACTCTCTGCCTTCAGAGAACAAATACTTTCTGGGTATAAATATTGGGGCCCAGACCCCAAGACTTTAGATCTCTTCTGGAACCTTTGCCAAGGAGAAGAACCAAGGAAGCTGCAGGAGTTTGGACTGCCCCTCTGCCAGTGTGCTGTTTGCTGGGTTGGCCTGCAGTGGTTTCTTTATTGCCAAGGAAAGGAGAAGGAACTTTTAAGGAACTTTTATCATCTTGCAGAATATTTCTCCAAGGGCTTGAACTTGTGCTTGCCTCCTGCTGAAGTCTCAGGAACAAAAGACTTCACCACCAGCTCCCCTCTGAATTTCCTTGCTGCGAATTCTGTCTGCAGAAGCCTGCGTGTCGCTGGGAGCTGG
Source organism: Calotriton arnoldi (assembly GCA_963921515.1). Taxonomy (NCBI): domain Eukaryota; kingdom Metazoa; phylum Chordata; class Amphibia; order Caudata; family Salamandridae; genus Calotriton; species Calotriton arnoldi. The sequence goes on along the minus strand of CAWUFW010005307.1, from coordinate 943,366 downwards.
GAGCTGGAAGCTGGAAGCGCGATTTAACGAGAAGAAGTGTGTCGCAGCTGTTGCCGTCGCATCGCCGGAGAAGCGTGTCGCCGCCGCAGCGGTCGCTGCCGCATCACCAGAGAAGCGTGCCTTCGTCGCAGCTGAGTACCAACGCATCATCGAGAAATGTGTTGCCACCGCCAGGGTCGCCATCGCATCACCGGAGAAGCGTGTCGCAGGGCCTGTCACGGCTCCAAAGTTACAGAGTTGGCCGCACGGCCGTCGGGCGTGCCCGCATCGTCTTCACATTGTCGCATCGCATCAAGGGCACCATCTTATCGCATCGCACCGGATCGTCACATCGCATCGAAGCTCCATCTTGCCGCATCGCAACCGGAACGCAGTACGAGAATCAACGCATCACCTCCTCTCCGGTAAGGAACAAGACGCATCCCCTCCTCTGCGCAAGCATTGAGGAGCGACGCATCGCCTCCCCCAAAGCAAGGAACCGACGCATCACCCTCCCTGCGGACCCTTTGTTTGTTTTGCGTTACGCATCCAAGGTACTTTTGTGAGAAACATGTCGCATTTATCATCAACTTCTTTAAGTCTATTTTAAGTACAGTATTGTGGATTTTTGTCGTTTGTGGTCTTGTGTTAAGTCTATATAAAGAATACTTATTTTTATAAAACCTGTGTGGTGTCCATCTGTAGTGTTTTCACTGTATTACTGTATGTGTTCACAAATGCTTTACACACTGCCTCTGAGATAAGCCTGTCTGCTCGTGCCAAGCTACCAAGGGGGTGAGCAGGGGTTATCCAGTAGTGCAATCCCCTTTCCCTGACTAGAAGCAAGGGTCCCTATTTGGTCAAAGGTGTATACCATTGCCAACTAGAGACCCCCAGTTCTAACATTGGTGAATAGCAGGAACTTTTTTTTTTTAGGTTTATGATTCAGATAACTGCTGAACACCCCAGGTATAGATGGGATGCAAGCAGTGTTTGAAGCATTGTGTGTCTGGAGAAGTGGAAACTTTTAAGTATATGTGTATGTTGTCAGCATTTATGTGAATTTTGATGCTGTTGCTAGTGAGTATAGCCCTAAGTATGAGGCTGAAGAGGTACCACAGGTGGATTTAGTGTCAACAATGTAATATCACCAGAACTAGAGGGTGTATGATAGCACTTACATTGTGTGTAATATGTTGTATAGACGCTTTCACATGAATTACAGAGTCTTTATTTAATTAGAGCAGTACAACGTCTTAGCAATCAATATCCTGCATCCTCCTTTCAGCCCTCCATCAGCAATTGCACCATCACATTCCAGGCTGTACATATAAGAAGATGCCACACACCTCCCTTTCCCTAACAAAACCTAAATAACAAATGAACATAGGCAGGCACGAATCATAACAGTAGTGCCTAAATATTAACAAATACATTTGAACAGAAACCCCCCCCAAAAAAACACGGATATTATACAAAGCCTGAGTTTGAATACATATATTAAACAAAATGTAATAGATGTCTTAGTTTTCTAATACACCTGGAGTTTCTCCTCAACGTAGATGGAGCATCGCCTTCCTTTTCCTTGCCTTTTCCGTTGGACCATCCACAGGTTTCAAAATCACTGCCACATACCTTGACAACCCTATTCAAGTTCCAAATTCTATGATCATCTGGGCCAGATTCACAAAGGGCCTCCACACTCATAGTGGAGGCAACACAGTCGAGGGGCAGTCTCTGCACTCAAGGTGGAATCTCGACAATGAGAATTCTCATTGCGGAGATTCCACCCTGAGTGCTGAAACTACCCCATGACTGCGTGGCCACAAGTGCAGAGGCCCTTTGTGAATCAGGCCCTCAGTTTTTATTGCACTGTGAAACACTTTAATGATTTTCATAGGGAAGGAATCTTTTAACATAGCATGACTCAAACTAGGTAGTTTAATTATCACAATATCCCCACACTTCACTTCAATATTCTTTGTAGCATTTCTCATATCATACCACACTTTCCTTTTCTCAATTTTCATAGCTTCACCTTCCCGCCTTGCTATCTCTTTCTCAAGAAACCTGTTAGCATCTTGAGTGTTCACACATTTGTTGTATACACAAGAGAACTCGCCCTTCTCCTCCTGAACAGTCCAAATGGAGTGGCACTGGTGGTCGAATGAGGAGTAAGCCTATTCATCCTAATCCTCATCTTCACTTCAGCTTGCCAGCACACATGATTTGCCAAAGACCTCTGAACAATCTCCTTAAAGACTCTATTGAGCCTCTCAAGCATACCTTTAATCTTTGGGTGGTAAATTCACCTCTTATGTTTAATACCTCTTTCAGAGACAAATGTTTCCATCTCCTTCGAGAACAGCTGAACACCATTATCGGTCAACACAGTCTCAAGAAAACCTTCTCTACCACAAATTTCATCCAGAAATTTTATAACGTCCTTGGACTTTACAGTATTGAGTTTAGTATGCTCCGGCCAACATGAAAACATATCCACTGCAGCTATGATATACTTGTTCACACTTATAGTCTTGACGGGAACCACGGCATCCAAGGCAATATCTTGCCAAGTCGATTTTGGTATGCTTCTAATTACCAATGGCTGCCTCTTACACATAAGTATTTTGCCACTTTTGGTGCACTCACCAGCCTTTCCACTTGGATGTCTATGGTTCACTGACAGAATATCGACTTCAAAAATATAGATGAAAAAGATATCAAGGTAAAAATATAGAATGCAAAACTATCAACTCCCTATACTTAAACAGGTAAGTACAAAAATATTGAAAAAAAATATCGATGTCAAAAATATAGTTGTACAAAATATCGCTTTTTATATATATAAAGTTAAAAATAAATATTAAATAATAAAATTAATTAAAAAAATAAATTAGATTTAATGTACATTTTAACAAATATAACATATAAACCTAATTAAAAAAGTTAAACACACATACATAATAATTAATACATATATATTTCTTTTATAACAATTAATAAACTATTAATTGTAATTTATTTTATAAATTTAAAATATATATATTCCAATAACATAAAATCTAATAAAAATCCATTCTATTATAAATTAAAACAAACTATTAAAAAATCTTTAAACTTAAATTTCCCACTACAGTCTGTGCAACAGTAGGGGAAGTGTTGGATATCAGAGGGGTAAAAATTACTATTCCCACTCCAATAAGTGCAACAGTAGGGAAAGTGTTGGATAGCGGAAGGGTAAAAATTACTATTCCCACTCCAATGAGTGCAATAGTAGGGAAAGTGTTGGATAGTGGAGGGGCAAACATTACTATTCCCACTCCAGTGAGTGCAACAGTAGGGAAAGTGTTGGATAGCAGAGGGGTAAAAATTACTATTCCCACTCCAATTAGTGCAACAGTAGGGAAAGTGTTGGATAGTGAAGGGGTAAAAATTACTATTCCCACTCCAGTGAGAGCAACAGTAGGGAAAGTGTTGGTTAGCGGAGGGATAAAATGTACTATTCCCACTCCAGACAGTGCAACAGTAGGGAAAGTGTTGGCTAGAGAGGGGTAAAAAATACTATTCCCACTCCAGGGAGTGCAACAATAGGAAAAGTGTTGGATAGCGGAGGGGTAAAAATTATTATTCCCACTCCAATGAGTGCAACAGTAGGGAAAGTGTGGATAGTAGTTCGATAAAATTTACTATTCCCACTCCAATCAGTGCAACAATAGGGAAAGTGCTGGATTGCAGAGGGGTAACAATAAATATTTCCACTCCAGTTAGATCAAAATTAAAAACAAACAAAATATTAACCCCTTCGCTGCTAGGCCTCCCCCCCCCCCGTGCTAAGCTTTTTTTGGGCTATTTGGGGTAGTTCGTGCTTAGGCCCCTGTAATTTTTTGACCACATAAGGTATCCACGCCAAATTTGTGTCCTTTTCTTCGAACATCATGGGGATTTTAAAGGTACCCAGGGTTTGTTGATTCCCCTGGAAGAGACCCAGAAATACAGCAAAAAAAGTTTTGGGGGGGGAAAAATGTGGCAAAAAAAGCGTCTGTTTTTTTCCCTCCAAATGGCATCAACAAAGGGTTTGTGGTGCTGAAATCACCATCTTCCCAGCTTTCAGGGACTGACAGACTTTTGTCAGAGGACCAAAACATTTTACAACGTTTTGGCATTTTACTGGGACATACCCTATTTTTGCTATTTTTTGTGCTTTCAACCTCCTTCCAATTAATGGTAGAAATGGGTATGAAAGCAATAATGGATCCTGGAAAGCTATACATTTCAGAAAAGCAGGCAAAATTCTGAATTCAGCAAGGGGTCATTTGTGTAGATCCTTCAAGGTTTTTGTTATAGTAACTAACAGCTTAAAGTAGGAAAAATTGAAAATGAGTTGTGCCAACGTTTTCACCTGTAACTTCTTCCAAGTATGACAGATATTTGAAAGCAATATACCGTTACATCTGCTAGACCCTTCTAGTTGTGGGGATATATAGGACTTGTAGGTTCACTAAGAACCCGAGGAACCCAGAGCCAATAACTGAGCAGTGTCTTGCAATGGTTTTTTATTGTGAACCGGGTATATAGCAATTCATTTGGGAAAATAAAAACAGTGAAAAATCAGTATGAAAGACACCTATGTATTTCTGAAATGGGAACAAAATATAGAGTTTAGAAACAGTAGCTATTTTCACATCTTCGAAATTCTGGGTACCCATACTAGCATGTGAATAATAGGACATTTTTCATAGTGACTTCTTTTTTACACATGGTCTTACATTTGGAAGGCAGAAATGCATCAAAAGTCAATAGGCAATAACAGTTGCTCTACAATTCTGTGTTCCCCTAAGTCTCCCAATAAAAATGGTACCTCACTTGTGTGGGTAGGCCTAGTGCCCGCAACAGGAAATGGACCAAAATGCAACATGGACACACCACATTTTTACAGTGAAAACTGACCCTTTTTTTGAAAAGTGCCTAGTTGTAGATTTGGAACCCTAGCTCTGCCGCCACCTAGGGAAACTTAGCAAACCTGTACATTTTTGAAAACAAGATACCCAGGGGAATCCAGGATGGGGTGACTTGTCTGGCTCTCACCAGGTTCTGTTACCCAGGATCCCCTGCAAACCTCAAACTTTGTAAAAATAAACACATTTTCCTCACATTTCTGTGATGGAAAGTTCTTGAATCTGCGTGGATCCACAAAATTCCACCCACTTCGCATTCCCCAAATTCTTCCAATAAACATGGTACCTCACTTGTATGGGAAGGCCTAGTGCCCGCGACAGGAAACGGCCCAAAACGCAACGTGGACACACCACATTTTAACAGTGAAAACTGACCCTTTTTTTGCAAAGTGCCTAGCTGTTGATTTTGAACTCTAGCTCTGCCGGCACCTAGGGAAACCTAGCAAACCTATACAATTTTTAAAACTAAACACACTGGGAAATTCAGGATGAGGTGACTTGTGTGACTCTCACCAGATTCTGCTACCCAGAATCCCTTGCAAACCTCAAACCTCGTTAAAAAAACACATTTTCCTCACATTTCTGTGATAGAAAGTTCTGGAATCTGTGTGGATCCACAAAATTCCACCCACCCCGAATTCTCCAAAGTCTTCCGATAAAAATAGTACCTCACTTGTGTGGGTAGACTTAGTGCTCATGACAGAAATATGGCTCAAAACGCAACGTGGACACACCAAATTTTTTCTGTGAAAACGGACCCTTTTTTTGCTAAGTGCCTAGCTGTAGATTTTGAACCCTAGCAATGCCGGCACCGAGGGAAACCTACAAAACCTATACATTTTTTTAAAGTAGACACCCAGGGGAATCCAAGAAGGGGTGACTTGTGTGTCTCTCCCCAGGTTCTGTTACCCAAAATCCCTTGAAATTCTCAAACTTTGTAAAAAAAAACACATTTTCCTCACATTTCTGAGTTGGGAAGCTCTGGAATCTGCTTGGATCCACAAAATTCCTCCTACCCCGCATTCCCCAAAGTCTTCCGATAAAAGTGATACCTCACTTGTGTGGGTAGGCCCAGTGCCCATGACAGGAAACAGCCCAAAACGCAACGTGGACACACCACATTTTTACAATGAAAACTGACCCTTTCTTGGCAAAGTGCCTAGCTGTAGATTTTGAACCCTAGCTCTGCCGGCACCTAGGGAAAACTAGCAAACCTATACATTTTAGAAAACTAGACACCCAGGGAAATCCAGGATGGGGTGACTTGTGTGGCTTTCACCAGGTTCTGTTATCCAGAATCCCTTGCAAACTTCCAACTTTGTAAAAAAAAACACATTTTCCTCACATTTCTGTGATTGAAAGTTCTGGAATCTGCATGGATCCACAAAATTCCACCACCCCGCATTCCCCAAAGTCTTCCAGTAAAAATGGTACCTCACTTGTGTGGGTAGGCCTAGTGCCCAAGACAGGAAACGGCCCAAAACACAACATGGGACACACCACATTTTTACAGTGAAAACTGACCCCTTTTTCCAAAGTGCCTAGCTGTAGATTTTGAACCCTATCTCTGCCAGCACGTAGGGAAACCTAGCAAACCTGTATATTTTTAACATCCTGGGGAATCTAGGATGGGGTGACTTGTGTGGCTCTCACCAGGTTCTGTTACCCAGAATCCCTTGCAAACCTCAAACTTTGTAAAAAAGAAACACATTTTCCTCACATTTCTGTGATGGAAAGTTCTGGAATCTACATTGGTCCACAAACTTCCACCCACCCCGCATTCTCCAAAGTCTCCCGATAAAAATGGTACCTCACTCATGTGGGTGAGTCAAGTACCCGTGACAGGCAAAGGCCCAAAACCTATTGTGGAGACATCAAAATTACCTATCACAAAACGACCTGGTTTTGCAACGGGGGCACCTGGGTTTTTGGCCCCGGGCTCAGCGGCCATCTAGGGAAGCCTACCAAACCTGCACATATCTGAAAACTAGACACCCTGGGGAGTCCATTGCAGTATGGCTTGAGTGGATCCCCCAACGTCTCCCTACCCAGAATCCCCTGCAAACCTCAAATTTGCAAGAATAGAGCTCTGTTCAGCACTCTCCTAAATAAGTACAATCATCCAAAATGTAGTGGATAAGTTTAACCGTCATAAGTTTTATATTTAAACACAATTTTTTTATATATATTAAGCAATGTTTCAAAGGAGGCCAATGATATCTTTTCTCAAAGTATAAATAGTCACAAGAGTCCAAAACGTTTGTGTTCAACTTGTTGGTTTATTCTTTTGGTACTCCCAGCAAGGATTTTGCCAACACGTGTTTCGTCTAATCATAGACTTTTTCAAGGCGATTGCAAGTAAGAAGTCAAGACGTTCCTGAAGTATAAGTTCTCGCATCGACGTCTTAAAATGATATCAATACGTAAGGTATCCAGAAAAGATTTTGTGCTAGATGGAGTGTTGTACGCATCCTCGTATGGCATCCAAATATCAGTCATCAAATAAAGTAACCTCGGCTAGTACCATGTTATCACATTCAAAGGATATGTATAAATATATTGAAGTGGTTTCGATGTCCTAATGACGTCTAGTATAATGGCGCAGTTCCAAGTAGAATAGTTCAGTCACAGGGAGGTTGCTGGTAGGCTTCCTCTTGTTCGAGAAATATATGTATATATCAACGTGGTTCCAGTATCCCACTGGCGCCCAGTATACAGACGCAAATCCAAGTAAAAACAGTCCCGTCTCCGGGAGGTCCCTAGTAGGCTTCCTCTCCACAAAACGTAATTCCTTATTCATCCGTAGTTAAGTTGAAAATGTGCTCCACTTGTAGGAGATCCCTGATAAGATCCCTCCCAAGCAATGAAATGTCTCAAAGCCAGAACGTGCGTCCGTGCTTCCTGCACCGAGTCACCATGTTCTGCTACCCAGAATCCCTTGCAAACCTCAAACCTCGTTAAAAAAAACACATTTTCCTCACATTTCTGTGATGGAAAGTTCTGGAATCTGCGTGGATCCACAAAATTCCACCCACCCCGCATTCTCCAAAGTCTTCCGATAAAAATAGTACCTAACTCGTGTGGGTAGACTTAGTGCCCATGACAGGAAACGGCCCAAAACACAACATGGGACACACCACATTTTTACAGTGAAAACTGACCCCTTTTTCCAAAGTGCCTAGCTGTAGATTTTGAACCTTATCTCTGCAGCACGTAGGGAAACCTAGCAAACCTATATATTTTTAACATCCTGGGGAATCCAGGATGGGGTGACTTGTGTGGCTCTCACCAGGTTCTGTTACCCAGAATCCCTTGCAAACCTCAAACTTTGTAAAAAAGAAACACATTTTCCTCACATTTCTGTGATGGAAAGTTCTGGAATCTGCATTGGTCCACAAACTTCCACCCACCCCGCATTCTCCAAAGTCTCCCGATAAAAATGGTACCTCACTCATGTGGGTGAGTCAAGTACCCGTGACAGGCAAGGGCCCAAAACCTATTGTGGAGACATCAAAATTACCTATCACAAAACGACCTGGGTTTGCAAGGGGGGGCACCTGGGTTTTTGGCCCCGGGCTCAGCGGCCATTTAGGGAAGCCTACCAAACCCACACATATCTGAAAACTAGACACCCTGGGGAGTCCATTGCAGTATGGCTTGAGTGGATCCCCCAACGTCTCCCTACCCAGAATCCCCTGCAAACCTCAAATTTGCAAGAATAGAGCTCTGTTCAGCACTCTCCTAAATAAGTACAATCATCCAAAATGTAGTGGATAAGTTTAACCGTCATAAGTTTTATATTTAAACACAATTTTTTTATATATATTAAGCAATGTTTCAAAGGAGGCCAATGATATCTTTTCTCAAAGTATAAATAGTCACAAGAGTCCAAAACGTTTGTGTTCAACTTGTTGGTTTATTCTTTTGGTACTCCCAGCAAGGATTTTGCCAACACGTGTTTCGTCTAATCATAGACTTTTTCAAGGCGATTGCAAGTAAGAAGTCAAGACGTTCCTGAAGTATAAGTTCTCGCATCGACGTCTTAAAATGATATCAATACGTAAGGTATCCAGAAAAGATTTTGTGCTAGATGGAGTGTTGTACGCATCCTCGTATGGCATCCAAATATCAGTCATCAAATAAAGTAACCTCGGCTAGTACCATGTTATCACATTCAAAGGATATGTATAAATATATTGAAGTGGTTTCGATGTCCTAATGACGTCTAGTATAATGGCGCAGTTCCAAGTAGAATAGTTCAGTCACAGGGAGGTTGCTGGTAGGCTTCCTCTTGTTCGAGAAATATATGTATATATCAACGTGGTTCCAGTATCCCACTGGCGCCCAGTATACAGACGCAAATCCAAGTAAAAACAGTCCCGTCTCCGGGAGGTCCCTAGTAGGCTTCCTCTCCACAAAACGTAATTCCTTATTCATCCGTAGTTAAGTTGAAAATGTGCTCCACTTGTAGGAGATCCCTGATAAGATCCCTCCCAAGCAATGAAATGTCTCAAAGCCAGAACGTGCGTCCGTGCTTCCTGCACCGAGTCACCATGTTCTGCTACCCAGAATCCCTTGCAAACCTCAAACCTCGTTAAAAAAACACATTTTCCTCACATTTCTGTGATGGAAAGTTCTGGAATCTGCGTGGATCCACAAAATTCCACCCACCCCGCATTCTCCAAAGTCTTCCGATAAAAATAGTACCTAACTCGTGTGGGTAGACTTAGTGCCCATGACAGGAAACGGCCCAAAACACAACATGGGACACACCACATTTTTACAGTGAAAACTGACCCCTTTTTCCAAAGTGCCTAGCTGTAGATTTTGAACCTTATCTCTGCAGCACGTAGGGAAACCTAGCAAACCTATATATTTTTAACATCCTGGGGAATCCAGGATGGGGTGACTTGTGTGGCTCTCACCAGGTTCTGTTACCCAGAATCCCTTGCAAACCTCAAACTTTGCAAAAGAAACACATTTTCCTCACATTTCTGTGATGGAAAGTTCTGGAATCTGCATTGGTCCACAAACTTCCACCCACCCTGCATTCTCCAAAGTCTCCCGATAAAAATGGTACCTCACTCATGTGGGTGAGTCAAGTACCCGTGACAGGCAAGGGCCCAAAACCTATTGTGGAGACATCAAAATTACCTATCACAAAACGACCTGGGTTTGCAAGGGGGCACCTGGGTTTTTGGCCCCGGGCTCAGCGGCCATTTAGAGAAGCCTACCAAACCCACACATATCTGAAAACTAGACACCCTGGGGTGTCCATTGCAGTATGGCTTGAGTGGATCCCCCAACGTCTCCCTACCCAGAATCCCCTGCAAACCTCAAATTTGCAAGAATAGAGCTCTGTTCAGCACTCTCCTAAATAAGTACAATCATCCAAAATGTAGTGGATAAGTTTAACCGTCATAAGTTTTATATTTAAACACAATTTTTTTATATATATTAAGCAAAGTTTCAAAGGAGGCCAATGATATCTTTTCTCAAAGTATAAATAGTCACAAGAGTCCAAAACGTTTGTGTTCAACTTGTTGGTCTATTCTTTTGGTACTCCCAGCAAGGATTTTGCCAACACGTGTTTCGTCTAATCATAGACTTTTTCAAGGCGATTGCAAGTAAGAAGTCAAGACGTTCCTGAAGTATAAGTTCTCGCATCGACGTCTTAAAATGATATCAATACGTAAGGTATCCAGAAAAGATTTTGTGCTAGATGGAGTGTTGTACGCATCCTCGTATGGCATCCAAATATCAGTCATCAAATAAAGTAACCTCGGCTAGTACCATGTTATCACATTCAAAGGATATGTATAAATATATTGAAGTGGTTTCGATGTCCTAATGACGTCTAGTATAATGGCGCAGTTCCAAGTAGAATAGTTCAGTCACAGGGAGGTTGCTGGTAGGCTTCCTCTTGTTCGAGAAATATATGTATATATCAACGTGGTTCCAGTATCCCACTGGCGCCCAGTATACAGACGCAAATCCAAGTAAAAACAGTCCCGTCTCCGGGAGGTCCCTAGTAGGCTTCCTCTCCACAAAACGTAATTCCTTATTCATCCGTAGTTAAGTTGAAAATGTGCTCCACTTGTAGGAGATCCCTGATAAGATCCCTCCCAAGCAATGAAATGTCTCAAAGCCAGAACGTGCGTCCGTGCTTCCTGCACCGAGTCACCATGTTCTGCTACCCAGAATCCCTTGCAAACCTCAAACCTCGTTAAAAAAAACACATTTTCCTCACATTTCTGTGATGGAAAGTTCTGGAATCTGCGTGGATCCACAAAATTCCACCCACCCCGCATTCTCCAAAGTCTTCCGATAAAAATAGTACCTAACTCGTGTGGGTAGACTTAGTGCCCATGACAGGAAACGGCCCAAAACACAACATGGGACACACCACATTTTTACAGTGAAAACTGACCCCTTTTTCCAAAGTGCCTAGCTGTAGATTTTGAACCTTATCTCTGCAGCACGTAGGGAAACCTAGCAAACCTATATATTTTTAACATCCTGGGGAATCCAGGATGGGGTGACTTGTGTGGCTCTCACCAGGTTCTGTTACCCAGAATCCCTTGCAAACCTCAAACTTTGCAAAAAGAAACACATTTTCCTCACATTTCTGTGATGGAAAGTTCTGGAATCTGCATTGGTCCACAAACTTCCACCCACCCTGCATTCTCCAAAGTCTCCCGATAAAAATGGTACCTCACTCATGTGGGTGAGTCAAGTACCCGTGACAGGCAAGGGCCCAAAACCTATTGTGGAGACATCAAAATTACCTATCACAAAACGACCTGGGTTTGCAAGGGGGGGCACCTGGGTTTTTGGCCCCGGGCTCAGCGGCCATTTAGGGAAGCCTACCAAACCCACACATATCTGAAAACTAGACACCCTGGGGTGTCCATTGCAGTATGGCTTGAGTGGATCCCCCAACGTCTCCCTACCCAGAATCCCCTGCAAACCTCAAATTTGCAAGAATAGAGCTCTGTTCAGCACTCTCCTAAATAAGTACAATCATCCAAAATGTAGTGGATAAGTTTAACCGTCATAAGTTTTATATTTAAACACAATTTTTTTATATATATTAAGCAAAGTTTCAAAGGAGGCCAATGATATCTTTTCTCAAAGTATAAATAGTCACAAGAGTCCAAAACGTTTGTGTTCAACTTGTTGGTCTATTCTTTTGGTACTCCCAGCAAGGATTTTGCCAACACGTGTTTCGTCTAATCATAGACTTTTTCAAGGCGATTGCAAGTAAGAAGTCAAGACGTTCCTGAAGTATAAGTTCTCGCATCGACGTCTTAAAATGATATCAATACGTAAGGTATCCAGAAAAGATTTTTGCTAGATGGAGTGTTGTCCGCATCCTCGTATGGCATCCAAATATCAGTCATCAAATAAAGTAACCTCGGCTAGGACCATGTTATCACATTCAAAGGATATGTATAAATATATTGAAGTGGTTTCGATGTCCTAATGACGTCTAGTATAATGGCGCAGTTCCAAGTAGAATAGTTCAGTCACAGGGAGGTTGCTGGTAGGCTTCCTCTTGTTCGAGAAATATATGTATATATCAACGTGGTTCCAGTATCCCACTGGCGCCCAGTATACAGACGCAAATCCAAGTAAAAACAGTCCCATCTCCGGGAGGTCCCTAGTAGGCTTCCTCTCCACAAAACGTAATTCCTTATTCATCCGTAGTTAAGTTGAAAATGTGCTCCACTTGTAGGACATCCCTGATAAGATCCCTCCCAAGCAATGAAATGTCTCAAAGCCAGAACGTGCGTCCGTGCTTCCTGCACCGAGTCACCACGTTCTGCTACCCAGAATCCCTTGCAAACCTCAAACCTCATTAAAAAAACACATTTTCCTCACATTTCTGTGATGGAAAGTTCTGGAATCTGCGTGGATGCACAAAATTCCACCCACCCCGCATTCTCCAAAGTCTTCCGATAAAAATAGTACCTCACTCGTGTGGGTAGACTTAGTGCCCATGACAGAAAAATGGCTCAAAACGCAACGTGGACACACCATATTTTTTCTGTGAAAACTGACCCTTTTTTTGCTAAGTGCCTAGCTGTAGATTTTGAACCCTAGCAATGCCCACACCGAGGAAACCTAGCAAACCTATACATTTTTTAAAACTAGACACCCAGGGAATCCAAGATGGGGTGACTTGTGTGGCTCTCCCGGGTTCTGTTACCCAAAATCCCTTGTAAACCTCAAACTTTGTAAAAAAAAAACACATTTTCCTCACATTTCTGTGATGGAAAGTTCTGGAATCTGCTTGGTTCCACCGAATTCCATCTACCCCGCATTCTACAAAGTCTTCCGATAAAAATGTTACCTCACTTGTGTGGGTAGGCCTAGTGCCCATGACAGGAAACAGCCCAAAACACAACGTGGGCACACCACATTTTTACAGTGAAAACTGACCCTTTCTTGGCAAAGTGCCTAGCTGTAGATTTTGAACCCTAGCTCTGCCCGCACCTAGGGAAACCTAGCAAACCTGTATATTATAGAAAACTAGACACCCAGGGAAATCCAGGATGGGGTGACTTGTGTGGCTTTCACAAGGTTCTGTTATCCAGAATCCCTTGCAAACCTCCAACTTTGTAAAAAAAAACACATTTTCCTCACATTTCTGTGATGGAAAGTTCTGGAATCTGCATGGTTCCACAAAATTCCACCACCCTGTATTCCCCAAAGTCTTCCAGTAAAAATGGTACCTCACTTGTGTGGGTAGGCCTAGTGCCCAAGACAGGAAACGGCCCAAAACACAACGTGGGACACACCACATTTTTACAGTGAAAACTGACCCCTTATTGCAAAGTGCCTAGCTGTAGATTTTGAACCCTATCTCTGCCAGCACGTAGGGAAACCTAGCAAACCTATATATTTTTAACATCCCGGGGAATCCAGGATGGGGTGACTTGTGTGGCTCTCACCAGGTTCTGTTACCCAGAATCCCTTGCAAACCTCAAACTTTGTATAACAAAAAAACACATTTTCCTCACATTTCTGTGATGGAAAGTTCTGGAATCTGCGTTGGTCCACAAACTTCCACTCACCCCGCATTCTTCAAAGTCTCCCGATAAAAATGGTACCTCACTCATGTGGGTGAGTCAAGTACCCGCGACAGGCAAGGGCCCAAAACCTATTGTGGAGACATCAAAATTACCTATCACAAAACGACCTGGTTTTGCAGGGGGGGGGCACCTGGGTTTTTGGCCCCGTTCTCAGCGGCCATCTAGGGAAGCCAGCCAAACCCACACATTTCTGAAAACTAGACACCCTGGGGAGTCCATTGAGGTATGGCTTACGTGGATCCCCCAACGTTTTCCTACCCAGAATCCCCTGCAAACCTCAAATTTAGCTGAGATAGCCCCACGAGCACCGAAACAATATAACTGAAACTAAGGGCCCGATTACGATGGCGGGCGGAAAATCACTCTGACTGCCGTGGTACCGGAAATTAACCGTCCGCATGTACCGCGGGAAAACCAGCGGTCTGATTAGGATGAACTGCCAGAAAAATCCCCACGAAAGACCGCCGGGACCGTGCGGTCGGTCCTGCAGCTGAAACACCCAAAACCGCCGCACGGCCAGCGGAGTGACCGCATGTTGAATTAGGATACCATTGCGGTGACAGCGGAACGATCAGCTTTTTCTGACCGTCGCAATCACAACCATTGGTGAATGGGAGAGCCGGCGGAAGGGCTGTTGCATTCCGACCGCTGCGATCACAAGCACTGATGAATGGGAGAGCCGGCGGAGAGCGGTTGTATACCCACCGCCACGCTCGCTCCGGAACAGCAATGGCGGATGACAAAAAAACACACAACAAGGCTACCAAGTGTGGCTATTAACCTGGCTCAGCCTCCAAAAACACCTAACACACCCCAATGACACATCCCCATGGCAACAAAAAAATAAAAATCCCAGGTCAACCCACACAACACGCCTGACAGGAATACACCATTTTGGCCCACCCACATAGCTGAGTATAAAACCAGCCCCTTCCCTGACCAGAATCCTTTGCACTACTCCACTACTGAAGGGCCCAACCCTACAGCACAAAGGATAGGCAAATCTGCACACATCATACCATCACAACAACACACACACCACACACATCACCACCACCACTTTCACACCTGCACCTTTAACCCATTTGCACATCACACACCTTGTCACAGAAGAAAATGCACAAATTTATTGACAATGAGTTGTCAGTGATGGTAGATGAGGTAATCAGAGTAGAACCACATTTGTTTGGAAACCTGGTCCAACAGACACCATTAGCCACCAGAATGCAAATGTGGGCAAGGATAGTCAGCAGGGTCAATGCAGTAGGGACCATCCTGTGCACCAAGAAGGAGATCATGAAGCGGTGGCATGACCTCAAGAGCAATGTGAAAGAGAAGAACAACAAGAACCATGAGCGGGCACAGAGGACTGGCGGTGGCCCTCCCATTCCACTATGAACATTCACGGTATGGGAGGAGAAGGTGCTTGGCATACTGCATCCAGAGAGTCTCACAGGAATACCCGGGGGAGTGGAGGCTGGTAAGTACCAACAAATGTCTACCATTACACTGCTATGTACTGTCTTGCACAACTACAAAGCTACACCTCCTAGGTCAAAATGCATGCATGTGCACCACACTCTCCCCAACACATGTCTCACAGTTCCAACACCCACTCCCTCTGATTCACCCCAAAGGTAGCTAGCAATATTACCATGGGGGCTGGTGTATAGGCAGCCAGTACTACAACTCCCACCATGCCCCCTTGTCCCAAAGCTCACCAGGATGGAGCACTCCCCCCATCCCACCCAGAAGCATGTGTCAGCCATTGCATTGCCCACCTTCACCTAACAGGAAGGTAGCCATCTTAACAGGGAGGGGGTGGTTGTGTTTGTGAAGCCTGCACTACAACTCCCACCAGGCCCCCTTGTCCCAAAGCTCACCAGGATGGAGCACTCCCCCACCCCACCCAGAAGCAAGCTGCAGACATTGCATTCCCCTCATCAAACTAATAGGTAGGTAGCCATCTCAACAGGGAGGGGGGGGTTGTGTTTGGGAAGCCTGCACTACAACTCCCACAGGCCCCCTTGTCCCAAAGCTCACCAGGATGGAGCACTCCTCCCACCCCTCCAACCCCCCCAGAGCAAGTGGCAGCCACTACATTCCCCTCATCAAACTAACAGGTAGGCAGCCATCTTATGCTCTCTTGTTCCACCCCTGAGCAGGATGGGGCACTCCCCACACCCACAACCATGTGTCAGCCATTGCATTGCCCACCTTCACCTAACAGGTAGGTAGCCATCTCAACAGGGAGGGGGTGGTTTTGTTTGGGAAGCCTGCACTACAACTCCCACCAGGCCCCCTTGTCCCAAAGCTCACCAGGATGGAGCACTGCCCCCTGGGGCAAGTGGCAGCCATTACATCCCCCTCATCAATCTAACAGGTAGGTAGCCATCTTATGCTCTCTTGTTCCACCCCTGAGCAGGATGGGGCACTCGCCACAACCATGTGTCAGCCATTGCATTGCCCACCTTCACCCAACAGGTAGGTAGCCATCTTAACAGGGAGGGGGTGGTTGTGTTTGGGAAGCCTGCACTACAACTCCCACCAGGCCCCCTTGTCCCAAAGCTCACCAGGATGGAGCACTGCCCCCCCCCTGGAGCAAGTAGCAGCCATTACACCCCCCTCATTAAACTAACAGGTAGGAAGCCATCTCAACGGGGGAGGTTGTGTTTGTGGGTGGGAAGCCTGCACTACAACTCCCACCATGCCCCCTTGTCCCACCCCTGAGCAGGATGGAGCACTGCCCACACCCACAACCATGTGTCAGCCATTGCATTGCCTACCTTCACCCAACAGGTAGGTAGCCATCTTAATAGGGAGGGGGTGGTTGGGTTTGGGAAACCTGCACTACAACTCCCACCAGGCCCCCTTGTCCCAAAGCACACCAGGATGGAGCACTCCCCCACCCCACCCAGAAGCAAGTGGCAGACATTGCATTCCCCTCATAAAACTAACAGGTAGGTAGCCATCTTAACAGGGAGGGTGTGGTTGTGTTTGGGAAGCTTGCACTACAACTCCCACCAGCCCCCTTGTCCCAAAGCACACCAGGATGGAGCAATCCCCCCACCCCACCCCACCAAGAAGCAAGTGGCAGACATTGCATTCCCCTCATCAAACTAACAGGTACGTAGCCATCTTAACAGGGAGGGGGTGGTTGTGTTTGGGAAGCCTGCACTACAACTCCCACCAGGCCCCCTTGTCCCAAAGCTCACCAGGATGGAGCACTCCCCCCAACCCACCCAGAAGCAAGTGGCAGCCATTGCATTCCCCTCATCAAACTAACAGGTAGGTAGCCATCTTAACAGGGAGGGGGTGGTTGTGTTTGGGAAGTCTGCACTACAACTCCCACCATGCCCCCTTGTCCCAAACCTCACCAGGATGGAGCACTGCCTCCCCCCGGATCAAGTGGCAGCCATTACATCCCCCTCATCAAACTAACAGGTAGGTAGCCATCTCAACAGGGAGGGGGTGGTTGTGTTTGGGAAGCCTGCACTACAACTCCCACCAGGCCCCCTTGTCCCAAAGCTCACCAGGATGGAGCACTCCCCACACCCACAACCATGTGACAGCAATTCCCCTCAATTGTGTCACAGTACAGGTAGGTAGATATTGCATGCACCCTGCCTTTCCTCTCAAAAAGCATGGAGCCATATGACCACACCACCCCTCACATGTCACCCAACATGGCATACATCCAATAGTCACTTCCTGTGTGCAGACAGCGAAGCGTATGTAACTGACACAGAAATGTAACGTTAAGCCAGCAAGTCACATTGTGAAGAAATTCAGGGCACAATCATGTCCAGCACTGAATGCTATGTGTAAGTGCCATGGTGACAGAGCATGAAGGCCCATATGAACACAAAACATGCATGGTCAGTTGTTTAAAGAAAGTAAAATATATGATATTACAAAGGTATGCAGAAGATTACAATGGCTAGTTCTTGCTCAGATGTAACGTCTTCATTGCAGAGCAAACCAAAAAGAAAAATCACATAAAGTTGATGGGCTGCAAGTCGGTAGATGATGACATGTCCTTGTAATCACACAATCTGTACGTGGAACATGGTATCTATTTACGTGTCACACCATGGACAAGTAATGTATGTATCTACACATCATGGCATGATGTGCAGTACCTTGCAGCCATACAAAGTGAAAACAATGTAAACTGTGTGGTGTAACACATGTAACATCTAAACATCTAACACCATGCTTGTGGGGTGCACTCTAATGACCATTTCACCTCTGTTCAACAGGAGATCAACAACTGACTGCTGCAGAAGACAACACCAACCTGCAGAGCCAGTCTCCACACTCGGAACATGGACTCTCGGATGCAGACTCCATAAGTTTCTCGGATGAGGAGCACCGACCTGGCCCGTCCAGACTGCCAGGGCGCACCACGTCCCAGGCCCCCACTGTCCCCACCACCACCACCTCAGCAACAACAACCGCGCTGACCCCTGCTGCAACGACCTGTGCGACCTCAACCACCACCACCGCTGCCTGCAACACTCGCCCTGCCTCAGTGGTTACCAACACCATCACACAATCAGAGGAGGGCAGGGAGAGTCTGCGGGTGCGTCGAGTGGCAACGCCACAGGTTTGGGACAGCAGGGCAGGTGGGAGGGCAACTGGGGGACAAAATCGACAGGACACTGGGACCGAAGCCATGGCCAACATCGCCAGAGTCCTTGGGGCCTACGAACAATCCCAGGAACACATGGGCCAGGCTCTGGAAGAATCGCGTGAGCTCCGCCTGCTGCTGAGGTCCATAGACATGCGTATGGGCCAAATTGTGGACCTCTTGGGCCAGCTTGTGGGTGTTCTGAGGGACAGACCTGTGGTCCAAACTACGGCTCAATCCCCCTCTAGTGGCCTGCAGGATGATCCCCCCAGCAGCCCAGCTGCGGCCACAGAGAGGGGTGAGCAGCAACAGGATGACTCCTCAGACACTGCTGATCCCGCAGCAGGAGCCCCCCCTGGAAAACACAAGAGGGGCTGTCCGAGAAACACCACGGGAGGATCACGTGGCAAAGCACCAGCCAAACGCAAGTCAAAAAGGCAGCCATGATAGCACCTCTGTACACCTTGACATTGACTATGTTGACTATCCTTACCCACACTGCCATGTTGATGGCAGGTGTCTGTTGGACTGTGTCACCTCATCAATGTGGTGACTACTCTATTGTCTTGTTTGCCATCACTGACAACTCATTGATTCACTTAGCACCATTTCTTGAAACATCACTTGTCTGTCACAACCACTCATTGTAAATAAACACTCTTTACACACCTCTGTCTTTGTGTCAGCCCCATGTTTATCACAATATGTACAATGTTGACTCAGAACACAATGTACCAGCAGCTCAGATCGTGACGAGGCATTGAGAGTCTGAAGGGACCTAGAGAGACACAAGAGAATGACATTTACTTGTCAGGTGTTGGCATCACAGCCAGTACACAACACTAGTCATCAAGGTACACAATCCAGCACACATCACAAGGAGAAACAATCTCAACATAGACATCATGTAGCTGGTCAGGACTACACTGTGCCACAAACATCAGCCAGCAGCACAGAGCCAAGAACAGGCAGCAGTCAAAAAGCTCCTCTCGGCCTCATCACCACCATCAAAGACAGCAGACAATGGCACTGTTGTACAATGTTACTCATACTCAAGGGAAGTAGCAGTTGATGATCTGTTGGCGCAGGTTGACACCTTCCTCCTCTACACTATCCTCGTCACTGGACATGTGTGGGCTTGCAGAGGGGGCATCTGCAGCGCATCATCGTCCAGGAGCAGGGGGATCTCCTTGCGCAAGGCTAGGTTGTGGAGCATGCAGCATGCAACAATTATCTGGCACACCTTTTGGGGAGAGTACATCAGTGGACCTCCGATGCTGTCCAGGCACCGAAACCGAGACTTCAGAAGCCCAAAAGTACGCTCCACCACACGACGTGTCCTCCCATGGGCCTCATTGTAGCTGACTTCACCCGGGGTCCTGGGATTCCGCAGTGGGCTCAGCAACCAAGGCCGGTTGGGATATGCAGAGTCACCTAGGTGTCAGATACACAGAACAATTTTGTAATATGACTGTAGCTGCGGACAGCATGTCACACATACAGCACAATACTTGACTAAGCTAACTCACCTACAAGCCACGCACGGTCAGGATGCAGATTTGCCATCATCTGTGGTACGATGCAGGTATGCAGGAGGTAGAAGTCATGGGCTGAGCCAGGGAATCTGGCACAGACATGTGAGATGATCATATCTGCCTGGCATACAACCTGCACATTAATGGAATGGAAATGCTTCCTATTCCTGTAGATGTGCTCACGTGCCTGTGGCGGAACCAGGCCAACATGGGTGCAGTCAATGGCACCAACAACATTAGGGATGTGGGAAAGGGCATAAAAATCACCCTTCACAGCTGCCAAATCCTGTCTTCGTAGAAAATGGATGTAGGTGTCCATGTATACCATCATAGCGGACAGGACATCCCGTAGCACTATGCTGAACATTGCCTGAAACATCCCACCTGCGCTGGACACCGTGTACTAGAACGAACCAGTTGCAAAGAAATGCAGGGCCACCATCACCTTACATGTTGGTGACACAGCAGTTGGATATGTCCTGCGAGGCCTCAGATGGGGCTCCAACTGAGCACATAGGTCTTGGAGGGTTTACCGATCCAAACGGAACTTACGGATGATGTCCACATCCTCCATGTCCGCCAGCAAGGTGAATGGACGATGCACATTTGGTCGCCTCCTACATAAGATAAAAGGGGACACTTGTCAATTCAATTCCCCTATGAGATGTGTCCAACATCTTACATCTTGAATGACACAGCACCAACAATTACTGGCCTGAAACAACAGCTTACAGCACAAGTCACATGCAGAGACAACTTGACCCCAAGTAGTTTTACACGTGATCAGTATGTACAGACTGAGTACACCCGAGACAGATTCAGACTATGTGAATGTAAAATGGGACATTCCGACATCTTGTGTCACCAGCCCTGAGAGTACTTGACACAGCACATGTCTGAAACAGCAACACTGCTGTCTCCTACGTAGCTGCTGTACCTGCCACACCTTCTTGCGTGAGTCGGAGAGGGCACACATTAACAACACAATGAGCACAGTGTATGCATAAAGATCAAGTATCAACATGTGTTCAGCAATCGACACAGTGAAGTAGGCACATTAAGTAGTCAGTCCATCATTACTGTGTGTTGCTTAGCCATCTCATACATTGACATGTTTCCATATTTGAGAGTCCATCACACAACAGATCTGTGTACATGCACAACAACATCATCAGTGACATGTGAGGGACTGCATGCCAATGCATGTACTCCAGTGCACTGACATGGCATGTGTAGACATCAGTGAGTAGAATGTCACACTAGCATTCAATTTAACAATCTGGTGGCATGATTCATTGTAAGTGTGGAGTGTTCAACAATGAGAACTGGCCATTGCCATTGCTACAGCATGATGTGTCCATAGGTGCCCTAAGCGTGCACCGCCACCGCAATCACGGTCATTGGCACCAATAGAAAACTGACAAATCGCGGTAGCGACCGCCTGGGCCCCGTGGTGTGACACCGCCAATGCCCATGCCCATTCAGCCAATGGGAACTGCAATAGCGCTAGTGGAATACACTTTTGAAAATCGCGGTAGGCGTGCTCCGCTACCACGGGGCCGGTCATTGGATACAATTCTAAGATGCACGATTGCGGTAGCGACCGCCTGGGCCCCACGGTGTGACACCGCCAATGCCCATGCCCATTCAGCCAATGGGAACCGCAATCGCGCTAGTGGAATACACTTTTGAAAATTGCAGTAGGCGTGCTCCGCTACTGCGAGGCCGGTCATTGGATACAATTGTAAGATGCACGGTTGCGGTAGCGACTGCCTGGGCCCCGCGGTGTGACACCGCCAATGCCCATGCCCATTCAGCCAATGGGAACCGCAATCGCGCTAGTGGAATACACTTTTGAAAATCGCGGTAGGCGTGCACCGCCACCGCGGGCTAGTCATTGGTTATATTTGAAAAAAGCTGACCTGGAACACCAATTGCAGCAGCTGAGTACCACTGACACAACCCCAGGGGGCTATATATATATGTCTGTGAGAGAGCCACACATTTCCACTGCATCCAGACACTGCTGCCTGCCATTCTTCATCCCCAACTGCTGCTCTTCCTGTCTCCTGGACCCAGTGATGGCGAGAACTGAGAACATCAGGGCCCGTCCCTTCACCACAGAGGAGCTGGAGGTCCTGGTGGACGAGGTGCTTACACACTACGGGAGGCTATATGATGCTCCTGATGTAATGGTAAGTGTTTCAGAGTGAAATTTGGAGAGTGCAAAGAGTGCTCACATGATGTTGCTCTGCTGTAGTATGTGCCTGTGAGTGCAAGTTTGCGTGATACACTGCCTAGCATGCTGACTTCATGTCAATGGGGTGTGTAGCCTTATTACCACAGATCCATGGCTGCATTGAACACCATGAACATGAAGTGTCTTTGCAGCCATACAGTAACACTGCTGGTTTGGAAAGTGGAAGTCAGAACAAACATTGCCTGTGCTAATGGATGTCAGAGTCCATTCGCCTTTCTCATGCTCATTCAGGACATTACAAATGTGTTTCGTCCAGAGGGTACTGAAGGATGTGTGTACACTTTTCATATTGTCACCATGGATATCTGAGCATTATGCACAAGATTGAAATGCCTGAGGGTGACACTCTTGGTGGAAAATCGCCTATGACACATCAGAGTGATGTACTTCTGAAACATCCTCCTTCCATTGATTTCATGATGTGTACTGACTCGCATGTGTAGGCACTGTTTGACCTCTCTTATTGTACATGCATGTAATTGTTCAGATGGGCCAGGTTTAACCTCAGTGTGAGTCCCCCTGGCCTGCACAGATACTGCCCAATTTGACAGGGACCCATCAGTAAATGGACAGAGTGAGACATATGTGTTGTCTGCCACCCTGTTTCTCAATGAGCTATCTTAGGCCTGATGATTGCACAAGACAGAGCTTGTGAGAAGGGTGTGAGAATGTAAGATCATGTCCCTAGATGTGACATCCACGACACAGTGAGCCACTCACAGGCCAAGGACATTGAGGGATGTGTAGTGTTGGACACAGTGAGTCTTTGGTATCGCTTTGTTCGCCCTAAGTTGGCAGGGTATGCCCAGACGTGGGTCCCTTGCTCACTTTGCCACTGGATTCAAGCTAGCCTGGCTGATGACGGCTGAATAGCCAGAAACCGGTCCCAGGATGCTTTTTTCCGGTCCAGGGAAGACATGGCTTGGCAGTTCGGGCTGGACTGTTCCCATGAGGCACAGGGTCAGACTGATTTGCATATGGCCATGTCTGAACTGGGCTGGTGGAGTGAGCTAAAGAATGATGATGGATTAAACCCAGATCAGTTGACTGGGGGTGAGTGTTTGATTAGCTCAAGCGCTCCGTCCATCATCCCCTTTGGTATCGCTTTGTTCGCCCTAAGTTGGCAGGGTATGCCCAGACGTGGGTCCCTTGCTCACTTTGCCACTGGATTCAAGCTAGCCTGGCTGATGATGGCTGAATAGCCAGAAACCAGTCCCAGGATGCTTGTTTCCGGTCCAGGGAAGACATGGCTTGGCAGTTCGGGCTGGACTGTTCCCATGAGGCACAGGGTCAGACTGATTTGCATATGGCCATGTCTGAACTGGGGTGGTGGAGTGAGCTAAAGAATGATGATGGATTAAACCCAGATCAGTTGACTGGGGGTGAGTGTTTGATTAGCTCAAGCGCTCCGTCCATCATCCCCTTTGGTATCACTTTGTTTGCCCTAAGTTGGCAGGGTATGCCCAGACGTGGGTCCCTTGCTCACTTTGCCACTGGATTCAAGCTAGCCTGGCTGATGACGGCTGAATAGCCAGAAACCGGTCCCAGGATGCTTGTTTCCGATCCAGGGAAGACATGGCTTGGCAGTTCGGGCTGGACTGTTCCCATGAGGCACAGGGTCAGACTGATTTGCATATGGCCATGTCTGAACTGGGGTGGTGGAGTGAGCTAAAGAATGATGATGGATTAAACCCAGATCAGTTGACTGGGGGTGAGTGTTTGATTAGCTCAAGCGCTCCGTCCATCATCCCCTTTGGTATCGCTTTGTTCGCCCTAAGTTGGCAGGGTATGCCCAGACGTGGGTCCCTTGCTCACTTTGCCACTGGATTCAAGCTAGCCTGGCTGATGATGGCTGAATAGCCAGAAACCGGTCCCAGGATGCTTGTTTCCGGTCCAGGGAAGACATGGCTTGGCAGTTCGGGCTGGACTGTTCCCATGAGGCACAGGCTCAGACTGATTTGCATATGGCCATTTATGAACTGGGGTGGTGGAGTGAGCTAAAGAATGATGATGGATTAAACCCAGATCAGTTGACTGGGGGTGAGTGTTTGATTAGCTCAAACGCTCCGTCCATCATCCCCTTTGGTATCGCTTTGTTTGCCCTAAGTTGGCAAGGTATGCCCAGACGTGGGTCCCTTGCCCACTTTGCCACTGGGTTCAAGCTAGCCTGGCTGATGATGGCTGAATAGCCAGAAACCGGTCCCAGGATGCTTGTTTCCGGTCCAGGGAAGACATGGCTTGGCAGTTCGGGCTGGACTGTTCCCATGAGGCACAGGGTCAGACTGATTTGCATATGGCCATGTCTGAACTGGGGTGGTGGAGTGAGCTAAAGAATGATGATGGATTAAACCCAGATCAGTTGACTGGGGGTGAGTGTTTGATTAGCTCAAGCGCTCCGTCCATCATCCCCTTTGGTATCACTTTGTTCGCCCTAAGTTGGCAGGGTATGCCCAGATGTGGGTCCCTTGCTCACTTTGCCACTGGATTCAAGCTAGCCTGGCTGATGACGGCTATATAGCCAGAAACCGGTCCCAGGATGCTTGTTTCCGGTCCAGGGAAGACATGGCTTGGCAGTTCGGGCTGGACTGTTCCCATGAGGCACAGGGTCAGACTGATTTGCATATGGCCATGTCTGAACTGGGGTGGTGGAGTGAGCTAAAGAATGATGATGGATTAAACCCAGATCAGTTGACTGGGGGTGAGTGTTTGATTAGCTTAAGCGCTCCGTCCATCATCCCCTTTGGTATCGCTTTGTTTGCCCTAAGTTGGCAGGGTATGCCCAGATGTGGGTCCCTTGCCCACTTTGCCACTGGATTCAAGCTAGCCTGGCTGATGACGGCTGAATAGCCAGAAACCGGTCCCAGGATGCTTGTTTCCGGTCCAGGGAAGACATGGCTTGGCAGTTCGGGCTGGACTGTTCCCATGAGAAACAGGGTCAGACTGATTTGCATATGGCCATGTCTGAACTGGGGTGGTGAAGTGAGCTAAAGAATGATGATGGATTAAACCCAGATCAGTTGACTGGGGGTGAGTGTTTGATTAGCTCAAGCGCTCCGTCCATCATCCCCTTTGGTATCGCTTTGTTCGCCCTAAGTTGGCAGGGTATGCCCAGACGTGGGTCCCTTGCTCACTTTGCCACTGGATTCAAGCTAGCCTGGCTGATGACGGCTGAATAGCCAGAAACCGGTCCCAGGATGCTTGTTTCCGGTCCAGGGAAGACATGGCTTGGCAGTTCGGGCTGGACTGTTCCCATGAGGCACAGGGTCAGACTGATTTGCATATGGCCATGTCTGAACTGGGGTGGTGGAGTGAGCTAAAGAATGATGATGGATTAAACCCAGATCAGTTGACTGGGGGTGAGTGTTTGATTAGCTCAAGCGCTCCGTTCATCATCCCCTTTGCTATCGCTTTGTTCGCCCTAAGTTGGCAGGGTATGCCCAGACTTGGGTCCCTTGCTCACTTTGCCACTGGATTCAAGCAAGCCTGGCTGATGACGGCTGAATAGCCAGAAACTGGTCCCAGGATGCTTGTTTCCGGTCCAGAGAAGACATGGCTTGGCAGTTCGGGCTGGACTGTTCCCATGAGGCACAGGGTCAGACTGATTTGCATATGGCCATGTCTGAACTGGGGTGGTGGAGTGAGCTAAAGAATGATGATGGATTAAACCCAGATCAGTTGACTGGGGGTGAGTGTTTGATTAGCTCAAGCGCTCCGTCCATCATCCCCTTTGGTATCGCTTTGTTTGCCCTAAGTTGGCAGGGTATGCCCAGACGTGGGTCCCTTGCTCACTTTGCCACTGGATTCAAGCTAGCCTGGCTGATGACGGCTGAATAGCCTGAAACCGGTCCCAGGATGCTTGTTTCCGGTCCAGGGAAGACATGGCTTGGCAGTTCGGGCTGGACTGTTCCCATGATTCACAGGGTCAGACTGATTTGCATATGGCCATGTCTGAACTGGGGTGGTGCAGTGAGCTAAAGAATGATGATGGATTAAACCCAGATCAGTTGACTGGGGGTGAGTGTTTGATTAGCTCAAGCGCTCCGTCCATCATCCCCTTTGGTATCGCTTTGTTTGCCCTAAGTTGGCAGGGTATGCCCAGACGTGGGTCCCTTGCCCACTTTGCCACTGGATTCAAGCTAGCCTGCCTGATGACGGCTGAATAGCCAGAAACCGGTCCCAGGATGCTTGTTTCCGGTCCAGGGAAGACATGGCTTGGCAGTTCGGGCTGGACTGTTCCCATGAGGCACAGGGTCAGACTGATTTGCATATGGCCATGTCTGAACTGGGGTGGTGGAGTGAGCTAAAGAATGATGATGGATTAAACCCAGATCAGTTGACTGGGGGTGAGTGTTTGATTAGCTCAAGCGCTCCTTCCATCATCCCCTTTGGTATCACTTTGTTCGCCCTAAGTTGGCAAGGTATGCCCAGATGTGGGTCCCTTGCTCACTTTGCCACTGGATTCAAGCTAGCCTGGCTGATGACGACTGAATAGCCAGAAACCGGTCTCAGGATGCTTGTTTCCGGTCCAGGGAAGACATGGCTTGGCAGTTCGGGCTGGACTGTTCCCATGAGGCACAGGGTCAGATTGATTTGCATAATGCCATGTCTGAACTGGGGTGGTGGAGTGAGCTAAAGAATGATGATGGATTAAACCCAGATCAGTTGACTGGGGGTGAGTGTTTGATTAGCTCAAGCGCTCCGTCCATCATCCCCTTTGGTATCGCTTTGTTTGCCCTAAGTTGGCAGGGTATGCCCAGACGTGGGTCCCTTGCCCACTTTGCCACTGGATTCAAGCTAGCCTGGCTGATGTCGGCTGAATAGCCAGAAACCGGTCCCAGGATGCTTGTTTCCGGTCCAGGGAAGACATGGCTTGGCAGTTCGGGCTGGACTGTTCCCATGAGGCACAGGGTCAGACTGATTTGCATATGGCCATGTCTGAACTGGGGTGGTGGAGTGAGCTAAAGAATGATGATGGATTAAACCCAGATCAGTTGACTGGGGGTGAGTGTTTGATTAGCTCAAGCACTCCGTCCATCATCCCCTTTGGTATCGCACAGTGAGTCTTCCCCAACACATCATTTCCAACATGATGTATGTCTTGCTCCCTCACATACTGCATCACAGATGAGGGCCTTCTTCACATTGCTTTGTGTGCTGCCATTCTGCATGTGTACAAGATGGCCAGGTCCTGTGTCCATCCTCATATCTAAATGTATTTCAATCAGATTATCTGATGCAAATGTACTACGTGTCATACTGTATGGCCTCTGCTCAAGGTTTCTGTACAGCTGTGCTAAGTGTTTGCATGCTCCTGTACTGAGACACAGTGGAACATGACCCAGTGTCCCTGAAACTTCCTCTTCTTGTTTCCCATGCCTGCAGCTTAAAGTCCACCAGCGTAAGGCCTTATGGAGGGCCATTGCACGCAAGGTGCGGGCTCTGGGTGTCTCCAACCGACGGCACACACACTGTCACAAGAGGTGGGATGACATCTGCCAGCTGAGCAAAAACATGGCAGAGATGACACTGGGGCTGCTCCCTTGGACTGGAAGGATGTCGCGCAGGAGCATGACACCACTAATTGCCCGCATCTTGGCTGTGACACAGCCAGAGCTGGATGGTCATTTGAGGGCCCATCAGCAGCAAGTGGGGGGTGAGTATTCTACGAAGGGTGACTTTGGGTGTGAGTGACGGCATGTATCTCAACCCTGCGCCAGTGTTGAGCTCTGTGATGTTTCTAGTGTGATGCAATGGCTTGTGAGTGGCCTCTGTGTTGAGTGCAGCTGCCATGCATTTTTGCTACATGTACTTTCTCATGTGTTTAAAATAATGGCCCTTGACATTGCAAGATGAGATGTGGCCTCATGCCATCTGCTGCATTATGGGTGTCATAGACATCACCGGGGAGTGAACAGCTGTGTTCCTCATCTTGGTGTGCTTTCGTCGATGTGTGCAGTGCCTGACTTTGAAATTGTGAGAACTACACATCTGACAACAATGTGCAAGGGTCGTTGCGCTTCAAAGCACAACATGGGGACATCAGTAGCTCATGGCCATAGTATAAGGACATTCTGGAGTCAGTATCTGTGTTGTCCCCTTAAAGTGACTCCGTATGTGACTGTGACAACATGTTGAGATGTACATCTATCTCACCTACAGGCACGTAGGTATGCTTACAGGAATCAGTATGTCAGGTAACAAGGAGGCACGGGCCAGCTATTTGGCAAAGTGAACGTCACATGGGACATTAATGCCAACTATGCATGTTTCCATGCATCTGCAGACTTTTGCATAAAGCTTGCACATGCAGACTGCACAGGGTGGTGTGCAACATGGGGGTATCATATTCTAGTTTTTTGCTTTGGTTGCATATGATGTTTGTGAGTAGGGCACTATACTGAACACACGTCTCTGTATTTTGAAGAATCTACCGAGGGCACAGAAGGACAGGGGACGGACACCAGTGGTGAGGCATCTGGCACGACTGCTACACATGAGCTCACTGACACTGATGTGACCAGCGCCTCGGAGGGGGACAGGAGTGTCCTGGAAGAATCACGCCCAGAAACACCAACCTCAACATCATCTGACTCTAGCGGTGACTCCTCGATGTTGGCGGGCACAGGGAGTTGGAAATCTGCCTCTTCTTCCACCACACATTGTCCTGTGCCCACCCTCCCGGCTGCTACCACTAGTGCTGCCCGTTCCCGCAGCAGTAAGAAGGGTAGAGTGTCCTTCCCCCAGGCACCGCTGCCCCTGCCCCTGTCTCCCCTGCTGCCTTCAGTGTTGAGGCGGTGGACCTTTTTACGCCAGCTGTGTGTGGGTCAGACTACTCTCCTGAATGCCTTCCAGGATCATGACATGAAGTTGGCACAGGTAGTTGCCTTCATGGAGGGCATTCATTCTGACGTGGGTGGGCTGCACAGAACTGTCCAGTCTTTGTCCTCCACAGTAACGGCAGCCATTCAGCTGTCACAGGCTCAGAGTCCAGCTCCAGTCCCTTCGGCAACCAACTTGCCAGTGGCAACATCTGACAAGAGTGACCACACACCACAGCCCTCAGGCTCCAAGTACTCAACACGCAGCACACAACAGCAGCACTCCAAGCAGCCTAGAGCACAGACACCATCCCCCAAACCAAAAACAGGTAGTATGGGAGAACAAGGGTACCCCGAAAGGTGAACCTGGGGTTAATGTATGTTTAGAAAGAACAATGGTTCAGGGTTGGCCTCAATGGGTCCAGAGCAAGAAAGTAAAATCCCCAAGGGGACAGTGGGAATTCAATTTATACTGGACAATTAATCGTCATGGGAGCAAGAAGGTAGGGAAACATATGTAGTGTAAAATAGACGGTTTATTTTACACAAGTATGAATTTTGTACTCAAAGTAATAGTCAGGTGCTCATATAAAGTAAAAGGTGGGTAATGTGACAAAGTGAGAGTGAACTAAAAACATAACATCAGATTGACAACAAAATTGGAACTCCACATGAGTATATACAATGGAAGGGGTTCCTGTTGTAAGGGTCGACGGTGTTTTGATCTTTTAGGTACTTAAGATCATCTTCAGGACATGTAGTGAGCAGTCTGAAATCTCAATAGGGTGTCACTATCCAGGAAGAGAGCGGGGCCATAGCCACTTTAGCAATGCAGGTGGGCCTCTTGCGTAGGGAGGCTGTATTGACTGAGGTAACGTCCAGGGTGGCGTCAGGGTAGAGCTACTTCATAGCCGGGGGTGGCGTTTAAGCTGGAAACATTCAAGGGTTGTTCGCAGGTATGAGTTATTCGTGCCTGATTATCTGGTGCAGGATGAAGTCGTGGCTACTTCCAGCCGGGGGTAGAGTTTGATGTTGAGTCTCGGTTAATCGGATTACGGTTGCTGCACGAAGGGTTGGCACTCCTAGGGGCCGGCGCGCAGTCCCGGTGTTCCACTAATACACTTGTGTTAATCTGTGGAGAGAACCTAGACGTGGAACACGTGGGCATGATGAGTGCATGTACACAATTGGAGTTGCTTGTCCGTGTCCGAAATTGATTCAGAGTACCGGAGCACAGTTAAACACCATCCTGGCCGGCGCGCTGCAGTCGATGCACCTGTCGCTACAGGTTAACACAAGTGTATTAGTGGAACGCCGAGGACTGCGCGCTGGCCCCTAGGAGTGCCAACCCTTCGTCCAGCAAACGTAATCTGATTAACCCAGACTCAACATCAAACGCTACCCCCGGCTGGAAGTAGCCCCAACTTCATCCTGCACCAGATAATCAGGCACGAATAACTCATACCTGCGAACAACCCTTGAATGTTTCCAGCTTAAACGCCACCCCCGGCTGGAAGTAGCTCTACCCTGACGCCACCCTGGAAGTTACCTCAGTCAATACAGCCTCCCTATGCAAGAGGCCCACCTGCATTGCTGAAGTGGCTACGGCCCGCTCTCTTCCTGGATAGTGACACCCTATTGAGATTTCAGACTGCTCACTACATGTCCTGAAGATGATCTTAAGTACCTAAAAGATTGAAACGCCATCGACCCTTACAACAGGAACCCCTTCCATTGTATATAATCATGTGGAGCTCCAATTTTGTTGTCAATGTGATGTTATGTTTTTAGTTCACTCTCACTTTGTCACATTACGCACCTTTCACTTTATGTGAGCACCTAACTATTACTTTGAGTACAAAATTCATACTTGTGTAAAATAAACCGTCTATTTTACACTACATATGTTTCCCTACCTTCTTGCTCCCATGACGATTAATTGTCCAGTATAAATTGAATTCCCACTGTCCCCTTGGGGATTTTACTTTCTTGCTCTGGACCCATTGAGGCCATTCCTGAACCAGTGTTCTTTCTAAACACCAAACCAAAAACAGGCACACAGGAGCGCAAAGGCAAAAGCCCTTCTGGTGACACTCAGGGGCATCAGGCCAAGAAGCAGGCCTCAGGCTCACATGCATCCAAATCTCCCCATTCAAGGACACTCCCGTCCCCAAACCTGCTCCCAAAGGCAAATAAACAGTTGCCCTGCCTGCTGTGAAGCTGGTGCCTGCAAAGAGTCCGCACAAACAGCTCTCTAAGGCAGATTCACCCACAACCTCAACTCCCACCCACACCCCTGTGAAGCTGGGACAGGAGAGCAATGTGGGGGGTTCACCTGGTCAACAGGGGATGGAGGGGAAAAGGCAAGGCCAGCCCAAGCGTAACACCAGATCCAGCAAATCCCCACAGAGAAAGCCACCTGCACCTGATACACCTTTGGTTGAGAGTGAGGCTGTTGTGCCCGCCCCACTTCCCACTCCTACCAAGACAATTCTTACCTATTGAATCCCCAAGAAGTGGAAAGGCAGCCTTCCACATTCTCCCTCATACACTGTGCCTCATGGCAGCATGTCTCTGCCTCCCCGTGCCACCATGCCACCCGGTCCAATCAGCCCTCCGGCTCACAAAGTCACTGATGCCTCTATCTCAGCTGGTCCTCTCTCTCCCAGGTCCAGTCCTCCAACTGGCCCCGACAATCAGCCACCTCCCAGTTCAACTGACAGCCAAGTGTGAGGCAAAGTCCCCCTCCCAAACCCATCGCTCCCACACCGGTGCCTGGACTGCCCATTTGTTTCCCCAGAGCTGTGCTGATTCCCATGGCAGTGTACGGTGTTACCCATTCCCTGTTCAGTTCCTCATGCACACATGTACATACTTTGAACTATAGACTGGCCACTGCCCTTGCTGTTTGTCACTTTGGATGCCCATTCCCTGTGCAGGTTCTCATGCACACATGTACATACTTTGAACTATGGATTGGCCACTGGCCTTGCTGTTTGTCACTTTGGATGCCCATTCCCAGTGCAGGTTCTCATGCACACATGTACATACTTTGAACTATGGACTGGCCACTGGCCTTGCTGTTTGTCACTTTGGATGCCCATTCCCTGTGCGGGTTCTCATGCACACATGTACATACTTTGAACTATTGACTGGCCACTGGCCTTGCTGTTTGTCACTTTGGATGCCCATTCCCTGTACAGGTTCTCACGCACACATGTACATACTTTGAACTATGGACTGGCCAATGGCCTTGTTGTTTGTCACTATGGATGCCCATTCCCTGTGCAGGTTCTCATGCACACATGTACATACTTTGAATTATGGACTTGCCAATGGCCTTGCTGTTTTCTACTTTTGGTGCCTATCTGAGTAATATGTAATAAAGACAGTTACTCCTGTTGTCTGCTTTGTCTGTGTCCTTGCTAATTAAGAGGTTTTATGTATGGGTATGGTTTCGTGTGACACATGCTCTGTATGCCACTTCAACATTGCCAATTGGTTGTTTTACTTTTTCAGAGTTTGGCAGAGGTGACAGGCACTTTAGTTCTTCAAGACTGTGAGGCCTGAGGGTGCAATGATGGTTGTTTGTGATGATCTCCTCTTATCCTAATCACTCTATGGTCAGGTTTGCTACATTGTACACATGTCATGTTATGATGCAATACCACAACAGAGGTGATTTCTATCCACAGGATTACTTGCGGGCTGGCCATGGTCCATCATATCTGTGTGATCTTTCTTGATGTGTGAACAGCAGTGTTGATGTGTGGTCATCTTGTGTAGGCCTGTCTTCCTAGTCACACAGGGTACATTTGAATATGTGAACTTCAGTGGTCATACAGTGTGAATGGGCTGTCATTGTCAGTAGTGTTGATGTGTGTGTGCCCCTGCAATGCCAACTGCATACATGTATGATCCAGGTAATGGGTGCCTGTTTGTTTCAATTGTCTGCCATGTGCTTCAGATTGTGGGCACATGTAGGAGTTGTAGGTTGTGCACTGTGCAGTGTGTTGGTGTGTCCTTGC
Source organism: Calotriton arnoldi (assembly GCA_963921515.1). NCBI lineage: Eukaryota > Metazoa > Chordata > Amphibia > Caudata > Salamandridae > Calotriton > Calotriton arnoldi. The sequence continues at coordinate 910,057 of CAWUFW010005307.1, read as the reverse complement.
ACTCCTGGGGGACACCTACTTGTTGTCGCTGCCAGTTGTGAGTATGCAGTGTGTGTGCCTGCCAAGTCTGTGTTGTGTTTTGTTGATCAGCCATGTGTCTTGTTACTGTTTGTGCTCACTGTGCAGACCTGCTCAGCCAAACTGACATTATTTGTGTTTTCTCATGCATTGCCGTCACTTGACCCATTTTTGGCTCCAGTATGGTATGTGGTATGTGGAGTCATGCCATCCCCTATATGTGCTTCTGATGCCTACACATTGTGAGTAACTCCTCTATGTGTTTGTGTACTGTTCACTCCTCACCTGTCCACTACTGACGTACACACCACTTCAATCTCATGTCTTCCACCCCATGGCTTGCCAGTGTGTGAGCCTCCCCACCACTTCATAGTGTGACACTATGCTGTGTGAGGCTGAAATGTGTACAGGACCAATGTTTTCTTCAACTGTTTTGCAGTCATGGTTGCTCATGTGCCGTGCATATGTTTAAGCAGCACAGTCCTCTAGTCATGTTGTTTGCCCCTGGGTTTCCCTTAGTTGTGCATCTGTGGGTGATGGTTAAGCTGTATGTGTGTTTGCTGAGGTACTGCTACCCTTCCTGAGTGTGATGTTATGTGTGTGCTGTGATGATTTGTGTTGTGGGAGTTCATGGTGTGGCACTCAGATATATGTGCTACTGGTTTGGTTGGTGTGCACACAATGCTTGATGTGCTTGCAGTGCTGTCAGTATGTGTTGCCTTGTACTTTCCTGGTGTACATCCACCTGATGTCCAGCTGAGTTTGCTATGTGATGGATTGGTATGTGCATCTGTTGTGTTTTTGTTGTGGATGTATGCAGTGTTTGGCCTATGTTGGCTCTTTCTACTGACAGATGCTATGTGTGTGTGATGTTCTATTTGCATGAGATTGTGTGTGAGTAGTTGTTGCTGTGTGATACATGCAGATGTGTGTTGCAAGTGTAGTGTGCATTACTTGTGTGTCTGGCACATGCAACAAGGTGGATTCTTGTTCCTGAGCTTGTTTTGAGTGCACATTGGTGGTTTCTCCTCCTATTTTTAACCTGTCACTTGTCAGGATTGTGCATGTGCATGCTTGTCGTTCACTGTGACACCATGTTCACTTGATGAGTGGTGTTGTGTCTCAGTCTGTGTCAGCTGATTGTCCCATTGATCCCAGTTATTGTTCATGTTTGTTTTTGGATGATGCAATTCTTGTTTGTGTTGGGGTATGGTGTCTGGGCATTGGCCCTGAGTGACAATATTGTGTACTCCTGTTCTGTCTGTGGTCACATTGCCTTTCCACTATTTGGCTACACATGTCTGGGCTTGTTGGACTTCTGTGGATGTTGTTTGTGAGCTTTGTGTTTGGCTATTGTTTTTGTGTCAGCATTGGTTGCGTCATCCCTGAGTGCGAGTGTGAAATTTGTGGATGCACCATAGGGAGTGTGATTGGTTGTCATTGGACTCACAGGACACCATTCTGTGTGTTTTTCACAGGTGTTGTGTGCTGCAGGTGTGAGGTGGGTAGAGGAGCGGTATGTGTAAAGGTCCTACTTGTGTTTGACAGTCAAGTAGTGTGACAATGAGCCATGTGTGTTGTGCTGATGACATACACATGTCAAGTAAGTGGAGACAGATGTGTGGCTGGTCACCGTATGACTTCAGACACTTCCTATCATTCCTGTGCCTATGCATGGCCTGCCTTGATGTCTCCCTGAGTTGTTGCACAGAGGTCACTTTGGCTTAATTTCACTCACTGTGCCAGCCATGTCTGATTTGATGGCCTAAGGGTGGTGTGATATGTTCCTTCTATTGCATGTGATGTACAGATGCTATGTGGCTTGCTCCATGGTTTTCCAGCACTGTTCACTTCACTTTTGGCTGGCCCATTTATTGTCCTCCGTTGCTGCTGGCCTATGGTATGGGTATGTGGCTGGGTGTCAGTGTGGGGTGTTTGTGAGTGACTTGACAGGCAGTGTGAAGAGTTCATTGGATGCTCATAGGCAGTGTGAGTCTTCATTTTGTGATCATACTCAGTTAGCTTCACAGGAGTGGAAGGTTGGTGTGAGGAGGAGGGTTGTCCAGCCCCTGAGCTTCTCTGCAGGGTGTTCCTCTTCACCCCCACCTTCCCAGTCAATCTCCCTTGTCCTTTGATGTGTGAGGTGCAAGGTCTGGCTACACCTGGCAGACTAATTGTGCAGGGGGGGCACAGAAGGAGCACACAGAATGTTCCCAAATGGGTGTGGGAAGGGTGAAGGTGGAGCCCTGTGAATCTTTGCGGACTGCCCATGCCTGGCGAAGGCCCTGCCTACCACATTGTGCACAGGTTTTCCCACGTCTTCACCGCTTCAGTGACGTGACCGGGACATTGCTGTGATTTCGCGGTTGATGGGTGACCCGGATGCGGAGGGGTTAGTTTCTGGCAGGTGGGAGATGTGTGGGTACACTGGGGGATGTGTTCCTGTCCCCACCAGAGTGTCTGATGTGGACAGGAACCGTGTGTCGGCGCAAGAGTTGTGTGTTGTGGTTGTGTGCGGAGATGTGTATTTGTGTACCTGCGGCGCTGTCCGCGACGGTGCATTATTTGCTGGTAGTGGATGAGGTACAGCACCGGAAGGACTTGGAGAGCTGGATCCATTGCAATCAGGACCTGGTGGAGGGGACCGGGAGTCTGGTTTCGTGCTCCGCTGTCGTGGTTCCGCTGTCTCTGGGTGGGTGGATTCTCCGCTGCAGTGTGATGGGCTGCTTGCAGCATCGTGATTTGTACGGCGGATGGAACGTCATTCCGCACGGTGGTGAGTCTCTATTGGCACCCTCCGCCGCGGTGGCGGGCGCAAAAATCTGGTGGTTCACCTGACTCCGCAGCGGACGGAAAATGGGCTGTTTGCCCATCGTAATATGGCGGGCGGGAGGACCGCTGCTGGAGTGCGGAAAAGGGCATTTTCCACGACCGCCAGCACCGCGGATGTGCCTCCTCCCGCCATCGTAATCAGCCCCTAAGTTTCAGTTTCATTTTTAATGCAATGACCTCAACGCGCCATGCGCGCGATCATCATTGTATTGAAAATGCAAAACGGCCTCGGAAGGTTGGGGAAGCTCTTCTGCAACCTCCCGAGGCCAACAAAAAAAAAAGGAAATTCCTCTGCTGTCTGCAGCAGAGGGATTTAGTGCCCCTGTACTCATGACGGAATGGTTCCGTCATGAGCACAGGAGCACTGGTGCTCATGACGGAACCATTCCATCACGAGCACCGAAAGGGTTAACAACAAAAAAATATTTAAACAACAAAATAAATACAAATATATATAAATATGTTAACATTTAAAATACAAATATATTTAATATTAAAAATGGAAAAATAAAAACATATTATAATGTTAAATACATATGACAAATACCTACAAATATTATATTAAATAAACAAAAACATAATTATCGAACAAATAAATATTTTTAATCGGAAAATGTTTAGAAACAAAAACATGAATTATTACATACATTTAGTATTTTTAATTTCTACCCTATAACATCACACAAATCACAACCCACATCTAAATTTTTAAAAAGATTTACTTCCATAATTAACATAATAAATTACCAATTAAAGAAATGTTAATAATTAAAAAATAAATTAAAACTCATAAAAATTAATTAACTTTCCACACTTTACCCCTATAATCCCCACAACTCACAGCTAAAATTAAACTGTAAGAAAATTAATTACACAATTAAAACTTATTTTAAAAACTAATAGTATTTAACAACTAATTATAAAGTAAGTCAAATTAATTTACTCCCCACCCTTTACCCCAATAAAAGTAAAACACACACAAAAAATAAATAAATACCCTAATTAAATATTAGTTAATTAATTAATATTAATGATCAACTAATTATTAATTAACTAAACATAAATTACTTCCCACCCTCTACCCCTATAAACCCCACAACCCACACCTAAAGTTATTTACACAATTTAAATTTTAGATTTTCAATTAATTAATATTAATTAACAACTAATTATTAATTAATTAAACATAAATTACTTCCCACCCTTTACCCCTATAAACCTCACAACCGCGCCTAAAATTAAATACACAATTCCCATAATTAATTTTCAATAAATGAATTAATATCAATTAACAAATAATTATTAATTAATTAAAAATAAATTACTTCCCACCCTTTACCCCTATAAACCCCACAACCTGCATCTAAAATTAATCACACCATTTACATATTAAATTTTCAATTAATAAATTAATATTAATTAACAACCAATTAATAATTATTAAATAATACATTACTTCCCACAATTAACAGTATAAAATCTCAATTAAATAAATATTAATAATTAAAAAATAATCATTCATTTATTATAATATCCTTACTTCTTACCCTATTCCACTATAAACCCACAACCCGCTACGGAACAAAAAACGCAAAATGTATTTAAAATAATATTGATAACTACTAAAAATGTAACACATATATTAAAAAACATAAACAATTCTTACACAAAAAAAATACATCACATACATTTAAAATATATACTAAAATACATAACACTAATTAAAAAATCGATATTTTAAACAACTATATTTTTGCAAACGATATTAATGACTTCTATATTTTTAAATTCAATATTACCTTCAAATCGATATTCTTGACAACGATATTCTCACATTCGATATTTTCACTCCACGATATTTCCAACTCGATATACATGTAGGAGACTGCTCAGACTCTCTGGAGGAACCAGCCTTGCACCGCTAATCAACAAATCATCCTCGTGAGGTAGCTCAATCCTTAATATGCCAAAAAACCCTCAGTAACATCAGCCTTTTCTTGTTCGCACACCATTCATTTTTTAAACAATCTATCACCTCCTTAAGAACAGAGTCCTTGTAAATCTCAGACACCCACTCATCCTCCTTTATAATGGACTCTGAAGCCACAAACATAGACATCTTCCTCATATGGAAAATCACTCTCATCATTAGAAAGGTCAGTTTGTCCTTCCCCTCACACCCTGGAAACAGTCGGCTACACAACTTTTTGCTCCAGGAACGTATGACATCACAAATTCATACTCATAAAGAGCAACTACCCATTTCCTGATTCAACTAGAAATAATGTCAACTCCTTTCTTCATCACCACCTCCTAAAGGGGCTTGTGATCCGTCTTTACCTGATATTTACTTCCCCAAATTAATTTCCTGAGCCTCCTTACAGCCCAGTGTATAGTTAATGCATCCTTTTCTATTACTGAATAATTTACTTCAGCAACTTTCAGACTCCTAGATACAACTAAAATGGTGGGTGCAAGACCTCCAGCCTGAGGCAAAAAAAAACGCACACAAAACCTTTGAGCTGGCATCTGTCATTATAACTGTGGAGTCCCAAGGTTCAAAGCTCTGAAGACATTGAACATTGCAAAGACAATCCTTTAATGCCTTAAAATCCTCATACAATGAATTCCTCTTGAATACACACCCCTTTTTAAGAAGACCCCTAATCGTATGTGCCTTGCCCGCAAAATTGTGGATGAATTTACTGCAGTATTTACACATGCCCAGAGACTTACCACCTCTTCCTTGGAACAGGGACTGGACATTTCACAAATGGACATGACCAAACTGACTTTAGATTCAATTCCAGAAGATGAGATTGTATGACCAAGGTACTCCTTTTGGAGGAGATTAAATTAGCATTTTAAAGCTCTTACTGTTAGACCACTATCCTCTAACATCTTTAACACCTCTCTCACTATGATTATGCTCACCTACATTCCTACCGAAAATGAGGCCATCCTCTTGGTATATTTTCACACCATTTACCTTGCTAAGAATATTCTCCATGACCCTTTGAAACACACAGGTGCCAGGATGAGTCCAAAAGACTCCTTGTGATCCAACCTCACCTGATGACACGCAGAGGTCCAGCGTCGAAAAACAGATAGCACCTTTAATTATGGGCAACATCTCCATTATATTGGGAAGAAGATAGTGATCCACTACCACACACTTGTTAAGCTTATGCAAATCTACACAGAGCATGGTGTCACCATTGGCCTTATGAGCCATCACAACCAGGGATAACCACTCTGTAGTCTCAATTGCTTCAACTATCCCATTAGCTTTTAACTTCTCTATATCTTTCAACATGGCCTCTCTCACCATGATGGGAACATTCCTAACTTTACTGACATGAGGCAAAGAATCCTTTTTGAGTTTGATCCTGTGTACATACCCTTTAAGAATACTTACTCATCCTTAAACACTTTGGGAAACTCCTTCTCATATTCAAGTCTCCCTTCCTCAATCAAAGACACTACATTCTTTTCTGTCAATCTGACAGGTGGGTGCTCATTAGGATCAAGATATACCAGTAAGTCTCTTTGGTGAAACCAACTAATCAAAGAGACCCTTTCATTGAGACATTAACCTTCCCGGTGGTAAATCTACCTCTGAAGAAAATACAACCCTTCAAGTAACAAACTAACTTAATGTGTAATCCCCACATACACTTTGGGACAAATATCAGGAATATAAAGAGAAACTTTTCCCCTCAGGTGAGTTTCATAAAACACTCTAAGAATAAACGTGATTTTAGCTCTATTAACTCTTCTTCAAATGGTCTGTTTTTCCCATGTCCACACACTTGCACAATTTCCTTGTTATCCTCCTCTTCACTGCAACTCACTTCACTGACATTCTTACATGTCACACCTGACCAGCAGCACCTGGTAAGATGACCTTTTCTCCCACACACTGTACAGGTCGCTTTTCATCCAACACAATCCTTATTATTAGCCATATGCCCTTATACTCTACACCTAAAACACACACATCGAATTGTTTTGTGATCTTTGACTTGACTCTTAGAATATTTAACACTATTTTTATTATAACAACCTGCACTGTTGTTTGGAAGATTTTTGGATTAGGGCTAATATCCTTTTAAATTTCTTCAATGCAAGCTTTACTGTGCAATAACAAGAGCATCTGACAGCGATGGATTATCCCTTTGACAGAACATTTTTTTAGCTTTCTCAGCACAACAACCCTACATAAACTGATACCTCAATCGTTCCTCACAGCCCAAAATTGCAGGTTGAAGCCAGCTTTCCCAACTCGGTTATGTACTCTTTGACTTTCTCATCGCTCCTTTGCATGTGCTTACTAAAATGATATCCCTCCAACACAGTTGAGACTTTGGGTAGATAATGTAAAATTTCTTAAAATACAACGCAAAGTCACTCAAACACTGAGAATCTTGATTTGACAACTCTGTAAGATGCTTAAACGTCTCCTGCCCTTCAGGTCTCGAGCAGTGCATTACTGACGAGGTCATGCATTGAACACTTAACAATGTTTCACATACTTTGGTATGGTGACTGAACACCTTCTTGCACTTGCTCCAAGGAATGGTATACGCTCCTACATTAACTAAGAAAATCAAGGTGGAGCAATGTTCTGCATTATAACAGAAATCTGTAAATAAAAAAAAATGTGAAAGTGTAGTAAACACCAAGACCACCACCAGTATCCAACATGATACTCAAGAATCCTCACACTGAAGTCACCAGTATCCAGTAAGATACTCAAGAATCCTCACAATGAAACATATCAGGTGAGCGTATCACCGTGACACGCAACAGGAACGTAGCAAGCACATTAATCCTGAGAGACTGCAAGATATGCCTATCACCAATGACGGGCAAGAGGAATCACAAGACGTGACTGCGATCAATGAATATAGAGACTGACTATTATCGATGAATGCTGCATTACAAACTTGCCATTGAAGTGTTAGAATGGAATCCCAGCTTCTTAAAATGGCTGCTGAGTTCATTGTGTGAATGTGAATTTGTTCAAGAAGTTAGGCTTGCACACTTCCTTTCCACCCTAATCCAAAATGGACGAGACAAGGAGACAGGGGAGACGCTACTCAAATGGAACCAGGGTAATTTTAGTCTAAAACAGAAACAATGGTTCCTGTGGTGTAATATAACAATTTCTGATAATGTATGCACAATCGCAATAAAAATGGGTTACGTGGGTATCAAAAGGAGAAAAAACATATACACCTCTAGTTCTGGTTAACACAATTGTTATTTATGAATTAAAAAGTATACAGTATTTCACAAAAGTGAAGCAATGGTGCGTGGTGTCCCCAGTGAAAATGGAACCTAAAACATTGGTGACATATTTGTGTTATATACAATTGGTTTCCAATACTGTCTAAAGTCGACCATCACAAATAATAACAAATTAGGAACAGCATAAAATAATGGGCGCTGGTTGATGGTTCGCTTTAATTTTTGTCAACAGAGTTTCGACCCTTTGTGCAGTGTAGGGTCTCTTCAGGACCTAGTGGTGTAGGGACATCTGCGGATTTGGTTGTACAGCGCGTGTTGAGCGTGAAACCCAGGAAGTGAGAGGAAGAAGAAATATACTCACATGGGACCCAGCCGGGTACCCAACGTGAGGGGAGGGAGGCTGACAACGAGAATACTGGCACCGGGTGTGGTGCTGGAGATGCATGGTTGCGTGGTTTGTATATTACGTGGGTGCACAACGATCCGTGCACTCCAGGAAGATCTCCGAACAAGAGACTTTCGGATTAATTACTCCAACTGATTCATTCAACCGGTCATTCAGTCACCGTTATTCGAAGCATTTAAACTTTGTGTACTATTATTTTCAATTCGGAGATCTTCCTGGAGTGCACGGATCGTTGTGCACCCACGTAATATACAAACCACGCATCTCCAGCACCACACCCGGTGCCAGTATTCTCGTTGCCTTGGTTTTCTAATATTACACAAAATCTGATATATGTCTTGGTTTTCTGATACACCTGGAATTTGTCCTCAACGTAGTTGAAGCATAAGTTGTATGGACACTTTCACATGAATTATAGCTTTTATTTAAGTAGAACAGTACAATTCCTCAGCCATCAATATCCTGCACCCTCCTCTAAGTCATTCATCAGCAAGTGGCCACCTAACCTTCTGTCCACCTCTATTACAATCTTACATTCCAAGCTGTACGTATAAGCAGATACCACAATATCCGTGTTCCCAATTCCCCTGCCCTTCATAAACGTACACCGATAACACTGTAATTTCCATGTTGGTCTTGGCTAAATCTACATATCCAACATAGTTACTCCTCTAAAAATCTTCTGAACACACTTTTTAGATGGTGTACTAAATAGAGTTGATTCACTACCTCTGAAAACCAGTGTTTATTCTGTCAACCTAAAATACCTTACGTAAAGTCAAAACTTCCAAAACTAAATCCTACAATTCGCACATTGTTGGAGAGATAGAATGTTTTTACAAGCAATCAAGTAATCCCAGGCCCAAAAATACTAAACTTGTTGCCAGAAGACATTGAGGGGCCGATTCCGATTCAGGCCGGAAATCACTCCGACCGAGCCGGACCCGGAGAGATTTCCGACCGAATCGGACTCTAGCAGCCCGACCGAACGAGTACGATGCGTACGCATGCAATCGGACTCGATTCGGTCGGACTCCTATTGAAGTCAATGGGAGCCGGTCGTACAACGCGTACGCGGGCTCCCATTGACTCAATGGAGTGCGAGGCAAACAAGGGCGCCCCCTACAGCGGGTACGTGTCGATGCGAATCGCGCCGTACATGCACAGGTAGGGGGGACCCATGGGTCCCCCCTGTGTGCGACTCGCGCGGCTACACGTACAGGGGGGTCTGACACGTACCCCCAAAGTCCGGCTCCGACTGCCCTTTGGAGCCGGACGGCGCGAGTCGGTCGAACTGCTCGAGGCGTGCATCGTACTTGCCCGGCCGGGGAACGTCTCCATTGCGCGGTGCGAGTCGTGTCCGTGCGAGTCGGTCGGAGCGGGTCGGACCCGCGTATGAGTCGGTCGGCGATTTCGCTTGCGCACGCATCGTACTCGCTCGCCCGGACGCAGGTACGAATCGGTCGGGAAAGAGGGCGCCGAATCGGATCCGGTTAAGCCGAATCCGATTCGGTGCCCTACCGGCCGAGATCGGAATCGGCCCCTTAGTATGGTGTACAGCTGGAAGATCATTTCAATAAGGAACATATTGTCACTGCAATAGCAGTCAAATGTACTACTGCCTGAAGAAATGTAAACAGTTGAAAAAAGAAAAACAAACAAACAAATGTTCTTCAGTTGAAGTTTCTTGACATATTTCCTTTAGCAAAGCATGGCCTCGCTAATCCTAAAAGGCATATAATGTTTCTCTAAATGTGAAAAAAATAAGAAACTATCTGCACCATTCATACATATTTTAAAATAAGACAGAATATGCAAGACATTTGAAAATACAAATTGATTTTGTAAACATAAAAATGATTGGTATATAAAAATGTATATACATTTGGTGTTACAATATTTTATATTGTGAAGATAATAGTCAACTATTATCTTCACAATATAAAATATTGTAAAACCATTGATAATAGTTAACTATTATCTTCACAATATAAAATATTATTCCACTAAATGTATATACCACCGAAATTCCAGGCTCAGGAGGGCCGGACCAGTAACAGAATGTCATGACAGCCATTTATTATGTAACCAATTATCATTCAGATGAATCGTGAGAAAATGCATCCCATTTAGACATTACGAAACTCTTTCATGGATCAACGTCCCATAGATCACCTTTCGTGATTCTGTGGTGTTAAGTACAAATGCAATGGGGTCACTCTAGGTTTGTATCACATATTTAACTTGCTAGATTATTTGTCGACTGATAATTTAAAAATCCGATTGTTCACAGCATTTTCATCATTTTTAAATGTTTGGATATCATTTCAGCAAAACTTTAGAGGTAAAGCAGTTGCCACTGCACAACCTTTTATGCCTTCAATTTTATAAGCAAAAGTAACATCAGCCAACCTTTGACCCCCCCCCCCCACACTCAATGGGTTCTCTGTGTTTCAAATCATTCTTAATTTAGAGGCTTCATTCAGGATGTTACTAAATGGATTGATAAAAGACATAAAAACAGCAACTACAATTTTCAGAAGGTAGAGGTATGCTTACATTTAATATATCAGTGGTCAGATTGGTTAAATCATAGGTGCTGCAAATGAGGCCCCAAACATTCATTAGCATGGAACAGTTCTTTTTCTGCTAGCACTTGTGGTTCTTATGATGGTTAGCATTGGATGATTTAGGACACTGACTCACCAATTTCGTCTGAAATCAGTTCACATAATAACAGTCAGTCTCAGTACCAGTCTTTATCATACATGAACCTCACACAAAACGGAGCACTTTTATGGTGAGCTAATTTTGTTCTCTTTTACACTTTTAAGTGAATACATGTACTGAAAGCTATGGGTGGGGGACACCATAAGACCCTCATAGTTCCTCTGACCAATGGAGTAAATATACCCAGACCTTGGTCGACTTACATTTGCAGTAGTTCCGGTTTGCTTTACTGCAAACAGGCCCAAAAAACCTGATGTTAGGGCATTTTCAAGATGGTGAAAGTCTTTGGCCACACTAAACCTGGGCTCTGAGGGCTGGGGATGCCTGTGGGGAGTGTACTATGGTAATCCTAGTGCCCTCCCACATCTAGCACTAGTCTTCAGTTTGAAGCAGACATTGTGCCCACAAAGTAATCCAGAGACAAAAGCCCAGTAGGATAAAAGCAAAGGACTTTAACAACCAGACAAGCGATATATAAGAATTGTTTTTACATCCTGCTTGCTTCCTTTGAGAGGCACAAAACGTTTACATGTGCTTTATACAGACCTGTCATGCAGGATTGGACCAATGGAGTATCAACAGGAGGGTTACAGCTAAGCCTGGGTGGAGTTCACAGAGTTCTGCTACGAGGAACTCTGCCAAGTGCAAAAAAACCTCTGGTGCACTACGTGGAGCGTCGCTCACGGTAATTTTCAGCGCCAGGTGTTTGTCCGCGGTGTGAAATTTTCAGGAATGGCACCATGCACAGCGCAAGCGGGCGCAAACTGGTGCTGCTTCCTTTCTTCCGCTTGAGTAGATTTTCTACTCTAGCAGCCTCTTTCTCAACGCGAACGGATGGTTTCTCAACGCGAGCAGTCGGGAGCATATGTGGCCACTCGCATTGAGAAATCCAACCGCCCGCATTGAGAAATCTCACCGGGAGGTTGATTTCGCTCACTTGCGAATTTGCCAACTTGACGTTGACGAACGCGAATGAAGAAAAATCTCGCCAGGAGGTAGAATTTCCTCGCTTGCGCTCGCCAACTAGATGTTGATGAGCGCGAGCAAGGAAAAAAACTCGGAGCTGACTTTTTTGGAACTCTGCGAGTTACACGTAACGTGGAATGCAGAAAACACTGCAAACTCCGCGAGCGGAGTTCACCGCCCAGACTTAGTTACAGCCCCCATCCTGTATACTGGATAGAGTTTAGAGGAGTCTCTCTGACCATTCTGGTCAGTCTATTATATGGTCTTGGGAGGAATTTAACACCTCATTCACACCTAATTTAAGGCTGAGCACTGGATGGGAGTAGCTGGAGGGCTAATGTAATTAGCCTCCTGAAATGTTAGGCAGGTATAGGGTAACTTTCTTAAAGTTACTTTTCCTTATTATCTATTAAAAATCCCAGTTCACCATAGATTTGGATTTTAATAACTATTAATATTAAGAGTGTTTTTTTTATTTTTCTAGTTGGTCCCTTTCCCAAGTTAGCAGTTTTTGTATTTTAATCTGTAAACTGTTTTTCTATATAGGACAGCTAGGACTGCCACAGTAAAAATCACATTTTAGGCCTTGTCACTGTAGGGCCATGTTTACAATAATTTTCTACATGTCCCACTTTTAAATATCATGCACCCTACCTTGTGGGCTACAAGCCCTACATAGGGGTTTCTTACTAATGTTTAAATGGGAGATATTTCCCTGTCAAAAAAGGTTATTTTGAGTGGTTGCACCGCAGGTTTAATCTGGAACAGTCAAGCTACTATGGTAGGCTTGAAGTCATATTTTCCTTTTCACACTAGTGGTGGCACAATCTGTGCCACAGTCCGCAACTTTCTATGCCATGGGTGCTGTTTCTACACCACATACTATGGACTTATAGGAGAGTCAAATGCGGTATCCAGGGATTAGCCAATACCTATGTTTTAGGGTCAGGCAACATAACTGGGCATTGGACAGCAGTGCCCGAGTTTGCAGAGTCCAAAAATCTGCAATAAAAGTCATCAAAAAAGGGGATGCCCACGCAAAAAGGGGCATTTTCTCACATACTATATGTAAGGAGTCCACCTGCATGCACATCATTATTGTATGCTGTAGGAAATCTGCCTTTTCTGCCTGATCACTGTGGATTGTTTTGCCTCTTTTGCTGAACTCTAATTCTTCTGGCTATAGGAATCTGTGCACTTTACTCCGTCTAACTAGTAGTAAAGAGTCCATGCTCCCCCTTTAAACATGGTTGAATGGTATAATCCTAATTGGCACATTTAACTTCCCTAAAAATCCATAGTATATGGTACAAAGTGTACCAAGGGCCTGTAAGTTAAATGCCACTAGTGAACTTCAGCACCTATTTTACCATTCATTAAGTGGCAGTGCAAACATGGCTTAAGGCCTACCATTGAAGCCTGATGAAAGCATTTTTCAAACTGCATTTCGACCTGTAAAAATAACCCCTTTTGACCAGTCTAAACCTTCCTTTGAAATATCAACAAGTCACCCCTACATAGGCCTTATAAACCATAAGGAAGGGTGCATTTTATTTAAAAGTGGGGCATGTAGAAATGTATTGTTAATTATATCCTTACAGTGACTTGCTCCGAAAAGCTATTGTCACTGTAGCAGGGCTGGCTTTTCCATAGAGAAACACTGGGATGCATTATTAAGTTTAATAATTTTACCTTTGGCTAGGAAACACCTTGAAATTTTCTTATTAGACTCTGTGTAATAATGTTTGAATCCCAATTACATTGGTGAAGGAATTCAGATTTTGTGATAAATATTAAAGGAAAGGTACCTTTTCCCTGTTTAACCCCCTAGCGGCTAAATTGTATTAGCCTCCAGCTAGAGCCCTCTGAGTGCGCAACCCTGCTTGAGGTGTGATAATTACTCCCAGGACAGAGACAAAGGCTTGGGTGCGGGCGATGTTTCTGTTCCTCTGGCAGGATAACCATTTGGGTAGCACCCAGAAACTTGATTAACTTCAAACAGTCATCCCTGTCACATGCAGATGCCAGTTGACACCTACACAGGCCCCTTCTTTGTTCGCCCACTCAGGCAGACTCCAATCCCAGTGGGGAGGGAGTTGCTCCTGAAACTGGTTTGAAGTGACCACATAGGAGTGGCTGCTTATTTCCCTGGCCACACCCCTGAAGTGGGCACACAGGCTCTGCACAAGGGTAGAAGGATTTAACAATCTTGGATATACACTGAGGGGCGCTGTGGGATTGTTTGCAGTAGGTCACAAAAGTGGTTGGGTAACCCCTGGAAACTTTTATTACAATGGTTAGGGAGGAATCAGCAGTCATTCCCTCAAGTTGGTGCCAGCCATAAATGTGGCATTCCCGGTACCCAACTCAGAACTCGACTGGTCCTGAGGAAGATCAGAAGACAACTGAACCTGCTATCTGAGACCTGGGAAGAGCCTGATGGACTAGAGCTTCTCTCTCTTGTACTCAATGTACAAATAAGTGGACTCCAAGAGCCATAAGGGTGACCTCCTGTTCAAGCAACAGGGACACAACAATCTAAAAGAGGCCTTTCCTGAAACTGCTAAGCTGACTAGTTTCCACTGGACAGCACTGGTCCCTGCTGTTGGCCTCTGCTGGAGGGAGTCCTGACCCCCAACGGCTGTTCCTAAGGTCCTGGAACCCTTGGCTGTGATTGGCTGGACTTCTCCTGCCACCCTTGAAAACCTGAGACTTAGAAACCTTTTGGCTTCAAAGACCTCAGGAGAACTGTGACAAATCTGCCTATGTGAACCAACTGGGGTACATTGCCACTGGTTTAGGGATTCAGTTTTCTCTCACTCAGAGGAGCAAACCCAATTCAGCTAGACATTGTGGATAATTTATGTGGTCTCGTGGAGCCTTCTTTCGGTACCGCTGACAGCCTTGCTCGATTTAGGAATCCGAGCTTCAAAAAAGTGACTGGGTGTGAAAGAAGATATCTTGACCAGGTGAAGGCGTTGAAAGTATCAAATTGGTGAGGGATCTTCCTTAGGTGTCAAATACTAATTATGCACGTTTGGAGATTTTCTGTTGAAAACAAACTCATAACACAATTTATTGCATATGCTTTTCTATTTTTGGCATTGCGATTTTAAATGTACCTGCAGTGTTCAGACTGACATATCTTAATGAATGCATTGTTGACCAAATTGTTTTGTTTGAAAACTAATTAAAAGAATAACAAGAGGGGGTCTTGTGATGATCATGTTAAAAGAGAAACAATTTTACCTTAGCTTAGGATGTGAGTGGGCTTATATCTGATCCACAACAGCATTTAGTGCAGTGATACATCGAAGCAAACCAGTGCATGAGAGACCATGTACACCATACCGCTCAACTCAGTGGGTGACACTCAGCATTGAGTACTAGCTAAGAGAGAGGCAACCATGTTCCTCTGTTTAGAGACTTCTTTGAGGTTTCTTATGATGGTACCTTCGGAGACTTCTGGGAGATGTTTCTGTTTAGGTCACAGGAATGATTCTAAGGGCTTATGTGGCATTCTCCTTACTAATGATGGAGCAAGGGCTCGTAAATGAGACTTGCTTGGAAACAATCCTTTCGTTTAACTCATTAACGAACTACTAACAACGTGTTTGTGATTAATATTTAGCATTTTAGAAAAGACACACGGGACAGTGAAGCTTGCGTATGTGTTTACTAATCGCAATAACATGAACGAAGGACTAAGACGCACTTTAACAAGGGATCTTTACTGCGCATGCGTCTACTGCATCTACGTAGGATGACGTACTAATGCTTGGAGGGAAAATCTTGCGCCTGCGCAAAAGGTACTAAAATGGCCGCTTGAAAGTTCACATGCATGGCACCTGCTTCACAGAATAGAAAATAAGTTTTTATACTAACGCAAATGCAGTAAGAGTAACAATAATTTAAGTGGGTTAGAGTAGAGGTTGGTGGTATACAGTGAAATCATTTATTTTTGAGAATAACATCTCTTCTTTTGACTTTATTATTAGTGCGCATTTGGGCCTCTCGAACTTGTCTGAATTGAACTGACTGACGTAACCCCACGCATGAGCAACAGAGAGAGAATGAGGAAAAGATGACTAAGGATTTGTCACACGTCCAAGGCCAGGGAAGATGTGCCCTGGGAACATGAGGGTGAAGAGTTCATATGAAGGAGCTTTATTCATGACATTGCAACATTTTATATTAATAAAGTTTGGGGATGTATGGGAAAGGAAATGATTTAATAAAGTTTGAGGGGATGGGTTAAAAGACAATGGTACAGTGAAATAAGTGAAATGTAAGCATGGTGTGATGATCATCCCCCTTGCCTGACCAATCAGAGTTAGTCTTTTACGATATCGAAACATTAATGGGTGGTACTTAGTTATGAAAAGGTATAATTGAGGTAGTTTAATTAGTTAGGTGCTAGTTGGAGTTATGCTGAGCGCGTTATGCTGAATGCCAAGACGTCGATGCTGCAGAGCTCGGGAGGCTGTCAGTGCTGTGGGTGGTGCTGATGCTGTGAGACGCTGATGAAGAAACTGAATGCAGAACCATCTATTTAACTTAATTGGGTTAGAAAGAAGATCGCGGAAGAACCAGGAGGAGGAAAAGAGTGTCAGACAGGGGTGCGAGGCAGTCGTCGGTATATAGTGAGGTGAAGTATCCTGTCCTGATTCCTGTCCTGAAGTCTTTGTCTCCTGATCTATCCCGGGGGACCCTTACCAGCCCTTTGGCCAGGGGGTTGGTCTTCACACCATTCTTGGTAATTATAAGTTCATCGTATTGATAAATGTTCTTCTCTCTCTGTCCTCTCCTTTCTGAGCATAAGTTATGTGTGAATTTGAATTATTAGTGTTTATTGAGTATTGATTTGGATTGACACTCTTGCAAATGAGGGTGTTTGTATTGAAACTTTGAGATGGTTCACATTCCATTAATTTAGATAAAGATTTTAAAACTTCCCGAGTCTGTGTTTATTTTTATTAAGAATGTTTAGTAAGTTACGTTAATTGTCACCATCAACTAGTTCCAACTAATGGTCCATCGACCAGAAGAAAGAACTTTTTGATCAGTGAAAGGTTTAGTTAGAACAAGAAACATAACTATTCCTGAGATATGAAATCTATAAACTGCAAAGCTCCAGCGGTCTACTAGGTATTAAGTGCGAGAAGTTATATGGGCCCAGGTGAGTATATGGTAGTGGAGTACCTGTGGTTAGTACACCGCTGGATCAGTTTTCTGGTAGCAGAGCTATGGTTATTATTGACTAGTTTGGTGATAAGTATAGATTAATGATTATTGATTTATGTTTAACAAAAAGAGTTGAGCATCTTGTTTTATGTTGTCTGGAAAATTCCCGGGGAATGAATAGCGGGTGGCGATAGAAACCACACTGCAGTGAGGTTACTCGTCTGTTGGAATAACACTGAGAAGCTAGGTAGGGCTGGCAGTGTTAAATTAGGGACTATTTTCTGTATAAAAGTGAGAGTGATTGATAGCAAAGAGTTCGCTAGTGAAACTTTAGGCGTTATATCACCTAGAAAGGGTAACCCTGAAGGAGTAAAAGGTTCTTCCAAGCTTGATTGACAGCAAAAGGAGTTCGCTGGTGAAACTTTGGTCTCGAATTTCCCAAAATGGGTGACACCGGAGGAGTAGCAGGTTCTTTAGAGCTTATATGTAGGGTAAGCGGAAGGGTTTTACTCGCAGTGGAAAGAAATAAACTATCCTTTGATTTAGTGGAACAGACATAGTAGCGAATGTTTTTATGTAGTTAATAACAAAGAATTTTAAAGAAAATATTAAGAAATAAGTTTTCGTATTACCTTGTGATCCAGCGCAATATTAGCCAACAACATTCATACACCATATACTCACTTGGGCCCATACATTCACACTACACTAATACTTACGCTGGGTGTCAGATGTACTCTTTTATCAAAGTCCCTGCTACCAATTACCTTCTGATTGAAGAGTAATAACTTACCAATGGATCCTTTGCTAATTGGGAAGTTTAAAATGAGTGACATTCATTATAGTACATTATCCTGAAATAATCACTGAGTCAGGAAGTTTTAAAATGTTTATCTAAAGTTTTAGCAGAGTAAAATACAGAAAACACGGTACTTGATTGAAATACCCAAGAAAAAGCATAGAAATGATTTTGCTAATAAATGACGGTGTTTAAGGAAAAGGAGAAGATAGAGACAGCAGCGCAACTAAAGGTTGCAGTATAGTTACCTAAAATGCGAGTACCAAGCCCCTTAGCCAAGGAGTTGGAAAAGATAGGACCCAGGAAGGATGAAGAGCAAAGACTTCTTCCAGGATCAGGACAGGACCGGTAACCTCTCTACAACGACGCCTGCGTCGTTCCCCTCTCTGATACTCAAATTCTCTCGATTCTCCCGTCTAATGGACTCCGCCGCCCCCTCCTCAGGACCTCTTCCAGACAGGAATTCAGTCAGCAACCGATCAGCTGGGCAGTCTGGAGTTGAGAGCGCTTTGGCAGTATGGACGCCTGTTCTTCGTGAACGCATGCTCTGACTAATTTACTAATGCTATATTCTATTATACCCTTCTACGCCCATGTACCTCCCCTTAATGTTGCTAACATTATGGGACCACTACTTCTGATTGGACAGGGACAGGGGTTGATTCTCGCACCATGTCAATTTTGGCCTAAATTGTGAAGCCTGTTGTCTTTACGTTCCCGCCCCTTCAAATTAATACATTCGCTTTATTTCCCACCCGTCTCACGACAAATGTTATACATTTTACAGGGGAAAAGTAACAATTTGTCCGCCGGAAACATTGGGTACATCATCTTCGGCCAATAGGTCGTGGCCTTGGGAGACGTCCAAGTTGACTTCACTTGGCAGGCATACAGGACACATGAGCAGAACCCTCTGTCTCTCGAGTTTCAAGACACCAACCCAGGCCCAAGTTTACGAATTACTAAAAGTGTAAGAAGAAAATATTAAAATCACAAATAAAAAGTTTCACTGTATACCCACTTTCCCTACTCTATTCCCATTTAATCATAATACTATCCTGCATTAGTAGCGTTAAGAAAACGACAATTTAATAATGACATGAGAGCAAGCTTAAGTATGTGAAAACATTTAGCGGCCATTTTAATGCACACTGCGCAGAAGCAGAAGTTTCCCACCAAGCAAAGAAAGACGTCACACCATGTGATCAGGTTGCGACATGCGCATTTAGGTTCCCGCGCTTTAGCGGCCATCTTGGTTTATAGACAAGCGTTATTCATTAGTAAAACACATAGGCAAGCGTCTATCCCTTTCATGTTTGTGAATGCAAAGATTAGTATTGACAGTACAAGTTTAATAAATTAATACTATGAGGAAGATTGCGTACAAGCAAGTTTCATTTTTGAAACCTTGCTCCATCAATCCCCTCTCTGATGGCGTTTCTGAGCCATCAAAAATACTACCCTCAATCAGATGCCAACTTCTAGCAATTCGTTTCATTCTCATTTTTACTTTTTCTATTCTTACAGTCTCCTTTTAATTTCTCGTATAAATCACTTCTCCATTCTTCTAGTTCGATTTCATCTAGTTTTCTCTTCTTTCCTTTTCCTTTCATTTTATATGTTCCATTCTTTCTACAGCATTTGCACCATATTGTTATAGCTAAAATTATTATTGCTATCCCTGCTAAGGGTACTAATATTTGACCTATAAGTCCTTTCCCTATATTAGCAAACCAGGTTCCAATTGACGAGGTAATATTTGTCAATCTTTCCCATACACTATCAACTTCCAGTGGTTTAAGTTCTTTCTCAAGTTTAGTTATGTTCTGAATATACGTTCCAATTTCTGCACTCTTATCAGGAATATAAGTGCAACAATGTTTCGTTCTCAATAATTTACAGACTCCTCCCTCTTTTGCCAATAGAATGTCAAGAGCAAGTCGATTTTGCATTACCATAGATCTAATCGCAACCATCTCCGTATTAATCATTAGAAAACCTCCAGCAGTATCCGTTGATAAACGATCAACCACTGTAGACAATTTGCATATTTTCCTTGAGTTCAGAATTATTCCCACTGAAGGTATCAATGCACCAAATATATCACCTACAATTTCTGAAAAACTAGCTCTTTTACTACGTATTAATTCACTATTGTTTTCATTGCTTCCAGTGTTTCTTTTTACGTGGTATATCTTTGGAAAAACTATTCCAAAATAACAACTTCCATACCACCTTGCAGGAAGCCTAAAGTAAGCCTTATTCCAACATACATAATAGAGTCCAGGAAAAACTGAATCTGTTCCTCCTTTGAGTCCCCAACCTCCAATAATTAAAAAATTGTGTTCACATTCACTGGTACCGATGAAAACATTGTTATAATCAGTCTTTAACCTATGAAGGCAAATTTTCCCTTTCTTTACGAAATCCAGAGCCATTGCAGCTTGAGCTTTACCAGGTGTATAACTCCCTTCCTTCTCCGCCCAAGGTGGCAACTGAGCCTTATGTTCTGTAGCTTTCTTTTGAAAATCATGTCTTCTATCTTCTACTAAATTCAAAAATATCTTTTCTTCTTCTAGTAAAGAACATGTTAGATTGTGTCTATGTGCATGTGTTATGTCTATCGATTTCATTGTTAAGAAAAACTCTCCCATAAACTGTGCGTCTTGACTAGTAAGCACTGGGTTCATACTCTTGCGAATCGGAACCTCTGAAAATATCACATCTAAGTTTGAATAATAATACTGTAGCCTGCCTGTTCTATAAAATAAACTTGTTAATACACTACATGAGATGCCATATGTCAGTGGTAAATGATGATATGTTAATCCTTCCGCTACTGATTCAGGTAACTTCATACAGACATAACAATTACTAACTTCCATTGTGTCTACATACTGAAACAATAACTTTGTGAAAACATTTAAACTAGTGTCGTTATCAGCTATTTCATGATGAATTTCTGCCTCATCTTCTGCCATTAATTCTACTCTACTTCCCTTCATGTTTGCTGTCCTCCCTTTAGTTTCATTATTTATTTCTTATCTATTATCATAAGGTAAGGAACTGCTACAATCAGGACTAACCATACTATAAGCACCAATACTAGACTACATATGCAGATTGCACAGCATCTCCTACAACAATTTCGTTTTGGTCTCCCAGTAACTCTATCATCAGGCATTTTTCGACAAGGAAGATTTCTCTTCTTATCTCTTCTTCTTTTCTTTAGATGATTCTTTTGTTTAGTCAGGGTGGTCTTGTTTCTTCTTCGTATGTTAGTTCTGCACTTGTTCCTTCGCCACCACTGTCACTTGACTCTGAGCTTTCAAAATCTTCAAGAGTGATATAAGTCCAGCCAGGACCCTTGAATTTGTTATTCACAAGTCTCAGTCTTTTACTTTTTCTTTTTCCTGACTTTTTCTCTTGTTCAGTTTGACTTGTCACTTCAGGTACTTGTTCTGGATCTTCACTTCTGGTTGTTATGTGGTATTTTACTCTTTTAATGACACTTGGCCAATGATCTCCTTTTCTTGTTTTCTTGGTTGGCACTGTTTCTCTGTTTACCTCTTCAAAGACCTCGTTATTTTCACTGCTCAATACTGTTTTGTTTTCTTTGATTACTGCCTCTTTCGTTTGTTCTTTTTCAGGTCTGATTGGTTTCTTTTCAGTAGCTCCACAATGACTTTCAAGATGTTGGCTTTGTTCCTTTTTTATTTCTTTATGTTCATTTGTATTTACCCCTTTTTCTTTAGTGAATTCTTCTTGATCTAACTGCTTCTGATCAGGGCTTATTGCACTGTGAACTTCTGCAGCCTGACCTGATTCTTCTAAACCTGTCTTTCCCTCTTCAAAGTTTATTAAATCTTCACTGTTTTTAGTCCAATTTTCTTTCCCTATCTGATTTAGTTCAGGGTGTTTTACTATCTTTTCTTCTTGATCCTGAACTGCTTCTTCTTCACCTATCTGATCTTCTTCAATTTCCTCCAATTTTGTTTGATTTCTCGTTCTGTAATATACTTCAGGAACTTCTACCACTGGTATCCAATCCTGACTTGTGCTCGGTTGTTCTCCGTCAGCTTCTCTCGAACCTCTAGCCTGAGATTCCTCAGCTGGGCAACCTTCAGCTTCTTCAGTGATTGGCGTTGTCTGTGGATTCTCTTCTTCAGGTTCTGGTACTCTCTTTGTGTGGCTTACGTGAATCCAATTAGGAAATCTTGCACACTTCACTGCTGTATTGGTGGTCAATATGACTTGACAAGGTCTGCTCCACCTGGGTGATAGACACGTTTCTCTGGTGTGATTCTTCACTACCACCCAATCACCAGGATTCAGATCATGTTCTAGTTCAGGCTGCCTGGAAACTGCGTCTTCTCCAACCTGATGAGAGACAGAACGCACTAAGTCAGCCAATCCTTTGCAATAATCCAGAACCATATCATCAGATATATTCACTAATTTGTTTGTGGGAACATGTGTTTGTCTCATTGCTCTTCCCATCATTATTTCATGAGGGCTTAATCCTGTCGTTCTGTCAGGTATACTTCTGAGTCCCATCAAGACAAGTGGCAATGCGTCTGGCCACTCTAATGATGTTGATGCACACATTTTTCCCAATCTTGACTTTATAGTGCCATTTAATTGTTCAACCACTCCAGAAGCCTCTGGGCGATATGCACAGTGCAATTTCTGCTTGATTTGAAATGCTTCACAGATTATCTGGATCACTTCGCTATTAAAGTGTTTTCCTCTATCTGATTCCAAAGATACTGGGAAACCAAACCTAGGTATGAGCTCCCGTAACAACAGTTTTGCAACTGTAATACTGTCATTTCTCCTAGTAGGGTAAGCCTCCACCCACTTTGAAAACAGACATACTATGACTAGAACATATTTTAGTCCTCTGCATGGTGGTAACTGTATGAAGTCGAACTGGAGTCTTATAAATGGGCCCTCTGCCTTTCCAATCTTTCCAAACCCAATTATCGTTTTCCTGCCTGAATTATGCATTTGGCAAGTTAGACATCTCTGGCAAAGACTCTCTGCAACAGCCCTGAATTTGGGATTGTACCAATTTTGTCTGAACAACCTAATCATTGCATCTCTCCCTATGTGTGTGTCTCCATGATGCATTCTAGCCATTTGTGAGAGTAAACAGTCTGGCATGACTGGTCTGCCATCTGCACTGATCCATACTTCATCTTCTCCTCTTTGGGAACAACCCACTTTGATTCACACATTTTTCTCACTTTCATCAACCTCATCTTGCAATTTCTTCACCTCATTCCAAGTTTCAGGTGGCATATACAGCATAAGTTGGCAGCTGATTCCCATTCTTTCCACCCTCTTATTGACTGACGTTCTGGTTTTGGCACAATGTTGAGCCACCAAGTCTGCATATCTGTTGCCGACTACCACCCAGTCATCTCCTGACTGGTGTGCGGCACATTTCACCACAGCCAATTCTTTTGGTGATTGTATTGCTTCTAGCAATTCCCTTACAAATTGTCCATTTTTAATGGGGGATCCTGAAGAAGTCATGAAATCCCTCTGCATCCACAGTTGGCCAAAATCGTGCACAACCCCGTAACCATATTGACTATCTGTAAATATGGTCACTCTCTGATTCCTCCCAATTTTGCAAGCTTTTATCAAAGCAATCAATTCAGCTACTTGTGCAGATTTTACTCCTGGTAAATAGGATGCTTCGACTATTCCAGTTAATTCACATACAGCATAGGCAGCAGTTAGTTTACCATCTTCATGTCTTTGACATGATCCATCGACAAATAACTCCCTGTCTGGCTTTTTAAGAGGCTGTTCCTCAATGTCTGGGCGTGGTTTTGTACATAATTCTGTAATCTGTACACAATCATGTTCATCTTCTTCGTCATCTTTATTTGTTTCATGATATGGGTCTGGCAATAGATTTGCTGGATTTATTATCGTACACCTTACCATGGTCACATTTTCAGCACCCATTATTATTCTTTCAAATTTAGTCAGCCGACTAGGAGTAAGATGATGAGTTCGGGTTCTTGTCAACAGAATCACAACTGCATGTGGAACATACACTTTTACAGGATGTCCCATCACAATTGACTCGCTTTGTTCAATGCTCAAACAAGTTGCTGCTACTGCTTTTACGCATCCTGGCAACGCGGCTGCTACTGGGTCCAATGTAGCAGAAAAATATGCTATAGGACGTCTATCTAGTCCATGTCTCTGAGTTAGGACTGAAAGTGCACAATTTTCTCTCTCTTGACAGAATAATGCGAATTCTCTTTTATAATCAGGTATGCCTAAGGCAGGTGCTGAACAAAGTGCGTTTCTCAATTTTACAAAAGCTTCTACACTTTCATCCTCCCACTCAACAGGGTCCTTTGCTTTCTTTTTCGTCATGTTAATTAAAGGCTTAGCTAACATGGAAAAATGTGGTATCCATTGTCGACAGTATCCTACTATTCCTAGGAACATTCGCACTTGTCTTTGGGTTACAGGCATTTGCATTCTCTTTATTAATTCTACTCTTTCAGAGGTTATTCTTCTTTTTCCCCTCTCAATTTGATGTCCCAGATATTTAACAGCTGTCCTGCAAAATTTTAACTTTTCAGGTGAGACTTTATGCCCTTCCTCAGCCAAAAGATTCAATAATGCTATGGAATCAACAACACAGTCTTCTCTGGTGGTCAACGCTACTAATAAGTCGTCGATGTATTGAACTAAAACTGAGCTTCCTGGCATCACTAGTTTTTCAAGGCACTTTTTCAGTATCTGGTTGAAAATGGAAGGACTTTCTGTGTACCCCTGAGGAACACGATTCCACACATATACTTTATTCTCAAATTTAAATGAGAAAAGATACTGGCTGTCTGGATGCAATGGTATTGAAAAGAATGCTTGACACAAATCAATTACTGTGAACCATCCTGCATTCCAAGGGATCTGGTATAGAATTACTGCAGGATTTGGTACTATGGGACAACAAGGTTCCACAATCTTGTTTATTTTACGCAGGTCCTGAACAATCCTATATTTTCCACTAGGTTTCTTTAACCCCATTATAGGTGAATTACATGGGCTACTCATTACTTCTTTTAGAATGTTTTGTTTTACCATTCGATTGATTTCTTCAATGACTCCTGCTTTTACTTCTGCACTCATTTTGTATTGTTTAGTATTTGGGAAAATCGCACCTTCTTTTACAGTAATTTGAACTGGATCTATTTTTGCCATAAGTCCTGCTTCTTTTCCGGTGAAATCCCATACTATTTGTTTTACTGTACCTTTTAATTCTTCTGGCAACTGATCTTTTGTTATTAACGAAAACATTTCATCTATTTCTGTACCTTGTTTTGCAACCATAATTTTATATACATGGTCCTCATCTGGTGTCTGAACTGCCACACCATCCGGCGTGCAGAAAATTGTACAGTTCATTTTGCACAATAAGTCTCTACCTAATAAATTCACTGGGCTAGAATCGCACACTACAAATTGGTGCATTTCTCTGAAGTTTCCAATTTTAACTTCCATTGGTTCGGTAAGAGGTGTTCTAATTCTTTGATTAGCTACCCCCACTACTTGGATATCTTCACCAGAGAGAGGAAGGTCTGGGATGTCTGCTGATCTCACAGTAGACCTGGTAGCACCAGTGTCCAAAAGGAAAGTAATATCATTACCTTTCACATTTCCTTCAACATATGGACCAGACTGATCTACCTGTAAGGATGCGCCAAGTATGCACTCCTTCTTCCCCTCTCCTAGGCACCGTCATGAGTCGTATTTACAGTAATTGTCCTGCAAAAGAAATTGTGATGTCATATAATCATTCTTACCACTCCCTCCTGGGTATCCAATGTCTGTACCATGTTTTGCTCTGCTTATATTACCCTGAACAGGTGGAGGTGGTAATTGATTCTGGGGATTTACACCCTGCTGTGAATCATTCTGCATCTGTGGATTTAAGTTTTGATTTGGGCCATTATTATTCCGAATCTTTTTACACTCGTCCTTCCAATGCCCCAATTTTCCGCATCCATGACAAGGAAACTTCTTTTTAGCTTCTTCTCTACTCATTCGTCCTCTAAATTTTCCACCATTTCCCGTATCACCACTCGTTCCAGGATCTTTTCCTGGATTTTCACTCGGATTTTCCAAATTAATTCCCTGCTTCTCTGCCATTTTCACCTGAGCCCACATCACTTTTTCCTGCAATTTCTTGTGTCTATCCTCAATATCGTCTCCACAATATTTTGCATACTTCAGAATCTCATCTATGGGCTTTCCCTGCCAACACAGCATATGCTGTTTAATCATCTGGCAAATCTCTGGCTTCAGACCGTAAACAAACCGATACACAAACTGACTCATGTTCTTGTCTCCAATGTCCTCAAATCCACTATACTGTTTAAACACCTGTAATAAACGCTCATAGTAAGAATGTACTGTTTCACTGGCTTCTTGGGTAGTTCGATCTATTTTCACCCAATCTGTTTCTTTCGGGGTATTTTCCCTTTCAGGTATGTTATCACCTGCTGATACTTTTTCATCACGTCACTTGACGGGGCACCTGTCTTTGGATCTCTGGGATACTCATCACTAGGCCAATCCACTGTGATCTTACAATCTGTCCATAAATCGGCAGGTACCACTATGTCAAACAGACCATCCAAATCCTTCAACAATACCTTTGACACCTTCACAAACCTTTCAACCTGCTTGTACCATTCAATTGGCTTTTCCCTCAGCTTTGGAAAATCATTCGTAAATGATAAAATATCCTGTCTGCTCCATGGGACATGTACATATCCTCCTCCCGCAACTTCTCGCATTGGATACATCTGGTCTGCTTTTCCTGCTTCCTTCATCACATATTCTGATGCTGTTCTACTTGTTCGTGCTTCTTCCTTTTTCTTGGCCCACCTAGATCTCCATTTATCTAGATCTCCCCATTTTTGTAAAACTAACATTAATTCTCTTATTTACAGTCTTCTTCCAGATGCATTCATATTTTCTAAATCTTTGTCTACAAATTCTGCTCTATATGGTTTCTGTAATACTTTTGATCTCCCTATTTCGATTCCCATCTGTAGTGCTAAATTGGACAATTTTTCATGGAATATCTTTACATTTCTAGTGATACTCCTACACAAGAATAATAATTCTTCTTCATCATAGGTATTCAAGCGTTCTACTCCTACATTTCCTGCTATTATTTCTTCTAATTCGACTTTCAATTTATGGATATCCAATACTTTTGGAGGTGTGCACTGTTTAACTGACCCTTGTACCCATCTTTCTAGATCTTCAGGTGTTACTATGGTAGCACTTTTTGCTCCCGATGAAGTTACTAAACTTACATCTTTTGAACCTCCAGGTACATCTTTTCTGGGAGTACTATTTACAGAACCTCGAATAGGTAAATCCATGAGTGATATTGTGGATTCACAGTCACTAAATTGATCCTCAATTATAACTGGAGCTTCAGGTTTGGTGTTACTCACAGGAGTAGGTGCAAGTATGGGTTGAGGACAATTTCCTGAGTACCATATAATGGAACTACTGGACCAATTGTTACAGGTATGGTCAACGAATCAGGATGTACTTTTATCTGAGTTATTTTCTGTATTAATTCTGCTCTGGTCTTTTCTAGGGCTTCTTTTTCTTTGTCATGAAGTATTCTAGTTGGGGTAAATTCATGCATTACTTGTGGTACCATTGGAGTTTTCGGTGGTGCACTTGGGGTGCATCCACTTGTCCCTTCCTGATATGGTGGGGGATTTCTTAACATTTCCTCCATAAATTCGTCTTCTGAATCCTCATTTCTCATTAAATGTTTTGTCTTTTCTGTACATTTGCCTCCTGATTTCTCTCCTTCTGTGAATAATGGATACAGTCCCTCTGTAATCATTGCCCTACTCCATTGTTTCATCTGACCCTCTCTCGACTCACGTAAATATCTGGGGTAAAATCCTGGATAACTCCTATTACTTCTAGATCTATCCCGCTCAAATGCCTCGGTTTCCCATTCTTCTAGAGCTTCGTACTGGGTTAATCTAGGTCTGGGTTCTAAGTCATTCATCCTCAATCTCAAGTTCTGAAGAATTCGCCCATTGAACGTGCCATTCTGGGGAAATGCTAATACTCCATCATTTTTGGTGTATTCTATCCAATTCTCCATCCATACACCGGTATGATAACCTCTCTCCATCATCATAAACGATGCTGGCGTTTTAGCTGGTGGAATAATAATTCCTTCTCTAGTTTTGATTGGTTTGTCCTTTTTAAAATAATTCTTAATCTTTTGCAAAAATGACATTTTTCTCCTTTCTCCGTACATTCTATCTAATCTTCTGTGTACAAAATTATATTCTGCAAAACCTAGGAATCGTCTATCCGGACGAGTTCCTGTTAAAGTCGGATCACGTTTTAACATGCAATCCTTATCCACTAAGAATTTTGCTTCTATATTTTCGACCAATCAAATGTCTGCTATCTTTTATTTCCGAGCCAATCCTTGCGTGGCCTTTTGGTGACGTTTCTCTGTCAACCCCTCCTTTACAATCTGCTCTTTTCTGTCCTCGCTGGTTTAACCAATCCCAGCGCGGCACCTGTGACGTCAGTACTACTCCTGACTACTGACCCCTCCTTTACAAGTGTCTCTCCACACCCGCTGTTTCAACCTACCACAGCGCGGCGTTTTGTGATGTCAGCTCCCTCTCCGGCAACTGACCCTCCCTTTACAAAAATTTACGCAAACTTATTTTCTCTATAAATCTTAATTAAATTTCAGTAACAACATAAAACATTCGCTATCGTGCCAGTTTCCACTAATTTTGAAAAGGATAGTTTCTTCCACACTTTAGTAAAACCTTTCCGTTTACTAATACATACACTACGAGTAAAACACTTCCGTCTACTCTTCACACAAGCTCCAGAAGTACCTGTTACTTCTTCAATGTTACCCTTACTAGGTGATATAACATCAAATTTTTATCAGCGTACCCTTTTTGCTATTACTCACACGCATAGAGTCCCTAACGAGTACTTGAAGTCCTGCTTAACTTCTCAGTACTATTTCTGCCTGACAGATAACCTCACTGCAGTATGGCTTTCACTTGCCACCCACTATTCTTTTTACCTACCCCAGGGTATTCTGGACAACATATAACAAAAACTCAAAAATAATCGGATGTTAGTTCATAAAAATACAAATAAAATTCTCATTACCCAATTAACAAAGAGTAACAATAACCGTCCTCTGCTTACCAGAAAACTGATCCAGCGCAATATTAGCCAACAACATTCATACACCATATACTCACTTGGGCCCATACATTCACACTACACTAATACTTACGCTGGGTGTCAGATGTACTCTTTTATCAAAGTCCCTGCTACCAATTACCTTCTGATTGAAGAGTAATAACTTACCAATGGATCCTTTGCTAATTGGGAAGTTTAAAATGAGTGACATTCATTATAGTACATTATCCTGAAATAATCACTGAGTCAGGAAGTTTTAAAATGTTTATCTAAAGTTTTAGCAGAGTAAAATACAGAAAACACGGTACTTGATTGAAATACCCAAGAAAAAGCATAGAAATGATTTTGCTAATAAATGACGGTGTTTAAGGAAAAGGAGAAGATAGAGACAGCAGCGCAACTAAAGGTTGCAGTATAGTTACCTAAAATGCGAGTACCAAGCCCCTTAGCCAAGGAGTTGGAAAAGATAGGACCCAGGAAGGATGAAGAGCAAAGACTTCTTCCAGGATCAGGACAGGACCGGTAACCTCTCTACAACGACGCCTGCGTCGTTCCCCTCTCTGATACTCAAATTCTCTCGATTCTCCCGTCTAATGGACTCCGCCGCCCCCTCCTCAGGACCTCTTCCGGACAGGAATTCAGTCAGCAACCGATCAGCTGGGCAGTCTGGAGTTGAGAGCGCTTTGGCAGTATGGACGCCTGTTCTTCGTGAATGCATGCTCTGACTAATTTACTAATGCTATATTCTATTATACCCTTCTACGCCCATGTACCTCCCCTTAATGTTGCTAACATTATGGGACCACTACTTCTGATTGGACAGGGACAGGGGGTTGATTCTCGCACCATGTCAATTTTGGCCTAAATTGTGAAGCCTGTTGTCTTTACGTTCCCGCCCCTTCAAATTAATACATTCGCTTTATTTCCCACCCGTCTCACGACAAATGTTATACATTTTACAGGGGAAAAGTAACAATTTGTCCGCCGGAAACATTGGGTACATCATCTTCGGCCAATAGGTCGTGGCCTTGGGAGACGTCCAAGTTGACTTCACTTGGCAGGCATACAGGACACATGAGCAGAACCCTCTGTCTCTCGAGTTTCAAGACACCAACCCAGGCCCAAGTTTACGAATTACTAAAAGTGTAAGAAGAAAATATTAAAATCACAAATAAAAAGTTTCACTGTATACCCACTTTCCCTACTCTATTCCCATTTAATCATAATACTATCCTGCATTAGTAGCGTTAAGAAAACGACAATTTAATAATGACATGAGAGCAAGCTTAAGTATGTGAAAACATTTAGCGGCCATTTTAATGCACACTGCGCAGAAGCAGAAGTTTCCCACCAAGCAAAGAAAGACGTCACACCATGTGATCAGGTTGCGACATGCGCATTTAGGTTCCCGCGCTTTAGCGGCCATCTTGGTTTATAGACAAGCGTTATTCATTAGTAAAACACATATGCAAGCGTCTATCCCTTTCATGTTTGTGAATGCAAAGATTAGTATTGACAGTACAAGTTTAATAAATTAATACTATGAGGAAGATTGCGTACAAGCAAGTTTCATTTTGAAACCTTGCTCCATCAATCCCCTCTCTGATGGCGTTTCTGAGCCATCAAAAATACTACCCTCAATCAGATGCCAACTTCTAGCAATTCGTTTCATTCTCATTTTTACTTTTTCTATTCTTACAGTCTCCTTTTAATTTCTTGTATAAATCACTTCTCCATTCTTCTAGTTCGATTTCATCTAGTTTTCTCTTCTTTCCTTTTCCTTTCATTTTATATGTTCCATTCTTTCTACAGCATTTGCACCATATTGTTATAGCTAAAATTATTATTGCTATCCCTGCTAAGGGTACTAATATTTGACCTATAAGTCCTTTCCCTATATTAGCAAACCAGGTTCCAATTGACGAGGTAATATTTGTCAATCTTTCCCATACACTATCAACTTCCAGTGGTTTAAGTTCTTTCTCAAGTTTAGTTATGTTCTGAATATACGTTCCAATTTCTGCACTCTTATCAGGAATATAAGTGCAACAATGTTTTGTTCTCAATAATTTACAGACTCCTCCCTCTTTTGCCAATAGAATGTCAAGAGCAAGTTGATTTTGCATTACCATAGATCTAATCGCAACCATCTCCGTATTAATCATTAGAAAACCTCCAGCAGTATCCGTTGATAAACGATCAACCACTGTAGACAATTTGCATATTTTCCTTGAGTTCAGAATTATTCCCACTGAAGGTATCAATGCACCAAATATATCACCTACAATTTCTGAAAAACTAGCTCTTTTACTACGTATTAATTCACTATTGTTTTCATTGCTTCCAGTGTTTCTTTTTACGTGGTATATCTTTGGAAAAACTATTCCAAAATAACAACTTCCATACCACCTTGCAGGAAGCCTAAAGTAAGCCTTATTCCCACATACATAATAGAGTCCAGGAAAAACTGAATCTGTTCCTCCTTTGAGTCCCCAACCTCCAATAATTAAAAATTGTGTTCACATTCACTGGTACCGATGAAAACATTGTTATAATCAGTCTTTAACCTATGAAGACAAATTTTCCCTTTCTTTACGAAATCCAGAGCCATTGCAGCTTGAGCTTTACCAGGTGTATAACTCCCTTCCTTCTCCGCCCAAGGTGGCAACTGAGCCTTATGTTCTGTAGCTTTCTTTTGAAAATCATGTCTTCTATCTTCTACTAAATTCAAAAATATCTTTTCTTCTTCTAGTAAAGAACATGTTAGATTGTGTCTATGTGCATGTGTTATGTCTATCGATTTCATTGTTAAGAAAAACTCTCCCATAAACTGTGCGTCTTGACTAGTAAGCACTGGGTTCATACTCTTGCGAATCGGAACCTCTGAAAATATCACATCTAAGTTTGAATAATAATACTGTAGCCTACCTGTTCTATAAAATAAACTTGTTAATACACTACATGAGATGCCATATGTCAGTGGTAAATGATGGTATGTTAATCCTTCCGCTACTGATTCAGGTAACTTCATACAGACATAACAATTACTAACTTCCATTGTGTCTACATACTGAAACAATAACTTTGTGAAAACATTTAAACTAGTGTCGTTATCAGCTATTTCATGATGAATTTCTGCCTCATCTTCTGCCATTAATTCTACTCTACTTCCCTTCATGTTTGCTGTCCTCCCTTTAGTTTCATTATTTATCTTCTTATCTATTATCATAAGGTAAGGAACTGCTACAATCAGGACTAACCATACTATAAGCACCAATACTAGACTACATATGCAGATTGCACAGCATCTCCTACAACAATTTCGTTTTGGTCTCCCAGTAACTCTATCATCAGGCATTTTTCGACAAGGAAGATTTCTCTTCTTATCTCTTCTTCTTTTCTTTAGATGATTCTTTTGTTTAGTCAGGGTGGTCTTGTTTCTTCTTCGTATGTTAGTTCTGCACTTGTTCCTTCGCCACCACTGTCACTTGACTCTGAGCTTTCAAAATCTTCAAGAGTGATATAAGTCCAGCCAGGACCCTTGAATTTGTTATTCACAAGTCTCAGTCTTTTACTTTTTCTTTTTCCTGACTTTTTCTCTTGTTCAGTTTGACTTGTCACTTCAGGTACTTGTTCTGGAGCTTCACTTCTGGTTGTTATGTGGTATTTTACTCTTTTAATGACACTTGGCCAATGATCTCCTTTTCTTGTTTTCTTGGTTGGCACTGTTTCTCTGTTTACCTCTTCAAAGACCTCGTTATTTTCACTGCTCAATACTGTTTTGTTTTCTTTGATTACTGCCTCTTTTGTTTGTTCTTTTTCAGGTCTGATTGGTTTCTTTTCAGTAGCTCCACAATGACTTTCAAGATGTTGGCTTTGTTCCTTTTTATTTCTTTATGTTCATTTGTATTTACCCCTTTTTCTTTAGTGAATTCTTCTTGATCTAACTGCTTCTGATCAGGGCTTATTGCACTGTGAACTTCTGCAGCCTGACCTGATTCTTCTAAAACTGTCTTTCCCTCTTCAAAGTTTATTAAATCTTCACTGTTTTTAGTCCAATTTTCTTTCCCTGTCTGATTTAGTTCAGGGTGTTTTACTATCTTTTCTTCTTGATCCTGAACTGCTTCTTCTTCACCTATCTGATCTTCTTCAATTTCCTCCAATTTTGTTTGATTTCTCGTTCTGTAATATACTTCAGGAACTTCTACCACTGGTATCCAATCCTGACTTGTGCTCGGTTGTTCTCCGTCAGCTTCTCTCGAACCTCTAGCCTGAGATTCCTCAGCTGGGCAACCTTCAGCTTCTTCAGTGATTGGCGTTGTCTGTGGATTCTCTTCTTCAGGTTCTGGTACTCTCTTTGTGTGGCTTACGTGAATCCAATTAGGAAATCTTGCACACTTCACTGCTGTATTGGTGGTCAATATGACTTGACAAGGTCTGCTCCACCTGGGTGATAGACACGTTTCTCTGGTGTGATTCTTCACTACCACCCAATCACCAGGATTCAGATCATGTTCTAGTTCAGGCTGCCTGGAAACTGCGTCTTCTCCAACCTGATGAGAGACAGAACGCACTAGGTCAGCCAATCCTTTGCAATAATCCAGAACCATATCATCAGATATATTCACTAATTTGTTTGTGGGAACATGTGTTTGTCTCATTGCTCTTCCCATCATTATTTCATGAGGGCTTAATCCTGTCGTTCTGTCAGGTATACTTCTGAGTCCCATCAAGACAAGTGGCAATGCGTCTGGCCACTCTAATGATGTTGATGCACACATTTTTCCCAATCTTGACTTTATAGTGCCATTTAATTGTTCAACCACTCCAGAAGCCTCTGGGCGATATGCACAGTGCAATTTCTGCTTGATTTGAAATGCTTCACAGATTATCTGGATCACTTCGCTATTAAAGTGTTTTCCTCTATCTGATTCCAAAGATACTGGGAAACCAAACCTAGGTATGAGCTCCCGTAACAACAGTTTTGCAACTGTAATACTGTCATTTCTCCTAGTAGGGTAAGCCTCCACCCACTTTGAAAACAGACATACTATGACTAGAACATATTTTAGTCCTCTGCATGGTGGTAACTGTATGAAGTCGAACTGGAGTCTTATAAATGGGCCCTCTGCCTTTCCAATCTTTCCAAACCCAATTATCGTTTTCCTGCCTGAATTATGCATTTGGCAAGTTAGACATCTCTGGCAAAGACTCTCTGCAACAGCCCTGAATTTGGGATTGTACCAATTTTGTCTGAACAACCTAATCATTGCATCTCTCCCTATGTGTGTGTCTCCATGATGCATTCTAGCCATTTGTGAGAGTAAACAGTCTGGCATGACTGGTCTGCCATCTGCACTGATCCATACTTCATCTTCTCCTCTTTGGGAACAACCCACTTTGATCCACACATTTTTCTCACTTTCATCAACCTCATCTTGCAATTTCTTCACCTCATTCCAAGTTTCAGGTGGCATATACAGCATAAGTTGGCAGCTGATTCCCATTCTTTCCACCCTCTTATTGACTGACGTTCTGGTTTTGGCACAATGTTGAGCCACCAAGTCTGCATATCTGTTGCCGACTACCACCCAGTCATCTCCTGACTGGTGTGCGGCACATTTCACCACAGCCAATTCTTTTGGTGATTGTATTGCTTCTAGCAATTCCCTTACAAATTGTCCATTTTTAATGGGGGATCCTGAAGAAGTCATGAAATCCCTCTGTATCCACAGTTGGCCAAAATCGTGCACAACCCCGTAACCATATTGACTATCTGTAAATATGGTCACTCTCTGATTCCTCCCAATTTTGCAAGCTTTTATCAAAGCAATCAATTCAGCTACTTCTGCAGATTATACTCCTGGTAAATAGGATGCTTCGACTATTCCAGTTAATTCACATACAGCATAGGCAGCAGTTAGTTTACCATCTTCATGTCTTTGACATGATCCATCGACAAATAACTCCCTGTCTGGCTTTTTAAGAGGCTGTTCCTCAAAGTCTGGGCGTGGTTTTGTACATAATTCTGTAATCTGTACACAATCATGTTCATCTTCTTCGTCATCTTTATTTGTTTCATGATATGGGTCTGGCAATAGATTTGCTGGATTTATTATCGTACACCTTACCATGGTCACATTTTCAGCACCCATTATTATTCTTTCATATTTAGTCAGCCGACTAGGAGTAAGATGCTGAGTTCGGGTTCTTGTCAACAGAATCACAACTGCATGTGGAACATACACTTTTACAGGATGTCCCATCACAATTGACTCGCTTTGTTCAATGCTCAAACAAGTTCCTGCTACTGCTTTTAAGCATCCTGGCAACGCGGCTGCTACTGGGTCCAATGTAGCAGAAAAATATGCTATAGGACGTCTATCTAGTCCATGTCTCTGAGTTAGGACTGAAAGTGCACAATTTTCTCTCTCTTGACAGAATAATGCGAATTCTCTTTTATAATCAGGTATGCCTAAGGCAGGTGCTGAACAAAGTGCGTTTCTCAATTTTACAAAAGCTTCTACACTTTCATCCTCCCACTCAACAGGGTCCTTTGCTTTCTTTTTCGTCATGTTAATTAAAGGCTTAGCTAACATGGAAAAATTTGGTATCCATTGTCGACAGTATCCTACTATTCCTAGGAACATTCGCACTTGTCTTTGGGTTACAGGCATTTGCATTCTCTTTATTAATTCTACTCTTTCAGAGGTTATTCTTCTTTTTCCCCTCTCAATTTGATGTCCCAGATATTTAACAGCTGTCCTGCAAAATTGTAACTTTTCAGGTGAGACTTTATGCCCTTCCTCAGCCAAAAGATTCAATAATGCTATGGAATCAACAACACAGTCTTCTCTGGTGGTCGACGCTACTAATAAGTCGTCGATATATTGAACTAAAACTGAGCTTCCTGGCATCACTAGTTTTTCAAGGCACTTTTTCAGTATCTGGTTGAAAATGGAAGGACTTTCTGTGTACCCCTGAGGAACACGATTCCACACATATACTTTATTCTCAAATTTAAATGAGAAAAGATACTGGCTGTCTGGATGCAATGGTATTGAAAAGAATGCTTGACACAAATCAATTACTGTGAACCATCCTGCATTCCAAGGGATCTGGTATAGAATTACTGCAGGATTTGGTACTATGGGACAACAAGGTTCCACAATCTTGTTTATTTTACGCAGGTCCTGAACATTCCTATATTTTCCACTAGGTTTCTTTAACCCCATTATAGGTGAATTACATGGGCTACTCATTACTTCTTTTAGAATGTTTTGTTTTACCATTCGATTGATTTCTTCAATGACTCCTGCTTTTACTTCTGCACTCATTTTGTATTGTTTAGTATTTGGGAAAATCGCACCTTCTTTTACAGTAATTTGAACTGGATCTATTTTTGCCATAAGTCCTGCTTCTTTTCCGGTGAAATCCCATACTATTTGTTTTACTGTACCTTTTAATTCTTCTGGCAACTGATCTTTTGTTATTAACGAAAACATTTCATCTATTTCTGTACCTTGTTTTGCAACCATAATTTTATATACATGGTCCTCATCTGGTGTCTGAACTGCCACACCATCCGGCGTGCAGAAAATTGTACAGTTCATTTTGCACAATAAGTCTCTACCTAATAAATTCACTGGGCTAGAATCGCACACTACAAATTGGTGCATTTCTCTGAAGTTTCCAATTTTAACTTCCATTGGTTCGGTAAGAGGTGTTCTAATTCTTTGATTAGCTACCCCCACTACTTGGATATCTTCACCAGAGAGAGGAAGGTCTGGGATGTCTACTGATCTCACAGTAGACCTGGTAGCACCAGTGTCCAAAAGGAAAGTAATATCATTACCTTTCACATTTCCTTCAACATATGGACCAGACTGATCTACCTGTAAGGATGCGCCAAGTATGCACTCCTTCTTCCCCTCTCCTAGGCACCGTCATGAGTCGTATTTACAGTAATTGTCCTGCAAAAGAAATTGTGATGTCATATAATCATTCTTACCACTCCCTCCTGGGTATCCAATGTCTGTACCATGTTTTGCTCTGCTTATATTACCCTGAACAGGTGGAGGTGGTAATTGATTCTGGGGATTTACACCCTGCTGTGAATCATTCTGCATCTGTGGATTTAAGTTTTGATTTGGGCCATTATTATTCCGAATCTTTTTACACTCGTCCTTCCAATGCCCCAATTTTCCGCATCCATGACAAGGAAACTTCTTTTTAGCTTCTTCTCTACTCATTCGTCCTCTAAATTTTCCACCATTTCCCGTATCACCACTCGTTCCAGGATCTTTTCCTGGATTTTCACTCGGATTTTCCAAATTAATTCCCTGCTTCTCTGCCATTTTCACCTGAGCCCACATCACTTTTTCCTGCAATTTCTTGTGTCTATCCTCAATATCGTCTCCACAATATTTTGCATACTTCAGAATCTCATCTATGGGCTTTCCCTGCCAACACAGCATATGCTGTTTAATCATCTGGCAAATCTCTGGCTTCAGACCGTAAACAAACCGATACACAAACTGACTCATGTTCTTGTCTCCAATGTCCTCAAATCCACTATACTGTTTAAACACCTGTAATAAACGCTCATAGTAAGAATGTACTGTTTCACTGGCTTCTTGGGTAGTTCGATCTATTTTCACCCAATCTGTTTCTTTCGGGGTATTTTCCCTTTCAGGTATGTTATCACCTGCTGATACTTTTTCATCACGTCACTTGACGGGGCACCTGTCTTTGGATCTCTGGGATACTCATCACTAGGCCAATCCACTGTGATCTTACAATCTGTCCATAAATCGGCAGGTACCACTATGTCAAACAGACCATCCAAATCCTTCAACAATACCTTTGACACCTTCACAAACCTTTCAACCTGCTTGTACCATTCAATTGGCTTTTCCCTCAGCTTTGGAAAATCATTCGTAAATGATAAAATATCCTGTCTGCTCCATGGGACATGTACATATCCTCCTCCCGCAACTTCTCGCATTGGATACATCTGGTCTGCTTTTCCTGCTTCCTTCATCACATATTCTGATGCTGTTCTACTTGTTCGTGCTTCTTCCTTTTTCTTGGCCCACCTAGATCTCCATTTATCTAGATCTCCCCATTTTTGTAAAACTAACATTAATTCTCTTATTTACAGTCTTCTTCCAGATGCATTCATATTTTCTAAATCTTTGTCTACAAATTCTGCTCTATATGGTTTCTGTAATACTTTTGATCTCCCTATTTCGATTCCCATCTGTAGTGCTAAATTGGACAATTTTTCATGGAATATCTTTACATTTCTAGTGATACTCCTACACAAGAATAATAATTCTTCTTCATCATAGGTATTCAAGCGTTCTACTCCTACATTTCCTGCTATTATTTCTTCTAATTCGACTTTCAATTTATGGATATCCAATACTTTTGGAGGTGTGCACTGTTTAACTGACCCTTGTGCCCATCTTTCTAGATCTTCAGGTGTTACTATGGTAGCACTTTTTGCTCCCGATGAAGTTACTAAACTTACATCTTTTGAACCTCCAGGTACATCTTTTCTGGGAGTACTATTTACAGAACCTCGAATAGGTAAATCCATGAGTGATATTGTGGATTCACAGTCACTAAATTGATCCTCAATTATAACTGGAGCTTCAGGTTTGGTGTTACTCACAGGAGTAGGTGCAAGTATGGGTTGAGGACAATTTCCCTGAGTACCATATAATGGAACTACTGGACCAATTGTTACAGGTATGGTCAACGAATCAGGATGTACTTTTATCTGAGTTATTTTCTGTATTAATTCTGCTCTGGTCTTTTCTAGGGCTTCTTTTTCTTTGTCATGAAGTATTCTAGTTGGGGTAAATTCATGCATTACTTGTGGTACCATTGGAGTTTTCGGTGGTGCACTTGGGGTGCATCCACTTGTCCCTTCCTGATATGGTGGGGGATTTCTTAACATTTCCTCCATAAATTCGTCTTCTGAATCCTCATTTCTCATTAAATGTTTTGTCTTTTCTGTACATTTGCCTCCTGATTTCTCTCCTTCTGTGAATAATGGATACAGTCCCTCTGTAATCATTGCCCTTCTCCATTGTTTCATCTGACCCTCTCTCGACTCACGTAAATATCTGGGGTAAAATCCTGGATAACTCCTATTACTTCTAGATCTATCCCGCTCAAATGCCTCGGTTTCCCATTCTTCTAGAGCTTCGTACTGGGTTAATCTAGGTCTGGGTTCTAAGTCATTCATCCTCAATCTCAAGTTCTGAAGAATTCGCCCATTGAACGTGCCATTCTGGGGAAATGCTAATACTCCATCATTTTTGGTGTATTCTATCCAATTCTCCATCCATACACAGGTATGATAACCTCTCTCCATCATCATAAACGATGCTGGCGTTTTAGCTGGTGGAATAATAATTCCTTCTCTAGTTTTGATTGGTTTGTCCTTTTTAAAATAATTCTTAATCTTTTGCAAAAATGAAATTTTTCTCCTTTCTCCGTACATTCTATCTAATCTTCTGTGTACAAAATTATATTCTGCAAAACCTAGGAATCTTCTATCCGGACGAGTTCCTGTTAAAGTCGGATCACGTTTTAACATGCAATCCTTATCCACTAAGAATTTTGCTTCTATATTTTCGACCAATCAAATGTCTGCTATCTTTTATTTCCGAGCCAATCCTTGCGCGGCCTTTTGGTGACGTTTCTCTGTCAACCCCTCCTTTACAATCTGCTCTTTTCTGTACTCGCTGGTTTAACCAATCCCAGCGCGGCACCTGTGACGTCAGTACTACTCCTGACTACTGACCCCTCCTTTACAAGTGTCTCTCCACACCCGCTGTTTCAACCTACCACAGCGCGGCGTTTTGTGATGTCAGCTCCCTCTCCGGCAACTGACCCTCCCTTTACAAAAATTTACGCAAACTTATTTTCTCTATAAATTTTAATTACATTTCAGTAACAACATAAAACATTCGCTATCGTGCCAGTTTCCACTAATTTTGAAAAGGATAGTTTCTTCCACACTTTAGTAAAACCTTTCCGTTTACTAATACATACACTACGAGTAAAACACTTCCGTCTACTCTTCACACAAGCTCCAGAAGTACCTGTTACTTCTTCAATGTTACCCTTACTAGGTGATATAACATCAAATTTTTATCAGCGTACCCTTTTTGCTATTACTCACACGCATAGAGTCCCTAACGAGTACTTGAAGTCCTGCTTAACTTCTCAGTACTATTTCTGCCTGACAGATAACCTCACTGCAGTATGGCTTTCACTTGCCACCCACTATTCTTTTTACCTACCCCAGGGTATTCTGGACAACATATAACAAAAACTCAAAAATAATCGGATGTTAGTTCATAAAAATACAAATAAAATTCTCATTACCCAATTAACAAAGAGTAACAATAACCGTCCTCTGCTTACCAGAAAACTGATCCAGCGCAATATTAGCCAACAACATTCATACACCATATACTCACTTGGGCCCATACATTCACACTACACTAATACTTACGCTGGGTGTCAGATGTACTCTTTTATCAAAGTCCCTGCTACCAATTACCTTCTGATTGAAGAGTA
This sequence comes from Calotriton arnoldi, assembly GCA_963921515.1. Classification (NCBI taxonomy): domain Eukaryota; kingdom Metazoa; phylum Chordata; class Amphibia; order Caudata; family Salamandridae; genus Calotriton; species Calotriton arnoldi. Next base: position 869,000 of record CAWUFW010005307.1, on the reverse strand, counting down.
ATAACTTACCAATGGATCCTTTGCTAATTGGGAAGTTTAAAATGAGAGACATTCATTATAGTACATTATCCTGAAATAATCACTGAGTCAGGAAGTTTTAAAATGTTTATCTAAAGTTTTAGCAGAGTAAAATACAGAAAACACGGTACTTGATTGAAATACCCAAGAAAAAGCATAGAAATGATTTTGCTAATAAATGACGGTGTTTAAGGAAAAGGAGAAGATAGAGACAGCAGCGCAACTAAAGGTTGCAGTATAGTTACCTAAAATGTGAGAACCAAGCCCCTTAGCCATTATGGGACCACTACTTCTGATTGGACAGGGACAGGGGGTTGATTCTCGCACCATGTCAATTTTGGCCTAAATTGTGAAGCCTATTGTCTTTACGTTCCTGCCCCTTCAAATTAATACATTCGCTTTATTTCCCACCCGTCTCACGACAAATGTTATACATTTTACAGGGGAAAAGTAACAATTTGTCCGCCGGAAACATTGGGTACATCATCTTCGGCCAATAAGTCGTGGCCTTGTAAGACGTCCAAGTTGACTTCACTTGGCAGGCATACAGGACACATGCGCAGAACCCTCTGTCTCTCGAGTTTCAAGACACCAACCCAGGCCCAAGCTTACGAATTACTAAAAGTGTAAGAAGAAAATATTAAAATCACAAATAAAAAGTTTCACTGTATACCCACTTTCCCTACTCTATTCCCATTTAATCATAATACTATCCTGCATTAGTAGCGTTAAGAAAACGACAATTTAATAATGACATGAGAGCAAGCTTAAGCATGTGAAAACATTTAGCGGCCATTTTAATGCACACTGCGCAGAAGCAGAAGTTTCCCACCAAGCAAAGAAAGACGTCACACCATGTGATCAGGTTGCGACATGCGCATTTAGGTTCCCGCGCTTTAGCGGCCATCTTGGTTTATAGACAAGCGTTATTCATTAGTAAAACACATAGGCAAGCGTCTATCCCTTTCGTGTTTGTGAATGCAAAGATTAGTATTGACAGTACAAGTTTATAAATTAATACTATGAGGAAGATTGCGTACAAGCAAGTTTCATTTTTGAAACCTTGCTCCATCACTTGTGAAGGGAGGGTCAGTTGCTGGAGTCATACTGACGTCACAGTGAGCTGCGCTGGGATTGGTAGAAACAGCGGACGTGTGACAGGGGCAGCCTTGTAAAGGAGGGGTCAGTAGAGAGGAGCAGAACTGACGTCACAGCGAGCCGTGCTGGTATTGGTAGAAACAGTGGGCGTGTGACAGGAGCAGCCTTGTAAAGGAGGGGTCAGTAGAAAGGAGCAGAACTGACGTCAGGAAAAGGCCGTGCTGGCAGTGGTCAGAACACGAGCGTGAGCCTGATTTGATTGGATAGCTAGTTAGAAGCCGCGTTAGGATTGGTGGAGAAAAAGATTGTATGAGAGATTTTGATTTGACTGTTGGTACAAGGCGAACAGGAAGAAGATTTCAAGGGTTTGCAGAATACAATTTCCTACCTCGTTCTTCAAGAATGTATGGAGAGAAAAGAAAAATGTCGGGGCATATTAGCAAGACCCACGTTAAAATTATCGCCGTTTTAGCGGCAGGAAACTGCCGCTAAAACGGCGATAATGGGCTTGATAATATGCGTTATAGAATTCAATAGAAGCCCAGGTTAGATGTGCAGGACATCTAACCTGGGCTTCTATTGAATTCCATAACGCATATTAGCAAACCCATTATCGCCGTTTTAGCGGCAGTTTCCTGCCGCTAAAACGGCGATAATTTTAACGTGGGTCTTGCTAATATGCCCCGTCATTTTTAAAGAGAATTAAGAATTTCTTTGTAAAGGATAAGCCTGTGTTGACCAGAGAGGGAATTCCTATTCCGCCACCGAAAACAACAACATCATTTATGATGATGGAAAGAGGATATCATACTTGCATGTGGTTGGAAAATTGGATTGAATATACGAAAGATGATGGAGTGTTAGCATTTCCTAAAGATGGTACGTTTAATGGAAGGATTCTTCAGAATTTGAGATTGAAAATGAATGATTTGGAACCTAGACCTAGGTTAACTCAATATGAGACTTTGGAAGAATGGGAGACTGAGTCATATGTATGAGAGAAATGCAGAGGTGGAAGGTATAGAGGATTCTTTCTGAGACACTTGCATGAGACACGCAAAGGGCATATGAAACAATGGAGGAGAGCTATGGTATCAGAAGGTTTATATCCAGTGTTAATGGCTGGGGAACAGTCTGGAGGAAAGTGTAAGGAGAAAATGAAACACCTGAATACAGCAGGATATGGTGAATCAGATGATGAGTTGTTAGAGGATATTTTAATTAAAAATCCAGCACCGTATCAAGAAGCAGTTATTAAGGTTACCCCAAGTGCACCAGTAATGGGAGTGCCATTGACCCCACAGATTTGACATGATACATCATATAGCAGGGTGTTGCAGAATAATGAAAGAGATGCTCTGAATAAAACTAGGGAAGAACTAGTTCAAAAGAGAAGTCAGTTAAATTTGAATACTGAAGCTTTGACAGTACCAGTGACCATTGGTCCGGTAATCCCATTGTATGGAGATAATAAGATTTGCCAGAAACCACAATCTGTAACAACTCCATTAAATAGTCCTCAGAAAGAAATAATAATTACAGATGATCAGGCTAGTGAAAGTGAGTCAATTATTTCATTAATGGATCTCCCTAATGTGGAACCTTTGACTGAAACTCCAAAAAGAGTTACGCCCATGAATTTGAGAGAAAGAAGACCTTTGGTTTATACAGGAACTGGAGGCGCAACAGTAGTTACCTCTGAAGAGATAGAAAAATGGGCACAGGAAAGAGATAATCAGAACCCAACACCAAGGATTTTAGACATCAGCAGATTGAAAGTGGAATTGGAAGAGATGATGACAGGATGTGTGAGCACAGAAAGATTGAATGCTTACAATGACGAAGAATTATTATTTTTATGTAAGAATATAACCAGGAGAGCATGAGTATTTCATGAGAGATTGACTTCAGAGATTGGAATAGACATAGGGAAATCAAAATTGTTACAGAAACCATATCGAGTGGATTTTACTGATAAATATTTAGAAAGTGTAAATGCTTCTGGAAAGAGACTACAGATAAAGGAAATAATGAACATTTTGCGGAAATGGGGAGACATTGATAAATGGAAAATTAGATGGATAAGAAAGAAAGAGGAAGTACAAGCGAGAGAAGCAGCAGCTGCATTTCCAGTAAGAGAATCAAGTAAAGTGGAAAAATTGTGTCCAATGAGAGAGGTGCCTGGAGGTGGATATGTTCATGTTCCTTGGAGTAGACAAGATATTTTGTCATTTACAAATGATTTTCCAAAGCTGAGAGAAAAACCAGTTGAATGGTACAAACAGGTAGAGAGATTTGTGAAGGTTTCAAAAGTTCTATTGAAAGATTTGGATGGTCTATTTGATATAGTGGTACCTGCTGATTTATGGACAGAATGTAAAATTACAATTGATTGGCCTAATGAGGAGTATGCTAGAGATGCAAAGACAGGGGCACCTTCAGGTGAAGTGATGAAAAAGTATCACCAAGTGATTACGTATTTGAAAGGGAAAATTCCCCCTAAAGAAACAGATTGGGTAAAAATAGATAGAACAACACAAGAACCAAATGAATCCGTACATGCTTATTATGAAAGATTGTTACAGGTGTTTAAGCAGTATATTGGTTTTGAGAATATTGGTGACAAGGATATGGGGCATTTTGTGTATCAGTTTGTATATGGTTTGAAACCAGAAATCAGTCAGATGATACAGCAGCACATGTTGTGTTGGCAAAGTAAGACAGTGGATGAGATTTTAAAGTATGCGAAATATTGCGGAGATGACATTGAAGCCAGGCGTAGGAAGCTAAAAGAGAAAATGATGTGGGCACAAGTTAAATTGGCAGAACAACAAGAAGAGAAAACAATTGACAAAAATAATAATCAAATGAAAGAACAGAGTCAGAATAATCAAGGAGCGAATGGAAGTAAATATAGGGGACGAATGGACAGAGAAGAAGCGAAAAAGAAGTTTCCTTGTCATGCGTGCGGAAAGCTTGGACACTGGAAGAACGAGTGTAAGAGTACTCAGAATAATAAGAGTAATAATGGGCCAAATCAAAATTTAATCCCACAGACGCAGAATGAAGTACATGTGAATCAGCAGCAGCAGGTAGTTACTCCACAATATCAGGTGCCACCAGCTCCTATGCCAAATTTTGTGAATCATCGAGGTTTCAGTGCAAACACCGGATTTCAAGGAGAAAGTGGTAAGAATAATGGAATGATTACACAGTATTTGTTGCAGAATGATGAGGATAGTTTGAGTTTCACACAGTGACGGTGCCTGAGGGGGGAGGAAGAGGAGTGCGTGCCTGGCGCATCCTTGCCGGTAGATCAGTCAGGTCCATTTGGATACTGGTGCTACCAGGTCTACTGTGAGAACAGCAGACATCCCAAACCTACCCCTCTCGGGAGAATCAATACAAGTTGTAGGTGTTTCAAACCAACAGATTAGAACCCCAATTACCAAACTAATGGAGGTGCACATTGGAAATTTTAAGGAAATGCATTGGTTTGTAGTTTGCGATTCCAGTCCTGTAAATCTGTTGGGAAGAGATCTTTTGTGCAAGATGAATTGCACGATCTATTGTACACCCAATGGTGTCCCTTTCCAAACCCCTGATGAAGATGTAGTATACAAGATGATGCTAGCTAAACAGGGAACAGAATTAGATGAGATGTTTTCATTAATAACTAAGAATGAACTACCAGAAGAATTGAGAACCACAGTAAATCCAGAAGTGTGGGATTTTACAGGAAAAGACATTGGGTTAATGACAAATATAGACCCAGTTAAAGTGACAGTGAAAGAAGGTGCAGTGTATCCAAACACCCGACAGTACAAGATGAGTCCAGAAGTAAAAGCAGGAATTATTCCAGAAATTGAACGAATGGTTAAACAAGGTATTTTAAATGAAGTGATGGGTAGTCCCTGCAATTCGCCAATAATGGGACTGAAAAAACCTAGCGTAAAATACAGAATAGTACAAGATTTATAGAAAATAAATAAAATTGTAGTGCCATGTTGTCCTATAGTGCCAAATCCAGCAGTGATTCTTTATCAGATACCATGGAATGCAGGTTGGTTTACAGTAATCGATTTATGCCAAGCGTTCTTTTCTATTCCTTTGCACCCAGACAGCCAGTATCTTTTTACGTTTAAGTTCGAAGATCGTATTTACGCATGGTGTTGAGTTCCTCAAGGGTACACAGAAAGTCCCTACATTTTTTATCAGATTTTGGAAAAGTGTCTAGAATCATTGATTATGCCTGGAAAATCTGTTCTGGTCCAGTATATTGATGACCTACTAGTGGCATCAAAAACTCGGGAAGACTGTGTCACAGACACAATTGCATTACTGAACCATTTGGCTGAAGGAGGACACAAAGTGTCTCCAGAAAAGTTACAGTTTTGTCAACAAGAAGTTAGATATTTAGGGCATAAAATAGAAAGAGGAGTTAGAAAAGTGACACCGGAAAGAATAAAAATAATCAAAGAAATGCAATTGCCACAGACTCAGAGAGAAATGAGAATGTTTTTGGGAGTGGTCGGGTACTGTAGGCCATGGATTAATGGTTTTTCTATGTTAGCGAAACCATTAATACAAATGACCCGGAAAAGAGCAAAAGATCCGATTGATTGGAATGATGAATGCTTAGAGACATTTGTGAAATTGCGAAGTTGTTTGTGTGAGGCTCCTGCTCTGGGTATGCCTGATTATTCAAAAGATTTTGCATTATTTTGTTGTGAGAGAGAAAATTGTGCACTTTCAGTTTTAACACAGAGACATGGATTGAGTCGACGACCAGTGGCATATTTTTCGGCTACATTGGATCCAGTGGCTTCAGCATTACCTGGCTGCTTAAAAGCAGTAGCTGCTACTTGAATGAGTCTGGAGCAGAGTGAGTCAATAGTGATGGGACAGCCAGTAAAATTCTATGTTCCACACTCAGTTGAAATTCTTTTGACAAGAACAAGAACACAGCATCTCACCCCTAGTCGACTGACTAAGTATGAGAGAGTGATTTTGGGAGCTGAGAATGTGACAGTGATAAGGTGTACGATTATGAATCCAGCTACCCTATTGCCAGACCCATGCAATGAAGAAGTGAGGGATGAGAGTGATCATGATTGTTTGGATGTGACTGAGTTATGCACGAAGCCCCGGACTGATATAAAAGAGACACCTTTGAAAGAGGCTGACCATGAGCTATTTGTAGATGGTTCCAGCCTCAGAACACAAGAAGGAGGATTAAGTGCTGCACATGCTGTTTGTAAGATATCTGGGGTAATTGAAGCATCCTGTTTACCTGGAGTCAAGTCTGCACAGGTAGCTGCACTGGTTGCCTTAACAATTGCATGCAAATTGGGGACAAATTGGCGAATAACCATATTTACGGACAGCCAATATGGGTTCGGGGTTGTGCACGACTTCGGCCAGCTCTGGATGCAGAGGGGATTTCTGACTTCTTCAGGATCTCCTATCAGAAACAGCAAAAATGTGAAGGATTGGTTGGAAGCATTACAATTGCCAAAAGAGATAGCAGTTGTAAAATGCGCTGCACATCGGTCAGGAAATGACTATGTGACTGCTGGCAATAATTATGCTGATCAAGTGGCCAAATACTGTGCCAAAAATACAGTGGCCATAAACAGAAAAATTAAAACGGGTGAAACCAGATGCCAACTTATGTTCTTCTCAGTACCAGAAACATGGGATGAGATTAGACAATTGCAGGAAGAAGCTGAGGAAAAAGAAAAAGAAATTTGGATAAAGGCAGCCTGTACAAAGAGACCACAAGATGAGGTATGGGTGTATTTAGATGGAAGACCAGTCATGCCAGATTGTCTGCTTTCAAAAATGGTGAGAGTGTATCATGGAGCAACACACATAGGGAGAGACTCAATGATCAGGTTATTCAGACAGAGTTGGTACAATCCAAAATTCAGGGTAGTCGCAGACAGCCTTTGCCAAAGATGCCTAACCTGTCAGCAGCAAAATCCAGGTAGGAAGACAGTGGTTAGCTGGGGAAAGATTGGAAAGGCAGAAGGACCCTTCACCAGATTACAGTTGGATTTTATCGAATTGCCCCCATGTAATGGACTGAAATATATACTTGTCATAGTATGCCTTTTCTCAAGATGGGTGGAAGCCTATCCCACTCGAAGAAATGACAGTCTTACAGTTGCTAAATTGTTGTTGAGGGAGCTAATTCCGCGCTTTGGTTTTCCGGTCACTTTGGAATCGGATAGAGGCCCTCATTTTAATAATGAAATAATTCGATTAATCTGTGCTGCATTTAACATTGAACAAAAACTGCACTGTGTTTATCGTCCAGAGGCTTCTGCAATTGTTGAGCAAATGAATGGCACAATCAAGTCAAGATTGGGGAAGGTGTGTGCATCCACAAAGCTGAAATGGCCAGATGCATTACCTCTTGTATTGATGGGTCTCAGAAGTATTCCAGACAGAAAAACAGGAATGAGCCCACACGAGGTTCTCATGGGAAGAGCCATGAGACAGGCCTTTATTCCTGGGAATAAATTAATGAGTATAACTGATGATATGGTATTGGACTATTGCAAAGGATTGGCTGAAATGATGCGTTCTGTCTCTCACCAGGTTGGAGAAGACGCAGTTGAAAGACAGCCAGACCAAGCGCATGATTTGAATCCTGGAGATTGGGTGCTAGTGAAGAAACACGCAAGAAAGTCGTGCTTAGCACCAAGGTGGGATAGACCGCGGCAAGTCATACTAGTCACTACCACAGCAGTGAAGTGTGCAGGCTTGCCCAATTGGATTCATGCTAGCCATACCAGAAGAGTTCCGAGCCCATCAGAACAACAAGAGCAACCACTGACTGAACAGGCGGAAGCGTCAGGAGTTGTAAGCTGTGAAATTGAAGAATCTAGAGTGATAGATTCTGAAAGACAACAGTATGACGAACAGCCAGGTACAAGTCAGGAAGAATGGATACCAGTAATTGAAGTAATTGATGATGCTATTGAAACAAGAAGAAGAACAGAACTGAAAAGACAGGAAAGTAGACAGGAAAATACAGGAAAAGAAGAACACACTCAGGTGGAGATAGAAAAAGACTTTCAGGAACCTGAGGAGAAAATATTAGAAGAAAACGTTCAGGCAGAAGAAGAAGAAAAGTTTGAAATAAGACCTGAACAGGATCAGGTAGAATTAGAAGAATAAATTCAGGCAGAAAAAGAACAGTTTGAAATAAGACCTGAACAGGGTCAGATAGAATTAGAAGAACAAGCTCAGAAAGAAGAAGAACAAAATACAATAAGATCTGAGCAGGAGAAAGTAAAAGAAGGTTCAAGTACAGAAAACGAAGAGCGGGAACAGATTGTGCCTAGACTAAGTGAAATAAAAAGAACTTTACAAGGAGATAAAGAAGGTGAAAGTGCAGTACAAATCAAAAGAGTCAGAAAGGGAGACAAATGGCCAACTGGAATAAAGAAATTAAAATATCATTTGCGAAAATCAGAAAAGAAACCAGAACAAGTAAATGAAATCACAAGCCAAACACGAAGTAAACAAAACTTAGCAAAAATAACTCGAAGAAGTCCAAGATTGAGAAATTTAAACAGAAGATATAAGGCTCCTGAGTGGACCTACGTCATACTCGAGGAATTTGAATCCCTAGATCTGACTGATGAAACAGAAGAGGTTCATGTTGCACAGATTGACAAAAGCAAATTAAGGCCTCCTTAAGAACAAAAAGAAAGACAAATTAACAAAGAAAGGATAAGAGAAAGTTATCGGGAAACCAAAATGTGGATTAAAAAGAAAGTGTTTTAGATTTTGTTTTTGTAGTATTTTATTAGAAGCATTGGCATGGTTATTCCTAACAGTAGGAGTACCTTTGTTAATAGAAACAAGTGACAAAAATAATACAGATATTAATGTTAAGATAAATAGAATAAAAGAAACTAAAATAGAAATAGGAGTGGAAGATGAAGCAAATTATCATAATGAGTCAAACTATAATACGTCCTCAAATGTGTTTGTTAAATTGTTATTTCAATATGTTAGTACTATGGAAATTAACAATTGTTATGTGTGTATGAAGTTACCCTCATCAGTATCAGAAGGGGTGACGTATCACCATATATCTTTAACATATGGTGTGTCATGTAGTATTTTATCGAGTCTATTTTATGCTACACGGAGACTTCAGTATTTTTATTCAAATCTAGATGTAGTATTTTCTGATTTACCTATTAGAAAGAATATGAATCCAGTAGCTAGTGGTAAAAATGCACAGTTTATGGGTGAATTTTTCTTAACAATGAATTCAATAAATTTAGTTCAGGCACATAAAGATAATCTAACATGTACATTGAGAAAAGAAGAACAAGATTTTTTAGATTTAGTAGAAGAAAGGAGACAGGATTTAATAAAGAAAGCAACGAAACAGAAACCCCGTATACCACCATGGGCTGGGAAAGAGGGAATCTATGCAAATGGCAAGGCTCATGCTGCGATGTCCCTGGATTTTGTGAAAAAGGGAAAATTTTGCCTCCATAGATTAAAGACAGATTATAACAATAATGACATTGGTTCCAGGGAATGTGAACACAACTTCCTAATTCTAGTAGGGTGGGGACTAAGAGGGGGAACTGATTCTGTATTTCCAGGAGTTTATTATGTTTGTGGGAACAACGCATATTATAGGTTACCTGCAAGATGGTACGGGAGCTGTTACTTTGGAATAGTTTTTCCAAAAATGTATCATGTAGACAGAATTAGTGGAACCAATGGAAATTCTAATGGACTAACACGTAGAAGAAGAGCAAGTTTTTCTGAAATTGTAGGAGATATTTTTAGTGCATTGATACCCTCAGTTGGAGTCATTCTTAATTCACAGAAAATTTGTAAGTTATCAACCATAGTTGATCGTCTTTCTACAGATACTGCAGGAGGATTCTTAATGATTAACACAGAGATGGTTGCAATTAGGTCTATGGTTTTACAGAACCGTCTTGCTCTTGACATATTAGCAAAAAAAGGTGGAGTTTGTGGCATGTTGAAATTCAACATTGTTGCACTTATATCCCGGACAAGAGCAGAGAAATTAAAGGATATATTGAAAACATTACGAGAATGCATAAAGACTTGACCCAACTGGAAGTTGACGGTGTGTGGGGAAGACTAACGAAAAGTATAACATCAATAGGGAAATGGTTTGCTGATTTTGGGAAAAGTTTCCTAGGTCAAATAATAATACCATTAGTCATGATGATAACGGTAGTGATGTTAATAATAATTACATATAAGTGTTGTAGAAAAGGAAAGAGAGGAAAAATACATTTTGAAAGAAAAGGAAAGGGACAGAAACGAAAAAGAAATTATGATGAAATACAGCTAGAAGAAATGAAAGGCAGATTATACAAGAAGATGAGGGATTTAGAAGGAAACAAGTTGTCTGATGAAAATTTAGAAAAGAAATAGAGAAAACTGAGAAATATTAAAGTTGGTATCTGGGATGGGATGGGTAATTTTGTGATGGCTTAAGATGCCATCAGAGAGGGGAGTGATGGAGCAAGGGCTCGTAAATGAGACTTGCTCGGAAACAATCCTTTTGTTTAACTCATTAACGAACTACTAACAACGTGTTTGTGATTAATATTTTATAAAAGACACACGGGACAGTGAAGCTTGCGTATGTGTTTACTAATCGCAATAACATGAACAAAGGACTAAGACGCACTTTAACAAGGGATCTTTACTGCGCATGCGTCTACTGCATCTGCGTAGTATGACGTACTAATGCTTGGAGGGAAAATCTTGCGCCAGCGCAAAAGGTACTAAAATGGCCGCTTGAAAGTTCACATGCATGGCACCTGCTTCGCAGAATAGAAAATAAGTTTTTATACTAACGCAAATGCAGAAAGGGTAACAATAATCTAAGTGGGTTAGAGTAGAGGTTGGTGGTATACAGTTAAATCATTTATTTTTGAGAATAACATCTCTTCTTTTGACTTTATTATTAGTGCGCATTTGGGCCTCTCGAACTTATCTGAATTGAACTGACTGACGTAACCCCACGCATGCGCAACAGAGAGAGAACGAGGAAAAGATGACTAAGGATTTGTCATGCGTCCAAGGCCAGCGAAGATGTGCCCTGGGAACATGAGGGCGAAGAGTTCATATGAAGGAGCTTTATTCATGACATTGCAACATTTTATATTAATAAAGTTTGGAGATGTATGGGAAAGAAAATGATTTAATAAAGTTTGAGGGGATGGGTTAAAAGACAATGGTACAGTGAAATAAGTGAAATGTAAGCATGGTGTGATGATCATCCCCCCTCGCCTGACCAATCAGAGTTAGTCTTTTACGATATCGAAACATTAATGGGTGGTACTTAGTTATGAAAAGGTATAATTGAGGTAGTTTTAGTTAGTTAGGTGGTAGTTGGAGTTATGCTGAGCGCGTTATGCTGAATGCCAAGACGTCGATGCTGCAGAGCTCGGGAGGCTGTCGGTGGTGTGGGTGGTGCTGATGCTGTGAGACGCTGATGAAGAAACTGAATGCAGAACCATCTATTTAACTTAATTGGGTTAGAAAGAAGATCGCGGAAGAACCACGAGGAGGACGAGAGTGTCAGAGATGGGTGCGACGCAGTCGTCGGTATCTAGTGAGGTGAAGTATCCTGTCCTGATTCCTGTCCTGAAGTCTTTGTCTCCTGAGCTATCCCGGGGGACCCTTACCAGCCCTTTTGCCAGGGGGTTGGTCTTTAAGCCATTCTTGGTAATTATAAATTCATCGTATTGATAAATGTTCTTCTCTCTCCTTTCTGAGCATAAGTTATTGTGTGAATTTGAATTATTAGTGTTTATTGAGTATTGATTTGGATTGACACTCTTGCGAACGAGGGTGTTTGTATTGAAACTTTGAGATGGTTCACATTCCATTAATTTAGATAAAGATGTTAAAACTTCCCGAGTCTGTGTTTATTTTATTAGGAATGTTTAGTAATTTACGTTAATTGTCACCATCAACTAGTTCCAACTAATGGTCCATCGACCAGAGGAAAGAACTTTTTGATCAGTGAAAGGTTTAGTTAGAACAAGAAACAAACTATTCCTGAGATATGAAATCTATAAACTGCAAAGCTCCAGCGGTCTACTAGGTATTAAGTGCGAGAAGTTATATGGGCCCAGGTGAGTATATGGTAGTGGAGTACCTGTTGTTAGTACACCGCTGGATCACTAACTGGTGACAGTGCTTGGCAGAAGACATGCCAATCACTTCTACTCACCATTTACCTACTTACCTCAGAACCTTATATGGTTAAATGTGGGCACAGGGCTTTGTTTGGAAGCTCAGCAACCTCACAGACAGGCATCCGGGCCGGAATGGTGTCTCTACTGTATGGATCTCTGTGGCTACTGCCCAACACCTCTTATTCATGGACTACAGCTGCAATAATGATTTCAAAGCAGCTCAAGTGTCAATCCTCCATTAATTACACATTGTGTCACTTACTCAGTCTCATTTGTGGTCTCATAAACACAATTGATGCACCATCAGTGTTAGGCAAAGAAATGTAATTGGATTAGATGGATCTCTGTGGCTACTGCCCAACACCTCATATTTATGGACTACAGCTGCAGTAATGACTTCAAAGAAGCTCAAGTGTCTATACTCCATTAATTACACATTGTGTCACTTACTCAGTCTCATTTGTGGTCTCATAAACACAATTCATGCACCATCAGTGTTAGGCAAAGAAATGTAATTGGATTAGATGTTGGTGCGTTCTCTGTTACGGCTGTTGTAAAAGCCACATCAATTCTGAAGTCTCCCTCGATTTCTGAACTTTTGCTGGTTATAGGTGGTTTTTGGAAAGGGTCTAGCCATATGTTTGGGTATTAATAAAAATAGGTTAAGTCTTCATGTAGGTAATTGGAGAGTTACTGAATGGTGGAGACTTTAGCCATAGTACGAGATGTAGCTTAACTCCCTCTCAGGGAACTAAGCTAGTGCCTGAAAGTAAATGCAGGTTTATGTAAGTAATCCTGAACTTCACATTGGTAGCTTAGCAAGAGCAGAAAGATCTTGTTCAGAGAAAGTGCACATGTACAGCAACACCAAAGCAACATTAGGTATAAAATAAAGAAGTTAAAATCCCTAAGTAAATGTAAATTAACCACTTCGCTGCTAGGCCTTTTCCCCCCCTGTGCTAAGCCTTTTTTTGGCTATTTGGGGTAGTGCGCGCTTAGGCCCCTGTAACATTTTGACCACATAAGGTATCCACGCCAAATTTGCGTCCTTTTTTTCTAACATCATGGGGATTGTAAAGGTACCCAGGGTTTGTGGATTCCCCTGGAGGGGACCCAGAAATTAGCCAAAATACAGCAACATTTTGTTTTTTGGGGAAAAATGCGAAAAAGGGCTACAGATGAAAGCGTCTTGTTTTTCCCTGCAAATGGCATCAAAAAGGGGTTGTGGTGCTGAAATCACCATCTTCCCAGCTTTCAGGGACAAGCAGACTTTTGTCAGAAAACCAACTTTTTTACACAGTTTTGGCATTTTTCTGGGACATAGCCTATTTTTGCTATTTTTTGTGCTTTCAACCTCCTTCCAGTTAATGGTAGAAATGGGTATGAAACCAATAATGGATCCTGAAAAGCCATACATTTCTGAAAAGTAGACAAAATTCTGAATTCAGCAAGGGGTCATTTGTGTAGATCCTTAAAGATTTCCTTATAGAAACTAACAGTTAAATGAAGGAAAAATTGAAAATTAGTTGAAAAAAACAGCCATTTGTGTCAACGTTTTCACCTGTAACTTCTTCTAATTATGACAGCTATTTGAAAGCAATATACCGTTATATCCGCTGGACCTTTCTGGTTGTGGGGATATATAGGACTTCTAGGTTCACCAAGAAACCGACGAACCCAGAGCCAATAACTGAGCAGCATCTTGCAATGTTTTTTTATTATGTACCGGGTATATAGCAATTATTTTGGGAAAATGTATACATGGAAAAAATGTTATGAAAGACACCTATGTATTTCTGAAATGGGAACAAAATGTAGATTTTAGAAACAGTAGATATTTGCACATTTCCGAAATTGGGAGTACCCATACTAGCATGAGAATTATAGGTCATTTTTCAAAATGACTTATTTTTTAAACATTGTCTTTCATTTGGAAGGCAGAAATGCATCGAAAGTCAATAGGTAATAACAGTTGCTCTACAATCCTGTGTTACCCTAAGTCTCCCGATAAAAATGGTACCTCACTTGTGTGGGTAGCCCTTGTGCCCACAACAGGAAATGGCTCAAAATGCAACGTGGACGTACCACATTTTCACAATGAAAAATTACCCTTTTTTTGCAAAGTGCCTAGCTGTAGTTTTTGAACCCTAGCTCTGCGGGCACTTGGGGAAACCTAGCATACCTATACATTTTTGAAAACTAGACACCCAGGGGAATTCAGGACGGGGTGACTTGACTGGCTCTCACCAGGTTCTGTTACCCAGAATCCCTTGCAAACCTAAAAAATTGGTAAAAAAACCACATTTTCCTCACTTTTATGTGGTGGAAAGTTCTGGAATCTGCGTGGATCCACAAATTTCCACCCACCCCGATTCCCCCAAAGTCTTACGAGAAAAATTGTACCTCACTTGTGTGGGTCGGCCTAGTGCCTGCGACAGGAAAAGGCGCAAAACGCAACGTGGTCACACCTCAATTTCGCAGTGAAAAATGACCCTTTTTTGGCAAAGTGCCTAGCTGTAGTTTTTTAACCCTAGCTCTGCCGGCACCTAGGGAAACCTAGCAAACCTATACATTTTTGAAAACTAGACACCCAGGGGAATCCAGGATGGGGTGACTTGACTGCCTCCCACCAGGTTCTGTTACCCAGAATCCCATGCAAACCTAAAAAATTGTCCAAAGAAACACATTTTCCCCACATTTCTGTGGTGGAAAGTTCTGGAATCTGCGTGGATCCACAAATTTCCACCCACCCCGTGTTCCCCAAAGTCTTATGAGAAAAATGGTACCTCACTTGTGTGGGTCGGCCTAGTGCCTGGGACAGGAAACGACGCAAAACGCAACGTGGTCACACTTCAATTTCGCAGTGAAAAATGACCCTTTTTTGGCAAAGTGCCTAGGTTTAGTTTTTGAACCCTAGCTCTGCCGGCACCTAGGGAAACCTAGCAAACCTATACATATTTGAAAACTAGACACCCAGGGGAATCCAGGATGGGGTGACTTGACTGCCTCCCACCAGGTTCTGTTACCCAGAATCCCTTGCAAACCTAAAAAATTGTCCAAAAAACCACATTTTCCCCACATTTCTGTGGTGGAAAGTTCTGGAATCTGCGTGGATCCACAAATTTCTGCCCACCCCGCATTCCCAAAAGTCTTACGAGAAAAATGGTACCTCACTTGTGTGGGTCGGCCTAGTGCCTGCGACAGGAAACGGCGCAAAACACAACGTGGTCACACCTCAATTTCGCAGTGAAAAATGACCCTTTTTTGGCAAAGTGCCTAGCTGTAGTTTGTGAACCCTAGCTCTGCCGGCACCAAGGGAAACCTAGCAAACCTATACATTTTTGAAAACTAGACACCCAGGGGAATCCAGGATGGGGTGACTTGACTGCCTCCCACCAGGTTCTGTTACCCAGAATCCCTTGCAAACCGAAAAAATTGTCAAAAAAACCACATTTTCCCCACATTTCTGTGGTGGAAAGTTCTGGAATCTGCGTGGATCCACAAATTTCCACCTACCACGCGTTCCCCAAAGTCTTACGAGAAAAATGGTACCTCACTTGTATGGGTCGACCTAGTGCCTGCGACAGGAAACGGCGCAAAACGCAAGCGTGGTCACACCTCAATTTCGCAGTGAAAAATGACCCTTTTTTGGCAAAGTGCCTAGCTGTAGTTTTTTAACCTTAGCTCTGCCGGCACCTAGGGAAACCTAGCAAACCTATACATTTTTGAAAACTAGACACCCAGGGGAATCCAGGACGGGGTGACTTGACTGCCTCCCACCAGGTTCTGTTACCCAGAATCCCTTGCAAACCTAAAAAATTGTCAAAAAAACCACATTTTCCCCATATTTCTGTGGTGGAAAGTTCTGGAATCTGCGTGGATCCACAAATTTCCACCCACCCCGCGTTTCCCAAAGTCTTACGAGAAAAATGGTACCTCACTTGTGTGGGTCGGCCTACTGCCTGCGACAGGAAACGGCGCAAAACGCAACGTGGTCAGACCTCAATTTCGCAGTGAAAAATGACCCTTTTTTGGCAAAGTCCCTAGCTGTAGTTTTTTAACCCTAGCTCTGCCGGCACCAAGGGAAACCTAGCAAACCTATACATTTTTGAAAACTAGACACCCAGGGGAATCCAGGATGGGGTGACTTGACTGCCTCCCACCAGGTTCTGTTACCCAGAATCCCTTGCAAACCTAAAAATTGTAAAAAAAAACACATTTTCCCCACATTTCTGTGGTGGAAAGTTCTGGAATCTGCGTGGATCCACAAATTTCCACCCACCCCGCGTTCCCCAAAGTCTTACGAGAAAAATGGTACCTCACTTGTGTGGGTCGACCTAGTGCCTGCGACAGGAAACGGTGCAAAACGCAATGTGGTCACACCTCAATTTCGCAGTGAAAAATGACCCTTTTTTGGCAAAGTGCCTAGCTGTAGTTTTTGAACCTTAGCTCTGCTGGCACCTAGGGAAACCTAGCAAACCTATACATTTTTGAAAACTAGACACCCAGGGGAATCCAGGACGGGGTGACTTGACTGCCTCCCACCAGGTTCTGTTACCCAGAATCCCTTGCAAACCTAAAAATTGTCAAAAAAACCACATTTTCCCCACATTTCTGTGGTGGAAAGTTCTGGAATCTGCGTGGATCCACAAATTTCCACCCACCCTGCGTTCCCCAAAGTCTTACGAGAAAAATGGTACCTCACTTGTGTGGGTCAACCTAGTGCCTGCGACAGGAAACGGCGCAAAACGCAACGTGGTCACACCTCAATTTCGCAGTGAAAAATGACCCTTTTTTGGCAAAGTGCCTAGCTGTAGTTTTTGAACCTTAGCTCTGCCGGCACCTAGGGAAACCTAGCAAACCTATACATTTTTGAAAACTAGACACCCAGGGGAATCCAGGACGGGGTGACTTGACTGCCTCCCACCAGGTTCTGTTACCCAGAATCCCTTGCAAACCTAAAAAATTGTCAAAAAAAACACATTTTCCCCACATTTCTGTGGTGGAAAGTTCTGGAATCTGCGTGGATCCACAAATTTCTACCCACCCCGCGTTCCCCAAAGTCTTACGAGAAAAATGGTACCTCACTTGTGTGGGTCGGCCTAGTGCCTGCGACAGGAAACGGCGCAAAACGCAACGTGGTCAGACCTCAATTTTGCAGTGAAAAATGACCCTTTTTTGGCAAAGTGCCTAGCTGTAGTTTTTGAACCCTAGCTCTGCTGGCACCTAGGGAAACCTAGCAAACCTATACATTTTTGAAAACTAGACACCCAGGGGAATCCAGGATGGGGTGACTTGACTGCCTCCCACCAGGTTCTGTTACCCAGAATCCCTTGCAAACCTAAACAATTGTCCAAAAAACAAATTTTCCCCACATTTCTGTGGTGGAAAGTTCTGGAATCTGCGTGGATCCACAAATTTCCACCCACCCCGCATTCCCCAAAGTCTTCTGAGAACAATGGTACCTCACTTGTGTGGGTCGGCCTAGTGCCCGCGACAGGAAACGGCGCAAAACGCAACGTGGTCACACCTCAATTTCGCAGTGAAAAATGACCCTTTTTTTGCAAAGTGCCTAGCTGTAGTTTTTGAACCCTACCTCTGCCGGCACCTAGGGAAACCTAGCAAACCTATACATTTTTGAAAACTAGACACCCAGGGAAATCCAGGATGGGGTGACTTGACTGCCTCCCACCAGGTTCTGTTACCCAGAATCCCTTGCAAACCTAACAAATTGTCCAAAAAAACACATTTTCCCCACATTTCTGTGGTGGAAAGTTCTGGAATCTGTGTGGATCCACAAATTTCCACCCACCCCGCATTCCCCAAAGTCTTACGAGAAAAATGGTACCTCACTTGTGTGGGTCGGCCTAGTGCCCGCGACAGGAAACGGTGCAAAACGCAACGTGGTCACACCTCAATTTCGCAGTGAAAAATGACCTTTTTTGGCAAAGTGCCTAGCTGTAGTTTGTGAACCCTAGCTCTGCCGGCACCTAGGAAACCTACCAAACACACACATTTCTGAAAAGTAGACACCCGGGGGCTTCCAGGGAGGTATGGCTTGCGTGGATCCCCCAACGTTTCCTTACCCAGAATCCCCTGCAAACCTCAATTTTAGCTGAAAAAATCACTTTTTCACACATTTTTGTGTGGGAAAGTGTGGCATCACTGGCCTCACACAAATTTCCTACCACCCAGCGTTCCCCAGGTCTCCCGATAAAAATGGTGCCTCACTTGTGTGGGAGGCCCAAGTACCCGCAACAGGCAAGGGCCCAAAACGTAGTGAGGCGACATCAAAATTGCCTATCTCAAAACCACCTGGTTTTGCAAGGGAGTCACCTGGGTTTTGGCCCGTGCTCGGCGGCCATCTAGGGAAACCTACCAAACCCACACATTTATGAAAAGTAGATACCCGGGGGATTCCAGGGAGGTATGGCTTGCGTGGATCCCCCAATGTTTTCTTGCCAGAATCCCTGCAAACCTGACATTTTGCTGAAAAAATCCCTTTTTCACACATTTTTGTGTGGTAAAGTTGTGGCATCACCGGGCTGACACAAATTTCCTACCACCCAGCGTCCCCCAGGTCTCCCGATAAAAATGGTGCCTCATTCGGGTGGGAGGCCCAAGTACCCGCGACAGGCAAGGGCCCACAACGTATTGAGGCGACCTCAAAATGGCCTATCACAAAACGACCAGGTTTTGCAAGGGGGCTCCCATGACGTTTTGGCCCGGGGCTCGGCGGCCACCTAGGGAAACCTACCAAACCCACACATTTCTGAAAAGTAGACACCCGGGGGATTCCAGGGAGGTATGGCTTGCATGGATCCCCCAAAGTTTTCTTACCCAGAATCCAATGCAAACCTGACATTTTGCTGAAAAAATCCCTTTTTTCACACATTTTTGTGTGGTAAAGTTGTGGCATCACCGGGCTGACACAAATGTCCTACCACCCAGCATTCCCCCAGGTCTCCCGATAAAAATGGTGCCTCACTCGGGTGGGAGGCCCAAGTACCCGCGACAGGCAAGGGCCCACAACGTATTGAGGCGACCTCAAAATGGCCTATCACAAAATGACCTGGTTTTGCAAGGGGTCCCATGACGTTTTGGCCCGGGGCTCGGCGGCCACCTAGGGAAACCTACCAAACCCACACATTTATGAAAAGTAGACACCCGGGGATTCCAGGGAGGTATGGCTTGCGTGGATCCCCCAACGTTTTCTTACCCAGAATCCCTGCAAACCTGACATTTTGCTGAAAAAATCCCTTTTTCACACATTTTTGTGTGGTAAAGTTGTGGCATCACCGGGCTGACACAAATTTCCTACCACCCAGTGTTCCCCAGGTCTCCCGATAAAAATGGTGCCTCACTCGGGTGGGAGGCCCAAGTACCCGCGACAGGCAAGGTCCCACAACATTTTGTGATAGGCAATTTTAATGTCGCCTCAATACGTTGTGGGCCCTTGCCTGTCGCGGTACTTGGGCCTCCCACCCGAGTGAGGCACCATTTTATCAGGAGACCTGGGGGATGCTGGGTGGTAGGAAATTTGTGTCAGCCCGGTGATGCCACAACTTTACCACACAAAATGTGTGAAAAAGGGATTTTTCAGCAAAATGTCAGGTTTGCAGGGATTCTGGGTAAGAAACGTTGGGGATCCACGCAAGCCATACCTCCTGGAATTCCCAGGTGTCTAATTTTCAGAAATGTGGGTTTGGTAGGTTTCCTAGGTGGCCACCGAGCCCGGGCCAAAACGTCATGGAACCCCCTTGCAAAACCAGGTCGTTTTGTGATAGGCCATTTGAGGTCGCCTCAATGCGTTGTGAGGCCTTGCCTGTCGTGCACTGGGCCTCCACCCGAGTGAGGCACCATTTATCGGGAGACCTGGAGAACGCTCGGTGGTAGGAGATTTGTGTCAGCCCGGTGATGCCACAACTACCACACAAATGTGTGAAAAAGGGATTTTTTCAGCAAAATGTCAGGTTTGCAGGGATTCTGGGTAAGAAGATGTTGGGGATCCACGTAAGCCATACCTCCCTGGAATCCCTGGTGTCTACTTTTCAGAAATGTGTGGTTTGGTAGGTTTCCCTAGGTGGCACGGCTCCGGCCAAAACGTCATGGGACCTTGCAAAACCAGGTCGATTTGTGATAGGCCATTTTGAGGTCGCCTCAATGCGTTGTGAGCCCTTGCCTGTCGCATACTTGGGCCTCCCACCGAGTGAGGCACCATTTTTATCGGGAGACCTGGAGGACGCTGGGTGGTAGGAAATTTGTGTCAGCCCGGTGATGCCACAACTACCACACAAAAATGTGTGAAAAAGGATTTTTCAGCAAAATGTCAGGTTTGCAGGGATTCTGGTAAGAAAATGTTGGGGGATCCACGCAAGCCATACCTCCCTGGAATCACCCGGGTGTCTACTTTTCAGAAATGTGTGGGTTTGGTAGGTTTCCTAGGTGGCCGCCGAGCCCAGGCCAAAGCCCAGGTGACCCCTTGCAAAACCAGGTCATTTTGAGATAATGTGTTGTTTATTTCTGCAGCGTGAAAATTTTGGCACAATATTGCAAGGAAAATGTGACAGACATTTTGAGGTTTGCAGGACATTGTGGGTACCATAACTTGTTGGGATCCACAAGAGAGATATCACCATGTACTCCCATGGGTGTTTCGTTTACGACAATATCTACAGTTGGTAGGTTATTCTTAGACGGAATGTACACCTTGGCAGACAGACTAAAAAGACAAAGATTACTGCACAGCCATCTATTCCTCAAGCACACACACATACTGGTTGGATTTGGCACGAGGGCAAGTGATGGTTCAGTATATACAATTTTATTAACAAGAGATTTCACAAAAATGAAATGCACTGTCAATAATTGAAAGGACAAAAAACTGAACCAGTGACTCGCAGCTCGTGAGCTGTAAAGCCACGTCAAGGCCCCAACCGCTTTACAGGCCATTCACACACCTTTCATATGTGATACACACAAGACCATTCACACCACCAGGCATGAAACAAACACATTACAACATTCACAAAAAGGGACAAGGTACACCCTGCTTGAGAAAGACAAAAAGAAAATATTACTGCACAGCCATCTAATCCTCCACACACACATACTGGTTGGATTTGGCACGAGGGTGAGTGATGGTTCAGTATATACAATTGTATTAACAAGTGATTTCACAAAAATGAAATGCACTATTAATAATTGAAAGGACGAGAAACTGAACCATTGACTCACAGCTCGTGAGCTGTAAAGCCACGACAAGGCACCAACCTCTTTACAGGCCATTCATACACCTTTCATACGTGTGACAAATACAAAACCATTCACACCACCAGCCGCGGGCCCATCACATTACAACACTCACACCAGCAGACAGCGCCATTCAAGGGCCCATCACTTTCACATGCCCACATTCCTAACACAGCAACCACACAAGCTGATGGATTGCGTGGAGTGTCGCTCGGCGAGCAGTGTGTGTAGTGACCAGCAGCAAGTCACTACTCACACACTGCCAGCCGAGCGCCACTCCACGCACACCGCCAGCCAAGTGCCACTCCACGCACACCTCCAGCCAAGCGCCACTCCACGCACACCGCCAGCCAAGCGCCACTCCATGCACACCGCCAGCCAAGCGCCACTCCACGCACACCGCCAGCCAAGCGCCACTCCACGCACACCGCCAGCCTAGTGCCACCCACGCACACGGCCAGCCAAGCACCACTCCACGCACACTGCCAGCCAAGAGCCACTCCACGCACACCGCCAGCCAAGCGCCACTCCACGCACACCGCCAGCCAAGCGCCACTCCACGCACACCGCCAGCCAAGCGCCACTCCACGCACACCGCCAGCCAAGCGCCACTCCACGCACACCGCCAGCCAAGAGCCACTCCACGCACACCGCCAGCCAAGCGCCACTCCACGCACACCGCCAGCCAAGCGCCACTCCACGCACACCGCCAGCCAAGCACCAGCCTACACACACCACCATCACATTTAGGATTTTTTTATACAAAAAGAAAACACAAACAAATTGCAAATAGATACAAATCTACTAACACAAAATCAGAAACTAAATACATTGCACTAATGCCAACCTTGAAACAGAACAACAATTCTTAAACATTACAGACCAGGCAGTTCACTTTACCACTCATGGTTGCTCCCAATAATTCTTTTACTTGTGGTACGCTCTATAACAAGCAGGCACACACAGCCCAGGGTTAGAAGGACACTCAGGGCAGTACATACGAGTCTCCTTCCGCGTACCTCTTCGCCAACAGACTCTACATCTCCTAGTGGGAAAGTCTTTTGAGGGTGTAGGAGGAATGTGATCAGGAAAGTGGCGATCTTTCAATCGAGCCACATCCTCCACCACTCCAACTCTAGGAACACTTGCCTGTTCCACAACAACAAGGCTGCCTATGACAGACTGCTGAAACTGAACAAAAGTCAACTTTGACGCAGGAGAACACTCCTTGAACACAACAAAAGCATTGAAAGTTGCTAAATTGAAGAGATGGATGGCCAACTTCTTATACCAAATGTAAGCCTTACGAATAGCAGTGTAAGGTTCCAACCTCTGATCTACTCTATCAACACCACCCATGTGCTTATTGTAGTCTAAAATGCACACAGGTTTGCGCACTTCAGCAATCTGACCCCAAACAGCCACAGGTGAAGTACTCTCATCATGGATGGTAGTCAGCATGTACACATCCCTCCTGTCCACAAATTTCACAGCTAGCAGTTCCTCACTACGCAAGGCACTGCACTGTCCCCTCTGAAGTTTTTGCAAACAAGCTCTTTTGGATAACCTTTACGGTTAGAGCGGATTGTGCCACAAGCAAAAGTGTCCACTTTGAACAATTCCTTAAACAATTGCACAGCAGTGTAGAAGTTATCAAGGTACAAATGGTGGCCTCTGTTAAACAGTCCTCTAGCAAGATCCCACACAATTTTCTCTGAAACTCCAAAAGTGGACGGACAACCAGGGGGTCAATAGTGGAATCCCTACCAGTGTACACACGCAAATTAAAAACATATCCTGTCCTACTCTCAGACAACATATACAGCTTAATTCCATAGCGTGCCCTCTTGCTAGGAATGTACTGCCTAAAAACCAAATGGCCCTTGAACAGGACCAAAGACTCATCAATAGATATTTCATTCCCTGGAGTATAGATCTCTGAAAATCGATCTACAAAGTGATCAAGAACAGGCCAAATCTTAAAAAGACGGTCACATTCAGGGTGATCTCGTGGCAACGCCAAACCATTATCAACAAAATGCAGCATCCGAAGCAAAAGTAAATACCGATCACGAGTCATAACTGCAGGAAATATGGCCGTTGCCATCAAGGGACTGGTAGACCAATATGAACCCATGGACGGCTTCCTTATCAAACCCATCAAAAAAGTCAAACCCAAAAACTTCTTCATCTCTTCCAGATTTGTGGGACTCCACCGGGTAGCTCTAGAATGGGGCCTAAGTCTGGCACTGTTGTCCCTCAAAAACTGTTCAGCATACAAATTAGTCTGCTCAACAATCTCACCCAAAAATACATCATCCATAAACAACTGAAAATACTGTATAGGCAAATAATGTTCACAATCCACTCTACACCCTGCATAACCACTAAAGGCAGGCAACACAGGCTGCACTATGTTTGGATCAACCCAGAGTCCAGCACTTCCAGTAGGAAGCCTAGCAGCCCCAGGCTGCAATCCAGATGCCTCTTGCACCATCGGCACAGTAGTATCCTCCTCTAAAACAGGCACTTCATCTGCACTGAGAGTACCATCATCATCCAATGATTCCATGTGGAGAGAAAACTCACTGCCTGAATCTTCCCCTCCCTCCTCTCCCTCAGACGCACTGTCAGTCTCATAATCCTTCTCAGAGGAAGATTCAAGAAGCAAACCAACCACCTGCTGAGCAGTCATTCTACGGCTAGCCTAATGCTTACTAATAAAGGTTACGTGTCAAACAAGTCAACAACAACAAACCCTTTGTAAAAAAAAGAAATAAACAAAATGTAGCTTTATCACAAAGACCTATATACTCCAACACTATACCACTCACGTGACAGAAGCAGCTAGACTCACCACCACCTACTCTGCACAGACACAGTAAGGATCAACAATATCCCACTAAAAAAGAAGAAAAAAAAATGACACATAAGACAATGCAAAACATCGCAAAGAATTTCATGCTCTGAACACTAACAAATATGCTGCCATTATGACACCACTTACAAAAAAATTCATTCATGCATGACAATAATACTCATTTGGAGTACACACAACAAAAATATTTTTCTTACCAAATAAATGCAATTACGCAAAACTGCAGAACAACCACTGCCGAAACCGCAAACAGGAATCAAAAGCTTTACACTAGAATAAAAAGGAGAAAAAAACATTACAATCACATATGCAAATAATGCACCAGTCCACACACAATCCACCAGCCAAGCTAAGGGGTAGGTGGGCCAAAGAGTATAAATAAAATATTCACCCCCATAAAAGGGGAGCAACCCTTGCCCTCTTGGCCACTCCCCAACACAAAAATTTAAAAAACCCTGGTGTCTAGTGGCTTCTGCCCTCCTTGGGGGCAGATGGGCCTAAAAAAATACTGATATTCTGCCACCCAAGGGGTCACTCTCCACAAATAAATGACTGGTGGACTAGTGGGAAGATACCTTTATCTTCCGCACACGATCTCTCACTACTCAACTCTACTCTCAACTCTATTCACAACTGGATGTTAGCTCACCAACTCATTCTGAATCCCGCCAAAACTGAATTCCTCCTCCTCTCTACCTCTCTCTCACCTCCTCCTGTTCAATCTTGGATGGATCAGCTGAACCTACTCAACAACAAACCCATCATTGTCGACAGCGCTAAATCCCTAGGTGTCATTCTTGACAAAAGACTCAACCTAATCTCCCACATCAACTCTATTGCTAAGAACGCACGTTACCAGTTGCGCCTTCTATGGGGGATCCGTCGGTTCTTCCCGGAGAAAGACTTAAAAACCTTGGTACAATCTCTGGTTTTCTCAAGACTGGATTATTGCAATTCTCTTCTGACGGGCCTACCCAAATCCCACCTCTCCCCTCTCAAATCCATCCTCCATTCAGCAGCTCGCTTCATTTCAGGGTCTAAGCGAGGCGACCACGTCACTCCTATCCTGTCCTCTCTTCGATGGCTGCCGATCGAGGCAAGATCTATTTACAAAACTGCCTGCATCACACACAAAGCCTTACACACGTCCTCCCCTCGTTACCTGGCGAATAAATTGAAATTGTCCGGTGGCTCTCGCCCTTCTCGCAATGCGAAAAAGCTTCTGCTTGCGCCCCCCGTCTTCAAAGGGAAAGATCGATGGCGCAATCCTTCTCAGGCAATGCGGTGAGAATCTGGAACTCGCTTCCCCCATTGCTCCGTGCCACCTCCTCTACCCGGATCTTCAAAGCTGACCTCAAATCTCTTCTCTTCCAAAGACACTTTCAGAACTAATACTTTCACTCTCAGCCCCCTCTAGGAAGTTCGCTCTTCATTGTAAATTTGTACTTTTTCCTGTACATTCCAAACCCTTGCGTGCTGTGCTGGATTTGTGTACCCTTCATTTAATTCACGCCCTCTCTACTCCCTCAAGGAAGTTCTTCCACTATAGGAAATTCTGTACTCCATGCCTATAGAAGTGCCTTCCCAGTGTGTTCTGAGTGACTGCCACTTATTGCAGTATTATACCTCTATTTGTATTTTGTATCTCATGTATCATGCACAATTGTCACTTTTTCCTCATGTAATGTAACGCTTGCTTTTGTATTATGCTCACTTGTAACCTTCTCATCATGTAATGTTACTGTTCCTATTGTGAAGCGCTCTGACACCTTCGGGTAAAGCCCCGCGCTATATAAAAAAACTGCCCCCAGGGGGCAGAGCACCAAAAACATAAGGCCCCCAAAGGGGAGCGACCCTTGCCCAAGGGGCCGCTCCCAAAACAGTATTTTCAGTTTTTAAAAAAAATTCCCTGGCGTCTAGTGGGCATTCCTGCTGCACGATCGCATGATCGTGCAGCAGGAATGTACAAAGAGGCATCGAGGGAAAGGAAAGGGTTTTCCTTTCCCTCGATGCCTCTTCTGTTTCAAATCCCCCCTCCCTGGAGCCAAAACTAAACTTATTCCCCGACGCGCTGGAAGCAAATGGCTTCCAGCGCGTCGGCGTGAGCACACGACCACTGTGTGCCATGACGAGTCCAGCTCGTCATGAGCATCGAAGGGGTTAAAAGAGTTTGTTTATGGTGATTAAAATATAACAAAATAACAAAAATATGAAGTAGGTGGGCATCCATAGACAAGATTTACAATCAAACGAGTACAGATGACTAGGTCCTAGGCATCCACTTTACTAACTGCCAATGGAGCAAGATCAAGCCAGGACTAGCCATTCCCTCCGGTAAAATTATAACTTTGCACTTTTATGCAACTCAAAATCTGCGAGCGGGTTGAGGTGGGAAGCTGCAGGCTCAATAGGCTCCATAGGGCTCGGACAAAAAATCCCACCCACCAATAAATGGATACCTTGCGGTGGATGAGGAATTTGATCTAATACTATATAAATCCCCCCCCCCAAAAAAAATACAAATAGCTCCCTTGAATATGGTCTAGCCCACCCTTACCTTTATGAGTCATGATGAACCCGATGATGAGGCATGCCACTACTAGAGTGGGTGAGGGTTGTACAAAAAAGGTTTTCCTTTTTCCTACTACAGAGTGTGGTGGAGAGGAAGTGTAATGTAATTTCCTTCCTTACCATACTGCCACTCCTAAGAGGAGGATACTACACGGGTTATTGTGAAGTTCTGAGCCATGCAGCATAAAGCTCAGAGTGAATCAACCCAGAGTGAATCACTCCTTGAAATCTTAGCTGCTGATGGCACCCAAGTCATGCCCAGTTTTGTGCCCATTTCTGCTCTTGTCATTTGCTTTTAGAAATCGTGTCATGCTGGTGTGGATGTATAAAAAAAGCACACTCATTATAAATGTAATGTATTGTATTTCATTTTGGTTTCACAAATACAAATGCCCAAGTCGGGTTTGTTTTTGTGAAACAAAATATTAATGCTCTTGATGTTCATGGAGCTCCCTCCCTCCCTTTTGGGGGCATTGTTTACTTTTTTCTGCTGTGTTCACCATGCATCACATGACAGGATAGATGAACATCAGAACACCTGCTTTAAACAGTGTGTGCCTTCAGATATTCATGCATACGAAGCGATGCAGATTGTGAGCTGCCACTCAAAGAGTTGGCCCAGCAGAGCCAGACGAGGCTCCCCCAGGAAACTATTTGTTTTCCCTATTTCTAAATGAAGCAGGATAATTTCTCACTAATCCAAGCCAACAATACTCACATAGAATCTTTATTGGATATCGAAATCTATGAGGAGGGCAAGTCTGGAGGCCAGAGTGAAGCAAGGATCCATAAGGGGCAGTTTGCTAAAGTTTAATGATGATGAATGCTTAATGGTAAACTCAGGGACATTCTCAGTATAGAAGTAGTATAAAATAGTACAAACATGGTTCAGTGACATGAACCCTGATGGCTTCGAACACCAACTTTCAACAAATGCCAGGTCATGTGGATTCGCCCTAGACACTAATCTCACTCACTCTCCAGGAACACACAGACAAAACACAAAGACTGGTACTAGCACTCTCTTCTAAAGAAAGCAAAACTGTTTCTTCCCGAAAGCAACTAAAGAACTGATGTTCAATCCTTCATACTTTTGCAGCTGGAGGGTTGAAACACACTGCTCCAGGGCTTCCAACGCTGCTCTTGGGCTGCCCCTTAATGGCATTCTACACACCACAGGATGTCTCATCTGCGGCCTAAAGAGATATATTTACATTACCCCCAAATAGATGGAACTCCATTGGCTCCCTTTGACAGACTGCACCACCTTCAAAACCAGCTGAATCATCTAAAGACCCATCACAACCTGATCCCCACTTGTCTTGTCATGTTTCTCTGCTGACTTTTGGCAGCTAGGACACTATCAGACTGGAGACTTATACGTGTAAAGAAAAAGAAACAAAACAAGGCATCAGGCCTTTTCCATCTATGCACCCAGGTGATTTGAAGTCAAATTCCTTTAGAAGAACACTTTGTCAAAATGCAGTCACAGAACCCACTGAGTGACCTCTCCTATCACTTGATAATTGTATGTTTGCATTTGACCCTGTACAGTGCTCAACAGCTTTTTGGTTATGCTTGTGTAATATAAATACTAAATATATACAACGCCTGGGTGAAATTTATATCACACCAAACTTAAGGGCTCATTAGGATGGCGGGTGGAACTGAGTCCCTGCGGTTTTGGGACCGGCCGCCAGACATGCGGCGGTCTCGCACCGTGAATTAGGATGCAACCGCCACCATGGTGGTGGCATTCCGCAATTTAACATTGCGGCGGGTGCTGCTGACAGCTGCACCCGCCGCGATGTGTAAATCGCATGCCAGGCATTTCACTGCACCACATGGCAGGCACCACACGGTGCCTGCCACTTGGTGCAGCGAAATGTAGGGGGGTACCTCCCCCAGACACAAGGGGGGCCTGCTACGGGCCACCAGCCACAATCCCCGCCAGCGTTTCCATGGCGGCGTTGCCACCATGGAAAGGCTTCCCAAACCCGACATCCTAATATGGCGGACGGTGCCTGCTAGGCACTGCCACCATATCAGAGCCCCTGCTCCGCCCGGCAGGCAATCGTGACGATTGCCACCGGCGGAAAAGCGGCGGACGGACTTTCCTTCCGCCGCGATACCCACCGCCATCATAATATGGCGGGGATTAAGCTCATGACGATGGCGTAACGATTGCCACCGCCGGGCCGGCGGTGGCGATCATTACGCCATCATAATGAGCCCCTTAATTTGCGTAACTTCGGGATTTTGCATTACACTTGTTACACAAAGATCCGAAAATTATGCCATTACACCAATCGTGAGTAACTACGTGCAATTTGAGGTAACCATTTACTATTAAAGCATGCCAAGAGGCGGTTGTTCACTGTGCTTTTGTTTAAAAACATCTGCATGCCAAAAATTGACACGAGGATGCATTTTGCTATAAAATATAGCGTGAAATGACGTATTTACATTTCACATATTTAAATGTAATTTTGAGTAACTTTGCTGAAAGTTTGTGTAATTGTGTGAAAGCAAATTATGTCAATTTTGCATACCCTTAAGCGTACATACATACATACACATGGCCAAGTGTGTTACACTGATGATTTAGGGATAGCAGTTCTGTCCACTCAGCCTCTGTATATTGAGAAGGGCCATAAAGCAGTAAGTGACGGGGGTTCTCATTTCATGATGGCTGCTATTTTAGAATCAAATGTATAGTCAGCTAGGAGTATATTGCTACCAAGGATTCTGTGTAGTCCAATGTTATACTGTCATACACTGCCATGCCAAATAAGTGTTGTGCTGTAGTGTACATAGTCAATACGGACATAGAGCAAAGATCCCTACTCCACAATGGCTACCCCATTTTCATTCCAATGATGGCTGTCATGATGCTTAGGATCTGAATCCTCTCCAGCCCAAGATGGATACTGCTTGTACCTGAAAGGTAATGATGGGACTGAGGCAAACCGTAGTGACTGCAAGATGCACTGACTTGAGGTTGCCCTGAGGATGTAGTAGTGCACTGGATCGGGGCATACTCCATCAGCATCAGGTCCTTGGAATGCCAAATTTTTAGGGATGGAAGAGTATGGCAAGAGCCTTCAAGCACTGAACGCACACCCAAGATGGAGGTAAGGCAGTCTGGACGCATGTCCAGGGAGTACAATGTGTACCTGCAGGCGAGCAAACAATCAGAGCTGAGGTTGTTCAAGTGTAGGAGGCAATCAAGTGGGTGGTACTCTTCAGAGGGTCACAGGGGCAAGTAACTTGACTAGTTGGTGGGGCCCAGATGGTGATACCAATGCCCACATTCCTCAGGCATAACACCTGAGGAAGACGGTGTATGGGAGAGGTGGAGTAGGGAGGCCAACATTCAAAGATTTAGCAACTGGCGAGATGACAAGTCCCCCAAGTTCAATGAAAGCAGCAGATCTTTGACCAATGAGATGTTGCCCTTTGCATGGTGAGCAAGCTAGCTGCTGAGAATAGGTGAGAGCTGCGGAATACTGCAGCTGTATTACTTTGCTGCACCGGGAGCTCCTGGCTGAACTTCTGATCCTCAAGCCATCTTGTAGAGACATAATAAAAAAAGATCAATGACCTTATTCAATAATGTGGTGGTTAATATTGTGTTGCACAGACGGCAATTTCACAGCCATCTGTGTTGGACTCTTTAGGACAAGTTAGTTTAAATTTGAAAGGTAGGAATGTTAAAAAGTAAAATGTGGCCAAACGCTGCTGAGAGCTCAAATGTGTTTACCTCATTTACAACATAGTATGTGCCACCTTTAATTTGATTTTTAGCCATCTGGTGCTATAGCATTTTTCAAGTAGCTGATGACATCCCAATCTATGTTATTAGGAAACCATGTCTGGAGTCCTATGTTTTGTTTTCATAACAAAACATTTTTATTAGATGCAATAATCCAATTGGTTCAAAAGAAGAATGCTAAGACTTTAGTTATCAGAATGCATTCGGCTGCCAAATTAAAGTCAATGACTCAAAACATGATGTCCTCACAACATGAAGCCTAGCAATCAGAGGCCTGAATAATAGTCATGCAGAAGCCTGTGATGTACATCTGTCTGTGAGTGCATATGTCACTTTCTGAGTGGGTGTGTGAGTGGGTGCATGATTGTCTCAGTGGGTCTGTGAGTGGGAACACCAGTGTCTGAGTAGATATGTAAGTGGTTGCATGAATCTGAGTGAGACTGTGAATGGGTGCATGAATGTCTGAGTGGGTCTGTGAGTGGGTGCGTCAGTCTGTGAGTGGGTCTTCTGAGTGGGTGCATGAGTGTGTCAGTGGGTCTGTGAGTGTGTGCATGAGTATGTGAGTGAGAGTCAGTGGATGAATAAGTGTCTGAGTTGGTCTTATCTGCATATGTTAGTGTCTGAAGGTTTCTGTAAGTGGGTGCATCAGTCTCTAAGTGGGTATGTGACTTACTGCATGAGTGTCTCAGTGGGTATGTGAGTGGGTACATCATTCTAGTGGGTCTGTGAGTGGGTGCGTAAGTGTCTCAGCGGGTCTGCAACTGAGTCTGTGACTGTGTGAGTATCTCTGTGAATGGGCACATGAGCGTATGAGTGAGTCTGTGTCTGGGTGCATTAGCGTCTGTATGGGTGTGTAAGTGTTTGAGTGGGTCTGTAAATGGGTGAGTCAGTCTCTGAGTGTGTATATGACTGGGTGACTGGGTGCATGAGTGGTTCTGTGAGTGGGAGGAAGAGTGATGGCATGAGTGCCTGAGTGGGTCTGTGAGTGAGTGCGCAAGTGTCTGAGTGGGTCTGTGAGTGGGAGTATGAGTGGGTGCATGAGTGGGTTTGTGAGTGGGTGCATATGTGTCTGAGTGGGTCTGTGATTGGGTGCGTCAGTGTCTAACTTGATCTATGAGTGGGTCCATAAGTGTCTGTGTGAGTGTGTGAGTAGGTGCATGAGTCTCTGAATGGGTCTGTGAGTGGGTCCATCAGTGACTCTCTGGGTCTGTGAGTGGATGCTTAAGTCTCTGAGTAGGTCTGCAGTGGGTGCATGAGTGTCTAAGTGGGTCTATGAATGGGTTCATGCATGTCTGAATGGGTCTGTGAGTATGTGTGTGTGTCTGAGTGGGTCTGTGAGTAGATACATGAGTCTCTGAGTGGGTCTGTGAGTGTGTGCATGAGTGCCTAAGTGGCCCAGTGAATGGGTACATAAGTATATAAGTATGTTAGTGTCTGAATGGGTCTGTGAGTGTGTGAATCAGTTTTTAAGTGGGTCTGTAAATGGATGCAACAGTCTCTGAGTTTGTATGTGACTTAATGCATGAGTGTGTCCATTGGTCTGTGAATTGGTGCATCAGTCTGTAAGTTATTTTATGTTAAAATATTTGTAGAGCGCATGGCTGCCCCAGCAATGGGGCATCCCAGCGCTCGTTTCGGAAGAGGCAAGACCGGCGGGGAGAACTAGATTAGACAGAGAATAACCATGTCTTCACTGCCCTTCTGAAGGCCCAGTTGTCATGGATGCACCTGATAGATAGAGGCAGAGAATTCCAGAGGGTGGGAGCCTTCGCATACAAGAGCGACCACTGCCTCTTCTCACCCGGGGCACATAGGCTAAGTGGAGCTCCGCCGAGCACAAGGCACTAGAAGGCACATAGGGGCGGAACAAGTTAGCTAGGGTGGGGGGCAGGAGCCAGTGAAGATTTTATGGGAGATACATAGGGCCTTAAAGCAAATTCTCTGCTCCACTGGGAGACAGTGCAGTTGGCGGATAAAACCAGAGATAGAACAATGCTCCGGAAGAGCGAAAAGAAGCTGTGCTGCAGCATTCTGGGCTCGCTGGAGCCTTTTGATCACCGTCTTATTAGACCCGAGGAGCAGTGCATTGCAGTAATCTAGCCTAGACAAATGGTGGACTGGATAATCATCCGACGCATATGGGAGTCAAAGAGTCCCAGAATTGGTTTTAGACCTCGTAAGAGTCCAAAACAGATGCCTGCTGCTGATTTTTTTGCCTGAGCTTCAAAGTATAGGGCACTGTCTACCCAGACTCCCAGGTTCTTAACAGCTGTTTTAGGCTGCGGGGGGTAGTCCTAGCAAGGGCAGCCACCAGTGGTTGCCCCATAGGTGAGTATCTCTCCCCAGGAGAAGAACTTCAGATTTATTCAAATTTAACTGAAGGCAATTGGCCGCCATCCACTCGGAGATGACGACCAAGTCTTCTTGAAATTTAGCAGGGTTCTGCATAGGTTCATTGGAAAGGGAAAGTACCAGCTGCATATCGTCAGCATAGGATAGCAGGGTGATGTTGTGAGATTTCACAACCAAAGCCATTGGAAGGATGTAAATATTAAACAGAGTGGGACTCAAAGAAGAGCCCTGGGGAACCGCATAGCATAGCAATTGAGTCTGGGAGTGGTAGGGCGGGGAGATGACTTGGAAAAATCTGTCAGATAGAAAGGAAATTATCCAGGAGAGAGCTTTACCACTGATACCAATCTCCAGCAGCCGGTGCAACAGGATCTTATGAGAGACAGTATGGAATGCTGCACTTAGATTGAGCAGAATCAGCGCAGAAGATCTGCCCTCATCCAGTGAGACACGCAGAAGCTCTGTGACCGCCAACAGAAGTGAGTCCATCAGTGTCCCTCTGGGTCTGTGAGTGAATGCATAAGTCTCTGAGTAGGTCTGAAGTGGGTGCATGAGTGTCTCAGTGGGTCTATGAATGGGTGCATGCATGTCTGAGTGGGTTTGTGAGTGGTTGTGTGGGAGAGTGTCTGAGTGGGTCTGTGAGTGGGTGCATTACTGTCTGAATAGACCTGTAAGTGGGTGCACAAACATCTGACTAGGCACCTTAGTGTCTGAATGAGTCAGTGAGTGGGTGCATTAGTGTTTAAGTGGGTCTGCAAATGCATGTAACAATCTCTAAGTTTGTATGTTACTTAATGCATGAGTGTCTCAGTGGGTCTGTGAGTGGGTGCATCAGTTGCGGCAACCAATCAAGACAGTGCTCTTGGCACATGGATTCATGACGCGTTGCGATTGAGACATGAAGCCTCTGCGTCCCTATATAAACAAATTTGTTTTTCCCTTAACACCTCAAAAACGACTGAACAAAAATGTCGCTTTCTGGACCAACATCTACCTTTCTGCCATATTTGGTGCAATTCCATCCACCAGTTCGGGCTGTAGTTGTGTCTAAAATTCCTATGGGAAATTGCATGGAGAAAATGCATTTTGGGACCCTCCTTTTTCTCGGCCCCCGCTTGACGAATTACCCCAAAACTTTCAATGCAGCAGCTGAACTGAGCATCATATTAATTTAGAAAATTTCGGGAAGATTCATCAATGACTTTCGATGGCTGCTGTTTTTACATATTTTTAATGAATGGGAGATGAATACGACATGGTTACTATGGGCCTGATTTAGAATTTGTGGACAGGTAGCTTTGTCACAAATGTGATGGATATCCCATACCTATTAGTAACCCATCCTCCTTATTACCTTATAATTATGTCGACATCCGTTGCGTTGTGATGCATAGCCTGTTCTCCAAAATCGAAATGTTATGTTATCAGGGTCTAAATTTCGTAACACAAGCATCTGTTTCCATCTCTAATCCTGTGTTAATAAAACAATTAGACAATAAAGGAAAACAACAGAATCTTATTTTTTTATTGAAACTAAAAGATCTATGCAATGGCTTTTTTCCGTGTGACAGCAAGTACAGTTCCTCAAATCAATCACAGTATAAGCAATATCAACCCTCATTCAATCTAAATATTTATCTTTCTTATGCATGTCTTCCTATTCATGGATTACAATCATTTTCTGTTCTGTCAATGAGTTATACTGTTGAATTTGCATAAGCAGATGTATGGGGTGATAACTACTTGAATGACAGACATTTTAAATTACAGCCATATTATTCATCATACTCCTGCTCTGCATGTGTACCGATTTGCAGTGTTCAGCTAAGCTAATAATAGAGCCCTGCGGTCTATAAGGTAATCAGGTGCTCAAAGCAAAGAAAGAGATGTTCTGAATGCATGCGGTGCCAGAATGTATGTGGAATTTATGTGAAGAGCTCAATTGGACAGGATTTTATGCAGTCCTAACATGAGATGAAGGTAATTTGTGCAAGCGCCGAGTAAAGCAAGCATTGGCCAATTAGACCCTGACAATTTCGTCATATTTAAATTGTTTCCTTAGCTTTAGCAACAGGGACACGTCTTTGGGCTTCTGCCATACGTTTTGTATTTTTGATTTTGCCGGAAAAGAAGTCATGGTTTAAACTGTCGTTACCACTCACTGTGCACAGGAACTTTGATTAATTTAATTTGCTGCCTGTGATATTAAAATGTGTTGTGTGTTTCGCATGTTGCAGTTATTGTTATTGAAATGCTATTTCTGGTCTAATTGAAATTACAAAGGTCCAATTTCTCCTTTTCCCAGAAAAAGTGCGTTTTCTGATTTAATCTGCAGATGTTGGTGATTAATATATTTACTAAGTGGACACTGGGTAGGTCTAGGTAAACCCCTGTCATGTTTTAATAACCACAACTCGCAAGGCTTGCTCTTTGGGCACGTTTGTACCAATATACTTAGAGGAATACAGGATTGTTCTTCCTTTGAATATTCACAGCTTTCGCTCAAATAACATAACATACCATAACAAGGCATAAGATACATCTCTGATTGCAAGTGGGATGTTAAATTGCATGTTGTAATACTGTAGGTAGCCCTCATAATAAATAAGTTGTGACTAAGCTTTCTGACGCTTTTCCGATGTAGAAATGTGGTAAAGGTGGGAAATAAATATTCTAAACATGGAGTTAAGCCACTATAAGTGTAATGTGGCTGATGTAGCGCAAAATGTACTTCTTATTTGGAGGGATGCTTTATAATCACGAATAGTTCGCACCCGCATATAGTCCCTTGTTGTATTAACATGAGACAGTAGAATGTGAACTGTAATAACGTGAATTGTGGTGTATTAGGGACATTTCAATGTAAACGTGAAGAGTTTAACATTGAAATCACATGTGATTAGCTGAAAATATTAATGTATAGAATTTGTACAAGCTGCTGACAATTATTCACGTATTTGGAGAGCTTATGTAATGTGTTGATTTAGAAGTGCTCAGTAAGGAGTGTTCATTTTATATGTAATTTCATAACGCCTCTGTGCCATTTTCTTATGTTGTCCAATTTCTGTAGGCCTGAAATGTATTTTCCCTGGAAGCTCTCGCATTAGATTTAATAGTTGAATTTCATGTGAATGTTGGATTTGTTCTTTCTCAAGTTTCTGTTGCAGGTGGAAGAATCATCCTTGTTAGTTAGAATAATGTCTTTGTTTTAGGAGTTAGGCTTAGGGAGAAGAGGATACATTGAGCATTGATACTGATAGTGGAGAATTGTTGTACTTTCTCATCAGAGCGAGCCTGGGAATCAAGGTCATCTCACCAAGCTTGGAATCACTGCCTGCTGGAAAGTTACCTACGAGGAGGTGGCCTGACCGGATCGTGTGATCCGCAAAGGACCCTGGGATACTACCTGTGGTATTGATGTATCGTAACTAGGGAAAGTGTCCGGGGACTTCTGCCTTGCCTAAAGAGAGAAAGCATCTTAGAACGAGCTCTGTCTTAGTAGTTTTATGCTGCTTGACCCAACTAATGTGGGGAGACTTCTTAGGAAGGCTTCACACGCTGACACCTTAACTGATCTTGCCTTGGGAAATGCTATGTAGGGATGTCACATTAGTGCTAATCTAGGGGCAGATTAGTGCTTTATACCCACGAACGTCCAATGAAGGAGAATCTGGATGTCTGCTCCGTAATCTTTTGTATCCTGATTCTCGAACTAGTCATTTTGTGCATGTTGCTCTGCCTTACCTTCATCCGTAGATTTGGCTTTGTATTAGTTCCAATGTATTTCTACACCCTCCCTTTGAGGTGCCTGTATGTCCAGTTATTTTTGGCTTTGTAATAAACCAACTAATCTTAATTGGTAGTCTGTGATTCTTAAGAGACATAGTTAATTGGAACTGAAATGATTGATCTGCTAACAATTTCTCCCCCCCACGCTTTCATGGTGAGAAAAGGGTACCATCGACTTGAGGTTCCAGGGCGGAACTGGAACATGGAATCCGGCTCCTTCAGTTGGTAGCAGAGATAGCTCTCACATGAAGCGGGGAGAATCCAGAAAATCTAGAAAAGGGACCTAGATCCCTAGAGCCCCAAGTTAGAGCCCAATGATCGAGGACACAGAGCGACGGACTTTGGCGGAGACCGGCGTAGTTTGATAGTGTGGCGAGAACAGTGGCGAACGGAGGAGTGAGTATCAATAGGGATGATTCATGTGGTAGGTTGCAGGAGTGATGTGATTGTATGATGTCTGGCGGAGTTTGTGTGAATATTGAGTGAATGTGGTTTCGGGCCGGACATGGTCCAAGGATTGAGATTTGAGTTTCAGGTCCCGAAGTGGCCTAAGATCCCAGGATATATTAAATGGTGTAGAAGACACCGAGTTATTGTGATTGTCTGACCGGAGATTTGAGGAATTGTCGTGAGACGTCATTGGCAGTTCCACCTAGGACAGGAAACTTTGTGTGAATGGGACATGTGGGAATCGTGTGGTAAACATTGTGTACAGGGGTGGATTATACCGACTCAGGTGACCAGCGCAGGCCGAGGGTCACTGTGTGTGAATGTTCTTGGGTGACTGAATTCTATCGATCTTGTAGAAGGCAGACAATTACGGAGTTGTGATTGTGTGAGTGAACGTGGACGGAGAAATTGTGAAGGAGGGTTAATCGCTGCGAGGAGTAAGAAGGTGACGTCAGAGAGTGCTGCGCTGTGATAGGTCGGTTGGTGTAACGCCATGCTGGGATTGGGTGGTAGTGATCAGGAAGCTGTGATTGGGGAAATTGTCCATTAAGGGGAAATTCTGATCTAATCCTGCAATGTTTTAGGATGTTGTGAGACTTGTTCAGGGGATATGAAGGAGTTGTTACTCAAGTGGGTGAGGAAGCACCGCCTGAGGATACTCCAGCACATTACATGGTGACAAACATAGGACTCCATACTATAGTTTGGCTTCAAAATTGGCATAAAATCACTGAAAAAGAGAGGGATTTGGCATTTCCATGTTATGGCTCATTTCAATTGGAGGTGTTGTATCAGTTGAGGGGAGTGCTGTCTGCGCTCGGCCTCTGCCTAGACCAACACAGTTTGAAGCATTAGATGCATGTATGCGAGCAGCACATACAAAGAACAGGCAGAGATTCCACAGAAAGATGAAAAAGGCAATGAAGGCATATCAGGATGCACAATGGGATGCACAACTTAAGACATGGAGAGTAGACACCATTGAGGGAGATAGGTTGTGCCCATTGCTGGTGAGAGAGGGAAATACTCAGGATAGGAATGGAGGAGAAAATGAAAATGAGGTGAGTGATACAGATGACAGTTTGTTGGATAGGTTATTATCGGAGCGTCCTCCACCTTACAACCCACATTCAGAGGGGAAAAGACGAGAACTGGTGAATGCAGGGAATATGGAAAGGGTGTCAACATCACAGACAGGCCCGAGTGCAGGGATAGTGGGAAGAATTTCAACTGGAATAGAGGGAACAGGGTTACCTGCTTTAGGAGGTGCAGTGTCAAGTGGAGTCAATGCTGCTTTACGGTTACCAGAAGCCCTTACGGTACCGGTCACCATCGGACCTATAGTCTCTGTGTACGACCCGAACTTAGTGGGAAACTCTAGCCAGCAACAGTCAGTGTTGGAGGAGAGGATCGGCTTAGGAGGGAATGAGACCATGAACGGAAACAGTCCGTCTCTGGTGCCTGTGAAATCTAGTACTACTTTGCCGGCAACTGCAGATCCTTCGAGAATACGCATTGGGTATAGTATCATACGATCTGTATCTTTAGCGACCTCAAATTCAGATTTGAGGATGTGGGAAGTTCCAGTCAGAGGATCCATGTGAAGAACACCAGAAGCGAGTGCAGGTCAGGGAACCCACAAATTTAGAGAATTGGCTGAGAAATCGGAATAGTGATAGAGAAGGACAAAATAGCACGTCGAGTCAGGGCAAGGTCAAAGCTGCGGTAAAAGCAAAGTTGTTGGATGTGGTGAGGTTGAAGGCTGAGGTGAATGAAGTACTCAGTGGAAACTTGCTTTTGGAGAGGATAGAGACTTATGAGCAAGACAAGCTATTGTTTATGGCAAAGGATGACACCTGTAAGGCAAGACGAGCACATGAGAAATTGACGGAATTGGATCAAAAATATGATGTAGATTTTCCTTGGTTGAGGGAGAAGCCTGCTGAATGTACAAGCAAGTAGATCGCTTTGTAAAGATCTCAAAGGTGTTGTGGATAGACTTGAACACGCTGTTTGACATTGTGGTTCTCAGTGATTTACGGTCCACTTGTAAAATTGCTATTGATTGGCCTTCTCCAGAACCAGAGAGGGATCCTATAACTTACGTTCCTACACCTTTGGTCATGAAAAAGTTTGAACAGGTGATTACATGGTTGTAGTCCAGAATAGCCCCACAAGATATCAATTGGGTTAAAATAGATCGAATAACAGAGGAACCTAAAGAATCAGTACATGCTTACTACGAATGGCTTTTGCAAGCCTTCAAGCAATACAGTGGGCTAGATACTCTTGAACCAAAGGATATGGGACAGTTTGTTTCCAAATTTGTGATGGGTTTGAGACTAGCGTTATGATCCAGCAACATTTGATCTGCTGGCAAAACAAGTCAGTGGATGGAATTTTACGTTATGCCAGGTATTGCAGTGATGAGGTGGATTCCAAACACAGGAGAATAAAGGACAAGTTGATGTTGGTCCAAATGAGGAATGCGCAAAGAGTAGATCAAGCGCAGACAAATGGGGGAACAATAGGTCAGAATCAGGGAAATAATCAAGGAGGGGTTCAAAATGTTCTGAATAACTCTGGACAGGGAAAAGGGAGAGGTGTCCCTATAGACTCCAAAACAGATATAGACATTGCCACGCTAAAGAAAATGATTGCTTGACATTTTTGCCACAAAATCGTGCATTGGAAGCACAAGTGTCGATTAAACCCAGCAAATCAGATGAAAGAGGGAGAGCTAGTGCAAGTGCCAGATGTGATAAACACCGTGGCAAGGCCAAGATCCTACAATGGAGGAAGGCAAAACCAGTTAGTGCAGGTGCCACAGCCTCAGAGAGTTCCGCAAAGTAATCGAGCATACCACCAGATGCCCTTTATAAAGCAGTAGACGGACTCGATCAGGACCTGTCACAATGACGGTGCCTGAGGGGGGAGGAAGACTATACCCTTGGAGCAGTCTTAGAGGTAGACCAGAGTGGACAGTACATGGAGGCAGTTGTAAGTGGTCATCCCATCATGTTCTTGATTGATACTGGTGCTACCCATTCTACTGTGAGATCTGCAGTAGTCCCAAACCTACCCCTCTCAGGAAAATCGATCCAAGTTGTAAGAGTTGCCAATAAGAGAATGACAAACCCTTTGACAGAAGAGGTAGCAGTGAAAATAGGAACCTTTCGGGACCGACACCAATTTGTGGTGTGTTATTCGAGTCCAGTCTGTTAGTTAGGGAGCAATCCCTTATGTAACTTGAATTGCACCATTTATTGAAAGCCAAAGGGAATTAAACTGCAGACCAATGATGATGACATTGCGTTCAAGTTGGCAAATCAGAATCACTGCTTATACATGTTTCCCGTATTGGCAGTGGAAGACTTGCCACTGGATCTGAGAGACACTGTCTCTCCAGTGGTGTGGGAGAAGAGATAGGGCTGCTTTAAGGAGTTGAGCCAGTCCGTATACAAATCAAGCCAAATGCAGAATTTCCGAGAATGCCCCAATACAACCTGACCCCGAGGAAGGTGGCAGGGATTACACCTGTAATTGATTCCATGATTGCGCAGGGTATATTGAAGGAGATAATAGGAAGTCCATGCAATTCACCTATCATGGGAATGCAGAAACCGAGCGGGAAATATTGCATAGTTCAGGATCTTAGGAAGGTCAATGCAATTGTGATTCCATGTTGTCCCGTGGTACCAAATCCATTTGTGATCCTGTTCCAGATCCCTTGAGAAGCGTTTTGGTTTACTGTGATTGATCTTTGCCAAGTATTTTTCTCCATTCCATTGCATGAGTAAAGCCAATTTGTATTCGCTTTCCGGCTGGAAAATCGTGTTTTAATATGGTGTCGTATCCCACAAGGGTATACTGAGAGTCCATCTATCTTTAACCAAATTCTGAAAAAGAACCTTGAGAGCTTGGTACTGCCCCAGGATTCAGTGCTCGTGCAGTTCATAGATGATCTCCTAATTGCATCTGAGACAGAAGAGGTTTTTAGGGATGATACCATTGCCTTACTGAACCATTTGGCTGAAAATGGGCACAAGGTGTCACCCGAACAAGCTTCAGTTCTGCTTAACGGAAGTCCAGTATTTGGGTCATCGCATTGAGAAAGGCAGGAGAAAGGTGTCACCAGACAGCATTGAGGCGATCATGATGCGCCTACCACTCAAAAGGAAGTCAGGATGTTTTTGGGAATGGTTGGCTATTGCAGACAATGGATCCTGAATTTCTCCTTGAAGGTGAAGCCCTACCAGAGGCTGACACACAAAGATGTGAGCGATCCGGTACCCTAGGATATTGATTGCTTGGTTGCCTTCTTAGAGCTGAGAGAGTGCCTTTT
This sequence comes from Calotriton arnoldi, assembly GCA_963921515.1. Lineage (NCBI taxonomy): Eukaryota > Metazoa > Chordata > Amphibia > Caudata > Salamandridae > Calotriton > Calotriton arnoldi. The sequence goes on along the minus strand of CAWUFW010005307.1, from coordinate 827,241 downwards.
TCGCGCTCCTGCTTTGGGAATGCCTGATTACAACAAAGCGTTTTCGCTATTCTGCTGTGAGAGGGAGGGTTGTGCTCTATCTGTACTCACCCAGACACATGGGGGTATCCGTAGACGAGTGGCCTACTTCTCAGCTACATTAGATCCTATAGCTTCAGCGTTGCCCGGATGTCTCAGATCCGTTGCTGCAATAGGTGTCAGCATTGAAAGATGTGAAAGTATTGTGATGGGTCATCCAATTATGGTATATGTTCCACACTCAGTTGAGCTTCTGATGACGAAAACCAAAACACAGCATTTGACGAATATTAGGCTAACGAGGTATGAGCAGATCTTGTTGGCGACTGAAAACGTCACATTGAAGTGATGTTCTTTGTTAAATCCTCCTACCTTGTTGCCTATTCCAAATGCTGATGGGGAAGATTGTGAGGACCATGACTGTCTGGATGTAACTAAACTTTGCACCAAACCGAGACCCAACATTGTCGATGAACCACTGCCTGATTCTGATCAAATCCTTTTTGTTGATGGTTCATGTTTAAGAGACAATGAGGGTTATCTAAGAGCGGCTTTTGCTGTACCATTTCTGGAGTTGTGGAAGCTGCTTGTTTACAGGGATACTCGGCAGAAATTAACGCCTTGACCCGTGCATGTCTTGCTTCTGATCAAATCCGAGGCACCATCAATACCGATATCCAGTACGGTTTTGGGGTAGTTCATGACTCTGGGCAGCTATGGTCACACAGGGGGTTCTTAACGTCATCAGGATCTCCCATAAGAAACGGGGAGTATGTGAGACAACTATTGGAAGCCTTGCAGTGACCAAAAGAAGTGGCTGTTGTAGAATGCGCTGCACATGGGAAAGGGGAAGACTTTGAAACTGTGGGCAACCGATATGCGGGCGAAGTCGCCCGCTTTTGTGCAACCCATGCCTGTATTTTAATGGGGAATATTCTGGCGAGAGCACGATGCTAGCCATTGCAGATACCTGGGATGAGGTCAGGCATCTGCAAGGAGAAGCGTCAGATCAGGAACAGGCTGGTTGGATCAAAGCAGGATGCAAAAAGAGGGAAGATGACATTTGGGTTTTGACTGATTGTAGAGCAGTTTTGCCGGATTGTTTGCTGAGTCCCATGGCGAGACAGATTCATGGAGCAGTTCACATAGGGAGTGATACAATGGTGTGATTGTTCAGGCAAACGTGGTTCAACCAAAGATTTCATGTGATTGCTAATGCAGTATGCCATCAATGTGTATGTGTCAACAGATGAATGCTTGAAAGAAAACTGTGGTTCCTTTGAGTCACATTGGAAGGTCAGAAGGTCCTTTGAACCGAATACAGTTGGATTTTGTCGAGATGCCTGTGTGTAATGGATTGAGATACACACAGTGGGTGGAAGCTTATCCGACTAGAAGGTGTGATGGCCTCACAGTAGCAAAGTTATTGTTAAGGGAGCTTATTCCGCGCTCCAGGTTTTCAAATACATTGGAGTCGGATAGAGAAACTCACTTCCATAGTGAGATTATGAAGCTGTTGTGCACTGCCTTAAACGTTGACCAAAGACTGCACTGTAGCTACAGGCCAGAAGCGTCAGGAATGATGGAACAGACTAATGGGACTTTAAAGATGAGAATAGCAAAAGTGTGTGCCTCGACATCCCTGAAATGGCCTGATGCCTTTGGTGTTGATGAGTTTGTGCAGCATTCCAGACAGGAGGACTGGGATATCCCCTTATGAAATCCTCATGGGGAGAGCGATGCGCTTACCTGCAGTGCCATCTACAGCATTAATTAACATCACCGATGATTTGGTTCTTGACTACTGCAAAGGATTGGCTGATGTGGTTTGTTCTGTGTCTCACCAGGTTGAAGCTGCGACTACACCGACCTCAAAGGACCTCTGCCATGACCTGGGCCCGGGAGATTGGGTCCTGGTTCAAAGGCATGTAAGGAAGAACTGTCTTGATTCCTGTGACGAACACTGCTGTGAATTGTGGAGGGTTGCCGAACTGGACACATGCCTCACACACCAGCAGAGTCTCAGGGCCCTCAGAAGAAACAGCTCCCCTCCCAGAAGTAATTCCAGCCATGGTTGCAAGACCACCGGAGAGGACAAGCCAAGCTGTGGGGGCTCCTAAAGAAGCTGGATACCCACCAAGTCGAGCTGAGGAGGGTCAAGCTTCACAAGGCCTAGGTATAGACTCTAAGGGAAATGGTAACGTTGCGAGTGGTATAGAGTCTGACTCAGCTGAAGAGATTGGTGGGGAAAGTGGTCGTGTGGTGCCAAAGAAGACAGGGGTTGCAAGAGAATCGTGGCTGGTGAGACAGAGAAGGCAAAACTTGAGACTTGCATCGAGAGAGATCTTGCTCCCATAACTGAATCATCTGAATCCGACCAAAGTGAATCGGAACAAGCACAGGGGAGCATGAGGAGATTGAGGAGGGCAAGAGTGCCGTGCCAGAGATACGCCTCTCCGGAGTGGACTTATCTTGCTACAAATGCCGGGGAGAGTGAGATCCGGGACGTCGATACTGATAATTGAGATCGAGTTGAGAGTTCCTGGAGTAGAGGCTAATAGGGTTCTGACATTGACTGTACCATATCCACCAAGACTGAGTGGCTTACAGAGTTTGATTTTAGAAGATCTAACATTTCCAACCTTTGGATATCAGCCATCGCCTCAGGAGATTGCAGCGTTTCAAATTGAACTTTTGCAGCGAGTCATTGATGAAGTTGGCTCTGATCTCATAAAGGGATGTAAATTGAACTTTGAACTGTAAATAAACAATTATTTTGCTTAAGGAGATAACCTAGGCCAGAGTGGAAGAAGAATAAAAATAGGAACTTTTCTGTAGAAGAAGAAAGAGGGCTAGGGAAGTCTTTCAAGCTGTGTAAATATTGTGCTAAAGACTGATAACTGTTTCCACAATTTCAAGGAACTGTTTACGAACTTTATTGTGAAACAGGAAGAGGCAGAGAAAGAGACACTGCGTTAATCCTCTTACAGCTACAATCCAAACCAGTTTGAAAATGGAGTCTGGAAATCTGAATCGTAGGCACAAATGTATGACAGGTACACTTATTGTAGGGGTAATAACAGTAATAGCTGTAGTCATCATTATGTCCACTATATGTCACACAAAGCTGAGGTTAAGGGAGTGGGAGAACTTGGGACATCCACACCTACCACTTCTAGCACTAAAGAGGGCACATTATGATCTGATTGTGCTTTATTGGATCAAACTAGTCGCTTATTGCATGTAGATTTGTCTAAAGGTGATTATACGCTGAATGCTTATGCGAAATTGCTGTATGAGTATGTGGATACTATGGATGTGATAGATTGTTATGTGCGCATTAACCCCGGGCGGAGGCCTCCGCTCCGCCCGCGGAGTGTGCAGAGATTTGCCTTCTCCGCGTTCCGCGGAGAAGGCAAATCTCCGCACACTCCACAGTGGAGTGGAGCTGGCCAGCCCCCGCCTCCACCCCCACTATTGACAAGTAAGTAAAAATTAATTAAAAATAAATTTTAAACCACTTACCTCTGTACGGCGGCGTCCCCGGGCTGCCCTCCTCTGCTTCCTCACCCTATCGATAATCCTTGTGAAAACTGTGCATGCGCGCATCCGCGCATGCATGCGCAGTTTTCTCAAGGATTACCGATATGGTGAGGAAGAGGAGGAGGCCAGCCCAGGGACGCCGGAGTACAGAGGTAAGTGGTTTTAAATTTATTTTTAATTAATGTTTACTTACTTGTTAATAGGTGGGTGGAGGCGGGTGGCGTAGCGGAGTTCCACGGAGTTTATTTGCAACTCCGTTAACCTCCGCGTAGCCCCGCTACGCCCACTGCGCCCAGGGTTAGTGTGCATGCAATTGCCTGCTTTGGTTGAGGAGGGTATTAGGTACAATCACTTGCCCTTGATGTATGGCATTAGTTGCAGTTTGCTTCTTAGTATGTTTTATGGAAAGGGTCATTATGAGTACTATTTCTCGAATTATGATCTGATGCTTTCAGAAGTTCCAGTCTACAAACATCTGAACAAATACGATTATTATAAGCAAGAAGAGAGTATGGGAAAGTATTTTGTACCTACTATTACGCTAGATACAGCTTATGCACATCAACACAATTTAACCTGTACACTAACCGAGATTGAGAAGAAGTTTGTAGATCAATGAGAAGATAGACATAGGGGACTAACAGTTAAACTTGATAGTAGAGAGGAAGTTTTCAAATGGACCAAGAAAGAGTTGTCTCACAAGACTAAGGGAAGTTATGGTCCAATAGCTCTAGATTGGGAACACTGAGGCAAGCTTTGCATTCAACAGGTACAGACGCGCTATGACACCATCTTTGTAGGACAGAGTGCATGTGAACACACATTTTTGATTGATGCTTCTTCGAAGACGTTTTTGCAAGATGCAGTACAAGTGGTGCTAAATGTGTACTTTGTATGCGAGAGAAATGCATATGTCTGACTGCCTGACAAATGGTATGGTACTTGTTATGTGGCTGTTGCATTTCCCAAGATATACCACGTAGAAGATTTGAAGAGTTGGGAAGGGAAGTCATCACATAAGGAGAAACGTGGAACGAGTGCAGGAGAGATTGTAGGAGACGTGTTTGGAGCAATGATACCTAGTTTGGGAGTGGTCTTAAATGATGTCATGATTAGAAGGTTGTCAACTATAGCAGATAAGTTGTCAGTCAATACAGCTCAGTCGTTGTTACTCGTAGATAGAGAGATGGTTTCGATAAGAGCTATGGTGATGCAAAACCGTACTGCTTTAGACGTGTTATCAGCAAATGAGTGTGGATTCTGTAAAATGTTGAAGGTCCAACAGTGATGTACTTATATCACAGACCATAGTAAGGATCTGAGGAAGTACATAGGTAACATCACTGAGATACATCATGAGATACATGACTTGGCAACTAAGGGAATCTGGGATAAGTTGGGAAAGGTTTTGGAAAAGTTGGAAGTTGGTTCGCCAATCTTGGGGAAGGAAACCTTGGTTATATCTTGAAGCCAATAGTGATGGTTATGGTCTGTGTCATCTTGTTGTTGGGAATAGTGAGGGCCTACAAGTGGCATCAGTCTATACGAGCTGAAAATTCCATTAGAGAAAGAGAAAAGAGAATGGAAAGACTGTAGGGCAGTCACTATGAGAATCCTAAGCGCTTAGAGAAGTTTCGACAGGGGAGACTGGCTACGACATCTGTTTAGATCAGTCCTCTCTACAGGGAGTTGTGATATATGTCTTGATCCTTGTCATTAGAGGGAGGACTGATGTAGCACAAAATTTACTTCTCATTTGGAGGGGTGCTTTATAATCACGAGTAGTTTGCACCTGTATATAACGCCTTGTTATATTAACATGAGACAGTAGAACATGAAATATCATAACGTGAATTGTGGTGTATTAGGGACATTTTAATGTAGACGTGAAGAGATTAACATTGAAACCACAAGTGATTAGCTGAAAATATTAACGTGTATAATTTGTACATGCTGCTGACAATTATTCTCGTGTTTGGAGTGCTTATGTAATGTGTTAATTTGGAAGTGCTCAGTAACGAGTGTTCATTTTATGTGTAATTTCATAATGACTGTGTGCTATTTTCTTATGTAGGCCGATTTCTGTATCCCTGAAATGCATTTTCCCTGGAAGCTCTTGCATTAGATTTAATAGTTGAATTTCATGTGCATGTTGGATTTGTTCTTTCTCACGTTTCTGTTGCAGGTGGAAGAATCATCCTTGTTAGTTCATTTCATTTCATCTTTATTCGATTTGAACACAAATCATAAAAGAGTGAGCACAATAAATCATACATAAAACTTTTCCTAAAACATTTCATCCAGCTCCTACATAGGTATAAATACTATTTACATCAGTTTAATACAGACACGAGGGAGTCCATCGAATAAATAATATCAATCTAAAACTAGGATATAAAACTACAGTCCCCTCTTGTGATTCTTGATTTCAAAGCACTTCTTAAAAAATTTACCACAGAAAAAAGTGTAAAAACTAACCCTGGGCAAAGCACTACGCTACGCTCGCGTAGTTTACGAAGTTTGCGCTACTTCGCACAACGCGAATTGCACGTAGCACAGTGCAAACACGCGTAGCGTAGCGTAGTGCAGCGGTCATTTTTGCTTGCTCGCGGTCCTCAACGTCAAGTTGGCGACCGCGAGCAAGCAAAATGACATCCCGGCGAGACGTTTTCCTCGTTCGCGATCAGCAACATCAAGTTGCCGATCGCGAGCGTGGAAAATAAACCTCCCGGCCGAGATTCTCAACGCGGGGAGGTCAGGTTTCTCATTGCGAGTGGTCGCGTATGCTCACGACCGCTCGCGATGAGAAACTACCAGTCCGCGTTGAGAAAGCTGCCGCTCGAGTAAAAATCTACTCGAGCGGCAGTAAAGACTAGCTCGCACTGTGCAAGATGCCGTTTTCAATGATTGCACAGTGCGGACAAGCATCCGGCACTGTGCAATCATTGCGAACAGTGCACTACGCAGTTCACGTAGTGCTACGCGTAGCTCGCATAGTGCGAACTGCACTTTGCGTAGCTTCGCGTAGCGCTACTTCGCGAACTACTCCCAGGCTTAGTAAAAACATCCGTTGCTAGTTTTAAAAACAACAGTGCTACCCGTGCCTGTCTGAATCTAGCCTTCCTCAACAGACCCTTCAAAAACCTTTTTCTTTGGTAACCATAGTAAGGGCAGAGGAGCACGAAGTGGAGGGTGTCCTGTGGAGACCTATTGTCGCAGCCACAGGGCCCTCTGTCTTCGTGTTTTAAAATAAAACCAGATGGTACCGCCAAAAGGTGGTGAAAAAGGTTTAATCTAAAGCGCAAAATTAAAAATCTATCATGCGCACTCAGGATCATTGTCAAATACGGTTCAATACCCAGGGAGGTTTTAGTTAGAACATGGTCTCTCACTGTCTGTTTAGCCAGTTCTACCTCTTCTCGTTGTGCTAAAGCAAATTTAATATATAAAGCTTTAATATCAACCTTATCCTTACACCTTATTGAGTCCGGTTTAATAAACAGATCAGGTCGTCCCAGCATGTAAAAGGAGTCCCCAACATATTTTACCCAGGGAATTTTCAAAGCATGATCTAGTGAGAGGCAATCTTTCATAACCAACATTGTCAAGCCAGCCTCTTCATTTGACCAAATCTTAAGCCAAAATAGTAGGGGCTTCACTGCTACCGCATCTGAGATATACTTTGCTCCCAACTCCTCATGCACAGTAAATGCAGGGGTACTTTGGGGGACTTTCAACAACCGCTTCATATATTTATTCTCCACCTTTTGCAGGTTTATGGGCTTGACAAATCCCCATACCTCACTCCCATACAGGGCCTTTGCACAACAGATCGAGTCATACAGTTTTAAAAGCAGAGCAGGGGTCCAACACCCTAATCTGTGCACAAAGTTTGAGATCTGCCCTGTAGATCTAGCCAGGGCAACACACTTGTCTTCTAGTAGGTGCTTAAAATTCAAGTGCCCATCGAAAAAAATACCCAAATAAGCAAACGCGGGAACCTTGGCTAAGATATGCAAGCCTATTGTATAACTGTATGATCTTACTGGCTTTTTCCCCATTTCCATGACATACGATTTTGTGAGGTTAGGAGACATATCTATATCTTCCATAAACCTCACAAGCCGTCAATTAAGAGCTGTAGACCATGAGGGGTACGGGCAAGAAGCACTGCATCGTCTGCATATAGCAGCACTGGTACAGCTCGTTCACCTATTCTCGGGAAGTCCGCTTTTATACCTCGCAAGGAAGCATCTAGGCCGTTAATATAAAGAGTAAATAAAAAAGGCGCTAGTATGCAACCCTGCCTCACCCCACTTGAGCAGATAAAATAGTCTGTCACTTTCCCATCCTGAGTATATCTCACCGTCGCTATGGTGTTAGTGTGCAGTGTATGAAGAATACTTATTAAAGATGGGTCCAGCCCAAGATTACCCAGAGCTGCACATAGTTTACTGCGGTTTACCCGGTCAAAAGCCGCTTCGAGGTCCATAAAAGCTAAATATAGTACCCCTGCCCTAGCTATTGTATATTTAGCGGTTATTAAATACAGGTTAAGGCATTGGTCCACTGTGGATTTCCCCGGTCTAAACCCAAATTGGACCTCCATAACGATGTTTTTAGACTCTGCCCAATCCATCAGTCTATTTAAAATCACCCTCCCTAAAACCTTCGCCGAAACATCTATCAGGGAAATTGGACGGTAGCAATGTGGACTGTCCCTGTCACCTTTTTTGAAATATTAATGTATAGAATTTGTACAAGCTGCTGACAATTATTCACGTATTTGGAGTGCTTATGTAATGTGTTGATTTAGAAGTGCTCAGTAAGGAGTGTTCATTTTATATGTAATTTCATAACGCCTGTGTGCCATTTTCTTATGTTGTCCGATTTCTGTAGGCCTGAAATGTATTTTCCCTGGAAGCTCTCGCATTAGATTTAATAGTTGAATTTCATGTGAATGTTGGATTTGTTCTTTCTCAAGTTTCTGTTGCAGGTGGAAGAATCATCCTTGTTAGTTAGAATAATGCCTTTGTTTTAGGAGTTATGCTTAGGGGGAAGAGGATACATTGAGCGTTGATACTGATAGTGGAGAACTGTGATACTTTCTCATCAGAGCGAGCCTGGGAATCAAGGCCATCTTGCCAAGCTTGGGAGCATCGCTGCCTGCTGGAAAGTTACCTATGAGGAGGTGGCCTGACCGGCTGGCGTGATCTGCAAAGGATGCTGGGATACTACCTGTGGTATTAATGTATCATAAGTAAGTAGGGAAAGTCCCTGGGGACTTCTGCCTTGCCTTGAGAGAGCATCTTAGAACAAGCTCTGTCTTAGTAGCTTAACGCTGCTTGACCCAACTAATGTGGGGAGACTTCTAAGGAAGGCTTCACACGCTGACACCTTGACAGATCTTGCCTTGGGAAATGCTATGTAGGGATGTCATGTTAGTTCTAGTTTAGGGACAGATTAATGCTTTATACCCACGAGCGTCCCATGAAGGGGAATCTGGATGTCTGCTCCGTAATCTTTTGTATCCTGATTCTCAAACTAGTCATTTTGTGCATGTTGCACTGCCTTAACTTCATCCGTAGATTTGACTTTGTACTAGTTCCAATGTATTTCTACACCCTCACTTTGAGGTGCCTTTATGTCCAGTTATTCTTGGCTTTGTAATAAACCAACTAATCTTAATTGGTAGTCTGTGATTCTTAAGAGTCATAGTTAATTGGAACTGAAATGATTGATCTGCTAACGATTTCTCCCCCCCCGCTTTCATGCTGAGAAAAAGTTACCATCGACTCGAGGTTCTAGAGCAGATCTAGAACATGGAACCCAGCTCCTTCAGACTCAAACTTTCTTTTAGGAAAGGATACTATGTCCCTTAAACCGATTTGAGTATAATATATGACAGTTCACAAAGAGCTTTGTGATTGTCAAATACTTTAATGAGACAATTGGAAGATGCATGAAGGAAAGTGGCCTGTGTAAGACTAATATTGTTCTTCAAATAAGCTCCTTAATATAATACCAGATAGGCACACTTAGTTTACCTAAAGCAGCATATCTGCCTGTAAGCCTTGGACTTCCAAGTTTGCTTTGACAAAGGTCTCTATAAACACAGTGAAGGTACCAGGACACATGTACCTTGGGTCAGGGAAAAGGCTATATGCGTCTCACTCCCCCCATCCGTGGACTACGATGTCAATGGATGGGTAATACCACACTGCTCTCAGGGGCTGTCCTACCACTGCTTGACGTATTTTAATGAATATTCCTGCACAGCTGTATGTGGGGCATTATTTCCCCCACATCAGTTGTTTATATAATTGTATACTGCCCCACAGGAGCCTTCCAGCTCCCTCAAACGGAATTTACCAAATACATAAAGGATGAAATTCGGCAGGCACTGTAGACCAATAACTTTTCAAGGTAACCCCACAAGTATTACAGGTTCAGTGCTAAACAAAATTTCATGGACCTGTTCCACTGTTTCCGAACCATCTCCTTTTTCCAAGTAGTATTAAAAGCCAGGAATTGGTAATGGGTTTTACTAAAATGTGGGGACAAAAAATTAAGCAAGCGAACTATGGGGCTCATTACGATGGCGTAACGATCGATCGTTACGCCATCGTAATGTGAATCCCCGCCATATTATGATGGCGGTGGGTATAGCGGCAGACGCGAAGTACGCCCGCCGCTTTTCCGCCGGTTGGCAATCGTTACGATTGCCTGCCGGGCGGAGCTGGGCCACTAATATGGTGGCGGTGCCTAGCAGGCACCGCCCGCCATATTAGGATGTGGGTGATGTATAGGCCTTTCCATGGCGGCGATGCCGCCATGGAAAGGCTGGCGGGGATTGGCTTTGGGGGCCCGTTGCGGGCCCCCAGTGGGTGCGGGGGGTGCACTGGGGGGGTACCCATGGTACCCCCTGCAGTTCCCTGCACCAAGTCGCAGGCACCACGTGGTGCCTGCCACGTGGTGCAGGGAAATGCTGTGCATGCCCTTTTACCATTGCGGACGGTGCTGCAGCCAGCAGCACCGTCCGCATCGGTAAAAGGCCAGGATGCGCCCGCCAGTATGGCGGGCGCATCCTAATTGGGCCGGTGGGACCGCCGCACGTCTGGCGGTCGGTCCCATCACCGTTATGATGGCGGGCGGACTGATGTCCGCCCGCCATCATAATGAGCCCCTATATTTGTCATTTTACAGAACACATTTGAAAATATAAAGCTTTGCACATCTACACTGGACATAAAAAAGCAGTAGAGCTTGACTCTTCAATATGTGCAGCTTCATGTAAGAGCAATTTTCCATCGCCCTTCAATACATCGCAAAAATACAATAAGGTAAAAATACCTATTCTACTTTTTATGTTCGAATTCATGCTACATGTCACTTTTACAGATTTAGCAGGTTGACTAAAATGGAGGCTCTTGTGAGGACTTCATGTTTCTCATTTTGTGAACTTCAATTGCAGCATCGGTAGTGAAAATGAGTAGGTTCTGTAGAGTGTTGTTTTCTGTGTTTCTATGAAATTCCAAATCTTTGCGAGGTAGATGCAATTTATTAAATGTCATGGATGGGTCATCTGACCAGCAGCTTGAGCAGCACAATCATATCCCATAATTCAGAGGGCTGGAAGGTTAATACATAACAGATGCTGCCTTCAAATAACCCATTACAAGCAACGCTTTTCAATCAATGAGATACTATTAGCAGCAATAGAGCCTATTTATTTTAATCAATCAGACTTTATTATTACATTTACTAAGATTCAGCAAATACAATAATACACTGGGAATGTAAGCCCATTATTTATGGCCTTTCATCACGTTCAATGCTTTTTATTATTTTCTGGCTTCTTACCGCACTATCGACTCAACTTTAGTAGCGTGTTTTCAGGACTGTGTTGCAACGCGTTTGCATGGCTTGCATGCTGACTTTTTGAGCTTTTTTTGCCGAAAAAACATAGTAATCAAGACTTCTACATTTCAAAGATGCAAATTGCTTTTAAATTACTCGCGTTTCTGAGCTATGTTGATGAACCAAATAACTTCTACACTTCAAATATATTGTGCAGCAGTACTGATTGAAGCAAAGCACGAAATAGAATAAAACATGGTGCGAGTTTGATCACTCCTGATAAACTGAGAGACCCCAATTTAAAAGTAAACACATAGAGCACAATGTAATGTGGTGGTGCAGGCCCCGCGCAAGAATAGTGGGAGCGGCAGGGTCACAAGCCATAAAACACACCTGTAAACAGTTAACTGCCTGCTCTGCATTTAGGCAGCCGTTTTTAGGTCGAGCATTCGAGACCTCTTGTATATACTTTAGTATATACTTATATGTGTATGTACTTTGCGGGCTCTGGGCATCAGCCCTAGGACTTGTCTACTTCTACTTAGGGACTTTTTTTTCTGTTCAACTGCCTCTATTTAACTGTCTTGATAGAAAACGACCAGTAGAGGTCAGTAAAATACCAGAATTGCTTTCTGCTTGTTCAACTGCCTATATTTAACTATCTTGATAGAAAACGACTAGTACAGGTGAGTAAAATACCAGAATTGCTTTCTGCTGAGGAACTTTCTTTTTTATATTTTTCTGGCAACTGCCTCTATTTAACTTTCTTGATAGAAAACGACCAGCAGAGGTCAGTAAAATACCAGAATCACTTTAGCATTCTCTAGATTCCCGTCCATAGGAATTGTCTTCCACGAGCAGCTGTAGACAATAATATTTTTTTCAAATCTTGTATTTTCAGTGATATGATCACCGAAGGCCCTGATTTTATATTAAAAACAGAGCTTTGGACTATACCATTTACCGCTGAAAGGCAATATTTCTCTCCATGTGTTCCCATACCTGGCATGTCACGCAGTTTGGTGCTTACTTTCACTCCATGTTAAAGAACAGTAGATGTTTCAGCACCAAGGCTAATGTGATGCATAGCTAAATACATATAAGGTCCCAAAGGCGAGACCGATTGCTTTGCAAATGCTTGTTATTCAACCGCAGATGTCATGTCCGGGCAATACCATTGTTAGCGCAGACCCGCGGGTGAACCCTGGAAACATCCCTTTTACAGTGGCCCGCTGTCTTCACTCTGAAGGGTGTGCCACAACACCACTCAAAAGATGTTGTGCTTTTTTTCAAAAGGATCTGAAAGTTGTTGTTTTGCTACTGATTTATGCAACAAAAAAGCATTTATTTATGCAGTTGTCTCTTTTCCTTCTCTATCATTGGTTGAATCGTTGTTTTCATCAGCATAATTAGCTTTAACGTAGCAAATGAACAGTGGCTGATGCGATTTTCTGTATGATCCAAATGAAAACGATTGAGGTCCATGAAAAGGCGCATGGGGATGTACACTGATAATGTAAAACTGATGAATTCACAGGGATATTAAATGTCAGGATCAAGCCCATGCAGAACATAAACCAGTGGCGTAACGAAAGTTGAGGGGGCCCTCCTGCAAGGTACATGGAGGGGCCCCTGCTTTGGATTTAATCCGTAGCTCTCAGGCCTGAGTACTGTGCTGGGGGGCACCCTGCAGCTCGGGGGCCCACCCACACCACGGGGGCTGCGGGGGCCTGTGTTACGCCCCTGACATAAATACTTATTTATAATATTAGACCCATGCACATGACAAACTGAACGGCAACACGACAATTCTATGGGGCTGCATTGGAGTGCACTAGTCCTTCAGGCTAGCTCATTACTTTATAATTATTCTCCTTCCACGATTGAATACATGTAGATGAAGTATTGTTGAGGGTTTTATTAGAATGCTTCATTTTGAGTGTATATCAGCCGATCCAAACAGCTGCCAGAAATGGCTAAAATATTAAGGGATAACTGTGAGACTGTGTGCTCTCTCTGGAGACAGTAGTGTCACCATCTTATAATACACTTAATGAAAAGTGTGGACCTGTAACACGTAGAACTATTACTTACATCTGTGCACACTTTATTTTACACTTAGATTTAGTGGAATGGGTGATTTATATGTTTTGTTTAACTATAGGGCACATGCATCAAAATATTGACATGACTGGACCGGGGTGCCAGACTCCATATTCAAGTCAACATTGTATTTCGACTTGCTGTGGATAATTCTCTTTTTGTTTCAGGCACCAGTGTCCTCTTGTTCTTGTAAAGAAATATTTCTGTTAGCTTACTGTGTGAAGGTTATGTTTATTGCAAATAAATAATTTGAAAATGTTTCTCAGCACCAGCACGGTGATGTAGTGCAAAATTAATTTTCATTTGTAGGGGTGCATCATAATCACACGTGTAGAGCACACCCGCATATAATCTTTTGTTGCGCTAATATAAAGTGTTAGGATCTTGAAATTTAATAACATAAAATGTGGTGTATTTAGGCCGTTAAATAGAAAACGTGAAGAGTCAATGTAGAGAGCAAATGTAACTAGTAGAAAACACTAAGGTGAAGAATTTGTGTAGTGCAACTGACAACCATTTATTGTTGAATGTGTTTATTAATCGTGCCATTTTATATGTATGTAGGAATATTAACCGAATGCCCTATTTTCTAAGCACATTTTGTAAAGAGAGTAACACAAGCAGCCTACATGTGGAAGAGGGGGACACCGGTGGCAATTCCACAAGCGGCCCTTCAACGGTTCGAAAACAGAAAGAGCATGGAGAGATCTCCGCAATTAAGTCTAAGGAGCCTGTTGGATCACTAGTATGGGACTACTCTTTTTCCCCCAATCTGGGAGAAAGTAGAGATGTGGTTACTGGAGGGGCGGCCACCGGGACCAGGATGCTGGAAAATCCGGAAGAAATCTCGCTCTCCATTATCTATCAGAGCATTATGGCCAATAGGGAGGAAACTCGGACGGAGAGCCTAAGGACCCAAGGTGCATGTCGCAAGTTGCAAAACTCTATGCGTAGAGTTGCGAAGTCCTGTTCAGAGTTCGCAGTAAGGATCGGGGAGGCAGAAGCCCGGATCTCAACATTGGAGGATGAGCTCGTCACCCAAAGAATCCTCACGGATTCTCTAAAAGCACAAAAAGATGATACTATCTGGAAACTAACCGACCTGGAAAATCATGCGAGAAGGAACACCTTGCGAGTTCTGGGTGTCACTGAAGGCATGGAGGGAACGGATGTCCGGAACTTTATGGTAGAACTCTTTACGGAGGCATTCCCGGAACTCACGCAGTGGGACTGAAAGGTGGAGATGCAGAGGGCCCACAGATTCCCCTTCAATCAGCATAAGAGATCGGGACAGTCTACAACCAAACCTAGAGCTATTTTGATATGTTTGAACAATTCTTTGGCCCGAGAAGCAATTTATGATTTGGCTAGACCAGATTGGAAAAGGACAGGAAAGGGATTTGAATTTTTTGTAAGGCCCGATATCTGTCATGCGACAGTAGAGAAAAGGTGGCAGTTGCGGCAACTGATGCCAATGCTCCAGGCAAAGGGAGCGCAGGTTTTTTTGCTCAACCCAGCCAAACTAAAAGTTATCTGCAAGGACCAAACGCAGTTTTTTACTTCCGAAGTTCAAGCAAAAGAATTTCTGCAATCAATCTAGACTGGCTATTTCATGCCGGTCGCAGCTCGGGAGCGCAGCGGACACACGCAGCGGGCGCGCCGGCGGTGTGCCAAAGGCAAGCCCGTCTGCGCCCGTCCGCGCCCCTCCGGGCCCCGTGGGCCAGTCATTATGCTCAAAAAGTTATTTACTCCGCGGCTGAACTTAAACAGCTACATGCAGATAAACTTATACTAAATCCTCTCGTTTATCCTAGCTTGGTTGAACATGGGATCATGGCCACAAGAACATCTTATCCTGAATTGGTCGGCCCCACTCATTATGCTGCCTCCCTCCAATTACATGCAGGAATTGGAGCTCGGAGACTTTCTGTTATTTATTTGAATACCCGCTCAATGGTTAAACATCAGTTAGATATTTTTTTGTTACTTAAAACTGAGCAGCGGGATATCCTTCTTCTCACAGAAACCTGGCTGACCCAGGATTCATGACCACATATCCTTGCAGCTTTACCCTTGGACTACTACATCCTCCAAGCCAATCGTCCGTTGGGGAAAGTTGGGGGAGGTGTAGCTGCTATCATACGCCATGACTGGAAATTCACTGCCCTAATGCCACTAGACCTACCATTAGTAGATAACCTGGTAGTGAAATTAGAATCCGACGTTGCCCCCCTTATTTGCGCTCTACTCTACAGGCCTCCCCACAGTATGCCCTTATTCCCTCGATCCTTGGGTGAGCAGGTTGCTCACTTAGTAACCAACTATGGAAAAATTCTGCTGATAGGTGATTTTAATTACTGGGCCAACGAGACATCGGGTGGTCCCGAATCGGTGGAACTCTCTGAGTTACTCTCAGGGTTTAATTTTACACAACAAGTACACTCCGCCACACATATCAAAGGGCACATCCTAGACCATGTCTGGACAACCAATCTTACCATTTCTACTATGTCGATCCTACCTTGTACCTGGTCAGATCATCATTTGATTAAATTTACTATCAATGATAGCCCCACGACCAAAATCTCCATTCCTGAAGGAGGATTAAGAAGATATTGGAACAAAATCGATAAACCTTTATTTTTTAACACACTTTCCAATTCTGCTCCACCGCCTAACCCCTCTATAAATATGGCTGATGGTCATTTAACCACTTGGCTAAAAACAGCCAGTGACAAGTTCGCACCCCTCAGGAAGATACATTCTGCCTGTCGCCATGATGCTCAGAAATGGTTTTCTACTGACTTAAAAAATCAAAAATTGGCTCTGCGGCAACTTGAAAGAAAGTAGAGATGCAACTATCTAGCTGAAGATAAAAGGATCTACCTACACACTATGAAAGCATATAAAAAGTGTATTTTGACTGCCAAAGCGGCTTATTTCTCTTCCAAAATTCTGACTGCAACCAACAGATCAAAGGAGATTTTTTCAATCGTGAATGAATTGTCTAATCCTGAAAGAGTTGCAATTAAACCCATTCCTTCTCAAACATTCTGCAACTCTTTGAACTCTTTTTTTATAGACAAAATTACTAAAATTAAGGCCAGCATTCCGGCCTGTTTAACCTTGGAAACAAGCTCCAATACAACTAAAAACCCCTGTATCTTCATGCAATTTCCTATTATTAGTAATCAGATCTTTGTTAATCTCCTATCCAAAGTCAAATCTGGCTCCCCTAGGGACTGTTGCCCCCCTAGCATTTTAAAAGAAATATTTACTGCCTTTCCTAGCCCAGCTCTTAATCTTCTGAATGAGTCATTGACTCAGGGCATTGTCCCTGATACCTTCAAGGAGGCAACTGTTGTCCCCCTCCTGAAGAAACTAGGTTCAGACTCCCAGATTTTGACGAATTACCGCCCTATCTCCCTCCTCCCATACCTAGCTAAGGTCTTGGAGGCCTATGTAACCAGATGCCTTTCTGGGTTTCTATAGGAGTCTGAATATCTTGATCCTCACCAAGCTGGCTTCCGTCCAGCACATTCTACTGAGGCAGTGATATTGACAGTGTTGGACACTCTTCGTAGTGATGCCGATAAGGGCTCCCCGCAGGCTCTTGTCCTGCTCGATCTCTCCGCGGCCTTTGACACGGTCGACCATGGCTTACTGGTCGACCGTGTGAGAGATGCTGGGATTCAGGGACCTGCACTGGGCTGGATTAGTTCCTTTCTGGAAAATCGTTCCCAAGCAGTTTGTACCGCACAGTTTACTGCTCCCAGAACGAGGATCTCATGTGGAGTCCCACAAGGCTCTTCACTTTCTCCTCTGCTGTTTAATCTTTACCTTCTCCCCTCGTCCGGGCGCTGAAGGAACGACAAGTCTGTATGTTCAACTATGCTGATGATTTCCAACTCATATTTCCCATCAGCAACTCTCCTGATTCGGTCCATGCTTTTCAGTCCACCATGCTGTTCATTAGTGAATGGATGAACAGCAACCATTTAAAACTTAACCCGGACAAGACAGAGCTGGTTCTAACAGGAGGTATCCATAAAAATCCCTGGGTCCCCCATTTTTGGCCCAAGGAATTGGGTCAACCTCCCTCCCCTTCTAGTTTGGCCAAGAGCCTTGGGTAACTAACCAGGACCTTACTATGAAGTCCCAGATCGGGTCAGTAATTTCCACTTGTTTCTTCCATTTGAGGAAAATAAAAAAGATAGGAAGATTACTCACCCAGGAAGCTTTAATTCAAGTGACTCTTGCCATGGTTATGTCCCATATCGACTACGCCAACTCGTTGTATTTTGGCATTCCCTTATATTTATCAAAACGCTTGCAGCTGGAACAGAACCAAGCTGCGCGCCTGATTTTCCATCAACCCAGGAACCATCGTGTTACTCCGCTTTTGAGGAAGTTACACTGGCTTCTGATTACTCAACACTGCACCTTCAAAGTCTGCTGCCTCATTTTCAAATCTTTAAAAGGAAGAAGTCCTAAATTTTTGAACAGCCTGATTATAAGGCATGAACCCACACGCAACCTGCGCTCGGCCCACAAGCAATTCCTGTCTACTCCCTCATTTAAATTGAAGCGTGTTGGCGGTGCAAGGTTTGCTATCCTGGCCCCTAAACTCTGGAATTCTCTTCCTTCTGAAATTCGCTTTTGCACTGACCTCCTAGGTTTTAGAAAACTTCTTAAAACCTGGCTGTTTCGACACGCTTATGAGTAACCCCTTAGGGCACAGGTATCTTTCAGGGTAGCGCCATGAAACCAGCCCGGTGTACGCGCGCTATATAAATTCTTTTTAACATAACATAACAGATAGGATATGTATATATAATGCTGGTTTTGCATACAAATCCGGATTGGATGATATCTATTTTGGAAGGCTTGGTGTTTTCTTTCTTGTTTGCCTTTTCTAGGGGGGTACCAGGGGGTGTGGGGGCTCGTCAGCTTCTCATCACTGAGGACCTTTGGTCCTTCTGCCTCACCAAGTGGGGGGAAGGGAGGGGAGGCACAGAGGGTTTGGGGTGGAGGGGGGTCTGGGGTAGAGGGAGGAGGGGGGGCCCGGGGAGGAAGGGCGGGAGATAATAAAAAATAAAATAATATGGAAGAAGGTGGAGCATCATACAATGATTGAGCACGGAGAGAGGATGAGAATTTTGAGAAAATGTGTAGCATGGTGGATGAGAAGATTCAAATGGAGAAGGGACTTGAGAGAATCTGGCAGGACTGTCTCTGTTTTGGGAATGTGTAAGGTAAATATATGTACTATCAATGTGGGGGACCTAAATGATAGGGCTAAATGAGCAAGGGTTGTCGAGGTTCTGAGAATGCAAGGGCCTGATATAATTTGTCAGCAGTAAACACACATCCATGGGGAAAGCGGGATATTTTGATGATTAGCGGCTATACCTTGGCAGCATGCTCCACTCAAACCTCTAATATTAGGGGGGTCGCTATCCATCTTAGAAATGGTATGGGGTCTGTCACTCGGGTATTGGAGGATAAATGGAGAAGATGGGCGATTGTGTTACTACCTATGGGATTGACAATTTGTACTATCTATGGATCGAACCAGGATGACCCAAAAATCTTTAATGACTTAGAAGTTGAGCTTGCATCCTGGCCAGAACCATTACTTATCTGTGGGGATTTGAATATTAATTTGGATGTGCGCTGGGGCTTTAGGTCAAAATACAATGGGAGGAAGCCATTAGTATATAAAGCTCTAGGTGCACTAAAAACAAGCTATGATTTAGTGGATGTGTGGGTTGAGAAGCACCCCACAGATCCGGGCTATACATATTTTTCATATCCCCATAGTAAATATGTTAGGTTAGACTATTTTTTTGTATCATCATCTATGGGTAATGTTGTAGAAATCAAGAAGTTACCTAAACTGCTCTCTGATCATAACCCATTAATTTTGGAGTGTGCAGTACAGCCGGGTGTACAAGTTCAGTCTAAGTGGACATTCAATAGAAAATTGTTTTATAATGCCTCCTTTATACAGCACATTAGGCAATGGATTGTACAATATTTTGATGCGAACCGTTATAGAATTTCTCGAGGTATGGTCTGGGACAGTTTTAAATTTAAAGCTGGTCTGCGGGGGAAAGTTATCAGTTTTGTTGGGAAGAATAGGCGATTGGAAAAGGAGGAAATAGAGGGTCTGATTGGTAAACTTACAATTTTAGAAAAGGACCCTACTCTAGCAATCAGCAAAAAGCAACAGGTGACAGTAGTATCCTTGCAGCAAGAAATTATAATGACTAAAGCCGAAATCAGCAGTTATTACAACAGTAAATGTGCAGCAGCGTATCAGGCACATAAAGAAGATAGCTAGGAATATGGAGAATCTGTAGGCAAACTACTTGCGCTCCGTACAAAACAGAAGTCAGCGAAGAATAATATCTCGGAAATTAAAGGGCAGGATGGGCAGCATGCCACAAGTTTAAAAGACATTATCAAAGTATTTGAATGCTTCTATCAGGATCTATACCGGCAGGCGGATACACACCCCTCCCCCCCTAATTGGATTGATAGTATGGGGGGTCCACAAGGGATTGATGATGAGACGCGACAGGAGTTAGAGGCAGAGATCACATTGGAGGAAGTGGTAAATGCCCTACAGTCTATGGCCTCAGGAAAGGCGGCGGGTCCTGATAGAATCCCCTTTTTATTTATTATATAAGGTATTTCATCCGGAACTCGCGCCAAGCTTTATTCTAAAATGTTGGCGTCGCGGCTAAGTAGGATTATAGCCCATGTTGTTTCCCCCTGGCAACATGGCTTCATTCTGGGGAAGGGCACCACCGACCATATTAGGTGAACTTTCGCCTTACTTGACGTAACAGAAGTACTAGGGGAGAAGATGGCCTTGATTCTCCTGGATGCAGAAAAGGCCTTTGATCATGTGGCCTGGCAGTATTTATGGGGAATTCTGTAGTATAAGGGGTTTGGTCCGGGTCTTATTACAGCAATACGAGCAATGTATTTTAGACCCTACGCTAAGCTGCAGATCATGGGCCAAGAGTCAGGCTGTATTCAGGTCGCCAGGGTAACAAGGAAGGGTTGCTCCTGCTCTCCAATCCTTTTCGCCTTATACATCGATCCGTTTATTCAGCAATTACTCCAAAATCGGTGTATAAAGCCAGTATCCATCAACGGCTTTGACACCAAGGTAATGGCATATGCGGATGATGTCGCCATCACGACTTCAGATCCTGAGATGGCGGTGTCAGAAATAGAAAGGCTGGCTGAGGAATATGGAAGGACTTCAGGATATCTCCTGAACGCAGGGAAAACGCAGATTGTCTGCAACTCTAATACTTTGTTTACAGATCCTCGCAGGTCGAACGTAGCAGTTTATCTTGGGGTTAGGGTCAGCAGCAGGGTTAGTGATGTGTGGTCAATAAATGTATGCCCCATGGTTAACAAGATCAGTACAGATCTAAAACGCTTGGATAGGCTACATCTCACGATAATCGGTAGATGCAACATTCTCAAAATGATGATTTTCCCTAAGATTTTGTATCTATTTCGCTCCATCCCTTTGGAGATTGAACGGCATTTGTTAAAGAAATTAGACTCTCTCTTCATTAACTTTATTTGGCGGTATAAGAAAATCCGCCGATCTTTAAAGTGGAGGATGGGCGGTTCCTAATATGCTTTGTTATTATAATGCTACCTTTTTACAACAGATGGCGGAGTTGTTTTTAGCGGACAATGCTGGTGTTAATAGTAATAGCTAGGAGTATGATACAGCTATTCCCTCTATTTATGAGCTGGTCATGGGCGGATCGGCCCGCGGTATGTTTCTTAGGCAACTCGAGGCTAGTTATTATAAGAAAACACGATTTAAGTGTGTGACTGCGGTATGGAAAGTGTGGTCTAAAGTAGTGAAATTTATGAAGATACCCATCTATAATAGATATTTGCTGCTGTGGCGGTCATCTTTGTTTCCTGCAGTGTCTTATGACGCGGTGGGTAAACAGTGGGAACAAAAAGGTATAATTAGAATTGGGGATTTATATCGGGCTAATCAAACCCGATTGTTTTCTGATCTCCAGGAGGGGTATGGTGTAACGGCAGGATCATATTTTAAATACATTCAGATTACCAGCTATCTCTCCCAGGCCCAGATTAAACAACTCTCTTTAATAAAAATTCCACTCTTGGAGGCAGTTATGTGCCCCTGCTCTAGGATCAAACACATTTATAAAATCTTACTGGATAAAGTTCCTGATGATCTAGAGCAGGTTGAAGCCAATTGGACTCGGAAGCTGGGAGATGGTGATGTAGATTTATATAGGTCAATTGCATTGGGATTGGAATGTATTTTTGCTGCTAATCTAAAAGCCCAACACTAACAAACTATTTTTAATCTCTACTTTACGCCGGCTAAGCTTTTTAGTTGAGGTAAGAGGGAGGACGATCAATGCCCTAGATGTGCTCAGGGACCAGCTGACTTGATGCATATGTACTTTTTGTGTGGGAAACTGACACATTTAATAGAAGGGATCGAGGTGTTTCTGTATGAAGCACTGGGCAGGAGAGTTGTCATAACTCCATTACTGATGCTATTGGGCCATGATAGTAGTGTGCAATTGGATAATCATCAGGTGAACTTTACATTTATTGTGGTCGCCGTTGCTCGGCTGCTTATCACCACTGAGTGGAAAGATGTTGAGCCCCCCACCTACCAGGCTTGGTTAGGCCGCTTGCTCGCTATCTGTAATCTTGAACGAACACTATATAACTGTAAGGGTAACCGTACCAGTAAGAAAGGCCACAAGATCTGGGCTCCAATGAGCAAATGGCTTAGAAGGTGCAGCGGTGGCAGGAATTGGTTAGACTCTGCTCTTTAAGAGAGGGCCGACTGACCCAGAAGGTCTGGGAGGAGCTATGGGTATCAGATTTTGTAGAAGAGCTATATTTGCTATCTGTTGTATGATACCCAAACTATCTATTTTTGTTGTGTTCCCTTCTCCTTGTGTAAATGAAAAGTTCAAGGAATGTATATCTTATTTATGATGAAATACCTGTATATATTAATTTGTGATGCTCCCATGTTTGGTTTATAATTAATCAATAATAAAAAAAAGAAATACAAAAAAAGAAATTTAATAACATAAAAGGTGGCGTATTTAGGCGGTTAAATAGAAAACGTGAAGAGTCAATGTGGAGAGCAAATGTAACTAGTATAAAACACTAAGGTGAAGAATTTGTGTAGTGCAACTGACAACCATTTATTGTTGAATGTGTTTATTAATCGTGTCATTTTATATGTATGTAGGAATATTAACCGAATGCCCTATTTTCTAAACACATTTTGTAAAGCTCATGCTCCATTTCTCTTATGTTAACTGAATCTTGTAGGCCTGCGATGCATTTCCCTGGAAGCTCTTGCCTTAGAATTTGAATTACATGTGTGCTGTGGATTTCGTTCATTCTCACGTTTGTGTTGCAAGTGGAAGAAGCATCCTTGTTAGTTAGAATAATGTCTTTGTTTTAGGAGTTAGGCAAGGAGAGAAGAGGATACATTGAGAGTTATGGCAGATAAGGAGAATTGTTGTATTTTCACACCGGAGAAGGCCTGGATATCAAGGTCAATATGTTGCTGCTCAGGAACATCGCTGTCCTGTGGAAAACTACCTATGAGAACATGATCAGAGTGGAAGGCGTGTCCCGAAAGAAATCCTGGGAAGATACCAGTAATATTGGAACATTGGAAATAGGGAAAGAGCCCCACTTTTTCTCTGCCTTTAGAGAGAGATCATCTCAGAACGAGCTCTGACTTAATTGCTTTACTGTATTCAACCCATGGATAGTGGAGCGACTTCTTAGGAAGAATCCACATGCTGACACCTTGCTATTCACTTTACCCTGAAGGATGCCTAAATAGGGATGTCACATTAGCGTTAGAGTAGGGATAGATTGATGCTTGATGACTATCAACCCTCGATGCAGGGAAATTTGGACTCATGCTTTTTCATCCTCTGCATTCGATTTCTTGAAATGATTGTCTTGAGCATGTTGCACTGACTCAATTTTATCCGCAGATTTGGTTTTATGTTGATTCCAATGTATTTCTACACTCTCATCTTGAGGTGTCTTTATGTCCAGTTATTTTTGTCATTGTAATAAATTAACTAATCTTACGTAGTGGTCCGTGGTTATTATGTGTCAGAGAATTTCTTTATTGAATGAGTAATTTGGTACCAAATTCCTCCCCTCCACGCTCTCATGCTGTGAAAAAAAACCATTGACTTGTGATTCTAGGACAGATCTAGAACTTATGAGCCCGGCCTTTTCAACAGCATGGGAGGCAGAAGAGATGAATACTACTCTGTGAGAGTGAAGGCCGCGATGATGGAAGAATCTGGCTTTGTATTATTTGTGAGAAGGAGGATGACACCAAGTACAGTGGCAATACAGCTTTTTGATTGGTTCTTACTCCATTGAAACCTGTGCAAAGTATCACTTTGATGAAATTTCATGTTTTTAACTTTGAAGTTTTTAGTTAGTTAGAATACTTGCCCCTGTCCAGCTTTGCAGGCATATGTCTCTTTACCTCACTTGAGACCCAATGCTCCTTTTATTTTTGGTCATAGAGTTACTTTCTAGAGCAAGTACATTTCTCCTTTTCTTGATTGGAACCTTAATTTGGTTTTACTTCCGATGCTTTATTTACTGGCGGCAGCTGCTTAACATTTCCGGCTTCCCCACAACTTTAACTTAGCATTAGGTAGTTTCCTCCTATGGGAACGGAATTCTACCTTGCTTTTCTAATGCTGTCTTTAACAACATGTACTTGCAGTTGCTGAATTTAATTTCCTGGATTATGTTAATATTTTCTGTATTCAGTTGACTATTAATTTATGCTTAATGGATCCGACTTGAGATTGTAACCTTACTTATTTGTTAATAAACCTTCATGGTTTGCAAGCTTTACTCTTCTCTATCGTTCCTGTGGTGCAAATTCTGCTTCACTGTCATTGATATATTGCTGAATTTATAATTTTAGACTCAGTTTGAGATAAAGCTCCGTCCCACTGAATAGTGGAGATTCGAGTTTGTACCAAGTTTGCAAGGTACAAACACCATCCTTATCTCTAAGTACCATAATTGTAAACACCTGTAGTATTTGCTTTTTTTTTTTTAAAAAGCAATACGTTTGTTGTGGCTGTCAGGAATATACAACAATGAGTTGGTATGGCAATTCAGCTGAGTGACTACATTTGCGGGAGAGTAGATTGAGACCCAGGTTTGAGGGAGGTACTTTGCAGACACAGACGAGGTACAGAAGAAACAGGAGAGAGAAGGTGTCTCCATTGGGGCATAAAGGTGTAGAGGAGTTGCAAGATGAAGGCATCATAGAGGATGGGGTGAAGCAGAGTTAGAATGGGAAGAAATATGCTGAGTGGGGTTGGAGAGTAGGTGTTCTCTTTTGGGGAGATCAGTGTTCAGGTAGTTTGAGAAAGTACCTCTTTCTGCATTTTATTTGGACTGATGATGCTGTTTTTTAGTTCTCTGCTGTCCAGGCCAGAGCGTATATGTTTCTAACCAATATGTAAGAAATGGATAACTTCTAATACAAGACAACAGCTCATGATGTCTCACAGAAGAAATTCTTCTGTGTTAAGGAAGGAATGTCTACCTAATGATGGACTGGAAGAAAATAGGAATGGGCAACCCTGTTTTCTTAAGAACTTGGGTCGGTACATAAATATTCCAACAGCAATCTTTCTGGGTTATTTGAAATCTTTTTTATATTCCTTTTTAGCAATCATGCAATGTATTCCATGCTTGAACATTCTCAATCAAACTACAACACAGTCTGTTTTGCAGATATAATACAAAGATATATGAAAATTCCATCCAAAAATTAGACATAGATATTAGGTCACAATGATACAAGGTGTGACAAGATGAAAGTGATACGGTGTAGTGCACGTGAATGGGGTAGGGTGATAAGTAAAAATCCGAATAGCAATGCTGCTGCAAAAACTGTATTGGTTGTATACTAGATGCTGAAGAAACACAGCATCAATGACTTGAATGAGCAATTCAACAATACTTTAGTGGGTGTTTTGACTACCTATAAAACATGATTATAGACAGGGTGTTCATCAGGTTATGGGAAGGCTGGACCATGTTAATAAGAGACAAACAGAATATCATAATACTTAGCTGCAAGGACGACCATTATATGCACTAGGGGTCTCAAAAAGTATTCATACCTCATAATTTATTAGGATTCACCTACAACCCTCCTGGGGCAAATTCATGTATTTATTTATTAATTTGAGAAACTGAGGTGTACAAACATGAATAACCCAAGAGATGAAATTATGCTATGGATAATCGGGGTTAAAAAAATGTGAACAGCTGGGGTACTATTTCACTGAAAGAGAAGGATAGAAAACTGGTTTACAAATAATTGCTAAAAAATCTAGTTTACATAGCGCAGGACCATTCAAAACCAAGCTTAATTCATCCCTTAAAACTATTACATGTGGCGTGGTCCCAAAGATCCCCTAGGCTCTATGAAAGGAAAGAAGTCAGGACAGAATATGAGCCAAAACACCAAATAACCTAGCAAAGGTCAGCCTAAAGTGTCAGACAAGAACACTTACCAAGCTCTCAGTTGCTAAGTAATGAAAAAGGAGAATGCCAGTTAGGTGCACGCATGCACAGTGTCTCCACAAAGATGCCTTGAGGTTTCTGCATCAGCGTGTACGCCGCACTGAAATGTGGGTCATAGATGCTGGGCAGTGATGTTGCTCGCATGAGAATATCCCAGACTTGCCAACTAAATATATAATCACACCATTTGAGAAGGGTGCAGGCCCTCGGAGTGGGCGGGGCCTCATGTTAGGAAGCACATAAAAGGTACCCGTGCCCCCACCCTGCTCCCAAACCCTCTCCTCAGCAGTTCAAACCCTCCTAAAACGAGCTGAACACCACTGTATACAGTGCCTTTCATCTTGTTTTCCCTAGCACCGTGTGATATCGGCTCCTCACTGTGTGACCATGTGAAGGGAGTCAATATCGTGTGTCACACAGTGGCATGGTGTGAGCTGGCAGGTCTGAAATCCTTTTGGAATACAGGCTTACAGTCCGTGCATTTCTTTGTTTTATGGTTTTTATTTCTTATTTTTGCTACTGTTTTTAAATGTTAAACTTGCCATTTTTTAATAACTCAGTCTGGGGAATGGGGACCAAAGGGACTCACTGTTGTGGAAGATTTGAATGGGGAAATAACTGATTTACTAGTAATTGCAGTCTTTTGCGAAAATCTGTGTTGACGAACTGAACTTAGTGGTATTCAACATTCTCGAGGTGCCGCCCTTTTTTCTTCTAGTCGTCGGCTCTTTTTCTGACCACCATCTTGGTTAGCCTGCCAGCACTAAATTAGAAAAGCTCTGGCCAACTAATTAGGCTCCAGAGACCAAGGCGGTATTTAATAAAGCATTGTGATCTTACAAAAAGCCTATTGTTTCTCGTAAAGCTAGTTACAATTCAAATGAGATTCTCTCTGCCTCAAATCCATCTAGGAAGATTTTCACTATCACTTTGATGTAGCGTAAAATTCACTTTTCATTTGTAGGGGTGCTTCATAAACACGAGTAGTTTGTACCCACATATATTCTTTTGTTCTATTAACATGGGACATTCGAACGTGAACTGTTATAATGTGAATGGAGGGGTATTAGGGACATTTCAATGTAAACGTGAAGAGATCAACGTGAACACTAGATATAACTAGCTGAAATCATTAACGTGCAGCTTTCATGTATATCGCTGACAATTATTCATGTAGTAGAAGGGCTTATGTAACATGCTCATTTAGAAGTGCTCAATAAAGAATGTTCTTTTTATATGCAATTTCGGAAACGGCTATGTGCCATCTTTCTTATGTTAAGCGAATTCTGTAGGCCTGAAATGCATTTTCCCTGTAAGCTCTTGCATTAGATTTAATAGTTATATTTCATGTGTGTGTTGGATTTGTTCTTTCTTACGTTTCAATTGCAGGTGGAAGAATCATCCTTGTTAGTTAGAATAATGTCTTTGTTTTACAGGTTAGGCATGGAGAGAAGGGGATACATTGAGAATTGATACTGATAGTGAAGAACTGTTGTACTTTCTCATCGTAGGGAGCATGGGAATCAAGGTCATCTCACCAAGCTCAGGAGCATCGCTGTCCATTGGAAAAGTACCTATGAGGAGGTGGCCTGACTGAATGACGTGATCCGCAAAGGATCCTGGGATACTACCTGTGCTATTGATGTATCGTAACTAGGGAAAGTGTCCGGGGGAATTCTGCCTTGCCTTGAGGGAGAGAGGAGCATCTTAGAGCACGCTCTGTCTTAGTAGCTTTATGCTGCTTGACCCGACTAATGTGGGGAGACTTCTTAGGAAGGCTACACACGCTGACACTTTAACTGATCTTGCCCTCGGAAAACGCCTGAGAATACGCCAGAACACTATATGGGGACAAATGTAGGACGCCATACTATAATTTGGCTTCAAAATTAGCATAAGATCACTGAAAAGGAAGGGGATTTGGCATTTCCACATTATGGTTCATTTCGAATGGAGCTGTTGTATCAGTGGAGAGGGATGATATCTGCGCCCTTTGTCTAGACCAACACAGATTGAGGCATTAGACGCATGAATGTGAGCAGTACATACAAAGAACAGGGAGAGATTTCAGGGGAAGATGAAGAAGGCAATGAAGGCATATCAGGATGCACGATGGGATGCACAGCTTAAAAGATGGAGACAATTGATGGAGATAGGTTGTACCCAATGCTGGTGAGGAAGGCAAATTCTCAGGAAAGGAATGGAGGAGAAAATGAAAATGATGGGAGTGATAATGATGACAGCTTGTTGGATAGGTTATTATCGGAGCGTCCTCTACCTTACAACCCACATTCAGAGGAGGGGAGGCAAGAACTAGTGAAGGCAGAGAATACGGAAAGAGTGTCAAAATCGCAAACAGGGTCTAGTGCAGGGATAGTGGGAAGGATCTCAACGTGAGTAGGAAGAACAGGGATATCTGCTTTAGGAAGTGCAGAGTCAAGTGGAGTCAATGCTGCTTTATGGTTACCAGAAGCCCTTACGGTACCGGTCACCATCGGACAAGTAGTCTCTGTGTATGACCTGAACTCAGTGGGAAACCCTATTCAGCAACAGTTAGGGTTGGAGGAGAGGATCAGCTTAGGAGGGAATGGGACACAAACAGAGAAAGGCCATCTCTGGTGCCTGTGGAATCTAGTACCCCTTTGCCAGTGACTGCGGATCCTACAAGAATACGCATTGGGTCTAGTACCATACGATCTGTATCCTTAGTGAACTCAAATTCAGATTTGAGGATGTGGGAAGCTCCAGTGAGGGGACCAATGGGGATAACACCAGAAGCAAGTGCAGGTTAGGGAAGCCAGCATGTCCTAGAAACTACAAATTTAGAGAATTGGCTGAGAAATCGAAATATTGATAGGGAAGGACAAAATAGCATGGCGAGTCAGGGCACAATCAAGGCAGCGGTAAAGGCAAAGTTCTTGGACGTGGTGAGGTTGAAGGCTGAGGTGGATGAAATAATCAGTGGGAACTTGCCTTTGGAGTGTATAGAGACCCATGAGACAGAAGATGTATTGTTTGTGGCAAAGGATGTCACCCACAAGGTGGGATAAGTGCATGAGAAATTGTCAGATCTGGCTGAGAAATATGATGTAGATCTGTCTAAAACAAAAATGCTGCAGGGAAAAAATAGGTTTAACTACAGTGACTAGGAACTAGAAGATAAAAGAGTAACAGGCTTGAAAACACGCATTCAGGAACTGATTATAGGGATATGCTTGACAAAGTGGAGGAAAGGTGGTCGAAGAAAAAGAACATTAGGAAGGTGACAGGAGAAGTGCCACCTCCAGGAGGGGGAACATCAGGAGTTGAGGCTTATCCACTTCGAGAGGTGCCTAGTGGAGGGTATGTGCAAATTCCTTGGAGTAGGGGTCATCTAGCCGCTTTCACAAATGATTTTCCTCAATTGAGGGAAAAGCCTGCTGAATGATACAAGCAAGTCGATCGCTTTGTCAAGATCTCAAAGGTGTTGTAGATAGATCTGAACACGTTGTTTGACATTTTGGTTCCCAGTGACTCATGGTCCACTTGTAAAATTGCTATTCATTGGCCTTCTGCTGAACCAGAGAGGAATCCTATAACTCACGGTCCTTCACCCTTAGTTATGAAAAAGTTCAAACAAGTGATTACATGGCTGCAGTCCAAAATAGCCCCACAAGATATCGATTGGGTTAAAATAGATCGAACAACTGAGGAGCCTAAAGAATCAGTAAATTCTTACTACGAACGGCTTTTGCAAGCTTTCAAACAATACAGTGGGTGTTAGAAATGGGATTTCTGGTTGGCTAGGGCATGTGCCTAAGCCAGGCAGAAACCACCACTCTAGTCAGGGCAAGGGAGCTCACCCCCTTGGTAGCTTGGCAGAGCAGTCAGGCTTATCCCAGAGGCAATGTGTAAAGCATTTGCGCAACACACACACACAGCAGCGACATACTAGGCACACCACAAAAGAAACTCCACACAAGGTTATATCAAAAATAGCCTTTGTATTACTCATAAAACACATTAGAACGTAATCACATATATACACTGTGCCACCTGGCACTTGGCATGACTTTACAGGGATTATATACACTACAGGGCCAATCGAGCCACTGTCATCACCATCATGATTCACAGTTAGTGAAGACAACCAGTAACTACTGGCAACATTGCACTTAGCATAAACACCTTAGGCATGAACATCATAAACTCACCTAGGACCGCATAGGATACAAGCATAATAATCACATTAGGCCCAACTTAGGCCTATACCTCATCAGCAGGGCATGGTAATCACTTATTAGCATCTTAGGCATACATCCTATTAGCAACAGTGCACCATCTTATTAGCAACAGTGCACCACAGTAATACTTGCCATGGCCCACTGGCCCCCAATCGGCAGTCCCAGCCCCTCTACGCTTACCACCTGGACTGCGGGGTAGTTCGGGGGAGGCTCCTTCTTCCTCCCAGGTTGAGGGGCCTCCGTCGAGGTTCCACCCCGCTCTGTGAGCCTAGTCAATGTCCCTTTTCCAAAGTAAGGGCCTCTCCCTACTGCGTGTCCCTCAAGCAGCTGCCGCGATCTGGCGGTGCATCTGCGAACACCGATTCTTGCTCCCAAAATTGGAGCAACACAAACGCAACTCAGGGTTGTCTCGATCGTCGAGGGGGAGGGAAACCGACACCCTCTTCCCCCTCCTCTGCCCTGGCTAAAAACGGGTAATGCTCCCACCTTACTGCGACTGGAGCTCACTACAAGAGAGATCGGCCTCACTCACCATTTCTTGGGGGCTGAGCAGGTGAAGTCGCAGCCGTCTGCTGCAACCGATGACCCGGCTCCTGTATTCCTTGGGAGAGGCGGCTAATGGCGGGGCTCTGGTCCGGCCCTTTGGGGTCAGGTCGACACGGGCCTCCATCCCCATCCTCCTTTCCTCTCTTCGCTATCCAGAAGGGTCAGGCAGCATGCGGGGCTCTCCTCGACACCACGGGGGCTCCTCCCACAAACAGGCGTCCTTAGCCTGACTTTCTGCTCCGGCTTTGCTTCCTCTGGCCGGCCCTGCCCATGGTCAGGCTCTCCTTGCCTGACTTCCGGTTCGCAGGCTGCTTTCTCCGTGGACCGAGGAAGAGCCCACGTCTCGGGCTTAGGGGGACGACTCATCAAGCGCCCACCACGCGCTTCTAGCGGGCAGGACCCCCTCTCTTCAGGAGTACACGAATGCAGCGCTCCCCACTCTTTTGTTCCTGGGTCAGGCCAAAGCGCCCACCACACCTTGATCAGTGAGGGGAAGCAGACATCACAGCGCTCCCCTTGTGCTGTCTCTTCCCAGTCCAGGGGCAGGAAACCAGGCACAGGAAGGCCAGCACGCAGGGCCCCTTTGCAGAGGGGCACCTCTTCAGCTACCTAGCAGGCAGCAGGTAGTTTCCAGCGGCGGTTCCTCCTGGCAGTCCAGCAGCTTGCCGGCCACAAGTTCCAAGTAAGCACAGATTTCATGAGGTCACAGCCCCAATATTTATATCGCAAGTGTCTTTGTTCTCCCCCCTGGCACAGGGCTCTGTGCCCAGTCCAAACCAGTTCTGGGGGGTACTAACATACATCTTTTCACTTGCACAACACCTTTATTGTTAGTGTAGGCTCTGGCCCCATACACACCACAGGGGGCAGAGCCAGCATTGTGGAAGGCAGGCACAGTCCTATTCAGGGTCAGGTGCTACTTCTCCCACTACTCCAAATGCAGATCAGGCCTATTCAGCCTAGCGCTGACTCACCCAGCCCCTCTGGAGCCACTGCACCTCCCAGCCCCTGTCATCCAGAGTCAGACATGCAATACACAACAGGCAGACACAAAGACACATAGCACACAGAAATGCCAACTTCTAAAAGTGGCATTTCTAAAATTGTGATAATAAATCTGCAATCACCATTACACAGCATTTATTGCCACTATTCCAAACATACCAAAATTGATCACGCTACTCATGTCAGGAATTACCACTGAAACACATATCTGGGAATCTCCAATGCAGTCCTATGAGAGGGCAACCTCACAGCAGTGAGAAACCAAATAGGCTGTTTGTCACTACCAGGACATGTCCTACCTTTTACCTACACCGCACCCTGCCCATAGGGCTAGCTAGGGCCTACCTTAGGGGTGACTGATATGTAGTAAAGGGGAGTCACAGACGTGGCAACCACTTTATGCAATGGTAGAGGCCTGAGACAGGTTTGAAAGGCTACTTTGGTGGGTGGCGCAAGCAGCGATGAGGTGGATTCAAAGCACAGGAGGATAAAGGACAAGATGATGCTGGTTCAAATGAGGAATGCGCAACGAGTAGATCAGGCGCAGACAAATGGGGGAACAATAGGTCGGAATCAGGGTAATACTCAAGGAGGGGTTCAGAACATTCTGAATAACTCTGGACAGGGAAAATGGAGAGGTGTCCCTATAGACCCCAAAACTGGAATAAACATTGCCACACTAATGAAAAGGACCACCTGCCATTTGTGCCTCAAAATCAGGCATTGGAAGCGTGAATGTCAATTAAATCCAGCAAATCAGATGCAAGAAGGAGAGTTAGCGCAAATGTCAGATGTAGTAAAAACCGTGACAAAGCCAAGATCCTAAAATAGGGGAGTTGAAACCAGTTAGTGCAAGTGCCACAACCTCCAAGAGTTTCGCAGAGTAATCAAGCGTACCACCAAATGCCCTTGATGGAAGCATTAGAATGATGGACTTGATCAGGATCTGTCACAATGATGGTGCCTGAGGGGGGAGGAAGACTGTACCCTTGGAGCAGTCTTAGAGGTAGACCAGAGTGGACCGTATGTAGGCGGTCATCCCATTACATTCTTGATTGATACTGCTGCTACTCGTTCTACTGTGAGATCTGCAGTAGTCCCAAACCTTCCCCTCTCGGGAAAATCGATCCAAGTTTTAGGAGTTGCCAGTAAGCGAATGACAAAACCTTTGATAGAAGAGGTACCAGTGAAAATAGGAACCTTTCCGGATCGGCACCAGTTTGTGGTGTGCGATTCAAGTCTAGTCTGTTTGCTAGGGCGTGAACCGCTTATGTAAACTGAACTGCACCATTTATTGCATGCAAAAGGAATTGAACTGCAGACTAATGATGATGAAATCGCATTCAAGTTGCAAATCAGAATCACTGCATAGACATGTGTCCCGTACTGAGAGTGGAGGACATGCCGCTGGATCTGAGAGACACTGTCTCTCCAGTGTTGTGGGACTTCACGGGGGAATAAATAGGGCTGACTCAAGGAGTTGAACCAGTCTGTATACAAATCAAGCCAAATTCAGAAATTCCAAGAACACCCCAATACAACCTGACCCCGGAGACGGTGGCAGGGATTACACCTGTGATCGATTCCATGATTGCACAGGGTATATTGAAGGCGATACTAGGAAGCCCATGCAATTCACCTATCATGGGATTGTAGAAGCTGAGCAGAAAATATCGCATAGTTCAGGACGGTAGAAAGATAAACACAATTGTGATTCCATGTTGTTCCGTGGTACCAAATCCATCTGTGATCCTGTTTCCGATCCCTTGCGAAGATGTTTGGTTTATCATAAATGATCTGTGCCAAGCATTTTTCTCCTTCATCATTGCATGAGAAAAGCGAATTTTTATTCGCTTTCTGTCTGGAAAACTGTGTTTTAACATGGTATCGTATCCCTCAATGGTGTACTGAAAGTCCGTCTATCTTTAACCAAATTCTGAAAAAGCACCTTGAGAGCTTGATATTGCCCGAGAATTCAGTGCTTGTGTAGTACATAGATGATCTCCTAATTGCATCGGAGACAGAAGAGGCTTGCAGGGACGATACCATTGCCTTACTTAACCATTTAGCTGAAAATGGACACAAGGTGTCACCTAACAAGCTTCGGTATTGCCTAATGAAAGTTAATTACTTGGGTCATCACATTGAGAAGGGCAAGAGGAAGGTGTCACCAGACCTGATAGAGGCGATCATGAAATGAATGCGCCTACCACCCAAAAGGAAGTCAGGAAATTTTTGGGGATGGTTGACTACTGCCGACAATGGATCCCGAATTTCTCCTTGAAGGCAAAGCCCTTACAGAGGCTGACTCCCAAGAATGTGAGCGATCCATACCATGGGATAGCGGTTGCTTGGTTGCCTTCTTGGAGCTGAGAGAGTTCCTTTGTCGAGCCCCAGCTTTGGGAATGCCTGATCACAACAAAGCGTTTTCGCTATTCTGTTGCGAGAGGGAGGGTTGTGCTCTTTCTGTACTCACCCAGACACATGGGGGTGTTGGTAGACCAGTGGCCAATTTATCAGCTACATTAGATCCTGTAGCTTCAGCATTGCCCGGTTGTCTCAGATCTGTTGCTGCAATAGCTGTCAGCATTGAAAGATGTGAAAGCACTGTGATGGGTCATCCACTTACTGTATATGTTCCACACTCAGTTGAGCTTCTGAGGACGAGAATCAAAACACAGCATTTGACGAATAATAGGCTGACAAGGTATGAACAAATATTGTTGGCAGCTGAAAATGTCACCCTGAAGCGATATTCTGTGTTAAATCCTGCTACCATGTACCTATTCCAAATGCTGATGGGGAAGATTGTCAGGACCATGACTGAACTCTGTACCAAACTGAGACCCGAGACCCGACATTGTCGATGAACCATTGTCTGACTCTGACCAAATCCTTTTTGTTGATGGTTCATATTTAGGGGACAATGAGGGTTACCTGAGAGCTGCTTTTGCTGTCTGTACCATTTCTAGAGTTGTGGAAGCTGCTTTTTTACAGGGAGTATACTCCGAACAAGTGGCTGAAATCATTGCCTTGGCCCGTACATGCCTTGTTTCTGAGCAGATCCAAGTCACCTTCTATACCAATAGCCTGTCCAGTTTTGGGGTAGTTCATGACTTTGGACAGCTATGGTCACAGAGAGGGTTGCTTAAAGTCATCAGGATCTCCCATAAGAAATGGGGAGTATGTGAGACAACTGTTGGAAGCCTTGCAGTGACCAAAGGAAGTGGCTGTTGTAAAATACGCTGCACACGGGAGAGGGGAAGACTTTTTGACTGTGGGTAACAGATACGCGGATGAAGACGCCTGCTTTTATGCCACCCATGTATGTATTTTTAATGGGGAATATTCTGGCGAGAGCACAGAGAAGTCCGAGCTCAGCATGATGCTAGCTATTGCAGATACCTGAGATGAGGTCAGGCGTCTTCAGGGAGAAGCGTCAGATCAGGAACAGGCTGGTTGGATCAAAGCAGGATGCGAAAAGAGTGAATATGACATTTGTGTTTTAACTGATGGTAGAGCATTGTTGCCAGATTTCTTGCTGAGTCTTATGGTGACACAAATTCAGGGAGAATACATAGGGAGATATGTAATGGTGAGGTTGTTCAGGCAAACGTGGTTCAACCTGAGATTCCAGGTGACTGCTGATGCAGTGTGTCATCAATGTGTCAAGTGTCAACAGATGAGTGCTGGAAAGAAAACTGTGGTTGCTTTGTGTCAAATTGGAAGGTCTGGAGGTCCTTTCAACCGAATACTGTTGGCTACAACATCTATTTAGATCGGTCCTCTCTACAGGGAGTTGTGATGGTTGTGATGACACATGCCATCAGAGGAGGGGGGCTGATGTAGCAAAAAATTCACTTTTCATTTCTAGGGATGCTTCATAATCACGAGTAGTTTGCACCCACATATATTCTTTTGTTGTATTAACATGAGACATTAGAACGTGAACTGTAATAATGTGAATGGTGAGGTATTAGGGACATTTCGTGTATATCGCTGACAATTATTCATGTAGTAGAAGGGCTTATGTAACATGCTAATTTAGAAGTGCTCAATAAAGAATGTTCTTTTTATATGCAATTTCGGAAACGGCTATGTGCCATCTTTCTTATGTTAGCCGAATTCTGTAGGCCTGAAATGCATTTTCCCTGGAAGCTCTCGCATTAGATTTAATAGGTGAATTTCATGTGTGTGTTGGATTAGTTCTTTCTCACGTTTCAATTGCAGGGGGGAAGAATCATTCTTGTTAGTTAGAATAATGTCTTGTTTTATGAGATTAGGCTTGGAGAGTATGGGATTCATTGAGCGTTGATACTGATAGTGAAGAACTGCTGTACTTTCTCATCAGAGGGAGCCTGGGAATCAAGGTCATCTCACCAAGCTCGGGATGCATCGCTGCCCACTAGAGAAGTTGCTATGAGGAGGTGGCCTGACGGGGGCGTGGCTTGCAGGCTGATGGAGGTAGACGCGTGAGCTTCGAGCTCCGCGCCGGCCCCATGAATTATCCGAGTTAACGACCGTCCTATCCCCGGGAGGTCGTAGCAGAATGCTCCCACAGTAGCGTGGGGCTCCGGGGAGGTGATTGTGGCCCTTTCCTGGCCGAATTGCGGTGTGTGACTATGGCGGCGGCCTTGAGGCACTGCAGGCCGAGGAGGGCAAGATGGCGCCGACCTGAGCGGGGAACACGCATGAACTGTCCCGCGAACCCGGCTTGGGATGCACGGAGAGCATTGGAGACTACCGGCTGGGAAGTGAGTGCCTGTGCCTACTGCAGTGGCGACAGCGGCGTGGATTGGGACGACCTGAGACCCGAGACCCGAGACCGCTGTTCTCCGTGGCGGACCCCTGGTGGGGTCGGCCGGGAGGGGCAGCAGTGATTGGGACTAGAGATGCCGATCGTCACCGCCATAATGCGGTGCTCCCTGGTTTGGACTGGCCTGGCAGCTTGCTACACGGGAGGCCCCCCGTTTGAGACCCGGCAGTATTGAGCATCGCGGACTGCTCCCGCTGTAGTGCGGTGCCCTGAAGAGGTCATCGCGGCCCCTGCTTGGCTGGATTGAGGTGCGTGGATGCGGCGGCGGCCTTGAGCAACTATGGACCGCGGCGGGTGAGCTGACACCGGACTGAGGGGAGAAGACACTCGGACTGCCCCGCAGTGTCGCGGGCCTGGCTTGAGAAGTTCTGGGAGCCTTGGGCTAAAGCCTGAAACTCGAGTGCCCGTACATACCCCTGCGGCGGTAGTGCCGTGGCTGGTGCCAGCCTGAAATCCTGATCCGCTGCTCCCCGTGGTGGGCTCCTGGCACGATTGGTTGAGAGGGGCGGTGGAGACTGAATCGGGGGACGCCGACCGTCACCATTCTACGGCGGAGGTTCCTGGGGTGTCTTGGGGTGGCCTCCTTGCTGCACGGGAGACTCCCCACCTGAGACCCGACAACACCGAGGACACTTGCGGGTGAGTGCTGTCCTGCGTGCCCTTTATTGAACTGCGCATTGGAGCTGGAGGGGGCCTCCCATACTGTCTCTCCTGGGGTCTACTCGCTGTAATTAAAGGCTTGAGCGCTCCATGAACCCGCGCTCGTTTATTGCGCGCAAGCTCCGGACTGCCTAAGCATACCGCGGGAAGACCGGCGGTCCCCGGGACATCTGAACTTAGATTTGGACCATTGCCTGTTGGTTTGGTTGGATTAGCCTGCGAGCTGGGGTTGCCGCTGACTTTCTGGTGGAGTGGATGACCTGAGTACCCCTGCAGATCAGTTGCTGTGGGCCCCATAGCGCCTTATTAGACACTGGTAGGGCGTTGGCTTGATGTGGTGGGATCAACGCTGCAAGTAGGGTGTGACCTGGCCTGAAGAGACAACCCTGTTTCGCGACTGCACTATGTGGAAGCCTAGAGGGAAACATCAGACGGCTCCGCCGGATCAGGAAGACGTGGAGCAGGAGGAGAAACGACCGGCTTCTCCTGAAGTGCCAAGTGATACAGGGGTGCAACAGCAATTGGCCCGTATACTCCAGGTTATCACTGATACAAGGGAGGCCCTGCATCAGAATATTGCTACAGTGTCGGTGGGCCTGGGGCTGCTGCGAGCCGAGCATGCCAAGTTGGCGGACAGAGTGGAGCAGGCTGAGGCCTCCCTGGCGACTCTGGAGCCGGCGCAGAAGACCATCGCTGACTAGGTAGGAGACGTCACCCGTAGACTTTCGGTGCTGGAAAAAAGGGCCGAGGACGCCGAGGGGAGAAATCGGAGAAACAACATCCGAGTTTTGGGTCTTCCGGAGGGAATCGAGGGGTTCAACATGGTCCAGTATCTGGAGGACTGGCTCCGCGACAAGGTAGCACCGGAGGGGCTGACACAGTTCTACATGCTGGAAAGGGCTCAGCGAGTTCTGGCCCGCCCACTGGCGCCGGGTCGCCCTCTGCGTGCAGTGGTGGCCAAGCTCCTCCACTATAAAGATAGGGACCACCTTCTGCAGACGGCGCGCACGGCTGGGCCATATACGGTGGACAACAGCAAGGTTTCCATTTTTCCGGATTATACACTGGAGGTCCAGCGACGCTGTGCGTCTTTCCTGGCTGTCAAACGAGCTCTCCGTGATGAGGGACTTCAATATTTGCTGATGTTTCCGGCCCGACTGCGGATTATCCTGGATGGTACAACGCACTTTTGTGAGGATCCGTCGGCGGCATGGGACTGGCTGGAAACATATAAGACAGGCAAGAGGCCGGCTGGGGAAACTGGGGCTTGCATACCCCCGGGACGGTTGCCACAGCGCCGGCGAAGGCCCCGGCGGCGCCCTGTCACCCTGAAGACACCCAGCTCTTCCCAGACAGAGAGAGAGAGACATGAAGCGCTGAGAGCAGTATCGGAACTGCTCCGGGACCCTGAGAAAGATTCGGAGACTGGCCCAGAGACGAATAAATCTATTGCGGGCACGGACACGGACGAGTCCCAGGCTAGTGGCCTGCAGATGCCACATGTCACACCAGGCACTGCTGATGATATTGTTTGATATTGTTAATCATGTCTCATTGATTTGTTTTCCTTACAGGCCTGCTGAACGAGTTGTGTGCCTTCTTGATATTGGTACTATACGTATTTTGTTTTTATTGTGATATTGATTGTGGGCTAAGGCCGGGTGGGAGCTGTGTACTTCTGCTGGTGCGACACCTTCCGGGGATGGGAGCGGATTGCACTACGTGGGGCACAGGTGTGGTCTTTTCTTCATAATTTTATTGCTGGTAATTGACAGACTGCAACAACTTTTCCCCACTGTTCCTCTGCAGTTACTAGAGGGAAGTCAGTTTAGAGTAGTTTGGATGGGGACTAGTTTCTTAGTACCTGTCCTGGGGTGGGGTTGTTGGGGTTGTTTTTGTTGCAATAAGGGAATGTTACAGTGTATATGGCGTAATCTTTTATACTTAGCTGTGTGGAGCCAGTTCGGATTAACACCATGGGTTCGATATCTGATTTGAAATGTTTATCTTGGAATGTCAGGGGTATGCACACCATGTTACGGAGACATAAAATACACGCGTACTTAGTCCGAAGAGGAGTCCAACTGTCTTTTCTTCAGGAAACACATATAGCACCAAAAGAAGATGTGGCATTGCAGCGTAGGTGGAGAGGGCAGATTTTTTGCACAACGTACTCTGCCTTTGCACGAGGGGTCTTGATATGGGTCAGGGCGGGTGTCCCTTTTCAACCCACTCGACAATTGAAGGATCCTGAGGGCCGTTACGTATTGGTTGCAGGATGGCTAAATGGGAGGGATGTAGTGCTGGGCAGCATATATGCACCAAACAGGGAACAATCGGCCTTTTTCACACAACTATCTGGGAAATTTGCTCCATTCTTAACTGGATCACTGCTTATGGGTGGGGATTTCAACTCGGTCACGGATGACCTGCTGGATAGGTCTCATCCTCCCCTCCCGGACGCACCTACCCATAATCTTTCAAAGGTTAGGCGGGAATGGCAGCATAGCTGGGGACTGATAGACACCTGGAGGGCGCACCACCCGGGATTATTCGTTCTTTTCTGCCATGCACAACCTCCATGTTCGGCTTGATGCGATGCTTTGCTCTCCTGACATACATGCTGTAGCACAGCACAGCGAATACCTCACTAGAACGCTATCTGACCATAACCCATTATTATTACATGTGAATTTATTGACTGATCGGCCCAAGATTCCGACTTGGCGCTTAAACCCAGAATTGTTGGAAGATCAAGCATTTCGCGAAGTGGTGGGAACTGGCATTACTGATTATTTTCAGAATAACACTGGTACTGCCTCATCGCTGATGGTGGAGTGGGACGCTTTCAAAAGTGTAATACGGGGGCATTGCATAGCGTATAAGCTGGGAGTGCACAGAGTGTTATTGCAAGAATTAGAATGGGCAGATCAAAAGTTGCGGGACGCTGAGAGGGAGAGGCCTGAGCACCCAGATCACCAACAAGACTTACTAGTGGCAAGGGAAGGGGTCGCAGTACAGGTGGAGCGATTGCGCTGCTTCGACTATAAAAAATACGCTGCGCGGACGCACGCAGATCGCGATAAATCTGGGGCGCTATTGGCATGGCTAGCTAATCCAGTGCGAAGAGGAACGGTCATTTTAGAACTCCGGGCCCCGGGTGGGGAGGTCCGCTAAACGCAGCAGGGGATAAATGACTTCTTCTTTGCTTATTATAATGAGCTATATCAAAGCAAAGTGGCCCCTGGCGAAGAGGTCATTCAGGAGTTTCTAGAGGCGGCAGATCTCCCAGCGCTGGATAGTGAGAGGGCGGAGCTACTGGGTCAGGAGATTACCCTGGGAGAGGTCCGTGGCGCGATTAAGAACATGGCCCGAAAAAAGACCCCTGGTGTGGATGGCCTCCCGGTGGAATTTTATAGTGCGTATGTCGACCTGCTGGCCTTTAGGTTGGTGACACTGTATAATACTGTGAGGAAAGAGCGCCACTTACCTGCCACTACTTGAGAGGCGTTAATTATACCGTTGCTAAAACCGGGTAAGCCTCCCCATGACAGGACCGCCTATCGCCCATTATCAATGCTGACCACGGATTATAAAATCTTGAGTCGGATTTTGGCGACCCGCCTGCTCCCATATATGGTCCAATTAATACACACGGATCAAGCGGGATTTATACCAAAACGGAATACGGCTCAGAATGTACGGTGCCTCATTACTATTTTAGAGGCTGACACCTACCACAAAGAGTCTGCTGCCGTCTTGGCAATAGATATCGAGAAGGCCTTTGATAGCTTAGAATGGTCATATTTGTTCCAAGTCATGTGGCAATTTGGATTGGGAGATGGCTTTGTAGATTGGACATCTCTTTTGTATAGACAGGCCACAGCGCGGGTGAAGACGGGAGTGATGATCTCAGACACTTGCTCTGTGGGTCGAGGGACGAGACAGGGTTGTCCCCTTTCTCCTCTGCTGTTCGCCCTGGCCATGGAGCCGCTGGCAGCACGGGTTAGGACGGGCTTGCATTATTCAGGATTGAGAGTGCAGGAGCAAATTCATCATATCGCATTATATGCTGATGATCTCCTTCTGTTTTTGGCTGATGTAGAGGGTGCCCTTCGTGGCGCGAAGGTTTTATTGGAGGACCTTGGCAAGGTTGCCGGTCTAAAGGTAAATTGGACAAAGACTTGCCTGTTCCCTGCGGTGCTGCAGGCTGAGGGCCAGGTATATACGCAGGAAGTACGATGGGAGTGACAATGTCTGACGTACCTTGGCACTCGCATTTATCACACCCAAACGGATCTATTGGAGGGTAACGTGGGCAGGGCCATCAGAGCACTTAAGGGTTGTATTGAGTTTTGGGGTACGCTCCCACTTTCGGTAGCTGGACGAGTGGCCATTCTCAAGATGGTAGCGCTCCCCAGACTGTTGTATTAGTTCAGGACGCTGCCGATCTGGATCCCAGCATCTGTTTTTAAGCAACTTCAGTCGATGGTGGTTGGGTTCCTCTGGGCTGGGGGACGGCGGAGAGTGGCTCTTAACACACTAATGAGACCGCGATCGGAGGGTGGACTGGCGGTCCCTGATTTTGAATCGTATTATTTGGCGGCACAACTACAGTGGCTTACTCAGGCGGTGGCACGGACGTTCCGCAGCGCCGATGATGAGGAGAGGAATCAGCTAAATAGGCAAACGCTTTCCAAACTGCTATTGCAATTGGCACTCCCGGCCTCCTCTCTAACTTGAGAGATGGGGACGTTTAAGCTCTGCTGGAACAGAAGTCAAAGGCGCGCACAAATAGTGCGTCCATATGCCCCAGAGATCCCGTTGGCGGTATGTGGTGCTCTACCGCATGGCGGTAACTGGGCGGCGCTGGTGGACTGGGCGGAGAGGGGGTTGACCACCGTAGGGGATCTGTATGAATATGGCTCCGTGATTTCATATGAGGTATTACAGGACAGATATGAACTGGCTCGGGAGACTACTTATTACACTTAGCGCTCATGACGGCCATCCAGGCGCATTGGAAAATGGGACTCTGGGAACCGCCCAGCTCCATGGTTTGTCAGTATGTAGTCCTAGCTGCTGGCACCATCAAGGCAGTTACCTGCTTATTTTGCCGAATGTCAAGCGAACGACTGACCCCACTAGTAACGCTCTGGCGGCGGTGGGAAGTAGACCTAGGTGACGAAATTCCTGAGACGACATGGGCGGGACTGGTGGAACGTGCATGGAAAAGCACTAGGAATGCACGCTTTCAGCTGGTACATTTCTTTATTCTTCATCGAGCATACCTTACACCTGAAAAAATTTATAAATATTTTAATGTGACTTCAGCGATGTGCCCACGCTGCAGAATGGTAGGAGCGGATTTCTGTCACATGCTATGGAATTGTCCACAACTTGGTACATTTTGGGAAGAGGTGGTCGCTCTTTTACATGCTGTTACAGACAGGGACATAGAATCCACTATAGGTCTCTGTCTGCTGCACTGGTTCCCACATACCTCTCGGAATAAGATAACAAGCAAGTTTATAGATTTGGGGCTTCTGCTGGCAAAGAGGGAAATAACAGCCCACTGGAAGGCCAAGAAGGGCCCTAGTTTTCAGAGATGGCGTACTGAATTTATTAAATGGGTGGAATGTGAGGGAAACACGAGGCTGCAGCTGGCAGCCCGCGCTAAAAGCGACAAGGCGTTGGAGCTGGCAAGGGCCTGGGAGGCACTAGTGCACTTATTGAAAACGCCGCATACTGACTCTGACAGGGACTCGAGCACTTCAGGGTTGGAGACTCCGCCTCGAGGGATTACGCCTCCCTAAGAGGACAGCTACAATCCTTTCTCTCATGCAACTACCTCTGACACCACAGAGTTGCTTTCTGGTTTACTGTATTATGCACATTTAATATCGACACAGCTAGGACTTGTCATTAACATTGCTTATAAATATTTGTTACGCCATCAGGGAGGGGGGAGGGATAAGCGGGAGGGAATGGGACTGCATTTCGTGATATTTGCTTTAATGATAAGTGGATAGTTGCAGTTGTACGACACTGGCGGTGACGTTTGTTTCCTGGGACTTTGATTGCTATTATGATGATTTAAGATTTGACAAAATATTCTGGACTGATTTAACCATTACTTTTAATGCATAATCGGATGTAGGAGATATACGTCAGAAAATAATTTATTTTTATAACATGATGCTGAGTGTGCAACTATAGTTTGATATAAAATGCACTTGTTTTGTTTGTGAAAATAATAATAAAAATATATTTAAAAAAAAAAAAATGAGGAGGTGGCCTGACTGGATAGTGTGACCTGCAAAGGATCCTGATATACTTGCTGTGCTATTGATGTATCGTAACTCGGGAAAGTGTCTGGGTGACTTCTGCCTTGCAGAGAGAGAGAGAGCATCTGAGAGCGAGCTCTGTCTTAGTAGCTTTATGCTGCTTGACCCTACTAATGTGGAGAGACTTCTTGGGAAGGCTTCACACGCTGACACCTTAACTGGTCTTGCCCTGGGAAAATGCTATGTAGGGATGTCACGTTAGTGGTAGTATAGGGACAGATTAATGCTTTATTCCCTCAAACTCTCGATGAAGGGGAACCTTGACATCTGTTCCGTAATCTTTGGTATCCTGATTCTCGAACTACTCATCTTGTGCATGTTGCACCACCTTAATTTCATCCGTAGATTTAGCTTTGTATCAGTTCCAATGCATTTCTACACCCTCTTCATGAGGTGCCTGTACGTCCAGTTATTCTTGGCTTTGTAATAAATCAACTAATCTTATTTGGTAGTCTGTGATCATTAAGATACAAAAGGGGATGATGGACGGAACGTTTGAGCCAATCAAACACTCACCCCCAGTCAACTGATCTGGGTTTAATCCATCATCATTCTTTAGCTCACTCCACCACCCCAGTTCAGACATGGCCATATGCAAATCAGTCTGACCCTGTGCCTCATGGGAACAGTCCAGCCCGAACTGCCAAGCCATGTCTTCCCTGGACCGGAAACAAGCATCCTAGGACCGGTTTCTGGCATTTCAGCCGTCATCAGCCAGGCTTGCTTGAATCCAGTGGCAAAGTGAGCAAGGGACCCACGTCTGGGTATACCCCTGCCAACTTGGGGCGACCAAAGCGATACAAAAGGGGA
This sequence comes from Calotriton arnoldi, assembly GCA_963921515.1. NCBI lineage: Eukaryota > Metazoa > Chordata > Amphibia > Caudata > Salamandridae > Calotriton > Calotriton arnoldi. The sequence goes on along the minus strand of CAWUFW010005307.1, from coordinate 782,659 downwards.
TGATGGACGGAACGTTTGAGCCAATCAAACACTCACCCCCAGTCAACTGATCTGGGTTTAATCCATCATCATTCTTTAGCTCACTTCCACCACCCCAGTTCAGACATGGCCATATGCAAATCAGTCTGACCCTGTGCCTCATGGGAACAGTCCAGCCCGAACTGCCAAGCCATGTCTTCCCTGGACCGGAAACAAGCATCCTAGGACCGGTTTCTGGCATTTCAGCCGTCATCAGCCAGGCTTGCTTGAATCCAGTGGCAAAGTGAGCAAGGGACCCACGTCTGGGCATACCCCGCCAACTTAGGGCGACCAAGCTGATACAAAAGGGGATGATGGACGGAACGTTTGAGCCAATCAAACACTCACCCCCAGTCAACTGATCTGGGTTTAATCCATCATCATTCTTTAGCTCACTCCACCACCCCAGTTCAGACATGGCCATGCAAATCAGTCTGACCCTGTGCCTCATGGGAACAGTCCAGCCCGAACTGCCAAGCCATGTCTTCCCTGGACCGGAAACAAGCATCCTAGGACCGGTTTCTGGCATTTCAGCCGTCATCAGCCAGGCTTGCTTGAATCCAGTGGCAAAGTGAGCAAGGGACCCACGTCTGGGCATACCCCGCCAACTTAGGGCGACCACAGGGTCAGACTGATTTGCATATGGCCAAAGTGAGCTAAAGAATGATGATGGATTAAACCCAGATCAGTTGACTGGGGTGAGTGTTTGATTGGCTCAAACGTTCCGTCCATCATCCCCTTTGTATCGCTTTGGTCGCCCTAAGTTGGCGGGGTATGCCCAGACGTGGGTCCCTTGCTCACTTTGCCACTGGATTCAAGCAAGCCTGGCTGATGACGGCTGAAATCCCAGAAACCGGTCCTAGGATGCTTGTTTCCGGTCCAGGGAAGACATGGCTTGGCAGTTCGGGCTGGACTGTTCCCATGAGGCACAGGGTCAGACTGATTTGCATATGGCCATGTCTGAATTGGGGTGGTGGAGTGAGCTAAAGAATGATGATGGATTAAACCCAGATCAGTTGACTGGGGGTGAGTGTTTGATTGGCTCAAACGTTCCGTCCATCATCCCCTTTTGTATCGCTTTGGTCACCCTAAGTTGGCGGGGGTATGCCCAGACGTGGGTCCCTTGCTCACTTTGACCTGAGCGCAGCCTTTGACACGGTGAACCATCAAATTCTGGTTCACCGTCTCAGAAAGGTAGGAGTATCAGGCCAAGCTCTTCTTTGGCTTCAATCCTTCTTGGAAGGAAGGCTCTTTCAGGTGTTTGAAAATCACATCACCTCAGATCCTTTGCCCTTGCAGTGTGGAGTCCCTCAGGGCTCCTCCCTGAGTCCAACGCTCTTTAATGTTTATATGGCCCCTTTGGCGGATATTGTCGCCCCTTTCGGGATCCACATAGTATCCTATGCTGATAACACGCAGCTGGTCGTAGCACTGAATCAAGCCGACCAGTCGCCCACTGACCTACACTCCTGTCTGAAGGAAGTGGCTAAATGGATGAGTCTTTCTCATCTCAAACTTAATGGCGACAAAACCGAGCTGATGTTGCTTGGCAATCACTTAAATGTGAATTTCAATGCCCTCTGGCCTGACTGTATGGGTAGGGCCCCAGTTCCAAAATCTGAAATAAAGAGCCTAGGCATTTGGCTAGACCAAGATCTCTCCTTTAAAACCCAAGCAAGGAAGACAGTCGCCACATGCTACGGTCTGCTTAAAATGATCCGTAAAGTACTCCCCCTTCTTCCATTCTGAGCAAAAAAGTTACTGATACAGGCTTTGATCTTGTCCAGAATAGATTTTGGCAATTCCCTATATCTGGGGGCCCCCAACTCAGTAGTCGCTAGACTGCAGACTATTCAGAACTCTGCAGCATGACTGCTTATCGGCACTAGCCACCGCTGCTCTGCAAAGCCTGCTTTGCGCTCTTTACACTGGCTCCCGGTTCAGGAGAGAATAAAGTTCAAGGCCCTCTGTGTGGCCCATAGGTCCCTAGAAGGGACTGGACCACCCATTTTCAAAACCCTGATCTGTCCTTACAAAGCCTCTAGAAACCTCCGCTCGGATATGCTCCATTTGGCAGCAGTGCCCAGAATTAAGAGAGCCAGAAGCGGAGGCAGGCTTTTCTCCTATAATGCCCCCAAGCTCTGGAACACCCTCCCACTGTACCTTCGGAGGGAACCCAACCACCTCACCTTCCGCAAATGTCTGAAGACCTGGCTTTTCCCATAGGCGGGTTGCTCACTCTGGTTCCGCTCAGCGCTGGGACGCTTCCGGGTAGCCATGCGCTTTATAAGAACCCATTTTCATTTCATTTCATTTCATTTCACTTTGCCACTGGATTCAAGCAAGCCTGGCTGATGACGGCTGAAATGCCAGAAACCGGTCCTAGGATGCTTGTTTCCGGTCCAGGGAAGACATGGCTTGGCAGTTCGGGCTGGTCTGTTCCCATGAGGCACAGGGTCAGACTGATTTGCATATGGCCATGTCTGAACTGGGGTGGTGGAGTGAGCTAAAGAATGATGATGGATTAAACCCAGATCAGTTGACTGGGGGTGAGTGTTTGATTGGCTCAAACGTTCCGTCCATCATCCCCTTTTGTATCGCTTTGGTCGCCCTAAGTTGGCGGGGGTATGCCCAGACGTGGGTCCCTTGCTCACTTTGCCACTGGATTCAAGCAAGCCTGGCTGATGACGGCTGAAATGCCAGAAACCGGTCCTAGGATGCTTGTTTTCGGTCCAGGGAAGACATGGCTTGGCAGTTCGGGCTGGACTGTTCCCATGAGGCACAGGGTCAGACTGATTTGCATATGGCCATGTCTGAACTGGGGTGGTGGAGTGAGCTAAAGAATGATGATGGATTAAACCCAGATCAGTTGACTGGGGGTGAGTGTTTGATTGGCTCAAACGTTCCGTCCATCATCCCCTTTTGTATCGCTTGGGTCGCCCTAAGTTGGCGGGGGTATGCCCAGACGTGGGTCCCTTGCTCACTTTGCCACTGGATTCAAGCAAGCCTGGCTGATGACGGCTGAAATGCCAGAAACCGGTCCTAGGATGCTTGTTTCCGGTCCAAGGAAGAAATGGCTTGGCAGTTCGGGCTGGACTGTTCCCATGAGGCACAGGGTCAGACTGATTTGCATATGGCCATGTCTGAACTGGGGTGGTGGAGTGAGCTAAAGAATGATGATGGATTAAACCCAGATCAGTTGACTGGGGGTGAGTGTTTGATTGGCTCAAACGTTCCGTCCATCATCCCTTTTGTATCGCTTTGGTCGCCCTAAGTTGGCGGGGGTATGCCCAGACGTGGGTCCCTTGCTCACTTTGCCACTGGATTCAAGCAAGCCTGGCTGATGACGGCTGAAAGGCCAGAAACCGGTCCTAGGATGCTTGTTTCCGGTCCAGGGAAGACATGGCTTGGCAGTTCGGGCTGGACTGTTCCCATGAGGCACAGGGTCAGACTGATTTGCATATGGCCATGTCTGAACTGGGGTGGTGGAGTGAGCTAAAGAACGATGATGGATTAAACCCAGATCAGTTGACTGGGGGTGAGTGTTTGATTGGCTCAAACGTTCCGTCCATCATCCCCTTTTGTATCGCTGTGATCATTAAGAGTCATAGGGTCATATGTATGAAAGTTAGGTTTTGCGATTCTGAAATAGCGAATTTTAGAGAATCGCTATTTGAGAATCACAAAACGAGATGTATGTAGGATTTGCAAAACAAATTGCGAGTCCTACATATTCCTTAATTGCGAATCAAAGGAAACCCTCCCCATTCATTCCTATGGGCCTAGAGGCCCATAGGAATGAATGGGAAGACATTCTCAATTTGCGATTAGCAATTAGAGAATCGTAAATTGAGGATGCAATTTCAAGGTTGCAAGGGTGTCAAAAGGACACCCTGTTGCACCCCTGAAATAAGCATGGGTGCACATGTGGTGCACATACATGCCCTGCGCACATACATGCCCTAAGGGCATGTATGTGCTCCACATTGCACTTTGAAAAATGCAAAAAAGTGCATTTTTCAAAGAAATCGCAAATTACCACCAACTTGGGGCCATATGTATCAAACAAAATTGCGATAGCAAACGCTGAAATTCGCAGAATTTCAGCGTTTGCGATCGCAATTTGGCTTAGTGGTATGTATGAAGGAAAAACTGCCCTGCAAAATACGGAATCGCAAAATTTGCGACTCCCTATTTTGCAAATGCATTTAAGGAATTGCAAATTGCGATTCCTTAAATACAATGTAAGAAGCACCAAAAAAGGGCAATTTGGCCTTAAGGAATCGCAAATTACCACCAACTTCAAGTTGGTGGTAATATGCGATTTCTTAGAAAAATGCACTTTTGCATTTTTCAAAGTGCAATGTGGCGCACATACATGCCCTTAGGGCATGTATGTGCGCCACATGTGCACCCATGCTTATTTCAGGGTGCAACAGGGTGTCCTTTGTCACCCTTGCAACCTTGAAATTGCATTCTCAATTTGCGATTCCCTAATTGCTAATCGCAAATTGAGAATGTCTTCCCATTCATTCCTATGGGGCTCTAGGCCCATAGGAATGAATGGGGAGGCTTTCCTTAATTGCGAATCGCAATTTGCGATTCGCAATTAAGGAATGTGTAGGATTCGCACATTTTTTTGCAAATCCTACATACATCTCGTTTTACGATTCTCAAATAGCGATTCTCAAAAATTCGCTATATGAGAATCGCAAAACCTAACTTTGATACATATGGCCCTAGAAGTTGGTGGCAATTTGCGATTCCTTAAGGCTAAATTGCACTTTTTTTGTGCTTCTTACATTGCATTTAAGGAATCGCAATTTGCGATTCCTTAAATGCAATCGCAAAATAGGGAATCGCAAAATTTGCGATTCCTTATTTTGCGAGGCAGTTGTTCTTTTATACATACCACTAAGTCCAATTACGATCGCAAACACCGAAATTCTGTGAATTTCAGCGTTTGCGATCGCAATTTGGAATGATACATATGCCCCATAGTGAATTGGCATCAAAATGATTGACCTACTAATGATTTCTCTCCCCCCCACGCTTTCATGCTGAGAAAAAGTACCATCGACTCGATGTTCTAGAGCGGATCTAGAACGTAGAAACTCAGCTCCTTCAACTTAATCATTAGCAAATCTGTTGTTTGTTCTACTTGGTGACACACTCTCAAGACCTTTGTGATAATCTGGCTCTCTATTTTAAGAACAAGATTACCACCATCATGAAGGGCGTGTTGTCAATAACGATTGGTTCTATTGGGACTGACTCCCATGGCATTGGTCATCAGCCCTTGTGTACAGCTAACGAGGGTTCATCTACCTCTGGTGTTGAGGGATCTTAGACAAAGTCAACTTCACTGGGAGACTTTGTACATATCTCGGATGTGAGCTTCCAGGAGTTGCCATCCTCCATCACCTCTGTCTCTTCTACTGATGTTATTCCTCCAAGAAAGTGGCAACCTCTGGTTGGAACTTTGTCATACGTTTTGTGATTCATCTGTAATACCTCCTTATCATCCAGAACTGTTCCCTTGGACTGGAAAAAAGCCTCCTGGGTGGTACCACTCCTAAAAAAAGCCACCAGCTGAGCCTACCATCCTCAACAACTTTCAGCCTATTTTACTGCTCCCGTTTCCAGCTAAAATCCTGGAGAGGCATGCAAATTCAATTCTCTGGGGTTATCCAAAGAGTAAAAAACTGTTGGAGCCTGTTCAGTCTGGCTTTCATATGATGATTGAAACCAAAGCCTCAATTGTTTCTATCCTGGATGACCTGAGGAGCGCAGTCGATAAAGGGAACTTTGTGGCCCTAGTACTATTAGATTTGTTGCACATCAGCCAATCCCTTGCAATAGTCAAGAACCAAATCATCGGTGATGTTTATCAATGCTGTGGATGGCACCGCAGGCAAGCGCATCGCCCTCCCCATGAGAATCTCATGAGAATAGCCCAGTCCTTATGTCTGGAATACTGTGCAAACTCATCAGCACTCAAGGACAATGCATCAGGCCAGTTCAGAGATGTTAAAGAGCACACCTTTGCCATTCTCCTCTTTAGAGTCCCGTTTATTTGCTCCACCATCCCTCATACGTCTGGCATGTTGCTACAATGCAGTCTCTGATCGACATGCAAGGCAGTGCACAACAGTTTCATGATCTCACTGTGAAAGTGAGTTCCTCTATCCTACTCCAATGAAGTTTGAAACCCGAAAATCCCTCCACAATAACTTGGCTACTGTGAAGCTATCACACCTTCTAATCGGATATGCTTCCACCTACTGTGAAAAGATGCGCACTACAACCGGAATGTAACTCAAGCCATTCCACCTAGGGATCTCTATGAGGTCTAGTTGTATTCACTTGAACGGACCTCCCGACCTTCCAATGTGACTCAAGGCAACAACAGTTTTCTTTCCAGCATTCATCTGTTGACATGTGACACATCGATGACACACTGCATTCACAACCACACAAAACCTTCGGTTAAACCACGTTTGTCTGAACACTCACACCATTGCATCTCTCCCACTGTGAACTGCTCAATGAATCTGTCTCGCCATAGGATTCAGTAAACAATCAGGTAACACTGCTCTGCCATCAGTTGAAACCCAAATGCCATCTTCCCTCCTCTCACAACCTGCTTCAATCCAACCAGCCTTTTCTTGATCTAACACTTCTCCCTGCAGATGCCTGACTTCATCCCAGGTGTCTGCAATGGCTAGCATCATGCTGAGCTTGGTTCTTTATGTACTCTCGCTTGAATATTCCCCATTAAAAATGCAAGCATAAGTTGCACAAAAGTGGGCAACTTCATCCGACTACCTGTATCTAACTGTCAGAAAATCCTCCCCTTTCCCATGGGAAGCACACTTCCTTTGGTCTCTGTAAGGCTTCCAACAGTTGTCCCACATATTCTCCATTCCTAATGGGAGATCCTGATGACGTTAAGAACCCCCTCTGTGACCATAGCTGTCCGAAGTCATGAACCACACCAAAACCATACTGGCTTTCGGTATTGTCAGTGACTCAGATGTGATCGGAAGCAAGACATGCACGGGTCAAAGCGATGATTTCAGCTACTTGCGTGGAATATACTCCTTGTAAACAAGCAGCTTCCACAACTCCTGAAATGGTACAAACTGCAAAAGCTGTCTATAGCAACCCTCCTTGTCTCTTAAGCATGAATCATCAACACAAAGGACTTGATCAGATTCAGGTAGAGGTTCATCGACAATGTTGGGTATCGGTTTGGTACAAAGTTAAGTCATATCCAGACAGTCATGGTCCTCACAATCTTGCCTTTCAACATTGGGAATAGGCATCAAAGTAGCAGAATTTAACATAGAGCACCTCTTCAAGGTAATATTTTCAGTGGCTAACAGAATCTGCTCATATCTGGTGAGCCTATTGTTTGTCAAATGCTGTGTTTTGATTCTCGTTATCAGGAGCTCGACTGAGTGTGGAACATAAACAGTAAGAGGATGGCCTATAACAATACTTTCACACATTTCAATGCTGATACCTGTTGCAGCACAAGATCTGAGATATCCGGGCAATGCTGAAGCTACAGGATCTAAAGTAGCTGAGAAATAGGCCATTGGTCTACAGACACCCCCATGTGTCTGGGTGAGTACAGATAGAGCACAACCCTATCTCTCACAGCAGAATAATGAAAATGCTTTGTTGTAATCAGGCATTCAGAGAGCTGGAGCATGACACAGCCTTTCTCTCAGCTCCAAGAAGGCAACCAAGCAGTCGTTATCCCAGGGTACCAGATCGCTCACATCCTTGTGTGTCAGTCTCCGTAAGGGCATTGCCTTCAGCAAGAAATTTGGAATCCATTGTCTGCAATAGACAACTATTCCCAGAAACATCCTGACCTCTTTTTGTGTGGTAGGCACGTTCATTTTCATGATCGCCCCAATGCGGTCTGGTGACACCTTTCTCTTGTCTTTCTCAATGCGATGACCCAAATACTGAATCTCAGGCAAGAAGTACTGAAGCTTCACCGGCAACACCTTTTGTCCATTCTCTGCCAAATGATTCAATAGAGCAATGGTATAATCCCTACAAGCCTCTTCTGTCTCTCAAGCAATCATAAGGTCATCAATGTACTACACAAGCACTGAATTCTGTGACAGCACAAAGCTCTCAAGGTTCTTTTTCAAAATCTGGTTAAAGATGGATGGACTTTCAGTATACCCTTGTGGGATACCACACCATGTTCACGCATGATTCTACAGCCGGAAAGCAAATAAAAATTGTCTTTCCTCATGTAATGGGATAGAGAAGAATACTTGGCACAAGTCAATCACAGTAAATCATTCAGCCTCGCAAGGAATCGGAAACAGGACCACAGATAGATTCGGTATCAAGGGACAGCATGGAATCACAATCGCATTTATTTTCCTCAAATCCTGAACAATGCGATATTTGCTGCTCGGCTTCTGTAACTCCATTATGGGTGAATTGCACAGACTTCCTATTATCTCTTTCAGGATGCCCTGCGAGATCATGGGCTCAATCACAGGTGTAATCCCTGCCACCGGTTCCGGGGTCAGGTTGTATTGAGGCGTTCTTGGAAACTCTGCATTCAGCTTGATCTGTATACAAACTGGCTCAACTCCTCGGATCAATCCTATCTCTTCCCCTGTGAAATCCCACACCAGGGGAGATACAGGGCTTCTCAAATCACTTGGCATGTCATCCACCGTGAGTACGGGGAACATATCCACACAGTGGTTCTGGTTCGGCAATTTGAATGCAATGTCATCATCATTAGTCTGTAGTTCTACTTCCTTAGGCATACAATAGATGGTACAATTCAGTTTGCATAAGACATCATGTCTCAACAAACAGACGGGTCTCGAATTGCACACCACAAACTGGTGTCGATCCTGGAAGGTTCCTATTTTCATGGGTATTTCTTTTGTTACCGGATTAGTCATTTTCCTATTGGCAACTCCTACAACTTGGATCGATTGTCCTGACATGGGTAGGTTTGGAACTACTGCAGATATCACAGTAGAACGAGTAGCGCCAGTATCAATCAGGAATGTAATGGGATGACCACCTATATCTGCCTCTACATATGGTCCACTCTCAATCAATCAATCAATCAATCAATCAAGCATTTGTATAGCGCGCTACTCACCCGGAGGGTCTCAAGGCGCTAGGGGGAGGGGGGTCCGCTACTGTTCGAACAGCCAGGTCTTGAGTTGCTTCCTGAAGGAGAGGTGGTCTTGGGTCAGGCGGAGGTGGATGGGTAGGGAGTTCCACGTCTTGGCAGCCAGGTAGGAGAAGGATCTTCCTCCCGTTGTGGCTCTTCGGATGCGGGGACGGCGGCGAGGGCGTGGTTGGTCGATCGTAGCTGGCGGGTGGGAGTGTAGAAGGTCAGACGGTCGTTGAGGTATCTGGGGCCTTGGTTGTGGAGAGCTTTGTGTGCGTGGGTGAGGAGTCGGAACGTGATTCTCTTGCTGACGGGGAGCCAGTGCAGGTCTCTCAGGTGTCCGGCGATGTGGCTGTGTCGGGGGATGTCCAGGATGAGTCGAGCTGAGTCGTTCTGGATGCGTTGGAGTCTTTTCTGAAGTTTGGCTGTGGTTCCGGCGTAGAGGGAGTTGCCGTAGTCCAGTCGGCTGGTGACGAGGGCCTGGGTGACCGTCTTCCTGGTTTCGGTGGGGATCCACCGGAAGATCTTCCGCAGCATGCGTAGGATGTTGAAGCAAGACGAGGAGACGGCGTTGACTTGTCTGGTCATTGAGAGGGAGGAGTCCAGGATGAAGCCCAGGTTGCGTGCGTGGTCCGTTGGTTTGGGTGCGTTGCCCAGGGCAGGGGGCCACCAGGAGTCGTCCCAGGCGGAGGGTGATGATCCTAGGATGAGGACTTCCGTCTTATCTGAGTTCAGTTTCAGGCGGCTGTTCCTCATCCACTCTGGTCTACCTCTAAGACTGCTCCAAGGATACAGTCTATCTCGCCCTCAGGCACTGTCATTGTGACAGGACCTTTTCAAAACCATCTAGGGTTTACATGAAAGACATTTGGTGGTACACTCTATTACTCTGCGGCGCTCTCGGAGGTTGGGGTATTTGCACTAGCTGGTTCTGACCTCCCCTATTGTAAGATCTGGGTCTCATTGAAGTGTTTATATCATCAGGCATCTGTACGCTCTCTCTGTCCTGCAACTGATTAGCTGGATTGGCTCGACACTTGCGCTTCCAATGCCCGATTTTGTGACAATAATGACAAGCAGTCATTTTCTTTAGCGTGTTAATATCTATACCAGTCTCTGTAACTTTCCCTTTTCCCTGTCCGGTATTGCGCGAAACATTCTGAATCCCTCCTTGATTGTTTCCCTGATTCCGACCTAAGGTTCCACCATTTGTCTGCGCCTGATCGACTCTGTTCGCCTTTCTCAGCTGGACCAACATTAACTTGTCCTTTATTCTCCTGTGCTTGGAATCCACCGCATCACTACAATAGCTGGCGTACCGTAGGATCTCGTCCATGGACTTGTTTTGCCAGCAGATTATATGCTGTTGAATCATAACACTAAGTTCCTGTCTCAGTCCCAGCACAAATTTGGAAACAAACTGTCCCATATCTTTGGGGTCAAGAGTATCTAACCCATTGTATTGCTTGAAGGCTTGCAAGAGCTGTTCATAGTAAGCATGTACTGAGTCTTTGGGCTCCTTGGTTGTTCGATCTATCTTAAATCAATCATTATCTTGTGGAGCTATCTTAGACAGCAACCATGTAATTACCTGTTCAAACTTTTTCCTGACCAAAGGTGAAGGACCGTGAGTTATGGGATCACTACGTGGTTCAGTAGAAGGCCAATCAATAGCAATTTTACAAGCAGACCATAAGTCACTAGGAACCACAATGTCAAAACAATGTATTCAGGTCAATCCACAACACCTTCGCACTCTTTACAAAGCAATCGACTTGCTTATACCATTCAGCAGGTTTCTCCCTCAGCCGAGGAAAATTATTTGTGAACACTGCTAAATCACCCCTGCTCCAGGGCACATGCACATACCCTCCGCTTGGTACCTCCCTCAATAGGTAAGCCTCAACTCCTGGTATCCCCCTCCTGGAGGCAGCGTATCTCTCATCATCTTCCTAACATTCATTTTCTTTGACCATCTTTCCTCTCATTTGTCAAGCATGCTCCACACGCGTATCCCCTTGATCAGCTCTCAAATGTGTGTTTCAAAGCCTGTTACCTTTTTCTCTTCCGATTCTTGATCGCTGTTATTTAACCTATTGTTTCCCTGTAACATTTTCATTTTAGACAAGTCTACATCATATTTTTGGCCAATTCTGTCAATTTCTCATGTGCTCATCTCGCTTTACGGGTGACATCCTCCTCCACAAACATCAGTTCACCCTGTTCCTAAAGTTCTATCCTTTCCAAAGGCAAATTCCCACTGATTATATCATCCGCCTCTGCCTTCAATCTCACTACATCTCGCAATTTTGCCTTTACTGCAGCTTTGATTGTACCCTGACTCGACACGCTACCGTGTCCTTCCCTATCACTGCTCTGATTCCTCTGCCAATTCTCTGAAGCTGGGGTCTGCGAGACATGCTGGTTTCCAGAGATTCCCTGACCTGCACCTACTTCTGGTATCCTTCCCATGGGTCCTCTGACTGGAGCTACCCACATTCTCAAATCTGAGTTTGAGTTCACTAATGACACAGATCGTATGGTACTAGACCCAAGGCTTACTCTCAAAGGATCTTCAGTTGCTGGCAACGGGGTACTATCTGTTATAGGCACCAGAAATGGGTTGTTCCACTCACAGTCACATTTCCCCCTGAGCTGACCCTTTCTTCCAATCCTGGCTGTTGTTGACTAGCGTTGTCCACTAAACTCGGGTCATACTCAGAGACTACAGGTCCAACGGTGACAGGTACCGTGAGTGCTTCCGGCAACCGTAAAGCAGCTTTGACTCCACTTGACTCTGCACCTCTCAATACTGGTATCCCAGTTCCTTCTGCTCCTGTTGAAACCCTTCCCACTATCCCTGTACTAGGGCCTGTCTGTGCTGTTACCAGTCGTTCCATACTCGCTGCATTTGCCAGTTCGTGCCTTTCTTCCTCTGAATATGGATTGTAAGATGGAGGACGCACTGCCAATAATCTGCCCAACAGGCTGTCATCAGTATCGCTCTCATCATTTCCATTTTCTCCTCCATTCCTATTCTGAGTATCTCCCTCATTCTTAAGTAATGAGTACAACCTCTCTCCCTCAATGGTGTCTACTCTTCATCTCTTTAGTTGTAAATCCCATCTCACACAATCACAACTCTGTACTTGTCTGCTGTGGTGTTCTGAACCTTCATGTCAGCCACAGCTTCCAGGTTCTGAAATGTGGGGAAGGTTGCCAGGCACTGGTTTGAACTGTTGGTTTGTTCAGTTATCTTCAGCCTGCTGCTGGCTGGGGTCTCTGCAATTTATGGTCTTGAATAAATATGCTTTCTACCTAACTACGCTTCAGTTCTCCTCCTTCCTGAGGGACCAACTTCCACATCTGCCTTTCTAAAAGATCGACCAAATTAAATCACTCAAGAACATTTACACACAGCAACCTTCGACCTGCGCTGGTCACCTGAATCAATTTAGTCCACTCCTGTACACAAGGTTTACCTAACGATTCTAACACATCCCATTCACACAAAGTTACCTGTCTTAGGTGGAATTGCCGATGACGTCTCACGACAACCTTTTAGGGTTTAGGGTGTGTATGGGTTTTTGGATGGCAATGGTAATTTTCAAATTTAGTGTGGGTATGGGTTTTTAGGGGTCAAGGCTAATTTCAGGGTTTTGGGTGGGTATGGATTTTTGGGTTGCAAGGGTAATTTTAGGATTTAGCGTGGGTATGGGTTGAGGGTTTGTGGGGTTTTAAGTATATATATATATATATATATATATATATATATATATATATATATATATATATATATATATATATATATATATATATATATATATATATATATATTATCTACTGGTGGTCGCCAGTAGATAGTTATAGTTAGGACCTATTTTCCATAGGAAATCCGCGACATTCTATTTGAAATAGCTCTTGCGTCGGTTGACGAATCTTCGCAAATTTTTCAAACTTTATGGCCCGCTCCGGTCCGCTCCTACCCTGAAAGTCTCAGGGTGATTCGTCAAGCGGGGGCCGAGAAAAAAGGGGGGTCCCAAAACGTGTTTTCCCCATTCATTTTCCCATAGGAAACTTTAGACACGGCTACAGCCCGAACTGCTGAACGGAATTACACCAAATTTGGCAAAGAGGTAGTTCTTGGTTCAGAAAGAACCCTTTTTGTTAAATGGTGTAAATCCGTTCAGTAGTTGCGGAGAAATTAAAAATAAGAGTCAAAAATCAATTTCCCATTGGAAACTTTAGACACGGCTACAGCCCGAACTGCTGAACGGAATTACACCAAATTTGGCAAAGAGGTAGTTCTTGGTTCAGAAAGAACCCTTTTGTTAAATGGTGTAAATCCGTTCAGTAGTTGCTGAGAAAATCAAAAGTAAAAGTACATATATATCTATGGCCGCGTCGGATTCGCGCACCCTCCCGATCACGAGCTGTCTGCTAATTGGCTGTCAACACTCCAAACCAGGAAGTGTTGGCAGCTATCTTGTTCCTCGGTAGAACCGAGGAACAAGAAAGCAGTAAAAAAGTGTGCAAACGCACAAAGGGGGCAGGGTAGAAACACCCTGACCCCTAGGTCTGCTCAGGGGTCCCACAAGGACCCCTGGGCAGAAAAGCATTTTTTTAAATCGGCAGGATGCGCTCAGGGAGCGCGAATCCTGCCGAAAAAAATCGAAGAGGCGGTCTCCCGCGCTTTGATTGTATTTTGCCCCGGGTGGCCCAAGTCCCGGGGGCATGGTGGGGGGTTAAATTTATGTATGGGGGGCCTCAAGGGCCCCCAAGCCCCGGGGACCGCCACCCCCGGGGCTTTCTTTTTAAAATGGTGCGGGAGGGCTCTGAGCCCTCCGCAGCCCCGGGGACCACCACCTCCCGGGGCTTCTTTTTAAAAACTTTTCCTGTGTGGGGGGCTCGAGCCCCCCACACGCCCGGGACTGCCACCTCCCGGGGCACTAACAAATTAAAATGGGGGTCCGTTTTGGACCCCGAAGCCCCGGGACCACCACCTCCCCAGGGCTTTGCTGATGTGGGGAGGGGGCCGCGCGGCCCCCTCCTGGAGCCTGTGGTGGCCCTGGGGACCGCCACCCCCAGGGCCGGCTCCTGCAGTGTCCCGGGGTGCCTACCCCCGGGACACTGCTGTTTGCAATGACAGGACGGGAGCCTCGCGGCTCCCGTCCTGTCATTGCAAACTGCTTTGGATATTGGAAGAGAGAGCAGGAAACCTGCTCTCGCTCCAATATCCAAAGACAATAGCTTTCCACACGGGGAGCAGCATGTTAGCTGCTCCCCGTGTGGAAAGCAATGCCGGCTCCCTTAGGACACGGGGAGCCGGCGGGACTGTGGGGGGTTTGGGGACCCCCACAGTCCCCAACGAGAGGCCAGGCCCCGGGGATGGGGTCCCCGGGGCCATAAGTGGCCCGGGAGGGGCCACGCGGCCCCCTCCCCAGAAATAAGTAAAAAAAAAAGGCCTGCCCCGGGGGATGGGGTACCCGGGGCAAAGGAGGCCTGAGGACGGGGGCCACGCAGCCCCCTCCTTAAAAATTAAAGAAAAGTGTGGCCATGCCCCGGGGTAGGGGTCCCGGGGCAGGATTCGGCCAGGGAGGGGGCCACGCGGCCCCCTTCCCGTTTAATTGGAAAAAAAAAAGAGGGTAAGGCCCTGGGGGATGGGGTCCCCAGGGCCCAAAAATAGGAAAAGGAAGGGGGCCACACAGCCCCCTTCAAGGAAAAAAAAAAACGATCGGGCCACAGGCCCCGCCCTTCCTTCACCACTCTGCAAACGCGCCCCTGGCGCGTTTGCAGATGGGGAAGTAATTCCACTTCAATACTGGGGGTCCCTGGGGGCCAACTAGCCCACCAGGAACTTCCAGTGTGCACCAGGGGGCTGCGTTGCAGAGAGGTGAACAGAGGCCACGCCCCTTTATACACTTCTCTGTAACGCAGCTGTGTGGCACTTTTTGGATATACCTGTTGGGCTAGTTGGCCCCCAGGGACCCTCAGGATTCAAGGGGAGTTAATCCCCCGACTTAAAACGCGCCACGGGGCGCGTTTGCACAGTGGTGAAGGGAGGGGCGGGGCTTCAGGTGACATGTGTGCAAACAGGCCCCGTGGGCGCGTTTTAAGATGGGGAATTAAATCCCCTTCAATCCTGAGGGTCCTGGGGCCAACTAGCCCAACAGGTACATCCAGAAAGCGCCACAGAGCTGCGTTGCAGAGAGGTGTAAAAGGGGTGTGGCCTCTCTACACGTCTCTGCAACGCAGCCCCTGGCGCATACTGGAGGTTCCTGGTGGGCTAGTTGGCCCCTAGGGACCCTCATGATTCAAGGGGACTTAATCCTCCAACTTAAAACGCGCCACGGGGCGCGTTTGCACAGATGTCACCTCAGGCCCCGCCCCCTACCTTCACCATTGTGCAAATATTCCTCTAAAATCAGCCGAAATACGAATTCCGATTTACTCACCTGTTATCAGGAGAGACCTCAGTGCTGTATCTTTCAGCCCAGTACTGGTCCTGAAAAGTAATTTTAACCGTACTTACCAGTAACTTGAATTTCCTTCCATAGGCTAACATTGACTGGTTTCACTTGGAAATTCTTCTAAGTGTGGAGTTTTGGAACTTTAAAATATTCCTCTAAAATCAGCCGAAATACGAATTCCGATTTACTCACCTGTTATCAGGAGAGACCTCAGTGCTGCATCTTTCAGCCCAGTACTGATCCTCAAAAGTAATTTTAACCATACTTACCAGTAACTTGAATTTCCTTCCATAGGATATCATTGTCTGCTTTTTGCTGAAAAAGTTTCTAAGTGTTGATTTTTGAAACATACAAATATTCCTCTAAAATCAGCCGAAATACAAATTCCGATTTACTCACCTGTTATCAGGAGAGACCTCAGTGCTGTATCTTTCAGCCCAGTACTGGTCCTGAAAAGTAATTTTAACCGTACTTACCAGTAACTTGAATTTCCTTCCATAGGCTAACATTGACTGGTTTCACTTGGAAATTCTTCTAAGTGTGGAGTTTTGGAACTTTAAAATATTCCTCTAAAATCAGCCGAAATACGAATTCCGATTTACTCACCTGTTATCAGGAGAGACCTCAGTGCTGCATCTTTTAGCCCAGCACCTACCCTGAAAAGTAATTTTAACCGTACTTACCAGTAACTTATATTTTCTTCCATAGGAATCCATTGTCTGGTTTTCAGCTGAAAAGTTTCAAAGTGTCGATTTTCACAAACTACAAATATTCCTTAAAAATCGCCTGTATGACTTAAACGCATTCTTTCAACTGTTTACAGGAGATGCACCAGTGCTGGATCCAGGATCCAACACTGAGTAAGAAAAAGTAACGATAACAGTTTTTACCTGCTAAGTGAATTTCCTTCCATAGGATAACATTGGTGATTCTATGAGAAAAAGTTTCTAAGTGTCAACTTTTAAAATACAATAATATTCCTTAAAAATCACTACTGTAACCAAAACGCTTTACTCAACTGTTTACAGGAGATGTCCCAGGACTGAATCTAGGATCCAGTCCTGTGGTTAGAAAAGTAATCCATAAAGTAACTAATTGCATTTAACTAGAAATTCACATTGAGCTGAATGTTGCATTGTGTTTGAAAATGTGTTGCCCATTGCAACAACTGTAACTACTGTACTTAAAAGTCTATTGCCTATGTGCAAAGTATTTAAACTAAAGTAATTCATTCTGAGAAAGTATTTTTGTAATGTATAATGTAATTACAATGTAATTTAAAAAATAAAATATGTAAAAAAAAATGTTTCTAAAAATGTAGTAAATCAGTATGAAAAAAATAAATATAACAATTAATACATTTAAAAATTGTCATTTACAAAACCTTTGAAATTCACTGAAAAAACGGTAGGTTTCAGACATGTTATAGTTAGGAATTAGCATTTAAAAAACCTTTGAAATTCACTGAAAAAACCATAGGTTTCAGACACGTTATAGTTAGAAATTAGCATTTAAAAACCTTTGAAATTCACTGAAAAAACCATAGGTTTCAGGCACGTTATAGTTAGAAATTTGCATTTAAAAACCTTAGAAATTCACTGAAAAAACCATAAGGTTTTAGGGACAGTTATAGTTAGTTGGACATTGCACTCGTACAAAACACGTGAAATTCCCCGTTATAGTTAGTTCAGGTAACTATAACTCGCGCCCCCGCAATGCACTGCTGATGACGTCACATATTACATCACTCATGACATGGTCAGTGACATCACTGATGACATCACTGATGACATCTCAAATGACATCACTGATGACATCACTGATGACATCATCCATGTGAGAATTTAATGCATCTTCTCACACCCTAATATAAGTTTTGAAACACCCACTCTAAATTACAGACTGCCATTCTCAAAACCATACACACTCCAATACCAATAAGTACATACCCACTCACTGATTCTTAGGTCTACACACCCACATCTACTCACTCACCCGTACAGTCACTCATACTTACAGTCACTCAGTACAGGACTATCATATGCACTCATACACCTATATAAACACTCACACAACGCAACTCATCCATAGAGGTACTCACACACCTAGTCAGTCATGCAAATAATTAATCACACTCCAATTTACTCACCTATACAGTTATACACACCAGCTCACTTACTCATAAAAATACTAGCACATTATTACGCTCCTATGCAATCACTGATGCAAGCACACACTCATCCATATAGCCACTCTCACAATCACACACTCTCACTTATAGCCATTTATATACTCCAACACACATATATACTGCCTTTCACATATGTAGTTACTCACACATGTACCACTGAGATATACATTCAATCACTAACACACCCATACACACACTCACCCACCCATACAGTCCATCACAGACGCACTCTTGAAACCATGCACCCAGTGAATCACCCACTCACACATCTATGTACAGAGTCACACTCACCCCACCCACACAAACACTGAGGCACCCATACAGATACTCAGAGAACCAATCCATAACCCATATAGACACTCATTTAGCTTGTCAGAAACCCATGCAGCTGCTTACACAACAACAGACAGACGGATACAGACATTCACACAGTTTAGTTCCTCACCCATGCATCCAGTAAGATACTTTTAATCACTCACTTATAGACTCAGTCACGCACCTACTAAATCATCCATTCAGGCGCTTCTACACCCACTCATTCTTCAATACGCCTTTCCCTAAATATATTAAACATATTTAAACTTTACAGAAACACACAGTCACTGGATGATGTCATCAGTGATGTCATCAGTGATGTCATTTGAGATGTCATCAGTGATGTCATCAGTGATGTCACTGACCATGTCATGAGTGATGTAATATGTGACGTCATCAGCAGTGCATTGCGGGGCGCGAGTTATAGTTACCTGAACTAACTATAACGGGGAATTTCACGGAGTTTTGTACGAGTGCAATGTCCAACTAACTATAACTGTCCCTAAAACCTTATGGTTTTTCAGTGAATTTCTAAGGTTTTTTAAATGCAAATTTCTAACTATAACGTGCCTGAAACCTATGGTTTTTTCAGTGAATATATATATATATATATATATATTCACTGAAAAAACCATAGGTTTTAGGGACAGTTATAGTTAGTTGGACATTTCACTCGTACAAAACCATAGAAATTCCCCGTTATAGTTAGTTCAGCTAACTATAACTCGCGCCCCGCAATGCACTGCTGATGACGTCACATATTACATCACTCATGACATGGTCAGTGACATCACTGATGACATCACTGATGACATCTCAAATGACATCACTGATAACATCATCCAGTGACTGTGTGTTTCTTTAAAGTTTAAATATGTTTAATATATATAGGGAAAGGCGTATTGAAGAATGAGTGGGTGTATAAGTGTCTGTATGGATGATTTAGTAGGTGCGTGACTAACTCTATAAGTGAGTGATTAAACGTATCTTACTGAATGCATGGGTTAGTGACTAAACTGGGTGAATGTCTGTATCCGTCTGTCTATTGCTGTGTAAGTGGCTGCATGGGTTTGTGAATAGCTACATGAGTGTCTATATGAGTTATTGATTAGTTGTCTGAGTATCTGTATGGGTGCCTGAGTGTTTGTGTGGGTGGGGTGTGTGCGACTCTGTGCATAGATGTGTGAGTGGGTGATTCACTGGGTGGATGGTTTCAAGAGTGCATCTGTGATAGACTGTATGGGTGGGTAAGTGTGTGTAAGAGTGTGTTTGTGAGTGAATGTATGTCCCAGTGGTACATGTGTGAGTAACTACATATGTGAAAGGCAGTATATATGTGTTTTGGAGTATATAAATAGCTATAAGCAAGAGTGTGTGATTGTGAGAGTGACTGTATGGATGAGTGTGTGCTTGTATCAGTGATTGTATAAGAGCGTAAGAATGTGCTAGTATTTGTATGAGTAAGTGAGCTGGTGTGTGTATAACTGTATAGGTGAGTAAATGGCAGTGTGTTTAATTATTTGCATGACTGACTAGGTGTGTGAGTACCTCTATGGATGAGTGGCGGTGTTTGAGTGTCTATATAGGAGTATGAGTGCATATGATAGTCCTGTACTGAGTGACCGTAAGTATGAGTGACTGTACGGGTGAGTGAGTGGATGTGTGTGTAGACCTAAGAATCAGTGAGTGGGTACGTAGTTATTGGTGTTGGAGTGTCTATGGTTTTGCGAATGGCAGTCTGTAATTTAGAGTGGGTGTATCAAAGGTTATATCAGGGTGTGAGGAGGTGCATCAGATTATCACGTGGATAATGTCATCAGTGATGTCATCAGTGATGTCATTTGAGATGTCATCAGTGATGTCATCAGTGATGTCACTGACCATGTCATGAGTGATGTAATATGTGGCGTCATCAGCAGTGCATTGCGGGGCGCGAGTTATAGTTAGCTGAACTAACTATAACGGGGAATTTCTATGGTTTTGTACGAGTGAAATGTCCAACTAACTATAACTGTCCCTAAAACCTATGGTTTTTTCAGTGAATTTCAAAGGTTTTTTAAATGCTAATTCCTAACTATAACATGTCTGAAACTTATGGTTTTTTCCAGTGAATTTCAAAGGTTTTGTAAATGACAATTTTTAAATGTATTAATTGTTATATTTATTTTTTTGATACTGATTTACTACATTTTTTTAAACTATTTATTTTTACATATTTTATTTTTTAAATTACATTGTAATTACATTATACATTACATTACAAAATATACTTTCTCAGAATGAATTACTTTATTTTAAATACTTTGCAAATAGGCAATAGACTTTTAAGTATAGTAGTTACAGATGTTGCAATGGGCAACACAATTTCAAACACAATGCAACATTGAGCTCAATGTGAGTTTCTAGTTAAATGCAATTAGTTACTTTATGGATTACTTTTCTAACCACAGGACTGGATCCTAGATTCAGTCCTGGGACATCTCCTGTAAACAGTTGAGTAAAGCGTTTTGGTTACAGTAGTGATTTTTAAGGAATATTATTGTATTTTAAAAGTTGACACAGAAACTTTTTCACATAGAATCACCAATGTTATCATATGGGAGGAAATTCACTTAGCAGGTAAGTAGTGTTATCATTACTTTTTCTTACTCAGTGGTGGATCCTGTATCCAGCACTGGTGCATCTCCTGTAAACAGTTGAAAGAATGCGTTTAAGTCATACAGGCGATTTTTAAGGAATATTTGTAGTTTGTGAAAATCAACACTTTGAAACTTTTCTGCTGAAAACCAGACAATGGATTCCTATGGAAGGAAATATAAGTTACTGGTAAGTACGGTTAAAATTACCTTTCAGGATCAGTACTGGGCTGAAAGATGCAGCACTGAGGTCTCTCCTGATAACAGGTGAGTAAATCGGAATCGTATTTTGGCTGATTTTAGAGGAATATTATAAAGTTCCAAAACTCCACACTTAGAAGAATTTCCAAGTGAAACCAGTCAATGATATCCTATGGAAGGAAATTCAAGTTACTGGTAAGTACGGTTAAAATTACTTTTCAGGATCAGTACTGGGCTGAAAGATGCAGCACTGAGGTCTCTCCTGATAACAGGTGAGTAAATCGGAATTCGTATTTCGGCTGATTTTAGAGGAATATTATAAAGTTCCAAAACTCCACACTTAGAAAAATTTCCAAGTGAAACCAGTCAATGATATCCTATGGAAGGAAATTCAAGTTACTGGTAAGTACGGTTAAAATTACTTTTCAGGATCAGTACTGGGCTGAAAGATGCAGCACTGAGGTCTCTCCTGATAACAGGTGAGTGTGACATTGCACTTCACTCTGTGTTCCAAATGGAACTTCTCTAGCCATGACATCATTGTTAGTTGTAGAATTCCAATGACAATAAGATTCTGTCGCTGGCAGTTAGATGCGAGCAGTTGATGGCTGGGGTGAATAAATTGGACCTGTGTCTTACCTGAAGTGTTCCTGAGTCTTCTTTATGTGGAGAACACCACATTTACTTGGCGACGAGCGTGGTCTCACCCCAACATCAGAAGAAGCCTCTCTCCGTCTCATCACTTTCGTAAGTAGAGAAGTCGTGCCCTACACTTCTCCAGCGGCAGTACGACTGCGGATTAGATAGGTGTTGAGAAGCTTCCCCGTGCTTCTCCAGCGGCTGAAAAGTAAAGTGGTGAGGTGTCGCGAATTCCCTCACTCTTGTGCCGGTGAGGAGTTTGGAGGGAGGGGCGAAGAGTGAAACGCGCTCGCGTTTCAGTTACGTGACCAGGCCTCTACCCAGCGTGAGTGAGGCTTGGAACGCATTTGCGTGTCAGTTGACGAGACTGTTTACGTCGTTACGGCGAGATGGCCATCTTAAAATGGGAAGTTACCCAGAGGATTTACCAGGAGTAACGGTCTCGTGCAATAGCCAGCACGAACAATAAAGAAAAAAAAAAAACTTTCACGTTCTTCGTTGCTGCCGCTCCGCAGGGTCTGGGTGTCTATAAATTCAGCAAGGAAGGCAGGGAGTTTCGCATTTGGTGTTGCCTAGCAACAATGAGAGGAGCGTTTTAAGACACGCGACGAAAAGCGAAAAGCTGTGCCAGTCCGGGAAAAGAAAATTGGTTGCAATTTAAAGATCTTCGGTGATTGGCACACCTCTGTTTTTGTGTGGCAGTCACAGTTCATGTGTTGATTCGACGGTGATTAACACACCTTAAGATAGTGGCTCTAAAAGAAAGGTCTTCGGTGGTTGGCACACCCCTGGTATTCGATATTGGCAGTCACAGTTAAGGTGTTGATTCAACGGTGATTAACACACCGTTAATGTGTTGATTCAACGGTGATTAACACACCTTAAGTTCGTTTTTCGACTTCAAAAGTCATTGATGGTTGGCATACCTCTGGTAATGTGTTGATTCAACGGTGATTAACACACCTCAAGTTCGTGTTTCGACTTCAAAAGTCTTTGATGGTTGGCACACCTCTAGAAATCAGTATTGACAGACACAGTCAATGTTTTGATTTGACGGTAATTAACACACCTCATTAACGTGTTTAGGAAGTTAATCGAAAATAGTGAAGGCATGTTTAGTACATTTGGGACTCTGATTGGCTATTGGTAGTCTGTTTTTTTTTTTTTTTTTTTATTATTTATTTTTTGTTCTTTGAGGAAGAGAGTTACTAGCATAATTACTATGCAGAACGTCACACAACCACCATTTTTTTTAACAAGTCCAGGTGAACCCACGGTAAAGTGGATGAAGTGGAAGAACATTTTCACTAACTACGCAAGAGTTTGTGGCACTAATTTGAGTGCGGAACGCAAGCTTTCTTTATTGCTTCATTGTCTTGGAGGAGAAGGGCAAGAGGTTCTTGAGCATTTGCCCGAACTCAGTACCGCTGATCAGAGAACGTTAAATGAATGCGAAATTTGCATACTACAGTTGGACAGACACTATCTGCCCAGGTTAAGCACCATTATGGAGAGGTATCATTTAGGTTTACGAGAACAAAAAACAGATGAGTCAGTGGAGGAGTTTGTTACTGCTTTAAGAAAACTTACGGCATCATGGAAGTTTGGTGGTGCTCTGGAAGAAAGAATAAGAGACCAATTTGTTTTAAAATGTGCCCATGACAAAATTAGGGAGGAGTTATGGTTAAAGGATGAACCTCCTTTGGATGAGGTTTTGGGTATAGCTAAACGTGTTGAACACATGATGAAATGTGTAAATGAGTTAAGTAGTGCTAAAAACAAAGCAAATTCTACGAATACGAATGTAGATGAGGTTGTTTGTTTGGTAAAGAGTAAGTCATCCAATGACACAGATAATGGGAAGTTTACACGACCTGTAGAAAGCAATTTCGCTCAAGATGGAAGGTCTACATGTTTTAGGTGTGGCAGATCGGGTCACAGAGCAAACGCTTCCTTCTGTCCAGCTCTTCAATTTTCATGTAATGCATGTGGGAGGAAGGGTCATTTCGCTAAGTTTTTCAAAAATAGGGTTAAAAGGAGAGACAATCCTATGGTCAAAGAACAACCACAAGTAAGGGAGATTATCTATCAAATTGATGACACTAAAGGAAAACATCCCTCACATGTGGTTGTGATTGAAGGGGTTGAGCTTGAGATGAAGTTTGACTCTTGCTCACATCTCACTATGCTCAGCAAAGACGTCTTTGAAAAACACTTTAATGCCAAGGTTACCCTTTTGAAAAGTGATGTCTCTCCTATGGGTTATGGTGGTAGGCCCATAAACATTTTAGGATATTTTGTAGCCTCTATTGAGTTGAGTGGACGAATAACAGCAGGGAAGATATATGTTGCAAAAAAAGGGATGCACTTTTGGGGTGGCCTCATCAACGTTTGTTGGGTGTCTCTCTTAATCCAAATGCTGTACCTCAAGTACAGGTACAGGTTGTTGATAATCCTGCAGAAGTTCTAGCTGAACGTTTCTCTGATGTGTTTGATGACAAGTTGGGATGTCTGAGAGGTTATAAACACCGCATAAAATTAAAGGAGGGTGCAGTACCAGTTGTTGCCAAAGTCAGGAGGGTGCCTTTGAGCGAGCAGCCCAGTGTAGAGAAAGAGATCCAACGTTTGATTGATGTAGGAGTTATTGAAGCGGTAGAGGCAACTGAGTGGTTGTCCCCCATTGTCGTTGCTAAGAAGGCTAGTGGAGAGATT
Source organism: Calotriton arnoldi (assembly GCA_963921515.1). Taxonomy (NCBI): domain Eukaryota; kingdom Metazoa; phylum Chordata; class Amphibia; order Caudata; family Salamandridae; genus Calotriton; species Calotriton arnoldi. The sequence goes on along the minus strand of CAWUFW010005307.1, from coordinate 758,302 downwards.
AGGCTTTGCATTGATTTGCGTGCTCTCAATAAGGAGGTAATTGTTGACAGGTTTCCCTTGCCCAATATTGATGAAATTGTCAGCACTTTGGCGGGTGCCAAATACTTCACCACTCTTGATCTAGCGTCCGCCTATCATCAGGTGGAGCTAGACAAGACCTCTCAGGACTTAACGGCCTTTGTAACCCCCATAGGTACGTTTAAATTTCTTAGAATGCCTTTTGGTCTAGTTTCAGCGGCCTCTGTTTTCCAACGGATCATGTTTAATGTACTCAAGGGGCTTCCAGGTGTTAGGTGTTATCAGGATAATCTTTTGATTTACGGTAGTAACAAGGCTAAACATTTCTCGAGAGTGTGTTCAGTCTTAGAAAGTTTAAGGAAAGCTGGTCTGACACTTAAAAAAGACAAGTGTAAGTTTGCGGTAGAGGAGGTCAATTATCTAGGTCATAGTATCACTGGGCAGGGTGTATTTCCCAAAAAAGAACTGGTCAATACCATTGTGAATATAAGTGAACCTTGCAACAAGGAGGAGTTGTTGTCTTTTTAGGCATGGTTGAGTTTTACTGCAAGTTTATTTCTGGTTATTCAGACAAGACCCAAAATTTAAGAAGGTTAACAGGCAAAAATGTGGTTTTGAGTGGAGTGATGAGTGTGCTAGAGAGTTTGTCTCCATTAAGGAGGATTTGAGGAAAGCTCCGTCTTTACAGGCATTTGTGCCTGGTCATCAGACATACATTTTGACGGATGCCAGCGCAAAAGGATTGGGAGCGGTTCTTCTTCAAAAAGATTGTGCAGTTGAACGATTGATTGCCTGTGCTTCAAGGTGTTTGAGGGGCTCTGAACTGAACTACTCGGTTATCAAGAAGGAGTCATTGGCCATCTTTTGGGCTTTGAGGAAATTTAAGAATTTGATATGGGGTACAAAGGTAAAGGTTCTCTCTGACCATAAACCTTTAAAGGAAGTTTTTTCAAAAAAAGGACTTGATGCCATCTCATCTAGAATAAGGAAGTGGATAATTTCTTTGCAAGAGTTTGATTTTGATGTAGATTATATCCCAGGTGCCATCAATCACTCTGCGGATTGTCTATCACGGTTAGTAGACTGCAAAGGAATTGACATGGAGGAGGGTTGTCTGTTGGATGATGATGTGAATGTCTGTGAGGTTACGCTAGGTACGATTGATGAGACTGAATGGAAAGCGGAACTTGCCAAAGATCAAGAAATTAAAACTGTTATTGATTTACTGGAGTCAGGCAGGAATAAACTTCTTGGTAAATCTTGGCTATCAGTCAGTGACGAGTTATCTGTGATGGATGGCCTGCTTGTCCGTGGGACTAGACTTATTCCACCAAGTGGTGTTCGTACGAAACTTCTCAACCTTGCGCACGTTGGTCACTTAGGTATTGTAAAAACAAAGGAATAATTAAGAATGCAATTCTGGTGGCCAGGGATGGACAAGGAAGTTGAAAGGATGGTTCGTGATTGCATGGAGTGTTGTGCCAGTGACAAGATTCTAAAAACTAGGCAGTTACCCATGGTGTGTAGAGAATTACCTAAACATCCCTGGGATGAGATTGCTATCGATATTGTGGGTCCACTGCATGGAGTGAGTGATACTCCCTATTTAATTGTTGTCCTGGATCTGTACTCAAGATGGGTTGAAGTGAATTCCGTAAGAGATATCTCTTCGGCCAGTGTGATTAAGTTCTTGGAAGAAATATTCAAGAGAGAAAGTTATCCCAATTGTATTCTTTCAGACAATGGGCCACAGTTTTGTTCCACTGAAATGCAGTTATATTTGAGAGAATGTGGCATAGCCCACAAAAGGAGCTCTGTTTATCATCCCGAAACCAATGGGGCTGTGGAGAGAGTTAATAAAACTCTCAAGGAAAGTATTCAGTTGGCCAGGGCAAGTAATTTAAGTTGGAAAATTGTCCTGCAAGATAGGATCACGGCTTATCGTATGTCTCCTCACACTTCCACCGGGAGATCTCCCTTTGAATTATTCAAGAGTAGGGCTTCTAATACTAAGTTGTGTCCAGGATGGATGAGGCTTAACAAAGGTTTGAGAGACAACCAGGCAGGTGATTGGAGGCTCAGGGAGATTGATAAACAATGAGCAAGAAAAGCCTATTTTGACAAGAAAAAATGTGTTCAGTTAAATGATGTAAAAGAGGGCGACTTTGTAAAAATTAAAGCACCTGTTGGTTGTCAGCCTTGGTCAAAGTATACGGGTGTTAGGCAAGTTGTTAAGATGTTTAAGAATGCTGTGAAAACCGAAGATGGTAGAATATGGAATAAGAGTAGAGTTGTTGTGGTCAGTTCCACTGATGAGCCGGTTTTGGATTTTCAAACAAAATCGGAGTGGGACAGAAAGGATCACACCCGCTCTCATCAATCGAGTCAGAGAATACGAAGACAACCTCTGTATATGAAAGACTATGTTTGTTAAGTTTACTAGTTTCTCATTTTGGTTGTTTTTCTGTTTCTACACCTTTTTACCTCTTTGCTTGTTCTCTTGTTTTCTTCCTTATCATCTTCCTTTGTTGTAAAGTGGGAAGGTGTGTGACATTGCACTTCACTCTGTGTTCCAAATGGAACTTCTCTAGCCATGACATCATTGTTAGTTGTAGAATTCCAATGACAATAAGATTCTGTCGCTGGCAGTTAGATGCGAGCAGTTGATGGCTGGGGTGAATAAATTGGACCTGTGTCTTACCTGAAGTGTTCCTGAGTCTTCTTTATGTGGAGAACACCACAGTGAGTAAATCGGAATTCGTAGTTCGGCTGATTTTAGAGGAATATTTGTATGTTTCAAAAATCGACACAGAAACTTTTTCAGCAAAAAGCAGAGAATGATATCCTATGGAAGGAAATTCAAGTTACTGGTAAGTACGGTTAAAATTACTTTTCAGGATCAGTACTGGGCTGAAAGATGCAGCACTGAGGTCTCGCCTGATAACAGGTGAGTAAATCGGAATTCGTATTTCGGCTGATTTTAGAGGAATATTATAAAGTTCCAAAACTCCACACTTAGAAGAATTTCCAAGTGAAACCAGTCAATGATATCCTATGGAAGGAAATTCAAGTTACTGGTAAGTACGGTTAAAATTACTTTTCAGGATCAGTACTGGGCTGAAAGATGCAGCACTGAGGTCTCTCCTGATAACAGGTGAGTAAATCGGAATTCGTAGTTCGGCTGATTTTAGAGGAATATTTGTATGTTTCAAAAATCGACACTTGGAAACTTTTTCAGCAAAAGCAGACAATGATATCCTATGGAAGGAAATTCAAGTTACTGGTAAGTACGGTTAAAATTACTTTTCAGGATCAGTACTGGGCTGAAAGATGCAGCACTGAGGTCTCTCCTGATAACAGGTGAGTAAATCGGAATTCGTATTTCGGCTGATTTTAGAGGAATATTATAAAGTTCCAAAACTCCACACTTAGAAGAATTTCCAAGTGAAACCAGTCAATGTTAGCCTATGGAAGGAAATTCAAGTTACTGGTAAGTACGGTTAAAATTACTTTTCAGGATCAGTACTGGGCTGAAAGATGCAGCACTGAGGTCTCTCCTGATAACAGGTGAGTAAATAGGAATTCGTAGTTCGGCTGATTTTAGAGGAATATTTGCACAATGGTGAAGGGAGGGGGCGGGGCCTGAGGTGACATCTGTGCAAACGCGCCCCGTGGCACGCTTTAAGTTGGGGGATTAAGTCCCCTTGAATCATGAGGGTCCCTGGGGTACAACTAGCCCACCCTGTACCTCCAGTATGCGCCAGGGAGCTGCGTTGCAGAGAGGTGTTCATAGGCCACGCCCTTTTGCACCTCTCTGCAATGCAGCTCTGTGGCGCTTTCTGGGCGTACCTGTTGGGCTAGTTGGCCCCCAGGGACCCTCAGGATTGAAGGGGATTTAATTCCCCATCTTAAAACGCGCCACGGGGCCTGTTTGCACACATGTCACCTGAAGCCCCGCCCCTCCCTTCACCACTGTGCAAACGCGCCCGTGGCGCGTTTTAAGTTGGGGGATTAAGTCCCCTTGAGTCCTGAGGGTCCCTGGAGTCCAACTAGCCCACCATGTACTTCTAAAGCGCCACAGAGCTGCGTTGCAGAGAGGTGTAAAGGGGCGTGGCCTCTGTACACCTCTCTGCAACGCAGCCCTGCGCATACTGGAGGTTCCTGGTGGGCTGGTTGGCCCCAAGGACCCCAGTATTCAAGGGAATTACTTCCCCTTCTTAAAACGCGCCAGGAGGCGCGTTTGCAAAGTACTGCAGGGAGGGGCGGGGCCTCCGGCACGATGCCGGTCGTTTTTTTTTTTAATGGGAGGGGGCTGCGTGGCCCCCTTCCCTTGGCCACTTTTGGCCCCGGGGACCCCATCCCCGGGGCCTGTGCATTCTTTTTTTAAATTCCCCAAAGAAACGGGAAGGGGCCGCGTGGCCCCCTTCCCTGGGCCTGTATTGGCCCCGGGGACCCCATCCCCCGGGGCATGCCCTCGATGTTTTTTTATTATTTTGGAGGGGCTGCGTGGCCCCCTCCTCAGGCCATTAAGGCCCCGGGGACCCCATCCCCGGGGCCGGCCTTGCCCTTTTTAAAAAAAAAAAAATTCTTTGGGGAGGGGGCTGCGTGGCCCCCCTCCCGGGCCACTTATGGCCCCGGGACCCTATCCCCGGGGCCTGGCCTCTCGTTGGAGACTGTGGGGGTCCCCAATTCCCCCACAGTCCCAGCCGGCTCCCCGCCTCCTGCGCGAGCCGGCATTGCTTTCCACATGGGGAGCAGATAACATGCTGCTCCCCATGTGGAAAGCAATTGGGTTGCATTTTGAAAGAGAGAGCAGGTTTCCTGCTCTCTCTTCAAAATGCAAACCAGATTGCTATGACAGGACGGGGCCGCGAGGCTCCGGTCCTGTCATAGCAAACTACAGTGTCCCGGGGTAGGCACCCGGGACACTGCAGGAGCCGGCCCTGGGGGTGGTGGTCCCCAGGGCCATCACTGGCTCCAGGAGGGGGCCGCGCGGCCCCCTCCCAGACCATTTCACAGCCCCGGGGAGGTGGTGGTCCCCGGGGCTTTGAGAGTCCGTAACGGACCCCCATATTCAAATCTTTAGTGCCCCGGGAGGTGGCGGTCCCGGGCGTGTGGGGGCTGGAGCCCCCACACAGGTTAAATTTTTTAAAAAGAAGCCCCGGGGGGTGGCGGTCCCGGGGCTGCGGGAGGGCAAAGAGCCCTCCCGCACCATTATTTTCTAAAGCCCCGGGGGGTGGCGGTCCCTGGGGCTTGGGGGGCCTTAGAGGCCCCCACATTAAATCTAAACCCCCCACCATGCCCCCGGGACTTGGCCCACCCGAGGCAAATAAATATCGAGCGCGGAGACCGGGCTTCGGTTTTTTTTCGGCAGGATCCGCGCACCCTGAGCGCATCCTGCCGATTTAAAAAAAAAAAATGCTTTTTCTGCCCAGGGGGTCCTTGTGGGACCCCTGAGCAGACCTAGGGGTCAGGGTGTTTCTACCCTGCCCCCTTTTGCAGCTTTGCGCACTTGTTTCTGTCCCTCGGTTCTACCGAGGACAAAATGGCTGCCAACACTTCCTGATTTGCAGTGTTGACAGCCAGTTAGCATGCAGCTCGTGATCGGGAGGGTGCGCAAATCCAACGTGGCCATAGATATATATGTGATTTTCATTTTGATTTTCACAGGAACTACTGAACGGTTTACACCATTTAACAAAAGGGTTCTTTCTGAACCAAGAACTACCTCTTTGCCAAATTTGGTGTAATTCCGTTCAGCAGTTCAGGCTGTAGCCGTGTCTAAAGTTTCCTATGGGAAAATGAATGGGGAAAACACGTTTTGGGACCCCCTTTTTCTCGGCCCCCGTTTGACGAATCACCCTGAGACTTTCAGGGTAGGAGTGGACCGGAGCGGGCCATAAAGTTTGAAAATTTCGCGAAGATTCGTCAACCGACACAAGAGTTATTTCAAATAGAATGTCGCGGATTTCCTATGGAAAATAGGTCCTAACTATAACTATCTACTGGCGACCGCCAGTAGATAATATATATATATATATATATATATATTATTATCTACTGGCGGTCGCCAGTAGATAGTTATAGTTAGGACCTAGTTTCCATAGGAAAAGCATTTTTTCTTTTCCCAATAACTTTGGCGCCGGTTGACGAATCTTCGCAAAATTTTCAAAACTTGTAGCCTGCTCCGGTCAGCTCCTATCCTGAAAAGTTTCGGGGTGATTCGCAAAGCGGGGGCCGAGAAAAAAGGGGGGTCCCAAAACGTGTTTTCTCCATGTTATTTTCCATAGGAAACTTTAGACACGGCTACAGCCCGAACTGCTGATTCGAATTACACCAAATTTGGCAAAAAGGTAGCCCTTGGTTCAGAAAGAGCCCTTTTTGTTAAATGGTGTAAATCCGTTCAGTAGTTCCTGAGAAATTTTAAAAAAAGAGGTCGGAAAATGAATTTCCCATAGGAAACTTTAGACACGGCTACAGCTCGAACTGCTGAACGGAATTACACCAAATTTGTTAAAAAGGTAGTGCTTGGTTCAGAAAGCGCCCTTTTTTTAAATGGTGTAAATCCGTTCAGTAGTTGCTGAGAAAATCAAAAAATAAAAGTTTCGATATTTAGAGGCGCGGTGGATCCACGGACCGACCACAAGCTTTATTCTAATTGGCTGTCAACACTCCAAACCAGGAAGTGTTGGCAGCCATCTTGTGACTCGGTAGAACCGAGTCACAAGAAAACAGGGAAACAAACGCGAAAAACAAGAAAAGGGGGCAGGGTAGAAATACCCTGACCCCCTAGGCCTGCTCAGGGGGTCCCACAAGGACCCCCAGGGCTAAAAAAAAGCATTTAAAAAAAAAAAAATTCATGCTGGGTCCGCGAATCCCACAGAAATTTAAAACAAAAATTAAGCACGGGCTCCCGCGCTTCATTTAATTGAGGCCCCCGGGTGGGCTAGGTCCCGGGGGCATTTGCAAACATATATGCGGGGGCCTGCGGGGGCCCCGCAGCCCCGGGGACTTCCACCCCCCGGGGCTTGGTTAAAATGATGTGCAGGAGGGCACTCGGCCCTCCCGCAGCCCCGGGGACCGGCACCCCCCGGGGCTTCTTTTTAAATGTGTGGGGGGCCTCCAAGGCCCCCCAAGCCCCGGGGACCGCCACCCCCGGGGCTTTTCTTGAATATTTGCGGGGGGCACATGGCCCCCCCACAGCCCCGGGGACCTCCACCCTCCGGGGCTTGTTTAAAAAAAAAAAAAAGAACCTGTGTGGGGGGGCTCGAGCCCCCCACACGCCCCGGGGACCGCCACCTTCTTGGGGCACTAAGTATGTAAATTTGGGGGTCCGCTACGGACCCCCGAGCCCCGGGGACCACCACCTCCCCGGGGCTTTGAAACTGAAGGGAGGGGGGCCGTGCGGCCCCGCTCCTGGAGCCCGTGATGGCCCTGGGGACTGCCACCCCCCAGGGCCGGCTCCTGCAGTGTCCCGGGGTGCCCACCCCCGGGACACTGCTGTTTGCTATGGCAGGGCGCCCTGCCATACCAAACTTGCTTTGGATTTTGGAAGCGAGAGCAGGGAAACCTGCTCTCGCTTCCAAAATGCAAAGCAGATTGCTTTTCCACACGGGGAGCTGCATGTCAGCAGCTCCCCATGTGGAAAAGCAATGCCGGCTCCTGCAGGACGCGGGGAGCTGGCGGGAACGTGGGGGCATTGGGGCTCCCCCCACGGTCCCCAATGGATAGGGTCTGCCCTGGGGGATGGGGTCCCCGGGGCTAGAAGTGGCCCGGGAAGGGGGCCACACAACCCCCCTCCCCCCTCCTAAAAAAATAGCCGGCCCCGGGGGATGGGGGCCCCGGGGCCAATAGAGGCCTCAAGAGGGGGGCCACGCAGCCCCTCTCCTCAAATAAAATACATATATGTGGCCATGCCCCAGGGGATGGGGTCCCCGGGGCCGGAATTGGCCACGGGAGGGGGGCCCACGCGGCCCCCTTCCCGTTCAGACTTTTTTGTTTTTTTAAAAAAGGGGTCAGGCCCTGGGGGATGGGGTCCCCAGGGCCCAAAAAAAGGAAAAAGATGGGGGGCCACACAGCCCCCCTTCTAAAAAAAAAAAAACTAAAAAAAAGATGTAATCGTGCCGGAGGCCCCGCCCCCTCCCAGCAACACTCTGCAAACGCGCCCTGTGGCACGTTTTAAATTGGGGAATTAATTTCCCTTCAATACTGGGGGTCCCTGGGGGCCAACTAGCCCACCAGGTACCTCCAGTAAGCGCCACAGGGCTGCGTTGCAGAGAGGTGGTCCAGGCCACGCCCCTTTTTACACCTCTCTGCAACGCAGCTCTGTGGCGCTTACTGGAGGTACCTGGTGGGCTAGTTGGACCCCAGGGACCCTCAGGATTTAATGGGAATTTATCCCCCAACTTAAAACGCGCCACGGAGCGCGTTTGCACACTGGTGAAGGGAGGGGCCTGAGGTGACATTTGTGCAAACACGCCCTGTGGCGCGTTTTAAGTTGGGGAATTAATTCCCCTTCAATCCTGAGGGCCCCTGGGTGCCAACTAGCCCACCAGGTACCTCCAGTAAGCACCACAGGCCTGCGTTGCAGAGAGGTGGTCCAGGCCATGCCCCTTTTTACACATCTCTGCAACGCAGCTCTGTGGCGCTTACTGGAGGTACCTAGTGGGCTAGTTCGCCCAGGGACCCTCAGGATTCAAGGGACTTAATCCCCCAACTTAAACGCGCCACGGCACGCTTGCACAGTGGTGAAGGGAGGGGCAGGGCCTGAGGTGACATGTGTGCAAACACACCCTGTGGCACGTTTAAAGTTGGGGAATTAATTCCTCTTCAATCCTGAGGGTCCCTGGGGGCAAACTAGCCCACCAGGTACCTCCAGTAAGCGCCACAGGCCGGCGTTGCAGAGAGGTGGTCCAGGCCACGCCCCTTTTTACACCTCTCTGCAACGCAGCTCTGTGGTGCTTACTGGATGTACCTGGTGGTCTAGTTGGACCCCAGGGACCCTCAGGATTCAAGGGGACTTAATCCCCCAACTTACAACGTGCCAGGGGGCGTGTTTGCAGAGTGGTGGAGAAAGGGGGCATGGCCTTTGTCTACCTCTCACCAATCCACTGCGTGGGGCTTACTGGAGGTAAAGGTAGGCTAGTTGGCCCCTAAAGGACCCCCAGCAGTGAAGGGGACTTCAATCCCCATCCAAGAGCGTGCCAGGGAGCTCGTTTGTAGAGTGGTGGGCAAAGTGGGTGTGGCCTGGTACGCAGTACTTACCAGTGCTGCTGTGTGGGACTGACTGGAGGTAATAGTTTGGGAAGTTGGCCCTCAAGGATGTCCTTGGGGCCAACTACCCCTTTGTTACCTCCAGTAAGCCCCACACAGTGGGATTGCTAAGACGTCTTCGGAGGCCATGGCCCCCTTTCTCTACCACTCTGCAAACGTGCCTCGTGGCAAACTACGGGATGGGGGATGAAGTCCAATTTAGTTCTGAGGGGAGTTTGGGGGCCAAGAATCCCTCCTGGTACCTCCTGTAAGTCCTACGCAGCGGAATTCCTGAGCGTTGGTTGGACGCCCAGCACCCTTTCTCCACCACTCTGCAAACGTGACTACTAGTTAAAATAGCATATTTCTGCACCTCTGACTTAGAGGTAGTTTTAATCCCCCTGCCCTATTATGTACTAGGGCCTTACAGAGGAGGTCATGCTAATCACAGGGGTACCCCAACGCATAGTGTTCCCTAGTGTATGTAGATGTTTTCACTGTATTCTAAGTGTCTTTTAGCATAGCACTGGCTCTAGGCCTGGTTAGTCAGTCAGTTACCACCAGTACCCGTCTGAAAAAGTTGTGGGCACAGGATGATTTTGCAACAAGGCCTCTTTCTGCTCCTCTGTTGGTTCTTTCTGCACCTGTCTTGCTTCTTCCTGCTCTTTTGTTCGTCTTTGTGGACTTCTGTTGCTTCTTTTTGCATTTCTTTTGCTTCTTTCTGTGCGTTCTTTCTTCACATGTACTACCTCTGTAGGCATAGTTAGAAACTAGCATTTAAAAAACCTTTGAAATTCACTTAAAAAACCATAGGTTTCAGGCACGTTATAGTTAGAAATTAGCATTTAAAAACCTTTGAAATTCACAGAAAAAACCATAGGTTTCAGGCACTTTATAGTTAGAAATTAGCATTTAAAAAACCTTAGAAATTGACTGAAAAAACCATAGGTTTTAGGGAAAGTTATAGTTAGTTGGACATTTCACTCGTGCAAAACCAGAGAAATCCCTCGTTATAGTTAGTTCAGCTAACTATAACTCGCGCCCCCGCAATGCACTGCTGATGACGTCACATATTACATCACTCATGACATGGTCAGTGACATCACTGATGACATCACTGATGGCATCTCAAATGACATCACTGATGACATCACTGATGACATCATCCAGTGACTAAGTGCAAACAAGCAGCTCCCTTTACACAAATGCAAATCTGCTTCGCTACATGGAAGCCAGAGCAGTTTTCCTGCTCTCGCTGCCATGAAGCGAAGCAGAAGTTTGCTCCCGCCCTGCCATAGCAAACTGCAATGTCCCGGGGGTGGGCAGCCCGGAACATTGCTGGAGCCGGCCCTGGGTGGTGGTGGTCCCCAGGGCCATGGAGGGCTCCAGGAGGGGGGCCGCACGTGTTAAAGATTGAAGGAATCGCTGTTAGCATGAGCTGAAAGCCATTTTGTACTTGGCAGCCATTTTAGTTAGCCATGTGCTCGCCATGTGCTTTCTCCCTCTTCCAGAGTCTTGCACATGCTCAGAGAGGCCTAGCTGGTAGAATGCACCTGCTCCTAGTATAGAACTGTCAGGCTATTCTTACTCATGTAAGCAGTTTAGTCTCCCCTCCCACTTTGTGGAGCAAGCAAATTTTGTATACCCATATTAGTCAATAAGCATGCTTGTATGTGCTAGGACCTCCCCTTGATTTTATGCTGACTAAATAACAAATGCATATATAGGACCCTGTTCTCTGCACTCATTAGAATGCCTCCTACAGTGGCCTGCGGGTACCGTAAGATGCAATCTCCCTCATCTAAGGTTAATAAAACATGTTTTTTGATATTACAGCTTCTGTGCCAATCTCTTCTTTGTTGGTCTTAAGGACCAGATGTATCAGTGAACCCCTAAGAAGGTTTTTATTTCTACAAATGGCGCCCGAAAGTGGACCTCATCGGTGAAGCGGCTATCCAAGGGAGTGGTCTTGAAGGGAGACAGGAATCTATTGAGGAGTACAGGACAGGAATCTACTGAGGAGGTACCGTTGCACGGAGATTGTTTGTCTTCCAGCCCAGTATATTTCTGGTCTTCCTGATCTGATCCTCCAAGTGTTTGCCGCTCCCGACTGAGAACTTCTTTGGCGTGAGTATTTTAAAACGACCGTTAGGTCACTCAGAACTTGGCAGTTGGAACCTGGACACCATTTGATTTGTAAGAGCCGTTTTGCGGCACTTGCTGTTGGTTTGATGCCTTTGATTGGTAAGGTAGTTTTAGTAACACTTACTGTGGCTTTGTTTGTATGATTGGCCAATTTTGGAATTTGTTTTGTAATTATATATGCATTGCAATACATATAGGCGGGTAATGAGGAGATTTTTCTCTATTTGAAATTGTTTGAACAGCGCAACGTACAAAGAGTACCTTAAGCGCTACTTTGATTATAATACTGCATATTCTGCACTATTTTTGGCATGCCTGTTTCCAGTACACTTCGCAGAAAGTGTTGCTGTTTTGGAGGTACTGATATGGATTTAGTAAGTACTTAGTTGACTCCCCTCAGAGGGGATACCTAAATAGGTTTACGTATAGTAAAAAGATATTTCTTCCTTGGTGACTAAGTACCCCATGGAACTAAATATGTACATAAAACGGATCCGGATCTGCGCACTTAGTAACATTCATAAGTGGTGATATGCAGAGCGCTTTTTGAGTGTTCTACCAGCCAAAACTGGCGAATTTGGTGTATTTTGGCTTCTTGACCATGGAACAGTTTTTGGGCTACTTTTGAGAGCTCTTCTTGTAAATATGACTTACAATTAGTATTTACAAATAGGTTGGTCTTGCGTACAGTTTGTAAGCTGTCTTAAAGTCCTAAGTATTGATTTGTGGGTTAAATGTGTGTTTAAATGTCTATGTGGGGTTTGTGGTTTGACATTGGTAATACTTGTGTGAGTACTCTTTGTGTAAGAATGGCTAGCTTTAAACGCGCTGTGTTGTGTGCTCTGCGTATATGACCCCCTTCTGTAAATGTCTGAATGAGCTCAATGAGTTTGTTTATGTTTTTTGCTGTCATCATTCTGTTATGCAAAATGTCATTTAGTTACTTACATATTAAATAAAAATCCAGAAATGAATTATATAACATACGCTAAACAGCTGCATGTTACTATTAAATTGACAGAGTAAGACACTGTACATGTGTGCAAATTGCCACAATGCTAAAGATAAAATTAGAATTCATATTCAATACGATTAAAATAGGCCTCATACAGAGGAAGAAAAACGAAATTGTGTGTTTTGTAATCAATAGACTAAAATACACGTTACAGCATTTTCCTTAAATACATTGTATTAGACATTAAAAGGCATGCACATCATATGAGTGAATTTGGTCGTTGCTGAACTAAATACACATTATAGAAAGATAGATTTGACTGCATTGAAATGCCTCAGTTTTTAAATAGACTGTGACATGCTTTTCTTTCAGCACCCGAGAAAAAGCTTTCCAACAGCTGTGTTTAAACTGACTAACTGAAAAGAAACTGTTTGACACAGCAAATGGGGATTTAACTCTGTCAGGGTATTTCAAATAATAAAGGGTTTTTTTCCTGAGAAAGGCGTGAAAATTCGACGCCTGCTGGCAAACAACAGCTGCATAAATAGCATATGGCTATTCCTGATCGCGACCACAGACAGGAATGCTGAGTCAGCGAAATTTTAAGTCAGTGTACAACTGGTATACAGGCCTGCATTATTTTAAAAGTTTCAAAACACCAGTTTCATTATTTTGGATAACAGAGAACAAAATTGAAAGTAGGGATTTCCTTTCTTAATGCCTTCTTTACATAAGTACATCTGTGGTTCTGATGTTAAATGATAACTGTCCTTTTAAAAGTGGCGCAGACTTTTCCTGTTTCAAGTAAGGCTTCTGTGCTTAGGGTTATGAATGAATGCGTTTAAATATAATAGGCTACGAATGAAGCTTGCTTTTCCAATATGGAATCATCAAAATGGATGGTTTTGATTAAAAAAAAAAAATTAATTATATGAAAAAAATATATTGTTAAACATAAATGCTTTAAATTCGTTTTTCATCTTTATAAAGCCTAATCATCATACTGTGAATTCCTAGTATCAAAGTTAAATTTAAGCAGTGCTGTACCGCAATAAGAAGGGAACTTAAATGTGAAATGTCACTTTACCCAGCCGTACAAAACGCATTTTTATAAGGGTATATCTTATACATTTCTGATTTCCCATTCCTGGGCTATCTAGAGAACACTCTGGGGGTTCCTATTATGCAAAAATATTGTAGGATATTCATTTTTAAGTGCCCCTACCACCAAAGTCGAAATTGAGCTAAATTCACAATTTTACAAGCAGTTCTACCACTCAAGGCAGTTTTAACGTGCTCTCAGGCTTCAATAAAGTATATGCAAGTATAAAACAAACAGCTGATCTCTGTATTACTAGACTGCACACCACACACTGTACCCAAATGAAAATAAGTATACAGAAACCAGCAGACGTTATTATCCTACCTTTAAATTACTGGCAAACGGATCGGACAGGACTGCCTTTTAGCTGTGATTCTCCAGAGTTGCTTTGCATTACGAAAACCGCATGGCAAGTCTTGCACAAACAAAATGAACAGCTGCTGAACGGGTCAAAGGTCGGAGTTCTGCATTTAGCAACTTAGCAGGGTGAAGGGTAATGTTTGCTGGGACACTTTGACCTTCGAAAAGTTTTTGAAAGACGAGATGATAGCGCAAAGAGAGTGGAAGAGAAGCTTTGCTTCCTATTTTTGGCAAACACACGTTTTGCGCAGTCATATGAAACGAAGGAAAGGCAGCCTTCAGTTGAGCATTGATCTGCCATGTATATAAAAATAATGGTTTTAGTTTAAAGAATACTGTGTAGGGGCTACGATAAGGAGGAAATGGATTTTAGTTTGCATTCATGCGCCCTCATGTTAATCTAGTACAATTGCTCAAGAAATTGATACATTGGTTTGTTTGTGCCCAGTTGCTACAAATAGGGGTTGAAAGTGTTGACAGAAGTAAAACCTGTTTCAGGTTTTCCTACTGTCAAAATGGGGAAGGAGGCTAGCTCCTCTACAAATTAAGGGTAGGCAAAATTATGTTTTCTCTCTTCTTTTTCTTACTTTTTTTAGTCTGTCTAAGCTGTCTGTGAAATAGCCATGAGACATTTCATTGGCTATTCAGTAATACTGTTTTAAAAATTGTTAGCATTAATAAAATGATAAAATCTATGTTATGTTACTGCCCATCCTGTATGAAAGAATGAGTAGAACAGATTGATGTTCCCTTATTTGATCTTTAAGGAAAATTGTATAGTGGGGGTTTCTGTTAAAAAATCTCAGGTGGCAACACTATTATTGTTTATGTTATTCTCATGTTCTATACAGTTTTGCAAGGGCATTGCTAGTCTTTTATTAGCTAGTCTCTGTCAATAAGCTGACAGCCCTTATTAGAGCTGGAGATAGGGTTTTTTTCCTTTTGAAAATGATGTTGCATAGTCCAGATCGTGAAAAGTACAATGCAGGAAAGACGCTCATGTGATCCTTAGCAAACATTTTGAAGGAAAATATTGTTTTATAGGAGTTTGTTTGTCATAACATGTTCTGCTGGAGAAAATGTACTCACTATGTTGAAGTTTAGTTCTTTTTGCAATAAGAATCCCTGTTAAATTAGCAGTTTTAGATTTTCCTGCTGCACCTATAACATGAGAGCATGGTCCTAAGCATAACATGTAAGAGAAATTATTTTACAAGTGTCTGCAGTCCTGTACAAGTAATGTAAAATCTATGAGTAAAAGTGTAGAACATTTCCTTTTTCTTGAGGGTTCTTCAGATTGGTAATATAGGAATACACCAATGTAAGTATTTGGAGTATGTCTGTATTGTTTTTCTCTTTTCCTCAGAATTTAGTAAATGAACACAGACTTCCTTGGCTGTTTGGGATTGGGTGATGTATTACTCTTGTCAGTTCACCAAAACGTTCCTTTTATACTTGCCAATAGGTCCAGGGTTTTCTACTCTCAGATAGATGAAGTGGCTCTTGGGTGCCTTGCTAATGTATGGGGCGCCCCGAGACTAAGGAAGTATTCTGAGACTATCCTCTCTGTTGTTAGATTATTTCTGTGCCTTGTCTAAAGACCTCTTGTTCTGTCCACCAATAGATATTTGCTGCCTTACAACCATTGCCAGAGGGGCCCGGACATCAGATCCAGCCTGGGAGTCAGCACCAGTCCAGCCTACAGTCAAAGCGAAAGGAACCAGCATAGGCGTTGCTGGCAACTAGGACCTCAGTGAAGGCGGAAGCACTGGGACGTGAAGTGTGTACCCCTGCCACTGTCTTGGGCGAAAGACGGGGTTACAAATCAGGATGGAGAAATCTTTGTGTGGATCCAGTTTTTGATGCCCAGCTGAGAGAGTCACAGAACGACAAGGACGGCAAGGAGGCTTTTGCTTGAGGTGACCCCTTTTGAAACAAGGGTTGCTTCAGGCCTTTGAGTCCTGGTCCCAAGTGAATGCAAGTCTACGCCTTTGTTTGTTGATCAAGAGATGCCCGAGCACACTGGGTACAATTTGTGGCCCTAACAAAGAGCAGTGCGCCAGAGGTGCAATACAGGAGTTAGGGAAGGACTTGAGTTTAGGGTACAGGTGCTGTGCCCTTGGTGCCTGTTAGATTAAAGTGAAGAAAACTGGTGCACTGCCTGAGACACTGGACAGGATCATTGAGGGTATTTGCCCTGGGGGGTGATTGCCCTATCCTGAAAGAAAGACTTTTCCTTCTCCGTGATTCTTGAGTTGCGAGTTGTGCAGCTCCACCGTGGGAACAACAAGAGCCTGCCTGTGAGGCTCAAAACGGACACAGGGAGAAGACTCCCCTCTGGTTGGTTGGTTCTAGAAATTCCCAAGGACTCTTTTTTTTGTTAGTAATGTACCCCTTTGGTCGTCCCATTTTTGAGGAGGAGCAGCCCTTTGCGGCTCCTTGTCCTAATTCCTATGGCCCTGTGTGGTCCTCCTGGTCCCCCGGAGCCAGGATTGTTTTTGTAATAATATGTCTGATTGCTTTAATATTTTTTAAGAGTAATGTTTATTCTGCACGAGAAAAGTTCATCTGAGCATGTTACTTTACTCTTTCCTTAAGTATATTAATTGATAATTTAGCCCTCATAAAAATACTGAGAAAGTCTATTGAAAATGTTTTTATTAGGTATGTGCTGTTGGCTATTTTGAAATTGACATAAATAGTCACTGAAATACATCAGAGCCCTGAAACTTAAAATTAGACTAGATGGTTTTGGTATTTGCTTTCTGCTTAGGATTGGAAAATATTGAGATTTCTGTTTGAGATAATAGTCATTATTCTCTCTTGCTACCTGTATGACCCAATGCTCTGTTCACTTTGTACTCCTGCTTATACCTTGTATATACCTGCTTAATGAAATGTTTAGAATGTAAATGCCCACCTAGCATAGGATATTGATGAATTTATGAGAAGAAAATGTGCAAAATATTTTCTATGTCTCTACTAGATCATGGGAATATCTTTAGCTCATGCTAAAAGGATCATCTGTTAAAGATTGCAGGAATCGCTGTTAGCATGAGCTGAAAGCCATTTTGTACTTGGCAGCCATTTTAGTTAGCCATGTGCTCGCCATGTGCTTTCTCCCTCTTCCAGAGTCTTGCACATGCTCAGAGAGGCCTAGCTGGTAGAATGCACCTGCTCCTAGTATAGAACTGTCAGGCTATTCTTACTCATGTAAGCAGTTTAGTCTCCCCTCCCACTTTGTGGAGCAAGCAAATTTTGTATACCCATATTAGTCAATAAGCATGCTTGTATGTGCTAGGACCTCCCCTTGATTTTATGCTGACTATATAACAAATGCATATATAAGGACCCTGTTCTCTGCACTCATTAGAATGCCTCCTACAGTGGCCTGCGGGTACCGTAAGATGCAATCTCCCTCATCTGAGGTTAATAAAACATGTTTTTTGATATTACAGCTTCTGTGCCAATCTCTTCTTTGTTGGTCTTAAGGACCAGATGTATCAGTGAACCCCTAAGAAGGTTTTTATTTCTACACACGGCCCCCCTTACAACTTCATTAAGGCCCAGGGTAGGTAGTGGTCCCCCGTATTTTATTTACTCAATGCCCCGGGAAGGTGGTGGTCACACTTCATTTAAATTATTGAAGCCCCAGTGAGGTGGCGGTCCCCGGGGCTTGGGGGTCCCGCAAGGCCCCCCGCATTTATTAACTTAATGCCCCGGGGAAGTGGTGGTCCCCGGGGCAGTGTGGGGTGGCAGGAGCCCCCCCATACTTCATTTAAGTTATTGAAGCCCCTGGGAGGTGGTGGCCCCCGTGGCCTGCGTGGCCCCCCACACATATAATAAAGGAATGCCCCAGGGAAGTGCCGGTCCCAGGGCAGCGTGGGTGGGCAGGAGTCCCCCCATGCATTTTTAATATTAAGCCCCGGGGAGGTGGCAGTCTCCGGAGCTGCGGGGCCCCCGGGCCCCCTCATAATAATTAAACATTGCCCCCGGGACCTGGCCCACCCGGGGGCTACAATAAAACGAAGTGCAGGCGACCACACTTCATTTTTTCTTTTTCTTTTCGGTGGATTTGCGGACCCTACGCAAACCCTGCTGATTTTGGTTTTTTTAAGATGCTTTTTTGGCCCTCGGGGTCCCTGTGGGACCCCCTGAGCAGCCCTAAGGGGGGCAGGGTGTTTCTACCCTGCCCTCTTTTCTTCAGTTTTAACTTTTTTTTTCTTGTTACTCGATTCAACTGAGTCACAAGATGGCTGCCAACACTTCCTGGTTTGAAGTGTTGGCAGCCAATCAGAGTCAAGCTTGTGATCAGGAGGGTTCGCAGATCCACCAAGGTCACCAGATACTAATTAGGCCTGGGCGGTAAATTCCGTTCCGCTCGCGGAATTTGCGGAATTTGGGTAATTTCGCGTTCCACCGAGAACGCTGAATTGCCAAAAATTCCGCGATCTGCGGCTTTGCGGAGTTTTTTGCTTGTTCGCGCTTTCAAAATGCGTGTTCGCGAGATATTTCTCCCCGAGCATCCAAACAGCGTTCGCGAACAGGAAAAAAGCATTGCGAACGGGCGGAAATAGCAATTCCGCGTGTTCGCGGAACTTTTGCGTGCTCGCGGAGATTTTTTACCGTTTCGCAGAGCTTTGCGTAGCGCGACTACGCAAATTCCGCCCACTCCTAATACTAATATGTTTTTATATATGAATTTCTAAGGAACTACTGAACGGATTTACACCATTTAAAAAGGTTGCTTTGTGAACCAAGAGCTACCTTTTGCCAAATTTGGTGTAATTCCGTTCAGCAGTTCGGGCTGTAGCCTTGTCTAAAGTTTCCTACGGAAATGAACATGGAGAAAACGCGTTTTGGGAGCCTCCTTTTTTCTCGACCCCTGCTTGACGAATCACCCTGAAACTTTTAAGACAGGAGCTGACAGGAACGGGCCATTAGTTTTGAAAATTTTGCGAAGATTCGTCAAACGACGCCAAAGATATTGGCAAAAGAAAAAATGCTTTTGAATGGAAACAAGGTCCTAACTATAACTGCCTACTGGCATCCACCAATAGGTAATATATATATATATGTATATATATATATATATATATATATATATATATATATATAGATATATATATATATATATATATATATCTCCACCACATTCCTCTTGTGCAAGAAGACACCAGCATCTTATTTGAAGAATTTCAGGTGCTTTTATTTCGTTAGGAGTATGTAGCAGTTCCCTTCCAAACCTTACTCGTTTCAACTCTCTCTGGAGTCTTGATCATAGGTGAGCTTTCTCCTATTTTTTTCAACTGACCACGTGATTCTCCTTCATTAAACCACCTTTTTATTCAGTAGTTTTTGGTTGTGTTGCTTCTATGGAGTGCTCAATGCAAAGCATACTTGTTGGCATTTCAGTTCATTAATAAAAGCTGCAATTATTGACATTTTAATTTATTTTACAGTCCCAGTGCGCATAAAATAAGCTACGTAACTGGTGCTGCTACTATTGCTTCTACTTCTCCTTTTACTCACTTGAATACCTTAAATCTGCAAGCAGGAAACAGGGGCTCCTATTTGCTCCCTTTCCTTTCTGCAGTCTGATTTCATTTAGGAAAATCCTGTCTTCTTTCGTTTTGTGGAGGAGGGCAGGTCAGGCTCCTTTCTATCCGATCCA
This sequence comes from Calotriton arnoldi, assembly GCA_963921515.1. Classification (NCBI taxonomy): domain Eukaryota; kingdom Metazoa; phylum Chordata; class Amphibia; order Caudata; family Salamandridae; genus Calotriton; species Calotriton arnoldi. The sequence continues at coordinate 738,796 of CAWUFW010005307.1, read as the reverse complement.
GCACATAAATCTTCGTGTAAAGGGGCCCCAGACCCTGGCAGGGCAGCTCCAGCGTGATGGTCATGAAGAACCCATCTCAACATCCACCACATTCCTCTTTTGCAAGAAGACGCCGGCATCCTAGTTGAAGAATTTCAGGTGCTTTTATTTCTTTAGGAGTATGCAGCAGTTCCCTTCCAAACCTTATGCGTTTCAACACTCTCTCCTGAGAATCCTGATTTCAGGCAGTCTAAACTCCATTTCTCTATCTTCTCCCAATGGAAAGGTATGCTTATGAGACTGATAGCCTTGCAAGAGTGAAAAACGAAATGCACAGTATTCCACCATGAGGACATGTAACAAACACCAGTACATGTAACAAACACCAGTACATGCCCTACCTTTCCCTCACACTGCACCCTGCCCACTTGGGCCTATCTTAGGAGTGTCTTATATGTGAGAAAAAGGAAGGTTAGGGCCTGGCAAGTGGGTGCGCTTGCCAGGTCAAGAGGGCAGTAAAAACTGTGTGCAGACACTGCAGTGGCAGGTCTGAGAACCCTTTGAAAGGCTGCTTTATGGGTGGCACAATCAGTGGTGCAGGCCCACTAGCAGCATTTGATTTACAGGCCCTGGGCACACAGTGCACTGTACTAGGAACTTAGTAGTAAATCAAGTAAGCCAATTATGGAAACATCACTACATAAACACAATATAATTGGAGAGCATATGCACTTTAGCACTGAATAGCAGTGGCAAAGTGTCCAGAGTCCTAAAACCAACCAATACAAGGTCAAAAACAGGAGGCCAAAAAGCAAAAAGTCTGGGGGTGAACCCGTTGAACAGGCAAGTTTAACATACCCCTCTTCCAGACTAAAGCCAGGGTAGACTAATCAATCCCTTGATGTTCTTCCCTGCTTGGGGCGATAGAACATATACCTGGCCCACAACAGCGGGGCAAGTTCCGGTTCTACCCCTTCCTGAACCCAGTTGGATCCATCTGTCCATACTCTCAGGACCCACTAAGCTAACCCATGGGGAACCCTCCTTCCCACCTGCGGACCCCATCTGTGCAGCACCTAAACTTACTTTGCTCACAGACGTGTCCCAGGAGGCAGACAGTACCTACATGGCCAACACAGTGGTATGGCTCAGTCCACCCCCAGTGTGTGAACTCTTGCCCCCCCAGGGGCAGCTCTGTCCACCAGGACAGCAAGCCACAGTGGCCACTGACAACTGTCAGTGACGAGAGCCAGGCCTCATGCCTTTCATGGCTCTCTAACCTCTGTGGCTTCAGAGAGTGGGGGGTGGTAGTCCCAGGTGCCTGGCACCCCTTGTCCCTCTTGCCAGGTCAGGAAAGGCATCCTGACACTGACCCACCAGCCCAGGGTCTATACCATGAGTCTGGACAGGAGACTGGGATGGGCTCTCCCACACCCTGTCCTCCTTCCTGGGGCTCTGCTCCCTCCCACCTGGAGCGGTACCCCAGAAATCAACATGTTAGGGGTACTGCTAGCAGTCACCCCATCCTCTAGGTCAGGGGGGCACCCTAGACCTGGCCCTCCAACCAAGGGTCTCTACCCTTAGGTTGCACCTGTGCCTCGCAAGCCAGGACTTCCGGGGAGTACACAAACCCCCCCAAGGGAAACACACTCCTCATGAGCTGTGTGAGAGTCTTCCTGGTGCAGGTCTCCAGCCTCCTGTCCACCTGACAGTGCATGAAGACCCCCCCAGGCCAGAAGTGGCCTCACCAGGGTCAGTCATGGGGTGCTTTTACCTTAGAGCTGGCAACCCTGACCCACTGGTCCTTCCCCTGGGAACTGTCTCCCTCCTCACCCCTTTCTCTGGACTCATGCACCCTCCCAACTGGAGTGGCGCTCCCAGACACCAGAACTGGTGGGACGCTTGTTACAGCATCCCCCACAGCTCACCTGACACATTGGGAGCCCCCTCAGGGGATGCCCTCCTGGTACAGACTAGGTCCCCCTCCTGGTGTCCACTCACGGAACCAACCAGGCTTTGGGGCTGGGTTTTGGACCCCTTGGGACTCAGCCCACCCAACTCCCTCTACTCAGAGACAGGACATGGGATTCCTTACCCATCCCACTATGCTGGGACCTATCTGGGCTACTCAAAACCTCCCCTACCTCACCTGGTTGGGAAAAACCTGAGGCACCTCCTTCAGGATCACTCCCAAAAGCCTCATCAGGCCCTCTGGAATCCATCAAAAGGTCTGCCTCCAGTGCAAGCTCCCTGGGATCAGAGAACTCACACTCCACCGGGTGTTGGCATAACCCTGGAAAACAGGGACTTAAAATATGCTCTCCAACATCCAAATTACACAGCCCCTCACATGGTTTAACCAAACAACCCTTCACCCAACCATCCAGTGCCTCAGAAAAGTACCCCACATCACCCTCACAACACTGATGAGACAGTGTCTGATTGTTGCTATCACTCCTCAACCCATACTCTTCTAGGTGGTCTCTATATTCACTCACCAGAACTTTTACCATGGGGTAACACCTCTCCCTGTACCTCTCATCTAGAGTCAGTAGAGTGTCCTACCCACTATTAGGACTATGAACCCCTGTCCCCAAACAACCTCAGGGACCCTGCTCACTACTAGAGCTACCTCATAACCTCAAACCCCCTGGTGTATGTCAACCCCCTCCTTCAAGTCAGGCGCCACATGTCTGGGTGTGTGTGCTTCTCCCTCAACACTAGACATCACGTTTTTGCTACCCTCATCTGAGCTGGACTCCACCCTTATGGCTTCCAGCTCAGCCAAGCTCAGTTCATGAGCTGCATGCATTTCTTTTTCCTGGGCGAAGGCTCTCTTAGCCTCAGCCCTCTTGAGTTCCCAGTCAAACTCTCTCAGTCTCCTTCACAAGCCCATATTTCCTCCCATGTTCCCTTCTGAGGGCCACTGCCCTCCTGGTACTCTGGCTGGGGATCCTCCCCCTCAGACTCCTCCTCCGAGTCATCTGATAGTGCTGCTACCCAACGTGATTCCTCATAACAAAACAGGGCTGCCTCAAGATCCCACCTTGTGGATCTCCTCTTCACAGGCAACCCCCTCTACTTGCAATAGACTTGCAGTTCCTTCATCGTGTAGCTGTATAAGTCCCAAAAGTTGATTTCCATTTTGTCAAGGCCTCACAGGTACAACAACTAACCAGAGGTCCAGTTCTCAACAATACATCCAGAAGGCAAACGGGGAAAAACAGTATGTGGTACGTAATGATCTACAATATGGTAGTAGTGTACACCAATCACTATAGGGCAAGTGCAAACACAAGTTCTGTCCTCACCGCTGAGAACAAATGTTAGAAATGGATTTTCTGGTTCGCTAGGGTATGCACCTAAGCCAGGCAGAATCCACCACTCTAGTCAGGATAAAGGGATTACACTTCTGATATAACCCCTGTTTACCTCCTTGGTAGCTTGGCACGAGCAGTCAGGCTTCTCTCAGAGGCAATGTGTAAAGCATTTGCATATAACAAACAGTAATACAGTGAAAACACTAAAAAAGGACACCACGCCAGATTTAGAAAAATATCCAATATTTATCTGTGAAAAACAAGACCAAAACTATAAAAATTCAACGTACAATAATCCGAAATACCAATAAATCAAAAATAGACTTTAAAAACAGTTCCTGGGGCATGGCCAAGATGGCGGAGTGAGCGGAAGTGCCTTGTCGGCGCTCCGATCCCGCCGGGCCCATAGCATCTTCATGGCACCCAACCCTCCCTAATTTAGGCACCGGAGGACTCCCCCCGGGGTGGGGGTATCGGCATCTTGCTTGTGTATCTTGTGTCAGGGGCCTGGCCCCCCCTTTTTGCTGCTGAGGATTGGAACCCGGGCCTGTGGTCGGAAGAGAAGGTGGCCATTATACTGCTCCAGCGTAATTTGGGGTGTTTGGTCGAACACGGCGGACTGGAGATGGTGGCTGCACCGCAACCCAAACACACAGTGCAAGCCAAGCCCTGCCAGAGACGTTGCATTTTCACAGCATTTTCACGGCGGTGCCACGACATCGAGGCGGGAGCCTGTGGAGGTTGGAACGATCGAGCCGTGAGCCTGAAAACCCGACCGCGAACCACGCGAAAGAGCGGGTGCAGGACCTAGGCCTGGGGGCACTTGCTGGAGCTCCTCCTTCATCACACGGCTCTGCTGGCGGAGAGGGGCTGACGATCGAGCTGGGGCCTATATCGGCCCGTCTGATGCACCCGTGAGGCCTGGGGCAGATTTTGGGCTGCGGGACTCCCCCGGCCTTTAGCGCCCGCCCACCTCTTGAGGAGTTGTCAGCACAGGTCTGGACTACGGCAGTATGAGGTGAGGAGCTGATGGGTGTGGAGCCGGCGCTTACGACTGTAGGCAGATCCCCAGCAGGCTCTATTGAGGCCTGGGACTGGGTCTGACAGCCTTGACAGCGTGGAGGCATAGTACTTCGCAGGGGACCTTCGCTAACCAGCTGGAGCAAGCAGTGTGTCCTGCTGGACCTCAGTACACCACCTCTGGCTCCTTTGGGGAGAACATCCGGATGAGAGGGATTACACCTTCTACTCAGCTGCCCATAAAACATATGCACGACTGGATCATCTCGTAGCCTCCCGGTCTGCCTTGGAGCGGGTGTTGGCCTCTCATAGACTGGGATCAGGGGCTGCTTGGGTGCCGCTACCGGAGAATGGATTGAGAGCATTGGAAGAGGCAGGATCCACGGACTCTAACACAGACTACCCACCGGGTCCGAATGATGATTGCAACACCAGAGCAATAGGCTGAGCGGGCACTGTCCAACGCAATGACCCGCCGTCCCCCCAGGACTAGCCTAAAGCACTATAGTGTGGAAGAGGACTTGCCTGCATGGTTGTCTGGTGCACAGTCTTCTCCCACCTTGCTACTCATGGCCCTGGTGCCAACTGACGCCCAAACTAAAGTGGAGAGAGGACTTTGACTGGGCTGACCATCAGCTTGCGACTGCCTGATACAAGCCTAGCCTAGGGAAACACTCATTGGCACAAGACAACGCTAGCAAAGGAGAAATCTATGGCCTGCCTTGCATCTGGAGTGGTGCTAATACTAGCGACTACTTTCCTCTCATCGCCCCTGTCGTCATCCTCCTATCTGGTTACCAGTCACGAAAACATAACAACGGCCAAAGCAAAAAAGGAGCGCTATGTCAGAGATTTACTTTTGAAAACGACTGTGGAACCCCAGGGTGACAAGGCACCCTCAGGAGAGCTGCGACCAGCAGGTGTTGGAGAGGGAACAGACCGAGCAGTGACCCGCACATTTTTGGAGACGTTGTTTGCCTCTCTTCGAGAAGAAATACTAGCGGTAAAGACAGATCTGCAGGCTGATCTGAGAGAGGTGCGTCGAGATGTTGAAGCTGTCGTCGAGAGAGTGGCGGCCCTAGAGGAAGGCACAGTAGCTTGAGACAAAGAAATTGCTGCGCTCCAACAGGAAGTCATTCGATTACAGGAACAGCACATTGATCTTCAGGCTCATGTTGAAGACCTGGAAAATAGGTCGAGGCGGAACAATATTCGCATCCGAGCGGCCCCCACAGGTGCAGAAGAAACGGATTTGGGGGGATACGTACAAGCTCTGTTTAGCTCTGTCCTGGGCAACACAGCGGAGAGTGTAGTTAAAGTAGACCAATGCCACCGAGTAGGCCCTCCCCGTCAGCCCAACTGTCCTCTCGTGCATATTTTGGTGTGTGTGCATGACTTTAAAATAAAAGAAGTCATACTTAAAGCGGCCCTATCCACACATTCAATGCAGTTTAGAGATCATGCTCCACAGCTCTTCCAGGACCTCGCAGCAAGCACCTTGTAGAAGAGAAAGGACTTTCGGCCCGTAACCAACCATCTGCACTCATCTGGAATCACCTACTCATGGGGCCACCCCTTTCGTCTCATATTCCAACACGAAGGCAAAACTCATCAGCTCCGATCCTTGGAAGAAACATGCAAGACACTCAACTTGGACTGCAGCTATCATGGAATGCAGAGTTCTTCTACTGAGGACAGGGCTCCAACCGGATGCCGGCAAGGCCCGAAAGCCAGATCCAGACTTGAGCATCTTCGCCTTGAACCGGATAAAATTGTTAAAGAAAGGCGGAGGTGCTTCGCTCCCTCTCTGGCACAGGAGAAGAAGACCCTGACCCACCCAGTTGAGGCATTTTCAGGATGGTGGGGCGGTTGGGGGTATTGGGTCCGGTGGGGATCAGAGGCGGCAGATTTCTGTGTTGATGAATGTCTCTTGCCGTCCTGGTTGCTCCCCTATATACTGGCCTCCTTTTTGTGATGGACTTTGGCTATTTACTACTTGTTAACAATTTTCTCCGTTTTGTAGTAATGTTGGGGTTTATAATGGGTTGTTTGGGGACTCCCTCTGATGAGCCAACCTGTCTATGCCCCCATTTACGCACTTCTCTGGTAGAAGTTATATCCTATCACACACTTCTCGCATCGCATCTGGGATCAGAATGACACAAGCCCAGTCCATTGAGACATGCTCTTGCCCATATGATTATGGAGACTAAGATAATTAGCCTCAACGTTCGAGGCCTCAATAATCCTATTAAAAGAGAGGCAGTGCTCTCTCTGCTGGAGTACTCATTGGGTGATATATGCATGCTTTAAGAGACACACTTACTCTCAAAGGACACACATAGAAAGCACACTAAGAGGTTTCCACAGCAATACTTGTCGCCGGGGAGTGGCTAGAGGGGGGGGTGTGGCTACTCTATTTTCCAAGCGCTTCTCTGGTACTGTCCTAGGTCCCATAGCAGAAATTAAGGGTCGATTATTGGACCTTCGGGTGCAGATGGGCACTTTCCACTTTACGGTGGCCTCCATTTATGCCCCTAACGAGCAGCAAAAGCCTTTCTTACTGGAAGCTCTAGCCAGTGTACTTCATACCCCTGACACAACAGTGGTAGTGGGCAGGGACCTAAACGTGGTGATGGATGCGGAGCAGGACCGTTCAGGACAGCGAGCTGGTAGCAGGGGGGAGTTGTCAATGGGGGTTTTTGAATGGCTGGAAGAATGCGGGCTGCGAGATGTGGGGCATGCCCTACATCCGGATGAGCAGAATTACACCTTCTACTCCGCTGCCCATAAAACATATGCACGACTGGATTATTTCCTAGCCTCCCCATCTGCCTTGGAGCGGGTGTTGGCCTCTACTATCGAGGCCCGCTCACTTTCGGATCGCACACTTATTACATTGACTTTACACACCTCTCCCACCCCAACGCAGGCCCCCCCGTGGCGCCTCCAGGAGACAATGTTGCTTTCCCCAGCGACGACTGCTGCGCTTAAAACCACTATACAGGATTACCTAAAACTTAACGACACTGGGTCCATGGCACTGTCCTCGATCTGGGAGGCTCTAAAGCTGGTAGTCCGTGGGGCTCTTATAGCTAAAGCCGCTCATGAAAATTAGACGAGGAAGGACAAGAGGGTGGGAATAAGAGACAGGTGTGAGAGAACTGGAATCTCTTCATAAACGCACCGGGGCTCTCCGGATCTGGAGGCAGCTTGAAAGAGAACGGCTACAACCCTAGATAGGGCCGAGCACGCAATAGTGCGCTTGAAGCATAAATATTATGTAGGGACCAATAAAGGAGGTCGCTTGTTGGCGCACCGCCTTCGCAGTAAGCAACTCTCACAGGCTGTTAAATCGATCCAGAGAGACTCTGGTGCCGAAGCAACAGAAGTTAGTAGCATAGCAGACACTTTTCAGGCCTATTACTCTGAGTTGTACACTTGTGACCCCTCGAACTGTTCGGACCCGCAGGCCTACTTAAAGACCTCTGCGATTACCCCCCTCCCCTCTACGGAAGCTGCAGCTTTAGACGAGTCTATTCGCATTGAAGAAGCAATTTCAGCGATCGCTCATCTGAAGCCCTTGAAGGCGCCCGGCCGGGTTCAGTGCTTCTTTCTATAAGACATTTTGTCCGGAACTAGATCCTATACTCACACGCTTGTTCAACTCTTTCCCCGGAACGGGCACGCTCACAGAATCTATGCTTCAAGCCTCGATCTCTGTTATCCCAAAGCCTGGGAAGGACCCTAAGCTATGTAGCTCATACCGTCCGATTTCACTGTTGAACATTGATGCAAAATTGTTTGCTAGCATCCTAGCCCAGCGCCTCAATCGCCTGATGCCCGGTCACATTGACCCGGATAAAGCAGGGTTCATACCCGGGCGTCAGTGTAGAGACAACACTAAACGCCTCTGCCACTTGATTGATAAAGTACAGCGTTCCCACGAGGAAGCCTTGCTACTGGCAGTGGACGTGGAAAAAGCGTTTGATAGGGTCCACTGGCCCTAACTGTTCGCAACCCTTGAACGGTTCGGATTGGGCATGCATTTTCAAAGTTGGATTGCGAGCATCTATAGCTCTCCCAGTGCAGCGGTCAGAGTGAAGGGGGTCAGATTTAGCGGTCTTCCTATTGGTCGGGGCACGAGGCAGGGCTGTCCTCTTTCACCACTCCTCTTTGCTCTATATATGGAGCCCTTTGCGCAAAAACTACACGACAACTCTTACGCTAAGGGCAACATTTGGTCAGCCTCTATGCGGATGATGTCATCTGGTCAATCATCCACCCTGCCACCTCCCTTCCGGCTATTGTTGCGGAACTCCAAGAGTTTGGGGCAACTTCGGGCTTTCGGATCAATATGCAAAAGTTACAAATTTTAAACCTCCCCTCTTCTTCGCACATTGAAGTCACCTTGCGCTCTCAGTTCGATTTCACTTGAGTTACGGAGGACCTCCCATATCTAGGTCTGGTTCTCAGTAGAAGTCTGTCGAAGACCTCAGAAGCCAATTATTCCAAGCTACTCGCTCTCATCCGCAAGGATTTGACTCATTGGCAAAGGCTCCCTCTGTCGTGGTTTGGTAGACTTGCCGCGGTAAAAATGAACGTCCTTCCCAGAGCCTTGTACATTTTCCAGACTCTCCCGCTGCTCCCACCCCCAGGCTTGCTTGATAAGCTCCAAAGGGAGGTCAAACTTTTCATTTGGAGGAACGCGAAACACAGGCCGCAGAAACAATTTCTGCAGCGTACGAAGCAACGTGTCACGCTACTACCAGACCGTGCAATTGCGGAATATGGTGGAGTGGAACCGCCCTCTCATGGAGAAACATTGGGTCTTCATGGACCAAACGTTAGCGGGGACTCACATTTGGAGGGAGATGTGGCTTCCTCAGTCCTCTAGAGCATGGGGACTCTATTCCTCCCCTGTTACTCGCCTGACATTCCAAGTCTGGGATAAGGTCGCAATCTCCAGGGGTTTCACTACGTTCCCCTCTCCTATGACAACCATATTCTAAAACCCGGACTTTCCCCCGGGCCTGGCTATGGGCGTCAATAACCGTTGGGTGAAGGGTGGGTGTAAGCTCTTGGGATGCCTTTTTTTATGTTTAAATCGTTTTTTATTATTATCATTAATGGGAGAGTGATACATCATCTTTCTTCAATAAACTCTGAGTTGCTTTACATACAACGTAAATCTTTGCAAAACCAATGTTCGTATTACATTCTTAATACAGTTTCCATACATTTGTTTCTGACACAATATGCGCATCGTTGGGATGCCTTTTTGATCACAATGGCCCACACCGGTGCAAGATGCGGCAATGCAGTGTGTGGGGCCTACAGGTCACGGTGCAGGCAGCGGCGTCGGTTGACGATCTGGAGGCGATGGCACTGGCATCGGTGGGCCAAGGCTGCATTGTGGGAGGGGGCTGTGCGTCGACTAACCTACGAGCGGTGCCACCAAACCACGGTGCAAGCAGCGGCATTGATGTAATCTTGAAGAGGCAGTGCCGGTGAGACCAGTGCTGCGGTGCAAAGTGGGATGGTGCACCGTGTTCTCCATGAGTGGTGTCCACAGGTCATGGTGCAGGCAGCAGATTTGGTGATGATGTTGCAGAGTTGTCGGGGATTCCAAGGCAGTGGTGTGAAGTGGGGCGGTGCGGAGTGCAATGCCCACAGGTCACGGTGCAAGCAGTGGCTCTGTGGCGGCAGTGGCGTCATCGTAGGTGAGATCAGGGTTGCGGTACCACATGCGGCGGTGCCCTCTGTGGTGCTTTTAGGTCATGGAGCTGGCAGCGGCATTGTTGATGACGTGGGTTACCATTTTCCTCTGTGGCAGCTGAAACATCCAGTTTCAGAAACCTGTACCCGTAAGAAGTTGAAGTCTTTGATTTCCCTGAGACTTCAAACAGGAGGCAAGCTCTACATAAAACCTTTGGAGATACTTAGAATGCATAAAGAACATTACAGTCCTTTTCCTGCCCAAGACAGAAGCAGCAGCTGCAGGTCAACCCAGCAAAGCACACAGCAAAGTGGTAGTCTCTCCTCACAGCTCTTCCAGCCCTTCTTCCTGGCAGGTTCCTTAGTCCAGCAGTAATCTAAGTTCTGAGGTCACAACGCAGCTCCCATGTTATCCTATGAGACAGATAGCCTTGCAACAGTGAAAAATGAAATGCACAGTATTTCACCATCAGGACATGTAACAAACACCACTATATGTCCTACCTTTCCCTCACACTGCACTCTGACTAAGGGGTACCTTGGGCCTAGCTTAGGAGTGTCTTATATGTGAGAAAAGGGAAGGTTAGGGCCTGGTAAGTAGGTGCACCTGCCAGGTCGACAGGGCATTAGAAACTGTGCGCAGACACTGCAGTGGCAGGTCTGAGAATACTTCTTGTGTGGGTGACACAATCAGCGCTGCAGGCCCACTAGCAGCATTTGATTTACAGGCCCTGGGCACATACACAGTGCACTGTACTAGGTACTTAGTAGTAAATCGAAAAAGCCAATTATGGAAACATCAAACACAACTTACATCAAGAGCATATGCATTTTAGCACTGAATAGCAGTGATAAAGTGCTCAGAGTCCTAAAACCAACAAAACAAGGTGAAAAACAGGAGGCCAAAAAGTCTGGGGGAGAAGCTGCTGAAAAAGCCAAGTATAACACAGGAGACTTGTGTGGACCACTGCTTCATCAAAAGCAAGGGCAGTGAAATCTGTCATCCTTCTCCTAATTGTATAAGCAGGACAGAAACATGGAACAGAAAGAGGAGGAAATAGGTTAAAAAGTAAAAGGTTAAGGAGGAGTCTCCCACTTCTACCTTATGGGTTCTTTACTCTTCAACTAAAACCGCACAGCCATAGCTGCTCACAGAATTATATCACCAAGAAGGGCTGGAGGAGGTTTAAAGACCTGCAAGGGTTGACTCCCCTACTCAAGATGTCAAAACAGCAAATGAAACCCTTGGGTCTATGTATATCGATAGCCTAGCTGGGAACCTAACCAGCATGGAGTGTCCCTTTTATGGGACAGTTTCCCTCATCCACTGTAGGTGGCATGCTTCATTATTGGGAAACTCCTTGTATCGTGGTACCTAGTCATGATACGAGCTACAACCCCCTCATGGAGAAGGAGGAGCTCAGGGATGTTTTCACAAGCTCATTCAATGACACACACACCCACTCCCTCATTCATAGGGCCATAACACATCTAAATCACTCAACCATATAGCTACTAACACACCCACTCATACAGCCATTGACACACCCACTCACTCACCCACAAAGCCACTAACTCAGCTACTCACACAGCCACTCACTCATACAGCTACTCAGACATCCATTCACTAATCCAGTTAACCACTTACATACCCATTCAGAAATCCATACATGCAGTCACACACCCACTCACTCACCTATACAGCCAGTCACACACACTCACTTACCCATACATCCATTCAAACAGCCACTAAACATACCCATACAGACCTTAACACACTCACTCACCCACCCAGAGACACTCACACAGCCACTGTTACCAAAACAGTCACTCACACTCCCCCACCCATATAGCCACAAAAGCAGCTACTCACTCACCCATACAGCCAATCACACTCAATCCCCAATACAACCACTCACACAGTCACTGACACACCAATACAGCTACTCACACACCCACTCAGATGACATATGTTAGAAATAGTATCACTCATTAGTAGTGCAAAAAGAATATTAATTTAACTTATGCAGCAGCTTAGTATATATCTTTAACAGAGATGGAATTGAATTTTTGAAGATAAAATTTGATCAGGTCAAAGAGGTAAGACAGATTGGGTGTTGTGCTGTAGGTTTTTTGCTTGTAAAAGACTTGTATGTTCATAGAAAACAGTTTCCTCTGTCTTTAGCATATGTAGTAACTATTCATAAATCTCAAGGTTTAAGTGTAGACAGTGCTTTGGTAAACATTGGAAGTACAGTGTTTAAAGAGGGAATGGCATACGTTGCATTGTCTTGAGTAAGAACATCATCTGGTTTGTATTTGATTGATTTTGATGAGAAAAAGGTTAGTGCTGATGCAAATTCTGTAAGAGAGTACAATCGGTTAAGAAGACTTTATGCTCCTAACTCCCATATATGAGAAACGTGTAGTGTGTCCAAAATGGAAATATGACAAACATTCTACTGAGATTCAAAAAAAGAACACAGTTGAAGAGAATCATGAAGGTGCAAAGAAAAAGAAAATGGACACTGTTGATGATATTGTAGGATACCAGTTAGAAAATAGTTCAGGTATCAACTGCTATGCTAATGTAATTCTGAAGGTTGTGTTTTATCTACAAGATCTTCATCATGAAATCATGGAAATTCATGAAAAAAGATTCTGTTCTTTACTACATTATGTATTTCAAGAGTTGGTAACTGACAGAAGTAAAATCCATACTGGTTCTGGCATTCGGCATCTTTTAGATATATGTACTGGTTCTTTGAAATTTACACTCAATATACAACAAGATGCACAAGAATTTCTAATCCTTATGCTTGGTGTATTGGAAGATGAAGGAATACAAATTGAAAACTTATTTGGACTAAGTTACAGATGGGATCATAAATGTGAAGAGTGTTAATTTTCTCTTTGATTGTTTTTTTTCCCAGCTGTTGTATGATGATACTACATTAAAATCACCGTGTATGGTAAAATTCAGTAGAATCTGAGAACAGCAAAAAAGGGAAACTGAAAATGTTATGTAATTCTAAAATTATGTTGTGTTCTTAAAAGTATAATATTACATTTGATAACAGTTTTTCTTTTTTAAAGAAGGTACTGGTGAAGTTTGAAAAGATTTTTAATTCAGTTTACAACAAAAATACTCTAAAATAGTTTCACTGAGTTTTGTATCTACATTACTAAAAAGGTAAGAACAAATAATGTAATATGCATGATAACGTGAAACAATGTTTAGAGGCACTTCTACTGCACTCATCCATTCCCTCAAACACTACCCATGCACTCATCCATGCACTCAGGCACTACTCCAGCACTCATTCAATTTACCCAGACACTACCCATGCACTGCTACAATCACCCAGGCACTACCCCTGCACTCATGCAATCACTCAGGCACTACTGTTGCACTCATCCATTCACCCAGGCACTAACTACTCATGCACTCATCTATGCATTCAGGCACTATTCATGCACTTATCCATGCACTCAGCCACTACCTCTGCACTCATGCAATCAGCTGGTCACTATCCATGCGCTCCTCCAATTACCCAGCCACTACCCTTGCACTCATGCAATCACCCAGGCACTACCTATGCACTCCTCCAATCACCCAGGCACTACCCATGCACTCATGCAATAACCCAGCCACTACCCTTGCACTCCTCCAATCACCCAGGCACTACCCATGCACTCATCCATGCACTGAGGCACTATGTATGCATTCCTGCAATCACCCAGGCACTACCCCTGCACTCATGCAATCACTCAGGCACTACCCATGCACTCCTTCAATAACCCAGACACTACCCCTGCACTCATAAAATCACCCAGGCACTACCCTTGCACTCCTCCAATGACCCTGGCATACCCATGCACTCAGGCAGTACCCCTGCACTTATGCAATCACCCTGGCACTACCCATGTACTCATGCAAACACTCAGGCACTACCCATGCAGTCATCCATGAATTCAGGCACTACCCCTGCACTCATGCAATCACCCAGGCACTACCCATGCACTCCTCCAATCACCCAGGCACTACCCATGCACTCATCCATTCACCCAGGCATTACTCATGCACTCATCTATGCACTCAGGCACTACCTATGCACTCATCCATTTCCCAAAACACTATCCATGTACTCATCTATGCACTCAGGTATCTACTCATGCACTCCTCCAATCACCCAGGCACTACCCTTGCACTCATGTAATCACCCAGGCACCACTCCTGCACTCATGCAATCACCCAGTCACTACCCTTGCACTTCTCCAATCACCCAGGCACTACCCATGCACTCATTCAATAACCCAGGCACTACTGTTGCACTCAACCATTCACCCCTCCAATCACCCAGGCACTACCCCTGCGCTCATGCAATCACCCAGGCACTACCCATGCACTCATTCAATAACTCAGGCACTACTGTTGCACTCATCCATTTACCCAGGCACTACTCATGCACTTATCTATGCACTCATATATACACTCGGGTATCTACTCATGGACTCCTCCAATCACCCAGGCACTACCCCTGCACTCATGCAATCACCCAGGCACTACTCCTGCACTCATGCAATCACCAAGGCACTACCCTTGCACTCCTCCAATCACCCTGGCACTACTCATGTACTCAGGCAGTACCCCTGCACTTATGCAATCACCCTGGCACTACCCATGCACTCCTCCAATCACCCAGGCACTACCCCCCTTACTCATGCAATCACACAGGCACTACCCATGCACTCCTCCAATCACTCAGGCACTGCCCGTGCACTCCTCCAATCACCCAGGCACTACCCATGCACTCATGCAATAACTCAGGCACTACTGTTGCACTCATCCATTCACCCAGGCAGTACCCATGCACTCATCTATGCACTCAGGCACTACTCATGCATTCAGGCACTACCCCTGCACTTATGCAATCAGCCAGTCACTACCCATGCACTCCTCCAATCAATCAGTCACTACCCATGCACTCATCCAATCACCCAGGCACTACACTTGCACTCATGCAATCACTCAGGCACTATCCATGCACTCATCCAATGACCCACGAATTACTGCAGCACTCATTCATTTACTCAGGCAGTACTCATACACTCATACAATAATTCATATATTAAACTTGCAGCAATTCATACAACACATACAGGTTTGTCTATTTTTAACCAAATAGGCGATCTAAAAAGAGCCATTTTTTTCTTTTTAATTTTTGTGTGTTTTTTTAACTCTTTAATGTACTTTTTGGGTGGTTTTAAAAAAAAAAAAGTCTAAATCAACGGAATGAACTGAGAAAACTTTCCAAAACGTTTTGCAATTAAAAACTCATTGCAAAAACAAAAACAAAAAAACATTAACAGCGGTGGTTTTTTCCGCAAACACAACAGCATCCACAGATTGCTGTCCACAACAAAGAACTTTCTTGCACTTAATGCACCGCTGCTCAAGCCCAGCAAACTCTGGGATAATTTGGGGTCTTTAGGTCAATGCAGAAGAACCTGCCGAGGTGCTAGGCCCTACGACCTAATCATCTTGCTGACTTTTTTGTTGTATTTCGTGACGATGTTGCTCTCGCGCAAGATGACGTGGATGTATTGTCTGCAGGTGCTTCATAATTGATGAAGTGCCACAGGAGTATTTTTTCTCAGATCCCCGAGATAGCACCTTTTCACATAAAGTGCAGGTCACCTTGCGTGCATTCACCTTTTTCGCCAGGTGGAATAGAAAAAAATCCTACAGGACACTTTCCTTGCGGTGCTTAATTGGTTCTTCCAAATCTTCTTCTTTTCCAGGAATGTCTTGTGGTGGAATAGAAGAAGCCATTTTTCCAGTGGATTAAAAAAAAACACCAAAAAAATGCAATAAAGAACAGAAAACACAGGAGCTGTGTCTTCTGACGATGTTCCTGGAAGAATGAAAAATGTGGGTGGGGTCCTGCAAGTTCTAGAATAAAAAGCTTCTTAACCAATGAAATACTTTCTTTTGAAGTCACATGGGATTTGCGTACGTGACGCGCAATCAGCACGCACCAGACGTGATTCCCGAAAAATATATTTAACAATCATATATCTTTATTCCAGTTACACATATAATAAATTTACAAATTTGTGTATAAATCTCTTGGTATAATATATATAATAAAGTTATATATATATACTTTTAAAACTAAATAACTTGCGCTGGATTCGCGTACCTGACGCAAGCCCGCAAATACGTATGTGAGGTTACGTGGGACCGTCGTGGCTCCCGTAACTTCATTATAATAAGTTTAATATCCATATTATTTATGTAAATATCACTTTTATAACTCTTTCAATAAAGCAAATATGATTGTTTTCATAAATCAATAGCTTATATCATGTATTTAAAGTTTTTTAAACATGAAAAATGAGAACCGCGCACCCATCGCACACCGTACGCGTATCGTGCATGACTTAACCAATATCGCGGCATGATTCTTGGATTTGCGCACCCACCGTGACCAATACACGATCGGTACGCGAATCTAACTTTAAAAAAATATATATATATGTAAATGCATATTTCAAAAAGGATAAAACATCACATTACCTTTATAAAACCTTAAAAATTTAGAACAAGCGTTTTTAATCCATAATGTAAATTATACACACTGCAATTCTTCAGAAATTGTTGAACATATAGTGCCATTGTTGTTCCACTCTAAAATTAAAAAAACCAAGTTACAAAACCTTAGATCGTCACTAAAAAAGCACAGGTTTTTTGGACATTATAGTAAGGAATTAACATTTAAAAAACCTTTAAAATTCACTGAAAAAACCATAGGTTTCAGTGACGTTATAGTTAGAAATTAGCATTTAAAAAATCTTTTAAATTCACTGAATAAACCAGAGGTTTCAGGGACGTTATAGTTAGTAATTAGCATTTAAAAAACCTTAGAAATTCACTGAAATAACCATAGGTTTCAGGGACGTTATAGTTAGAAATTAGCATTTAAAAAACCTTTGAAATTCGCTGAAAAAACTACAGGTTTCAGGGACATTATAGTTAGTTGGACATTTCACTCGTACAAAACCAGAGAAATTCGGCCGTTATAGTTAGTTGAGCTAACTATAACTCACGCCTCCGCAATGCACTGCTGATGACATCACATATTACATCACTCATGACATGGTCAATGACATCACTGATGACATCACTGATGACATCTCAAATGACCAGGAGGCTGAAATGCGTTTGCCAGTTTCACTCTTTGAGAAGCATGAATTAAAATCCTTAAAATCAATGAGCCTGAGTGCGCAGCTTTTTGTCTTTTGACGATCGATGCAATATATATATAATATGTATATATATATATATATATACATTTCTTTATACTTACTGGATGAAGAAAATAAATTAAAAAGCAAATAAAAAAATAATTAAAAAAATATATATATATATTTATAAAATTATACATATGGATGTATAACGTTATCCTTATATCCATATATAAGTAGATCAATATATCAATAAGATACAAGGTGAAGAGTGAATGCTAATGGGCTTATTGTTCTATAATAACACACATCTGTCACAATGAGTAAATATGATTATAGGGAATGTATCTATAAGTGGTTCACTATTGAAATTTGGGGGGAAAATTGTAAATTTTATCAACAGCAGGAAATGGAATGCCGATTATGTAAATATTCACCTATGCATGTACATATGGGTCTTTTTTATAATACAATTTTATACTTCCAAATTATTTTGCATATGTGTAATATGGCAATATGGTAACATCTCTAAGTATGTATACTTTTATACGTGGGTATGTATCTATATATTTATATTATTTCCAACTACTGCAAAGGAAAAAAAGTTACAACTCTTCCCAAACCACTAATCTATGACTCTAAACTTCTTTCAAGCAATCTCTGTACCCCCACTCTCTGACTCATCCCAAACCTCTCACACTAATATGGACTTCAAAACTTCCCTTCCAAAATTCTTCCCTCCTCTATCCCTTTTTTATCATATTCCCACAAATAACAGGCACACATGTCCACCACTCCCAGAAACAATTTATTATTTTACCTTTGCAAATCCACCTCTAATTCACCTTTGGTTCCAGAGTGGTGTGATACTCGTCAAAAAGATACAATTTACGATTACAATGACAAATGCAGCTCCCATGGTTATTTCTTTTTCAGGTACATGACTATGCTCGTTGGGGACAGGATGTGGCCCAACTGCTAGGGCGGCCGACCTTAAAGCAGGGGAACCGGTTCCAGTATCGGCAGGGATACTCACCATTCAGTGATTCTGTTAAAATCACTTAATCTCCCCGTGCCAAACACAAATTAATGTGTCCATCTGTAATGCAACTGGTGCTCATTTTAAGTACTCTGATACCTTCTGGTCTAGTTTGCGCTATATAAAACTCCCCCCCAAACAAAACATGGAACTTTTTTTGTTAAAGTAGGACATGCACACACTAACATAAATGATCTTGGTAGTCCATGTGATATTTAGAGACTTGTCTAACCTCAGACAACGAGGCTGCTCCTAAATCCACACAAGGGCTCATGCAGTAGAGACTTCACAAGTGGGCAGTGCTCTATCTCCAGGCCCAGATTCGCACTTTAGACCATGCATGAGGCTTCCTCAATCACCTGCTACGTGATGACCACAAGCTAATTGTTCCCATGTATCAAATAACTGGGGCACCACAGTCCTGACCTGAACCACCAACACCATTGGAAATCAACAACTCAGCCCCTCAAAGGGTTCTCAAAGGAACCACGAACTTCCGGCAGCACAGTTTTGTGAAGGAATGAATGAAAAAGATTTATAGAGCGCAATAAATGCCAAAAGGCGTCAAGGCGCTAACAGCAAAATAGTCTCCGCAAGAAGAGAAATAAAAGAAGCTAGCTAGTGGCTGTTAACGAGTGAGGAGCCAGGTCTTTAAAGCTTTAAG
Source organism: Calotriton arnoldi (assembly GCA_963921515.1). NCBI lineage: Eukaryota > Metazoa > Chordata > Amphibia > Caudata > Salamandridae > Calotriton > Calotriton arnoldi. Next base: position 719,805 of record CAWUFW010005307.1, on the reverse strand, counting down.
GAATAATGTGTAGGTTTGAAGGCTAGAAATTGATGGGGGAAGAGAGTTCCACAACGTGGATGCTGCCACTGAGAAAGCTCTGCCTCCCCATCTTGATCTCTTGTACCTAGGTGTCATTAGAAGATATTTTCCTGAAGACCGAAGCTGTCTGGGGGGGGGGGGATAGCGGTGAAATAGATCCATGAGTTTTTGAGGGTCTCTGTTCTTGAGGGCATTGTGAACTAAGCAAAGAGCCTTAAAGGTAATTCACTTGCTAACAGGAAGCCAATGAAGTTTACGAATCCCGACAGAGACAGACTGAAATTTAGGGACGTCAAGAATCAGGCTGAAAGCTGAATCCTGGACTAGCTGCAGTTTCGCAAGGACTGTCTTGTTAATGTCCAGATAAAGAGTGTTACAATACTCCAGTTTGAACATAGCAAGCGCCAAAGTCACCTGTTTTCATGCCTGAATAGGAAAAAAGGGAAATACTTTTCTCAGGGATTTACTAATCCAAGAACAGGTTGAAACTGTCCTGTTTACCTGTAAGTTAAAGGATAATTTTGTGTCAATCAGTACTCCAAGACTGTTTGCCGAGTCCGTTGGAGTAGGTAAAGTCCCTAACCTGTCTGGCCACCACAGATTGGACCATATGGAGGGTTGCCTGCCAAAAATCAGATCTCCGTCTTGTCCCAATTCAAATGTAGGTAATTTCTCTCCATCCAAGTGGCAACTGCCATTAGAGGCAGTTGCATTGAAATCCTTTGAGATAGACACAGTGATTTGGGTGTCATCAGCATAGGACAATGCTTGGAGCTCAAAAGATCTAATGAGTTGTGCTAGTGGTGAGACATACAAATTGAAAAGGGTAGGGCTCAGGGAAGAGCCCTGCGACACCCCACAAGGCAGCATTATGGAGTACTAGCAGTACTGTTCCGCCATTATCATTAGAGATCTATCTTTGAGAAAAGATGCCAGAAGTTTGAGTGCAGAATCTGTAACTCCTAGCTGCTGGAGCCGCTCTTCAAGCAGGGTCGGGGAGACAGTATCGAAATCTGCAGATAGGTCCAGAAGGACCAACACTGCAGCCTTCCCCGCATCCACCATGTAATGGATGTTATTGACTGCAGATACTAATGCTGTCTCTGTCCCATGGTTACTCCTAAATCCAAATTGGGAAGCGTCAAGGAGTTGGGATTGTTTGAGATAATTCATAATTTGAGAATTCAGATGTTTCTCAAGAATTTTGGTGGGCACAGGTAGCAAGGAGATGGGGCAGTAATTTTTGTGTTCTCTGGGGTCCAAATTGGCTTTTTAAAGCAGCAACTTAACTACCACCTTTTTCCACATTGATAGAAAACATCCAGATGCAACGACTTTTTGATAGATCCGTAAGGCGGGGGACAATACTCTTGGCTCCTAATTGTAAGATATTGGGGGACAGGGGTCTAGTGAGGAGCCTGATTTGATATCAAGCAGATAACATTCTGTCTGATGTTGTGTAAGTAGAGTAAACTGTGAAAGACTTGCTGATGAGTTATCTAGAATGGGCTGGTTGCATTGCAAGTCAAGTGGTATCTGGGGCTCTGCATTTGAAATATTAGAAAAATGAGAGTTATTGAGCTCCAGAGCTTTATATATATCCACCACTTTGGAATGGAAAATGTAGCCATTCGGTCACAAAATTCTTGGGAATTTCCTATGCGCTGTGGATTTGAAGGGACGGTTAAATGGCTAATTAACTTAAAAAGATCTTTGGAGGATTTAGCTGCGGCAAGTTCATTGGTGCAGAAACGGACTTTTTCCTCCTTGATGACCGATTTGTATTCGGCCAACCTATCCTTATGGTAGCAGCACAACAGCTTCTTTACTGGTCTCAGCAGCGGCCCAGTAGCAGTTTACCTGCATTACGAGCGAGTTAATGAGCAGGCACGTTTGCTGTTTCTCAAATGCATAAAAGTTAAGGTGCTGTCTTTAAACAAAATAATGTTGTTATGGGCACTGCTTTTTTGAAAGGTGTTTTGTTTCAGAGAGGATGTTAATTTTGCTACTTCTGTAATGCAGTTCCTGTGCCCATTGTTCCCTAGTTGAGGCGAATGCTTTATTTGCTATACTGAGCTGGAACTAAATGAAGGTACAAATATAATTCAGTCTACTGCATGGATATGTGTACAACCTTCTCCCAACTGCTTTAGCTTGCATTTGGGTAACATATCAAATAAAGATTAAACATCCATTATTGATTTAAAATATTAAAATATCTGTCTCTGGATTGCAGTTATTGCAGATAATGTCAGGTTGAAATAGCCCCTCGGCAAGCGTAAACCCATGAACACCAAAAGGCTTTCACCCTGGCACAGAAAAGGTTCTACTGGATAAAAATGGTACAGAAAGAAATTCTTGAAACACTGCAGGTTTACAAGGCTGGTGTCTAGCAGAGGTCAGGATGGACATCACAGAAGCATCAATCTTGAATGTACAGCATGGTGGAAGTCCATTCCAGATTTCTGTCCTTCTCACATGGGTAAACTGATTAACATGAGATTGGGTGATTGTGACACCTGCTATTTGTAGAGTGCTTAAATGTGGTAAAGCATCCTTATGGAGCACTATGCAAAAATACGTTTTGCTTCTTACCCCTCTTCTTTTTACTATTGTTATTATTATTATTGTTATACTATGCTTTCCCAAGAGAGTGGTGCTTCCTTTGCAGATTTGTTACAAAAAGTGGCAACATGTGTTCCGGCAGAGTGAAAGGCCCTTCGCACAGAGGAGAGGATGTGGCATTATCCAAGAGCTTCTGACTTTGGAACTCGGGTGCGCTTAATTTCCCCATGCCAAAAGAAAAAATGAAAAGAACCTTGGATAATGTAAATGCTGCTAATGTAAATCGCTCCAATACCTTCGGGTTGGGATTGCTCTATATAAAACTGCAAATAAAAAAGGTTGACTGGGCATCTTTCAGTTGCCTAGTGCTGTATTTGGTTGTTAAACTGGTACCAATGAGGTGAAATATTTGCCCAGACAGTATTACAATGTGTAAAAATGACAAAATAATGAGCAACACTATCACAAAATGTGCCTTTTCTTGCTACGTAATTGTGTAATCCCTGCCACACTATTTGATCCTCTTACCCCAAGTAGATGAACAAGTGTGCTTGAAGTCTGCGCTCAGAACAAAAACATTGATGATAGGGAGGTGAGATTTTAAAGGTGGGTGTAATATTTACCAATATACTAAGGCGTCAGGAAAAAGTTGCTGTTTAACTTCCCTATAGTGAGCAGTCAGTGTATTAGTCCGACAGTTTAATTGAAACAGTGGCTGTGACTGTCCCAGTCCTCAACCCTTTTTAACCTGCTGGTTTCCCTCCTTTCAGCAATGCAGAGTTAAACCTGTTGACATCTATTATGAAAAATAATGATTAGAAACTCCTACAGACAATTAAAAAGCATCCGGGAATGCTAAATAGAAACGTGCGCGCTCTGGTTTTACACATGATAATTAAATCAATGAAATTAGTTAAAAGGAAAAACGTTAAGAAAAACAGAAAAATTAAAACTTCACAAAGTTGTTGACGCACAGGTGCATAGATGACTTCCGTTAATAGTAACAGGAACTTGATTGGACTGTGTTGACTTTTTAATTTGATTGCTTTGCAGATGTGAGATGTGCTGATTACATTAAATGACTCAAGGCGACAAAAATATGATGGTTAACATCGAGAAGAAAAATATGAGCATGATTTGCGAATGTTGTCAGAAACAGTTGGAGGTAAAACTTTCAAACCTACAGCGATGTATCGATTGCCTGTTCTGGAAAACAAATGGGTTCTCCTATTTTACTAAAGTCTTGAGCCATGATTTTATTTTGGGCAGTTCCGCAGAGGTGCTGCGCTAATTACGTGCCGACGTTCAGGGCCGGACTGGTCATTGTGCCATTCTGTAATTTCCCAGGTAGGCTGGAGGCCTGGGCCAGTTTCACAGCAGTATGAGCTGCTGCCCTGACCCCCACCCCCATGGGCCCCATTCTAGTCGCGGCCTCATACAGTGTGGGGCTGGTTAAACATTTTGCCAGGGCTGATTTTGGTATTCCGTCTGTTTATGATTGATTAGAGGGGCGTTCAAAAAGCCCCTATCATATAAGAATACAAGTATAATTGCATGGCCAGTCTGTGTACAAGTTAATGAAGGGTCGATAACATTTGATTAGGTAACCCTTTTTATCTCCCACCAAGTGCATCCTGTATTGAAACAATCCCCTTTACTACATGCCCATTGTATTTTACAGTTTGTGAAATGTCTGTAACATCAATATTAAAAAAAATGTTAGCAAATGAGAGGCACAGTGCACGTTAGCCCTTATACCAACGTCTTATGTATGTTCTTATTGAAGTTTGTTATATGCTGTTGTTGCTAAGATGGGTCATACCTATGTTTACACCTTTTTAACCCAATTAATACAAAATACTGAGTTAGGAAACTCGTTCCCATTGCTTTACTTTTTAAAACCCTGACGTTTATGGGTATGTCCTAACATTTGATTTCCTTCTCTGAATACGTTTGTGAAAATGATTTTTTCACTTATCTACTGATTTACAGTGGTCTTTTCCATCTGGTAGTGCTCTACATATAGACATTGATTGACTGATTTCCCAGGTTGATAACATGACTGCAAATGAGCGAACATTTATTAACATCTGATATTTAAGCACCTTGGAGCTGCTCAGTTTGTGAGGTCATTGTAAATGCAAAAACAGTAGGCTAACTTACTACAATGACAATGCTTTTCATGAATGGCACTCTTTCAGCACTTATGTACTACAGATCTCCCAGTCACAAGCATGTCACAGAGCTGCACGAAAACCCACCAAGCACTTCCTTCATATAGAATGGGGTCATGAAACATAGGCAACATGTCACCGAGTCCCCCTCCCACTTGCTGTTCTACACAGTAACCATTTACAAGCAATGGAAGGCCCTGACTTCGTGTAACTCCAAATTCCCTATGCAGAACCACAACAGAATCCCTTAAGGGAAGATATCATATTAAAAGGATGAGCCACAACCACAGTTGCATATCATACACATCTCTGAAAAAACTTTGAATCTATAATCATACAAGCAGAAGGATAGCGGAACAATTTCTTATATTTATTTTCTGGGCTTGGACTTAACCATTGTTTTTGGCTATTCTGGAACAACCTGTATTTTCAAAGTTGTTCTGCCAGATCGTTTTTTTTTCAGGTCATAGTGACAGTCATTCCTATTGAGGGCAGGACAACCTTCACTCATTTTCCATTCCTGTGAGTTTATTTTGTTTGAACAGGGTGGGTGTTTCAAACATTGTGCCAGCTCAGCAATCCTTCAGTGCTGTAAAGACAGCCACCTTGGTGACAGCTCCCTTTACAGAGAAGAGACCTCCTCCATGGAGGCAGTGATCTCTGAAAAGGGCATGGTGTTTCCATGTCCTCCACTGGGCAGACTAATGGACCCTCAGCCAGGGTCTAAATGAGGCTCGTAGCGGTGGTGATCTTCATATAATATTTCAAGGCTCATAGAAATGAATCTGTAGGATGTCTTGTTGCCGCTACTCCCTGTAGGACATAGCTTTCTATAAATGCACAAGTCTTTGGTATCCACCAAGGAATGAACAAAGATACAGGCCATGGATGATGCAGCTTACTAAACTTACACAAGCTTGGAGATCCTACAAGATCCAACTAGAAGCGCTGCTGGTGCACCTAAGTAGGTGCAGTTTAACAACCGTGAGAGTTGAGATGGGTTCCACCAAAGGGACAGATACATGAGGCATTGCAGACAGAGTTTCTCAAACCACTAGGATTAAAAAGATTATGTTTTCACCAACCAAGAACGCACCACCATGTGAGATGGGATTACTATACCACCAGGATTACAGATTTTATGTAGTCCACCCAGGAGTGATGGAATTGCACTCTTTAGTAGTGAAGTGAAGTGAATTTATTTATTGTTTCAATTAATTAAAATTGTTACAAAAGACTGGGCATGGTGTCTCCATCTGTGCACCTTCTTCGATCGTGAATAAAACATAATTATATCATTTCATTTAACAAGTCAAGTAATCACAAAGCATGAATTTAAGAGACAATAAAATTAGATATATATTCACTAGCTTGAAGCTGTGTTCAGCTTGTAGTCCTTGGCTGAGTCTTTACTTATAAGTTCTTTCAGCTGGTGTGCAAATTTCGCTAGTCTGGCCAGTTCCCTTGGAATATCCAAATTAAAAAGAAGTTTCATTGCATCTGTGCAGGTACGAGTACCATATTTTAAAAACAGAGGTTTCAGTAAAGTGCAGCGTGCATGATTCAATCGGTGGCAGATGCAAACCAAGTGAGCCATATATTCCTCGTACTGATGACACAGTCTGCAGGTGGTGACCGCCTCTAATGTTTTCCAGTGAGTATTTATGTCTTTTATTGGCAGTGCCATAAGTCTGACTGACAGAATTTGCTTTAAAATTGTTTTATTCAATGCTGAGTCAAGATATGGCTGTCTCAGTTTATCCTGGTAGGAATTAGCTAAGAGCCCAATATTGCTGCTGGAGGACTCTATTAGCCTCATGTCGTCTTCCTTAGATAGTAGTCTAACTTGTTTCTTTAAAATGGATTTTAAAATTCCAGGTTGGTGAATAAAATCCCGCCAGTTGGACAGGTCAAGGTGCAGTTCAGTGCAGGCAGTAAGAAGGCCGTTGGCCCAGGAATTTTTACCATTCATGAAAATTTCCTTTAAAATTGCTTTCATTGTGTTTGGCGGTGCTGCGCAGGCCCCTCGATAGTAACGAATAATCGATGCCCAATGTTTGTAAGATTGTTTGTGTACCAAGGCATTCCGTGCATGGGCGGTTATCTGAAAAATCTGTTTAAATGCTCGGCAGTTGGCAAACTCCATGGTGTTAATGAATGCGGCAGGAAATACTAATTGTCCATATGTGATTGAAGGAAGTAACTTGGCTCTTATAACCTTTCGGATATGCTCAGTTGTCGGACTGGGCAGTTTGGAGTTCAGTTTGCAAAGGGCATATATCACTGCCTTAGCTTTTGATTCTATAGATGCAATTTGTGCTGTGGGCTTGCCGTTGCTCATGATCCAAACCCCAAGATAATTATATTTAGTTGTTGCTGCTGTTTTCAAATTGCCCATTCTCCATTGATGTTTGAGTTTATTGGCGAGCTTTCCAAAAATGACTACCTTTGTTTTGCCTGCGTTTGCTGTTAGATCAATTTCGTTGTTATAGATGCTTAGTGCATCTAGTGCTCTTTGCATACCCGTCTTAGTATGGTCCATTAGCACCATGTCGTCTGCATACTGCATTAGGAACAGTCTAGTCGACCCAATGTTAGGAGCTAACAGGTTGGCTTTTGATATTGTTTTGCCAGGGTCTGCAGTGTATAAATTAAAAAGCAGGGGCGCCAGTACACAGCCTTGTTTCAGCCCTCGATCCGTGTACACTCTTTAGTAGGCACAACTTCCTAACAGCCATTATCGTTAAAGAGAGGCTATAATTTCTCGTGTTGAGAAAAGGGTATCATGCAAGGCACAGCTTCCTAAACCATGCGAGGTAACAAGGTTTTAGATCCACATGTCATTTGAAGTTGCATCCATTTAAAATGTAGATTCACAAAACCCCCAGAGATTACAAAGTGTGTGGGGTCCACCTAGAGGTCAAGGAGTTGCAAACTTTGAAAGATGTAGCTCCAGGGCCGGATTGGCTACCGGGCTTTCCTTAATAAACAATGCAAAACAAATGTTTTAAAACGTAGGCTTTAAAGCTATTTGTTTTGCATTGTTCATTTGGAAGCGCCTGCAGCTCCCCAGCAACAAAATCATCCCCTCTGCAGTGAACCTGGGCCCCACGCTGCCACCCCAGCAAAAAACGCCCGGTAGCCAGTCCGGCCCTGTGTAGCTCTCTAAAAGTCATGCAAGTTAAAGAGATTGTGATTAGGCCTGTCATAGAAGAAACAAAGTAATATCAATAGGTTCTCCTGTTGAGTACGATACAGTGCTGGAAGATTCATTATCACAAAAACACCAGAGGATACAGCATCTGTCAGTCCACCATGGAGTGATAGAAGTGCTTCTTCTTACAACCTCAGAGTTAAAACGGTGTGTTTAAGAGTTAAAAGATGTGAAACCCTGGAAGTGGAGTTTCCTAACACCTTTTATGAATGTAACATTATTGTGGTCCAGCTAGGTAAAATAGAGATGCAACATGTTCAAGAGACAGCTACCTACTTACAACTGAAATTAAAAAGGTTATGAATTCACCTGCAGCAGAATATGCAGTTGTGGAAGATTTCCTAAAAACCAAAAACTAAAGAGACTATGATTTCACCAAGCCTAGAATGTATAACCCAGATATATGTTTTTTTTCAATTCAAACAGAGTTAAAGAACATTTGATTTTACCTCTCACAGACGTCTAAATTAGAAAAAATAGCTTTGTAAAAATAACCAGAGATTTCAGAGCAGATAGGTTCTACCCAGGAGCAAAAGAGGTGTGTCTCATGAAAGATACTGCTTTCTGAAAACAACCCGATATTACAAAATGTATGCAGTCCACCCAGGAGTAATAGAGGTGCAACTCATGGAAGACATCAACTTCTAAAACCACCCAGGATAACCAATTTAAGGATTTACCTTATCTTGGTATGTGTAGCTCTGGAATAAATAGTTTCATTATATGTAGCGCTGGAATATATAGTTTCTTGAAATCACAAATAAAGTAGAAGACAGTGTTGTGCGATGGCTGGAAAAGATCTTAGGGGCTCATTACGATGGCGGACGGAAAACCATTCTGACCGCCGTGGTAGCGGAAATTAACCGTCCGCAGGTACATTGGCAAAACCGCCGGCCAGATTAGGATGTACCGCAAGAAACTCCCTACCGCAGCGGTCGGATTCCAGGATTCAGCGGCGGAAAGGCTGAAAATCCATCCGCGGCGGTCTGATTTGCTGCGGAAAGGCTAAAGACCACCGTTTCCCCAGCGGTCAGGAACACATGGAGCTATCCGCAGTATTGCCACCGCCATCCTCGATTGGCCGGATTCTCCGCAGCGGTGTGGTGGGCTATTTGTGGCATCGTAATACGACCGGCGGTCGTAACCGCATTCCGCACGGCGGTCCCTCCCTTTTGGCTCCGTCCGCCACCGCTGCGGAAGAGGATTCCTGGCGGTTCCCGAAACACCGCAGCGGAAGGGAAATGGGCTATCTTTGCCCATCGTAATACGGCGGACGTAAGGACTGCCGATGGAGTACGGAAAAGGGCATTTTCCGCCACCGCCAGCACTGCGGATGTGCTTCCCCCCGCCCCATCGTAATCAGCCCTTTAGTGCTGAACTCAAGGGGTAAATTAGCATGTGGGAGTTAAGAGTGACCCAGGGACAGGCCAAAGGCCATTCCTGTTAGTAAAACACTAAAACAGGGAAGTTGCCACGAGAAGTCCCACTAAATTCTTCTGTCCTTTATCAGGACACCATTCACTTGTGCAGCTACTTCGGAGGCCATGCCACACGAGGTTGGGGCATGGCAGAGATATCACCAAGCACAAGGATGTGGATGGGAGGATTCAAGTGGAGGTCATGTGATTGGTCCTCGTTGGAATGAAGGCAGGGGCATAACTGCCACATGGGGTTGGTAGTCCTGTATCTCTGGGAGAGGAGAGCGGCAGAATTGTACCTTGCAACAAAGAAACAACATGCCATTTGGAAAGGCAGTGGGAAATACTAAACACTCCATAGTGCCAGCAGTGCTGAAAGTCACACTCTTAGGTTTTAATAGGTCACCCAGTGATTTAATATTCACATTCAGCAGAAGTTGCAAGAATGGAAAGACATGTGGAGCTCCATTTTATCGAGGTATATAGTGGTGCAAATTATTTAATCATTACCCTAAAGTTTCTTTTGTAGATGAATTAGGTGAACCATGTCATAGAGTTTGTCTAGTTGGAATGTTATGTCTAATAGTTTGAAAAACTGTACAGAGGTTCTGTTGAACCAGTAAAGTGCAGCCTTCAATGTCTGCATTGACCAGGATAAGCTATAACCCAATGTTTTTGTTTCATGGGTTGGACAAATATGAGAATATTGAGGGTCTAGTATGCCATAGTCTTATAGTAATTTACTGGAAGTTTCGAGTGACTCTTACATTTAAAGCTGTGTCTTTTATGTTTGCCACCACTCAGAAGTTATATTCAGTTTATCATTTTACTATTAATTTCTTTACTAGGATTCCTTTGGGCATGGACATTTATGGGACATATGTGGGCATCCGAACTAGATTTGCCTGACACAACAGGACAGCTATAGTTGATCCTTTATGGTGAGCGGACAACATAAGAAGTAACAGGATTGTACCAGGCCCTACTGCAGAGTACTTCCAGGGGATTGCAGGCTCTTAAAGACTAGTGGGAAAGCAAACTGGGGACTGACATACAGATGACCTTCTGGGCTTGCTGCCTATGTTCAATCAAGACTGTGTCCAGAAAAGTGAGGTCTCGTATTACCCAATTTAATTATGTACACAATGCTTACTTAACTCCTGATATGTATGGGTGCTCAGTCCACTTGTTCCACATGTGACACCGAGGATGCAGGATTTGTACGTATGGTATGGACCTGCCCAATGATATCCAAACTTTGGGCAGTGGTAACACAATGCATTACCATAACGTCTGCTTTTATCCTGCCCTGAGACCCATTCAGGTGCTTGCTGGATGCACATATCATTACCAAATGGATTAAGCAGCTGGTTTCCACACCCTCCACATGCTCCAAAAGATCTTCAGATGGTTCCCCATCAACACCAGGAAAACCGTCACTCAAGCTCTAGTCACCAGCCGGCTGAACAACGGCATCCAGCTCTCTGCAGGAATTGCCACCCAACTCCTGAAGAGACTGCAGACAATGCAGAACTCTCCTGCCAGACTCATCCTCAACATCCCCAAATAGACCCACATCACCCACCACCTCAGGAACCTCCACTGGCTCCATTCAGAAAAGATGCCAATTCAGGATGCTGATATAAGCCTACAAGGCCCTCAATGGCGTACATCAACTGAACTTCCACCAATCCTCCAGATACATGCGCTCTGCCTCCCTCACCCTCGCACACTCTACCTGCATCCGCTGAAGCCACAGTGGAGGACGATCCTTCTCCTACCTCGTCGCCAAGTACTCGAACAACCTTCCCCTTTACCTGCAAATATCTTCCTCGCACCCCCTGGGATTCAGGAAGGAACTTAAGACCTGGCTTTTTGACTGATATCAGCAAGAACCTAGCTCCGGAATACCCTCGTAGGTGATTAGCCACGCTCTACAAAATCAGAATTGATTGATTGACCATTTTGTACGTGAATGCAATTATCAAAAATAAATATACTGTTAGCAGTAATCGTTGTCATCATTATGGGGAACAAATAAAGCATTTATAATAAGTGAAAACCTGTGTTGGTGTATTCATTTTTTTCAACCATAATACTATAAGTATAAAAGCATCCTCTAGAGAGCATCACATTATGATCACAATACATAGCAACCATAAATCTGGCCCCTAGAGGGCGCTTCAAGACAAATATTTCCCCTAATCAGTTTCAAGCCATAATGAATGCAACCATACACATAAACCCCTACAGGGTGCTGCACTCCCAGCTGTAGCGCAAACGCTCCAGCCTTCAGAATGCCTGAAAATATGCTAGAAATCCTGGGGAGGTTAGTGTTTTTGAGTCCCACCCAACTTAGGGTGGGGGCTCCTCAAGCCCTTTTTGAGGGAAAGCTGAGCACTTCCTAATGTTGCTGATGGTGACCCCCCCATCTTGGGTCCACCACAAAGTGAGAAACATTGAAAATTAGGGCCAAAACAGTCAGCAATGATCCAGCCCCACAGGGAATTAAAGGGAGCTTCTTCAGGAGCAATGCACATGGAGGAAGGCATCTAGCACTTCCTCCATGTTGGGGGGTGACCCAGGGAGCCACCCCTGGGAACCCCGGCTGGCTCACTGTCTGGGCAGCACTCTTACGTGGCACCATGGGAGCCAGTAGGGTCTCTCTGCCTGCCCAGTCATGTGGGCAGGCGTGGCAGTCTGTGGCAGCCTCCCGCTCCCACTTGCCACACTTGGGGAAGCGTGATGATGCTCCCCCCATCATTTCTGGCCCACGGGGGTCGGGGATGGGGTCCCAGCCCCCTAGAATAGAGTGCACCAGGGGGATGAGTTCCCCAGGAATTTATGAGAGTAGAGGGAGGGGACCTCATGCATGCCCCCTCTGGGGGCATTTGAATGAATGAAAAGATTTTGTAAAGTGCGCAATTACCATAAGGTATCTAGGCACTATAGGCAGAACAGCAGAACCAGTCAGATGCTGAAATGCAATAGATTATAACAGCAAATTAATCAACAGCTTCGGTAAACAGCCAAGTCTTCAGCTGCTTTCTAAATTGCATCAGAGAAGGTTGACAATGCAGCATAAGAGGTAATGAGTGCCAACATTTTCCTGCCCCTATGGAAAACGCCTTGCCTCCCCATCTTGCTTTATTTGATCTGGGAATGATGACAGATTGTGAGGAGCTGGATCTGAGATTCCTGCTTGGGCTATACCAGGAGAGCCGTTCCTGAAGGTACTCAGGGCCAGTCTGATGTAGGGCCTTATAGACTATGCACATAGCCTTGAAAACAATTCTTTTTTTTCTCAGGAAGCCAATGAAGATCCTGCAATGATTGAACTACGGGGTTAAACTTAGGAATTTTGAGTAGCAATTTCGCTGATTCATGTTGTAAAACCTGCAATTTCTTTATCACATATTTATGAGCACCCAAATACAGATCATTGCAATAATCCAGCTTTGAGAAAATAAGTGCTGTTATCACTGTTTTTGCAGGTCAAGGGGAATAAATAGAATTTTTTTTTCAGGACTTTCAGCACAAAAAAGCCTGAAGAGGTGATTGAATTTGTTTGCTCAGAAAAGGATAATTTTGAATCAAAAATAACTCCTAGATTTCTTACTTTTTGGACCAGAACAGGTAATGTGTCTAGGCTCGACGGCCACCATGAGTCATTCCAGAAGGTGGTCTCTTTACCAAAAGCATCACCTCGGTTTCATCCGTGTTCAGTTTCAGACAATTGTTTTGCATCCAGAGTGCAACTTGGGTAATACAGTTACAGAAATTTCTTGCTTCTTTGGTTACATCTGATGAAATAGATACCACTATCTGAGTATCATCGGCGTAGGAAAATACAGCTAAGCCAAAGCTGCAAATCAGATTAATAAAGGGGCTAACATAGATATTAAATAGCATGAGGCTGAGGGAAGACCCCTTGGGAACACCACAGGGTAGGGAGAATGGCATGGAGCTTGCACTCCCCATCTCCACCCGCTGTTGTCTGTTAATCAAAAATGAGCTCAACAGGGTCAAAGCCGAGTTTCTAAAACCTAGCAAATGGAGCCTCTTTATGAGGAGTGAATGGTGAACAGTATCAAAAGCGACAGTGAAATATCTTTGCAACAAACCCCGGGCCCTGGCCCACCCTGGGGGAATTTACAGGAGGAGTCAGCGGAGACCCACATCACTGTGCAAAGAAACCTCAAAGGTCGCCAAACTTAAAAATGCTATAACTTCAACCTTATTGGGCCGATTTGGATGATCATGCGCTCATTTCACTCCTGGAGGCGAACTCTATCCACCAGGGCCAGTTGCAGCAACCCTCCTCACCTCTGAAGTGCTGCAGTCCTCAAGGAGCTGGTTCTCCGAGCTCCCTGCACCAGCTCTCCTGATCTTGGCTTCTGCACACTAAAGTCCAGGGTTTTCCCCCAACTGGTCCTCAGGAGTTTAAGGGGGCCAGCCTCACTGGCCCTTGGGGAGACCCACTGACCCTTAAGTAAATTGGGCAGAGTCCTTAGTCCTTTGTGGGTTCCGCCTTCCAGTTCTCCATGGTAGTCCCAAGGTACAGCAGCAAAGCGCAACAAAATCCACAGGCAAAAGATGGTCTCCCTCTTGTGCAAGAGTTTTAAAAGGGAGAGGAAGATATCAGAATTCAGGCCCCGCTCACCAATCCTAGGGTGCCAAGTCACCTCACCACCCCTGTCCCAACCCTCCTGCACATCATACTGGGACAGTTCCAAATGGCATCATCCAAGAATCACTGGTCACATCTGCTCCTGGAGTCTCAGCTCGTCCTCTCACTGACATCACTGCCAGGGTCTTGCACACTGAAAGTTGAAAGAGAGCCCCCCTCCGGGGTTGGCACCAGTTGTCTGGGCTTCTTCCTTTGTTCAGTGCGCTTGGGCAGGCCCATCCATGGTACAACATGACAGCTGAATGATAGATGCGGATCATTCTGCCCCAACCCTTTCCTCCTCAGAAGCTAGTTGAAGTACTGTTAATTGATCCCTTTGTGTGGGGTGGCCTTTGTTCCTGCTGCTGGCAAGAAATGCAATTAGCTGGGCACAGCAGGGTGACAAAAGGCCTGGGCTCTGACCCTGAGCTTAGCCAGAGTAATATGAAAACCCTTGATGACCCATAAAATGTACAGATATCATTATGGAAATTACAGAACTGATTTTCCCTCACAGATTACACCCCAATTCAAGATGTCAATGGTATCTGTAGGCCAAAGGGAAGCAAAACTGCACTCTAAGTCAGTCCTCTCCTCATATGTATAATAAAGTATCACTATAGTCAAAACAGTAAATCGCACTGGCTTTCCCTGTTAGTGTACACTAACAATATAAGGTATATCCCAGGTAAATATCTAGTCCTGCAGAGTCCACATTGCGCCTGGCCACCTGTGTACATATACCGGACTGCACACAAGAGTTGTCTCTCATGTGCAGCCCGCACACGGGTGCACATGTGTGTTCACACATGTTCACATGTAACCAGCCAAGTGCCCCTTACCCTTGCTGCGTCACAGCTGTCTTATCTGAAAGGCGGGTGCTGGCGGTAAACACATGCAGTCCATTAGCAATATAATTACCATGGGTGAGACACAGCTAGTGAGACCACAGTAAAAAAGTCCAAAACCAAGTGATCCAAAAAGCAAAATATTCAGGCATACTGAATGGTGCAACCCAATTGAAACGCGGGTGCAGGAGGGAATTGGGGAGGGGAGGGAATTTTGCATGTGCTGCAGTTGATATAATGGTTGCTTTATATATGTAATAAAATTATTCTGTCACGCCATAACCATGGCCTCATGCCCACATAGCCATAAGAGATATGTAATGTGTACAGTGTTATACTGCAATAATATGTTGACAATTGGATGAGTACCTGAATGCACGTTGTTATGTATACGTGTTGCTCTATGAAAATGTAATAAAGTCACTTAAAAATAAGGTTGTGCTAAATTGTTTAGTATTTATTTATTTAGGAGTTTTATATAGCGCTAGCTGGACCCGAGGGTATCAGAGCGCTTTACAACATGTATCAAAGATGCAATCAAACAAAGAAGTGACCGTAGTAGAACATAATGATTTGTGACGCGTAGCGTTCAAACATAAAGAGAAGCAAATATAACGTAAAGATACGTGGCGAGAACAATTCACACATAACGAGTAGCCAATAGGCTCCTCTTTCCGGGTGGAGGGAACGAGGTGGGGGTCCGGGAGGTGTAGGAGGTCGAGGTCATAGGATAAAGACAGGAAGGGGTGGGAGCACACTGCTGACCTCCCAGCACAGTTCGCCCCTAAGCATTCTGGTAAATGCAGTTTGTAGTGCATGCTTACTTGGTATTTTGCTGGAGTGTTCCACCAAAGTTGGTGCAGATTAGTGCTGTCATCTCTAGACACATGTGTTTCTGGTTTTTATCCGTCATAAGTAGAGATCAAAAACGATTTTCTTCTGGGGTTGCTGAGCAGGCTGCCACAATTCTTACAGGTCTCAGTACCTCTCACAGGCGCACAGGTGCATCTCCACTAGCTCGTCAGCTCAATGGCTCAAGGGAGCCTTTTTAAACAGGAAGCGGTGGGAGCACACTGCTGACCTCCCAGCAGTGTGCTCCCAACCCTTCCTGTCATAGGATAAAGAGTCAGAGTCATGCGGTGTGCCGGCTAAAGCACTTCGGCGGATCCTATCGGTTCGCTAGGGAACGCTTGAGGAAAAGGTCTTTGAGCAGTCGTTTGAATTTTGCAAAAGAGGGGATAGTTCTGATGTGGGGGGGAATAGAGTTCCAGATTTTGGGCGCGTTACCAGCAAAGGACCTGGCCGCGGTTTTTTGTTAGTGTGTTTTCAGCGGAATGAGTAGTAGAGTGTTGGAGCTCCTGAGGTTCCTGGACTGACCAGCTTTTTTGAGTTTGGAAGCCAGGTATTCCGGTTTGCCTGTGTGAAGGGCTTTGTGCGTGAGGCAGGCTGTTCTGAAGCTAGCCTGCATTTCAATTGGGAGCCATTTTAGTTCTCTGAGTGCGGGAGTGATTTGGTCGAATTTCTTAACTCCAGTGACCATTCTGGCTGCTGCATTGAGAGTTTTTTTGAGGGGGGCAAGGTGAGATTTTGCTGTACCAGAGAGGACTGCATTCCCGTAGTCTAGTCTGGACAACACCAATGCTTGAGTGCCTTGTTGAAGGTCTTTGGGCGGGAGGAAGGGTTTTATTTTGTTAAGTTACTTCAAGTTGAGGAAGGCGCACTTTGCGGAGTTCTTAATGTGTTTGGTCATGTCCAGTTTCGAATCTAGGGTGATACCTAGAGATTTTACAGAGTCCGCCAGGGTGAGGTTACCATTGAGCGCATCAATAGCTTTGAGCCATTCCGCAATTTGGGGGTTCTCTTCTTTGATGGAGATGAGGAGTATTTCCGTTTTCTCTTGATTGAGTTTTAGGTGGTTACTAGAGAGCCAGTGTTGGACCTCTCTTAGCGTGTTGTTGAGTCTCTGGATGTCATCGATGGAGGAGGTTTCCCGATAGATCTGCGTGTCGTCTGCATATAGGTGGAAGGGGATGTTGGATTTTTTGAGTAGGGTAGTGAGGGGTTCAATGTAGATGTTGAAAAGTTGTGGGGAGAGCACTGACCCTTGTGGGACACCCCTGCTTACGGGGTGTAGGTCGGACGCAAAGTTTTTAATTTTTATTCTTTGGGTGCGGTTATGGAGGAAGGAGGAGAACCAGTGTAGGACCACCTCATCTAGACCTGCCCTTTCTTGAAGAGCCTTAATGAGAAGTTTGTGGTTGACCGTGTCGAAGGCTGCCGATAGGTCTAGGAAAATGAGTAGGCAGCATTGGTCCGAGTCAAGTGACTTGTATATATCATCAATGGCGTTGAGAATCGCGGTTTCGGTGCTGCAGCCTTTTCTGAAGCCTGATTGGTGGGGATGAAGAAGGTTGATGCTGTCTAAGTGTTGAGTCAGTTGTTGGAGTACGCATCTTTCCAGGATTTTGGATAGAAGAGGTAAGACAGGTCTGAAGTTGTTCAGATCTTTTGTGTCTAGGCCTGGTTTTTTCAGCAGTGGCGTGACTTGTCCGACTTTGAGGCAGTCAGGTACGACTACGGATCTCAGGGAGCTGTTTATGATCTTGCACCAGAGCGGGGCTAGGACGAGTTTTAGCTCTCTGGTCAGTTGAGGGGGTAGCTGGTCGAGGACATGGGATGAGGGCTTGGCGGTGGAGATCAGTTTGACTATCTCTGCTTCCTGAATGAGATTGAAGGATGTCCAGGGTTTAGAAGGGGTCATGGATGTGATGTCTTTAGTTCCAAGCGTCGGGCTCTTGGTGGGGGGTGTGGTTGGTGTCTAGTGAAAGCTCAATCTTGGTGATTTTGTCATTAAAAAAGTTGCGAAGTTGTCGCATAGTTCTTTGGATGCCTGAGCTGAGGAAGCAGTGGGCTTGGAGGTTTGTTGCCTGATGATGTTAAAGAGCTCCTTGGGTCTGTTTATTGCGTTGTCCAGTGCGGTGCAGAAAAACTATGTTTTTTTGTTCTTGATGTGTTTTTTATAATTCCTGCGCCCTGCTTGGAGTTCTTCAAGGCGGATGATGGAAGGGTTGTTCCTCCAGAGTCTTTCTGTGGCTCTTAGTTGTCTCCTTTCGTCATTGATGTCAGTGTTAAACCATGATCTGGATGGAATGTTCCTGTTTTTTTTTTTATTTCAGAGGGGCTAGTTGATCCAGGATGGACGTCATATTTGAGTTATAGTGAGAGATGAGATCAGTTGTGGAGAGATGTTCAGTGGCGCTGGGGAGGAGAGAGCTTATTTTTTCTTCTAGGTCAGCTAGGGGGATCTGAGTTATATTTCTAGTCCATTTGGGGGGGTCTTGCGAGGGGGGTTGGAATGGGACCATTTGGTTGATGTGGAATAAGATGATGTGGTGGTCGGACCAGTCCACGGGGAGGATGTGGTCAATCGTAACTGTGTCGCTTTGGGCAATAATAGCGTCCAGGATTGCTCCTCTGTGGTGCGTTTCTTCTGAGCAGTGTTGTGTGAGATTGTTGTCATGTAGGAGATTGTTCAGGGTTTGAATTAGCGAGTTGTTTACTTCATTCCAACGTAGGTTAAGGTCACCAAGAATTAGGTTGTTTGAGTCTCCAAGTGAGCAGTGAGCAATCAGGTCGGAAAAGTGTTCCCCGAATGGGTGGTGTTGCCTGGGGGATGTGTCGGTTTCTTCAATGGAGATGTTGTTCTTGTGTATGATTGCTATACCCCCTCCTCTTTGATCTTTTCTGTCTTTGTTGATAATTGTGAAACCTGGGGGCACAAGCATATCCAAGCTTGGGTAGGAGGATTCGTTTAGCCATGTCTCCGTGATGAACGCGATGTCTATGTCATGGGAGAGGATGGCTTCTGCTAGTTCTGTTGCGTGTTTGGAGGCTGATCTGCAGTTTATGAGCATGCAGTTGGTGGGGGACCCTTCTTTGTTCTGTTTCTTTGCAAGTGGGGCCCTAGGTAGGGTAGTGAGGAGGACCGGGCGTCTTGGGGATTTCGGAGAGTAGTAATCTCTTTCGACTTCTGTGATCACTTGGATCGTGGTATTTGGGGAGGCTGTGGGGGGAGAGTCGTACGTCGAGGCTAGGTTCTTATGGGTCTCTCTAATCGGTTCTCAGTATCAGTTCTTAAGGGTTTCAGTGACCAGGTCGTGAGTGAGGCTGAGATCCCACTAGGGGGCGGTTCTTTTGCAGGATGGGTGGAGCTGGGCAGAGTGGGAGTCCCGGGAGGAGGTTGATTAGGCATTCGGACCATGTCAAGATTGGTTAATATTTCGTTCAGGCCCCGGATTATGGTTTCTAGCTGGCTTTCTAGAAGGGCAAGACGATGCATCATGATTTCCGAGGCGGGTGTGAGGGTGTCTTTGGCAGGGTCAACCCGAGAGGTGGAGGGCATGTCAGTGTTGTGATGCCTATTGGTGATAGTGCTGTCTGTGTTGTCTCTGTTGGGGATCGTGGTCAAGGGGTGAAGTGGCTCGTGTCATGGTTTTGACGAGGCAGGGGTGAGGGTGTCTTTGGCAGAGTCGACCCGAGAGGTGGAGGGCATGTCAGTGTTGTGATGCCTATTGGTGAAAGTGCTGTCTGTGTTGTCTCTGTTGGGGATCGTGGGCAAGGGGTGAAGTGGCTCGTGTCGTGGTTTCGACGTTGTGTTGCCTACGGGTGGTGTGTTGTAGTAGGGGGTCTGTGATTGCCGGTATGGGTCATTTCAGGCTAGCTGAAGGTGGTGGAAAGGAAGGGGAGGGAGCCGCTCGGCAGAGGGATTAGGCTCCTTATTCGTAGGGGCAGAGGTGCGGGAGGTGTCTCGAGGAGGGAGGGAGGTGGTTCTCGCAAAGGGCGCGGGAATGGTCAGTCGACTCTCCTGGCGAGACAGGCTAACCGTGGGTAGGGAAAGGGTCGGGCAGGGTCAGAGACTGTGCGAGAGGGCCTGTCTTAGAGAGGGGAAGAGGGAGTCGAAAGCCTCTATATTATCATTGTTGGCTTGTATCAGGACTGTGCCGTTCGCGTAGATGGTTACAGAGGTGTTCCCGTCCGTATCTGGCGGTTATTGAGTGAGGTCGTCAGTTTGCAGCTGTGGGGTGTGTTGGTAGTTTTGGAGATGAGGAGCTTTGCTCTGAGCATGGCGTTCCAGTTGTCAGGTCTTTCTGTATGGAAAATGAGATCCATTTTTATCTGCCCTTTGGAGGAGCAGTGGTAAATGTCCGTGAATAGTGTTTCAGGGTGCTGTCTAATCAATCTATGTTTGAAGTTTCTTTTCGCTTTAAGTGAGAGGTAGGGGGAGAAATTGATCGCGAAGGAGTTCGGGCCATGTGGTTTCAGGTAGTTCGGTACAGAGGGGCTAGCGAAACTTGGCGTGGCAGGTGGCATTTTATCTTGGATTAGGAGGGAGGGTGATTACCCTAGGGGTTAGGTTAGTAACGTTTCCGTGAGGGGGAGAGCGCGGTTCAACTGGATGGGAGATTCGAAGTGGTCAAGGGCCGCCCTCCCGGGGGTACAGCATCTCGTGGTGAGAAGGGGAGGCGGGGTGGGCCTTCTCTAGTTCTGGGTCCATGGGTCTAAGCTTGGCTGTTGCCCTAGGCTAGGGGTCTGCATCAGTGCTTGGCTGTAGCCCCGATATGGGGTACTGTCTGGAGTTTAGGGCCTTGGACCACTTAAAGCATGGGTGTTGTGCAATGTAGATCCTTTTTAAGAGGTCAGGCAATTACACTTGCTGGACTGCCATTAGTGTTCAAAAACCTACTCAGGATAAGGGTCGGGCTTACTAACTTGCTCGCATTCCTCTCAGTGGTGTTGTGGTGCTGGGTGCTTTGGGTGGAGGTGGTCGCGGTGGGCCACCTTCTTTGGGTCAAGGAGGTAAGGATTGGTGACCTGCTGTGCGGCCTTTTGGCTTCCTTTCGTCCCGGTGGTTTCAGGCTCCCGGCGATGCTCGGGTATTAGGTCACCTGAAAGGTAGCAGAATTATTGCGCGATGAGGTAGCGTGGGACAGAGCTGCTCCTCACACTTTCCACCATTGATCAGCTAGAGAGGCTGAGATCTCAGTCATCAGGGGTGGCTAAGGTCACGGAGCCACCATTTTGGGGTCAGGCAACCGGGTTCGTTACCCACTAGCCTACCAGTCCTTGTTGCCAGGAGAATCGGGTCGGGGGCAAGAAACCGCACTTGACTCTTAATTGGGCCCTCTTTAGGATGACTGGGACACAACTGCGGAGTTATGACGGTCGTCGGCGTTCTGAGACTGGGTCCAGGGCAACCATTTTGGGGTCAGGCAGCTGAGTGTTGTCTACGCGGATTTGTGATTCCTTGTTGCTGTGGCCGGTGAGTCGGAGGAGAGTTGATGTGGGGTCCGCTTGAGAAGCTCCTTCTCCTGACTTGGCAGGGTCTCGACGGCTCCGTTTAGACATCCAGTGGAGTTCTGTGGCTCAGCCATGGGCGGCCATCTTGAGATCAGGCTGATCGCGAGTAGCGCTGATGTTGTTGGATTTCGTGTATTGTTAACACTCCTCTGGAGTAAAATGCCCTGCGTGTCCGGGGCGAGGGGAATTTGCTGGTTTGATGAGTGGACCGCTACTTTGGGGAAGTTCAGTGGAAGTCACCAGCGCAGCATAAATGCCCAGGAGTTACCTCGGGACAACCATCGAGGGGTCAGGCACGTCCGGGAGTGGCGTGTAGGTGCCCCTGTGCTGGGTTTCGATGACCTGGGGAGCGGTGGCCACTAGATTGTGGTGCTCGACTCGGTTGAGGGAGTTCTGTAGGGCAAGTCCGGTCCTTAGCGGTTAGTAGGAGTTGACGGTTAGGGCACCGTGATATATTTGTCTAGTGATGGGCATCATAGATTAGATTGAGATACTGACGGTTTTTTACATGATGTTATGTGATATGTTTGATCTGACTAGTGTTTTTTGTGAGTGGGAAAAGGTGTATCATGTTTTTCCTGAAATTTGTAACTACCGCAAATACAGCTTAACGCAACACTTCACATCGCAGTCCATCGCGGGAAAATAATGCCGTGTTAACGTGGTATTCCCAACACGGCGGTACCATGCGATAGTCACACAATAACGCGTCAAATGAACACGTTAAAATCAACGAGACGCCACAAAACGCGAAACCCCAATGCAAAAATAGTAGTGATGACGCCAATCGCGATACAAAAATCTGCGAAAACCAGCCACAGGCCTGCAATTCCCATGCGTCATGCGGGAAAATGCACTATAAAAGTAGAAAAAAAACATACAAACAAAAGCCAAAGAACAGCGAAGCACAATGGAGGCATCTGGAGCAAGTACAGAGGACAACCAGAACCCCACAAGCCCCCCGGAGGACCAGCCTGTGACCTCGGGGTCAGGGAAGGGCAAGGACATGAAGAGTAGGAAGAATCGGTTCAGTCCGCAGGAAAACAGGATCCTGATAACGGAGGTGATAGAACACCATCAACTACTGTTCGTCACCTCCACTGTGTCACTGGCAACTAAAAATGGAATATGGCAGACTATCATGTACAAGGTGAATGCAGTCGGAGTGCTGAGGAGGACAATGGACGAGGTCAAGAGGCGCTGGAATAATGTAAAGCGCAAAACCAAGCTGAAACCGGAAGGCAGCAATGCAGACTGGAGGTGGGAGTCCAGCGCCACAGGAGGAGCTGGATGAGATGGAGGAAATGGTGTCCACAGTCATCAGTGGGGAGACGGTGGCAGGAGTTGGGGTACCGGACACTGCTCAACATGACCGGACACAACAGCAACAGGGTGAGTAACGACAAGGGACTGGGGGGACGGGGAAGATGGGCACAATGGCACACATGCACAATTGAGCATAGCACATCTGCGGACAAACCATGCCCCAGACCCCCAACTCCCACCAAGAGACCAATGCACACAGGTTTGCAACATCTCAGCACCGCATAAGCACAGAAGCCCGAGGCACACCACATGTAAGGGATAAGGGGCAGCTAAATCAGAGCTGCAGCGGCGACTCCAAAATGCGGCACACACACATTACATGCAGAGCACATCAACATTGACAACGATGTGGCACAAACCGCAACATGCCCACAACAGAACAGAGGACACAACTGGTGCCGCATGTGCGTAGAAACTGGCCAATCACATTTGGCATTGCAGGGAAATGTTAGTTGACAATGTACAAGTACAAACACATCCATGCTGTAGTCGGAATGTCCATTGTCCCGCATCAAATAGGCAGCTCCCCACAAACAGTCACAATGTACATTGTCATGCAGTCTGAATGTAAACATGTACAATGCATCAACATACATGTGAACACAATGTTAAACTGCATCTCCCCTTCACATTGCAGGGGGAAATCCAACACCTCCTGCGGAGCAGTCTGAACCTCTCTACTCTGATGACGAAGAGGACCATCATACCTTCAACTCTGACGCCCTCCAACTGCTCGTGGACAGCCTCCGCAGCCCACTTCCAGGAGCAGGGCAGCCCAGCTGCCACAAGGAGAACTCACCCCTGCACAGAACACACAGCAGGCAGCATCCACCACCACGGCTGCCTCCCAGCACCCCCATGACGAACACATGGCCTTCCAGGAGAAGCTGGCTGAACAGGGGCAGGTGGGGTTCGACCGCATGGCAGCCAAACTAGACGCCATGCGTGGGTGTCTGAGTCCCATCAGGGACCACTCACAGTCCCTAACGGACACCCACAGTCCGCTCCATGCTCTCCAACGGACCATGGCTGACATCACTAGATTCCTGACTCTGCGACAAAAACGACTGTCTAGTCAGAGTACCTCCAGCGATCACGCCCGGGAGTTGGGACACATGTGGAGGATCATGGAGAACATGGAGCGGACACAAGCTGCACACCAGCGAGAGGTAGCTGGGTCCCTCAATGCCCTAAAGACCCTCCTCATGGCATTGCTGCCACAAGGCCTGGCGCTGATGCATGCTGCTGCTACCACCCCATCCACATCTCCGGCCCCTGATGTGTCAGTGCCACACAGTGCGGCAGACATTCCACCTCCGGCCCCTGAGGTGTCACTGCCACACAGTGCTGGAGACAGAACACCACCACCCACATGTGAGGCACATGCAACAGCAGAGGACGAAGATGCGGATGAATCTGCCTTCGTGGTCAGAAGGACGCAGTAGCATTCATCTCCGCTATGTGGCCTGTTTCTGCTTGGTTCTCCCCTCTGCATCATCACCTTCCACTGTCCCCCGATGCACTCTGCGACACTCACCTTGGACCTCGACATGGACTGCCATATTCTGTTTGGTCACCAATGACACAGCTATCAGACTGCGGACTGAACTCCTCCTCTCCTGATGTACCTGTCATTCCCTGAAGGACTCTGGCTGGCCCTCCACGGGCCAACAATGTAAAGTGGGGTTGGCATGGCCCTGTACTGCTCCAGCTGCAACACTCCACTGAATGTGCAATAAACATTCATATTCACACAGATGTGTCATGTCTATGATCTTTCAAGTGTGGAAGTATGGATGAATGTAGGGTCAGTGATTCCCCCTTACGACCTTGTTGCTCATGTTGTGGGACTTTTGTCACAGGGTGACAGATTGCCGAATGCGGTCTGGGTGGCGCCGACACTACAACAGAGACACATCCATTAGTCACTTCCTTGTCCAGCCCAGGACGGAACCACGCCCAGAGCTCCGGGGTCATTGTTCACACCCTTACGCTGGACTGGCATATGCCAGGACAGCCCACTCCGCTTACGCACACAGGGGGGGACGACAATCACACATGTCCCAGGTCTTCACTGTAGGGATCTGCAGCTCACAGGTCTAGTTGTCAGCATGCCACAGCCCTTCCTCACGGCTGGTGTACACCCACACCACACCCATCCAGCACAGGCGTCACAAGACATGTGACCCTGCCAATAAAAAGGGCCTGGCGCACGTGCTGGATGCCATTTCCACTCTCTAACTGGGTGTCTCCGTGTAGTTCTCATGTATGCATGCCACCTCACATTGCCCAGTGCCGGGGGTGACATGATGGCGTCCGCACCACGGAACTCAATCATTAAGGGTCCATGGCTAGTGGTGCACAGACTTGGTGACACCGGATACACTGCGGCAGGCACAGGCACACTGCCACGGGACAGTGTCTTGCGGTGCAGTGAGATAGGGGCACCTAAAGTGCTGAGCGGGTGTGCAGCCTGCGATGATACGGCATCCTGGCGGTACGGACTGGCAAGGATCAGTGTGAGCCCTGCTGGACCGCAGTGTAGGCCTGAGCCAGCGGGCAATGCGGGCCTCCCGCCACGTGGCGTTGCCTCGCAGTTCACAGAGTTAGTGGCACCTGAAGCGCTGAGCGGGTGTGCAGCCTGCGATGATGCCGTGTGCACTGATGTGGTCTCTGCCATTGTGAAATCAAGACCCAGAGTCAGGTGTGTGTCCTGGTGGCCCGCGGTGCGGGGCTGCATGATGTGGAGGGTGCCATGGTCACAGGCCCCGGGCTTGGAGATCCCACCGGAACGTGGTGGGCCCTCTTGGAGACACGCTGGTGGCGGAAGGTGAGCAGTGAGGCCTGGTTGCGCAGGGGCGGGCAATCACCGCTGGGCGGCGGTAGGGGCTGGGGTGCAGCAGCCTGTGTGCACAGGGGTGGGCAAGCGATGATGGCGTGTGCAACTGTATGGACTCTGCCATTAATGTCTCTGGACACTGTTTCAGATAAGGGACCTGGGGGACTGCAGTGTATACCGGCACGTGGTTGGAGACACACCGGTGGCAGCAGGTGAGCAGTGAGGCCTAGGTCCACGGTGTCTGCACTCTCTCACCCTCTCTTTCTCTCTCTCTCTCTCTCTCTCTTTCTCTCTCTCTCCCTCTCTCCCTCTCTCTCTCTCTCTTTCTCTCTCCCTCTCTCCATCTCTCTCTTTCTCTCTCCCTCTCTCCCTCTCTCTCCTCTCTCTCTCTTTTGCTCTCTCTCTCTCTGTACTTTAATGGGCGCATGGCACACCTTCTTATCCAGATTTCTGTTTTGCAGGCTGTGACTAACAGAATGTCCTGAGAAGACCCGCCATGCCTCTTCAGAATTGTTGTTTTTGGTTTATTCTGTAATAAACATATTATTTGGATATTATGATATGAATGTATGATTTCCCTTTTTCTGACCACACATGTATGTTAGGTGTTGTGATTGTGCGACTTCAGGCGATTTGTTTGGTTCATGATTTCGTGGAGTTGATGTGCAATATCTTTGTCCAAAGGGGGGGGGTGTGGGGAGTGCTCGGGGAGGGTCCCGGGGGGGTGTGGTGGTGGGGGTGGTGGGGTCCTGGGGTGGTGGCGGTGGGTGTTGTTGGCCTATTGGGGCTCCGGGCTGCATGATCGGTTGCTCCAGGGCATCTGTTGTTCTTCATGTGTGGCTATGGGCTGTGCTCCCTTGTCTGGTGCCGGTTGTCGACCGACTTTACACCAGGTAAGAGCAGGTGTTAATTTCCTGCTGCTAACGTGCCTTATCGCATGTTTTGTGGTCTTATCGCCGATCTGGCTGGTCGTTGAGAATGTTGTGGAGTGGTGTTGTCGCGGATTTTTGCACGGGAACGCCTACACTGCATATCATTAGCGTTAGTTGCCGGGGTCATCTGTAGCGATGTTTTTTGGGACTGCTTTCGCAGGTAAACTGGTGTTATGGGCCGTTAGCGCAAGCTTGTGAATGGGGCGATTAATTTATCGCGACTTTGTCTGCGATAAAGTGCTGATAACTCTGCGATAGATCCTTGAGAATATGCCCCCTTGTGTAATACTCAACGAGCATTGATACAAGAGAAATATTTCTAAAAAAGAATGTTTGTAATGCAATACAGAACGACCTTGCTACAATGAACAGAATTGTGTTTCTTTAACTTGGTATAAGTAGTCCTAGGCTCCTTTTTTCGTTCTGCACACAGACATATTTTAATTGTTGTTTCTCTACACACACAGAGAAAATGTGCACAAGAAACATTGTACGTAATGCTATTCAGTTTATTTTCTCGTTTGCAATATTTTGATCCTTGCAAACTACGGTGAAAAATGTTCATCTAATGTGACAAATTCAAGGTCTCACTGCGTGGGAATTTGGTTATTTATTCATAGAATGAGTCTGTTATTGTTCTCCCATATATCATACAGCGACATTTGTACGATTAACAACAATGTAAAAAGAGCATGGAGAAAGTTCATTGTATGTATTTGTGCGATAGTATTAAATGGCCAGAGAAACATTTTACTCTTTGTCTGTTTTGAAAAGCTAACTTGATCTAATTAGGGGCAATAAAAATCCTTTGAGGATTAACATCACCCCCTGTTCATCTTGAGACCTTTATCTGACTGAGAGTTTTGTTAAAGGTGGTGTTCTAGAGTTCCTGTAGCTATTGCAGAGCCCAGGAGAGTGAGTATTAGTAGGACAAATGTAGTGTGGTGAATTGTGTTGTGGTAGTTATTTAAATTGTCTGACTTGTAGTTTTGGGTGAGTACAGCAGCACTGCATGGTGAGTGGTGCTGATGTGGTTCATATTATTGTGTGCAGGTGTCATTTTGTTATGTGGATTTGATTTGTGTATTCCAGTGGTGATTGGTTATTTGATTTTAATGGGTTTTGTCTTGATGTTGAGTTTTATTGCACATGCTTCGGAATTATAGTTGTGATGTTTAGAGTGTGTGTCATGAAATAATGGTGTGTTTATTGTTTGAATTCTTGTTTTTGTAAAGGGTTAACAGATTTGTTAAAATCTAAGCTCTTGACATTTTATTAAAGCTGTTTAAATTGTCTACTAAGTGGAGGTGTGTATTGTGAGGTAACACATTCACACCACAAAAGAGTACTTTCAGAAGTACTAAAAGTTTAGTTGTGAATGCATACTAATCTAGATTGTTTTTATTTTACTTTAGTTATTCATATGTGCAAAAGAGTAAATGCAGTGATCAAAGGTGGATTACCGCAGGAACCTGCTTTAGAGAGATTAAAAGTGCTGGAAAGATACTATGGGCCTGATTACGAGTTTGGCTGTGTCAGAGCCGGCCGCCACGCCAACACCCAGCTCCAAGACCACCAAACTCGACCACCGGCTGCCAGCCAGATTATGAGTTATCTCGTGGTTTGGCAGGCAGTCCTTTTGCATTCCCACGGTGGTGCCTATTAAAAAGGCACAGCAATGGGAATGCCAAAGCCTGTTCCTGCACGGCATGGTCTGCAAAGTCCATGCAGTGCAGGAAAGGGGGTGACTTCACCCAGGGGGCACAACATGTACCACCTGCATGCCCCCATGGCCCTGAGGCAACTGGCGGCCCTGTATGGCCCCCTTTGTTTCCTCACTAGCACGGTTTTCATGGCGGCCTCACCGCCATGAAAACTGTGGCTGTGAGGAAGCTCCTAGTATACTCGGTGGTGCGGCAGCAAATCCACCAGCCTATTAGGGCCTCCAGCCACCACAGGATCCATGATCCCCAACTGTTGCAGCGGTCCTGTGACAATCCCACCGGCTATTCGGAATACGGCAGATGGACCGCAAGTCTGGCAGTCCAGGGACCACCACAACGGGTTCGGCAGTTGAACTCATAATCAGGCCCTATGTCTTTTCTACTAGTTAGTTTGTGATTCCCTTTCTTTATATTTAGATAAATCAAACACAAATGTTTGATTTAGCTTTATCTATATTGAATAGTTAATTCATCTTCAAGTGTATTGTGTGACAGTGAGTCGTGCTGTTATTGGTTGAATATGTCATCTTTTGCTGTGCTGTGAGTGGTTGAGAGTCATAGAGTACTGCATTGGGTTTGAAGGTTGTTTCTGTTGTTTTTATCATGGTGTTAGCAAGGGTGAGTGAAAAGGTGTTACTTTGAGAAAGCCATATGTATCTTTGGATTAAAGACTGGAATAAGATGTTTATGATGACAAGCACATACATTTCCCTTTAATTGGTACCTTTAATGTGAGAAATATTGAGAATCTAAGGTGTGTGATGCATGAAATTAAGCCACAACCTAGACATGCACAGTTTGAAGCATTGAATGAATGGGACCATGCAGTAAATGAGAGAGAGCATTGGCAGGTGGAGAGTTAGGTTAGATATGCTGTGAGTAATTAGCACGATTCAAGATGGAGTATGTGCAAGAAGGATTGGAGAGGATATATGATTGATTGTCTGGGCATATTCACTGCAATTACAAAAAAGAAAGATAAAAGAAATTGTCTGATAAGGAAGAGGAGATAACATCTGAGAAAACTGAATTAAAGAAATATTCTGAAAATGTGTCTGAGAAGAAGGATGGGTTTTTAGCTGAGTTGTTAAATTCAAGACTACCTCCATGCAATTATGTGCCACCATCCTAAAAGACCCCTACCTTAAGAGATGGGGGAAGGAGAGCTAGGTGTGCATGCCAGTGTATTGACTGCACTGAGTATATGAGGAAGAAGCAGGATCTACCATATCTACTGTTACTCCTGCTGTACTCATAGAATCACAGTACCTCACAAGAGAGACATTGACTATAGAAATTATCATTTGGAAATTAAAAACTAAGTTTTGGTGTAGAAATCTTGAACATATAATAAGGCTGAGTTGAAATATTTAAGAAAAGAGGTTGCGAGGTATGGATGTGAAATGCATGAGAAATTGGAAAATGTACTGAAGAGTATGATATTGCTTTAAACAAAAGGCAAAATTTGTAGAAACATTACAGGATGATCATGAATGATGATGAAATAAATTAAATGAGATTACCAAGTTTGAGAGAACATATTAGAGAAATAATAATTTGCACAAAAGAGTGGGGAAAATTAAACAAATTGAAAGACAAATGAGCAAAGAAAGAAGGAGGCAAAGTGCAACGGGTGAAGCTGAAAATGCAATAAGTTAGTGAGCCTTGGACTGGAGTAATTACTGAATTTCCATTAGGAGCAATTCATGGAGGAGCATGTGTTCATGTACCTTGGAATTGGTCTGATCTCCTTTTATTTATTAATAGGTGTTTAAATGTTTGTTGTTAAAGCTTTTTAATTAACTGGGATGATGGTAAATATTTTGTTGATGTAATATATTTTATTCAATTTAAATATGTGTATGAAATGTTTTGGGTTTATTTGAAGTAATTGTTTTCTGTAGAAAGTGTTTTTATATATTCATTAATCATTATTTTATTATTTTGGTATAATATTGTGTGTCGATATTGTGTGGATCAATATTTTTGACACATCATGTTTATTTAAAGGTAGTGATATTTTTGTTTCCGATATGTTTGTTTTTGAAATAGGTAAAAATCAATATTTTTGACAACGATAGTTGTGTTCTCGACATTTGTGGTTTTACTAGTTAAGTACAGAAAGTTGATATTTTTGTTATCAATATTTAATTTCCAATATTTCTGTGTTTTGATATTCTATGCATCAATATTATGCCACCCTTGCAAATGAAAGGAGATCAGACCAATTCCAAGGTACATGAACACAAGCTCCTCCATGAATTGCTCCTAATGGAAATTCAGCAATTACTCCAGTCCGAGGCTCACTAACTTATTGCATTTTCAGCTTCACCCGTTGCACTTTGCCTCCTTCGTTCTTTGCTCATTTGTCTTTCAATTTGTTTAATTTTCCCCACTCTTTTGTGAAAATTATTATTTCTCTAATCTATGTATATATACATATATATATATACATATATATATATATATATTATCTACTGGCGGTCGCCAGTAGATAGTTATAGTTACAACCTATTATCCATAGGAAATCCGCGACATTCTATTTGAAATAACTCTCTTGCCGGTTGACGTATCTTCGCAAAATTTTCAAACTTTGTGGCCCGCTCCGGTCCGCTCCTACCCTGAAAGTCTCGGGGATTCGTCAAGCGGGGGCCGAGAAAAAGGGGGTCCCAAAACGCGTTTTCCCCATGCAATTTTCCATAGGAAACTTTAGACACGGCTACAGCCCGAACTGCTGAACGGAATTACACCAAATTTGGCAAAGAGGTAGTTCTTGGTTCAGAAAGAACCCTTTTTGTTAAATGGTGTAAATCCGTTCAGTAGTTGCTGAGAAAATGAAAAGTAAAAAGATAGATATATCTAGGGCCGCGGATCCTCCCGAGCACGAGCTTTATGTTAATTGGCTGTCAACACTCCAAATCAGGAAGTGTTGGCAGCCATTTATCCCTCGGTAGAACCGAGGGACAGAAACAAGTGCGCAAAGCGCACAAAGGGGGCAGGGTAGAAACACCCTGACCCCCTAGGGCTGCTCAGGGGGGCCCACAAGGACCCTCTGGGCAAAATTTCTTTTTTATTTTTTTTTAAAAAATCGGCAGGATGCGCTCAGGAGCGCGAACCCTGCCGAAAAAAAAAAACGAGCGCGGTCTCCCGCGCTCGATGTTAATTGGCCCCGGGTGGGCCAAGTCCCGAGGGCATGCTGGGGTGCTGGGGGGTTAATTTTATGTGTGGGGGCCTCTAAGGGCCCCCAAGCCCGAGGACCACCACCCCGGGGCTTTATGTAGAATGGTGCGGGAGGGCTCTGAGCCCTCCCGCCAGCCCGAGACCACCACCTCCCGGGGCTTCTTTTTTAATTAAAAACCTGTGTGGGGGGCTCCAGCCCCCACACGCCCGAGACCACCACCTCCCCGGGCACTAAGAAAAATTACAATGGGGATCCGTTTTGGACCCCCAGAGCCCCGGGGACCACCACCTCCCCGGGGCTGTGCACTGAATGGGAGGGGCCGCGCGGCCCCCTCCTGGAGCCCTTGATGGCCCTGGGGACCACCACCCCCAGGGCCGGCTCCTGCAGTGTCCCGGGGTGCCTACCCCCGGGACACTGCTGTTTGCAATGACAGGACGGAGCCTCGCGGCTCCCGTCCTGTCATTACAAACTGCTTTGGATATTGGAAGAGAGAGCAGGAAACCTGCTCTCTCTTCCAATATCCAAGCCGATTGCTTTCCACATGGGGAGCAGCATGTTGGCTGCTCCCCATGTGTACAGCAGTGCCGGCTCCCGTAGGACACGGGGAGCCGAGGCGGGACTGTGGGGGATTGGGGACCCCCCACAGTCCCCAACGAGAGGAGCCAGCCCGGGGATGGGGTCCCCGGGGCAAGTAGTGGCCCGGGAGGGGGCCATGCGGCCCCCCTCCCCAAAAAAAAAAAAAAAAAAAACGATCGGCCCCGCAGGCTCCGCCCCTTCCTTCACCACTCTGCAAGCGCGCCCCTGGCGCGTTTGCAGAGGAAGCAATTCCCCTTGAATACTGGGGGTCCCTGAGGGCCAACTAGCCCACCAGGAACCTCCAGTATGCGCCAGGAGCTGCCTTGCAGAGAGGTGTACAGAGGCCACGCCCTTTACACCTCTCTGCAACGCAGCTCTATGGCGCTTTTGGAGGTATATGGTGGGCTAGTTGCACCCCAGGGACCCTCAGGATTCAAGGGAGTTAATCCCCGACTTAAAACGCGCCACGGGCGCGTTTGCACAGTGGTGAAGGAGGGGGTGGGGCTTCAGGTGACATGTGTGCAAACAGGCCCCGTGGCGCGTTTTAAGATGGGGAATTAAATCCTCTTCAATCCTGAGGGTCCCTGGGGGCCAACTAGCCCAACAGGTACGTCCAGAAAGCGCCACAGAGCTGCGTTGCAGAGAGGTGTAAAAGGGGTGTGGCCTCTGTACATGTCTCTGCAACGCAGCCCCTGGCGCATACTGGAGGTTCCTGGTGGGCTAGTTGGCCCGTAGGGACCCTCATGATTCAAGGGGACTTAATCCCCCAACTTAAAACGCACCACGGGCGCGTTTGCACAGATGTCACCTCAGGCCCCGCCCCTCCCTTCACCATTGTGCAAATATTCCTCTAAAATCAGCCGAAATCCGAATTCCGATTTACTCACCTGTTATCAGGAGAGACCTCAGTGCTGCATCTTTCAGCCCAGTACTGATCCTCAAAAGTAATTTTAACCGTACTTACCGGTAACTTGAATTTCCTTCATAGGCTAACATTGACTGGTTTCACTTGGAAATTCTTCTAAGTGTGGAGTTTTGGAACTTTAAAATATTCCTCTAAAATCAGCCTAAATACGAATTCCGATTTACTCACCTGTTATCAGGAGAGACCTCAGTGCTGCATCTTTCAGCCCAGTACTGACCTCAAAAGTAATTTTAACCGTACTTACCGGTAACTTGAATTTCCTTCATAGGCTAACATTGACTGGTTTCACTTGGAAATTCTTCTAAGTGTGGAGTTTTGGAACTTTAAAATATTCTTCTAAAATCAGCCGAAATACGAATTCCGATTTACTCACCTGTTATCAGGAGAGACCTCAGTGCTGCATCTTTCAGCCCAGTACTGATCCTCAAAAGTAATTTTAACCGTACTTACCGGTAACTTGAATTTCCTTCATAGGCTAACATTGACTGGTTTCACTTGGAAATTCTTCTAAGTGTTGATTTTTGAAACATACAAATATTCCTCTAAAATCAGCCGAAATCCGAATTCTGATTTACTCACCTGTTATCAGGAGAGACCTCAGTGCTGCATCTTTCAGCCCAGTACTGGTCCTGAAAAGTAATTTTAACCGTACTTACCAGTAACTTGAATTTCCTTCATAGGCTAACATTGACTGGTTTCACTTGGAAATTCTTCTAAGTGTGGAGTTTTGGAACTTTAAAATATTCCTCTAAAATCAGCCGAAATACGAATTCCGATTTACTCACCTGTTATCAGGAGAGACCTCAGTGCTGCATCTTTCAGCCCAGTACTGATCCTCAAAAGTAATTTTAACTGTACTTACCAGTAACTTGAATTTCCTTCCATAGGATATCATTGCCTGCTTTTTGCTGAAAAAGTTTCTAAGTGTTGATTTTTGAAACATACAAATATTCCTCTAAAATCAGCCGAAATCCGAATTCTGATTTACTCACCTGTTATCAGGAGAGACCTCAGTGCTGCATCTTTCAGCCCAGTACTGGTCCTGAAAAGTAATTTTAACCGTACTTACCAGTAACTTGAATTTCCTTCCATAGGCTAACATTGACTGGTTTCACTTGGAAATTCTTGTGTGTGGAGTTTTGGAACTTTAAAATATTCCTCTAAAATCAGCCGAAATACGAATTCCGATTTACTCACCTGTTATCAGGAGAGACCTCAGTGCTGCATCTTTCAGCCCAGTACTGATCCTCAAAAGTAATTTTAACCGTACTTACCGGTAACTTGAATTTCCTTCATAGGCTAACATTGAATGGTTTCACTTGGAAATTCTTCTAAGTGTTGATTTTTGAAACATACAAATATTCCTCTAAAATCAGCCGAAATCCGAATTCTGATTTACTCACCTGTTATCAGGAGAGACCTCAGTGCTGCATCTTTCAGCCCAGTACTGGTCCTGAAAATTAATTTTAACCGTACTTACCGGTAACTTGAATTTCCTTCATAGGCTAACATTGACTGGTTTCACTTGGAAATTCTTCTAAGTGTGGAGTTTTGGAACTTTAAAATATTCCTCTAAAATCAGCCGAAATACGAATTCCGATTTACTCACCTGTTATCAGGAGAGACCTCAGTGCTGCATCTTTCAGCCCAGTACTGATCCTCAAAAGTAATTTTAACCGTACTTACCAGTAACTTTAATTTCCTTCCATAGGATATCATTGCCTGCTTTTTGCTGAAAAAGTTTC
The DNA here is from genome assembly GCA_963921515.1 of Calotriton arnoldi. Lineage (NCBI taxonomy): Eukaryota > Metazoa > Chordata > Amphibia > Caudata > Salamandridae > Calotriton > Calotriton arnoldi. The sequence goes on along the minus strand of CAWUFW010005307.1, from coordinate 685,291 downwards.
TAAGTGTTGATTTTTGAAACATACAAATATTCCTCTAAAATCAGCCGAAATCCGAATTCTGATTTACTCACCTGTTATCAGGAGAGACCTCAGTGCTGCATCTTTCAGCCCAGTACTGGTCCTGAAAAGTAATTTTAACCGTACTTACCAGTAACTTGAATTTCCTTCCATAGGCTAACATTGACTGGTTTCACTTGGAAATTCTTCTAAGTGTGGAGTTTTGGAACTTTAAAATATTCATCTAAAATCAGCCGAAATACGAATTCCGATTTACTCACCTGTTATCAGGAGAGACCTCAGTGCTGCATCTTTCAGCCCAGTACTGATCCTCAAAAGTAATTTTAACCGTACTTACCAGTAACTTGAATTTCCTTCCATAGGATATCATTGCCTGCTTTTTGCTGAAAAAGTTTCTAAGTGTTGATTTTTGAAACATACAAATATTCCTCTAAAATCAGCCGAAATACGAATTCCGATTTACTCACCTGTTATAAGGAGAGACCTCAGTGCTGTATCTTTCAGCCCAGTACTGGTCCTGAAAAGTAATTTTAACCGTACTTACCAGTAACTTATATTTTCTTCCATAGGAATCCATTGTCTGGTTTTCAGCAGAAAAGTTTCAAAGTGTCGATTTTCACAAACTACAAATATTCCTTAAAAATCGCCTGTATGACTTAAACGCATTCTTTCAACTGTTTACAGGAGATGCACCAGTGCTGGATCCAGGATCCAACACTGAGTAAGAAAAAGTAACGATAACAGTTTTTACCTGCTAAGTGAATTTCCTTCCATAGGATAACATTGGTAATTCTATGAGAAAAAGTTTCTAAGTGTCAACTTTTAAAATACAATAATATTCCTTAAAAATCACGACTGTAACCAAAACGCTTTTACTCAACTGTTTACAGGAGATGTACCAGGACTGAATCTAGGATCCAGTCCTGTGGTTAGAAAAAGTAATCCATAAAGTAACTAGCTGCATTTAACTAGAAATTCACATTGAGCTGAATGTTGCATTGTGTTTGAAAATGTGTTGCCCATTGCAACAACTGTAACTACTGTACTTAAAAGTCTATTGCCTATGTGCAAAGTATTTAAACTAAAGTAATTCATTCTGAGAAAGTATTTTTGTAATGTAATGTATAATGTAATTACAATGTAATTTAAAAATAAAATATGTAAAAGAAATTGTTTCTAAAAATGTAGTAAATCAGTATGAAAAAAATTAATATACAAATTAATACATTTAAAAATTGTCATTTAAAAAACCTTTGAAATTCACTGAAAAAACCGTAGGTTTCAGGCACGTTATAGTTACAAATTAGCATTTTAAAAACCTTTGAAATTCACTGAAAAAACCATAGGTTTCAGACACGTTATAGTTAGAAATTAGCATTTAAAAAACCTTTGAAATTCACTGAAAAAACCATAGGTTTTAGGGACAGTTATAGTTAGTTGGACATTGCACTCGTACAAAACCCGTGAAATTCCCCCGTTATAGCTAGTTCAGCTAACTATAACTCGCGCCCCCGCAATGCACTGCTGATGACGTCACATATTACATCACTCATGACATGGTCAGTGACATCACTGATGACATCACTGATGACATCTCAAATGACATCACTGATGACATCATCCACGTGATAATCTGATGCAGCTCCTCACACCCTAATATAACCTTTGATACACCCAATCTAAATTACAGAGTGCCATTCGCAAAACCATAGACACTCCAACACCAATAACTACATACCCACTCACTGATTCTTAGGTCTACACACACACATCCACTCACTCACCCGTACAGTCACTCATACTTATGGTCACTCAGTACAGGACTATCATATGCACTCTTACTCCTATATAGACACTCAAACACCGCCACTCATCCATAGAGGTACTCACACACCTAGTCAGTCATGCAAATAATTAAACACACTGCCATTTACTCACCTATACAGTTATACACACACCAGCTCACTTAATCATACAAATACTAGCACATTGTTACGCTCTTATACAATCACTGATACAAGCACACACTCATCCATACAGCCACTATCACAATCACTCACTCTCGCTTATAGCTATTTATATACTCCAATACACATATATACTGCCTTTCACATATTTAGTTACTCACACATGTACCACTGGGACATACATTCACTCACTAACACACTCTTACACACACTTACCCACCCATACAGTCTATCACAGATGCACTCTTGAAACCATTCACCCCGTGAATCACCCACTCACACATCTATGCACAGTCGCACACACCCCATCCACACAAACACTCAGGCACCCATACAGATACTCATAGAACCAATAAATAACCCATATAGACACTCATGTAGCTATTCGCAAATCCATGCATCCACTTACACACCAACAGACGGATACAGACATTCACACAGTTTAGTCACTAACCCATGCATTCAGTAAGATACGTTTAATCACTCACTTGTAGAGTCAGTCACGCACGTACTAAATCATCCATTCAGACCCTTATACACCCACTCATTCTTCAATACGCCTTTCCCTATATATATTAAACATATTTAAACTTTACAGAAACACACAGTCACTGGATGATGTCATCAGTGATGTCATTTGAGATGTCATCAGTGATGTCATCAGTGATGTCACTGACCATGTCATGAGTGATGTAATATGTGACGTCATCAGCAGTGCATTGCGGGGCGTGAGTTATAGTTAGCTGAACTAACTATAACGGGGGAATTTCACGGGTTTTGTACGAGTGCAATGTCCAACTAACTATAACTGTCCCTAAAACCTCTGGTTTTTTCAGTGAATATATATATATATATATATATATATATATATATATATATATATATATATATATATATATATATATATATATATATATATATATATCAAGACCAAAGGTTGCCCCATTGGAAGGCCTCACTCGAGGGGTTTGCACACTCGTTTGCCGCCGGTAGTGGCACCGCAGTTCGCCATGCTTTACTCCATCTCGTGCCAAACGCGTTTCGGGCGTATCTCCCGCCCTTGATCACTGGCTGAAACAACAGGAGACATAGGCTGATTACTTGCACATGATTTATTTAGAAAATTAAGTCCCGCCCATCTAGGCGTCATCAGGGAGCATTATGGTATTTGCAGTTCCTTGTTGGACAAAGTGCAAAATCCCCAGTGGTTGCCAGTATTCCCCGTTGTTGAAAATGTCAAGCCCCAGTGGGCACAGTACAACGTGGTAAGAGCCGCAATGACACCAATATTTACCCGCGGCTCAGGCCCCCCTCGTTCAGTTCACTGCTCAAAGTCCCGGGCAATGTAGATCCGCTATTATCAAAGCGGCGGGGCCTTTCGCGACCGGACCAGCCGCATAACATCAAGACCAAAGGTTGCCCCATTGGAAGGCCTCACTCGAGGGGGTTTGCACACTCGTTTGCCGCCGGTAGTGGCACCGCAGTTCACCATGCTTTACTCCATCTCGTGCCAAACGCGTTTCGGGCGTATCTCCGCCCTTGATCACTGGCTGAAACAACAGGAGACATAGGCTGATTACTTGCACATGATTTATTTAGAAAATTAAGTCCCGCCCATCTAGGCGTCATCAGGGAGCATTATGGTATTTGCAGTTCCTTGTTGGACAAAGTGCAAAATCCCCAGTGGTTGCCAGTATTCCCCGTTGTTGAAAATGTCAAGCCCCAGTGGGCAGAGTACAACGTGGTAAGAGCCGCAATGACACCAATATTTACCCGCGGCTCAGGCCCCCTCGTTCAGTTCACTGCTCAAAGTCCCGGGCAATGTAGATCCGCTATTATCAAAGCGGCGGGGCCTTCCGCGACCGGACCAGCCGCATAACATCAAGACCAAAGGTTGCCCCATTGGAAGGACTCACTCGAGGGGGTTTGCACACTTGTTTGCCGCAGGTAGTGGCACCGCAGTTCGCCATGCTTTACTCCATCTCGTGCCAAACGCGTTTCGGGCGTATCTCCCGCCCTGTTGTTTCAGCCAGTGATCAAGGGCGGGAGATACGCCCGAAACGCGTTTGGCACGAGATGGAGTAAAGCATGGCGAACTGCGGTGCCACTACCGGCGGCAAACGAGAACAAGAATGGGGGTTCCTCCTTACTCCGCCAGAGATGCCAGTCCTCAGCCAAAAATCATTGGTGAAAATGCAGACAAAGTTTAGTTTTTTATAGGACCCAGTGGACACTCTGTTCTCTTATAACAAAGATGCAAATGGCCTACAAACCCCACTACAACAACATTTGCCTGGTGCCTACGAGTTAGTGCCTAAAGTATCTGTGGGCTGCCAAGTGGTAGATACCCCGTGAAATTAAAACAAAAGTCTGCCTTCCAGTGGGAGGACTGGGCTAAAAAGAGCATTGAAGTTTGGGAAAAAAGGCGATCTCAGACATCAGATTCTATAAAGGGTAATAGCGGACCTGAGCTCATGCAACCAGAATCGGCTAAAATCTTTGAGGCAGAACTCCATTGCCCCACTGGCCCAGAGCCTGCTATTTGTATTATGAAGCCTCATGAAGCACTGGTAAAAACAAGGACATTCAGGTAGCAGTTGAGGTTCATCATCACTTTTCTTATAACAACAACAAGGCTCCTCCCATTGGACTGGTTGGCAAGGAGTCTGATCCAGTCGATCCTGTTTTGGAAACAGCACAGCATACTGCCAAGAGCGCAGTATCCACAGATCGGCCAAAAAATAGAACACTCTCAGAGAAGCAGTTCGATGAGGCCTTCTCAGCTTCTCAGGTGGAGCCCAGTGCTTAATTTGAGCCGATGGTTTCGGTGCTCAGAACCGGCACCTAATCATCAACACTGGCGCTTATTGTTAGGAGTCAGACTTCATGTACCTTAGGTAAACTACATCTCCCAGAAAGCTCAGGGGGAGATGTGGGTTGTGCATTATCCCATACTGCTGTAGGAGTGGTCAGGTGATTGGGAGGTTCTTAAGCCTTCAGCTGCGGTGCCTCAGTGCTTGGCTTTCCTGGTCAGTACCTGGCTCTACTCCCTGGTTGGATTACTTCACCTACGATTCCTGAGCCTGGATTCCTGCTTACGAGTTGCAAGAGCTACTGCCGGAAGTATTGGACTTTCTAATTTCAAGCATCAATTAGCGCGAGGTCGCGCTGTTATCCCCAACCACGTTCCTTTCCATGTTACGAGTTGCAGCAGCTTTCCTTTTGTTCTGATCCAGCGCGGTAACACACCGCACTCACTGAACATCGCGCTCTCCTTTTAATGCCAGACGAGCAACTTTCTTTTTAAAAGGTGAAAGAGGGTTGAAATCTTTCTTTCTTTTTGTTTGTTGTCTCAACTGCTGATCAACGCTACCTTTTCATTTGTTTGAACGACGAGAGGACGCGTTAATTATCTTCACGCAGCCTTCACCTGCGGGGGACGCCCCGCCTTTCATTTTTTGTCCAAAGCAAGAGTGCTTTACACGTCTGAAATCGGACACTGGTTAACTCAACTCCCTGGATTTACTGAGGTTTCTTCCTGAACTGCACATTGGATAAAGAGCAGACGAATGCTCTAGGATTTTGTCTATATTGCTGAAGTAACAAGAACTGTTACCTCCAAGCCTTTTCTTTATTTTTGTTATTTTCAAGAGACCATCTTTTTAGACACCTACCCGCCTTAAATCAAGTAAGTGTGGAATAGTGCACAATCTAAGTTGCCAGTTTAAAATCTTGAGTGCATTGTATGTTTCCCTGACAGTGCTTTTATCACTCATGTTTGTTTCTTTGTCTCTTCGACTATAGAAATCCCACGTCTTGCGGGACTAGACCTTCTCCCTGTTGGCTGCATTGGGACTTCTCTGGTGGTCCTTCTTGGTCCCTTCATTTTTTGGGGATATTTGCGTTCCTCTAGTGTGTTCTGTTTAAGCACTGGGGAGGCTGTATCTCTGAGAAAGGGAGGGACTCCCTCTTCGCTCCCGGGGAACGGGCAATTCTGCTTGAGGAACCTGTCTCAGCTCGACACTTATAGCGTGAACTCGACCCAAAGGTGCGCTTTTCATGAGTACCAGTTAAGGACAATTTCATTTTTCATAAGCCTGGGGAGATTAAATGATTTGCCCAGAAACACAGGATGTTGAGCCTACTCCCAGGCTTGAACCTGGTTCCCCAGCTCCAAAATCAGCATCTCTGGCCCTTTTGCTACATCCTCTCCCAACTTGTAGGGTTTTGGTTAATTCTGTTATAGGCAACACTAATAGGAGCAATGGTCTGGTGGAAGCTGCCTCCTGACAAGAGCCCCACCTCTTATTTTTTCACACATTAACCACTTTGTGGAGCCAGTGATGTCACAGGAGGAAAGAATGCCTTTGGAAAGCTCCCATTTATCAGTGAGCCCAGATATCTCACTTCAAGCAGATACCTCACTTCAAGCAGATACTTTGTACAATAAATTGCCCTGGCTGGAAGGTGGAGATAGCAACACATGGGATGTTTTGCATCATTCATTTCAATCAGTAGTTAACCTCTAACATATTAGTCAAGTAAGTTAGATCTCCAGGTGGATCTTCTACTACCACTGCAATAGACTCAAAAATTGGTGCAATAAATGTATTGGTAAAGAGGGCCCAATCTGAAGCTCAACTCTTCTCGTCCTGTGCTTGTAGCCCAGTACTCAACAAACTGGAAGGCCTTCCAGGCATATTAGAATCAGTACTAACAGATATCAAACAGCAGTTGAAGATAGACTCTTGGGCAGCAGTAATACCAACGGTAAACAATCTTGCCAAAAGTACCTCCAATGACCAGCAGCAGAATATTCCCCTCTGTATTGTGAGGAGCCAAAGGTCGCCCACTCGACAGTCTCTAGGGAACAGTCAATTAATTGAGACCATTTCTAATAATAAATTGCCTACTAAAGAAGTTGCAGGGCTCATTGCACAATTGAGTGGTAGGGACTTGGAACAGCGGGGCAATTCAGTCGTAAGGCCATCCACTAGTAAGCACTTAATAGAATTTGGCGATGATGAGAGGAATTGGCACCAACAATCTTCAAATAAAAACTTGGGGACAAGTGAGACTGAAATAAACATTGCTCCACAGTTGGGTGTACTTTTTGAACCCACTCAGTCTACAAAAAGACAGCATAAGAGGCTTAGGAAAGCTCACAACTAAAAGACAATTACTGGCTCAGGTAAAGTACAGTCTACACTGACTGGTCAAGTTTATTCTATTTTTAAACCACTAGTTACGACAAAACAGCCAGTTTGTACTATGGGAGATGAAGAGGGCCATAATGGGGAGGCAAACATTGATAAAGACATGATCAAAGAAACTACTAATGAAGCCAAGAAGGAACCCTTAAACAGCTTAAGTTTAACCCAGCCTCATTAACCTGCCTCAAATTTTCATTCTGATATTCCTCTCCCACAGGGTGAGACAGGTCTTATTGCCCTGGAGGCACAACAAGAGCAAGTCTCAGTAGGAAGTGACCAAATCACATAAGGGGGACCCGGTTTAGCAAAGAAAACGGGTCTCTAGAGTAACTTGCTTAGTAAACATGGAAACCAATCCCTGGGATCAATGTTCCCATGCAGAGGGGGATCATCTTCCCACTGGAGGGAAAACAAGCTTTTATCATGATAGTAGGAGAAAAATACAGGTTCGGATTCAACAGCCTGTACCTGTAGCCTCTCCAATGGCCATTAATGATGCAAGACCTTCCACACAACAGTCAGCTCAGGAGCTCAAATTACCATCATTTACAAGAGCAGCTTCCAACATTGTCCATCCCCCAAACAAACTCTGTGATGTGATTTTTACACCAAAATATAAATCAAGGGGGCACTTTGATAAAATCATTAGAGGGACAATGCTCCGAATGGTACAAGAAATTCCTTCTTTAAGTCATATTAAATCATCAGATATTCATTCAGTTACATTTTCAATTGCTCCAATCCCGGGTGGGAAGAATCAACCTACATTGCCTGGGCAACAGTTTTGTTAGCTAAGCAAGTGTGGACAGAGAAGCAGGTATTTTTAAACTGGAGAATTGAAATCTCTTGAGAGAATAAACACGCTTACCCTCAATTTCTCCTGTCTAGTAGCCTTCGGGCTTGCCCTTTGGATACAAGGCCTGGGGGTGTCGGGCCAACAAGGCCAGAATAAAAGTCTTGTCTGAAATATTCAGCCCAGGCCACCTTCAATTCTAAGACGGGCCCGGAGCCACGAGATGAGGTCAACATAAATGGACAAAGCACTGTGGCCCAGACTGCATGTCAATCATAATCCGTAGTTACGGACTGGTCTTGGCTTCCGGGTGCCCTTCTACCTGCTTCACACAGGAACTTGAGCGAGTGACAGAACAAACATTTGGCTGCAAGCCAATTAAAGGAGATTCTTTAATTTTGTGCCTAGAATGTAGAGGGTCTCTTGGGAAAAACTGAGGATGACGATTTCTTAAATGTTATTAAAACTTTCCACGTGGTGTTCCTGCAAGAAACATGGGCCCAAGACGTCATAGATCTTCCAGCATACTTGTGTTTCAGCAAACCGATGGTTAAAACAAAAATAAAGGGGCACTCTGCAGGAGGTCTGACCTTACATGTAGTGGTTTATCTTAACACCAGAATAGAGGAGATGAACATTGACCACCCTAATCTGCAAGCAGTAAAGGTTTGGGATCATACCTTACCAAGTGCTCTCCCTTTGCTGATTATAAACCTTTATATTCATTCTTTGCTGGAAAAAAAAGAAGAAACCATTGAAATTTTACTGGATTTTATGACCACTCAATCTACAACAAACCTGGTTCCCTATGTTTTTATGACTGGTAATTTTAACATGAACCTGCTCCAGGCGGTGTCTAGGGATCAAGTAGTGGAAACAATAGGCCAGATTTGGCATATTCCAATGTTTCCACATCATAAAGGACGCATATGGAAGGCTATTCATAAGGAATGTGGAGCATTTGAGTTTGAGAGTTTTGAATGGCCAGGTTGTCCCTGATATCCTGGCGCTTGTAATCCATCATTCAGTAAATTCACAATCAGTCATTGGTTACACCCCAGTGTTACTCCCTTTATTTCACAGGGTGACTCATTATGAGCTGGGAAGTAGGTTGGAAAGCGATCATCAACCACAGATGATTCGATTACATTTAAAAGTCTCCTGGCATGAACAAGCTCCACCAGATATTGGTTATTTCTCAATGACCAACTATAAGAAATTGTGATGGTCCATAAACTCCACTGACAAAGTAGAACATCAAGCTAGACTGTTAGGGAAAATATTATGTGAAACAACCACAAACCCTCTGGTACAGTGGCTTAAATTTCCTAAGCTTCTACTGGAGAATAAAGCTGGTATCCATAAGGAGAGAACTACTTCAGCCTCGGTACAACTTCGGCCCAGAAGAACATCTGCTCAACTCATAAAAGCAAGAAAAAAGCTGAATCACGCTTTGACGGTGTAGAGAAATAATTCAAAATCGGAGTGCAATCCTTCCTAAATTACAGTCGCTATATAAAAAAGCTGTATGGGACTCAGTGAAATCTGAAGTAGACCGATACTGGTGCCTCCAAGATACTCTTTGCCTCCAAGCGAAATGACTCCCCAGAATTTTTGACATTGGTAAATCAACCAGTTAGTTTGAGGATGTTACCTTCCACCTCGATTATCTCAGAAGCCTCCTGGTCTACTTATTTAGAGGAAATATATGGGGATGCTGATTTAATAAAGGATCCCCCGATAGCAGCTTCCTCAAAGTTGGTGGGGGAAGCCTCACTCAAAGCGATCTCAATGGGAGAAGTGGAGAAAATTATCTCAAAGAGCCACTGAGATTGGACTCCGGGCCCCAATGGGCTTCCACAGTCGATTTACAAGTAAAATCCGCAATTTTGGGCAGACAAGTTGGTCATCTTATTTGAGTATATCCTCCACAACCAAGAAATTCCAGACAGCTGGCGGGGGTCAATATTGGCCCCAATTCATAAAGCTAGTCAAACCTTCTTACCTTCCAACTATAGGTTAATTTCTCTAATGGATGGGGAGGCAAACTATTTTGCAAAATGTCTGCTAACTGAATTAACGGACTGGTCTGAGTCCAACTCACTGGTGCCAAAGTACCAGACAGGGTTCATTAAGGGAATTGGCACAACTACCAACATTCAGATGCTGTCCTTAATAATCAACAGGCAAGGTACCGCTCCGTAAAGCTACACCTGTGTTATGTAGACTTTCGCTCAGCATTTCATGTGGTGCAGAGAAACATCTTATGTTAAAGCTGTCAAACTGGGGAATTTCTCCTCTTCTCCTAAGAGCTATCCAATTCCTGTGCACAGATACTTGGATGAGAGTCAGGTTGGGCAATGGTACAACGGTCTCCAAAAAATTCCAACACAAAATGGCCTAAAACAGGGTTGTGTACTGGCTCCGCTTTTATTTAATTTATATCTGGCTGGAATTTCTCCTGCTTTCAATATTGTTAATTCACACTCGCCCACGGTGGCTGGTTTTAATGTTTCACACATGCTGCATGCTGATGATGTTGTGCTGATTAGCTATACAAAGGTTGGGCTTCAGCGTTTAATTAATACAACTGCTCAGTATGCTGCGGATCATGGGCTAAGAGTCAATCTTAATAAAACTAAAACCATGCTTGTCTTAAGGGGAAGATCTTCACCACCAACATTTTACATAGAAGGGATGGCTCTGGCATCTGTATCCGAGTATAAATACTTGGGGGTGATTTTTGGCTCCAGAGGCTCATTTTAGAACCAGATTGCTGCAATTTTAAGAAGAAATAACTCATTAGTTGTGTTTTCTTCTTTGTGGAACTCCTCAAAGGGTCTGTCTCTCCAGCCACTCCTGCAAGTAATGGGTGCAAAACATGCCCCATCTCTGACGTATGGTGTCGAGATATTGAGAGGAAAAGTGGGCAGAACTATAGACAACGCAATGGTAGTAACTTATCATCACCTGTTGAATTTACCCCGTCAGGCTTCACCAGCCAAAATCCATTTAGAGTTTGGCCTTAGGAGGCAAAGCACAAGTAGTCTTGGAGCATAGCTGTAATTTTGTTCTAAGTTAAAAAATGACCCAAGATCTACGCTTAACACAATTGTTCGGGAAGCATTAAGTGACCCTAGAAATACTGCAGCATATGAATATTTTGATTTGGCCCTATCCACCTTTAAGGCAGAGGAGCTTTGGGCTTTATTCCTTTCTCAAACTGCATTTAATAGATTTATAAATGGAACAGGAAAAAGATTTCATCCTTTATGGACAGAGATGTGTTGTCCAAAAGAGCCCATCCATGGATGGTTAGTGGTTCATATGGTCCCTTAAAATTCCAGTCATATTTAAGAGGGTTGAATGGATTCATATCAAAACTAAAGCTGCTGCACTTCCCACTTGGAGAATTTCAAATTCATTTTAATTCACCCTCTTGGAGGAGATTGTCTAAAGAGACAGCATGTCGTCTTTGCAATTATAACAAGGAAGACATTTGTCATATTGCCTGTTGCTGCCCAGCCCTAATGGAAGAGCCTAAAATTCTTTTGAGACAGTTGTATAAAATTCTTGAAATTTATGTCGATTGCTGAGTCCGAACTAGCAAAGTAGGAGTTGTAATGGTTATTGTCAGTGGCACATGCAGCGTGGAGGAGGCCTACTCACATGGTGTTTGAAACAAAAGAGAGAAAATAGGGAAAAATTATGATATGAACTGGTCTTAAATTGTATGAATATAAATGGTTTTATCTGGAACAATGAATTTTATAGATAGGCATGATTGAATATGTGAAACTAGGTTGTTCTCACTGTGGTTATAAGAATAGTTTTAATATGAAAAAGGTATTTTATCAAAGGCATGTAGCACTTATTCTGACTATTTTGCACAAACTGCCATTCAGTGTCATAACGTTGCTCATAGTCACATTTCAGATGTAATTACATTAAGCTAGTGTTAGAAGGTCCATGAACTGTAAGCTGTAGATCAGAGCCTTCATCATCTACTTCAAATTGGGAAAAGGTTTTTGGATTATATTCATAGTTGGTGGTTTGTAGCTGTGGATCATTAATACAGAACATTTGATCTAGGTTAACAATCTCTTATTCTGAGGTCAGTGAAATGAACCTCAGGGGTTTTAATCTGACTGCAGATGATTTTCATCATGTTATTTATTGATGATGCTCTATTTGGTGATAATATTGTGTTATATTGTAAGTTTTAATTAACTGAACAATAAAGTTTACTTACTTAAATACTTCAAAAATGACAAATGCTACAAGACAAGGAAACTCTGCCAGATTCTCTCACTAGACCATTAAAGAAGAAATGTATACATCTAAAGAACTTCCTAACCAAGTAAGTAAAACTTAAATTTAAACCAAAAGGTAATTGTTATTAAACTTAAAAATGAAAAAATAGCAAATAAATATTAAAACACTCTCCAAACTCTATCTCTTTACAAAAACGTCCTAAAAATAGCAATTACAACGTGAAAAACTGATAGACTGCCAGAAAATAACAACTATCACAACCCAGCAAAAATATATAAGAAAGTAAGTACACATAAATTAATAATATACTAGAAACTTGCTAAAAAGTAAGCAAAATAAACCTAACAACTTCAAACTCTAGAAACTACCAACAAATTACCATTTAAAATGAAACCTATGTTTTTTTTCAACCAACAGAAAAGAAAGCACCTGCTCCACATTAGAACAGTCCCAACAGAAAAGCTGCAAAACCGTATAAAAATATCTAAACAGAACATACATGTAAGAATACAAAATAGAAGCAGTTGCATCATGTTTTTACAAGTAAATAACAAACCGACAAACTTTGAAATATTATATATATATATATATATTTATATATATATATATATATATATATATATATATATATATATATATATATGCTATTGCACTACTTTCTGGTACAATGACAGAAGCTGCAAAATAAATCACTTCACAGACAGGAAAGCAGTTACTAAATCACATGGGGTACACCTACAGCCAAGAAAGTTCATCATCAGAAAGTATAAAATGGAAGAGAGCACAACCACCCCACAAATGTGACAGACTTAAAAGTAAGGGAGATATTGCAGGCTATAAGAAAGGCAAGCACTAACTCCTAGGAACCCCCAACCAAAACCCTTAAAGATTTACTGCCTACAATCCCTGAACACATCACAGGCCAACTACCACCAATCCCCACTTTAAAGTGTTTAATTGCATGAACTAAAAAAGGGACCAGCGATATCCCACCTGCCTCTAGAAGATACCAAGATATACACATACCTGAACATTTAACAATTACACACAAAATGAGGAACCTTTCCTTTTTTCAAGACAACCTAAATAATGAGAAACAAACCCTAATATTCTCTACAGCAACTAACTTAGTAAAACTTAGGCAATGTCAAGCATGGATGATGGATGGGATCTTCAAAATGTGTCCCAAACCATTCACTCAGATATACACCATACATGGTGAATATCAAAACACAAATATCCCTTTTATATATGCCCTACTACCAAATGAAAAAACAGCATTTAATGCAACCTCTTAAACCATATATGGAGACACCTCAAAAAATCTGCACTAAGGTCCCGATTACGAGTATGGCGGTGTGGGAGCAAGACCGCCACACCACCGCTCCCACACTGCCAAACCTGTGTGCGCACCATCACTGACGGGCGGTTGTTTGGTGGTCTCACGGCAGTGCGCACCACAATGGGAACGTCAAAGGCAGTATCTGCATGGCATGCACTGGTGCAATCCATGCCGTGCAGGTACTGGGGTGCATGCTAAGAGGGGGCACAACATGTGCCCCCCTGCATGCACCCCATGACCCTGAGGCAACAGGGGGCACTGTAGGGTCCTCTTTCTTTCCTCTCTGGCACGATTTTCTTGGAGTGGAAACCTCCATGAAAACCGTGGCGGAGAGGAAACTTGTAATATGCTTGGCAGGACTGCAGTCCCATCAAGCATATTGCGGCCTCAAGACCACCGCGCCACCGCCAGGGTTCTCTGATCCCAGGTGGCTGCGGTGGAGCAATGGCGATACAACCGTTGTATCACTGTATACGCCATATACAATCGTTGTAAAGCTGTAATAGAGCAGTCGGACCGCCGGTGGGGCGGTGCCCGCAGCACCACTGCAGCTACGGCAGGCCATAGGACCGCCATAGTCGTAATCGGGCCCTAAGTGTAGAATATTCTAAAAACAGCCAATTTGCCTTCGAAATTGAAAAAATTATAGCACAAGCCTATGTCCTTGTCACAGAGGTAGCCAACCACTACAGTTTACTAAAAGAAAGCCCATTCTACCAAAAAAAGGAAGACAAACTTAGGGGCTCATTACGATGGGCCGGCGGTGGCGACCATTACGCCATCGTAACGAGAAATACCCCCGCCATATTATGATGGCGGGGGTATCGCGGTGTACGCAAAGTCCGTCCGCCGGTTTTTCTGCCAGTCGGCAATCGTTCCGATTGCCGGCCGGGCGGTGCTGGGCCAGTAATATGGTGGCAGTGCCTAGCAGGCACCGCCAGCCATATTATGATGTGGGTGGAATACTGGCCCTTCCATGGCGGCGATGCTGCCATGGAAGGGCTGGCGGGGATTGGCTTTGGGGGCCAGTTGCTGGCCCCCGGGGGGTGGGGAGGTGGCAGGGTGCACTTGGGGGGTACCCATGCCTGCCACGTGGTGCAGGGAAATGCCAGGCATGCGATTTTGACATCACGGCGGGTGCTGCTGTGAGCAGCACCCGCCGCAATGTTGAAATGCGGAATGCGACCGCCAGGGTGACGGTCGCGTCCTAATTCGCAGTGCAGGACCGCCGCATGTCTGGCGGCCAGTCCCAACACTGTGAGGATGGCGGGCGGACTCAGGTCCGCCCGCCATCCTAATAGGCCCCTTAGTACCCTAATGGACTAATTTGAAGACACTTGGGTTGGCAGACAGAGACACTAAACCAGATTCCAAAAAAACATGGTGAAATGTCTATGCCAGCACCTTCGCACAGAAAGCCAAAACAAACAATGCTGTGGAAGGATGGCACAGTGCCTTACAAACCACACTAGGAAGAAATCAACATACACTCTACAGACTTATAGAAGCATTACAAAAAGAGCAAAACTATCAAGAACTACGAATGGAGCAATCTGTTAGCTAAATTGGCCCTAAACTTTCCAAACAAACCAAAAGAACGTACGAGATGTTGCAATTTATGTCAAACTCCTCATAAATAACAGAGGAGTTGATTACTTAGAAATCATAGCCAAAAGCATATTATAAAATAAATAGTAACCTACCAAAGTCCTCAAAAGCTATGACAAATTCTAAACCAGCATAACAAATCTTTTTTAATTTAAGATAATACATATATTATTTTATTGCATCGGTCATAAAATAAATCAAAATTACAATGTTAAAGAAGATTTATATAATAGAATTACATTTAAATTATTTTTTACAAATGTAACCGTCACCAAACAAAAAACTTAAAAACAAACTCAATCCATCACATAAAATAATTTCAGCATATAAACTAAACAATTCCACATAACAATCACATAGGGCCTGATTACGACTATGGCGGTCCATTGGACTTCCATTGTTGCGGTGGCGGTCCACCCACCGTATTACGACTTTGGCAGGTGGACCGCCACAGGACCGCTGCAACTGATGGGGATCTGTGAACCCGAGGCGACGGTGCAGGGATCAGAGGAAGTAATATGCTGGTAGTGCCACTGCTGCACCACTGAGCATATTACGAGTTTCCTCAATGCCCTCCTTTTCCTAGTGGTGAGCCCGCCATGAAAAGGGTGGCAATGAGGAAACTAAGGGGGGCCCGGCCACTCCTGGGCCAGGGGGTGCATGCAGTTCCTGCACGCTAATGAATGCACAACATTGTGCAGGAATGGGCTGCGGCAGTCTCATGGTGGTTCATGTCTAAGGGCCTGATGGCGACTTTGGTGGTGCAGTGCTGGGTCCACCCCGCTACAGCACCACCAAAGCTGTGGTCAGGTCGCCCCCCAGATTAGGAATTTCCTCCTCTCTGGTGGGCTTTTTTTGGCATTCCCATGGCAGTGCCTCTAAAAATGGGCACTGCAATGGGAATGGCAAAAACATTTCCTGTATGGCATGGACTCGGGTGCATGCTGTGTCCCCCCTGCATGCAACCCAAGGCACAGAGGCACAAGGGGGCCCCTGTAGGGCCCCCATTGTTTCCTCTCCACCAGGGTTTTCATGGAGGAGGAACCGCCATGAAAACCATGGTGGAGAGGAAACTCTTAATATGCTTGGCGGGACCGCAGTGGTCCCGCCAAGCATATAGAAGCCTCCTGACCGCCGTAACTGTGGTTTCCTGGCGGCTGGGGTGGGGCAAAGGCAGTCCGAATGCCCTAATCATAATAGGGTGGTCAGGAGACTGCCACCGCCATGCCCCCATGAGTTTGGCGGTCCATGAACCACCAAGCTCACAATCAGCCCCTAAGGCACACCTACGTGCCTTAGATACGCACTGCCCTAACACTGCTGCAGCACTGACTGCCCACCCAGGATTAAACTCATATTCCAGTGGCCGGTCTGACTACGGGTTTGGCCATCATGCCAGCGCCCCACAGGAAGACCGCCAAATTCATAATCAAGCTCAAAATAAATAAAGAAAACATACTGTTTTATAGATCAAGATTATTCTCTGTATCCACGTACTAAAAAATTTGAAAACAACCAAAAATGGGAAAAATATTGTCCAAAAAGCCCAAAAGAAAAATGCAAAAATAAAATGAATCCAATAGAAACCCCTCGAAGCAATCCAAAGTATCTAGGAATTATAAAAAAGCTGAAAAAGTGTTTGAAAAAAAGAAACACTCTAGGAAACCCGAAATAAGGAAACCAATGTGAAAAGCATTGATTGACTATAAACCACAAATTATTTCCTTAAAAAACATGTAAACTTCCAATGCCAATAGGTCACACTTGTAGACAAAAACCATTAAAGTAACATATTCATTATAGTTACTCACCAAATATAACTAACATAACACAATCTAACATAACATAGTGATACATTACAAAAATAGTGTACGAAAAGCCAAAACTGCAAACTGTTGAAAAAAAGTAATACTCATATATCTAAATTTGCAAAATATACAAAAAAAACCTAACTTGTAGATCTCTTCCTAAATCTCTCCCCCTCAAAACCCTTAAAAAAGCTTTAAAATAGGAGTTACCTTTTCCGATGAACAGTCGCACCTTACTGCGACCTGCTTCAGGAAAAATAGACTAAAAATGACACAAATAGGTTAAAAATAGGGGTGGGCGGAAATCGCAGAATTTTACTTTGCACAATTCTGCAGAGTTGCATAAAAACTCAGCAGAATGCAGCGGAGTTCCACCCACCGACAACACCCCTAACCACAAGGGGTGCAGGAAAAGGCCCTCCATGCTGACAGCATGCTTGGGTGTAGGAAACATAGTTTGTGCATCCAGGTACACAACTGGTGTTTGATTCTGCGTTTTAGAGGGCACCAGCTGTACTTGGTATCCCAGCCCGCCTTCCAAACCTGAGTGCTCTGTCCACCTCCCAGACACCAGTGCAGCCTTCTTCCACTCCTGCTCACTTCCTGTACTCCAACTCGAGGTCCTGCCAAGGCCTAGCACAGCCTCCTCCAGAGCTTCGCTGTGCAGCTGCCAAGTGCTCTGCTACCCCAAGCGCTGTCCTGTCATGGACAAGGATCAGCACCAGTTAGGGGCTATGCCAGCGCCACGGGCCCTACCTACTATAGATGGGCCAGCATTGCATGTCATTAGGTTTCAGCGCATGCCCGGTGTTGCCATGATCGGCAGCGCTCTGCCGTAGTGCGCCTGAGTAGGAGGCAGGCGGTGTTAAAGCGTGTAGTGTCTGCTGGTTCCGTGTGAGCAGGTGACAGTCCCAGGGCTGAAGAGGCCCCACCCACTCTGTCAGGTGCATGCCCCTCCTCCTGCTTGGTTCCCTAGCAAAGCCGGGTGCTAGCCTCGAACCACGAGCATTGATTAGGGGGAAGATGGACAAGCAAAGCTTCCTCGACCCCACTCCTCCTTCAGAAGCAGAGCTGCAATCCCTCTCCTTACCTTCAGAGCTGTACTGCTCTTCCTTAGCTCTCTCAGCGCTATATAAAATCAGGACGTTGTTATTAAAGGGGACAGGCCCCATTTTCCAATATAGTTCACTGTATTTACCACCTTCCTACCCCCAGCCCCCGGTCCAAATAAAAACGGTATTGGTTCCATTGACTGTGCTGTTCAGTGTATATGAAACCTGTGGGTGTACACTACAATGAAAAGGAATGTTCATTGCAGCAAAATATAAAAACATCTCATCCAGTACCCGATACAAAGCTGCCTGAAATCATCTAAACTTTCTGACACGTCTATTGTTTGTGACTTGTGAGTGGTGCATTGAAAACTACAAGTTATCCTGAGCACTGTCTCCTTGGCTCTGCAGTTACATGACATCAGCGTGCAGAGCTGCACTGAGACAGCTACCTCTTTCCTACAAACTGTGCAGCGTGACATGCAAGACTGAGATCCCAAGTCCCCCGTGTATGTATGGAGAGGCCATTCAGTGTTCATTTGCATTCTGGTAGTTGTAGTCCGGTGTGTGCTGATAGGATTGGTCTGTGAATCGGACAATCCTTTGCGGCATCTTGGGTGGGCATCGGGAAACTCCCCTACATGGTGGTGGGCAGAGAGTTTGCCCTCTAATTGGAAACAAAAAAAAGGCTATCTCCCCATAGAAATGAATGGAAAAAATATTGTAAAAATGTTGAATAAATGTATAAAAAAATGTATTCAGCATGTAAAGCATGTAAAAAAATTTGATAAAATGCAAAACAATTGTAAAGTATAAGTTAAACAAAAGTATAAAATATATACAATTATTTAATAGATACTGAAAAAACATAGGTTAAAATAATGTTAAAAAATTGTGGAATAAGTATAGAAAAGGTTAGGAAATATTAAAAATCTGCTAAAGATTGGAAAATAAAAGTTATAAATATGCAACATACAATAGTATCGAAATATACTTTACATGTTTTTCATTAATAAAAAATGTTTTATTTACTTAACTTTATATAAATGTAAAATTACACAATAAATAATCTTTGGAAAAAAATAAAATTTGAAAAATATACCACGTTTTTATTATACCAAAAAATCTAATTAATAATATTTTTGTTTAAAAATACACAACAAACTATTTTTTATTATATTTCTAATCACCAACAATACTACTAAAATAACACATAGGGCCTAATTTGGATGTCGGTCAGAAAGCCTCCAACTGCAGGTCGGCGTATGATATTGCATGCAGCCCATAGGCAGCTGTTTGTCAAATACTGAGGTTGGGAACGAGTCAGCAAAAATCCACCTGAATGAGGAACTAACAAAATAGGTGTGCAAGCCATCACAATCCCCTCACTTTGCTGAATTCCAAGGCAGACCACTGCAACTGATTTTAAACCACCAGGAAGTGCCAGGGCCAGTGGATCCAGTGTGGGATTGTTTGGTGCCAAAACCCCAGGAAGTGATGTAAGAGTAGGTGAGGTTGTCTGTGGGAACTTCACTCCAACTGTTCAGGGAGTATTCCTTACCCACAAGCCAGTGCCAGGAATAAAAGTTGCACTGTGGTTACATTCCTCATAGCACTGCTGATCGTGTGAAAAACAAAGGAAGGATTGCATGTGCTGAACCAAAGAACTGGAATACAAAAGAAGGACTGAGCCTGCTGTTTTACCTGTGGAGAGAACCCCCAAGACTGGACCTGCTCCCACTTGAACCCATGACAGAAGAGTGGACTCCAGGGCTAGTTGGCTAGGCTCTTGTTGAGCTACAGGAACACAAATGCTGCTTGAAGATTGCAACAACTGACCAGTTCCAACTGGATTTGTCCTGGACCCTGCTGGTGGTTTCTAGGAGATTGAGTCCTAACTTTCCAAGTGATGTACAAAAAGTACTGGACCCTTGGCTGGTGTTAATGAGTACTCTCACCGCCTCAAGATTGCAAAAGTACATTGTCTACGCAAGAATTACCGAATTTTAGAATCTTCTCGGACATGTCAGCTATGTCAGCAAAGAGGCGTCGGGAATTCGTAAGAATGATTGACATGTTCAAATCAAAGGGTGCGCAGGCATCCATTTTTCAGCAATCAAAACTGAAGGTTCTGGCAAAAGGAAAATTCCACATATTTGATCGCACCCGAACTAGGACGGACCATCAACGCCTCCTTCATGTCCGACAACTTCCCAGATGACTGGAAGTGGGCGGAGGTTAAACCCCTCCTCAAGAAGCTAACGGCTGACCCAACAGACCTGAAAAACTACCGGCCCATCTCTCTCCTCCCCTTCGTTGCCAAAGTCACCGAGAGACTTGTAAACGCCCAACTGACCGCCTTCATCGAAGAGAACTCCATCCTGGACGCCTCCCCATCTGGATTCCGCAGCAACCACAGCATCGAGACTGCCCACCTCGCAGCCACTGACGACATCCGCATGCTACTCCACCAGGGACACACTGCGGCCCTCATCCTGCTAGACCTCTCCGCAGCCTTCGACACCGTCTCACATCGCACACTCACATCCAGACTTCATGACGCGGGGATACGAGGAACTGCCCTCAACTGGATCCAATCCTTTCTCTCCGGCCGAGCCCAGAGGATCAGACTCCCTCCCTTCATCTCCGAACCCACCGATATCAACTGCGGAGTACCCCAAGGATCATCGCTAAGCCCCACGCTCTTCAACATCTACATGGCCCCCCTCGCCGCCATCGTCAGACAGCATGGGCTCAGCATTGCATCCTACGCCGACGACACCCAGATCATCCTCGCACTCACGAAGAATCCCAAAGACACCAGACTCTGTTTCCAGGAAGGAATGAAGAACGTGGCAGCCTGGATGAAAGACAGCTGTTTGAAGCTCAACTCAGAGAAGACCGAGGTCCTCATCCTCGGACCCTGCACCTCCGCCTGGGACAACACCTGGTGGCCCTCGGCAACCCACCCACCCCTACAGACCACGCACGAACCTAGGCATCATACTCGACTCCACCCTCTCCATGAACCGCCAGATCAACGCCGTCGCCTCCACCAGTTTCAACTGCCTACGCATCCTCCGCAAGACCTTCAAATGGATCCCCCCCGACTGCAGAAGGACCGTCACCCACGCACTCATAACCAGCAGACTCGACTACGGCAACACCCTATACGCCGGAATCAACAGAACCCTTCTCCACAGACTCCAAACCATCCAGAATGCCGCAGCCAGACTCATCCTTGGGACTCCGCGCCATGAAAACATGACCCAACACCTACGAGACCTCCACTGGCTCCCCGTGGAGAAGCGGGCCACCTTCAAACTCCTCACCCATGCCTACAAACCCCTCAACAACATCGGGCCCAAATACCTCAACGAGAGAGTATCCTTCCACGTACCCAAGAGGAACCGCCGCTCTGCCGAACTCGCCCTGGCAGAGGTCCCCCGCATCTGCAGAAACAGAACTGGAGGAAGAGCCTTCTCCTACATTGCAGCCAAGACCTGGAACGATCTCCCTGTGAACATCAGACGCTCCCCGACCCTGCACACATTCAGGAAGGACCTCAAGACCTGGCTCTTCGACTGATCCGGAGCTGCTCCCCCCCCACCAGCGCCTTGAGACCCTCACGGGTGAGTAGCACGCTTTACAAACCCCTGATTGATTGATTGGTTGATTCATAATGTAGTGAGAGCGCAAGAATTACTTCAGCAGATTTCTAATTTAGGATAGGGCTGTTAGAAAGGAGCAAGATATAAGTAAGGGAAGCTGGAAATATTAGGTAGAGTAGGGACTTCTGTAATAATAATGCTTTCAAAATAAGGAATAAAGTTGGCCGGGGATCACCAGGGCTGCGGAGGCTATCTAGCCTCAAGTAGCAGAAGCGCACAAGGGAAGGGGTGCAGCTACATGGCACCCAGAAATCACAAGGGGTGAAGGGAGGGGTTGTGGGCTACTTCTCCACACACACACAGGGAGGGGCATGGTTGAGGGGTGGGGGGAGCACAGGGTGGGAAGGGGAAGCATAGGGGGGGGGAAAGGAGACAGTTTTTATAGATTTGGAGACAATCACAAAACGACTAGGAAGTACATAAATAATATTCAAGTAAGAGTTCAAGACAGTATGGAAATTGGTGTATGCCCTTTTGAGGTTTTTTGCACATTACAGTCTAGCTCCATGGATCTGTTCATATGAAAGGCACTTTTTTAGATACAACTTTTTGTATTGGTTTTCTTAATGCTGAATACTCTGCCGGGGAGGGTTATTGGCAAAAATGATAATTGCACTTATTCTGCACAGGCACTTTCATAACTTAGGTTTAAGGACTTTATTTCTACTGTTACTTTATATTTATAGGGCTTATAGTCTAAGTATTGCGACAGGGATTATGAAAATTATAGGCCTGTTCGATAAAAAGCACTGCAACCAAGCTGCGATTTCGATGTTCAGCTGTTTGCAAATAGTATGCTCTGATGGATGTTTGGTAACCTACTTCGAGAGGAGCTGATGTTGAAAAGCACTTTAACAATGTTATTTTCTAGGTCAGAATGTTTACCTGTGTTAAGCACTTTAGCTGCACTGTCACTTTATAGCCACTTTGCTGAGTCAAGGTTTGATCTTTTTTCAATTACTAGTAAAAATGTCTAAGAAAGCAAAACACAATGATCAAGGAAGCGCTCTAGCCAGCATGTTAATTAGTTTATGCACTTTTGATGTCATTTGTACATTTTGGCCCGGCTCTATGGATCTTATTATGCATAGGCATTTTTTTCGGCCACAGGTTTTGAGAAGGATATGCTGTTTTATTTTGTTAATTGTTTTCCTTGCACTGTCACTTTATATCTAGTTGACTTATAATTTAAGTCCTTCGATCTGGCATGCTTTTTCTTGGTATCAAGTAAAGATGTTTTGGTGCCAAGAGAACGTGCATCTACAGGGTATCATATGCTAGGCATCATGCTGGGGTTGGTCATTGTCAAGAAGAATTAATGCACTTATTATGCACAGGCACTTTTTACAAATCAGGTTTTTAGCTCAGCAATATGTGACTTCCCTTTGGAAAAGGATAGAGGGATATATCCTGTTGAGCACTTTATTCGCACTGCCACTTTATATTTATATGGCTTATAGATTTAGCACATTGCACTGGCACTTTATTTACAGGTATTAAGCAAGAAAATTTAGGTGTAAAGAACTTGCACATCCTTATGAAATTAGGCATCATTAAGGCAGAAGAAATTTATGCCAATCAAGTAAGAAATCAAGGGGGTAGTCAATGTCAAGATTTGTTTAAGAAAGAATGCTTGGAAGTTCAAGGGCTGTTAGGGATTGAGAAAATCACAGGCCTGTACATCAATGTGCACTTTAATCGAGCTACTTATTGGATTTCCAATTGTTTACAAATTATGTATATTGTCTGGGGGTATGTAATTTCCTTTTGGAGAAGGCTAAATCATTCATTTGTGTCAAGTATTTCAGTTGCACTGTCACTTTATATTTATAGGATCATTAGATTAAGCACTTTACAGAGTTTTGCTTTCTTAGGCACCAGTTTAGGATTTCTAGGTATCAAGAGATTGTGTGTCTTCAGAAAAACACAGGGATTTTTACATTGAATACTCATTTCAAATGCTTTACAATCTTATTGGTCAAGTGCTCTCAAATTCAGTTCTCTATTCAGCCTTATGTATTGTCAAATAATATTAAGATTTTTATGCAGTTTGTCAGCTTATATTTATTAGTACTAAAGAGCATTGACTCAGCAATTGGATCAGGAATTGCTCAGGTATACTTTAGCCCAACCTCTCTTTTTTATCAGTAATGGCACCTAGTCAGCAGGCAACACGAGAAGGGGTAAGAATTCTCTCCTTTAAAGCTAATGGCCTGAATAATAAAACAAAAGCACGGGCTGTTGAAAAATGGCTAAAAGGCTACTCCCCAGATATTGTTCTCCTACAGGAGACCCACTATGTAGTTAAGAGAAAACTTTCTTTTAATATGTTTCAGCAGTGGGCGGGGAGTTGCCATCTGTCATCAGCAGGCAGTGCGCAAAGAGGGGTAGCTATTCACTTTAGTAGATTCTTCCCTTTTCAGGTCTCATACTCACAGACGGATAAAGACGGCAGGTGGGCAATAGTTAACGGAACATTAAATAACATTAAGATCACTATAGCGACGATCTACGCCCCAATAGAGGATAATCCAGCCCCCTTGATGGATCTCCACCAAGCATTGCTACTAATACCTGGCTTGGTTATTTTGGGCGGGGATTTTAATTACTTACAGAATCCAGGTTTAGATTCTTCGTCAGGGTCTAGGAAACAAAAAAAAACCCGGGTAAGAGAAGCGCTAAAGGATTGTAAGATGAATTTAAATCTGATAGACTCCTGGCGGTTTAGATATCCAGAAAGAAAAGAATACTCATGCTATTCAGCAAAATATAACTCGGCTGCTAGATTGGATTTTTTCTTTTGCTCTCCAGGGACCTATCACAGGCAAATTGCGTATACATACAAAACAGCTTTTCAGACCATGAACTGTTAAAACTAGAATTACGAGGCATTGGCAGAAACTCAAATACCCCGAAATGGACATTTAATAGAATTCTGCTGGAGGACGAAGATTAATGTGAGAAAATCCATGTGGAGATAGAGGGCTATTTCCAGATTAATAGAGATACAGCCTCACTGGAGAATGTATGGGAGGCCTTTAAGGCAATGTATGGGAGGCCTTTAAGGCAACAATTCGCAGGGTTATATCATCCAAGCAGATTTCCATGAGAAAGGCACAGATGTTAGAGAGAAATCACCTTGAGGCAAAGGTTAAGCATGCAAACGAGCGATACCTGAGGGATAAAAGCATTAGGAATAAACAGGCATTGGGACAGGCGCGTCAGGAGATGCAAGATTACTGCTATTCTAAAGTCTACACTGCTAATTCCGCCTACCTACAGAGGGTCTATGAAGAGAGCGAGTTTACAGGCAAGTTTCTAGCCTAGCAAACAAAGGATAAACAAGCTCAGAACAGAGTTTTTGCACTAAGTGATAACCTCACTAAGAGTCATATTACAGACGAAAACATAATACAAAGTGTGTTTGTCAGGCATTATGAGTCTATCTATTCCGTTAGGCAAGAAGTGGATAGCACAAAGCTAGATTCTTTTTAGTAGATTACAAATTCCAAATCTAACCACGGATCAGTCCTCAAGCCTAATGGCTGATGTGACGATACAAGAAATAGAAGGAGTGGTTCAAGATATGGCCAATGTCAAAGCTTACGGGAAGATGGGATTCCAATTGAGTTTTTTAAGTCTGAATAAGGAACTTGTGCTACTGGCCAATCATATTCTGTGAGGTGGGGAAATACCATCTTCTTTTAGAACAGCAGTGGTAGTTAGCTTTTTAAAAAAAGATAAAGACAAAGAAGATATAAACTCCTACAGACCCATTAGTTTGTTGAATTCTGATTACAAGATTATCGCCAAATTCCTTGCTAACAGAATCAGCAACTGTACAGGGTCTATAATCCATAAGGATCAATGCAGCTTTGTTGCAGGGCGGCAATTATCTTTTAACACCACTTACCTCATTGAAGCGCTGGATTATTTTAAACAGAATAAAATACCGTCCCAGATAATGCTTTCAGATGCAGAAAAGGCTTTCGACCTTGTTTGCTGGGAAAGCCTATTCTATTCACTGGCCAAATTCGGTTTTCCCCCTGAACTAATCACAGTTGTTACAAAATTTTATGAGGGACCACGGCTCAAATAATTGTGAATTCTAAAAGGGTTGGTGCTTGTAGAGTAGTTAGGGGGACAAGACAAGGTTGCCCGCTCTCCCCCTTGCTCTTTGCCTGTTTTATAGAGCCTCTAGCAATAGCCATCCGCTCTCTGAGTGGCACAACATCTCCAATGACCGGTATGACTAATATCAAACTGTATGTGGATGATATCGCCCTATTTTTGAAGCCTGAAAGGGAAGTGCAATTACACATTTTTAATTTGTTTCAGGAATTCCAAGCCATTGGGGGCTATAAAATTAATACATCTATGACAGAGATCATGCTTTGCAATTGCTCAGCCGAGTCACTATCAACAGATCTAGTCTTTTTAGTTAACTCACGGCCTAAGAGATATTTAGGGATATATGTTA
The DNA here is from genome assembly GCA_963921515.1 of Calotriton arnoldi. NCBI lineage: Eukaryota > Metazoa > Chordata > Amphibia > Caudata > Salamandridae > Calotriton > Calotriton arnoldi. The sequence goes on along the minus strand of CAWUFW010005307.1, from coordinate 659,064 downwards.
CGGAAAACATTAATGATCTTTATGCCCTAAATTATATCCCGCTTATTAATAAAATAAAGAATAAATTGTTGAAATGGAAAGAACTTCCATTCTCGCTAATAGGCCGTGTAGCTATTATTCGTATGATGATTCTTCCAGTATGTAATTTCTTGTTTTTAGCTGTTCCCAATGCGGTCCAAATGAATTTCTTCAAGGAAGTCCAAGGCCTCTTCTCCACATTCATATGGGCAAATAAGGCGTCAAGGTTGTCAATGGAAACGCTCTTTAGGCCAGTGGAATTGGCTCAAGTCATTCCTAGAAGATCGATCACAGCAAGTATGGCTCCCTCCCTCCTCTTTGGTCCCGCAAAAGGTGTCCACTGGAGTACCGCAGGGATCTACTCTGAGCCCCCTGCTGTTTAATATTTATGTCACCCCGTTGATACATCTTGCAGAGGAACTGGGAGCGAAGATCATCGCTTATGCGGATGACACCCAGTTCCTCTTCACTTGGAGGGAGGCAGATGCATCTCCTGTCCAGGCCAAAGCCTGTCTAACTGCAGTTTTTGAATGGCTGGCTCTGGCCCAGCTGAATTGTAACAAAGAGAAGTCGGAGGTTCTTTTATATGGGTCTTTTCCCCCGCAGTTTAGGGAAGCCCTCTGGCCGACGAACTATCCTTTACCTGGTTCTGTTGGTCAACCGGTCAAAAACCTAGGTGTCTGGTTTGATGAGGACCTTAGGTTCTCCACACAAATAAAGAAACTGGCCGGACAGTGTTTTGGTACACTGAAGATTCTCAGGAAGTTTCTGCCCCTGTTACCCAGGGCAGCCAAAGAAATGGTCACGCGTGCTCTGATTCTTTCACGCCTAGACTATGCTAACGCACTATATATAGGTCTGCCAGACTTCCAGCTGAGGAAGCTGGAAGTTGTACAAAATGTGGCAGCCAGAGTTCTGCTAAACATCTCTGGAAGAACTAGTGTGAAGCAACATTTGCTGGATTTACTCTGGCTCCCCGTTGCCCAACGGGTCAAATTCAAGGCACTAACCCTGGCCCATGCTGCTCTCCATGGCTTGGGTCCCCCGTATTTGAGGAATCGCTTCAGGTTCTATGTGCCACAAAGACTGCTGCGTTCAACCTCTCAGCGATTGGCAGTGGTCCATCGGTTCCATTTGGTACGAGTGGGGGGCAGCTCTCTCTCTTTCAAGGCAGCTCAAGCCTGGTACGCTCTGCCTTATACACTACGGAAAACTTCTAACCCAAGGTTGTTCAGGAAATTGTTAAAAACTTGGCTGTTTGCATAAGTGTGTCGCTCAGTCCAGCTCCTCTCCTCCATCATTTGGCTTTCGCGCCGGGACACTCCTGAGTAGCCGCGCGCGCTATAAATGATATTAACATAACATAACAGTGTCTGAAGGGGGTTTAGCTCTTCCTGATTTGAAAGAGTATTATTATGCCAATTTTGCACACACCTTATATAGATCCACGAAGGTTTTAAATATCAATAGGTATGATAATTTATTTTAAGATCTGATTTACAAAGAATATTTAATTCAAGATTTTATGCGCTTAATAAACCCCCCCAAAAAAGTAAGATATAAAACCCTCCAATGGAGCATTAAACGGAAAAAGCAGCTGTTCAGGTATTTCTCGATCCCCACATTGAATGCAGAAACTTACCTTTCCGACATTTATGTAGGTAAAGACTTACTTTTAGACCCAGTAATTCTGGCAACCTGCAAAAGCCAGGGATTTAGAAAGATAGGAGACTTTCTGCAGGGAGAGTGAAAAACCTGGTCTGAAATTGAACCACTACTTAAGCATAGCAAAATTATTATGCAATGGTCTTATGTTAGGATCAAAGACTTTTTGTCAGAAATTGACCCTACACAGATCAGCGATGTCAGTAATGTTGTAGGGTGTTTGGTAAATCATATACATCGCATTTCAATAAGTGGTTGGGTTTCATTATTTCGGACTCAAGGAGTAGACAAACTCTGTCTAAAGGCGCAGAGAAAGTGGGAAAATCAAGAAGGGTTGTCCATCTCTAATGCAGAATGGTACCAGATTAATAAGTTCAACAGTTCCCTGCTGAAAGCGGCCAATTTTAAGCAGATGCAATTTTATACCAAATGGCTGCTGTATCGTACACCAGATTTTATGCAGAAAATTAACCCCCAGATTTCTTCAAATTGTTACAGATGTAATTTAGAGGGAGGAGGGAATTGGACTCATATTATCTGTGGATGTCGGAAATTAGAGGGATTTTGGGAAAATATTAACAAATATTGCCAAAACACACTGAAAGTCCCACAGATTTTGGATACTCAGACTATGGTGCTAGGTTATTCTGCAGAGCTTACAGCAACCATTCAACAAAAAAAACAGATATTTATTTTGGTTTTGGTGGCACGGTCATTGATTCTGCAGAGATGGAGATCGGTGGATATTCCAACTTTCACACAGCTATTAAGTAAATTGGGTAGAATTAAGGAACACAAAAGAAAGTACGCTCTGAGAGCAGGCTCCTATAAAAAATACAAGGCTCTGTGGGAGAATGAGGATTTTAAACAGTTTGGGAGGCTATGATGTTGGAAACAGCTATAAGTTAAAATTATGGTTAAATCAGATTGTATTTTCAAGGAATCAAACTATGGCACTTTATTATCATTGTGGTTTTTATGGCGTATGGTTTTTTAAACATTGAAATTGTCACTAGGTGGGTATGCTGCTTGATGTCTAAATGAATTGTTTTATTTTCTCAATGTCTTTTGTATTCAAGATTTATGAACTGTCTCCAAATAAAAAATATATTAAAAAAAAGATTGCAAAAGTGGACACAGAATTTTTTCTGAACATTTTCATAAAAGACGCAGAGGCTACCACGGGACCCATGGCAAATCGCAGCCACCATCGTCATATCGCCAGTCGGATTTAACTTGCTTGTTTGTCCCACTGAAAGCACCTCTACTTCCAGAAAAAAGGTTTGCAAGTCCCAACTTGGTAATTTTCACTGGGAGAAATGCCGAGCATTATCCCACTATCGTCGAGCCCTCCCTCGGATTTAACCGACAGCCCACTCTGCCAATGAGAAAAGTCCTACCGAAAAAAGACTAATTACCTATTTAAAATTTGGTGGATGGGTTACTCCGTCACAAATGTGAGGATATTCCATCCGCCATATTACAAGTGCATTATATCCAATGGCTCTTGTAATGCGAAGGACGGGATATGAGTCACATTGGTGATGGAGTAACCTGTCCACCGAACACTAAATCAGGCCTTAAGCTAGAAGGTACACTTTTCACCGGGATATACCTGGTCCCCGTAGCTGACCCTGCCTCCATCGCAGTTGGCCTTAACTTTTGACATTGACCTGGTCTAGCGCAACCAGATACCCACAGTTGGCGCTTTGCACCCTTTGGAGCAAGAAAACTTTACCACTCCTAAAAATCACATATCTGGGTCCCTTCATCAGTTTTTGTTTTCATTTTGGTGTCTATTTAAAGAAATTATTAGAAATTTGAGTGGGATTTTTCATGTGATTTCCTTTGAGTTAAACCTGAGTGATCTGTGCCTCAGCTGCCCAGGATTGAGATAAGGTTGAAAAATAAAGTAACCTAACTGGACCTGAGACAGATTAGTGACATTATTACATGGTGGAGTCTTACAACCACACCCAACTAATAATCCACTGTCTCACAATGGCAGTAAACCCATCTGCATCTGATAGAATCTGGGGAAAAAATACTGCAGGATTCAGTAGGACGTGATAGGACTATGATATCTTTGATTTTCTGCAGGTCCTACGCTATTCTCCAATTTTTATTTGGCTTTTGAATGCCCATGAATGTAGATTTAGAGGGACTTCCTAGCACTTCTGCCCTGGTCAATCATCTTTTCAATCACGGGTCTCATCCTCACCTCTGCTTCCTGTGTAAGCTTACATTGAGGTGCTCATGGGTAAACTGCATTTGGTTTCACTGTAATTCTCACTGCACCTTTTATCAACCCAGTTTCTTTGCCTGAAAAATCCCAAACCTCCTCTTTCACTGTGCACAGGGCTGGAAATATATAGACTTGTGACTCTTGTGATTTTATGTAAAACCTGAGTCCACATCCTGAGTTTGAATTGCTGCAACATCTGGTGTGCAATAGATCATACAACTCGTCTTACAAAGAAGATCCCAACCTAATAAATAAACAGGTCAAGAAACACATATTGCAAACTTAGGTTTGCTTTCAAGAGGGACATTATTTACTGGTACATTTTCTGAAAAGTGATTAGTAATCTCTTTGCTAGAAATGCCAACAACTTGGACTTCTTTTCACAAAAGTGGTGTTTGGGAACCTCTAGAGGTTGAACTGTGGAGTGGGTACCAGCGGTATTGATTAAATATAAAACTGGGTAGCCATTCACCTCACATCTACATATGGGCCACTCTTGTATTCCTCTAGGACTGCCCAAAACATGCAATCCTCCTCCTCCCTCAGGCAACATTATTGTGATTGATTTAGTCCACATCCAGTAGGATGTAAAAAAGTGTTTGGAATCTGGGGGAAATCATTATCATTAAAGGATTCTGCTGAAATTTGGATCCTGTTGATAAGCGGACATTTTTTATTTTGATATTTTACTGCATCTTTGGAGCTTGAGGCATATTTGCTTTGAATTGCCTTTGATTTTGCATGTTCTGCACAGAGGCCAGTTGGACTGCTGACTGCATCATCCCATTCTGTGGCATCAAATTCAGGTTCTGTATTTGGGGATTCATTTGTGCATCACTTTGCACTTGGTTTGGAATAAGTCTACATTCCAGTATCCAATGGGCAATTTTTTTTTTTGCAGTAATGACATGGTGTGCTCTTTCTTCATCATGTCAATATTTGAATTTGCACTAGTATTATTAACAAAACATTTACCTCCCCCTTGAGGAACAACACTTCCAGGTTATACATACTGAACACCATTACCTTGTACACTGATTGTTTGATTTCTGCATCTGCACCTGTAACAAAACCAGAATCAAAATCTGAATCTGACATGTAAGAGCCTCTGTGAACACCCTTCTGATGCAACTTTGTCTGTGCCAACAAGAATTTTGCTTTAATTTTCCGTAGAGGATTGAGAGGAACCTCAGTGATGAAGCATGCCACCTAGGGGAAACCCTGGTGGGTGAGGGGTCTCTAGAAAAAGAGCCTTTTTTCTAGTAAGGTGATTACAATGAACTTTCGTTGAATCCTAGTTCCCCCATAGGTTAGTTTTTTTTTATATACTCGAATTTTGTGAAACTATATACAGTCAGGAGGGTAAACCTAGCCTTAACCTCTACCTCCCCGATTTTTTGGTTGTTTTACAGATATGGTCAGACCATCATACTTAAGATCTCAAATCTTTATTGTTTTCCATTATTTAACGGATTTTGGGGACAATCACGACAATCAATTTTGTAATGTGCGCCCCACAAATAAATGAATAGAATATGAATTGTTTATGCTTTTGCTATTCTTTCAAAATCCAATGGTAAATGGAGTAGATTTATAAAACAAGGCACAATGCATATTTTCCACCCAGGGCCATATCTTGAACCTATACTCTGTGCCCCTTCGACAAAGAAGGGGTCAGCAAATTTCTTTTTCCTATCTTTAGCACATACATTAACTCGAAAAATCTACGAATTAGTGCATGGACTGAGACAGCAGAGCTTGGAAACACAGGGCAGTAAGTGCCTCTTTGTGCTTCTAAGCTTTGCTATCAGCAGCAAGTACAAAAATTAAGCGATTTATGGGCTTAATATGCGTGTTATAGACAGAAAGAATAAACAGGCAGACCCCTTCTACGTTGGTGCAATGCACAGAATGCGATCATGATAAGGCCCCCAGTTGTAGGGCCTGAATTACGTAACTGGACTGTTTCCCAGATCAGCTAAAGTGGCAGTGTATGTTTGTATGTTGTAGAACATCAAAATACATGAATAAATACATTACTTACATGAAGCCTGCAATGGTCAGGCTCCTAGCAGCTGGATTTTTGCCGTCTTTTAGTGTGTGGTAAGAGGAAACCTTCGGCCTTTGCCTGGACCTCCAGCTCCTTCTGAAGGGTGTGTTGTGGAAATGAAATTGTGCATCTGAGATTGATTAAAGAATCCCTCTATGTTTTTCTTGAACAGTGAGAAAAGAGAACACTTCACCACAGCCTTAAGCTTAAGTGTAACAATTGGGTGACTCCCACGTTATGTATGGGTGCCAGTGGGCCCCAAATGCATCAGACCTGCTAACATACAGAAAAACCTCACCGTGTGATAGAAGGGTACTCAAAGGGGCGTGGCTTTACTCGCAGTACCTCTCCAGCCATGAGTGCTTCTGAGAGTTTGGGGCCAATGAAAGGGGAACGTGACTTTGCGCAGGTCACTGCTTGAGCGCCACTCTAGCCCCCATTAGAACAAATAAACTGAGACATTCAAGGCAGACGCTTATATCCCGAGGAGGTGCCAAAAACCCGATGGACATCAGGTGTGCTCATCCTTCGCACACGGATTTTCAATTCACATTGTCTACGGCCATGTGATATTCGTTCCTCACCGGGGGACCGTGTGAAAGGAGCCGTTATTGTGTGACACATAGTGCCACCGTGTGATTTTCCAGGTTTGGCACGCGCAGTCAGTCCCTTTGTTGTGGCACTCAAAAGATACTTAGTTCAGTACATGCTCCCAGCGAAGGTTTTTAAATTGCTGATCATCCCTTTTAGGCCCTATACATTTCAGTCTCTGAAGAAGGGCTGATGCCTCTGCTGGGTTTGTAATGGGGAATACACTCGAGGCCATTGGTCTTTTCTCATTTGCTTGGGGCTATACATCATGAAGACAGATTCTGCACTAACTGGGTAAGTTGACAAGTTGAGCTTTGCCGAAGGGGCTAGAATGTTAAAATTATAGCTTTTGTTAAATTATATGCACTAAAGCTGCTTTGTTCAATGTTGTGTTCTATTTCCTATTACACGAAATAGTTTATATTACTGTTCAAAAACGTGGTACAATCTAAAAAATCAAACATTTAAAAATAACTCTACAAAATATTCTGAAAAACAGTCCTAAGCTGATATTTTACAAAAAGAACAGGAAAGGTATTATCAGCAATGCATTTTCTACAACATAGCTAATCTCCTGCACCTGCAAACCATACTAAAATATCTACTTTTAATTCAATTAAGTTGCTAATTATGGTACCTGAAGAAACATAGCCTGATTGCTCTCTGAGGTGCATAATGCCCAGTTTTATCAATCATGTTTGGATGAATTGGATAATGCAACAAGACAGATTTGTCAGGCCTTACATGTGAACCACCAGCTAACAATTGGAAAGCATTTCCTGAAGGACACGATATGTCTAATCCCAATTTGTTGCGAAATGAATTTAGACAGTAATGTTCCCAGACTGGTTTAATTTGCATTGGAGTGCAGTGGTATCTATCCGATTTTATAATGCTCCTATTCTATCAGAGTTGGCTCCCGGTATTAAAAAGACGAAAAAGAGAAATTCTCCGGGGGAGAATTGTGCCGTCAAACTGTAATGTTCCTTTAATCTATAAGTATTGTGATTTTATGTCATTTTTAAAATGTAAGATTTGAGAATGCACATCTTCTTCTTGGTAACTGTTTGCTTCACGAAATAGCAAAATAGATATTGAGTACCACATTTTGCTCAAGTGAAAAACATTTTTAGACAAAACGTGAATTCTTTTTTTATTTGAGCAAAAAAATTCGTGAGTGTAGATGAAGGTTAGATATTTGTTGGATGTTGGTCCCAGGAGTCTAAGGTAACAAGACACAGTAAAGGACATACTGAGAGTAGCAAACAAGATAGTGTGAACTGATGAAACATAGGGGAGTGACACGGATAACATAATGACATATATAAGTAATAAGTAAAAGAACTGGTTGAAAAAATGGCAAGATAAAACATAGGGCCAGATATACCAATATCTGGTAGCAAAATACTGGTCAAAAATTTCGACCAAAATGTTTGCGATCAGTAAAGGTTTTTAGGAATCAGCCAATGTACTAATTGGCCGGGTTCCTAACAATCTGAATGTTAGTGGTTGGTAATCTAACCTAAATCATAAATATTAATGTAATAAAAAGTAAATTATGACTCACTACAAATATTGACCTGATGAGCCCAGCAGGCCATCATGTCTGTAATTGCTTTTATATGAAGCAATGTGGCCCGTTTTCTTAAAGGAAATGGGACTGCATTTTATAAAAAAAGTTTTCTTTTTCATTTTAAAGCTTGTGTAAGACCTGGCTGTGATCTGCTGGACCACTTGGCTACTCTACAACAAAGTCTTTCTTTTTTATTTTCAAACTCAAAGAACCCCTTTCCTTTTGTGAATACCTTACCATCTCCTTTTGAGGTTTTGTAAGTTTTCAATGTTTTGCGACCAGATTTCGGCCGTGAAGAATTGATACATGTCATACCAATTCAGTGCTCAAAAGGGACCCCTACAACATGCCCCTTCCTGATACTGAATTGGTATTCATTCAGAATCTCATTTTCGTAGTCAGAAAAGCGGTTTTGTTATTTAACATTGGGTCATTGGTTTTAGGTCCCACTTACCGGTGCTCAAAGTTCTTTGCAAACTATTGCATACAGTTTACACCAAACACTGGCAAACCCTATGGGTAACACTATTTAACAAGTAAAATGCCCTTTCTTTGCATGGCAAGATTGTAGGTGTAGTTTCTGGGGAGTAGTTGAATATGAGAATCAGTGCATAGAAAGATAATATTCGGCAAAGCTGTTAGGTCTCGCTTTAATATCTGGTTAGTTTATTTTTGGCATACTCTAAGGCAAAAAACATTCCAAGATCACTGGCCATGTCTGTGCACACATGTAGACATACAGTCAACCATCTTGGAAAGGTTTGGGCATACTTGTAAGATGGTTTTCTATACTAAAATGGCCGATGGCCATTTTGAAAGAGTAAAATAATAATAAGGCATGCACCGGAGGCCACGCACATCAAGACAAAGTAGCCACCAGGTAGCAGTCTGCAGGAAGCTGTCATAACCCTCACAGAGTTAATATTAAATCATTAAAAAACATTACATAAAAGGAGTCATTGTCACGGGCAGTCTTGCAGTTAAAGTGCACTATTCTTTGTGTAGATGACCACACTGTGTACAATCACTGTCACTTACAGAAAGGGGGGCTTAAAGGTCTAGTGGACTGACCCATTGCCTCATTCTGAATACTTTGATGGGTGAAAGCAAAGTGTGTTTGACAGAATACCAAACCAATGGAGGGAGGCTTTATATGTATGTTATGTCTTTTTTGAAGACACAATATTATGTTGTGACAGCTAAATCTGTCTCAAACTCCAGACCAAATAAGTAAGCAAATGACTGAGTGCTTATATAAGTAATGAGTAACAGTGTGCATGTCTGAATAAATACTCATACATCAAACTTAAAGAATGAGACCCCAGACAGCAGTATTAATGTTGTTATAAAAATGGCAAAAATTAACAAACTTATCGTACTGAAAACATTACTACAGGCCTAGGTACCGCTATGTCAGGATCACACACTATGTATAAGAATTGCCCATCATTGAATCAGTACAAGCAATGAACCAGGGTAGTAACCGATGTTCCAAACTACGTACTGTGAGAAAGTAATCCTTTTGCACTGATCACCCCCATTATTTGATTTATACTGGTGGTAACTGACTCTGATTGTGCCCTGGGCTCTGTTAACCAGACCCAGAGTCAGTGCTCTGTGTAAAAGGTATATGGTAATTAGGTGTAATTACAATTGGTATGACAAACTACCTGTAAGCCTCTAGTCTATGGTAGGGCATGTAGGTTTAGAGGTCTACAGATTTAATGCACCTCAGTGTGCACTGCTGTGTTGCCTGCTAACATTTTAAAGGCAGCCCTGCTTTGCTGTTAAAAGTAAATTATATGCAAATTCGACTTGGAAGTAAAGGTACTTCCAAAGTCTTACACAACCTTATTTTTACATATATGTCACCCCTAAGGTCTCCCTAGGTGCTCCAGGGGAAGGGTGCCTTGTAACTATAAACAGGGACATTATAAAACTGCCAATTTCATTGTTCCCATTGTAGCACAATGGCTCTGTAGGCATAACATGGGAATGCTTTATTAAAGTATAAATATTGGCAGGTGCCATCTAAATTCAAAGACTTAAAATGATAGAATAAGTCCAACAACTTGCCATGGTTAGATTTATTATAACTATCAAAGAAAATAAATTATAGAACTTGCTTTTCTGATAAACCAAAATCCAGCCTTCCAGCAGCCTCTCCTGATTGGCCAGCCTTTGGCAGAATGAGTCAAACTGCTCTGATGAGGTGTGAAGTGGCCTGCTTAGAGACAAAGGACATCTGGTGAGAGATCTGCAAGCTGCAGAGCAAAAAGCAGGAAGGGGTCTGGGTAGTGAAACTGCTCTTCACAGATGGGAGGACAGTTAGGACAGGACACAGGCTCACCCCTACTTCTTCACCCCCAGCCAGACATGAGCCCCAGTAATTGAATTAGCAGAGGAGCTGGAAGGGGTGTATTAGGGAAACTTAGCTATACCAGTAGTTTGGCGTTGCCAGATCCTCACCTCCAGGAGAGAATGTCCCCATTTTGGATTTTAAAGAATATGCCACACATGGGATGAAGTTGTCATACTTCTGGCTGTAACCTTGTACCCAATTGTTAAGGGGTGCCCCCCTGCCTGTTTCCCACACTGAATCAATATGGGAGAGCTGACCAGCAACTCAGATCCCTGATTGGAACTACAAGAAGAAGAAGGACTGCCCTGCTGAAACCCTGGCCTGCAGCTAGAGGACTGCACTCTGGATGACTGCACCTGCTGCACACTTTGGGAACTACAGCGCTAAGGACTTTGCCTTGCTTTAAAAAGAGAAGGAGTGGACTCCCTGAAAGCAACATGTTAAAAGAGCTCCACCTGCATCATCTCCAGCAAGAAGAAACCAGTTGACCACCTTCAGCTGGAGTTGAAAGATTTGGCCAGACAAATTGTGGGAGACGTAGTCCCAATATCCCAAGGTGCAACTCAGAGCTTCTGGAACCTTGAATCGGTATCGTGGACACGTTGGAACCCCAAAAGGACCTTCTGGAAGAAGATCCAGAAGTTTGGATAATTTTTGTCAAAAAAGCTCCATAAGGTGACGGACCCATCAAAGAGAGTCAAGCTGCCGATGTTAAACCTTGACCCGGCCTGGATTTCAGGTTCGTCCTGCTGAAAGCTACGGAGCTCAAGACTTCCAGGATTTCACAGAAGCCTTGCACTGAACCAAGCTGCCGTCATCGACTTGAAACCCGGCCTGATGAGCAGCCTCACTCAATGTCGGGAGAAAAAGCAAAAAAAAAGTGACTAAGTCAGTAGGTAAAAACTTGACCGGGCCCTACCTCTAAATGAATCCGACCCGTGCTCTATTGCAGTAGGCCTGAAACTTTGACTTTGTCCAGGTCAACTGCAACAAGATGTCCCAAAGCAGCTTTTTTGGCTTTTAGGCACTAGAAAGTGTTTATTCTTTAAGAATTCATGGCTCTGGGTCCCTACGTTGGAATTTTGTCATTTTGTGCCATTTTAATCATAAAAATATTTACTATTGTTATAAATTGGTTTTGGGTTTTTATTGTGTGTTGTGTCTTACTTCTTTAATGTATTGGTGTTTTTTATTGTTTTACACACCTGTCTCCTAAGTCAAGCATGCCTGCTCGCAGCCAGCTACCAAGGGTTGAGCAAGGGAAAAATATATTGAGACTTTAACTGAACCTTATATTGTGATTGTGGCCCTATTTCTAGTGGTAGGTACCTGCTTACCCCTGCTAATAAACCACATTCCAACACATACAATATCTCACAAATTACCACCATTCTGCAGGAGTCGGTGCCAAGAACAACCTCAATATGTCGTAGGCCTGGGCGTAGTTCGCAGAGTTTTGCTACGCGGAACTCCGCGAAGTTACAAAAAAACTCAACTTACCGTTCGCGAGCGGGGAAAAAACTCTGCTGCACATCACAAAGCGGAGTTTTCTGCACTCCGCGAGCTCCACAGAGTGCGGAGTGCATAAAACTCCGCAAACTCCACGAACGGAGCGAAGTTCACCGCCCAGGCTTAATGTCAAGAACTATTTTAATTATACATGAAAATATGAGAAATCTGGTGAAAGTTTTTCACCAATATATATTCTTACACTTAGACTATTTAGGGAAAGTGCTTTCCAGAGTAATTACTAGGAGACCGTGAATGAGTTATAGTAAAGTATACTATGTATACTCACTAGCTGGCTGTGTTTGCAATGATGTACATCGCAATTGTCCATGGACACTGCAAATCTACATTTTGTGAAGCAGGAGTGTGAATATTTTCTGATGAAGGCACTAGACACAGACCTTTGAGCATTCCCTACTGTGTCCAGATGTTAGTGACACTGCCATTTTGTACAATGCATGTAGTAGCCTGCAGAACAGTGGTTTGTTATTGTACAGAGGATGCATGCTGTGAAAAGCATATAGCACGATTTACCTAATGGGGAGCACCCACTTGAAAATGATCCTAAGCGAACTTTGCTTGCTAAACAATGTTTCCTACAGAAAATAACAGTCACAAATCTATTTGGAGATCTTCAATAGTGGAGTCACTTGACTTAGCGCTCAGTAGAGTATTAGATGTGTTAAAGGGGTACTAAGTTATAATATAGGAGACATTTTAATCATCAATTGTGCTCCATTTCCAACAATGCAGTTTGTGTCCTTGGGACAAAGATATTGTGGATCACTCCCATTTTGAGCATAATCCAAATGGTGACGCATTAAATAGAATAATGATGGGTCAGAATCATGTTCTCAATTATTTAAATCTAGCCTGGGTGGCGGTCACCAGCCAAGTGACTTTCACAGTAAGGGTCCTGGCAGCATGATAGGCTTTATCACCATATCTAAAGTGTGGGGCATAAACGTATCCAAATTTAGTATTGCCTAGTGCTGCATGAGCAATCACAACCCTCTAGCTCTGAATATATTTTTAGGTTTGTCTCTACCCCAAAAAATCACATAGTATCCCCAATTGAGTATACTAGGAATAGGGGTATTCACCGTAAATAGTCGAATATCGATATTGGGGACCTGATCACAACCCAGGTTGGGAAAATACCTTTTAACGGGACCGCAGTCAAGTGGGGAGCCTAGGCCAAAGAAATAGTTTGATAAGCCTTACTCGCAAGTATATAGCAGACTATTAAAGGCTGTAAAAAGGTCTCCCAGGAACAGCAAAGAAGTAGGACTATGTAGACAGGGCTACAAGGATATGATCAAGACAAGGAAGGACACAATAAGAGGGAAGGCTTGGGAACAGGTTCAGAAGGTGAGTGTCACTAATGATGCTTCCTTATTTTGGAGAATAGTGAATTCCCCCATCTTTGAGAATAGCCACAGTACTATTATTGATGTGATTATACCATCACATATATGTGTGACTCATTTTACCATGGTTTATGAACCATAAACTCTAGAAGATGCAACTAGCAACGTAGTGGAAAGTATATTCAACCCTGGGGATGAAGTTTATCCACCAATTACATTAAAAGAGGTCACCTTGGTGGTGGAGCGGTGCCTGAGTAATAAAAGCCCAGACGGGGTCCCCATCAACCTTTTTAAAAGCAACCTTGAATTCCCACTTTTAGTAAATATGGAGGCTTATTTACAAGCCCCTTGGGTCGCCGGTGCATCACTTTTAATATGGGGAAAAAGTGACATACCGGTGGCGCAAGAGGCTTGTAAATAAGCCCCTTGCTGCGTAGTGCAATTCTCGTTGGCCCTTCCAAGTTGTGGTCAAATGCAATCATCGTTCCAATTTTTAAGAAAGGGGACAGAGAGGATCGATGCTGCTTCTGTCCCATCTCCCTCATTGATTCGATGGCAAAAGTTATGGGTAGAATCCTGTTAGATCGGCTGGAGACCAGGATCATTGATAAGGGAACTCTCAGGGGCCGATTCCGATCTCGGCCGGTAGGGCACCGAATCGGATTCGGCTTAACCGGATCCGATTCGGAGCCCTCTTTCCCGACCGATTCGTACGTGCGTCCGGCCGAGCGAGTACGATGCGAGCGCACGCGAAATCGCCGACCGACTCGTTCGCGGGTCCGAAGCGCTCCGACCGACTCGCACGGACACGACTCGCACCGCGCAATGGAGACGTTCCCTGGCCGGGCAAGTACGATGCGCGCCTCGAGCAGTCCGACCGACTCGCGCCGTCCGGCTTGAAAGAGCAGTCGGAGCCGGACTTTGGGGGTCCGTGTCGGACCCCCTGTACGCGTAGCCACGCGAGTCGCACACAGGGGGGACCCATGGGTCCCCCCTACCTGTGCATGTATGCCGCGAGTCGCATCGAGGTGTACCCGCTGTATGGGGGTGCCCTTGTTCGCCTCGCACCCATTGAGTCAATGGGAGCCCGCGTACGCGTTGTACGACTGGCTCCCATTGACTTCAATGGGAGTCCGACCGACTCGAGTCCGATTGGATGCGTGCGCATCGTATTCGTTCGGTCGGACTGCTAGAGTCCGATTCGGTCGGAAATCTCTCCGGGTCCGGCTCGGTCGGAGTGATTTCCGGCCTGAATCGGAATCGGCCCCTTAGTGTGGCACAGTATGGGTTTAGGCAGGGATTGGGAACTATAGATCATTGTCTGAACCTTCACCTCCTGATTTGCAAAAATGCACCTGTTAAGGGAGGGTGCTTACACCCCGCCTTCATGGACCATCAGCTCAGATTTTGACAACATTGACAAAGGCAAGCTATTGAGGAGAATGTTGTTGATTTGTGCGTTTCCAGAGATTGTGCATCTGCTCTCCAAACTCTGCAAGGATGTAGAGGGATGTGCCAAATATGCCCAAAAGGCAAATGTACACCCCCTATCAAGGCGGGGTGTCAGACAAGGTTGCGTTCTGGCCCCTCTTTTATTTAGCCTCTATAGCAATGACCTTGAGACATTCCTGCTGGGAATAGAGGTAGACCCACCAAGGGTGGGCACTAAGTGCCTTCCAGTACTTATATACACTGGCGACTGCATTTTAATAGATAACTAGATTTGTAGTGTTTATGGATGGATTGGGGCATCCCACCAATAAAACAAAATCCATCACTATGGTCTGGAGTCGACCGTTATGTAAGCTGAGTCTGCTCTACATTGGTGGTATCAAACTGTAGTGTGTTCCATCTTTTACATATTTGGTGATCCTTTTGGTAATACAAGCACCTGAAATGGCTTGCTAAGAGTGAGGAATTTACTATTTGAAAAGACTATGGTCCCACTATTTAAATTTGCTGCTAAACTGGGGTCATCACTTTTGGAGGTGATAACTAAAATCTATAAGGGCAGATTGCACCGACCCTGTTGTGGTTGTCAATTTGGTCTAGACATGAAGCATCACTTAATCAAATGGTGATTGCTTATTGTATGACTTTAGATAAAGTCTGTAATATCAAGTGGCTGTCTTTTGTGAAGGCCCAATAGTATTCAATTGGGTGCCCAGAACTTTATGACAATCCGCAGAACCTCACTCTGCCAGTTAGAGCTTCTGTGAAAACTGATTTACTGTCTTTTTGTCAATAAAAAGAGTAGCATCCGATTGTGGCAAGAGGATGGTGGAGGCCTATACCCCACTAATCGCAACTAATCGTATAGAGCCATATTTACACAACGCTCTGAGCAACCAGAGGTATTATTGGTAAGATTCTGTCTCAATATGGCCCACTTATTGGTATCTTATCCATCAGAGGTCTGCTGCAATAAAAATCTAATGCCTTGTCCCTGTGACTCAGTTTCAACTCAGTCACAGTCACAACTACATATCTTCTTCTTCTGTGATTTATACAGGGCTCCAAGGAAATACATCTGAACTCCCTCACTTAGAAATCTCAATATCAGATCATGTAGACCAGCCATATTCCACCTACAATAGCTACAATCAGATGCAGTGTGTCTCACAGTTTAAAGATTCATTGCGGCCGCACTTAGGCTGCGCAATCTGGCGGGCAAGTAATCGTAGTTCGTTATAAATAGTTTTATACTTACAGTAGAACATTTTTTCCTTGGGTCCTTTTGTCCGAAGTAGGGGTTATTACGCTGTAATTATGTCTGGCCGCCTATATTTCCACTCTCTGCACTTTTACACAAATACAGCTAACTTCTGGGAGGGTCTGTACCTGTGTTGTGAGAATACCTTAGTGGGTGGAATCACTGGGGAGTTTGCTTGTAAAATACAAGCCACCTCACAAATTGTAAATATGACTGTCAGATTACACCTATGCTTTGTTGATTTCAAGGCGGCTTTCCACCAAGTCAGTGGATGCATTTTATGGTGTAAACTGAAGCAGCAGGGTCTACCGGAATCGGTATTGAAACCAATAATGGAACTATATACTGACACGTAAATGCAGGTAAAAATAGCTGATGGCAAGGAGCTCACTAGGAAGATCTACGCATGTGAGGGACTAAAGCAAGGCTGTGTCTTGGCCCCATACCTGTTCAACCTCTTCATGGGCGATTTATCATAAAAGGTTGGATGAGGTCAACTCACATCCTCCACGACTGGGTACACTGCCATTAACACACCTGCCCTACGCAGATGACATTGTGCTCCTAAGCTACACGAGAATCAGCTTGCAAAGAGCAATTAATGAGCTAGGTAACTTCGCTAAGACCAACCGGTTGGAAATAAACATCATAAAAACAAAAGATATGATCATAAGTCACTGTCTCCATAAACAAACATTGTTCACAATTAACAATGCGAGGTTGGAAGTGGTGAGCAGTTATAAATACCTAGGGATACACCTCGACAGAAGATTATCTTTTCAAAAGCAGAATGAGGCCACACGAAAAGAGAAACGCCCTAATATTTGCATTCTGTAGTCTATCAAAAACCCTAAAAGGCCCACTGTTCACTCCACTACTAGCAATCATCAAAGCCAAACTTTTACCAACTGTAGCCTATGGAAGTGAAGTCCAGCATGGGAATGATGCCGCGATCCTGGACAGCCTCCAAACACGAGTGTACAAAATGGTATTTTCCCTGCCACGCGACTCCTTGCCGGCCCAGGTCCGGTTAGAGTTTGGGCTACAACAACAACAACTATACAGAAGGTGCGTGGCGATAAAAACCTGGTATAAAATCTGGATCAATCGTGGGCTCAAGATCAATAATGCGCTCTGGGCCGCTCTACAAGGAGACCCTCAGTCTGCCTACACAAAGTATTTACAAACATCTTTGAAAATCACCAGGATGGCAGACCTCTGGCAGCAGAAACTACCTCTGGCTTCATTTCAGCTTATCATAAAGAAGGAGGCAAAAAAGCACTCGCTCATAGAAGATAAAGCAACGCTCAGCAAGCAAGCCCACGCATGGATGGTATTGCACTCTTACACAAAATCAGAGCCAGCTACATACCTGGGTCTCCCCTTTCCCCCCTACTTAAAAACTAGGTTTTTAGCACTACGTATGGGGAAGCTACCCTCCAATGTAGACCTGCCCCGCTGGAAGTACCAGGGTTCAAAATCATGTACTGTTTGTGGGTCACCCACACAGGACTTTAGTAATTTAAATATGTATCTGCCCAGCCTTAGGTCTGCAGCGCCGTAAACTGCTGAAGAGACAGTTTACGCTCCTGTAGAATTGCTATATTAAAATGCCTTGACCCGAACGACCAGCAGCTTAGTTGCCATTTAACAAAATGTTTTGTCAGCTGTAAGACAGTCCTAAAACATTGACACTGGTCAGGCATAGAGTCGCTTTAGAGGCCAGTGTCTGTCTCTTTTAACACCGACTGCACTGTATAAATCAATTATTATTCACGTACTGTATAAACTAGATGGTGTATCACCCACTCATATCGACCTTACACCTCCAAACCGAATATTTAAAGAAACGGATGTAAACAGGAATTTTAACATGTATTTATTTCTGCGTGCATTTTAATGGTACAATGTATATTGTTGATTGGAACATTGTTTTGGTTTTAATTAACTAAACAATAAAAACATTAAAAAAATTATTTGACTGTCAGATGGTGGTAGTGACTGCTGCTTTTTGCAGACTTTGTACATGGGTTACTAGTAGACTGTTTTTATATGTAGAACTGGCAATTATGACTTTATGAGTTGGAGATTTGTATTGCATGGAGATTGTTATATTGCATTTACTATAGAATTTGCGTAAAATTAACTATACTTTATTCTTTTATAGATTTTAACCAAATAAAGATATCTTGACTGAATGACTAACTGTTTGGAAATCACAAGACAGAAAGTACTGCAGATGAGAGAGCTAAATGCTCCTTATGGTCTTCTTCAGGGGACTTTGCCCTTGTGAAAAACTGCAAGACACAGAGATACTTCAAAAGCAATAAAGAGAACTATAAAAAAGGACAAAGCATTGTGATTGATTGATTGATTGATTGATTGTTAGCTGGGAGCTATCTATACCGTGGTATATACTTTCATTCTATAAGCACTGCATAGATAATGCTAACAGCTGAAAGTGCAGCAGGAGGATACATATTAATTACCCAACCATGGCACTCTCAAAGAATACCTGAATTGAGCTTTCTTATCATTCAATTCAGCTAAGATATGTTCAGCATGAAGAACCATTACCTGTGTACACGATTCACTCCATAACTAGCATTTCTTTCAGAGTGTTTTTCATGAAGTTTGGCAGGAATATAGATTATGGTCTGGAAGGGATCCTTTTTGGGGTTTCTTGAAAATATGTTTTGTACTTATAAGGCACAATAAACTTAGTGATATCTCAGGCCGCAGTTTATGGCAATGACAAGGCATTCTTTGTTTGGCTAATGACTGACTTTACAAAAGTTAAAGGCAGCTTTGTACATTTAAGCACACTTTGACTGTGTTCTGAGTAAGGGACTTAGATCTAGGTACTTAGTAGGTTTTACATTTTTTCCCTACCTACCACCACTTTATTAAAGGGGTAATAGGTAGGGAAAAATAATAATATTTTTGTATATATTTGTACAAAAAGGTTACAAAGTATTGCAATACTACCTAGGAAATACTGTGTAACTTAAAGATTAAAAAAATATATATATATATTTTTTTAAATACATTGCACTACACTATATTTCACAAATATAGTGAACTACAGTGTATCATACATTTTAAACATATTTTATTCTTTGTAAATAAGTATATGGAGTACCGCTGTAATACCTATAATTTACTGCACTTCTTAAAGCAAAATTAAAAATACACTGTGCTACACTATATTACACTAATATAGTGTACTCAAGTGTATTTAATTTTTTTTACATATTTTTCTCTTTTTTTACTTTTTGAATAGTGTGGTACTTTCTAGGTAGCAGCACGGTAGTCTGTACATTTAAAAAGATACATTTCCCTACCGATTAACACTTTAACAGACAGATAGGGAACAACAATAAAACCTACTACTTATATATATATTTAAGGCCCTAACCCAGAACACAGAACAAGAGTGGTAAAAACAACATGATTGTCTTTTAGCTTTGTATAGACAGACAGGCCACTACACTCTATGCCACTTCTCTCTACTGTATGTCATGCTACTCCACTGTACAACTCCTCAGTCTATGCCTCTCCACTATATACTATTCAACTGTACACCACTCCACTCTACGACACTCAACTGTACACAACGAGGTAACTCGGAGGAGAGAACGAGATTTAAAAAATAGCACTAGGACACTTTATTATTTTATTTGGGGAGGAAAGTTCCAATATTGAATATGTGGAGACTTGCATTGAAGGACTGTATAGCTTCGTTGTTCTGTGAGTCTGTGTAACCTTGAATCTGAATGTTAAAATTGACCTAAAAACAAAACAACAAAAGGAAATTTGTTTTTTTTTATAACTGTTCTTAAATTGGAGTTTTAACTTCTGCATGCTGCCCTGCTAGCGCATGCATTTTTAGCTTCCCCATCACTTCCTAGTTGCCACCAAGAGTCTCCCTCTTGGGAGAGACAGCACTCTAGTGGTTGAAACCAGACAGCAGGTGCTGTAGCTCAACTCGATGACCTCTGCACATAAAATCACGGCCGTAGCGCCAAAGGCAAGCCCGTCTGCACCCGTCCACATCCCTTCCAGCGCCAGTCACTATGCTGGTTCCACTTTGGACACTCTCCAGTTTATGTGCTATACTTCTGAGGCACTGAAGAAATGTAACACTTCCCCCTGTAAGCCTAACTCTGTTCTAACATCGAGTATATGCTCAATTTCATGCGTCCATTGTAAAACTTGTTTAAAGTTTCTAACCACCGGCATTAAAAGTAACAAAGCCATGACAGGGGCTCAGCCTTCCCTGAGAGCTGCTCTTCTTAACATCCACTCCCTACATAAGCACTCTGCCAACATCTATAATCTACTTTTAGATTCTGATTATGATGTATTTTTCATGTCAGAGACCTGAATGAAAGAAGATTCCATCTCTAACATTAAACTAACTTTTCCTGAAAATTTGGCATGTATACACAAGGACAGGATAGGGAAAGTAGGAGGCCGGTTTGCCATTGCTTTCAAGACCACCTACAGTGCTCCACTTTACCCTTAGATTACATTAAAGGCGCTGAAGCACTAGGCCTCTGCCTATCCTTCAATGCACAATCCCCTTTCTCTGGTGTCCTTTTATATCGTCCTCCAGGCTACGCTGTCAAATGTATTGAGTCTTTAGACATTGTCCTAGCCCCTTTAGTCATAAAGTACTCTAACTTTACTATTCTTGGAGACCTTAATCTGCACATGGATAATTTAGAAGATAAAATGACTAGAACATTTTTAGATGCTACTCAGCCATCAACCTTGCTCTGACCCCCTCAGGTCCCACACAGAGAGCAGGGCATACCATTGATTTAATATTGTCAAATTCATCAATTGCCCTAGAGACATCGCCGGAAGTAACCTGGTCTGACCACTTTTTATTGAAGGTTTCCTGGAATTCTCCCAGAACTAGGGCTGGCACACACGCAAATCCCTCTGGTTCTTATTCTAGGCCATCGAACAGAACTGACATTTCTGAGCTAAAGAGAACCCTAGATCGCTCAATACCTATTCTATCGGGCAGTGTTAATGAGGATGCTTCCTTAGTCAATCAATGGCTCTTGCATGCTGCAGATCGTATCACCCCCAAGCAAATTCACCCCTCCTCTCCCCAAGAAACAGAGATATACCCCCGCAGCAACCTGGTTCACTTCTGATTTAGGAGAATAAAGAAAAAACTGTAAAAAACTTGAGAGAACCTGGAGAAGTGACTACCAGGACACAGACAAAACATCCTACAAAATAGCTCTCAAGAATTATCACTACAAATTAAAAAAGCCTGATCTTCTTTCTATACAGATAAAATAGCGAAGGCTGAAAACAAGCCGAAAGAAATGTTCAACGTTGTCTCACGTTTCAAGGATGCCAAAATACACGCCCCCTCAGTAGTACTCACCCCAAAGATCGGCCAGGAACTAAGTGATTTTTTTGACAATAAAATTATTCAAGTACAAACTAACCTTCGAGTGCACACAGCATCGGCCTCCCATGCCCTTTCTTTGGCTCCTCCTGAATCAACCTCATATAATTTACTGACGTCTTCCATTCCTCCTAATGAAGAAGAACTAAAAAGACTTCTTCTATCATGTAAATCTGGATCACCACTTGACCCTTGCCCCCTCATATAATAAAACAAATAACAGAGGTTATCTGCCCTGTTTATGCAAAGGTATTTAATACCTCCCTTCAAACTGGCTCGGTTCCTTTGTTATGGAAACAAGCTAGTGTCATCCCCCTACTCAAGGAACCTTGAGCAGATAGTAAGATTCTATCTAATTTTAGACCCATATCTTTTCTACCAGCAGCCAGCAAAATGCTAGAATCTTTAGTAAATAAACAACCTTCAGAGTTTTTAGAATCTAATCACCTCCTGCACCTCTCTCAGACAGGCTTTCGATCTTGACACAGTACCAAAACAGCACTGCTGGAGGTCTCCGAGTCACAAAAAATGTCTCTAGACCGCAGACACAATGCTGCATTTATTCTGTTGGACCTCTCAGCAGCGTTCGCTACTGTTCTCCATGACATCCTTTTACAGCACCTATCTCATTGTGGGGTCAGGGGAGCGGCACTTGATTGGCTGACCTCATTCCTCTCTGAGCGAGAATAAGCAATTTGGATGAAACCTCACCTCTCCATAGCAAACTTCTAAAATATGGAGTACCCCAGCGCTCTGCTCTTAGCCTTACACTGTTTAATGTGTACATGTCTCCTTTGGCAACCCTGGATGAGACATTCAGCATTATGATAGTTTCATATGCCAACGATACCCAGCTAGTCTTTTACTACGATGGTAAATCAGAAACCCACAAAGTTGCCTTCTCAAATTGCATAAGAGCAGTCTTAGGTTGGCTCAAAGAAAGCCAACAACAATGCAACTTGAATAAAACATAAATCATATTGTTAGGGCCTAACCCTAATCCGGGTTGGGATGGCACCTGACCCAAAGATGGACCTCCCTCCCCTCCTCCATCCCTGGCAGCTAGAAACCTGGGAGTCATTTTCGACACCAACCTATCTTTTAAGACCCAGATCTACTCAGATGTTAGAAACTGTATGTGGATCCTAAGGTCTCTCAGAAAATCCCCCCTTCTTCCATGGGTGGACTACATGAACGCCTTGTACCTTGGCTTACCTGCATATTTAATCCGGCAACTACAAGTGGCCCAAGACACGGCAGTGCGCCTCCTCTTTAATTTGCAAAGAGGTACCCCCATGTCACCATACCTTACCCAACTGCACTGGATCCCTGTCAATAAAAGGATCTTCTTTAAAGCACTTACTTTAGCACATAGGGCCCTGTATAACATCGGTCCCAGTTATCTGAACAATAGAATCACTGAGTACCAGCCCAGCGGAAAACTACAATCCAGTCAGGCACACCTCATAGCAGTTCCTCGTTTTAATAAAATGAGACGTGGTCGGACCTCTTTTTCAGTATGTATTGCTAAAAACTAAAACCGCCTCCTCTTTCAACTAGGAAGCACAGAAATGGAATAAGTCTTCCGCAGATCTCTAAAAACCTACCTGTTAAGCTTATAACGTCTTATTTCACTCACTCCTCTATTATTCTCCTCATTGGTAGCCCTGGGACGCTCATTTCTGAGTAGCTGTTTGCGCTATATAAATATTAAAAAAAAAGAAAAATGTATCACACTCCACGGTATTTCACTGTAAACTCTCTACTCCACTCCACTCTATACCACTCCACTCAACAGCATTATGTTTTACGCCACTCCACTCTATGCCACTACACTGTACCCTATTCCTCTCTACGCTACTCCACTCTATGCCACTCTGCTCTATGCCACTCCACTCTGTGCCACTCCACTCTACGCCACTCCACTCTATGCTATTTCACCTACACCACTCCATTCCACTTCACACCGCTCTGCTCTACACTATTCCTCTCTATGTCACTCCACTCTGCAATACTCTACTGTATGCCACTCCACTCTATGGTATTTCACTGTACACCCTATACTCTACGCCTCTCCATTCTATGTCACTCCACTCTACCCCACTCCACTCAATGATATTCTGCTTCACTTCACTCCACTCTACGACACTACACTGTACACCACTACACTCTACGCTGTTCCACTCTACACAACTCTGATCTACGCCACTCCACTCTGTGCCACTTCACTCTACGCTACTCCACTATACGCTATTCCACCTATGCCACTCCACTTTACACCAGTCTACTCTATGCTATTCCTCTCGATGTCACACCACTCTACTGTACGTCACTACACTCTATGCCACTCTACTCTATTCCTCTCTATGACACTCCACTCTATATCACTCTACTGTACGAATGCCACTGTTTGCCACTCCACTCTAGGCTATTTCACTGTACGCCATTTAACTTTGCACCACTCCACTCTACACCACTCCACTCTACGCCAATCCACTCTATGCCACTTCACGCTATGCCACTCCACTCCACTCTATCCAACTCCAGTCTATGCTAGTCCCCCGTATGCCATTGCACTGTACATCATTACACTCTACAACACACCACTGTATGCTATTCCACTGTACTCAACTCTATGACAGACTCAACCCAATCCACTGAAATCTATTCCACTCTACACCACTCAACCACAAGCCACTCCACTGTGCGCTATTTCACTTTACACCACTCCACTCTATGCCACTCTACTGTACGGCACTCCACTCTACGCCACTCGACTCTACACTATTCCACTCTATGCCACTCCACTCTACGCCACTCCACTCTACACCACTCCAGTGCATGCTATTTAACTCTATGCCAATCTACTCTGTGTCACTCTACTGTACATCACTCCACTGTACGCTATGGCACTCTATACCACTCCACTCTACTTGACTGTACGCCACTCTACTGTACGCCACTCTACACGACTCCACTCTATGCCACACCACTGTATGTTATTCGACTTTACTCAACTCTATGACAATCAACACTAATCCACTCTAGGCTGTTTCACGCTACACCACTCCACTCCAAGCCACTTCGCTGTACGCTATTCCACTCTATGCCACTCCACTTTCCAGCACTCCACTCTGAGCAACTCCCCTTTATGCCACTTGCTATTCCAGTCAACGCCACTCCACTCAATGGCACTCAACTGTACACCACTCCACTCTAAACTATTCCATGTATGCCATTCGACTGTCCGCCATTCTATGCCACTCCATTCTACGCTACTCCACTCTATGCCACTCAAATCTACACCACTCCACTCTATGCCACAGTACGTCGTTCCACTCTATGCTACTTCACTCTATGCCACTCCACTGTATGCCACTCTTTTCTACACCACTCCACTGTATGCTATTCCACTTTATGCCACGCAGTTGTATGCCACTCTCTGCCACTTCAGTCTACACCTCTTCACTCTATGACACTCCACTCTATACCACTCCACTCTACACCACTCCACTCTATGCCACACTACTGTATGCTATTCCACTGTATGCAACTCCACTGTACGCCACTCCACGTATGCTATTCCACTGTATGCCATCCCACTTGATACCACTCCACTGTACGCTATCCCACTGTACACTACTGCACCCTAACCCACTCCAGTCTACACCACTCCAGTCAATGCCACTCTACTGTATGCCAGTCCAGTCTACTCTACTCCACTCTACAGTATTCCACTGTACGCAACTTCAATCTACGCCACTTCACTGTATGTCACTCCACTGTCTGCCACTCCACTCCACGCCATTGCACCTTATGCTATTCCACTCTACGCCACTCTACTCTAGGCCATTCCACTGTAGACCACTCCAATCTCTGCTGTTCCTCTCTATGTCACTCCACTCTCTATCACTCAACTCTTCACCACTCCAGTGTATGCTGTTTAACTCTACACCAATCAACTTAGCGTCACTCTACTGAACGCTACTTCACTGTACTCTCTTCCACTCTATGCCATTCAACTGTACACCACTTCACTCTATGATGCACCACTCTATACCACTCCAATCTACACTACTTAACTGTGTCACTCTACTGCGCCACTTAACGCAATTCCACTCTACGCCACACCACTGTATGCTATTCCAGTTTACTCGACTCTATGACACTCATCGCCAATCCACTATTCGCTATTCCACGCTAAGCAACTCCACCCTACGCTACTCCCCTCTACAGTATTCCACTGTACTCAACTTCAATCTGCGACACTCTACTCTACGTTATTGCACTCTATGCCAGTCCACTCTATGCCACCCCACTGTACACCATCCACTATACGCTAGTCCACTCTGCCCCACTCCACTCTATGCTATTCCACTATATGCCACTACCCTCTACCTCACTCCACTGTATGCCAACCACTCTACACCACTTCACTCTATGCCACTACCCTCTATGCCACTCCACTCTATGCTGTTCCACTGTACACCACTCCTCTCTATGCTACTCCAGTGTAAGCTATTCCACTGTAAGCCACTCTACTAAACACCACTCCACTCTATACCACTCCACTGTACGCTGTTCCACTCTAAACCTTTCCAGTCTACGCCTGCCCACTGTATGTCACTCCACTGTATGCTACTCCACTGTCAAGCTATTTTACTGTACACAACTCTGTCGTATGCTATTCCCATTGATGTTACTCCACTCTACGCCACTCCCCTGTATGCCACTACACTGTATGCTACTACATTGTACGCCACTCCACTGTACAACACTCCACTGTTCGCCTATCCACTCTACACCACTCCAGTGTATGCTATTTAACTCTATGCCAATCTACTCTGTGTCACTGTACTTTACGTCACTCCACTGTACGCTATTCCACTGTAAGCCAATCCACTAAATGCCACTCCACTCTATACCATTCAACTGTACGCTGTTCCACTCTACACCTTTCCAGTCTATGCCGCCCCACTGTACGTCACTCCACTGTATGCTACTCCACTCTATGCTATTTCACTGTACACAACTCTGTTGTATGCTATTCCACTGTATGCCACTCCACTCTACACCACTCTTGTGTATGCCACTCCACTGTATGCTACTCCATTGTACGCCACTCCACTCCACCACACTCCACTGTTCGCCTCTCCATTCGACACCACTCCAGTGCATGCTATTTAACTCTATGCCAATCTACTCTTTGTCACTGTACTGTACGTCACTCCACTGTATGCTATTGCACTCTATGCCACTCCGCTCTACACCACTTCACTCTATACCACTCCACTCTATTCTACTTGACTGTACGCCACTCTGCACGACTCCACTCTATGCCACACCACTGTATATTATTCCACTTTACTTGACTCTATGACATTCAACGCTAATCCACTGTAGGCAGTTTCATGCTACACCACTCCACTGCAAGCCACTCCTCTGTGCGCTATTCCACTCTATGCCACTCCACTTTACAGCACTCCACTCTGAGCCACTCCCCTTTATGCCACTTGCTATTCCAGTCTACGCCACTCCACTCTTTGGCACTCCACTGTACTCCACTCTAAACTATTCCATGTATGCCATATGACTGTCTGCCATTCTATGCCACTCCACTCTCTGCTACTCCACTCTATGCCACTCAAATCTACGCCACTCCCCTCTATGCCACAGTACGTCATTCCACTGTATGCTACTCCACTCTATGCCACTCCACTGTATGCCACTCTTTTCTACACCACATCTCTGTATGCTATTCCACTCTATGCCACTCAATTGTTTGCCACTCTACGCTACTTCACTCTACACCACTTCACTCTATGTCACTCCACTCTATGCCATTCTACGATATGCCACCCCACTCTATACCACTCTGCTGTATGCTATTCCACTGTATGCCACTCCACTCTACCACACTCCACTATAAGCTACTCCACTCAACACAACTACACTGTATGCTATTCCACTGTATGCAACTCCACTGTACGCCACTCCACATATGCTATTCCACTGTATGCCATCCCACTTGATGCCTCTCCACTGTATGCTATCACACTGTACATCACTGCACCCTAACCCACTCCAGTCTACACCACTCCAGTCTATGTCAGTCTACTGCATGCCTGTCCAGTCAACACTACTACACTCTACAGTATTCCACTGTACGCATGTGAGCGTGGGGGGAGTGCGGGCCGGATACACAGACGCGGAGGCTGGATATGGTGTGCAATCTTTAGTGTTTTTATTAACAAGCTTGGACTGTTTGTAACTGTAGGCACAGGTAACACAGTCCGTGTCCTCTCCTTCTGTGGGCCCCTTCTGGTCGTCTCAGTCGTTCTTCTCCTCCCAAGAGGGTCTTGAGGTGGTGGTGGGCGTTTGGAGGCTCATAAAAGGGGAAAGAGACAAGAAGGAGCAGTCAGTAGTAGTCCCTAAAGGGGTATTGTCTGGTGCTAACTCGTCACCACACCCGGTCGGTGATACGTCTTCTGACACGGCGTACAAGGAAGGGATGTGCAGTAAAACAAATAAGAATAGGGGGGTTTTAAAAAGGTGTGTTGGGTTCAGGTGCTCTAAACGGGAGGTGCAGATAGGTGACTCAGTATTCGTGCCTTCTAGCGCTGTATACCCCGGCGCTCCCTATCCCACCCCAAGTGTGCTTCCCTCTCCCGCCTCCCCTGTTCCCACTTCCCCGTTCTCTCTTTCAGTAGGACTCACCGGCTCCGCCGCAACTCTCCTGGAGTTGCGGCCGCTCTCCAGCGTCCTCCGGTGGGCTCCACCAGTCTTCGCTCCACTCCTCCTCTCCTTCCGGGTCGTCCGCTTCCGCTCGTCGACTCGCGCAGATCTCCGTCTCTTCTCCGGTATGGCTCTCCTGTTCGTCTTCCTCACTCTCCGTGGATCCGCGCCCTTCCGTCTGTCCTCGGGCTCCTTTTACCGGCCTCGGGTTTCCAGTTCCGGAGTCAGTCCCGCCACGTCCAGCGACTCCCGCATTGTAACTGGCTCCTGTAAGGACACATGATAAGGGGGCGTGGTTACCCTCACTGGCGTCGGACGATAGTCCTCGCGGCTTCGTGGGAACCCCGAGATGGCTGAACCGGGGCAGTCATAAATTAAAGGTACCGTGCAGTCATTGTTGGGAAAACCCTCACAACGCATCTTCACTCTAAGCCACTTCACTGTATGCCACTCCACGGTATGCCACTTCACTGTATGCCACTCCACTGTATGCCACTCCACTCTACGCCATTGCACCTTATGCTATTCCTCTCTACGCCACTCAACTATATGCCATTCCACTGTAGGCCACTCCACTCTCTAATATTCCTCTCTATGCCACTCCACTCTATACCACTCCACTCTACACCACTCCAGTGTACACTATTTAACTCTACACCAATCAACTTAGTGTCACTCTACTGAACGTTACCTCACTGTACTCTCTTCCACTCTATGCCACTCAACTCTACGCCACTCCACTCTATGATGCACCACTCTATACCACTCCACTCTAAGCTACTTAACTGTATGTCACTCTAATATGCCCCACTTCACGCAATTCCACTCTGAGCCACACCAGTGTATGCTATTCCACTTTACTTAACTCTATGACACTCATCACCAATCCACTCTACGCTATTCCACTCTAAGCAACTCCACTCTATGCTACTCCACTCTACAGTATTCCACTGTACTCAACTTCAATCTGCGACACTCTACTCTACGTTATTGCACTCTATGCCACTCCACTCTATGCCACTACACTCTACCTCACTCCACTGTATGCCACCGACTCTACGCCACTTCACTGTATACCACTACCCTCTATGCCACTCCACTCTATGTTGTTCCACTGTACACCACTCCTCTCTATGCTACTCTAGTCTATGCCACGCCATTGTACCCTACTACACTACGCCATTCTACTATACGCTATTCCACTGTACGCAACTACACTGAACGCCACTCCACTCTATACCACTCCACTGTACGCTGTTCCAGTCTACACCTTTCCAGTCTACGCCACCCCACCGTACGTCACGCCACTGTATGCTACTCCACTCTATGCTATCTCACAGTACATGACTCTGTTGTATGCTATTCCACTGTATGCCACTCCACTTTACGTCACTCCGCTGTATGCCACTCCACTGTATGCTACTCTACTGTATGCCACTCCACTCTACCACACTCCACTGTTTGCCTCTCCACTCTACACCACTCGACTCCACGTTATTTCACTCTACAGCTCCACTTTATGCCATTCTACTCAACGGCACTCCACTTTATGTCACTCCACTCTCTGCCTTTCTAGTCTTTGCTATTCCACTGTACATAACTCCACTCTATGCTACTTCACTCTACACTATTCCACTCTATGCCACTCCATTGTAAGCCACTCTACTGTACACCACTCCACCCTACGCTATTCCAGTGGACACCACTCAACTCTACCCAACTCCAGTCCATGCCACTCTACTGTACTTGGTTCAACAACACTGTACTACACTCAAAGAATGTTTACGCCCCTCTACTCTACCAACTATACTATGCTCTATAGCTCTCCACTGTACAACAATGTAATCCTGTCAATACAAGTCTGCAGCACTCTACTTTACCCTATTACTGTACGACACTCTACTCCACTCTACAACACGGTAAGCTACTCCCTCTACATCACTCCACCCCACTTTACCACAATCTTTTCTAAGAGACACTACTGCACTCTGCCCTACTCCACTGTACGCTACTCTATGCCACTGAGCTCTACGACAGTATTTTTCACTCCACTCTACCATACTGTACCGCACTCAGAGGTCGCAGTGGGAGGAATCGGAGACCACAAAGTACCCATACTTTTTTAATTAATGAAAATAAAGTTCCCTTACTTTTTGTGAAAAGAGAACCATCTTGGGACTGGTAATTCAGATAGTTTAAATGCTTCAGCTGAAGGTTCTTTCAGGGAGTCTCCTGTGTTGTGAAACTGAAGGTGGACAGACGGCTATGCAATAAACAAGTCTTTTTGCCAGGTTGCCTGCTTGCCTGAAAGAAATGCATGTGTGCATAACTGGTCAATCTACAAATGTAAAAGGTGCTTGGACGCCGGTACTTTCTTTCATTGATGGAATCACTTGAAGCTTTGTGATGACAAAGATTTATTCTTTTGGAATGGTAGCTGAGCTCTAAAGAGCATGCTTTTAAGGGACATTTATATAAAAAAAAATTGCATTACATGCAGTTTGGGTATTACTAAAATCTATATGTTGGAATCACTATTTTATCTTAAAACGTTTTGTGCATTTTATAGCAGTTTATCTTATAACGTGTGTAAGGCAAGTTTAAAATAATGACTTACCTATTCACAGTGCTTTCTGTCACAGGCTGGAACCTCATAGCACTAAAAATGCACAAGTTTATATTCTCCACTTCACCAACCAAGCTTTCATTCTGTGACTTTCTGGTTACGAACAGACTCTGTAGTGCATTAACTAATAGAGGTTTCATAATGTACCATACTTAAGGACATTTAAGGACATTGCGCATTTGTGTCCATAGGTAGCTTGGTGATGGTTTGCAGAAACAGTTTAAGTTTAGTTGGATCTTCAAACGGGGCGAGAGACACCATCATGAGTGATTTTACAGGGTCAGGGATAAAGTATGCCATAGCGCATGTTCAGAGATCTCAATTGAGGGCGAAGAGCTAAGAACTCTTTGCGTCTAGTATTAGTTGCATTGGAAATATCTTGAGAAATGTAAAGGTTATGACCAGACCAAACAAGACGACGTTTTTCTCTGGCGGTTATCAAGATGGCCATCAGATCGGTGAATTCCAAAAAGAGCTTTATAATACCACAAGGTCTGGTAGATTGAAGTTGAGAATGACCTAAGCGATGTGCCGACTGGATATTAAGAGGAGCAGAAGACTGTAGGTTGAGAAGATCAGGAAAAAACTTCTTTAGGAAGGAAAGAAGATCAGGGCCTTCACCATTCTGTGATAGACCATATAGGTGAAGATTTTTTCTTCTATTTCGATTTTCAAGGTCTTCGGTATGGAGCTTGAGCTTTTGAATTTCTTGTTGCAGGATGGGTATTTTGGTAGTCATGTACTGAATGTGGCCCACACACTGTTCCATTTTGAGCATTTAGCTTTCCATAGTGATCCAATGGTCTTCAATTTGTTGCAGTTTTTCATTTGTAGTGTTCATAAACGGTTTGAGGGCACGTACTTCGTCTAAGATTGTATCCAAGACCGGATTAGGAGATGACTGGATCGTAGATGGAGGATCATTTTTGCCTCTCTTAGGTTTAGTGCCAGAGGAAGATGCTTTAGCAGGACTGAGCGAGACGCTGGCCATCTTCAAGACGTGCACCGGTCGATGAGAGAGCTTTTTCAAAGAGGACAGCCTGCCCATATAATAAGCAACTGATGCGTTCAATATTGTTGCGTAAGGATTGCACTCTCAATTAAGGAGAAAAGCAATTAATTATATGCCGCAGGCATACAACTATATGACAGGTTGTGGAGCAGAGAAATTATATTAGTTCCCACTGGCTGCAATCGTGCAAGGAAACAGGGAGCAGAGGATCTCTTGAGGTAACGCCCCACAACGTAGGTAATCACATCACATCCTTTCAGGAGAGGTGTGGTGCAGCGGCCAGGGCAGCTGACTTCGGAGCACAGGGCTCACGCTTCGATCCCCGGCTCCAGCGGCAGCTCAGCTCAGCACCATGTGACTCTGGGCAATAGCTCACTTAATTTCCATGATGGCCCCCAGCGCCTTGAGACCCGGAAGGGTGAGTAGTTCGCGATTTACAAATACGGATTTAGGCCCAGTTTCATAAAGGAGTGCGAGCACAAAAAATCATAATGCCTCAGTGCCACTGTTTCCAGCAGAAAAGCAACATAATAAATGTGCTAGGAACATTAGGCATATGGCAGGCTAGAAATAGGCACCATGTTGTATAAGCCCTTAAGGAAAAAAGGACATAATGAAAAGTCAAGTCAGCAAAAACAAAAAAATACAGGATCATGGTTTCCAATGTTAGAGCATATGTGGCGAAAAAATGAAAAGAAAATGGTAAGGATGTAAAAAGTAGGCTCACCCAAGCGTTAATGGCATTTCCTGAAGATTAGAATACTGAAGCGAGCGACGTGCCGATAAAATGGCGGCGGCTCGCATATGAAGAGAAACGTTGACGCAGATGCCACAGAAGAAGGACGAGACTTCAAGAGCTCCCGTCACCCGCAGGTACGCCACAACACTTATCTTCGTGAGACCAGCTTGGAGAGCGCTGGGCACAGTCTCAAAGCAGCTGTAAAATAAGTAGGAAGCTCCGTAGAGAACGGACCTCAGCGGTCCGCCGCCATCTTGTCTCGGCGCGTAAGCCACGCCCCTGGATGCAGCAGTAATAAATCATGGCCTTTATTCTTATAGCCAGTAGCTCTCAATGTGATACTCCCCTTCACCAGTCAGCCAGCAACTCCCAGTGAACAGAACACCACAGCAGATGCCAATACAAATGGAATGCCTGTTGGTATAGACAATCAGATGTTTAAAGCAACAGATACTTAAACTACAAGTAACAGCACAGAGCATTTAACATACCCTTGCCCCAAACAAGTCATTCTCTTGTGAACTTCCACCACCCTCTTTGATTCAGATAATCCCCTTGTGGTAGATGTTTTTTTTATTCTTCTTGATGTAGTCTTGGGAGCACTTGATCTCCTGATCTCAAATGATTTAAAAGATTTGTTCAATATGGAGTGGTAACGAAGTTGCCGAAACATGTTCAAACTGGGCTACTGGAAAAAATAGAATCTGATGTGGAATCTGTATCCTGCTGCATTGTGTATTTCAGGGGAGGTTCCACGATTCACCTTGAAATTGACCCCCCCCCAAAAAAAAATCCTCTTGTAACATTCCAAGCTCAACAGTAGATGTTAAGAGTGTGCACTGCATGTGCCCTCCAGCTACACATGCTGCACCACAATAGTTGCATAGTCAAGCATAAGCTCAAATTAGCAGTGGTCACTGTAATTGGCGGTACACAGAAAGTCATTCAGTCTATACATTGCCTTTGAATATGCATCGACACAAAATCGAGTAAATCAGTTAATAGATATAGAAAACTACTCAAGAATTGGCTCTTCCCCACATAACCACCTTACGCAAACAGATAGAAATATACTGCATATCTCTCTGTATATAATCATTTATTTGTACTATAGATATGTACCTATATATGTGTATTGCTTTGTGTAAACGTGTAGAATACTTATGTTGAAAAAAATTATTATATATAGATATTCATTAGTTCTGCTTAACAAATGTACATATTACTGATAGTTACATTATTCTATGTTTTTAACATGTATAAAAGTGACTGCATAAATAAGTAAATATTTTTATCAGAACTATTTATCTACAATTACTTCACTATTGATCTACAATATATATATATATATATATATATATATTCACTGAAAAAACCATAGGTTTTAGGGACAGTTATAGTTAGTTGGACATTTCACTCGTACAAAACCATAGAAATTCCCCGTTATAGTTAGTTCAGCTAACTATAACTCGCGCCCACAATGCACTGCTGATGACGTCACATAATACATCACTCATGACATGGTCAGTGACATCACTGATGACATCACTGATGACATCTCAAATGACATCACTGATGACATCACTGATGACATCACTGATGACATCATCCAGTGACTGTGTGTTTCTGTAAAGTTTAAATATATATAGGGAAAGGCGTATTGAAGAATGAGTGGGTGTATAAGTGTCTGAATGGATGATTTAGTACGTGAGTGACTGACTCTACAAGTGAGTGATTAAATGTATCTTACTGAATGCATGGGTTAGTGACTAAACTGTGTGAATGTCTGTATCCGTCTGTCTGTTGGTTTGTAAGCGGCTGCATGGCTTTCTGAATAGCTACATGAGTGTCTACATGGGTTATTGATTGATTGTCTGAGTATCTGTATGGGTGCCTGAGTGTTTGTGTGGGTGGGGTGTGTGTGACTCTGTGCATAGATGTGTGAGTTGGTGATTCACTGGGTGCATGGTTTCAAGAGTGCATCTGTGATGGACTGTATGGGTGGGTGAGTGTGTGTATGGGTGTGTTAGTGATTGAATGTATATCTCAGTGGTACATGTGTGAGTAACTACATATGTGAAAGGCAGTATATATGTGTGTTGGAGTATATAAATGGCTATAAGTGAGAGTGTGTGATTGTGAGAGTGGCTGTATGGATGAGTGTGTACTTGTATCAGTGATTGTATAAGAGCGTAAGAATGTGCTAGTATTTGTATGAGTAAGTGAGCTGGTGTGTGTATAACTGTATAGGTGAGTAAATGGGTGTGTGATTAAGTTTTTTGCATGACTGACTAGGTGTGTGAGTACCTCTATGGATGAGTGGCGGTGTGTGAGTGTTTATATAGGTGTATGAGCGCATATGATAGTCCTGTACTGAGTGACTAAGTATGAGTGACTGTACGGGTGAGTGAGTGGATGTGTGTGTAGACCTAAGAATCAGTGAGTGGGTATGTAGTTTTTGGTGTTGGAGTGTCTATGGTTTTGAGAATGGCAGTCTGTAATTTAGAGTGGGTGTATCAAAAGTTATATTAGGGTGTGAGAAGATGCATAAAATTATCACATGGATGATGTCATCAGTGATGTCATTTGAGATGTCATCAGTGATGTCATCAGTGATGTCACTGACCATGTCATGAGTGATGTAATATGTGACGTCATCAGCAGTGCATTGCGGGGCGCGAGTTATAGTTAGCTGAACTAACTATAACGGGGAATTTCTATGGTTTTGTACGAGTGAAATGTCCAACTAACTATAACTGTCCCTAAAACCTATGGTTTTTCAGTGAATTTCAAAGGTTTTTTAAATGCTAATTTCTAACTATAACGTGTCTGAAACCTATGGTTTTTTCAGTGAATTTCAAAGGTTTTTTAAATGCTAATTTCTAACTATAACGTGCCTGAAACCTATGATTTTTAAGTGAATTTCAAAGGTTTTTTTAAATGCTAGTTTCTAACTATGCCTACAGAGGTAGGACATGTGAAGAAAGAAGAAAAAACGCACAGAAAGAAGCAAAAGATGTGCAGAAAGAACCAACAGAGGAGCAGAAAGAGGCCTTGTTGCAAAATCATCCTGTGCCCACAACTTTTTCAGACGGGTACTGGTGGTAACTGACTCTGACTAACCAGAGCCAGTGCTATGCTAAAAGACACTTAGAATACAGTGAAAACACCTACATACACTAGGGAACACTATGCGTTGGGGTACCCCTGTGATTAGCATGACCTCCTCTACATGTCCCTAGTACATAATAGGGCAGGGGGATTAAAACTACCTCTTAAAACGCGCTACAGGGCGCGTTTGCACAGTGGTGAAGGGAGGGGGGCCTGAGGTGACATGTGTGCAAACGCACCCCGTGGCGCGTTTTAAGTTGCGGGATTAAGTCCCCTTGAATTCTGAGGGTCCCTGGGGCCCAACTAGCCCCCAGGTACCTACAGTTAGGACCACAGAGCTGAGTTGCAGAGAGGCGTTCCGAGGCCACGCACCTTTTTTCACCTCTCTGCAACGCAACTCTGTTGTGCTTACTGAAGGTACCTGGTGGGCTAGTTGGCCCCCAGGGTCCCTCAGGATTCAAAGGAATTAATTCCCCAACTTAAAACGCACCACAGGGCGTGTTTGCGCACATGTCACCTGAGGCCCCGCCCCTCCCTTCACCACTGTGCAAACGCGCCCCGTGGTGCATTTTAAGTTGGGGGATTAGGTCACCTTGAATCCTGAGGGTCCCTGGGGCCCAACTAGCCCACTAGGTACTTCCAGTAAGCACCACAGGCCTGCGTTGCAACGCCTGTAACAAATTGTGCAGTTGTGTTTAGGTAGTGAAGAGGGTTGTGCTGGGGGTAGTGTTTTAGGGTTTAGGGTAGTGCAGTGGTGTTTGTGTAGTGTAGGGGGTCATGCTGGGGGTAGATTTAGGGTTTAGGGTAGTGCAGTGGTGTTTGGGTAGTGTAGGGAGTCATGCTGGGGGAGTGTTTTAGGGTTTAGGGTAGTGCAGTGGTGTTTGGGTAGTGTAGGGGGTCGTGCTGGGGGTAGTGTTTTAGGGTTTAGGGTAGTGCAGTGGTGTTTGGGTAGTGTAGGGGGTCGTGCTGGGGGTAGTGATTTAGGGTAGTGCAGTGGTGTTTGGGTAGTGTAGGGGGTACTGCTGGGGGTAGTGTTTTAGGGTTTAGGGTAGTGCAGTGGTGTTTGGGTAGTGTAGGGGTACTGCTGGGGGTAGTTTTTTAGGGTTTAGGGTAGTGCAGTGGTGTTTGGGTAGTGTAGTGGTTCGTGCTGGGGGTAGTTTTTTAGGGTTTAGGGTAGTGCAGTGGTGTTTGGGTAGTGTAGGGGGTAGTGTTTTAGGGTTTAGGGTAGTGCAGTGGTGTTTGTGTAGTGTAGGAGGTCATGTTTTAGGGTTTAGGGTAGTGCAGTGGTCTTTGGGTAGTGTAGGGTGTCGTGCGGGGGTAGTGTTTTAGGGTTTAGGGTAGTGTAGGGGGTCATGCGGGGGTAGTGTTTTAGGGATTAGGGTAGTGCATTGGTGTTTGGGTAGTGTAGGGGGTCATGCGGGGGGTAGTGTTTTAGGGGTTAGGGCAGTGCAGTGGTGTTTGGGTAGTGTAGGGGGTCGTGCTGGGGGAGTGTTTTAGGGTTTAGGGCAGTGCAGTGGTGTTCGGGTAGTGTAGGGGGTCGTGCTGGGGGAGTGTTTTAGGGTTTAGGGCAGTGCAGTTGTGTTCGGGTAGTGTAGGGGGTCGTGCTGGGGGAGTGTTTGAGGGTTTAGGGCAGTGCAGTCGTGTTCAGGTAGTGTAGGGGGTTGTGCTGGGGGTAGTATTTTAGGGTTTAGGGTAGTGCAGTGGTGTTCGGGTAGTGTAGGGGGTACTGCTGGGGGTAGTGTTTTAGGGTTTAGGGTAGTGCAGTGGTGTTTGGGTAGTGTAGGGGTACTGCTGGGGGTAGTGTTTTAGGGTTTAGGGTAGTGCAGTGGTGTTTGGGTAGTGTAGTGGTTCGTGCTGGGGGTAGTTTTTTAGGGTTTAGGGTAGTGCAGTGGTGTTTGGGTAGTGTAGGGGTAGTGTTTTAGGGTTTAGGGTAGTGCAGTGGTGTTTGTGTAGTGTAGGAGGTCGTGTTTTAGGGTTTAGGGTAGTGCAGTGGTCTTTGGGTAGTGTAGGGAGTCGTGCGGGGGTAGTGTTTTAGGGTTTAGGGTAGTGTAGGGGGTCATGCGGGGGTAGTGTTTTAGGGATTAGGGTAGTGCATTGGTGTTTGGGTAGTGTAGGGGTCATGCGGGGGTAGTGTTTTAGGGTTTAGGGCAGTGCAGTGGTGTTTGGGTAGTGTAGGGGGTCGTGCTGGGGGAGTGTTTTAGGGTTTAGGGCAGTGCAGTGGTGTTCGGGTAGTGTAGGGGGTCGTGCTGGGGGAGTGTTTTAGGGTTTAGGGCAGTGCAGTGGTGTTCGGGTGGTGTAGGGGTCGTGCTGGGGGAGTGTTTGAGGGTTTAGGGCAGTGCAGTCGTGTTCAGGTAGTGTAGGGGGTTGTGCTGGGGGTAGTATTTTAGGGTTTAGGGTAGTGCAGTGGTGTTCGGGTAGTGTAGGGGGTCGTGCTGGGGGTACTGTTCTAGGGTTTAGGGCAGTGCAGTGGTGTTTGGGCAGTGTAGGCGGTAATGCTGGGGGTGGTGTTTTAGGGTTTAGGGCAGTGCAGTGGTGTTCGGGCAGTGTAGGGGGTCGTGCTGGGGGTGGTGTTTCAGGGTTTAGGGCAGTGCAGTGGTGTTCGGGCAGTGTAGGGGGTGGTGTTTCAGGGTTTAGGGCAGTGCAGTGGTGTTCGGGCAGTGTAGGGGGTCGTGCAGGGGTGGTGTTTCAGGGTTTAGGGCAGTGGTGTTCGGGCAGTGTAGGGGGTCGTGCTGGGGGTGGTGTTTCAGGGTTTGGGGCAGTGCAGTGGTGTTCGAGCAGTGTAGGGGGTCGTGCTGGGGGTGGTGTTTCAGGGTTTAGGGCAGTGCAGTGGTGTTCGGGCAGTGTAGGGGGTCGGTGCAGGGGTGGTGTTTCAGGGTTTAGGGCAGTGCAGTGGTGTTCGGGCAGTGTAGGGGGTGCTGCAGGGGTGGTGTTTCAGGGTTTAGGGCAGTGCAGTGGTGTTCGGGCAGTGTAGGGGTCGTGCTGGGGCTGGTGCTTCAGGGTTTAGGGCAGTGCAGTGGTGTTCGGGCAGTGTAGGGGGTCTTACTGGGGGTGGTGTTTCAGGGTTTAGGGCAGTGGTGTTCGGGCAGTGTAGGGGGTCTTGCTGGGGGTGATGTTTCAGGGTTTAGGGCAGTGCAGTGGTGTTCGGGCAGTGTAGGGGGTCTTGCTGGGGGTAGTGTTTCAGGGTTTAGGGCAGTGCAGTGGTGTTCGTGCAGTGTAGGGGGTCGTGCTGGGGATGGTGTTTCAGGGTTTAGGGCAGTGCAGTAGTGTTCGGGCAGTGTAGGGGGTCGTGCAGGGGGTGGTGTTTCAGGGTTTAGGGCAGTGCAGTGGTGTTCGGGCAGTGTAGGGGGTCGTGCTGGGGTGGTGTTTCAGGGTTTAGGGCAGTGCAGTGGTGTTCGGGCAGTGTAGGGGGTCGTGCTGGGGGTGGTGTTTCAGGGTTTAGGGCAGTGGTGTTTGGGCAGTGTAGGGGTCTTGCTGGGGGTGATGTTTCAGGGTTTAGGGCAGTGCAGTGGTGTTCGGGCAGTGTAGGATGTCTTGCTGGGGGTAGTGTTTCAGGGTTTAGGGCAGTGCAGTGGTGTTCGGGCAGTGTAGGGGTCATGCTGGGGGTGGTGTTTCAGGGTTTAGGGCAGTGCAGTGGTGTTCGGGCAGTGTAGGGGGTCGTGAAGGGGTGGTGTTTCAGGGTTTAGGGCAGTGCAGTGGTGTTCGGGCAGTGTAGGGGGTCATGCTAGGGTATGTGTT
The DNA here is from genome assembly GCA_963921515.1 of Calotriton arnoldi. NCBI lineage: Eukaryota > Metazoa > Chordata > Amphibia > Caudata > Salamandridae > Calotriton > Calotriton arnoldi. Next base: position 619,576 of record CAWUFW010005307.1, on the reverse strand, counting down.
TCAGGGTTTAGGGCAGTGCAGTGGTGTTCGGGCAGTGTAGGGGGTCGTGCAGGGGCTGGTGTTTCAGGGTTTAGGGCAGTGCAGTGGTGTTCGGGCAGTGTAGGGGGTCATGCTGGGGGTAGTGTTTTAGGGTTTAGGGTAGTGCAGTGGTGCTTGTGTAGTGTAGGGGGTCGTGCTGGGGGTAGTGTTTTAGGGTTTAGGGTAGTGCAGTGGTGTTTGTGTAGTGTAGGGGGTCATGTTTTAGGGTAGTGCAGTGGTGTTTGGGTAGTGTAGGGGGTCGTGCTGGGGGTAGTGTTTTAGGATTTAGGTTAGTGCAGTGGTGTTTGGGTAGTGTAGGGGGTCGTGCTGGGGGTAGTGTTTTAGGGTTTAAGGTAGTGCAGTGGTGTTTGTGTAGTGTAGGGGGTCATGCTGGGGGTAGTGTTTTAGGGTTTAGGGTAGTGCAGTGATGCTTGTGTAGTGTAGGGGGTCGTGCTGGGGGTAGTGTTTAGGGTTTAGGGTAGTGCAGTGGTGTTTGTGTAGTGTAGGGGTCATGTTTCAGGGTAGTGCAGTGGTGTTTGGGTAGTGTAGGGGGTCGTGCTGGGGGTAGTGTTTTAGGATTTAGGTTAGTGCAGTGGTGTTGGGGTAGTGTTTTAGGGTTTAGGGTAGTGCAGTGGTGTTTGTGTAGTATAGGGGGTCATGCTGGGGGTAGTGTTTTAGGGTTTAGGATAGTGCAGTGGTGCTTGTGTAGTGTAGGGGGCCGTGCTGGGGTAGTGTTGTAGGGTTTAGGGTAGTGCAGTGGTGTTTTTGTAGTGTAGGGGGGTCATGTTTTAAAATGCAATGCTCCAATACCTGACCAGTCTGCACTACATAAAACTGCAAAAAAACTAAAAATAAAAAGTGTTTTGCACACTTTTGTCATTGGGCTATATGTGGGCTACATCTGGGTAATATTTGTGCTACATTTGGGCACTTTTTTCACTGGTGGCCATCTTGGAAGACTTCTTTGTTATGAAGTTTCCTAATTTCCTCATTTACTGCAGTCTCCTCAGTAGGAAATGCTTTCAGTTTTTTACTTTGATTCCATCAAGAAGGCATTCAGATGTGTCACACATTTGCCATAAATTCAGAATGTTATTACTCTAGTTGTTCATTAGATCACTGTAGTAAAGCTACTGCTCACCAAGGAGTTAACTGGAAGTCTACTGCTGGTATTGAAAGTGATTGTTTCAGTCTGCATGTCAGAATAGAAGAGGATTTGAGATCTCACTTAAAACATGCACTAAATTTTCTTTTTGCAGCACTAACCATAATTTCTATGGCAAAATGAACCCCCTCATTTTGTTCCTTTTTAAATTAAATGTTTTAAGTGTTACCAGTTTATTCCAATCAAGATGGCTTCAGGTGTGCCATACTTTTGTCATAAGTAAGGCTGTTAGCACTCTAGTTGTTCTTTAGAACACTCTGGGAAGCTGCAGTAGAACACAAAGGCATCAACTGACAGGCTGCTCCTGTTGAAATATAACAGGAAGATATTTGAGATCACACTTGAAACATGTCCTAATTTTTCTTTCTACAGCACTAACCATAATTTCTATGACAAAATGAACCCCATCATTTTGTTCCTTTTTAAATTAAATGTTTTAAGTGTTACCAGTTTATTCCAATCAAGATGGCTTCAGGTGTGCCATACTTTTGTCATAAGTAAGACTGTTAGCGCTCTAGTTGTTCTTTAGAACACTCTGGGAAGCTACAGTAGAACACAAAGGCATCAACTGACAGGCTGCTCCTGTTGAAATATAACAGGAAGATATTTGAGATCACACTTGAAACATGTCCTAATTTTTCTTTCCAGAGCACTAACCATAATTTCTATGACAAGATGAACCCCATCATTTTGTTCCTTTTTAAATTAAATGTTTTAAGTGTTACCAGTTTATTCCAATCAAGATGGCTTCAGGTGTGCCATACTTTTGTCATAAGTAAGGCTGTTAGCACTCTAGTTGTTCTTTAGAACACTCTGGGAAGCTGCAGTAGAACACAAAGGAATCAACTGACAGTCTCTGCCCTTGTTGGATGTACATATTTTACTGAGAATGTCAGACTTCATTCTCACATGACTGAGAAAGATAATGTGAATTTACAGAAAATATGCTCTCATTTTAGCTTCTGGAGCACCTTCCAAAACTGTATGGGACAAGCATGTGAAAATAGTTTTCTCTCAAACATGATTCATGATATCCCAGCAGAAGGTTTTTCACAGGGTAAAATCACCTTAGAACTCACCACAATTCCTGAAATTAGTATGGTACCATCAACAAATGAATTCTAATGTAACTAAAGTCTGTTATCACCCTTTATAGTTCTCCTTTTGGTAACCCTCAAAATCTTCGATTCACTACAATGCATTTCAAGGGGTACTATCATGTATATTGGTCCCAAGATGGCTGCCAGCAATTCCAGGATGAAGTGCTGACAGCCAATCAGATCTCACGATGACATGTGTGGTTAGGCTCCGCCCAGATATATATGTGTTTTTACTTTTGATTTTCTCAGCAACTACTGAACGGATTTACACCATTTAACAAAAAGGGTACTTTTTGAACCAAGAACTACCTCTTTGCCAAATTTGGTGTAATTCCGTTCAGCAGTTCGGGCTGTAGCCTTGCATAAAGTTTCCTATGGGAAATTGATTTTTTGACTCTTATTTTTTAATTTCTCCGCAACTACTGAACGGATTTACACCATTTAACAAAAAGGGTTCTTTCTGAACCAAGAACTACCTCTTTGCCAAATTTGGTGTAATTCCGTTCAGCAGTTCAGGCTGTAGCCGTGTCTAAAGTTTCCTATGGGAAAATGAATGGGGAAAACACGTTTTGGGACCCCCTTTTCTCGGCCCCCGCTTGACGAATCACCCTGAGACTTTCAGGGTAGGAGCGGACCGGAGCGGGCCATAAAGTTTGAAAATTTCGCGAAGATTCGTCAACCGACGCAAGAGTTATTTCAAATAGAATGTCGCGGATTTCCTATGGAAAATAGGTCCTAACTATAACTATCTACTGGCGACCGCCAGTAGATAATATATATATATAGACAGACTGGCTCTGTAATAAAAATACACAGCACAAGATTCCAGAGTGCGACGTCTTTTGTGTAAAAAATTGACCCTGGCCATTGGTTCGGCCCAACGCCTGCACCCGCTGCTGCGCGCTCCGACAGGAAACACATTGAGGAAAGAAAAAAAAAATATATATATATATATAATAATATATCTTCAGTTTCTGCTCCTTTCGCCTCCCCTCGCCCTGCGCAGTGGATTGCTTACAGCCGGCGGAGCGCGCCGGGCATAGTATTCCTAAACCAAGTCCAATAAAGCGATCACTCAGAGATTTTTGCAATTCACCAGAAGTTGGTTTTAATCCAGGTAACGCGTTTCACTTGCACAGCAAGCTTGGTCAAACACTGTATTGTGGGTAAAGACTAGCAATACATAGGGAGTATGGAAATCAAAAGGGGACAAAAGAATACATTAGCCACTTATGTCAGAATGGCATCCATTTTGTAACATGCAATCAATGGTATAAAACTGTATTACTATTCACACAGATGTACCCACAGTGGGGTTTGGTGCGTCCCCATATGAGCAAACATATTATTCATGCACTTGACATTCAATGCAAATCCGTAAAATATTTACAGAAAGGAGGTAATAATGGTACAGGCTCATGAATTTCCATTTGTAATGCCGGTGTGGTGCCAAATAGCCATGTTAGTAGCTTATATCTTCCTCCCCTCGTTTGTCTCAAAAAGTAGTAATGCTGTACAGATCTCTCAATTATCCCAAGTTGCCCTATCAAGTGATCAGGGTCAGATGCTAAACTGTAAATTACTTCATGTACAGTCATTATCATTAATGCATAAATAAACAATTCTTTCATTGAAAGTAGTGGTCCTCCCTAGGAACGTATGTAAAAACCAGATGGGTCTATACAAGTAATGACGTGATGTCAGTATATGAACCATGTAAAAGTAATGAGGTGAGGGGGGACTCAAGGCATCTGATTGTGAATTCAGAGTTGCTATATGTGTATTCTGCTTTCGGCATAGTGCCTCGTACTAGACCCAAGGCCTCTAATGGAGAATACAGAGTCTCTGTAGGTATATTTATTCTGCTTTCGGCATAGTGCCCGAATACTAAACCACAAGTGCCCATACTGTTATGTATTGCAGTCAAAACCTCTACCAAAAACCCATAGTCCACAAAGGAAACTAAAAAAAACCCATGGAAAAAGTAATGAAAAAAGTGAAGTGATCTACACTCTAATTTCGACCCAAGATATACAGAGATAGTAAAGTTATGGCAACAAATCTCTTATCTGTCTGGTCTGGCCCTCCACCGTGATGGCTGAAGAAAAGGTTAGGGGGGTACGTTGGAGCTGGTACTCTAAGTCGGCCCCTTCCTTTTCTCCTGTGATAAAAGAAAAAGAAATACATCCATGAGTTACTCTCACAGTGTGGGTTAAGATCCTATACAAATCGTTGGAAGATGAACTTAAAAATCATAAAGAGCAAGATATAATAAAAATATACGTGGATGATCTCAAATTAAGACTAAAAACCTATGAAGAGAATATAAAGGCTCAGAAACAGTGCAAACTACATTGCGACTGCGTAGACTACGAAAGCGGCAGAATTTTAGCATATTCCCACAAATACGACCATCTGTATGAAAAGCTGTCCCTAGGAGAACTTCTAGAGAGTGAAACTGAGAACGCCAGCGGTACTGACTCTGTAACTAGTAGTGCGGCAGAAGTAGAACAACCTCAGATACAAGACAGATCGTTGGGCAGAGAACCAGGTGCCAAAATACAGCTGACTTTTTTAGATGAATATCGCCTCCTACGAACAAGGGAGAGGGAGACACAGCGGAATTTACAACCAGTAAGAACGTGAGGAAGAGGTCGAGGACGAGGAAAAAACTAGGAAGAAACTGGAGAAGAAGGAAGCAACAGCGACAGAGAAAGCAAAAGAGGCAGAGGACAAGGAAAACGGCTTATGGGAACCAGACAAATGGGCCAGAAGAAACAAAAATGATGGATGACAATATGGTAAATATCATATAGACCATTATCGATGATGGAGAAATGCACTCTTTGCTTAGGTCTTTCCTTCTGTTCTACTAACTCTTTCAACTATCCTGAGACTAGAGATGACATTTTTAAATTTGTGAGAAAAGTCAAATTGAAAAAATGGCATACTTTTAAAGGAGGGTCTGAGCAAACCCGCTCCGATGAAACAAACATAACTGAACAGAACACTTTTCTAAGCATAAAGGACAGGGACGCATTATTGGCAATGCAAGACCTCTATCAAGAAGCAGGCCTAGATCTTAACGAAGAACAAACTATCCTTAGAACTGACCTACCGGACAATACTAATTTCAGACCAAAATCTATCTTCCTTCCAGCTATGCCACACGACAATATTGATGCATTTCACAGACAGTCACTAAAGATTTGATCAAATTTTGTAAACAAAAACGCAATAAAACAAACACCCCTTCTAATTTCACTAAAGAACAATGGCAAATAATTAAATCTCTGTCTGATGATAAAAACATCATCATCCGCCCAGCAGACAAAGGGGGAAATATTGTGTTATGGGACAGATCTGCGTACATTGCCGAAGCACAAAGACAACTGGAAGACACTAGATTCCATGTCAAAACCAATGTACAGGAATATAATGCGAGCATAGTGAATATCTGGAAGATGCTCACTGAATGTAAAGACAAGGGTATCCTCATGAGTGATGTAATATGTGACGTCATCAGCAGTGCATTGCGGGGGCGCGAGTTATAGTTAGCTGAACTAACTATAACGGGGGAATTTCACGGGTTTTGTACGAGTGAAATGTCCAACTAACTATAACTGTCCCTAAAACCTATGTTTTTTCAGTGAATTTCAAAGGTTTTTTAAATGCTAATTTCTAACTATAACGCCCCTAAAACCTATGGTTTTTTCAGTGAATTTCAAAGGTTTTGTAAATGACAATTTTTAAATGCATTAATTGTTATATTTATTTTTTTGACACTGATTTACAACATTTTTTAAAACTATTTATTTTTAGATATTTTATTTTTAAATTACATTGTAATTACATTATACATTACATTACAAAATATACTTTCTCAGAATGAATTACTTTAGTTTAAATACTTTGCAAATAGGGAATAGACTTTTAAGTACAGTAGTTACAGTTGTTTCAATGGGCAACACAATTTCAAACACAATGCAACATTGAGCTCAATGTGAATTTCTAGTTAAATGCAATTAGTTACTTTATGGATTACTTTTCTAACCACAGGACTGGATCCTAGATTCAGTCCTGGGACATCTCCTGTAAACAGTTGAGTAAAAGCGTTTTGGTTACAGTAGTGATTTTTAAGGGATATTATTGTATTTTAAAAGTTGACAGAAACTTTTTCACATAGAATCACCAATGTTATCCTATGGGAGGAAATTCACTTAGTAGGTAAGTAGTGTTTTCGTTACTTTTTCTTACTCAGTGGTGGATCCTGTATCCAGCACTGGTGCATCTCCTGTAAACAGTTGAAAGAATGCGTTTAAGTCATACAGGCGATTTTTAAGGAATATTTGTAGTTTGTGAAAATCGACACTTTGAAACTTTTCTGCTGAAAACCAGACAATGGATTCCAATGGAAGGAAATACAAGTTACTGGTAAGTACGGTTAGAATTACTTATCAGGGTCAGTGCTGGGCTAAAAGATGCAGCACTGGGTTCTCTCCTGATAACAGGTGAGTAAATCGGAATTCGTAGTTCGGCTGATTTTAGAGGAATATTATAAAGGTCCAAAACTCCACACTTAGAAGAATTTCCAAGTGAAACCAGTCAATGTTACCCTATGGAAGGAAATTCAAGTTACTGGTAAGTACGGTTAAAATTACTTTTCAGGATCAGTACTGGGCTCAAAGATGCAGCACTGAGGTCTCTCCTGATAACAGGTGAGTAAATCGGAATTCGTAGTTCTGCTGATTTTAGAGGAATAGTTGTATGTTTCAAAAATCGACACTTTGAAACTTTTCTGCTGAAAACCAGACAATGGATTCCTATGGAAGGAAATACAAGTTACTGGTAAGTACGGTTAGAATTACTTTTCAGGATCAGTACTGGGCTGAAAGATGCAGCACTGAGGTCTCTCCTGATAACAGGTGAGTAAATCGGAATTCGTAGTTCGGCTGATTTTAGAGGAATATTATAAAGTTCCAAAACTCCACACTTAGAAGAATTTCCAAGTGAAACCAGTAAATGTTAGCCTATGGAAGGAAATTCAAGTTACTGGTAAGTACGGTTAAAATTACTTTTCAGGATCAGTACTGGGCTCAAAGATGCAGCACTGATGTCTCTCCAGATAACAGGTGAGTAAATCGGAATTCGTAGTTCGGCTGATTTTAGAGGAATATTATAAAGTTCCAAAACTCCACACTTAGAAGAAATTCCAAGTGAAACCAGTCAATGTTAGCCTATGGAAGGAAATTCAAGTTACTGGTAAGTACGGTTAAAATTACTTTTCAGGATTAGTACTGGGCTCAAAGATGCAGCACTGAGGTCTCTCCTGATAACAGGTGAGTAAATCGGAATTCGTAGTTCGGCTGATTTTAGAGGAATATCTGCACAATGGTGAAGGAAGGGGGTGGGGCCTGAAGTGACATGTCTGCAAACACGCCCTGTGGCGCGTTTTAAGTTGGAGAATTAATTCCTCCTCAATCCTGAGGGTCCCTAGGGGCCAACTAGCCCACCAGGAACCTCCAGTATGCGCCAGAGGGCTGCGTTGCAGAGAGGTGTACAGAGGCCACGCCCCTTTTACAACACTCTGCAACGCAGCTCCGTGGCGCTTACTGGAGGTACCTGGTGGGCTAGTTGGCCCCAGGGACCCTCAGGATTGAAGAGGATTTAATTCCCCATCTTAAAATGCGTCACGGGGCCTGTTTGCACACATGTCACCTGAAGCCCCGCCCTCCCTTCACCACTGTGAAAACGCGCCCCGTGGCGCATTTTAAGTTGGGGGATTAAGTCCCCTTGAATCCTGAGGGTCCCTGGAGTCCAACTAGCCCACCATGTACCTCCAAAAAGCGCCACAGAGCTGCGTTGCAGAGAGGTGTAAAATGGGGCGTGGCCTCTGTACACCTCTCTGCAACGCAGCCCCCTGGCGCATACTGGAGGTTCCTGGTGGGCTAGTTGGCCCCCAGGGACCCCCAGTATTCAAGGGGACTTCGTTCCCCATCTGCAAACGCGCCTGGGGACGCGTTTGCAGACTGCTGCAGGGTGGGCGCGGGGCCTCCGGCACGATGCCGGTCTTTTTTATTTTTTGTATTTTTTTTTTTTGTATGGGAGGGGGGTTGCGTGGCCCCCCTTCCCTTGGCCTCTTTTGGCCCCGGGGACCCCATCCCCCGGGGCATGAGGATTTTCATTTTTTTTTAAAATTAAAATAAAACTGGAAGGGGGCCGCGTGGCCCCCCTTCCTTGGGCCTATATTGGCCCCGGGGACCCCATCCCCCGGGGCATGCCCTCTTTTTTATCAATTTTAAATATTTGGAGGGGGGCTGCGTGGCCCCCTCCTCAGGCCATTTAAGGCTCCGGGGACCCCATCCCCGGGGCCGGCCTTTCCGTTTTTTTCCGTTTTATTTTGGGGGAGGGGGGCCGCATGGCCCCCCTCCCGGGCCACTACTTGCCCCGGGGACCCCATCCCCCGGGGCTGGCCCTCTCCGTTGGGGACTGTGGGGGGTCCCCAATCCCCCACAGTCCCGCCGGCTCCCCGCGTCCCTTGGGAGCCGGCATTGCTTTTCCACATGGGGAGCTGCTAAGATGCAGCTCCCGTGTGAAAAGCAATCTGCTTTGAATTTTGGAAGAGAGAGCAGGTTTCCCTGCTCTCTCTTCCAAAATCCAAAGCAGTTTGCTATGGCAGGACGGGAGCCGCGAGGCTCCCGCCCTGCCATAGCAAACTACAGTGTCCCGGGGTAGGCACCCCGGGACACTGCAGGAGCTGGCCCTGGGGGTGGCGGTCCCCAGGGCCATCAAGGGCTCCAGGAGGGGGCCGCGTGGCCCCCTCCCTTGAATTGCACAGCCCCGGGAGGTGGTGGTCCCCGGGGCTCTGGGGTCCGTAACGGACCCCACATTTATTTTCTAAGTGCCCCGGGAGGTGGTGGTCCCTGGGGCATGTGGGAGGGCTGGAGCCCCCCACACGTTATTAAATTTTAAAAAGAAGCCCCGGGGGTGGCGGTCCCCGGGGCTGCGGGAGGGCAGGAGAGCCCTCCCGCACCATTTTTCATAAAGCCCCGGGGGTGGCGGTCCCCGGGGCTTGGGGGGGCCTTATATGCCCCCCATATAAAACATAAACCCACCCCTGCATGCCCCCGGGACTTGGGCAAAAATTTTTTTTTTATCGGCAGGATCCGCGCACCCTGAGCGCATCCTGCCGATTTAAAAAAAAAAAAATGCTTTTTTCTGCCCAGGGGGTCCTTGTGGGACCCCCTGAGCAGACCTAGGGGGTCAGGGTGTTTCTACCCTGTCCCCTTTGTGCGTTTGCACACTTGCAATTTTTTTTTTTTCTCAGAGGGATTCGCGCACCCTAAGCGCATCCCGCCGAATTAAAAGAAAAAAATGCTTTTTTCTGCCCAGGGGTCCTTGTGGGACCCCCTGAGCAGACCTAGGGGTCAGGGTGTTTCTACCCTGCCCCCTTTCGCGCTTTGCGCACTTGTTTCTGTCCCTCGGTTCTACCGAGGACAAAATAGCTGCCATCACTTCCTGATTTGGAGTGTTGACAGCCAATTAGCATGCAGCTCGTGATCGGGAGGGTGCGCGAATCCGACGCGGCCATAGATATATATGTGATTTTTATTTTGATTTTCACAGGAACTACTGAACGGATTTACACCATTTAACAAAAGGGTTCTTTCTGAACCAAGAACTACCTCTTTGCCAAATTTGGTGTAATTCCGTTCAGCAGTTCGAGCTGTAGCCGTGGCTAAAGTTTCCTATGGGAAAATGAATGGGGAAAACACGTTTTGGGACCCCCTTTTTCTCGGCCCCCGCTAACGAATCACCCGAAACTTTCAGGGTAGGAGCGGACCGGAGCGGATCATAAAGTTTGAAAATTTCGCGAAGATTCGTCAACCGATGCAAGATTTATTTCAAATAGAATGTCGCGGATTTCCTATGGAAAATAGGTCCTAACTATAACTATCTACTGGCGACCGCCAGTAGATAATATATATATATATATATATATATATATATTATCTACTGGCTGTCGCCAGTAGATAGTCATAGTTAGGACCTATTTTCCATAGGAAATCCGCAACATTCTATTTGAAATAACTTTGGCGCCGGTTGACGAATTTTCAAAACTCGTGGCCCGGCCGGGCCGCTCCTATCCTGAAAGTCTCGGGGTGATTCGTCAAGTGGGGGCCGAGAAAAAAGGGGGGTCCCAAAACGTGTTTTCCCCATGCAATTTTCCATAGGAACCTTTCATCGCAGCTACAGCCCGAACTGCTGAACGGAATTACACCAAATTTGACAAAAGGTAGCCCTTGGTTCAGAGTCGTGCCTTTTGGTTAAATGGTGTAAATCCGTTCAGTAGTTCCTGAGAAATTTGAAAAAGAAAACACATATATATCTGGGCGGAGCCTAACAACACATGTCATCGTGAGATCTGATTGGCTGTCAGCACTTCATCCTGGAATTGCTGGCAGCCATCTTGAGACCAATATAAATGATAGTACCCCATTGAAATGCATTGTAGTGAATCAAAGATTTTGAGGGTTACCAAAAGGAGAACTATAAAGGGTGATAACAGACTTTAGTTACATTAGAATTCATTTGTTGATGGTACCATACTAATTTTAGGAATTGTGGTGTGTTCTAAGGTGATTTTACCCTGTGAAAAACCTTCTGCTTGGATATCATGAATCATGTTTGAGAGAAAACTATTTTCACATGCTTGTCCCATATAGTTTTGGAAGGTGCTCCAGAAGCTAAAATGAGAGCATATTTTCTGTAAATTCACATTATCTTTCTCAGTCATGTGAGAATGAAGTCTGACATTCTCAGTAAAACATGTACATCCAACAAGGGCAGAGACTGTCAGTTGATTCCTTTGTGTTCTACTGCAGCTTCCCAGAGTGTTCTAAAGAACAACTAGAGTGCTAACAGCCTTACTTATGACAAAAGTATGGCACACCTGAAGCCATCTTGATTGGAATAAACTGGTAACACTTAAAACATTTAATTTAAAAAGGAACAAAATGATGGGGTTCATTTTGTCATAGAAATTATGGTTAGTGCTGTAGAAAGAAAAATTAGGACATGTTTCAAGTGTGATCTCAAATATCTTCCTGTTATATTTCAACAGGAGCAGCCTGTCAGTTGATGCCTTTGTGTTCTACTGCAGCTTCCCAGAGTGTTCTAAAGAACAACTAGAGCGCTAACAGTCTTACTTATGACAAAATTATGGCACACCTGAAGCCATCTGGATTGGAATAAACTGGTAACTCTTAAAACATTTAATTTAAAAAGGAACAAAATGAGGGGGTTCATTTTGTCATAGAAATTATGGTTAGTGCTGTAGAAAGAAAAATTAGGACATGTTTTAAGTGAGATCTCAAATATCTTCCTGTTATATTTCAACAGGAGCAGCCTGTCAGTTGATGCCTTTGTGTTCTACTGCAGCTTCCCAGAGTGTTCTAAAGAACAACTAGAGAGCTAACAGTCTTACTTATGACAAAAGTATGGCACACCTGAAGCCATCATGATTGGAATAAACTGGTAACACTTAAAACATTTAATTTAAAAAGGAACAAAATGAGGGGGTTCATTTTGCCATAGAAATTATGGTTAGTGCTGTAGAAAGAAAAATTAGGACATGTTTTAAGTGAGATCTCAAATATCTTCCTGTTATATTTCAACAGGAGCAGCCTGTCAGTTGATGCCTTTGTGTTCTACTGCAGCTTCCCAGAGTGTTCTAAAGAACAACTAGAGCGCTAACAGTCTTACTTATGACAAAAGTATGGCACACCTGAAGCCATCTTGATTGGAATAAACTGGTAACACTTAAAACATTTAATTTAAAAAGGAACAAAATGAGGGGGTTCATTTTGCCATAGAAATTATGGTTAGTGCTGCAGAAAGAAAATTTAGGGCATGTTTTAAGTGAGATCTCAAATCCTCTTCTATTTCATTAGAAAATTCTGACATGCAGACTGAAACAATCACTTTCAATACCAGCAGTAGACTTCCAGTTAACTCCCTGGTGAGCAGTAGCTTTACTACAGTGATCTAATGAACAACTAGAGTGCTAACATTCTGAATTTATGACAAATGTGTGACACATCTGAATGCCTTCTTGATGGACTCAAAGTAAAAAACTGAAAGCATTTCCTACTGAGGAGACTGCAGTAAATGACGAAATTAGGAAACTTCATAACAAATAAGTCTCCCAAGATGGCCACCAGAGAAAAAAGAGCCCAAATGTAGCACAAATATCACCCAGATGTAGCCCACATATAGCCCAATGACAGAAGTGTGCAAAACACTTTTTATTTTTAGTTTTTCTGCAGTTTTATATAGTGCAAACTGGTCAGGTATTGGAGCGTTACATCTTACTTGGACCCCTTATTGCGTATTTTGCACGAAGTACATGAGATTGAACTTGTGAAACATTGAACTTTATGATTCTGTTAACCTGAAGTTGCTCTGAACCGGGCTTTGTAACACCCGTTTTTACCTACTGGTTTTAATTAATTCTCACTGTATTGTATTAGGAAAGAGGATTTACTGTTTTTATGTACACTTTTATGATCTATGTTTCTAAATCAGATCAAATAAAGTTTAATGAATTCTATGGCAGGACGGAGGCGAGGATTATGCATATCTTTCCTCACTTTATTTGCATAGCAGTTCAAAGAAAACGTAACACAACAATCATTAAACAAAAGACTACACAACCCATGAACCATTAGGGGGTAGTCTCCAAGGCAACTATAGTCCAATCATATCACAGTCCATCGTATATAATATCGTGACGTCCCTTCCGCTTCCTCTTTCTTCACTGCTCGGCAGTTAAGTGCATTCCTTACATTCTTGGCTTAATCGGACGTTGTTGCTGTTTGTATAGCGGTTTCTTGTGCACGTTATTAGCATTATTGCCTTGGTATTGTTTCATATTCCCTGCGCAGCAGGCTCTTGCCCGAGCGCGTTCTCCCCCTCGCAGTTTCTCCCGCTGTGTGCTCTGCGCGTGGTGAGATCCTGTCAGGCGCGTCTGGTCCGAGCGAGGCAGCTCCGTCGAGCGCTCCCGCTGGTCTTTACGCGCGTTTGGGAATCCGGTCACTCCTTTAGTGTCCGCTTGATTCCCGACCAACCTCGCCTAATTTTGACACCGCTACGCGGTGATTTCCCCACATGGCCACGTTAGTGACCAGCGCCACCTGGTGGTGGTAATTGGTATTGCGCCTCAGTCTATTCTTATAACAACTGCGGGGAAAGCCCAGCTGTTGGAGCACCGGCGAGGGGGCTGTCTTAAGGATTTTAAGGGCATTTGTTCTGTGCTCATCAGTGATGTCATTTGAGATGTCATCAGTGATGTCATGAGTGATGTCACTGACCATGTCATGAGTGATGTAATATGTGACGTCATCAGCAGTGCATTCGGGCGCGCGAGTTATAGTTAGCTGAACTAACTATAACGGGGGAATTTCTATGGTTTTGTACGAGTGAAATGTCCAACTAACTATAACGCCCCTGAAACCTATGGTTTTTTCAGTGAATATATATATATATATATATATATATATATATATATTCAGCTCCTTACACACGGTAAATGATGACCAGCACTCGCACTAGGTTAAATCCCGTTATGGATTTTATTGCGAAAAGTTTAGTTCAAACAAACGCGTTTTGGCGTTGGCCTTTGTCAATGCATATATGTATATATATGTATATATATATATATTTATATGCTCACACACATATTTAGATGTGTGTATGTATATATATATATATATATATATTATATATGTATATATATACATACACACACACAAGCAGACACACACATATATATATTTACTGAAGAAGACAAAGGTTAAATTAACATTATAGTTAGGTGAATTTCTCAGTGACAACATAAATGTTTTAAACAAAACAAAACAAAAAAAACCTGAAATTCTAGTACTAACTATAACTGCGCCCCGCCATGCACTGCTTGTGACCTCACATATGATATCACTCATGACATGTTCTATGACATCATTTTTGACATCACTAATGACATCATCCAATGAGTGTGCTAGTTTGTTTCATAGTTTACATAGTGGCGGGTAGCTGTCATATTACTTTTCTACCTAATTGTTGTGCAGCTTGGATTCAGCTAATGCATGTGTTTACAAAATGCATGTGCTCCTAATGCACCATGGCTGTGTAAAGGTATTGAACAAGTTATACATTTTCTTTTCAAGAGAAACTCTGTGTGCAGGTGACAGTTGACTTGTGTTCATTATACTTCAGACAATTGTTTGGTCCTGCTGAAAAAAATTTCTGCAGGAGGAAAATTCTACATAGCAGATATTAACTTTTGTAAGCTGCCTTGAGTTATTAGAGTGAATCTTGCAGGCATAATAATTTATACCTAACATAGAAGACTGTGTGTTCCAGGAACTAAGATATGCATGTGTGCTTGTTTTGCTAGAACATATGAGCTATCTGTAAAGTTTTCACTACAGGGTGAATGGTGCAGGTAATATGTTCTTTAGCACCTTCAGATTGTGGTTATTTTCAGCCAATAGTGTTTTTTAAAAAAAAACTTTTACATAGGTTGTACACTGTTCTTAATAGATGTTTTTAATACTCAGTCGTGCATTTCTCAGGAGAGTCTCACTGTCTGCAAACAGTGTGATACAGAGTAAACTCTCCACAGACAAAAAACTGTTTATAGTACCTACTGTTCGGTTTATATCAACTTCATTCCTCAATGTAGGTTCTATGAGTGTCAAGGGTTTGATACAGATAAAAGCTGTCCATAGTAGGGCATTTGCTTTTGAACTGGCATTCACTAATTTGGCTTTCTGTCAACAATTGCATAGATAATGAACACTGCAGTCAATGAATGTTTCTCGCATATCTGTGGTTGAATGTTAATTTGATCTATGCTACCTGTAAATTATATGCTATAGGCTCAATGTTGTATATAATGCTTACTTTCAACATCTAAGCGAGTTGTTTGTGTGGTGGCAGTAGTAATGGGTGATTTTCTCCTGAGCTATTTTGTACTTACTTCCAGGCCTCTAATCCTATACTAATTTATAGAGCAATATGTGTGAAAGTAAAATTTGGATGATGTCATAAGTGATGTCATCAATGATGCCATTTGAGATGTCCTCAGTGATGTCATAAAGGATGTCATAGAACATGTCATGAGGGATGTCATATGTGAGGTCATAAGCAACTGCTGAATTTCTGTGATTTTTTTAGTTTAAAACATTAACGTAGTCACTGAGAAATTCACCTAACTATAACATTATTTTAACCTTTGGTTTTTTCAGTGAATTTCTAGTTTTTTTTTCAAAGTAAATTAATTATTTTTGTGAGTGTATGTTTGGTAGAATGACTTTATAATATATGTTGTGTTCAGACATTATTTAAGTAAAATAGGGTAGCTAGGTAATTTTTCATGCAACTCTTGCGAGAGTCTTGTAGGATCATATGAGGCCCCTGTAGCAAGCTTCACCTGAAGAAGTTTGTAAATGACTCTTGTGAGAGCCTCGCGCGATCGTAGCAAATTTTGAAAATCACCTATTAGAAAAGCTCCTCCTGTTTAACAAGTAACTGGGCACCATAGAAACAGCATTTGGTCACAACATAACCTACATTTTTAACTGCCAAAAATCTACCAATTACGTGTATATTTTTCCCACCCTCCTATTTTTTCTCTTCTCTTGTAACTCCATATTACTCCTGAAGCTTACTCAATCTACTGAACAGTCCTCTGGTGACTGACATCTCCATAACGCACCATGGTTCGCCTCTAGATTTTGGGACACATCGTCCTCAACTGGGCTGGAGAATATGCCATTAATTGTGGTATTGACAAGATTCTTGGATTTCCAAACTTGGACATAACTTGGATTGGCCGTAGAGGCATGAAGTGGCATCAATTGTTGCCAATGGTTGAAAGCATTTTGTATTGTGAGCACCCAGACCTGATGATAGTGCACTGTGGTTGAAATGACCTAGACACAATCATAGGAGTTGAGCTTGAAATCCAAATGAAGGAGACCTTTTCACAATTGATCTCTCGCTTTCCTCATACTGCCTTTGTATATTCTAATATATTCTGCCTCTTTCTGTGCAGAAAGAGGCAGAATAAAGGTCAGGAACGAGCAGAAAGAGGCAAAAATAAGGTCAGAAGGGAGCAGAAGATGCAGAATAAAGGTCAGAAATGAGCAGAAAGAGGCAAAATAGAGGTCAGAATCCAGCAGCAAGAGGCAAAATAAAGGTCAGAAACAAGCAGAAGGAGGAATAAAGGTCAGAAGGGAGCAGAAGAGGCTGAATAAATGTCAGAAACAAACAGAAAGAGGCAAAATAGAGGTCAGAAACCTGTAGCAAGGGCAAAATAAAGGGGCGAGATGAGCAGAAAGATGCAAACAAAGATCAGCAACGTGCAGAAAAAGGCAAAAAAGGTGAGAAAGGAGCAGAAAGAGGAAAACTAGAGATCAGAAATGAGCAGACAGAGGCTAAATAAAGCCCAGAAACTAGCAAAAAGAGGCAAAATAGAGGTCAGAAATTAGTAGAAAGAGGCAAATTAAAGGTGAGAAACGAGCAGGAAGAGGCAAAATAGAGATCAGAAACGAGCAGAAAGGGGCAAAATAAAGCTCAGAAACTAGCAAAAAGAGGCAAAATAGAGATCAGAAATGAGCAGAAAGAGGCAAAATAGAGGTCAGAAACTAGCAGAAAGAGGCACCCAATGACCCTCAGCAGCGAAGGGGACTTCATAGCCCAACGGGTAGAGCGCCAGGGGTTGCATTTTGCAGAGTGGTTTAGAAAGGGAGAGGATGTAGCCTTACTGCTAGAGCTGCCGACTTTGAGTCTGGGGAACCGGGTTCGAGCCTCGGCGTCGACTCAGCATCCTGTGATTCTGGGCAAATCACTTAATCTTCCCATGCCTACCAAAAATGAATGTGTCCTTGTGTAATGTAACTGGTGCTCATGTAAAGTGCTCCAATACCTTCAGGTTGAGTTTGTGCTATATAAATCTGCAAGCAAAAAAAAAAAGGGGGCGGGGTTTCCAACGAGGTCTCAGCAATCCCACTGTGGGGGACTTACTGGTGGCAACAATGGGGGTTCTTGGCCCCCAAGGACCCTCTGCAGCCAAGGAGACTTCATCCTGAACCAGTAGTGCGCCAGGAGGCGCATTTGCGGCGTGGTTGAGAACAGGAGCTGGGCCTCCCATGAGGTCTCCGCAATCCTTCTGTGGGGGACTTCCTGGTGGCAATAATTGGGGTTCTTAGCCCTCAAGGACACTCAGTAGCCAAGGGGAGTTCATCCCCCAACCAGTAGTGCACCAGGAGGCGAGTTTGCAGAGGGGTTGAGAAATGGGACGGGCCGCCAACGAGGTCTCAACAATCCCACTGTGGGGGACTTACTGGTAGCAACCACGGGGGTTCTTGGCCAACAACAGCGGAATAAAACCCAAGCGCAAAATCAAAAGGAGAGGTGTGGTGTCTTACCTGGTGTGGATCTCCGATTCATATGAGTAATTGGAACTGGCAGTAGATATATATATATTTATATATATTCACTGAAAAAACCATAGGTTTCAGACACGTTATAGTTAGAAATTAGCATTTAAAAAACCTTTGAAATTCACTGAAAAAACTATAGGTTTTAGGGACAGTTATAGTTAGTTGGACATTTCACTCGTACAAAACCATAGAAATTCCCCCGTTATAGTTAGTTCAGCTAACTATAACTCGCGCTCGCAATGCACTGCTGATGACGTCACATATTACATCACTCATGACATGGTCAGTGACATCACTGATGACATCACTGATGACATCTCAAATGACATCACTGATGACATCATCCAGTGACTGTGTGTTTCTGTAAAGTTTAAATATGTTTAATATATATAGGGAAAGGCGTATTGAAGAATGAGTGGGTGTATAAGTGTCTGAATGGATGATTTAGTACGTGAGTGACTGACTCTACAAGTGAGTGATTAAATGTATCTTACTGAATGCATGGGTTAGTGACTAAACTGTGTGAATGTCTGTATCCGTCTGTCTGTTGGTTTGTAAGCGGCTGCATGGCTTTCTGAATAGCTACATGAGTGTCTACATGGGTTATTGATTGATTGTCTGAGTATCTGTATGGGTGCCTTAGTTTGTGTGGGTGGGGTGTGTGTGACTCTGTGCATAGATGTGTGAGTTGGTGATTCACTGGGTGCATGGTTTCAAGAGTGCATCTGTGATGGACTGTATGGGTGGGTGAGTGTGTGTATGGGTGTGTTAGTGATTGAATGTATATCTCAGTGGTACATGTGTGAGTAACTACATATGTGAAAGGCAGTATATATGTGTGTTGGAGTATATAAATGGCTATAAGTGAGAGTGTGTGATTGTGAGAGTGGCTGTATGGATGAGTGTGTACTTGTATCAGTGATTGTATAAGAGTGTAAGAATGTGCTAGTATTTGTATGAGTAAGTTAGCTGGTGTGTGTATAACTGTATAGGTGAGTAAATGGGTGTGTGATTAAGTTTTTTGCCTGACTGACTAGGTGTGTGAGTACCTCTATGGATGAGTGGCGGTGTGTGAGTGTTTATATAGGTGTATGAGTGCATATGATAGTCCTGTACTGAGTGACTAAGTATGAGTGACTGTACGGGTGAGTGAGTGGATGTGTGTGTAGACCTAAGAATCAGTGAGTGGGTATGTAGTTTTTGGTGTTGGAGTGTCTATGGTTTTGAGAATGGCAGTCTGTAATTTAGAGTGGGTGTATTAAAAGTTATATTAGGGTGTGAGAAGATGCATGAAATTATCACATGGATGATGTCATCAGTGATGTCATTTGAGATGTCATCAGTGATGTCATCAGTGATGTCACTGACCATGTCATGAGTGATGTAATATGTGACGTCATCAGCAGTGCATTGCGGGCGCGAGTTATAGTTAGCTGAACTAACTATAACGGGGGAATTTCTATGGTTTTGTACGAGTGAAATGTCCAACTAACTATAACTGTCCCTAAAACCTATGGTTTTTTCAGTGAATTTCAAAGGTTTTTTAAATGCTAATTTCTAACTATAACGTGTCTGAAACCTATGGTTTTTTCAGTGAATTTCAAAGGTTTTTTAATGTTAATTTCTAACTATAACGTGCCTGAAACCTATGATTTTTAAGTGAATTTCAAAGGTTTTTTTAAATGCTAGTTTCTAACTATGCCTACAGAGGTAGGACATGTGAAGAAAGAAGAAAAAACGCACAGAAAGAAGCAAAAGATGTGCAGAAAGAACCAACAGAGGAGCAGAAAGAGGCCTTGTTGCAAAATCATCCTGTGCCCACAACTTTTTCAGACGGGTACTGGTGGTAACTGACTCTGACTAACCAGAGCCAGTGCTATGCTAAAAGACACTTAGAATACAGTGAAAACACCTACATACACTAGGGAACACTATGCGTTGGGGTACCCCTGTGATTAGCATGACCTCCTCTGCAAGTCCCTAGTACATAATAGGGCAGGGGGATTAAAACTACCTCTTAAAACGCGCTACAGGGCGCGTTTGCACAGTGGTGAAGGGAGGGGGGGGCCTGAGGTGACATGTGTGCAAACGCACCCCGTGTCGCATTTTAAGTTGCGGGATTAAGTCCCCTTGAATTCTGAGGATCCCTGGGGCCCAACTAGCCCCCCAGGTACCTACAGTTAGGACCACAGAGCTGAGTTGCAGAGAGGCGTTCCGAGGCCACGCACCTTTTTCACCTCTCTGCAATGCAACTCTGTTGTGCTTACTGAAGGTACCTGGTGGGCTAGTTGGCCCCAGGGTCCCTCAGGATTCAAGGGAATTAATTCCCCAACCTAAACGCACCACAGGGCGTGTTTGCGCACATGTCACCTGAGGCCCCGCCCCCTCCCTTCACCACTGTGCAAACGCGCCCCGTGGTGCGTTTTAAGTTGGGGGATTAGGTCACCTTGAATCCTGAGGGTCCCTGGGGCCCAACTAGCCCACTAGGTACTTCCAGTAAGAACCACAGGCCTGCGTTGCAACGCCTGTAACAAATTGTGCAGTTGTGTTTAGGTAGTGAAGAGGGTCGTGCTGGGGGTAGTGTTTTAGGGTTTAGGGTAGTGCAGTGGTGTTTGTGTAGTGTAGGGGGTCATGCTGGGGGTAGATTTAGGGTTTAGGGTAGTGCAGTGGTGTTTGGGTAGTGTAGGGAGTCGTGCTGGGGGAGTGTTTTAGGGTTTAGGGTAGTGCAGTGGTGTTTGGGTAGTGTAGGGGGTCGTGCTGGGGGTAGTGTTTTAGGGTTTAGGGTAGTGCAGTGGTGTTTGGGTAGTGTAGGGGTCGTGCTGGGGGTAGTGATTTAGGGTAGTGCAGTGGTGTTTGGGTAGTGTAGGGGGTACTGCTGGGGGTAGTGTTTTAGGGTTTAGGTTAGTGCAGTGGTGTTTGGGTAGTGTAGGGGTACTGCTGGGAGTAGTGTTTTAGGGTTTAGGGTAGTGCAGTGGTGTTTGTGTAGTGTAGGGGGTAGTGTTTTAGGGTTTAGGGTAGTGCAGTGGTGTTTGTGTAGTGTAGGAGGTCGTGTTTTAGGGTTTAGGGTAGTGCAGTGGTCTTTTGGTAGTGTAGGGAGTCATGCGGGGGTAGTGTTTTAGGGTTTAGGGTAGTGTAGGGGGTCATGCGGGGGGTAGTGTTTTAGGGATTAGGGTAGTGCATTGGTGTTTGGGTAGTGTAGGGGGTCATGCGGGGGTAGTGTTTTAGGGTTTAGGGCAGTGCAGTGGTGTTCGGGTAGTGTAGGGGGTCGTGCTGGGGGGAGTGTTTTAGGGTAGTGCAGTGGTGTTTGGGTAGTGTAGGGGGTCGTGCTGGGGGGAGTGTTTGAGGGTTTAGGGCAGTGCAGTCGTGTTCGGGTAGTGTAGGGGGTTGTGCTGGGGGTAGTATTTTAGGGTTTAGGGTAGTGCAGTGGTGTTTGGGTAGTGTAGGGGGTCGTGCTGGGGTAGTCTTCTAGGGTTTAGGGCAGTACAGTGGTGTTTGGGCAGTGTAGGGGGTAATGCTGGGGGTGGTGTTTTAGGGTTTAGGGCAGTGCAGTGGTGCTCGGGCAGTGTAGGGGTCGTGCTGGGGGTGGTGTTTCAGGGTTTAGGGCAGTGCAGTGGTGTTCGGGCAGTGTAGGGGGTGGTGTTTCAGGGTTTAGGGCAGTGCAGTGGTGTTCGGGCAGTGTAGGGGGTCGTGCAGGGGGTGGTGTTTCAGGGTTTAGGGCAGTGGTGTTCGGGCAGTGTAGGGGATTGTGCTGGGGGTGGTGTTTCAGGGTTTGGGGCACTGCAGTGGTGTTCGAGCAGTAAAGGGGGTCGTGCTGGGGGTGGTGTTTCAGGGTTTAGGGCAGTGCAGTGGTGTTCGGGCAGTGTAGGGGGTGCTGCAGGGGGTGGTGTTTCAGGGTTTAGGGCAGTGCAGTGGTGTTCGGGCAGTGTAGGGGGTCGTGCTGGGGCTGGTGTTTCAGGGTTTAGGGCAGTACAGCGGTGTTCGGGCAGTGTAGGGGGTCTTGCTGGGGCTAGTGTTTCAGGATTTAGGGCAGAGCAATGGTGTTCAGGCAGTGTAGGGGGTTTTGCTGGAGGTGGTGTTTCAGGGTTTAGGGCAGTGCAGCGGTGTACGTGCAGTGTAGGGGGTGGTGTTTCAGGGTTTAGGGCAGTGGTGTTCAGGCAGTGTAGGGGGTCTTGCTGGGGTTGATGTTTCAGGGTTTAGGGCAGTGCAGTGGTGTTCGGGCAGTGTAGGGGGTCGTGCTGGGGGTGGTGTTTCAGGGTTTAGGGCAGTGCAGTGGTGTTCCGGCAGTGTAGGAGGTTGTGCATGGGGTGGTGTTTCAGGGTTTAGGGCAGTGCAGTGGTGTTCGGGCAGTGTAGGGGGTGGTGTTTCAGGGTTTAGGGCAGTGCAGTGGTGTTCGGGCAGTGTAGGGTGTCGTGCTGAGGGTTGGTGTTTCAGGGTTTAGGGCAGTGCAGTGGTGTTCGGGCAGTGTAGGGGTCGTGCAGGGGGTGGTGTTTCAGGGTTTAGGGCAGTGCAGTGGTGTTTGGGCAGTGTAGGGGGTCGTGCAGGGGGTGGTGTTTCAGGGTTTAGGGCAGTGCAGTGGTGTTCGGCCAGTGTAGGTGGTCTTGCTGGGGGTGGTGTTTCAGGCTTTAGTGCAGTGGTGTTCGGGCAGTGTAGGGGGTCTTGCTGGGGGTGGTGTTTCAGGGTTTAGGGCAGTGCAGTAGTGTTCGGGCAGTGTAGGGGATCGTGCAGGGGTGGTGTTTCAGGGTTTAGGGCAGTGCAGTGGTGTTCGGGCAGTGTAGGGGTTCGTGCAGGGGGTGGTGTTTCAGGGTTTAGGGCAGTGCAGTGGTGTTCGGGCAGTGTAGGGGGTCGTGCAGGGGGTGGTGTTTCAGGGTTTAGGGCAGTGCAGTGGTGTTCGGGCAGTGTAGGGGTCGTGCTGGGGCTGGTGTTTCAGGGTTTAGGGCAGTGCAGTGGTGTTCAGGCAGTGTAGGGGGTCTTGCTGGGGGTGGTGTTTCAGGGTTTAGGGCAGTGGTGTTCGGGCAGTGTAGGGGGTCTTGCTGGGAGTGGTGTTTCAGGGTTTAGGGCAGTGCAGTGGTGTTCGGGCAGTGTAGGGGTCTTGCTGGGGGTAGTGTTTCAGGGTTTAGGGCAGTGCAGTGGTGTTCGTGCAGTGTAGGGGGTCGTGCTGGGGATGGTGTTTCAGGGTTTAGGGCAGTGCAGTAGTGTTCGGGCAGTGTAGGGGGTCGTGCAGGGGTGGTGTTTCAGGGTTTAGGGCAGTGCAGTGGTGTTCGGGCAGTGTAGGGGGTCGTGCTGGGGGTGGTGTTTCAGGGTTTAGGGCAGTGCAATGGTGTTTGGGCAGTGTAGGGGGTCGTGCTGGGGGTGGTGTTTCAGGGTTTAGGGCAGTGGTGTTCGGGCAGTGTAGGGGGTCTTGCTGGGGGTGATGTTTCAGGGTTTAGGGCAGTGCAGTGGTGTTCGGGCAGTGTAGGAGGTCTTGCTGGGGGTAGTGTTTCAGGGTTTAGGGCAGTGCAGTGGTGTTCGGGCAGTGTAGGGGTCATGCTGGGGTGGTGTTTCAGGGTTTAGGGCAGTGCAGTGGTGTTCGGGCAGTGTAGGGGGTCATGAAGGGGGTGGTGTTTCAGGGTTTAGGGCAGTGCAGTGATGTTCGGGCAGTGTAGGGGGTCGTGCTAGGGTATGTGTTTCAGGGTTTAGGGCAGTGCAGTGGTGTTCGGGCAGTGTAGGGGGTCGTGCTGGGGGTAGTGTTTTAGGGTTTAAGGTAGTGCAGTGGTGTTTGTGTAGTGTAGGGGGTCGTGCTGGGGGCAGTGTTTTAGGGTTTAGGGTAGTGCAGTGGTGCTTGTGTAGTGTAGGGGGTCATGCTGGGGGTAGTGTTTTAGGGTTTAGGGTAGTGCAGTGGTGTTTGTGTAGTGTAGGGGGTCATGTTTTAGGGTAGTGCAGTGGTGTTTGGGTAGTGTAGGGTGTCGTGCTGGGGGTAGTGTTTTAGGATTTAGGTTAGTGCAGTGGTGTTGGGGTAGTGTTTTAGGGTTTAGGGTAGTGCAGTGGTGTTTGTGTAGTGTAGGGGGTCATGCTGGGGGTAGTGTTTTAGGGTTTAGGATAGTGCAGTGGTGCTTGTGTAGTGTAGGGGGTCGTGCGGGGGTAGTGTTTTAGGGTTTAGGGCAGTGCAGTGGTGTTTTTGTAGTGTAGGGGGTCATGTTTTAAGATGCAACGCTCCAATACCTGACCAGTCTGCACTACATAAAACTGCAAAAAAAAAATAAAAAGTGTTTTGCACACTTTTGTCATTGGGCTATATGTGGGCTACATCTGGGTAATATTTGTGCTACATTTGGGCTCTTTTTTCACTGGTGGCCATCTTGGAAGACTTCTTTGTTATGAAGTTTCCTAATTTCCTCATTTACTGCAGTCTCCTCAGTAGGAAATGCTTTCAGTTTTTTACTTTGATTCCATCAAGAAGGCATTCAGATGTGTCACACATTTGCCATAAATTCAGAATGTTATTACTCTAGTTGTTCATTAGATCACTGTAGTAAAGCTACTGCTCACCAAGGAGTTAACTGGAAGTCTACTGCTGGTATTGAAAGTGATTGTTTCAGTCTGCATGTCAGAATTTTCTAATGAAATAGAAGAGGATTTGAGATCTCACTTAAAACATGCACTAAATTTTCTTTTTGCAGCACTAACCATAATTTCTATGGCAAAATGAACCCCCTAATTTTGTTCCTTTTTAAATTAAATGTTTTAAGTGTTACCAGTTTATTCCAATCAAGATGGCTTCAGGTGTGCCATACTTTTGTCATAAGTAAGGCTGTTAGCACTCTAGTTGTTCTTTAGAACACTCTGGGAAGCTGCAGTAGAACACAAAGGCATCAACTGACAGGCTGCTCCTGTTGAAATATAACAGGAAGATATTTGAGATCACACTTGAAACATGTCCTAATTTTTCTTTCTACAGCACTAACCATAATTTCTATGGCAAAATGAACCCCATCATTTTGTTCCTTTTTAAATTAAATGTTTTAAGTGTTACCAGTTTATTCCAATCAAGATGGCTTCAGGTGTGCCATACTTTTGTCATAAGTAAGACTGTTAGCGCTCTAGTTGTTCTTTAGAACACTCTGGGAAGCTGCAGTAGAACACAAAGGCATCAACTGACAGGCTGCTCCTGTTGAAATATAACAGGAAGATATTTGAGATCACACTTGAAACATGTCCTAATTTTTCTTTCCAGAGCACTAACCATAATTTCTATGACAAGATGAACCCCATCATTTTGTTCCTTTTTAAATTAAATGTTTTAAGTGTTACCAGTTTATTCCAATCAAGATGGCTTCAGGTGTGCCATACTTTTGTCATAAGTAAGGCTGTTAGCACTCTAGTTGTTCTTTAGAACACTCTGGGAAGCTGCAGTAGAACACAAAGGAATCAACTGACAGTCTCTGCCCTTGTTGGATGTACATGTTTTACTGAGAATGTCAGACTTCATTCTCACATGACTGAGAAAGATAATGTGAATTTACAGAAAATATGCTCTCATTTTAGCTTCTGGGGCACCTTCCAAAACTGTATGGGACAAGCATGTGAAAATAGTTTTCTCTCAAACATTATTCATGATATCCCAGCAGAAGGTTTTTCACAGGGTAAAATCACCTTAGAACACACCACAATTCCTGAAATTAGTATGGTACCATCAACAAATGAATTCTAATGTAACTAAAGTCTGTTATCACCCTTTATAGTTCTCCTTTTGGTAACCCTCAAAATTTTCGATTCACTACAATGCATTTCAATGTGGTACTATCATTTATATTGGTCCCAAGATGGCTGCCAGCAATTCCAGGATGAAGTGCTGACAGCCAATCAGATCTCACGATGACATGTGTGGTTAGGCTCCGCCCAGATATATATGTGTTTTTACTTTTGATTTTCTCAGCAACTACTGAACGGATTTGCACCATTTAACAAAAAGGGTTCTTTTTGAACCAAGAACTACCTCTTTGCCAAATTTGGTGTAATTCCGTTCAGCAGTTCGGGCTGTAGCCTTGCATAAAGTTTCCTATGGGAAATTGATTTTTGACTCTTATTTTTTTAATTTCTCCGCAACTACTGAACGGATTTACACCATTTAACAAAAGGGTTCTTTCTGAACCAAGAACTACCTCTTTGCCAAATTTGGTGTAATTCCGTTCAGCAGTTCGGGCTGTAGCCGTGTCTAAAGTTTCCTATGGGAAAATGAATGGGGAAAACACGTTTTGGGACCCCCTTTTTCTCGGCCCCCGCTTGACGAATCACCCTGAGACTTTCAGGGTAGGAGCGGACCGGAGCGGGCCATAAAGTTTGAAAAGTTCGCGAAGATTCGTCAACCGACGCAAGAGTTATTTCAAATAGAATGTCGCGGATTTCCTATGGAAAATAGGTCCTAACTATAACTATCTACTGGCGACCGTATAATATATACAGTAGATAGTTATAGTTAGGACCTATTTTCCATAGGAAATCCGCAACATTCTATTTGAATTAACTTTGGCGCCGGTTGACGAATCTTCGAAATTTTCAAACTTTGTGGCCCATTCGATCCGCTCTTATCTTGGAAGTCTCTGGGTGATTCGTCAGCGGGGCCAAGAAAAAGGGGGTCCCAAACGTGTTTTCCCTATGCAATTTTCCATAGGAACCTTTCATCGCAGCTACAGCCCGAACTGCTGAACGGAATTGCACCAAATTTGGCAAAAAGGTAGCCCTTGGTTCAGAGTCGTGCCTTTTGTTTAAATGGTGTAAATCCGTTCAGTAGTTCCTGAGAAAATCAAAGGTTAAATCACATATATATCTATGGCCGCGTAGGGTCCGCGCACCCTCCCGATCACGAGCTGTATGCTAATTGGCTGTCAACACGCCAAACCAGGAAGTGTTGGCAGCCATCTTGTGCCTCGGTAGAACCGAGGCACAAGAAATCAGGAAAACAACTGCCGAAAACGCAAAAAGGGGGCAGGATAGAAACACCCTGACCCCCTAGGCCTACTCAGGGCCCAAAAAAAAGTATTTTTTTTTTAAAAATCGGCCGGATGCGCTTAGGCTGCACGGATCCCGCCGAAAAAAAAAAAACGAAGCACGGTCTCCCGCGGTTCGTTGTTAATTGGCCCCCGGGTGGGCCAAGTCCCGGGGGCATGCGGGGGTTTATTAAATTAATGTATGGGGGGCCTCTAAGGCCCCCCCAAGCCCCAGGGACCGCCACCCCCCGGGGCTTTAAAAAAAATTGTGCGGGAGGGCTCTCAGCCCTCCCGCAGCCCCGGAACCGCCACCCCGGGGCTTCTTTTTTAAAATTAAAATTACCTGTGTGGGGGGGCTCAAGCCCCCCCACACGCCCATGGGAGCGCCACCTCCCTGGGGCACTAAATCGTTAAATATGGGGGTCTGTTACGGAGCCCCGGGGACCACCACCTCCCCGGGGCTTTCAAGATGTTTGGAGGGGGGCCACATGGCCCCCCTCCTGGAGCCAGTGATGGCCCTGGGGACCGCCACCCCCCAGGGCCGGCTCCTGCAGTGTCACGGGGTGCCTACCCCCGGGACACTGTAGTTTGCTATGGCAGGACGGGAGCCGTAGCAAACTGCTTTGGCTTTTGGAAGAGAGAGCAGGAAACCTACTCTCTCTTCCAAAAACCAAAGCAGATTGCTTTTCCACACGGGGAGCTGCATGTCAGCAGCTCCCCATGTGGAAAAGCAATGCCGGCTCCCGAGGGACGCGGGCAGCCGGCGGGACCGTGGGGGAATTGGGGACCCCCCCACGGTCCCCAATGGAGAGGGCCAGCCCCGGGGGATGGGGTCCCCGGGGCTACAAGTGGCCCGGGAGGGGGGCCACGCGGCCCCCTTCCCCAAAATTTAATTTAAAAAAACAAAGGCCGGCCCTGGGGGATGGGGTCCTCGGGGCCATAAGTGGCCTGAGTAGGGGGGCAACGCAGCCCCTCTCCATAAGTTATTTAAAAAAAAAAAAGAAGGCAATGCCCCGGGGGATGGGGTCCCCGGGGCCGATTAAGCCTCGGGAGGGGGGCCACGCGGCCCCCTTCCAAAAAATAAAAAATAAAATAGGGGGCAGGCCCTGGGGGATGGGGTCCCCAGGGCCAATAATTTAGAAAAAGAAGGGGGGCCACACAGCCCCCCTTCTTAAAAAAAAGAAAGAAAAAAAAGACCGGCATCGCGCTGGAGGCCACGCCCCCTCCTTGCAGCACTCTGCGCATTTGCAGATGGGGAACGAATTCCCCTTGAATACTGGGGGTCCCTGGGGGCCAACTAGCCCACCAGGAACCTCCAATATGCGCCAGGGGGCTGCGTTGCAGAGAGGTGTACAGAGGCCACGCCCCTTTTACACCTCTCTGCAACGCAGCTCTGTGGCGCTTTTGGAGGTACATGGTGGGCTAGTTGGACTCCAGGGACCCTCAGGATTCAAGGGGACTTAATCCCCAACTTAAAACACGCCACGGGGCGCGTTTGCACAGTGGTGAAGGAGGGGGCGGGGCTTCAGGTGACATGTGTGCAAACAGGCCCGTGGCGCATTTTAAGATGGGGAATTAAATCCCCTTCAATCCTGAGGTCCCTGAGGCCAACTAGCCCACCAGGTACGTCCAGAAAGCGCCACAGAGCTGCGTTGCAGAGAGGTGTAAAGGGGCATGGCCTCTGAACACCTCTCTGCAACGCCGCCTCTGGCGCATACTGGAGGTACAGGGTAGGCTAGTTGGACCCCAGGGACCCTCATGATTCAAGGGGACTTAATCCCCCAACTTAAAATGCGCCACGGGGCACGTTTGCACAGTGGTGAACGGAGGGGGTGGGGCTTGAGGTAACATGTGTGCAAACAGGCCCTGTGGTGCATTTTAAGTTGGGGGATTAAGTCCCCTTCAATCCTGAGGGTCCCTGGAGTCCAACTAGCCCACCAGGTACCTTCAGTAAGCACAACAGAGTTGCGTTGCAGAGAGGTGAAAAAAGGTGCGTGGCCTCGGAACGCCTCTCTGCAACTCAGCTCTGTGGTCCTAACTGTAGGTACCTGGGGGGCTAGTTGCGCCCCAGGGACACTGAGGATTCAAGGGGACTTAATCCCGCAACTTAAAACGCGCCACGGGGCGCGTTTGCACACATGTCACCTCAGGCAACCCCTCCCTTCACCACTGTGCAAACGCGCCCTGTAGCACGTTTTAAGAGGTAGTTTTAATCCCCTGCCCTATTATGTACTAGGGACTTACAGAGGATGTCATGCTAATCACAGGGGTACCCCAACGCATAGTGTTCCCTAGTGTATGTAGGTGTTTTCACTGTATTCTAAGTGTGTTTTTGCATAGCACTGGCTCTGGTTAGTCAGAGTCAGTTACCACCAGTACACGTCGGAAAACGTTGTGGGCACAGGATGATTTTGGAACAAGGCCTCTTTCTGCTCCTCTGTTGGTTCTTTCTGCACATCTTTTGCTTCTTCGTGCACTTTTCTTCGTCTTTGTGGAGTTCTGTTGCTTCTTTCTGCATTTCTTTTGCTTCTTTCTGTGCGTTTTTCTTCTTTCTTCACATGTACTACCTCTGTAGGCATAGTTAGAAACTAGCATTTGAAAAACCTTTGAAATTCACTGAAAAAACCATAGGTTTCAGGCACGTTATAGTTAGAAATTAGCATTTAAAAACCTTTGAAATTCACTGAAAAAACCATAGGTTTCAGGCACGTTATAGTTAGAAATTAGCATTTAAAAACCTTACAAATTCACTGAAAAAACCATAGGTTTTAGGGACAGTTATAGTTAGTTGGACATTGCACTCGTACAAAACCCGTGAAATTCCCCCGTTATAGTTAGTTCAGCTAACTATAACTCGCGCCCCCGCAATGCACTGCTGATGACGTCACATATTACATCACTCATGACATGGTCAGTGACATCATTGATGACATCACTGATGACATCTCAAATGACATCACTGATGACATCACTGATGACATCATCCATGTGATAATTTCATGCATCTTCTCACACCCTAATATAACCTTTGATACACCCACTCTAAATTACAGACTGCCATTCTCAAAACCATACACACTCCAACACCAATAACTACATACCCACTCACTGATTCTTAGGTCTACACACACATTCACTCACTCACCCGTACAGTCACTCATACTTATGGTCACTCAGTACAGGACTATCATATGCACTCATACACCTACATAGACACTCACACACCGCCACTCATCCATAGAGGTACTCACACACCTAGTCAGTCAGGCAAATAATTAATCACACTGCCATTTACTCACCTATACAGTGATGCACACACCAGCTCACTTACTCATACAAATACTAGCACATTCTTACACTCTTATACAATCACTGATACAAGCAGACACTTGGGCACAGGTCCCGGCATTGCTTTTCCACATGGGGAGCTGCTGACATGCAGCTCCCCATGTGGAAAAGCAATCTGCTTTGCTTCATTGAAGCGAGAGCAGGTTTGCAAACTACAGTGTCCCGGGGGTGAGCACCCCGGGACACTGCAGGAGCCGGCCCTGGGGGGTGGCGGTCCCCAGGGCCATCAATGGCTCCAGGAGGGAGGCCGCGCGGCCCCCGCCCATGTCTTTAAAGCCCCGGGAGGTGGTGATCCCGGGGCATGTGGGGGCTCGAGCCCCCACACAGGAAATGTTTTTTTTAAAAAAGAAGCCCCGGGGAGGTGGTGGTCCTCGGGGCTGCGGGAGGGCCGAGTGCCCTCCCGCAACATTTTTATTAGAAAGCCCCGGGTGTGGCGGTCCTCGGGGCTTGAGAACTTAGAGGCCCCCATTAACTATAAACCCACCCCCACATGCCCCCGGGACTTGGGCCACCCGGGGGCAAAATAACATCAAAGCGCGGGAGACCGCGCTCGATTCTTTACGGGCGGGATTTGAGCACCCTAAGCGCATCCCGCCGATTTGTTTTTTTAAAAAATGCTTTTTTCTGCCCAGGGGTCCTTGTGGGACCCCTGAGCAGACCTAGGGGTCAGGGTGTTTCTACCCTGCCCCCTTTGTGCGTTTGCGCACTTGTTTCTGTCCCTGGTTCTACAGAGGGACAAAATGGCTGCCAACACTTCCTGATTTGGAGTGTTGACAGCCAATTAGCATGCAGCTCGAGATCGGGAGGGTGCGCGAATCCGACGCGGCCATAGATATATATGTGATTTTCATTTTGATTTTCACGGGAACTACTGAACGGATTTACACCATTTAACAAAAGGGTTCTTTCTGAACCAAGAACTACCTCTTTGCCAAATTTGGTGTAATTCCGTTCAGCAGTTCGGGCTGTTGCCGTGGCTAAAGTTTCCTATGGGAAAATGAATGGGGAAAACATGTTTTGGGACCCCCTTTTTCTCGGCCCCCGCTTGACGAATCACCCCGAAACTTTCAGGGTAGGAGCGGACCGGAGCGGGCCATAAAGTTTGAAAATTTCGCAAAGATTCGTCAACCGACGCAAGAGTTATTTCAAATAGAATGTCGCGGATTTCCTATGGAAAATAGGTCCTAACTATAACTAGCTACTGGCGACCGCCAGTAGATAATATATATATAGTATGAATGCTCACAAGGTTGCCCATGCTTGAGCAGCACTCCGCACAGATGAAAGGCAGTAAGTCTTTAATTGAAGGTACGGAGAGCGTCCTGTCTGTCGATACCATATAAGACAACAAGGGGGGACTACGGGCCACTTGAGTAGGTCCAGCATACAGGCCCACGGAACTACAACAAGAAAAGGTATGCTGTTCCTAAAGGAGTCCTACAGAACATTGGGTGCAAGGAAAAACAAGTGGGTGCTCATAGAGATCGAAGAAAATCTTTTCTCCTTTCAGAAAAAGACCCTCACACACCCAGCCAGCTAGGTGTCATGCTTCATCACTGGGTCTGCTCCTTATCGGGTCGGCGCTGCAATACCCGATCGGCGCCCGTGATGGGGCCTTCTTGGTGGAGATCTTTTTTCTTAGCCGTTGGGTGAAGTGCGAGTGAGGGCCCTAATGAGTGTAGATGTGAAAAGTGTGTAATGTGTGCTATCTAAAACAGGAAATAGTGATCCATCCAAAACTATTTTAATGACAATGGTCACTATCCTGATTAAAAACCAGTAAGAGGCGCACGCGTCTGCTCAGGGATTGCAGAGTTGTGCGCTCAAACTCAGGCCAACATGTTTCTTGCCTACTGTTAAGTTAACGGCAATTCTTCAGGACCAATTCTTAAATAATCTACACTTTATGGTCGGTGGTCTGTTCATTTACACAATATAGTGACCACCATATGACAGCTGCTCCGTCGGTTAACACCTGACGCGTTTCGAAGGTAGTTCCTTCTTTTTCAAAGGTACACTGACGGCAGTTCCGGTCTCATTTCCACACTATTAATGTCAATACCACGCCCCTGATGGGCTCCTCCTATGGCTGTGGTGCATTCTGGGAAATAGAGTTTTACGGAAATTTCTGGCTTCCAATAGCCGCAGGATGACTGTCCATAACAGTGAAAAAAGCTCATGATGAGCCTCGGCAGACAGGACACCTCCTCAATCCTGTAATCTGTGCTCCACGCAAACGCCCCAGGAAGTACAGATATTGTCAAAACAAACATGTTGGATACATACTATCCAAATAGAAGTTGTCATCTTGAGAACATATGTCTCTATGAAGTGCTGCAATTTTATAGTTTTAAAAAAAATACTACAGAACATATAAATGAAGGATAATATGCAGTTATTGGTTCAGAAGGATGTTTAGTGAAACATATTAAACAAAATCTGATTAATCACAGAAAACTGAGTTGTGATACTGCTGATAAAAGAGAATTTTACTATTTAGCACTTTTGCAACTATTCAAGCCTTGGCGTACAGAATTAGAATTACTTGGAGATTTTCAGTGCTATGAAGATTCTTTCAATGCATGTAAAGATAGCATTGAATGCCCAATTTTTGCAAATTATCTCAAAATGTTGAATGAAGAAATTGATCAAGAAGCTACTATTGCAGCTGAGATTGCTAGAGACAGTTCTCAAGACAGTCAAAGTTCTGCTCACCTGAGTCAAGATCCACTAGGACAACCAATTCTTGAAAATGAAGCAGCAATTGCCATGAATGAAGTGGAAACAGCAATGCATCAAGCTCAAGAAGATATTATGGACTTAGAAAACTTGGAGGACCAGCTAAATATTGAACAGAAACAAATATATCAACAAGTTACACAACAGATCAACCATGGTTTTCTTCATGAAAACAAAGAATGCACATGCACATCATTTCAACCTATCCGAATGTATATCAGTGGTCAAGCTGGTACAGGAAAAAGTTTCTTGATTAAAGTTTTGACCACTTATCTACAGAAAATAACTGACTCACATTTGTCTTGTGTTGTAATTGCTCCAACTGGATTGACAGCACATAACATTAAAGGAATTACATTACATCGTTTACTAATGCTACCTGTGGAACATGAAAATAAATTAGAATATCACAAGCTATCTGGAGAAGCTTGTTATGAAGTTTCAAGAGTACTAAAGAAAATGAAACTTCTAATTATTGATGAGGTGAGCATGGTGTCAAACTTAATGCTTGCCTTTGTGCATTTAAGAATGCAGCAAATTTTAAAAACAGAATATGATGTCTTATTTGGAGGAAAACATGTGATAGTTTTTGGTGATCTACTGCAACTTACTCCTGTAAAAGGGCAACCAGTGTTTAAAACGCTTGTGCACGAAGACACCAGAAAGTCTTTGGGAAGTGTTGGAAACGTTAACATTTGGTCATATTTCGAGTACAAAGAACTCATTAAAAATATGCGACAAGCAAATGATGAAGATTATGGAACCATTCTTCAAGATATACGAATTGGAGTATTGACAGAACATTGCAAACAAGCTTTGCAAAGTCGTCTACTTACCAACTTGTTTCCAAATGAAAATATAGTTCCAGCAAAATTATATAAAAATATTGCAGAATATAAATCTATCATCTGCCTCATGCCAACACTGCGAGAGTGTTGTACATTCAATGAAGAACTTTTAAAGCTAGAAAATGAAGAAATAATAAAAATGGAAGCCATTGATAAAATAGAGCATGAACGAATTACTATTATTTTGACAGAAAAACTGAAAACAAAATTGGATTCTTTAGAAAAATCTATATCTAAAACTGCTGGTTTAGAAAAGAATTTATATGTATGTGTAAACTGTCCCGTTATTTTACGGCGTAATTTGGATGTGGAAAAAGGTTTAGTAAATGGTGCAATGGGTAAAGTTGTTGATTTTGTTAATTATCAAAATAGAGATGGAATTGAATTTTTGAAAATCAAATTTGATCAAATTCAAGAAGTAAAACAAATTGGTCGTTGTTCAGTTCGTTTTTGCTTGTTAAAGATTTGTATGTTCGAAGAAAACAGTTTCCTCTTTCTTTGGCATATGCGGTGACTATTCATAAATCTCAAGGTTTAAGTGTGGACAGTGCTTTGGTAAATATTGGAAGTACCGTATTTAAAGAGGGTATGGCATATGTTGCTTTGTCCCGAGTCAGAACTTTATCTGGATTACATTTGATTGATTTTGATGAGAGAAAAATTAGTGCAGATTTAATTGTGTAAGAGAGTATAATCGGTTAAGGAGACTGTATGCTCCCAATTTAGGTGAATATCCTGTATATGAAAAGCGTGTTGTAGGTCGAAAAAGAAGTTAAGAGAATATCTGTAGTGAAGTTAAAGAGAAGACAAAAAATCAGGATAAAGTTGAAATTCGAAACAAAAAGAAAAAGGACAGTATTGAAGAGATTGTCGGATATCAGTTAGAAAATAGTTCAGGTATCAACTGCTATGCTAATGTAGTGGTAAATGTTGTATTTTTTCTAGAATATCAGCAACAGCAAATTTTGGAGAATAATGAAAAAACGTTTTGTTCCTTGTTGTGTTCTATTTTTGAAAAATTGAGAACTAATAAAAGTGAAATACAAAGTGTTTCAGATATTCGGAAACTTTTGGATATATGTTCTGGTTCTATGCAATTTACACAGAATGTGCAACAAGATGCTCAAGAATTTCTAATGTATATGCTTGCAGTATTTGAAGAGGAAGGAATACAAATTGAAAATCTATTTGGACTTTGTTATAAATGGGAACATCAATGTGAAAATTGTACGTTTACTTCTACCACTAACATAGACACTGAAAGATTTATATATTTAACAATACCAGACTGTAAAACAGTGTCTTTCAACTAATTAGTCAAAGCAGCAAATCAAAACATGCAGTGTATGCAATGCAAATCAGAAATGTTATCAACACTATTTATAGAAAAATTTGGACAATATATAATTTTGATGATACAACGTTGTACAGCTGATGGAAGAAAATTGGAAACCTTAATAAAACATTTTGTAGCAAGTCAACTATCAATATCAGGAAGAACGTTTGTAGCAGTAGCAATTATTTTTCACAATGGACCTTCTACAACATCTGGACATTACACTGTCTATTTAAAATGCAATAAAGGATGGACATTTTGTAATGATGCTCATTTACTTTTCAAATATCGTTTGCCAAATGAATTACCAAATTCATACCTAATATTCTTAAAACCAAAATTCTAAGAACATAATTCAGCTTATTGGGAATATGTTGAACTGT
Organism: Calotriton arnoldi; assembly: GCA_963921515.1. Taxonomy (NCBI): domain Eukaryota; kingdom Metazoa; phylum Chordata; class Amphibia; order Caudata; family Salamandridae; genus Calotriton; species Calotriton arnoldi. Next base: position 584,167 of record CAWUFW010005307.1, on the reverse strand, counting down.
ATTAATACGATTACTTTGGACAATTTTAGTATAAAGGATTTGAGGAATATCATTTGGCCTAGAGGAAAGATATTAATGTGATTTAAGCACTTTTTACGGGATATTCTGACACCATACATTTAAAAGAACATCATTTAGAGCATATGGAAATTAGGAAAAATTATTGATTCAATTATTGTTTTGCTTCTTTTATCTTGTACTAAAAAAATTCACTTACAAAGAACTATTTTATGTATGTGTGATTTGAATTACATGCTATGTTATTGACGATCTTATTATTATACAATGTGGAGAGATAGTTTACTATGTTGAAAATATTTTTGACACAGATTTGTTTTTTTTTAAAACAATCTTCTTGATTGTTTTTTTTTTGCCCGCTGTTATGTGATGAGTAACATTGAAATCACTATTTAAAGTGACATTCAATATATTCTGAAAACAGCAAAAAAGGCACACTAAGGGGCCCATTAGGATGGCGGGCGGAAGCACCACCGCCGTGCTGGCGGATGGAAAAACCACCAGTTACCGTCCGTCCGCCCGCTGCAGCACACACGCCCGCCCAATTAGGATGTGAAAAGTCAGCCAAACACCGCACGTAAGCCAGCTACGCCCTCCGCCATCAAAGTGCGCCCGTCCACGGTGCGGCGCGGCCTAATGGAGACACACCGCCCGACGAAATCACGTACCGCCCGGCGTACAAATTACGATGCCAGAACCAAACAGTTCCCCCGGCTAAGAGACACCGCACATGAAAGCAAGGCGGAAAACCGAACGCACAGTACGGATAGCAAAGAGGCGGACCCCCGAGCATGAATCCAGCACTGCAGGCCCTCCCCATGCTCTACCTGATGCAGCACCCAGGAGTCAACGCACCGCGGCGACGCAGGTAGGCAGACACACAACAGGGGCACGCAAACAGCGCACACAGTGCAAGGGCGGGAAAACTGTATATGGCCCCCCGACACCCCTGCGTGGACACGACACATCCACCACTGCACCCACACATGCGCACAACGCAGAGGCCAACGGCAGCGCAATGCATGCGCTGCACACAAACAACACAGGGTCACAACCAAACACCACACACACCAGCACCACCCAGAACTCACATGTCACGTGACAGCCCTGCCACAGTCATGTCCCCAACCGGCAATTCACTGTTGCCAACCTGACGTCACACAAGTGACCCGAACATGTCAGTGACGTCACGCCAAATTAGGACACACCCCTGTGTGCAAAACACGGCGAAGCACACAGCGGCGGCAACATCACCCAGCAGAATATGGACCCCGTCGGAAAAAGGTACGCCAGTACCACACAGAAACACCGATGCCACCCTGCACCCAATAACAAGACATGCAATACGTAACATCAAAGGTACCGGGGACAGACAACAGGTGGGACCAATTATAACACAAGGCCCAACGTATAGCGGAAACGCAGCCTGCCGCCCACACACGGGAGAGGAGACAGCACTGAATGACCTTCCATTCCCACTCTGAAACCACATCCCGACTAAACAAGCCAGAGACAACAGTCATTGCACCAAAAAAGCCCAACACAGGCATGCAGAGGGAAGCGGCCACAGGGCAGATAGCGCATAACACCAAAGAACATTCACAACGGAAAAGAGAAATGATAACACTCCCCCATGTGGTTCACATGCAAGTTATCTGGAAGGAGTCAGACACCTCTGACCTTGACCATTCAGAGAAGCATGTGGGATGAGGGCCCGTGTCCTCCGCACAAGCCAACATAACACAAGCCCTGCCTCCCTACGACCATTACAGAATTCCCAGCAACGTCGGAGGTTGCACACTGCAGACTGCACAGACAGCCGGAGCACGCCACCACAGCGCCCTGCAGCAAAATGGCACTTGCACCACACCTACCCAACTACGCCGGACAGATTAAGCTGTACAAACATAACCTGATACAGATATTGGGATGTGACAATCTGGACTTGCTGAACGTAAGTTACCGACTAACTTACCGCATCGCATTGTTCAGCTGCGTCATCCCCGTCTTCTACTGTCGGAGGTGTCCCTTCTACTATCCTGTGGATTTATGTCTCTCCAACCCGGCATGTCCAAGGGCGGACCTGCTACAACTATTCAACCCCCTGGACGTCCACGACAGGGTCTGTTCAGCCTATGGGGGCATGGCGTATGTGGCTACTATCGGACCCACACTGCAATGGGACCACTGTGCCTCCACACGACGGATAATGGATCACAGTTACATCGAATGTCATCCAACATGTCCCATCATGCTCCTACAAGGGTCAACACACGACCAACACCTTGACAGCCACCATCCGCTACATTGGATGGCATCCATGTCCACCACCAATGCCATGGAAGCCCTGCTGGAAGGTATTGCATACCTGACAACCTGTCAATTTGTCGGGCCCCGCCGCCATACCCCCAATTGAGCAATGATGTCCCACACCGTACCCATGCTTGGCTTCCGCACGGACTAGGCAGTTACCAGTACAACAACTATACCATACAACCTGCAACTGACACCACATCATCAACTACACTGCCATGACATCTGATATTTTCGGGACATGCACTCTGTTCCTCATCACATCCAGTAACTCTGCATGAACAGGGGAGGCAGAGGCATGGGATTTGTGTATGGCAACCACATGGACAGAACTGCACGTACAACCATGCCATTATATGGATCCTGCGCCCATGAACATATGCACCGGTCAGTGGACAGTAATCGTCCTGCTGTAGTATGTGAGAGCTGTCACCTCACCTCCCTCTGAACGTCCGTGCCAGGACCTTTGCATGGACACCAAGTGCATCCACCAACAACATGAGCCCAGTGACTGTGACATGGCCAGTACCCACCACATCGCAACAACAAGTGGGACGCCGTTGCATGCACGTAAGCCCATGCCCTGATGTCACCTCCACGCACGTGTGTATGAGTAACTATAGCAGCAAACCTGTAACATGGAACTGAGATGCACTGTGCCCATGATGACAAGCGGACTGGTAGGCTAAATGTATACTGTCTGTGTCAAAGTCAGCAGCACCACAGTAATTAGCAAATGTACATTAGCACACCAATGGCTAAGCAGTTGTAACTCTGAAGCCCACATCCCACAGTCAACAACTAATCACATGTACCCCTACACCCTATGCTATGTGTACACATGCTGAGTATATCCTCCACATGCATTTCGCCGCCAGTAGTGTTCACTATACCGCATCACATAGGACATAAGTCTCAATACATGGCTTGAAGCAAAAATGTGTCTCTGCTGATTCATTTCACAAGTACGAATGAGAGAGGATGAGAGTGTGTGAAGTACACGGCAGTCGTGAGATGACCATGTAGTCCACTGTCATTGGATGTCAACGCAAATGAGTAGCACAACTGTGGAAGACACACATGTGTCATGTGAAGCGGGAGTTACGCATGGCTCAGGTGGGTGGGTGTGACGGGTAGGTGCGCACATGCAATGTTGAAACACGCTGTGTTGGGAGGATTCAGGAACAGTACATTGGCGCTCTCCTGGGAATTTGTAAAGACCACCTGTCTGGGGATGAATGTGAACTCGTGTGTGCACAACAGGCGGGCACACGATCAATGCTGCATCAAGTGTAGATGTCAGCCCACCCTCCGTGGACATGCTGGATACTGCTGTGCGTCCGCCAGGCCCTTGCCAAGGCACTCACATCCCCTGTCGACCTGGTGTATCCCCAACATTGTCCACTTGCACAGGCAATCCAGGGCACGGGATGGCAGTAGAGCATGGTGGGTGAGAGGTCATGGCACGCTCCTCCTGGTCACATCACGCAGGCAACACATCCTCAATGTGTAGTATGGCACAAGTCAAATGGAAGTAGTGGGGGGACGCACACATCACAAGCAGGAGTGACGTCACGGAAGGTGGCTCGCACCATCCCACCCATTGACAATACACCCACACACGTTACATGCCATTGCAACAGAGAAGCCAGCGCGTGCACAAGCAGCTCCAAGCTCGCCCCAGAGAGGCCAAAGAGTGAATGTGTGGGGCCATGAGCTCCAGTTGGACGCGGCCTGGCCCATTAGGGCAGCTACAGCCTCTGTGTGTTGCAGGTGGTGTATCCGGACTGCGGAGCCTGTCATGCATTGTCAATGTTGCCCGTGTCTCGAGTCAGGCACCACGCAGGTGGACGGCGTCCCGCCACTTATTATACCGTGAGACAGACCACTTGTTCAACTGGACCCACACATACACTCCTTGGCCTCTCTGGGGCGAGCTTGGAGCTGCTTGTGCATGCGCTAGCTGCTCAGGTGCAAACGCACATTGGGGTGAGCGAGGGGAGGCCATGAGGACAGTGCAAAAGATGACTGTTTGATTCCCAGCCAGTTTAAGGAATGACCTTGATGTGGTCGGAAAAAGACGTGTCTCGTGTGTATTGCAACTAGTAGATCAGCCGATGAACTTCCCATGTCTTGCAAGTAGCCCCGCACCCAGCCCCGCCCACTCGACACATTAAAATGAGTACCAGCACCACATTCTACCCATTCGAAGCACTGACTGGGGGTGACAACCATTGGACAGTCTTGTGTAGTCCACCCACGCGTACATGTGGGCCCTCCATGATCCATGTCACCTGCGGCAAAGTGATGTCATGGGCAATGACGGAAGTGAGCAGAGCTGTCTGCCCCTCGCCCAGATGGTGCATCAGCTCAACAGACCCAGCACTGAGTGCAGCAGGGGTCACATGTGCAGGGGCAGTTGTGCCTGGTGTGAAGGCACATGCATGTAGACAGCACATCGAGCAATGTGTAGTCTGCCCACATCTACTGTCCATTGTCAGGCGGACCTAGAAAAAGATCACAAGGCAACACATCTGTGTGGGTGTACCCACTGTGACCAACACTGCGCAACCATCAGCGTACTCGCCCTGTGCATGGCCCACCCCGCAACGAAGGTCACATTCAGTGCCACTATCTCTCACACACATCCCTATCACGAGTCATGGTGTGTCCAATCGACAGTGCAGAGTAAGCGCTTATCCGGAGGGTCCGGAACAGGAGACACATGTAACCCACTAGGCAGTCTGTGTCGGCACCTACTGGCATTGTGCAGTCAATGTGCAGGCCAGGCCTGCTGGGACTGAGAAGGGCAGCATGGCCCCAGCCTGACTTCCACACGACCAACAAGTGCACTGAGACCTGCATTGCCAATTGGCTGGGTCACTGGATGTCTGACATGAAGTTGCCATGTACCACCACTCGGGAGGGACAGACAGGTCAAAGCACCCGAGAGCTCACATACCCATGCCACCTGCAGTCAGCATGGTGAGCAGTGCATGTTTGAACACCACAGGCTCTGACTCATAGTCATGCGGAGCAACGACATGTGTGTCCCCCACATGCACACCCACACACACTGCAGTTGTCTCTCACACACAACTTTCGCAAGGAATAGCCATGTGCAGTGTGCGTGGAGCTCGGAATCCAGGTTCTCCAGCTCCTCGCTGGTGAGTGGACCTGGACATGTCCTCAGCGTCATCCACGTGTAGGTGGAGTGGTGGCAGCAGCAGTTGTTGTCGAGGGGTGCCAGGCTGCAGTGCCAGGTAGCTGTGGTTATGCCTGTCCTACTCACACACACATATAACCCCCTGGGGCAGTTTCAGTGGGTACAAGCTGCTGCAATTCGTGTACCATGTCTGGCAGCTTCAATTGCAGACGTTGGCCTGCTGCCAGCTGGCCATGGACGCCTACCTCCACAGTGGAACACGCAGGGTGCAACCGCGAGGATCATTGGAGTTGGCCGTAAGGGCCTGGCCCATGGCGGGTACAGTCCGCTGATGCCATGTGCACCACACAGTATAATGTGCGCATTGCATCTGCAGGTGTGGCCATGATTTGCGTGTGGGTGCAGGTCCACAATGGACAGGGCCACAACATGCTGTGTGCATAGGCAGGGACGGCCAGTGCTCAGCCTCCACATGTCTGTTGGCACATCATCATGTTCACATTGGCATGGGAGCATGGGATATGCATATGCACACACATGCCATCTTTCACTATGTACATCTGCCACTTGGCACGTGCAATGTTACGTGTCACTTGTGATGTGTAATTGCAAGCACACAGCTGTGTTGGCATGGGGCTGTCAATGTGTACACCTGTCAATGTTTCTGGAGGTGTGATCCGTACAGTGCTGTACATAGGGTGCAGTAGTGACATCAATGACTGTCTCATATCCCCTCGTGCCACAGGTCCCACTTGTTTTGGCCGCTCAGCCTGTGTCCATAGCGTTGTTGGTGTGTGCCCTACACACCCAGCCTCGGAAGCAGTGTGATGCACAGCAGCTAGTCATGTTGCCGTGGTGTTGCCGCTTGCCGAATATGCAGTCTGTTACCATCAGCATGCCTTACAAGTTATTGAGGCCTAGATCCCCATGTGCATGCTCATAGCAATGGGGTGTGTCACTGCCCATTGCTATTGGTAGGGGACCTGTGTAAGTGTATTGTGGCTGTGCTGTCCCTACTTGTCAGCTGTTCTGTTATTCAATTGCCTGCTCAGTCATTTATGTTTTGTGTATGTGAATATGCCATGTGGCGTGTTGCTTTGACATGTGTCCACTTCCATCTTTCCTAGGCGGAGACCAAACATTCATCGCCCCTACCAATTGCTGTCAGACATGGTGGATGTGGAGGTCATCCGCAAATATCGTCTGGACCGACCCACCCTGCATCGTCTATGTGCCTTGTTGGAACCCCACCTCCGTCCTCGCAGGGTGTATCCAACAGCATTCACCCCCACGGCTAAGGTGATGGCTGCACCGCATTTCTTCGCCACTGGGTCATTCCAACACACAGTGGGCAGTGGAGGTGGGATGTCCCAACCCATGTTCAGCATGGTGCTCAGGGATGTACTGTCAGCCATGATGCTGTACAGGAACAGATACATCCGCTTCCCCAGGGCTCGTGAATTGGCGGCAGTGAAGGGTGCTTTCTATGCCCTTGGACGGATCCCCCACGTCGTTGGTGCAATAGACTGCACCCATGTTGGCCTTGTTGCACCACAGGCCACTGAGCACCTCTACCGCAACCGGAAGCACACGCACTCCCTGAATGTGCAAGTGGTGTGCCTTGCGGACATGGTGATTTCACACGTGTGTGCGAAATTCCCAGGATCGGCCCATGACGCGCACATCATGCGCAACAGCATCCTACCACGTCTGATGACCGATCTGCAACCGGACCGTGGCTGGATTGTTGGTGAGTATGTGGAGTAGTGTAGCGTGCTGGCTGTGCGATGCTGTCTTGTGTCCAGTTGGAATTGCAACGGTTCTCTGTGTCCCTCACACCCAGGTGACTCTGCTTACCCGAATGGGCCCTGGCTGCTCAGCCCATTACAACGTCCTGGGAGCCCAGCTGATGTCCGCTACAATGAGGCACATGGGAGGACCAGACGTGTGGTTGAGCGGACCTTTGGCCTCCTCAAGTCCAGGTTCAGATGCCTGGACCGCACCGGGGCGCACTGGCGTACTCCCCACAGAAGGTGTGCCAGATAGTTGTGGCTTGCTGCATGCTGCACAATCTGGCTATCCGCAAGCAGATCCCCCTAATTGTGGATGACGGAGATCAACCAGGGCCCCAGCCTGCAGACCAGGACAGCTCTAGTGAAGAGGACAGTGGAGAGGATGAAGCTGTGAATGTGCGTCAGCAGCTCATCGGCCGCTACTTCACTTGACGGTGAGTGTCCATGTACGACGGCTGATGTAGCTGTAGTTGTGCAGGTGTATGTGTGCTCTGTCACGGGGGCCTTTTGTTCACTGAGTGCTGTGTGTCAATGGTCCATGTCCAGGTTGGTATGCCACTGACAGTGGCTGTAGCATTGTGCCCTGTTGCTCTGTGAGATGTGTGTGCATTGCTTGTAGTTGGTGACAAGTACTGTGTGATGAGTGTGTGACACACTCATTGAATGTACTCTTGTTCTGTTTTTCACCCCTAGGTCCCTACAGCCTCTCCTGTCCCATCGACATACCACACAGGAGATGCATTTCTGCTCATGGTGGCGATTGCACATCGTTGAATAAACCCAGGACACATTAAGCCGATTGTGATCAAGGTGTATTTATTAACAGCAGTGACATGTGATTGTGTGCAAGGTGATGACAGAAGTGGTGCATGCTGTGACAATGAGTTGACGAACATGGCTGCGTGATGGTCAAGGTGTACCCATGAAGTTCTATGTCCACAGTCCAACAGACACATGCCATTCACATGGCAGTGTGGGGTAGGATCGTATTACAAGTCAATGCAGTAGGTGGTCAAGGTGGCTGGCTGACTCACTGGCGTTTGGTGCGTGCGAAGTCCTCTCTGGACACCTGTTTCCTCTTCGGACGGCCCCTTCCACGTTTGGTAGGGGGGGTGTGTTGATGTGCCGCTGGTGGTGGCTGAGGAGTGCTCACTCGCTGTGGACGCAGGGGAACGCGATGCTGCACGAGCCTGCGCCACAGCAGGTGGAGGCGGAGGTGGTGTTGCTGGCCTTGCTTGTGCCCTCCCCCCCACCACCAGCTGGCCCATGAGGGCCGCGATTTGGCCCATATGGGCGTCCATGGACCTCAACACCGCAAGGACCTCCCGCGTGTCGCTAGCCGACCTGGCCCATTCTCCTTGGGCCTCTTGATAGGCCCCAAGGACTCTGTCGATTTGCGGCAGGGCTTGGCTCCCAGGCACAGTTGGCGTTGGCCTGGCCCTGCTCCTCCTACCAGTACTGCTGCCACCGACCTGCCCACTAGCCACATTGCTCACCACGGTCCTCGCTCTGGCTCCCAGGGTGGAGCCCGACGGCCGTGCCGACCCTTGCGCAGGGGCTGTGGCGAGGGATGGCGTGGTGGTGGTGGTGGTTGCGGCGGTGGTGGTGGCCGCAACGGCCATGGCAGCAGGGGTCTGTGACTGGTCAGCAGCCCTGGGTGATGGGTTGGTGGGCAGGAGGGGCCCTGGGGAGCGGTTGTGCCCTGCCACTCCAGATGGGCCTGCTGGGTGGTCCGTGTCCGGAGAGGTGTCCAGATCCTCTACATCCGTGAGTCCGGGTCGGGGGCTTGCGGACTGGCTGTGCTGGCTGCTGTCACCCTCTCCAGCATCCAGCAGTTCGGCACCTGTGGGGAGAATGAGATGGGTCATTGTGTTGCACCTAGCAAAGTATGTATTGGTTGTCTGACATTCACAGTTCGTGCACTGTCGTGCACAGGTTTCCCAGTGGCGTGTGTGTGGATGTACGATGTGTGTATGCGTGGGCTAGGCAATGGGACTGTGTGATGTGGACATGTGGCATGGGACGGATTAGCAATGCCGATGGGTGTGTGTTGCTATGCTCCTACATTTTGTGGCTCGGGTGTATGCGTGCTCCAGGACCATAGACGATGTTGGGTTGAACGATGGTTTAGGGGGAAGGATGGAACGCTTAGGTACGCTGATGCCAAAAGGGGGTACAGCCCCTAAACGCTCTTGGGTTGAAATATGCTTTTGGGGTACATACTGTGGGTAATGGGTGCAGAACGTGACATGTGTTCTGGCAACATGACAGTGCATAGACAAAGGTGTGTGTCTGTCTCACATGCCCGGAATATCTGCTGACTGTTATCATTCATGGACATCACATTGGTAGCATTGTTGTGAGTTCGTGCTTGTTGTGTGCCACACGACGTATTGCAGATGGGCCATATCCTTTGTGTGCGTGCTGCCCTGGTACATGTGCATCAGTGCTGTGCTCTTGGGGTGTTGACTATATTATGTGTGTTGTTACTCGCAGTGTGACGTGCGCTTCAGTCACTGCAGGCACTTGATTTGTCATGGGCAGGTATCTTTGCATGACTACTGTATGAGGGCCAGCTGTTCGGATGACATACCTTTCATGACACTGTGGCTGAGAGATGAGATGGATGATATGTTGAATGTGCATTGTGTGCCTGTGTGTTTCATGGGTCCAGTTGTCTTTGTGTGCAATATTGTGGTTCCAAGCTGTTACTTCTAGTACGGTCTGTCTTACGTGGGCGTTGTTGTACGATGTGTGGGTGACAGGCAGTGAGGACTACATGGACAGGACTTCGATGGTGTTGCTGATGTGTGTGATGGGTGGCACAGTGCCTGCCGTGTGGGTCTGTGCTCCAGTGGGACTTGTGCATGCAGACGTGGCTCCTTAGGTGTTGCTGTATCTGTGATGGGTCATGTGGGGTTTGACTCTGTTGAACATGTCCGTGTGCACATTGGTCTCATGATTGTGACTGGGAGCAGTGCTGCGTGTTCCTCTGCTACGTGACATGTCCCATGTGTCAGTCGTAGTACAGTCCTCATGCCTACAGACGCCCCGCCCTGTACATTTTCCCACCTACAGGTTGTTTCTCAGTGCGCAATGCAATGGATGCCACATGGTACTGGGAGGGAGGGGTGCTCCACCTTGCTGGTCTGTGGTAGTGGGAGCCTGGTGGGTGTTTTACTTCAGCTGTCCCCCTCCGACCCACTGTCTTTGTGTTCCGGCTACTTACCTGTTACTTGTCGGTCAGTGCAGCTATGGCGGACACATGGATGTGGGGTGTGCTCCACCTTGCTGGTCTGTGGTAGTGGGGGCCTGGTGGGTGTTTTACTTCAGCTGTCCCCCTCCGACCCACTGTCTTTGTGTTCCGGCTACTTACCTGTTACTTGTCGGTCAGTGCAGCTATGGCGGACACATGGATGTGGGTGTGGGGAGTGCTCATTCTGGCGCATCTGGAGTACAAGGGGACCTGGTGGAAGTTGCGGTGCTGGCTGACTGTACACATGCCCCCATGGTTTTGTTAGTTGGTAGCTTTGGGCTGAGTGTGTGTGAGTGTCTGTTGCATGTGTGGGTGATGTCTTGTGTATTGTGTACTGGACATGGGGGTGTTTGTCCCTAGGAGCTATGGCATGGTGGTAGTGCATGTGATTACATAGCGGTGTGCTGGTATACGTTTGTTTGTACTTACCAGCCTCCACTCCCCCTGGTAATCCGGTGAGGATCTCCGGATGTATGATGACTCGCACCTTCTCCTCCCACGCCTTGAAGGTCTTGAATAGCGCGGGATTCCCTCCGCCAGTCCTGGCAGCCAGCTCTCGATTTTTGCTCTTCTTCTTCTTGACCACGCTTTTGAGGTCGTTCCACCTTTTGTTAATTTCTCCTCTGTTGCGTGGAACGTTCCCGACTGCATTGACCTGGTCTACGATCCTGCTCCACAACCGGTTTCTGGTGGATAGTGGTGTCTGTTGGACCTGGTTGCCATAGATTTGTGGGTGCACCTTGACGATCTCGTCGACCATGACCGTTAGCTCGGTGGAAGTGAACTTGGGCATTCTGTGTGATGCCATGGTGTGTGTTTTGGTGTTTGTGGTGCTGGTGCGGTGTGTGGTGTGTGATGTGCAGGGGGTTTGTGGGTCAGGTGTTTGGTGGTGGTGGTGATGGGTGTGATAGGTGCGTGTCTGTGGTGTGCTGCTGTCCTTTCTGTCTCGCTGTGTTGTGTGCTTTCGTCCTCAGTTTGTAATGTTGCAGGGGGTTGTGGTCTGTGAAGGGGCTGGTTTTGTACTTACCTATGTGGGTGTGTCATGATGGTCTGTTGTTTTCAGGTGTGTTGTGGCTGGTGTTCTGGGATTTGTTGTTGATTTTTTTGTCCAGGGGGGTGTGTTTCCGGGATGTGTACTGTGTTTGGGTATTTGTGCGTGGGTTGCTGTGTGGACTTGTTGGCCATGTTGTGTGTGTTTGTTTTCGTCGGCGGATGGTTTCTGTGCATGGACGTGGCCGCCAGGGCTTCCGCCGTGTCCATTTTCGTCACTGTTGTTTGCGCTGGCGGGCGGTGTATTTGTGGATTTTCCGCGCTCATGTCGGTACGATCCTAATTTCACGGGCGGTGTCTCGGTCGTCAGGGCGGGCGGTTTTGGCTTGTCGTGCGTCTTTCCGTCCGTGGCGGGCGGATGGACTTAGACTCGGACATGGGCGGGCGGTATTTTCTGTTTATTTTCCGCCGCCGGCGGTTTTCGGTTCGCGGCATCGTAATTGCTCGGTCGGTATTCAGACGGTGTAGGCGGGCGGATTTTCGCCACTGTGGTTGATGGCGGATTTTTATCCGCCCGACATCGTAATGGACACCTAAATAATTTAAATTGTGCTTACATTATATTGTGTTTATAAAATTATACTATACATTATAACTGTATGTTTTCTTCTCTTTCACAGATCATACATCTAAAGTTTGAAATTTTTAAAAATTTAAATGATAAAAAACAACTACAAAAAATGTTTAGAAAAATATGATATCTACTACTGTAAAGGTAAGATTAAGTAATGCAAACACTATCTATGCAGTACTACATTCAGTTATGCAGTATCTATATAAACTTCTAACACACTAATTTTAAAGTTACTACCTATGCAGCGTAGTAATCCTGATGTGTGTCCCATGCACTTTTACAATCATCCATCCAGCACTATGTACTTATCCCATCACTCCGCCAATACCTAACCACTCATAACTTCGCCATGCACTCTTCTTTCCTGCACTGTAATCATTCTCATTACTAGTGATGTCGTTATGGGGAGACATAGCCACTAACACAAGTACACCTTCAACATTCTCTGCACTATGCTTGCACAACTCTAACCGCATACATACTATTGATACACTCTTGCAAATACCCAGTTAGTACCCATGCAGCCTAGCAATCCACCTTTCACTCCCATGCACTTCCTCATTCACCCATCCAGCACTATCTTCCTATCCCATCACTCCGCCAATACCTAACCACTTATAACTTCACCATGCACTTTTCTTTCCTGCACTGTAATCATTCCATTTACTAGTGATGTCGTTATGGAGAGGCCTAGCCACTAACACAAGTACACCTTCAACATTCTCTGCACTATGCTTCCACAACTCTAACCACATACATACTATTGATACACTCTTGCAAATACCCACTTCGTATGCATGCAGCCTAGCAATCCAGCTGTCACTCCTATGCACTTCCTCATTCACCCATCCAGCACTATCTTCCTATCCCATCACTCCGCCAATACCTAACCACTCATAACTTCACCATGCACTCTTCTTTCCTGCACTGTAATCATTCCAATTACTAATGATGTCGTTATGGAGTGGCCTAGCCACTAACACACAAGTACACCTTCAACATTCTCTGCACTATGCTTCCACAACTCTAACCACATACATACTATTGATACACTCTTGCAAATACCCACTTAGTAGCCATGCAGCCTAGCAATCCAGCTGTCACTCCCATGCACTTCCTCATTCACCCATCCAGCACTATCTTCCTATCCCATTACTCCGCCAATACCTAACCACTTATAACTTCACCATGCACTCTTCTTTCCTGCACTGTAATCTTTCCAATTACTAGTGATGTCCTTATGGAGAGGCCTAGCCACTAACACAAGTACACCTTCAACATTCTCTGCACTATGCTTCCACAACTCTAACCACATACATACTATTGATACACTCTTGCAAATACCCACTTAGTACCCATGCAGCCTAGCAATACACCTGTCACTCCCATGCACTTCCTCATTCACCCATCCAGCACTATCTTCCTATCCCATCACTCCGCCAATACCTAACCACTTATAACTTCACCATGCACTCTTCTTTCCTGCACTGTAATCATTCCAATTACTAGTGATGTCCTTATGGAGAGGCCTAGCCACTAACAGAAGTACACCTTCAACATTCTCTGCACTATGCTTCCACAACTCTAACCACATACATACTATTGATACACTCTTGCAAATACCCATTTAGTACCCATGCAGCCTAGCAATACACCTGTCACTCCCATGCACTTCCTCATTCACCCATCCGCACTATCTTCCTATCCCATCACTCCGCCAATACCTAACCACTCATAACTTCACCATGCACTCTTCTTTCCTGCACTGTAATCATTCCATTTACTAGTGATGTCGTTATGGGGAGGCCTAGCCACTAACACAAGTACACCTTCAACATTCTCTGCACTATGCTTGCACAACTCTAACCGCATCCATACTATTGATACACTCTTGCAAATACCCAGTTAGTACCCATGCAGCCTAGCAATCCACCTGTCACTCCCATGCACTTCCTCATTCACCCATCCAGCACTATCTTCCTATCCCATCACTCCGCCAATACCTAACCACTTATAAATTCACCATGCACTCTTCTTTCCTGCACTGTAATCATTCCATTTACTAGTGATGTTGTTATGGAGAGGCTTTGCCACTAACACAAGTACACCTTCAACATTCTCTGCACTATGCTTGCACAACTCTAACCACATACATACTATTGATACACTCTTGCAAATACCCACTTCGTATGCATGCAGGCTAGCAATCCAGCTGTCACTCCTATGCACTTCCTCATTCACCCATCCAGCACTATCTTCCTATCCCATCACTCCGCCAATACATAACCACTCATAACTTCACCATGCACTCTTCTTTCCTGCACTGTAATCATTCCAATTACTAGTGATGTTGTTATGGAGTGGCCTAGCCACTAACACAAGTACACCTTCAACATTCTCTGCACTATGCTTCCACAACTCTAACCACATACATACTATTGATACACTCTTGCAAATACCCACTTAGTAGCCATGCAGCCTAGCAATCCAGCTGTCACTCCCATGCACTTCCTCATTCACCCATCCAGCACTATCTTCCTATCCCATCACTCCGCCAATACCTAACCACTTATAACTTCACCATGCACTCTTCTTTCCTGCACTGTAATCATTCCAATTACTAGTGATGTCCTTATGGAGAGGCCTAGCCACTAACACAAGTACACCTTCAACATTCTCTGCACTATGCTTCCACAACTCTAACCACATACATACTATTGATACACTCTTGCAAATACCCACTTAGTACCCATGCAGCCTAGCAATACACCTGTCACTCCCATGCACTTCCTCATTCACCCATCCAGCACTATCTTCCTATCCCATCACTCCGCCAATACCTAACCACTTATAACTTCACCATGCACTCTTCTTTCCTGCACTGTAATCATTCCAATTACTAGTGATGTCCTTATGGAGAGGCCTAGCCACTAACAGAAGTACACCTTCAACATTCTCTGCACTATGCTTCCACAACTCTAACCACATACATACTATTGATACACTCTTGCAAATACCCATTTAGTACCCATGCAGCCTAGCAATACACCTGTCACTCCCATGCACTTCCTCATTCACCCATCCAGCACTATCTTCCTATCCCATCACTCCGCCAATACCTAACCACTTATAATTTCACCATGCACTCTTCTTTCCTGCACTGTAATCATTCCATTTACTAGTGATGTCGTTATGGAGAGGCCTAGCCACTAACACAAGTACACCTTCAACATTCTCTGCACTATGCTTGCACAACTCTAACCGCATCCATACTATTGATACACTCTTGCAAATACCCAGTTAGTACCCATGCAGCCTAGCAATCCACCTGTCACTCCCATGCACTTCCTCATTCACCCATCTAGCACTATTTTCTTATCCCTTCACTCCGCCAATACCTAACCACTCATAACTTCACCATGCACTCTTCTTTCCTGCACTGTAATCATTCCAATTACTAGTGATGTCATTATGGAGTGGCCTAGCCACTAACACAAGTACACCTTCAACATTCTCTGCACTATGCTTCCACAACTCTAACCACATACATACTATTGATACACTCTTGCAAATACCCACTTAGTACCCATGCAGCCTAGCAATCCAGCTGTCACTCCCATGCACTTCCTCATTCACCCATCCAGCACTATCTTCCTATCCCATCACTCCGCCAATACCTAACCACTCATAACTTCACCATGCACCACTAATGTATTCTTTCAGTCAATCATACTCTACACGTATATTCAAACAAACTTTCAGACATTACCATGCAATTATAGTTCTTTTTTTAACCAGATAAGGTAGTTCTGAGAAGAACTGTTTTTTTCTTTTTCTTTTGTATTTTTGTTGTAGTTTTTGAACAATTTTGTACTTTTTTTGGTGTTTTTTAAAAATTGAACAAAAAAGGAACTAAGTAAACAGTTAGCTTTTGGAATTAAACATCATTCCAAAAACAAACAAACAAAAAAAAAATTAGCACTTATGGTTCCGTTGTGCTGCACAAATAGCATCCACTGACTGTTCACCATAACAAATGATGGTTTTGCACTTAGTGCAGTGCTGCTCCAGAAAAGCAAATTCGGGGCGAATGTCTATTGGAGGTGCTGATGTGGACGCTCCGGAGGTGCTAGCAATGCCTGGTGGTGGATTTTTTGCTGCACGTCTCATTTCTTCTCGTGCCAGATTCCGGGGGTGAATGGTCCGCAGATGTTTATACATACTCGCTGTTCCACAGGAGTATTTCTTGTCACTCACTCGCGACAGGACCCTTTCACACAGCAAGCATGTAACTTTCCTAGCGTTCACCTTTTTTTCTCCAGCAGGAAAGGTAAAACATTTCCACACCACTGACTCAGGTCTCTTCTTGGGTGGATCTTCCTCCAAGATATCTTCTTCAGAAGAATGATGAGGAGCTTCTGAACCAGATGCCATTGCTGTAATGCAATTTTTTCAAAACACCAAAAAAAATACAAAATCAGCTCTGGAAGGAGAAGAGATGTGTCTCATCCAGTGCTCTAAACAGAATAATTAAAAAGGGTGGGGTCCTTCAATAGTTACAGTGGGAAATATTATGGACCAATCAAATCCTTTTTTTTGGAGGTCACATGGGATTCGCGCACCGTGAGCACACGGCACGCGCACTCGACGCGGTTTCGCGAAAATACATTTAAAAGTAATATAAGTGTATTACAAGTAGAAATATATTATTTTTATGAATACCTTAGATAATCTCTTGCCATCATATGTACATTAAAGACACATACATATTATTTTTGAATATAAAAACTTTCGCGGGAGTCGCGCACCCTGCGCGCCCGGGCACGTATCGGACGTCACGCGGGGCCTGCCACGGCGCAAGCGCCGCATACGCTAATTCGTATGTGTCGCGTATAAGCCGGAGCAGGAATCGCGTACCGGTCGCATACCAAACGCGCACACATGTAATATACGTATGTAATGTGACTAAAAACTCGCACCCGTTGCATACCATACGCGGATCCTTCACGAGTTCCTTAAACAGGCGGCTGGGGTACGCGTATTCACCGCGTTCGGTACGCTTCGGTGCGCGATTCCCAAAAAAATATTTAAAAAAAAAATTAAACAATACAAATATATTAAAATAAAAATATTACAGAAAAAAATTATACTATATTTTACTTTTTAATTTATTAAATATGGTTTTTTTTGCAAAATACACAAAAATATACAATATTGTTTAATAAATAATATATTTACAAATAAACATAAAAAACTAAAGAAATTCAGTACAAGAAACATAGGTATAACTATTATTACACTTAAATATTAGCTTTTAAAAAACTGTTGAAATTCACTGAAAAAACCATAGGTTTCAGACACGTTATAGTTAGGAATTAGCATTTAAAAAACCTTTGAAATTCACTGAAAACACCATAGGTTTCAGGCACGTTATAGTTAGGAATTAGCATTTAAAAACCTTTGAAATTCACTGAAAAAACCATAGGTTTCAGGGGCGTTATAGTTAGTTGGACATTGCACTCGTACAAAACCCGTGAAATTCCCCCGTTATAGTTAGTTCAGCTAACTATAACTCGCGCCCCCGCAATGCACTGCTGATGACGTCACATATTACATCACTCATGACATGGTCAGTGACATCACTGATGACATCTCAAATGACATCACTGATGACATCATCCAGTGACTGTGTGTTTCGGTAAAGTTTAAATATTTTTAATATATATAGGGAAAGGTGTATTGAAGAATGAGTGGGTGTATAAGTGTCTGTATGGATGATTTAGTAGGTGCGTGACTGACTCTATAAGTGAGTGATTAAACGTATCTTACTGAATGCATGGGTTAGTGACTAAACTGGGTGAATGTCTGTATCCGTCTGTCTGTTGGTGTGTAAGCGGCTGCATGGGTTTGTGAATAGCTACATGAGTGTCTATATGAGTTATTGATTGGTTATCTGAGTATCTGTATGGGTGCCTGAGTGGTTATGTGGGTGGGGTGTGTGGGACTCTGTGCATAGATGTGTGAGTGGGTGATTCACTGGGTGGATGGTTTCAAGAGTGCATCTGTGATAGACTGTATGGGTGGGTAAGTGTGTAAGAGTGTGTTAGTGAGTGAATGTATATCTCAGTGGTACATGTGTGAGTAACTACATATGTGAAAGGCAGTATATATGTGTGTTAGAGTACATAAATGGCTATAAGTGAGAGTGTGTGATTGTGAGAGTGGCTGTAAGGATGAGTGTGTGCTTGTATCAGTGATTGTATAAGAGTGTAAGAATGTGCTAGTATTTGTATGAGTAAGTGAGCTGGTGTGTGTATAACTGTATAGGTGAGTAAATGGCAGTGTGATTAATTATTTGCATGACTGACTAGGTGTGTGAGTACCTCTATGGATGAGTGGCGGTGTGTGAGTGTTTATATAGGTGTATGCGTGCATATGATAGTCCTGTACTGAGTGACCGTAAGTATGAGTGACTGTACGGGTGAGTGAGTGGATGTGTGTGTAGACCTAAGAATCAGTGAGTGGGTATGTAGTTATTGGTGTTGGAGTGTCTATGGTTTTGCGAATGGCAGTTTGTAATTTAGAGTGGGTGTATCAAAGGTTATATTAGGGTGTGAGGAGGTGCGTCAGATTATCACGTGGATGATGTCATCAGTGATGTCATTTGAGATGTCATCAGTGATGTCACTGACCATGTCATGAGTGATGTAATATGTGACGTCATCAGCAGTGCATTGCGGGGGCGCGAGTTATAGTTAGCTGAACTAACTATAACGGGGGAATTTCACGGGTTTTGTACGAGTGCAATGTCCAACTAACTATAACGCCCCTGAAACCTATGGTTTTTTCAGTGAATATATATATAAATAAAACTAATTTAAAGTACAACAACACTTGAAAGCCAGAGTTTAATTAATGCATCTTTAATCTACATATACTACATTCCTTTATGCATCTATATACCTTACATGTATTTATGGATCTATATCTTTATTACTTTTGAATCTATATATTTATTACTTTTACTTATTTATCACGTTTCTTATAATTCAGCATATCCACTGCACTACCCTATTTTTCACCCTATACCGCTCTCAATATATCCTCTAGCTCAACTCTCTGACTCATCTCAAACTTCTTTCTACTACTCTTTCCAAAGCACAAGCCTATTTCTCACCCTATACCTCCATCAATATATCCATTACCTCCACTCTCTCATTCATCCCAATCCCCATACCACTACAATGACCCCCAAAATAACCCTTTCAAGACTCTTCCTTACTCCACCCCTCCTTGAATCATCTCATACCTCTTTTTACTATTCCAATCCCCCAAAACAAGCCTTTCTAAACCCTCCCTCTGACTCTTCCCCCTCCACCTCCCTTTTACTCATCCTCCTCCACCTCCCTTTTACTCATCCCAATCCTCCTACTACTGCTATGAGCTCCAAAACAAACCAAAAAACATTCTAAATCTTTCCCTTCTATCCCTCCACTATCCTTTTCAACCCAAATAACAGACTAACATGTCCACCACTTAAATTAATTTAATATTTCACTATACTAATTCACCTCTAATCTTTTATGGATTCTGGAATAGCGTGCTACTTGCCAAAAAAGCACTTCAACACCTCATTAAGGGTAGCAAGCGCTATACAAATGCAAACCTTTTTACCTCTTCTACCCTTTCGCTATCCTTTGCAATCCAAATAACTGACTAACATATCCACCACTCAAATTACTTTCATATTTCACTATACTAATTCACCACTAACACTGAATGGGTTCCAGAGTAGCGTGCTACTTGCCGAAAGAAGCACTTCAACCCCCATCAGGGGTAGCAAGTGCTATATAAATGTTAGCCTTTTTCCCTTCCCTATCCCTCCACTATCCTTCCTAATCCAAATAACTGACTAACATATCCACCACTCAAATTACTTTCAATTTTTCACTATATTAATTCACCCCTAATCCTTTATGGGTTCCGAAGTAGCGTGCTACTCACCGAAAAAGCGCTTCAACACCCCATCAAAGGTAGCAAGCGCTATATAAATGCAAACCTTTTTCCCTCTTCTATCCCCCCACTATCCTTCTCAATCCAAATAACTGACTAACATATCCACCACTCAAATTACTTTCATATTTTCACTATACTAATTCACCACTAATCCTTTATGGGTTTCAGAGTAGCGTGCTACTCGCTGAAAAAGCGCTCCAACGCCTCGTCAGGGGAAGTAAGCGCTATATAAATGCAATTACAATACAATACTGCATTTCCCACTAATTAACTTAACTTTTTTAATTCCTCATTTAAACGGCACATTATTTTAAATGTAGCTTCCTGAAGGTGAAAGACTAAAAAAACGTACAGAATATTGTGTTTTGTTAGCCACACCTTTGACTCCGCCCCCACACTCACTCATCCCGCCACCATTGCATGCAGCATCACAGTTTCCATTCTCTTTAAATGCACTTCGACTGCTGACCTCACTCTGCTCTACTCCACTCCACTGTGCAACACTGTAATCCACTCTGTGTCATTCCACTCTGCTACACTGTACAACACTTTCCTACATTCTACAGCATGCCAGTCCACTCCACTGTACGACCCACCACTCCACTCTATAACACTTTACTCTACTGTATGCAACGCTAGACAACTCTACTTCACTCCACGCAACTCTACTAGGCAACATGCTACTCCACTCTAAGCTACACCACTTCACTGGACTCCACTTCACTCTACTCTTCTGCTCAACACTTTACCCCACTCGATGCCACTGCATGACACTCCACTCTACCACACTCCACTCTACCACACTGTACTGCATTGTATACAACTCTACTCTACAAGGCTCTCCTACACTATGTGCCACTATACCACACTGTACTTGACTATGTGCTCCTACGCTACACTGTACAACCCTCGACTCCAATCTATGCCCTTACACTCCACTGTACAACACTCTACTCCATTCTGCGACACTTTCCAACACTCTATGACACACCACTTCACTGTACTGTACAAGATGCCTAACCAATTTATGACCATTTATTTGACTCTACACAATGCCTCTTCACTCTACTGCACTTCATGCCACTCTACTGAACAACATGCCACTCCACTCCATGAGACGTTACTGCACTGTACGCTATGTTACCCCACTTTACTCGACACCACTTTGCTCCTCTCTACGGCGCTCCACTCTATGACACACCACTACATGACACTCCTGCCTACACCACTCTACTGTGCGCCACACCACTGTAAGGTATTTCATTATATGCAACTTCACTCCATGCCACTCCTCTCTACTCTGTTCCCCTTTACGCCACTCCACTCTACGTCACTGCACTCCAAGGCACTCCACTATACACTATTTCAGTCTATACCACTCCACTCTATGCCACTTCACTCTATGCTATTCCACTGTATGCCACTACCCTGTACCTCAGTCCAGTGAATGCCACTCTGCTCTAAGACACTCCACTCTATGCCACTCCACAATATGCCATTACACTGTATGACATTCCACTTTACGGCACTCCACTCTACGCTATTCCACAGTACAACACTCCAGTCTACCACACTTCACTGCACATCACTCCACTGCACACTATTGCACTGTACACCACGTCACTGTACGCCATTCCAGTTTATGCCACTCCACTGTAGCCCACTCCAATTTACCCCATTCCACTATATGTATTCCACTGTACACAACAACACTCTACAGCACTCTACATTAACTGTGTATTTTAAGTTTGGTTTGTATAAAAAGAATAAATAAAGTTTGCCCCTAACTATAACTAACGTTTGACCGTTGGTATTCTCAATGGGTAATTTTGCTGCGAAATAAATAATCTATTCTCGATATTAACATTGAAGAGTGCGTGCCTTTTTCCTGGATCATGGAAGGAGTTGTTCAATAATATTTATATTCACTGAAAAAAACTAAAAGTAAAGTAATGTTAAGGTTAGGTGAATTCCTCAGTAAAAACATTAACATTTTGAACTAAAAAAACACAGAATTCAGCAGTTATAGTTAGTAGCACTAACTATAACTTGCGCCCCTGCCTTGCACTGCTTATGACCTAACATATGACATCACTCATGACATGTTCTATGACAGCATTTATGACACAACTGATCACATCTCAAATGACATCACGGATGACATCATACAAACTTCACTTTCACAGATATTGCTCTATAAATTAGTATAGCATTAGAGGCCTGACAGTAAGTACAAAATAGCTCAGAAGGAAATCACCATTGCTATTGCCGCCACACAAACAACTCACTTAGATGTTGAAAACTAGCATTATATACAGTGTTGAGCCTATAGCATACACCTTACAGGCAGCATAGATCAAATTAGCAATCGACCACAGATATACGAGAAACACTCATTGACTGCAGTGTTCAATATCTATACAATTGTTGACAGCAAGCCAAAATTGTGAATGGCAGTTCAAAAACAAATGCCCTTCTAAGGACAGCTTTTATCTGTATAAGCCCTTCACACACACCAAACCTTAATTGAGAAATGAAGTTGCTATGATCTGA
This sequence comes from Calotriton arnoldi, assembly GCA_963921515.1. Taxonomy (NCBI): domain Eukaryota; kingdom Metazoa; phylum Chordata; class Amphibia; order Caudata; family Salamandridae; genus Calotriton; species Calotriton arnoldi. The sequence goes on along the minus strand of CAWUFW010005307.1, from coordinate 561,428 downwards.
AAAGTAGGCACTATACACAGTTTTTCGTGAAGGAAAGAGTTTACTCTGTATCACACTGTTTGGAGACAGTGAAACTCTCATGTAAAATGTACCACAGAGTATTAAAAACTACTAAGAACAGTGTACACTCTTTGCAACAGTTGTAAAGAAATATTATTTGCTAAAAATAACCACAATCTGAAAGTGCTCAAGAACATACTAGCTGCACCCTTCACACTGTGGTGAAATAGCCTATCTATACTAGCAAAACTAGCACATATGCATATCTTGGTTCCTGCTACACACAGTCTTCTATGTTAAGTATAAATTATCATGCTGGCAGGACTCTCTCTAATAACTCAAGGCAGCTTACAAAAGTTAATATTTACTGCATATAATCTTTCTTCTGTACAAAACTTTTTCTGTAGAACCCAAAACTTTGAAGCAAAATTAACACAAGTCAACTGTCACCTGCACACAGACTTACTCTTGAATTAAAAAATGTATAACTTGTACAATACCTCTACACATCTATGAACATTAGGAGCACTTGCATTTTGTTAACACTTACACACATTAGCTGAATACAAGCTGTTCAAAATTAAACACAAATGTAATATGACAGTTAACGACCACTATGTAAAGTATGAAACAAACTAGCACACTCATTGGATGATGTCATCAGTGATATCATCAATTATTTCATTTGAGATGTCATCAGTGATGTCATAAATGATGTCATAGGACACGTCATGAGTGATGTCATATGTGAGGTCACAAGCAGTGCATGTCGGGGGCGCAAATTATAGTTAGTGCTACTAACTAAAACTGCTTAATTTCTGTGTTTTTGTTTATTTCAAAACATTAATGTTGTCACTGAGAAATTCTGCTAACTATAACGTTACTTTAAACTTTTTGTTTTTTCAGTGAATTTCTAAGTTTAAAAAAAAAACAGATCTTTTTATCACACCTAACCATAACTATAACGTTACTTTAAACTTTTTGTTTTTTCAGTGAATTTCTAAGTTTAAAAAAAAAAAAAAGATCTTTTATCACACCTAACCATAAAATTAGATTAGCCTTGGTTTTTTCAGGTTTTTTTAAAATTAAAGGATTTTTTTAAGTGTATGTGTGGTCGAATAACTCAATAATATATCCTGTGTGTGGATATTAGTCTGAAAGGGAATTGCTTTCGTATTGTGATTTAACAGGAACACTTTGCAAAATGTTTATAAAAAATGATGTTTGGGTATAAAACAGAGTAATGCAGCAATATTTGTGTTGAGATGGACTATCTCCTCAGTTCTGCAGACTCTCAAATTGAGACCTTTTCCCAGCAAGTTCATTAATATTGTAATAACATACTTTTCATAGCCTTTTGAATGTGTTTTTACATTAAAGTCATAATTATAATTCAGAAAGAGAGTAATCAGTTTTTTAATATTGTATACTGTTAAGTGTCATTGTGTAAATCTATTTATTATTTGTGTGATTACTTACTAGAGTTCTATATTTTGTTTTAATCTATTGTTTAGAGTTCTTTTTCATGTGTTCAGTTATTTTTTAATGTTAATCTGTAAAAAGAGAGTCATTAAAATATGGTTGTAATATTCATTTTTTTATTTCAAGGTGATGACTCACATTACACACTGGCGGGAGTCGAACACACAATCCCCTGCATGGACTGTGTACTTCCTGTTCGGCTCTCGCGACTCTCTTTCACAAGATCATACATTTGGGATTAAGTTCAGAACAGTGTTTTCCTGTAATTCTGAATAATGCAACAGAAGTTGATTATTTTAGTAACATTGATTACAATTTGTTTCATTCAATATATAAAGCACCAATATTTTTTAGGTCTCGCCAAACACACAATCCCCAGCAAAGACTCCGAGTGGGCTGTACTTCCTATTCGGCTCTTGCAATCTACCCGCAAGATTGTGAATTTGGAATTAAGTTAATAACAGTGGTTTCTTGTAATTCTGAACAAATTAAGATATTAGAGATGTTGATTAGATTGGAAAAATTGATTATGAATTGTTCCATGAAATATATAAAGCAATAATACTTTTATGATCTCGTGAGATGCTCACGGGTATCTCTCGAAAGGTACGGGAGAGGGTCCACACAAAAAAGGAAGGATTGTAATTGATTCAAATGGATGTCTTTATTTAGACGAAGAAGATTCAATCTTTTTTGCTTTATTTCACTATTGGATTTTGGTGAGAGTAGGTATATTTGGCTTGCTCTCCTTTCCTGTTTGCCTTTCTTCACAAAGATGTCATCATCAGATTCTGATGAGCAGCCAGGAGCAGCTGCACAAGCAGTGCATGTCGGGGTGCAAATTATAGTTAGTGCTACTAACTATAACTGCTGAATTTCCGTGTTTTTGTTTAGTTCAAATGGTTAATGTTGTCACTGAGAAATTTCCCTAACTATAACGTTACTTTAATCTTTTTGTTTTTTTAGTGAATTTCTAAGGTTTTAAAAAAAACTAAAACAGATCTTTTTATCACACATAACCATAAAGTTACTTTAGCCTTTGTTTTTGCAGTTTTTTTTAAAAAAAAGGACTTTTTCAAGCGTATGTGTGGTCGAATAACTCAATAATGTATCCTGCGTGTGGATATTAGTCTGAAAGGGAATTGCTTTCGTATTGTGAATTAACAGGAAATGGTGCACACCTTGCAAAATGTTTATAAAAAATTATGTTTGGGTATAAAACAGAGTAATGCAGCAATATTTGTGTTGAGATGGTCTATCTCCTCAGTTCTTCAGACTCTCATATTGAGACCTTTTCCCAGCAAGTTCATTAATATTGTAATAGCATACTTTTCATAAAGTCATAATTATAATTCAGAAAGAGAGTTACCATTTTTTTGAATATTGTATACTGTTAAGTGTCATTGTGTAAATCTATTTATTAATTGTGTGATTACTTACTAGAGTTTTATATTTTGTTTTGATCTACTGTTTAGAGTTCTTTTTCATGTGTTCAGTTATTTTTTAATGTTAATCTGTAACAAGAGAGTCATTAAAATATGGTTGTACTATTCATTTTTTTTTTAAGGTGATGACTCACATTAGACACTGGCGGGAGTCGAACACACAATACCCTCCATGGACTCAAAGGGGGATGTACTTCCTGGCCGGCTCTCACGGCTCACTTTCATGAGAACGTTCATTTGGGATTAAGTTAAGAACAGTGTTTTCCTGTAATTTTGAATAGTGTAACACAGTCGTTCCCAAACTTTTTTGACCCGCGGCTCCCTTGACCAATTGGCCTCCAGGCGCGGGTACCATTACATTACTTTCTTTTGGTGGAGGGATGTAAGCCTGGTCTCTGTAGTCCTTCCATTTTAATCCCAGCCAAAACCAGCCAGGGACACCGGGGTGCCGCAGCGCACAGTTTAGGAACCACTGCTGTACATGTTCCTCCACCATTTCAGATGAACATGTCCACTGGTTCCACTTTCCCTAGTCTTTCTATGCCTTTTTTGTCCCTTTTTATTCCCACTCATATCAACCCTCTCCCTCTTACAGTTCCTCAAAAGGCTCTACTATTTAGCATTTATGTACTCACTGAACTGTAAACTCTCATTTTCACTTTTGCTTTAGTCGCCCCTACAGTACTTTGACTCATCTTCTTCATTTCTTAGGAACAATAGTCTTTAAGTGATAACCCTGTACCTCACCAACATCTACATTAAAAATCATGTCACTAAAGAATGCATTTCCCTGGTAAACTGTGATTCTCTCACTTTGGTGAAGGAGGGTTGAAAGGGAAATCCAAGGTTCTCATTGTGTGTTGCACTGTGTATTGGGCCTCAGGAGGAAGATGAACTAGTTTATCCACATGTAATGGGCAACCTTGGGGTCTGCAAAGAATACTGAAGGAGTGGTATGACTGAAGTGTGTACTTAAGCTGGCCTTATCTTAAGGCTGTTTAATCCTTGGACTGGAAGACAAATGCTGTGGCCTCTAAGTTGTCCTTAAAAAGACAGTTTGGTCAGAGAATGGATTGACCATGGAGCCTCCATGGAAGTGTTAATAATCTGAAGCCATTTTGTTTTACAAATAGAGAACAGGGCTGTAGTATTTATACTTGCTGATGAGGGTGAACTAATTCTGGGTATGCTTGATGGACATGAGAAGGTTGGCTCAACAGCAGAATAAAACTGAGTGCTTCAGAGCTGGGAAAAAGAAGGTAATGCAATCCGTGACTTGACCTCAAACCTAAGGACTCTAGGTAGAACAAAGAAGCATATGAAGTTGATTCCTCAGGAATCATTCATTCAAAACATTTTCTTTTTTGTTCTAATAAAAGTGCCAAGGAAAATAATGTTTCTATAATTTAAAGCTTAACATCAGACTCACTCTGAAACATTCTTAGCCTAAACGTTATACAACATAGAACCCATTTGTAAAAAATTGTATGTTTGTATTTATCTTCAAACAGACATAAACTCCCTAATAAAACAATCAGAAAAAACTGCACAGGGCGCAATGCACTGTCAATACTGACCAGACACGTGGAACACAGTATGTAATGTGATCTTATTTTGTATACATGTTGTGAACCACGATTAAGGAGGACACTTGGTCAATAAGTAGCCTATCAAAATATAACTTTGTACGCATCTTCATAGATATATTTTCAACCAATGTAAAAGAAAAATCGGGTGTCATTAGGGCAAAAATGCCATCCGTACCAGTAATACGGGAGGAACATACATTGGGAAACAACTGATTGGTTCATGTATCAAAAGAAATCTGGCATGTAGGCTAACAACTAAAAGCTTGTCATCTCTGTTCTTTGTTTTATTTGTAATAAGAGATCTGGATTTTTAAAATGAATTATAGTCATGTACTTATCGTGTGTGAAAACAGTGTACTGCAAATGGGTGTGCCGCTTATTTACATAGGTAAAGTTTCATTCCAGGCTCGTGTACAGGGGTGAGTTGCTCTTTCCGGAGAAATGTCAGGGTTTTACCTTTTAAAAACAAGAGAGCCAGCTTTGAGATACCATGTCAGCTATATCTCCTGGCTGATCCTGGACCTCACTGGATGACCCCTGCAGAAAGGAGAAACTCCATGCTGTGATAACTGCCCACTTCTCTTAGATTCTCAGTTCCTGCAAAATATTTCTCCTCCAAACCAGTTTCCTGCAAGCAAGAATTGACATGGAAAGGCAAGCTGGAAAAAATATTTAAAAATACGTATGTTTACACTTCAAAGAATATCCCTTTACCCTGTTCTGCATCAGCTAAACATCACCAATTTCTCTTGCAGGGGTCACTGCAGGCTTTAAAATGAACTCTCGAAATACCCACTTCGTTGTACTCTACTCCAGGAATCAAAACATCTGCTCACTTTTGTTAAGCTAAATATCTGTAACAACTGCTTGCACTTGCCCTCCTATGAATTTAAATGAACCACAGCTCTTTAAATGTCAGGAGTTCCTCTTCCTCTCTGCCCCTTCTGGTTGCTGTTGTTGAAAGCTCCACGGTCACTTGTAACGCTGGCTCTGCGTCACTCCAGAGGTCCAGGCGCTGCACAGATCGATGCTGTCACAGAAATAAAAGGATACATCTTCCAGATCCTGAAGTCATCCGAAATAGTGCAAGAACCGTACACTTTGCATGTAAACATGAATGACAATGGGCCCTCTGCAAGCCCATGGGTGTTTACAAATTGCGTGTCTTTTGAAGACACTGACCAGTATGTTTTGTTTTTGTCATTATGGTGATTTGACCATTTGCCATTCCAGTGCTTGCGGTGGAATCTGCAATTACAGCCAGTGAGAACATTGTCTTTACAGCTAACTCAGCAAGAAGATGCTGTAGTTAGCCTGCTATCCGATCCATGTGCGGCTGGCAATTTTTTCCGGGGCTATGGGTGTTTTTATTCTGGTGCGGCCTGGTGTGGTATGTGTCAGAGTGGGTTATATATTTTTTCAAACCACTTGCAGGCTTTACCAGAAGAGAAGATTGCCTGCTTTAATGTCTCCTGTTCTCCGGTGCGATGTCAAAAGGTAGCAAGTGCACCACCTAGTGGTCACCAGACACAACACACTGGGCCTGCACTCCAGAGCCCGGTGTAATTCATGATGCACTCTGCTCAGCAACTGTGACCGTGGCGCCCCTGGATGGTTTTTGCGGCGCACCAGGGTGCCGCGGCGCACAGTTTGGGAACTACTGGTGTAACAGATTACAGAAGTTGATTATTTTAGTAACGATTTTTTTCATTCAATATATAAAGCAACAATATTTTTACGATCTTTCCAAACACACAATGCCCAGCATAGACTCCGAGTGGGCTGTACTTCCTATTTGGCTCTTGCAATCTACCAGCAAGATCATGAATTTGCAATTAAGTTAATAACAGTGGTTTCTTGTAATTCGGAACAAATTAAGACATTAGAGATGTTGATTAGATTGGAAAAATTGATTATGAATTGTTCCATGAAATATATAAAGCAATAATATTTTTATGATCTCGCGAGATGCTCGTGGGTATCTCTCGAAAGGTACAGGAGAGGGCCCACACAAAAAAGGAAGGATTGTAATTGGTTCATATGGGTATCTTTATTTAGAAGACGAAGATTTAATCTTTTTTGCTGGTTTCACTATTGGATTTTGGTGACAGTAGGTATATTTGGCTTGCTCTCCTTTCCTGTTTGCCTTTCTTCACAAAGATGTCATCATCAGATTCTGATGAGCAGCCAGGGGCAGCTGCACCAGCTTCACCATCTCAGCCTTCTAAGGAATCCTTGGTCTGGCAATTCTTTGAAATGAGGCCAGGTAGCAAGAAAGTTTCTGCGAAGTATGTTGCCTGTAAACTTTGCAGCAAAGAGTTCAGCTGAGTATAAACAATATAGCATGAGTACCACAGAGATGTGTAGATACCTGAGGTCTATCCATCCGCAAAGGCTTGCACAGGCAGAGTTGGCTTGTGGTGTGGATCTAGACAACTCTGCAGGGTCTATAACATCATTTTCTCCAGGGGATACTGTGCCTGCACAGGTTCTAAGTGCACACGTGGACAATGACCTGCCTTTTTTTTAATAAAGCACTATTTTGCTGCTTGTATAAGTAGATAATTTTGTCATCAGCGATAAGCAGGTCTGCCCAGGTGAAGCTTGTCCAAGAGCACAAGTGCACCCCAGGCAGTAGGTTATTTTTTTTTAACAGCTTTTTGTAAGTTTTTCTCCTTTTTATTTTTAAGGAAATGTTGGTGTTTATTTAACACTTCAAGTTGTAGATTTTTCTCATACCCTTAAAAAAAAATTAAATACAAAAATGATTTAAAAATTGTGAAAAACACAGAACATTTTATAGTTATTGAAAACTGTTATCGAACCGGCTATTTTCAGGCCTACCCTATAGTTTCATGATCAATCTTGTTTGTACTATGTTTCCCTTTTTTCCCTTATCCAAAGCTCTCACAAGAGCCAGGGAGGGAATCCCATATGTGCAGTCCAAGGCAGCAGTGCTTCCTGGTTCGCTCTTGCGAGCCTTTCGCAAGATCATACTTTTTATAATGGACTTTGCCCTGACACTGAATATATCCTTATGTAGCATGTATAATTTATATACACCAGAATAGTAAGTGTGTTTAGTTAAATTAAATGCAATCCATTATATAATTCTGGGGAAAAATAAATCACTTAGATTTATGAAAAATCCCAACTTGTTTTATCTGCATGAGACAAACATTGGTACATAGCCCACTTTAATAATCCTTTTAGCCCATTTATTATTATTAGAAAAAGTGTAATCACTACTTTTTTTATGATCCAGTGAGAGTCTTGCGCGATCTTAAACTTCTTTTTTGACGGAAGAATTTGCACTTTCCTTTATTACAGTACTTATGCCTTCTAGTCCCTATTAGTAGGGTGTGGGGAGAAAGTAGAATCAAATGAGACCTTTTCACAGTATAACAATAGTGCACAGTAGGATGTAAGGAGACATTGGGGTCTCACTGATACCGCTCCACAGCCTAACAACTGTGTATAGTAGACTCTAGGGAGAAACCAGCGTTTCTTGTGAGACCTTGCGTGAAGGTAACAAGTGTGTAGGTTAAGGTGTAAAGACACACTGCCTCTCCACTCACAACTTTCCCAAGGCTCAGCCGGATGCACAGTAGGGTGGGGAAGGTACACACCTCCAATGTAATTCCTTAGTATTCAATAGTAAGTATAACAAGTACTGACCTCTCCACTGAGACCTCTCCCCAGGAAAATAACCATATATAATTATGGTGTGGGAATGTATTTTACTGTCCAGCCACAGCTTTTACCAGGATGACAAATATATACAGTAGTGTGTAGGGTTACATTTTCCTCTTCACTAACACCTATCTCCAACATGGATGTTCAGTATGGTGTTGGCAAGGAGTGGCCTCTCTGCTGACACCTCTCTCTAGACCAACAGGGATAAGCAGTGGTGTCTGGGAAGGGAGTGGCCTGTCTGCTAACACATCTTACCAGGGTGAGAGGTGTCTGTAGTATAGTTTGAGAAAAATGTATCTCTCTGCTCATACCTCTTCACATGCTGATAGATAGGCAGAGTAGGCTGTGTGGAGGAACTGCCCTGTTTGCTGATAGATCTCTCTTGCATGATAAGTCAGCGTAGTACAGTGTGGGGAGAGACTGTCCCCTCTCCTATGACCTGTGTCTCAGATGATGGGCGTGCAAATTACAGTGTGAAAATTAACTTGCCTCTCTGGTCACAGATCTCCCCGGCATGACAGATGTACAAGTATGGTGTAGGGATGAAATTACCTCTATGCTGAGAAGTATGTCTTGCATAATAACTATAGATACTATAATGTGTTGTCACACTGACCTGTCAGCAGGTGCAAAGTAGGCTATGGGTAGTAGGATATAGAAATGGAGTATTATCTCAGCTGAGAACTATCTTAGTAGATTGGTGTGGGTAGATGAATGTGATGACACACTCATTCCTCCCTCAAACCTCTACCTCTACCCATGGAGCAAATGAGGCATAGTAGGGTGTGCACAGGGACACATGTCTTCACTGAAACTTCTCTCCGGAGTCACAAGCATATATAGTAAATGTGAAAATGAATGCCCTCTCCACTATCACATCTCTACCAGCTGAAAGCAGTACATAGTATAATATGAGGATGCACTGGCCCCTGAGCCAAAACCTCTGTCTTGTATGAGACATCTCTATACTACAGTGTGGACAAGGAATGATAGCTCTACTGACACCTCAATGTTGTATGACAACTCACCAGAGTTCAGTATTCAAATAATTGGCTCTTCCATTAACAATTATCTGTAGTATAAAAGATGTGCCGAGTACCATATAATATATATGATTACTTCTGCACTTCCTGAAGATGGAACTGCCAGTTTTAGTCAACATTACAATACTGCAATAATATTCAAATCTATAACAACTAATAAGCAAACAAATCAATAACAAGTTTAAACTTCTGTATTACAAAAACTATTTAACATTACAAAACTTCAACAACAACTTCATTAACAAAGTATATCAACAATTATAAAACAAACAAAACAACCAACTTTACTAATTTATAATGTCTTCCTCACATTACGATGAGCAGCCTGGTGTAGTTGCACCACCTCATCCACCTCAGCCTGGCAAAGAGTCTTTGGTATGGCAGTTTTTTGTTTTGAGCCAAGCCAGCAAAAAAGTCTCAGCAAAGCTTCTCATGCCTACAGTATTTTAAAAGAAGTACACAAAGGCTAGCTCAGGTAGAGTTAGCTCGTGCTTCTGAACTGCAGAGCTCTTCATGTGCTTCCATATATTTTAAACCTGGATATACTGTGCTGTGCCTGCTCAGGTTCTCACTGCTGAACAAGACAATAATCCTGCTGGTCTTAACAAGACTCTTTTTTGCTGCTTATGTAAGCAGATAATTATTTCCTCAGAGACAAGTAGATCTACACGGCACAAGCTTGTGCAAGATCACAAATGTCCCCCTATGCAATACAAACATTATCACTTGTCAAATTAATAGTTTTTTTCCTCCCTTTCCACAGAATAATTATTAACTGTTTTTTTAAAAGTGCACAAGACTTTTTTTCCCCCTCCATATACTTTCTCTCATAGTAGTTTTGTTGTTCGCAACTTCTGTTTTCCATTTACTTCCTACTAAAAGAGAAAATAATCACAAAATGTGAAAGTTACATACTAGTCCAGTTTTCTATATCTTTCACCTACAATCACATATTTACATCTAGTGTACTGCTAACTTGTTATTCATTTTCTAGAAAAATTCCACACCCAGTGTATTTTTTCACAAATAAATTATAACATGTCATCAAACCTGGTTTCATAAAAGATTATAAAGTAGCACATTCAGCTTGAGACAACTTTGCCAAAACAGAGCACAGTGTTGCACTCTAGAAATAGCAATATCACCACTCAAACACCTCATAGTGCTAAAGTATATGTACAGTGAGGTTCATAAAAATGATAGGGCTTTTATTAACACATTTCACATTCTTTGTTTTATAATTTGAGAAACACTGCCTCCTTTACTAACATGTACATACAGTTGGAACACTTCATTTATCAACACAATCTGCAATACTTGCTGATATCTCTCTACATTCTAATGTGTTCCTCTCAAAACCTATATTAAGACATCTATACCTCCCCAAACAGCTTTGCACTCAGTAAACATGCTCTAGAATAAGTTTATCAACATTTGTACACTTACTGACACCACCACAAAGTTTATAAAATATATGATTAAATACTTGACTTTGAAGTTCTTTCTTAAATGCAGATGAAGACACCAGTCTCTTTCAGCTCCACATAAATTCACTTCTGCTGAAAAGAACTCAGACTTCCTTCTCCTCCAAAGAACCAAGGACAAACTGAGCTATCTCTGGTTCTGTACCCAATCACATCACAGCATTTCTTCTACCATGTTCTCCCCATACGATCTTGTGAGACTCTTGCAGGATCGTAAAACACCTTGTTGCAGGCTCAACAATTTTCCATGCGGGTCTCATGTGTATCTTATAGGATTGCATGAGCCTCATGCGGCAAGCCTCACTTCCTGAAGCTTGCACTCTACTCTCGTAAGACTCTCACGGGATTACAACACAATTGTAGAGGAATAGTAGTATATGGGAAGCACTAGCCTCTCCACTGAGAGCCCTCTGTTGGATAATGGGTGTGCATACTGGAGTATGAGGAGGGACTACCCTCTGCTTTCAAACCTCTTTTTCAAATAACAACTATTCATAGTAGGGTGTTTGCAGAGACTGGCCTCTTCGCTGAGACCCCTCTCTTGCATAGAATTTGTACATAGTAGGGTGTATCGTGGGACTGGCCTCTCCTTTCATACCTCTCTCTCAGGTAACAGATGTGCATAGTAGAGTGTGGGAGAGACTGGCCTTTCCTTTGAGATCTCTTTCGCAGACGACGGGTGTGTGTAGTAGTGAGTGGGGAAGGACTGGCCTCTCACTTCAGACTTCACTCTCAGATGACTGGTTTGTGTAAGTTGTGTGAATGGACTGGCCTCTCCTTTGGGACTTCTTTTTCAGATGGCAGGAGTGCTTAGTAGGGTGTAGGAAGAGACTGGCCTCTCTGCTCAGACCTCTCTCTCACATGACAGGTGTGTGTAGTAGGGCATGTGGATGGACTGGCTTTTTCCTTTCAGACCCCTCTCTCAAATGACGGGTGTGCATAGAAGGGGGTGGGGAGGGACTGGTCTCTCCTTTCAGACACCTCCCTCAGGTGACGGGTGTGCATAATACGGTGTGAAGAGGGACTGGCCTGTCTGCTCAGATGTCTCTCTTGGATGACGGGTGTGTGTAGTAGGGTGCAGGGAGGGACTAGGCTCTCCTTTCAGACCTCTCTCTCAGATGACAGGTGTGCATAGTAGACTGTGTAGAGGGACTGGCCTCTCTGCTTAGACCACTCTCTGTAATGATGGGTGTGCATAGTAGGGTGCAGAGAGGGACTGGGCTGTCCACTCAGCCCTCTCTCTTGGAAGACTGATGTGCATAGTAGTGTGTGGGGAGGGACTAGCCTCTCCTTTCAGACCCCTCACTCAGGTGACTGGTGTACGTAGTAGGGTGCAGGGAAGGATTAACCTCTGCTTTCAAAAACCTCTCTCAGATGATGGGTGTGCCTAGCAGGGTGTATGGAGGGACTGGCCTCTGCTGAGCCCTCTCTCTGAAATGGGTGTGCATAGTAGAGTGTGGAGAAGGAATGGCCTTTCCTTTCAGACCTCTCTTACCGATGATGGGTGTGTGTAGTAGGGTCCGTGGAGGGATTAGCCTCTCTACTAATAACTCTCTCTGTAATGATGTGTGTGTGTAGTAGGGTTTGGGGAGGGACTACCCTCTCCTTTCAGACCTCTCTCTCGGATGACGGGTGTGCATAGTAGGGTGTGTGGAGGGACTTGCCTCTCATCTAAGACCTCTCTCTGTAATTGGTGTGCGTGGTAGAGTGTGGAAAGGGGCTAGCCTCTCCTTTCATACCTCTCTCTCAGATGATGGATGTGTGCAGTAGGGTGTGTGGATGAGCCTTAACTCTACTCACAAGCCAGTGAACATGAATAGTAGACTTTGATAACCACTATATTCCTATAGAAACAAGTGTGCATAGCAGAGTGTATTCAAACATCATCTACTCCTTCCTACTTTTCACAATCCAGTGAGAGCCTCTTACACAATTCCTCTCAAAAACAGGACCACAATATACAATCCTACTAATAGAGTACATTGAGAACTCATCTACTCCTTTTTATTATTCACGATCTTGCGATAGTCCCGCACGATCATAGAAATTGGTTAAAAACAATATAAATTTATTATCTTCACAGTAGTTATCCCTTAGACACCTCCTCTCGAAATGCAGGGAGACAGCATGCCTTTCTGCTCCCCCCTTACGTTCCATTTATACTTTATTTTCACAACATCTTCAATTTTTCACAGTCTACAGTAATGAGCCATTTCATTTCTAACATTCCAACTGCCAACCAATCAGAGTGCTCACAGGAGCCTCTCGTTCCCACGTAAGCATGAAGGCTCGTGGGACAAATGGGCCTCTCTACCAAACACAGGCTTTTATTTTTGATTTCGTGCTCTCGCAGCCCAGCTGGCAAAAAATGCTATTATTTTCAGCCTTAATTTCCCAAAATCTACTGAACGGATTTACACCAAATCAAAAAAAGTGCAATTTGTAGACCAAGATCAAGCTATCTGTCGAATTTGGTGTAATTCGGTTCAGCTGTTTTTGCTGTAGCTCTGCCTAAAGAAGTGTATGGAAAATACATGGAGATTTTATGTTTTGGGGCCTCCCTTTTTTCTCGACCACGTCATGACTATTCACCCAAAAACTTTCCAGAAAGGAACTGAGGTGGCTGAACTATTTTATTGGGAAAGTGTTGTGAAGATTCACCAAATGGGGCCAAGTTGTTAGCAAAACAAAAAATGCTCTATCTATGGAAAAGCAGACCTAACTACAACTACAGAGTAGCGACTGCCAATAGATAATCAATCAATCAATCAATCAGGGATTTGTGAAGCACGCTACTCACCTGTTAGGGTCTCAAGGTGCTGGGGGGAGGGGTGTGTGCAGCTCCGTTTCAGCCAAAGAGCCAGGTCTTGAGGCTCTTTCTGAAGGTGTACAGAGTGGGGGAATGTCTGAAGTTGAGCGGGAGCTCGTTCCAGGTCTTTGCCGTGATGTAGGAGTAGGCTCTTCCGCCGGCTCTGGCTCTGCTATATATACACATACATGCATATATATCACCTACTGGCGTTCGCCAGTAGGTGGTTATAGTTAGGACCTTGTTGCTATTCAAAAAGCGTTTTTTCTTTTGCCAATATCTTTGGCGCCGTTTGACGAATCTTTGCGAAATTTTCAAAACTAATGGTTCACTCAGGTCAGCTCCTGTCTTGAAAGTTTCAGGGTGATTTGTCATGAGGGGGCCGAGAAAAAGGGGGGTCCCAAAATGGGTTTTCCCCATGTTAATTTTGATAGGAACTTTAGACACGGCTACAGCCCGAACTGCTGAACGGAATTACACCAAATTTGGCAAAAAGGTAGCTCTTGGTCCAGAAAGCGACCTTTTTTAAATGGTGTAAATCCGTTCAGTAGTTGCTGAGAAATTCAAAAAACAAAAATTTATATATCTGAGCACCGAGGAGGATTTGCGAACCCTCCTGAGCACAAGCTTAATTCTGATTGGCTGCCAACACTCCAAACCAGAATGTGTTGGCAGCCAGTTAAAAAAACATTAAAAAACAAGAAAAGGGGGCAGGGTAGAAACACCTTGACCCCCTAGGCCTGCTTAGGGGGTCCCACAAGGACCCCCAGGGCCAAAAAAAGCATTTCTTTATTTAAAAATCAGCCGAATTCGCGCTGGGTTTGCAAATCGGGACGAAAAAAATTAAAAAAACAAACCACGGGCTACCGCGCTTCGTTTGTTTTAAGCCCCCGGGTGGGCCAGGTCCCGGGGGCAATTTAAAAGTATGGTGTGGGGGCCCCCACAGCCCCGGGGACCACCACCTCCCTGGGGCTTTCCTCATAATGTGCGGGGAGCACGCGGCCCCCCCGCAGCCCCAGGGACCACCACCTCTCCTGGGCTTTGTTTTAATAGGGGCCTCCCCCAAGTCCCGGGGACCGCCACCTCCCCGGGGCTTTCATCATAATGTGCGGGGGCACGCGGCCCCCCACAGCCCCAGGGACCACCACCTCCCTGGAGCTTTCCTCACACTCAGACAGGTGGGCGCCTGGGACCTGCAGCACTCGCAGAAAGGACACCCCCGAAGTCCTGCACTAACAAATGACGGGCGCATTCCATGCATCCAGAGGGCCTCAGGAGTGGCCTGCAGCCCTCTCATGCGGGGGTGCTCTCGGAGACCTACAGCCACCGGCGACCGACTGACAGACCGAGGAGGGTCGACAACACACCACGGTGCCCAGCGGCCCACGGAGACATGGAGCAAGCAGCGGGCACGATACAGGTAACACGGAGTGCCGGAGGGCAGAGATAAAGAGAGGGGAGCAGGCACAAACCAAGAGAATCCGGGGGCCGAGGAGTGAGGTACCTGAGAGGAAGCCAGGAGGGCGGGACAGACACAGGGCTCAGCGCTGAGAGGGAAGGCAGAGGCGAGATTTCAGAATGGATGGGTAGAGACCAACAAGTCAGTCAGGAGCAATGAATCAAAGTGGGAGTGTGTGTGTTTGTGTGCGGGGGGGTCGGGTTGAAGATAGAGACCCGTTATGTTAATTGTCATTTAATTAGCGGACCGCATATCCAAATCTTTCTTGAACACTTGGTGAGGCGAAGCGTGCAAAGTGAACAACGCATGGCAGCTTTCTCCTTAAGGAATTGGGTGAATATGGCAAGGAAACATGGATTGTTCACAGTATAAAGGAACAAACTTTAAATGGGAGCCAGTGTGGTGCTAATGGATTTGTTTATGTCAAAAACAACTACCCCTTGCACTCATGCGGACTACCTAGCCTTGGACAACCTGAAGGGCTGAGAAAACGTAGTAACTTCGGTACCGGGAGTTAGCACAATCTAAGCTTACAGTGGCAGAGAAAAGCAGTTTGAAAGTGTAATTCTTCTTTGGTTGGCAAAGACGTAGGAGTGTGAGATCACCTAAGATGCTTGAAGAATTAAAGTGCAGCTAGATTCAGCCTTAAATCCTGAAATTACATACAAAAGGGCCAGATGAGTGGACCATTGTTTGTCGAGCTGGGTCTTGGCCTTGCTCGCCAAGATCTGGTTACTGATTGCACCAAACCTGAGCAGGGAGGCAAGGAGAACATGGTCAGTACTATGACTGTAGTGTTTTACCTCACCTCTGGTGGCTCTTTACACACTTACAGTTGAGTCAGATCACCATTAGACTGGAGATGATGAAGTTCGTGAAAACAAAATAAATAATAGTAATCAGCATTGGCAATGCTAATATGTCTGGCTTTAAAGGAATATTGTACAGTAATATGAAGCATTACAAGTAAATAGCATGGAAATATATATGTAAAAAAGAACTGTAGAATAATAATGGTGTAGGTTACAAGGTAAGGTGACAATAGCACTGTCAAGCTAGACCTAAAAATCCAGGTAGGTTAATGACTGCCTTCTTACCATTTGTGCTGCTGCCAGAGAAAAACAACAGAAATTATCTAGTTATCTAAGACATTTTAATAGCATTCCAATGTCATGTGTTTGTCCCTGAAGGGTCAAGCTTAGGCAGCTGGATAAACAAAATGATCACAGCTGTGGAGGGTAAGCACTTTTTTTGTGGAAGCACACTAGTTCTGCTCAATCAAAACATGTACTCCTCACTCCCCAAATGTGGGCAGAGCCAAGGCTCCTCTCTAGTGATGCTCACTTAAC
Organism: Calotriton arnoldi; assembly: GCA_963921515.1. Taxonomy (NCBI): domain Eukaryota; kingdom Metazoa; phylum Chordata; class Amphibia; order Caudata; family Salamandridae; genus Calotriton; species Calotriton arnoldi. The sequence continues at coordinate 545,072 of CAWUFW010005307.1, read as the reverse complement.
TGTCTGGCGACAGCTGCAATGTCAAGCCAGACCATAAAAAGAAAACAGCCAACATGCCTTCTCTCTATGCACTCAGTACCTAGAACAACATTCAAGAGGACTGGCTCAACCCTGCTACAATTCCGGAAAGAGCTGAAACAACTTTTTAAAGAACAATACATCACAATGACGTCCACTTTCACGCTTAGAACTTAGCTTTCCATCCAATCACTTTTTAGGTTGCTACTATGATGCAGCACAAGCTGTCTGGTTGAGAAAGACCTGTTGTGGACTTAGAAGTGAGTGAGCCAAGAAATAAACAGGGAGAACTGAGGTAAAACTGAGCCAATGGTTTGGCTTGGCTGAAAGAACATGTGCGCAAGCATAGTCTTGTAAATATTTGACATGTACATTTTGCAGCAAACATCATGTAAAAATATGATACATCCTTCTCAAAATTCAAAACGGTATTTATTAAACATGCAGAATCATGTCGTCTTTTTCATCAGATTATATTACCGCATTGAGACATTTATTGAAACTAATAGTTTTTAAACATGAACTTAGAAACCTTCTTGCCCCCGTCCTGAAGGCAATGCCATTAGTCGACTAAGAGATAAGTCAGTTGTCCTATGTAACCTAAAGGTGGCCCAGATTTGTATTATAGTTGGAGCAACATTATAGCCTAATAAACTGCAGCACACTCTGAAATCACATATTTGTAGGTGCTCTCCTTTGCAATAATGAAGAAAAAGGAGGCTTGATGAAATAGAAAATTTGCCTATGATCACACAGCTTGTAAGCAGGGCAGCCAGGACTGATCACAGGTTTTCTTGTTTCAGATTGTACAGCCCAGCCATTAGACAGGTATCTCTTTCTCCATTCCCTGAGGCTCAAGCATGAGTGGCTCAAGAGGATCTCGGAATGAGCGAAGGACAGGCCTCTTGCTTAAGCCTGACTCGAGCTCTCAGTGGCTTGCCCACCTCTAGTACAGGAGGCTTACAGCCCACCCATTGCTCCCTATTGGCTGGCTTTATTGTCATCCTCACTTGCTTGCTTCTTATTTGAGGGCTTGCCTCCCTCGTTTTGTGTTTTTCCCTCCCCTGAAGCATAGCATATTTATGATCCTTTTGATTGGCTGACTTGTATGATTCCACTGCTCACATGTAAGGAATTACTATTTTCTTTTCCATTCAGCACTCCAGGTGAGTTCTGTGTTTGCTAGTGCTCTCTGTTGTGCTGCTTCACCCCTCAAATACCCCCCACCACAGTGTGTTGCTCCCCTTGCCTCCCAGCTTACAGCAACAGGGATATTTTTGCTGGGAAATGGCTGAAAGGCAGATTTTAAGGGTTGTGTTTGTGTTTTCTTCTGCATTCCACATATTGCGTGAAAGCTCAGGCTTTGATGCTCAAAGGCTTTCATGACATTGGGGGAAGGGCCATCTTCTGCTCTCACTCAGTTGGCGTCTGAGGCAGACTTGTACTTCGCATGACATTTCTTGCGGTGGCCCATTAATCTGCTCCGTAGGCTACAGCAGAATACCAAATGTCTGAATCCCTTGGAAAGTAAATCAGGGCTTGCCACACATTTCTCTTTACATTGTGACACCTCTTATTCTTTTTAAATTATTTTTTTATTGCTTTTCGTTGCTATGATCCTTAAAGAAGGTTTTGGAGTTTGTTCAAGCTGCCACTCGAACAACAGTCATACCTGCTTGTATCACAGCTAGATTAGGTTATGCCAATGCTCTACTGCTAAGTGTTACTAACTATTTAGTGGACTGCTTATAAGTGGTTCAAAATGCTGCAGCCAGATTGATTTTGGGGGTTCCTAGACGTCAATCGGTAGCAGTCCATCTTGAAGCTTTGCATTGGCTTCCCATCAAGAAACACATTCATGGCCGGCTCTAGGGCAGTGCGACTGGTGCCACTGCACCGGGTGCTGACTGACGGGAGGTGCCATGTTTGCAAGTTTAATATGGTTTTAAAGGCACCTGTTGTCGTATTCCTTTCCCCAAGGAATTTCCAGGCAACAAAAAATGTCAAGATAACTTATGTGTTTAATGTTCTTCCTGGAAAAAGAGCAAAGTTTTGTCTAGTTGAGGTTTTTACTCACTAAAAAGTAGCACAGAGGGTAATGTACCTGTTGCAAAGAACGTGTACCATGCAGATTACAAGATGCATATATTGTAAATAGGTCAGTGGGTTACTACTGATGTGGTCATCGGGGTGGGACGCCAACAAACATTGTTGCACCGTGCACCACCAGTGCTAAAGCCAGCCCTGAACGCATTAGCTTTAAGGCCTAGTTATAGCATTTTTAACATTCCATGGAGCGGCTCCCTTATATCTTTTTTAGAGGCTTCGTCTTTATCACCCCTCTCATTCCTTGAGATCTGGAGTTTTCTCTTCTGAAGACACTGAGGTTTTACCTTAAAACAAAGGGAGGGGGCAATCTTTCACTTAAATCACTTCTAGGGCCTGGAATGAGATACCTCCCTTTCTGCGTTGTATCATGAAGAAAAGTCAGTTTAGGAAGGTCTTGAAGACCTGGCTTCTTAGTGAAGTTCACCCACAGGTCTCAAAGCACAATGGAATCATGCAGTCTCTTGACCCACTTCCGAACTGTCATGGAAGTGTTCCTTCTACCCAGTCAATTTCTCTCTCGCTACTACCCGGCACCAAGATGTCTTCAGGAGAGACCAGGTGTGGAGAGGGCAGTTGGTCTGCCACGATGAATGTCTCAGGGGAACAACCGATGAATGAGAAGTAAGACAGGGTAGCCTCTCGGTAGGAGGAGGGACCCTGTCCGGTACACGTTGATCAGGGTCATGCCCATGCGAGCCAGGCACAGCATCTGGTGAGCATTGGTATGGGTCGCCCCAAACACTTCAGGTTTCAAACACGAAAAGTTGCGAATTCTGTACCTCCCTGGAAATGAGGCATAATGACCGCTGCATGTTGAGATGGGTTGCACCAGGCAATTCTGGTCACACACGATGAAGAGTTGTAAATTCCGTACCTCCCTGGAAATGAGGCACAATGTCCAGTGCAGGATGATGCAGGTTGTACCAGACCAGTCCAGTCACACACACAGGAACAAGTTCAGCAGAGCCACATGAGGTAGAATGAGGCACTACTACGGGTATACCCCACCTCCGAGGGTTGCACCCTGTGAATCGCAATGAGCATACAGTCAACATGACACACATAAGAGATGCAGCACAATCAACAAAATGGGCCACGCGGAGTCCCTCAACCTGCGAATCCACTCACCACCAGCTAGATGCTTATGAGTGTCAGGGTCCCTGGAGTACAGGAACTACACATCTTAGATGCAGCAAGATTTCTGGGGCTCCACACTAGACAATCGGTCTCCAGACACAAGTCTTAGTTCCACTCTCACACCACGCTACCCGATGGGATTCAATAGCCGCTGTGGGCACTTGAGAGGGCACCGCTCTTCAGATGTCACAGGTAGATGGTGTAGGTCCCTCATGGGAGAACTTTGATGTCCCTGAGATATCCAGGAGAACAGGATGCCCGCTGACGGGCCCTTGGGGAGCACACTTCAGGGCGCCACACTTCAGTCAGTAGGCATTCGGCCCAGGCCAGCCACTATTCAGAAAGGGCTTGCGGTACCCTTCTAAGGCAGTAATCTTCCAATGGCACAACAGAGTGCTTTGGAAATGTGCACCACGCAGTCTGAGTTCTTTGGTCCCGCGTCCCTACAAGCGTATCTCACCCTTTGCTGAAGGATGGCACCAGTAATTATACTGTTGTCTGTCTTTGAAGTTAGGGGTGGTTTAAGGGGTTTCCTTTTGAACCAAATATGTCATCCCTAAATTGTAGGCCTGTCTGCCATGGGGTTGTGGAATGCAGATCTTAATCTTTAGTGGGGCCATAATTTAGCCCCTAGAGGCTGTGTCAATACCTCTCTCTCCAATCTATCCCATGTGGCCCTCAAATGGCAGAGGTCTGTTGTTCTAGTGGTATGCCCATGGTTTATGATTGTCACTGGGGAATGCACAGATGTGTCCCCCCCACCCCTGTTGTCCACCGGAGCCAGGCACCACAGCACACAAGCCTCTTAGAGCATAGAAATGCCCATACTCTATAAGTAAGGTCCTACTGGCATTTATTTGGAAATACGATATTCATTTACGTATTAGGATGTTGGCGAGAGAGAGAGAGACATATAGAATGAATCACACATAAAGCTATTTGCAACAGTGAATCAAATTTTATATTTTTTATACTAGAGTAACATATAAATTCCTTTAAAAAGATTGTTTCAACATGGTTCCTCGAACTCCAAAGGAAAGTGAAAAAAGATAGTGTTTAAGAAAGTGCTTGTGTGGAAAGTGATCAGGAGAGAAAGAAATATTAATCATTTGTAAAATATATTTCTGTAGTTTTCACCAAAGGCTCCTGAAAACTTGATAAGCCACTGGGAGAGAGCCTGTTTGAAAAAACAAATCCTTTGTTTGATGGCAAATGTCCATATTCCAGCGAAAGTAGTAGCCAAGTCCTAACACATCATTTCTGGGGATAGTTACATTAAATCCAGGCTAGAACATCAGGGGTAACAAGCGCTATATAAATGCAAACCTCAGGATACAAAAGGACCTCATTGCCCCACCAGCAGTGCGGCAGGAGGCGCGTTTGCAGAGTGGTGTAAAAAGGGGGTGTGGCCTCGGACCACTCTCAGCAATCCAGCTGTGTGGGGCTTATTGGAGGTGCCTGGTCGGCTAGTTGGCCCCTAGGGACCCTCAGGATACAAGGGGGCTTATTCCCCCAACCCAGAACATGGCAGGAGGCGCGTTTGCAGAGTGGTGGAGAAAGGGGAGTGGCCTGTGTCCACCTTTCAGCAATCCCACTATCTGGGGCATACTGGAGGTATCAGGTAGGCTAGTTGGCCCCTAAGGACCCCCAGCAGCGAAGGGCACTTAAATCCTCATCCAAGAGCGCGCCAGGAAGTGCGTTTGCACAGTGGTGGGGAAAGGGGCGTGGCCTGCTATGAAAACTTAGTAATCCTGCTGTGTGGGAGTTACTGGAGGTAATAGGAGGGGTAGTTGGCCCCCAAGGTTCACCTTTGGGGCCAACTACCCCTCCTGTTACCTCCAGTAAGACCCACGCAGTGGGATGGCTGAGAGGTCTTTGGAGGGCACGTTCACCTTGCTCCACCACTCTGCAAATGCGACTCCTGGCACAGTAATGGTTGGGGGATGAAGTCCACTTTACTCCTGAGGGACTTTGGTAGCCAAGTAGCCCTCCTGGTACCTCCTGTAAATCCTACGCAGCGGAATGTCTGAGCGCTGGTTGGAGGCCCAGCCCCCTTTCTCCACCACTCTGCAAATGTGACTACCAGTTAAAGAAGCATTTGTAATATAATAGGTCTTAGAGGTAGTTTTAATCCCCCTGCCCTATTATGTACTAGGGCCTTACAGGGGAGGTCATGCCAATCACAGGGGTACCCCAACCCATAGTGTACCCTAGTGTATGTAGGTGTTTTCACTGTATTCTAAGTGTCTTTCAGCATAGCACTGGCTCCGGGCCTGGTTAGACAGTGCCCAGGGTCAGTCAGAGTCAGTTACCACCAGTACATGTCAGAAAAAGTTAGGGGGTGCCCAGGGCACATGATCACTTTGCAACAAGGCCTCTTTCTGCATCTCTGTTGGTTCTTTCTGCATATCTCTTGCTTCTTTCTGCACCTTTCTTCTTCTTTCTGGACTTCTGCTGCCTCTTTCTGCATTTCTCTTGCTTCTTTCTGCGCCTTTCTTAGTCTTTCTGCACATGTCCTACCTCTGTAGGCATAGTTAGAAATTTTCATTTAAAAAACCTTAGAAATTCACTGAAAAAACCATAGGTTTCAGGGACATTATAGTTAGAAATTAGCATTTAAAAACCTTTGGAATTCACTGAAAAAACCATAGGTTTCAGGGACGTTATAGTTAGAAATGAGCATTTAAAAAACCTTTGAAATTCACTGAAAAAACCACAGGTTTCAGGGAGGCTATAGTTAGTTGGACATTTCACTCATGTAAAACCATAGAAATTTGGCCGTTATAGTTAGTTAAGCTAACTATAACTTGCGCCCCCGCAATGCACTGCTGATGACGTCACATATTACATCACTGATGACATCTCAAATGACATCACTGATGACATCACTGATGGCATCACCCACGTGATAATCTGATGCACCTCCTCACACCCTAGTTTAACCTTTGATACACCCACTCTAAAATACAGACTACCATTTTCGAAACCATAGACACACCAATACCAGTTACTACATACCCACTCACTGATTCATAGGTCTACACACACATCCACTCCTTCACCCATACAGTCACTCATACATGCAGTCACTCATCAATACAGCACTATCATATGCACTCATACACCTATACAGACTCTTACACACCACCACTCACCCATAGAGTTAGTCACACAGGTAGTCAGTCATGCAAAGAATTAATCACACTCCCATTTACTCACCTATACAGTTATACACACACCACCTCACTTATTCATACAGATACTAACACATACTTACTCTCTTATACAATCAATAACACAAGCACACACTCATCCATACAGCCACTGTCACAATCACTCACTCTCACATTTAGTCAGTTATATACTCCAACACTCACATATACTGCCTTTCACATATGTAGTTACTCACACATATACCACTGAGACATCCATTCACTCACCAACACACCCATACACACACTCACCCACCCATACAGCCCTTCACAGATACACTCTTGAACCCATACACCCAGTGAATCACCCACTCACACATCTATGCACAGAGTCACACACCCCCCACACACCCACACAGACACTCAGGCACCCATACAGATACCCAGACAACCAATCAATAACCCATATAGATACTCATGTAGCTACTCACCAACCCATGCAGCCACTTATACACCAACTGACAGACTGATACAGACATTCACACAGACTAGTCATTCACCCATGCATTCACTAAGACACGTTTAATCACTCACTTATACAGTCAGTCATGCACCCACTAAATCATCCATTCAGACACTCATACACCCACTCATTCTTCAATACACCTTGGCGTATATATATAAAATTCTTAAACTTTTAAAAACACTCAGTCACTGGATGATGTCATCAGTGATGTCATCAGTGATGTCATTTGAGATGTCATCAGTGATGTAATCAGTGATGTCACTGCCCATGTCATGAGTGATGTAATATGTGACGTCATCAGCAGTGCATTGCGGGGGCGCGAGTTATAGTTAGCTGAACTAACTATAACGGCCGAATTTCTCTGGTTTTGTACGAGTGAAATGTCCAACTAACTATAACGTCCCTGAAACCTGTGGTTTTTTCAGTGAATATAGTTATAGTTAGGACCTAGTTCCATAGGAAAAGCATTTTTTGATTTGGCTATAACTTTGTCGTCGTTTCACCAATCTGCATGAAATTTTGCAAACAAGTGTCACGGTGGGTACTATGGATTGGAAAAGTTTGGGGGTGATCCTGCAGAAGGGACTGAGAATTTGGGGTGCAAAATAAGTTTGCGATTGTAATGTTAATTCCCATAGGAACATTTAGCCACCTCTACAGCCCGAACTGCTGGGCGGACTTACACCAAATTTGGCAGGGAGGATGATGTCAGTTCAAGAAAGTGCCTTTTGCTTATTTGGTGTAAATTCATTCAGTAGTTGTTGAGAAATGTAAGTTTAAAATTATAGTGATATCTCTGGCCGCAGATATTTCGCAGTGGTTTCGCGATGAATCGTGAATGCACACGCCAACGGGAATGCTCTGATTGGCTGGACACAACCTGAACAGAAATTTGCGGCCACCATTTTATCACTCGGGAACAGTTCCCGGGGCTGAAAATCTATGTGAAAGGCCACATAAGGGGTCAAGGTGGAGAAACTCTGATCCCATGGTTGAGAAATGGATGTGTTAATGACACAAGTTATGTGTCCAAAATAGTTTTTTTTATTCGTGCACGATATTCGTGAGGAATCCGCGACCACCAATGCAGCCCCGCCATGTATCATCGCAGGGACGTCACTATTACCAACGTCATCGTGAAGATTGGTGAAAATATAAAAAAAATATAAACAAATCAATAATATGCATTGTTATAGAGATATTGAGATATTGATGAATGTTTTTATAGAGTTATTTATATAGTGAGTTATGTACTGTGATGGTTAGAAAAAATGATATCGTTATAATTTTTTTATGTGGTGGTGGCTATTGAATTCCTGCTTTTGCTTTCTGCTTTTGCAACGTAACCGCGAAGATCGCGATAACCAACGTCATTGCAATGTACGGCCTCACCGCGAAAACGGAAAATAGGTTTTAGAGATGGTTGTTTTAGAAATACACTAGAAATACATGAGTTTGAAGTGTACTGTAATAAACCTCTTGTGTGTAAAATACTGTAATGTGTGTGCATATATGTGCTTTAGACCTTATGGAAAATGCAGTATCATCGTGGTTAATGACATCATTGCGACATCCCGAATAACCGCAAAAATGCGGAATAGGCCTGAAAGAAGGTTTTTAAAGAAACTTAGAACAAAAATGTGAGTTTAAACATGCTTTGAGAGAAGTATGAATATAGTAATATGTGTAGGCCAATGTTCTAAATGGATTTCTTTACATATTGTTTTTGGGTGTGTTGGTGGTCATTGAATGTCTGCTTTTGTTTGCTGTATTCGCGACGTGTCCACAGGGATTACTACGTCGTCACGAAGATGCCCCAAAACTAAAGAAAAAAAAACCTTTAGAAAAACAATTCACAATATTTCGGGTACTATGGTGGCTCCGACAAGAGCCGTTGTGTTGGTTGTGTGTATATGGCTGCTACACATAAGATCAGATGCAGAGTTTCAGGTTACTTAGAAACACCCTGTTGCCTTCTTCTGTAAAGTGCACTCCATCATTTCTATAAATTCCATGCATGTCAAAATGCAGATTTTTGTTATAGATACAGCCCATGCGATGGTCTCTGAGGAATGCAGAAACTGTTTTATTAACATGTTCCCTGGCTTTGTCAATCTGTGGACAGAATTGATTTGACCACTTCCATTTCTGTCTTTGGCATATATAAGAGTACATCAAGACAGTGTGAGGGAAAAGCGACATCAGTTCTGCAAAGGTTTCTTTCATTGGGATTTCCAGCCCTACCCCAGTCAATGTGTCTAGGTCATTGCCATCACAGTGCACAATCATGAGGTGGGGAGCTTGAGAGCAGTTAAAATGGAGGTGTTTAAAAAAAAATGATATATTTCATTGGATGCTGTTAGCATGAAAGTAAATAAAATTAGGTAGTGTGTTGGATGCCTTAGCAAGAAGGCTTATTATTGGCTATGGTTTAAGAAAAGAAATGTAATGCAGACATGGATATGCTTTTGAATCTGTGGAATAAAACACACCTGCTGTATCTTATATGGAAGTAGCATGTTCCTTCTAAGTCTGGGTGGTGAACTTCGCCTCGCTCGCGGAGCTTGCGGAGTATACCGAATTTCGCGTTACGCGAAGTTCCCAAAAACGTGGAGCAGAGTTTTTTTCCTCGCTCGCGCCCTTCAACGTCAAGTTGGTGAGCGCAAGCGAGGAAAATCCACCTCCCGGCAAGATTTTTCCGCATTCACGATCGTCAACATCAAGTTGGCGAGCGCGAGCATGGAAAATCAACCTCCCGGGGAAATTTCTCAATCCAGGTGGTCGTATTTCTCCTTATGAGTGGTCGCGTATGCTCACAACCGCTCGCATTGAGAAACCGTCTGTTCGCGTTGAGAAAGCTGTTGCTCGTGTAAATCATCTACTCGAGCGGGAGAAAGGAAGCGGCCCCCGCTTGCGCTGTGCATGGTGCCGTTCGCAATGATTGCACAGTGCGGACAAACACTCGGCACTGAAAATCACAGCGAACAGCATTTTCCTAATGCACTCCGCTGCTTGCGGAGCTCCTCGTAGAGCGGCGGAGTTTTATTTTGCACTTCGCAGAGTTCGGCATAGCGGAACTCTACGAAATCCACCTAGGCTTAGTTCCTTCTAGAATGTGCTGTGAACTTGTGAACTACTGGTTCCACAGGGTTGCTAGGTACACTGAGCCAAGAGTGTATTGGGGGAAGTGTGTTAAAGAGATAGAACATTTTTTTTAAAGTTGAGGAGTGATGACACAATGTAAGTAATGGCAAGTTTTAATTTTCAACTCAGGACTGTGTGATAAACTGTTATGTAGTATTTACATTTCAGAAAAATTAAGCTAGATATAGGTTTGAACTTCCATTTTTTATCACGATGATTCCGTGATGATCGCAAAAACATCGCGAAAACGCGCCGTCAGGAAACTCCTTTGAAAGAGAGGCAAAGGGTTAACAGATGCTAAACATTCACAACTGGAGATGCAGTAGTTTAAAATTAAAGACATGATTTCATTTGCAGCCTTTCTCAGGATGATAGAGTGGAAAGTTGAAGAGGTTGCCATTTTAGAGTTGCTTTGTATGAGAGTGGTGTAACATTCTTGTGCTTAGTTTTTACAAACCTTAACAGTGTGAAAACATTCCAGAAAGGGCTAAAACAACAATATAATCTACAAACTCAATTCACTGGTATCTATATAACGTTGTAATTATTTTAAAAATGTACATTAGAAATGAATATGTACATGGGAGTTTGATTAAAAGGAGTATCACAGTGATGTGAAAAAATATATGAGATGAACTATATCTATTAGAGGGTGTGTATGTTAGAGGTTATTGGTGAATGTTTTGGGAAGTAACAGAAAAATGAATTAGTGCCTCTTTATTACATTGTGTATTTTACTGAAAAATAACAGTATAGTCTTGTGGAAAGTTGCAATACGGAACTAAGAATGTTTTGACTGTCTAAACATCTTGTACAAAATAGATATATCTGTTATTTGCATTCTGGGATTTGTAGTAATTTTAGTAACATTATTAAACAGGAATAGTGCAGTGAGAAATAAAAGATAAGAACATGTTGTCCACTTGTTTATGAATTAGAAAGAAGCAATACTTGTTAGGTATGTATTGGGAAGTATTTGTGGTTTTTAACTTATATGACCGCTTTGCATGGGCTTAGATGGTGAGATGTGGTGTTTGTGCTTGCACATAGCTATATATATGGTGGGACTTTTGAGTTTACCTAAAGATGTAGAGAGGTATATATTTTTGGAAAGATGGCTTCAAGGTGTACATCTATTAAGAAATCACATATATGTTTACATGGTGATCTATGTTCAGTAGGGCTCATGAAAATTTCATGTAGATGGTGAGGGTAGTGTTTTTCTTTAAACATGGCTTGTTTAAAATTGAGACGGTTTAATAGTGCAGATGGCCTCGAGAGTTCTTGTGCTAGCTTCGTTTTGAGTGTAACTTTTGTTTGAGATATGCTGAATATATGTTTTAGAAGCAGAAGAAGTATTTGAGAAATTATGTAGGTATGCCATTCGCAAATGGTTTTGTGCTTTGAAAATTTTCAAAATGTTTTCTGTTTTTGAAACTCACTGATGCATGTGCATGTTCATTAACAAAGCAATGTATGTTTCCTGAGAGCCATGTATGCAATTATATATCAAGTGTGATACCTAGATTTCTCTCACACATAGCTCAGAAGAAAAGCATATATACAGTAAAACAGGTCGCTTGATACTGACAGATGGAGATAACCAATGAGTCAGAGATATAGTGACAAGTGTTATGTATCTAACAGCAATGAAAGTACTTTCACAGTCAGTCAGTCAGTATTCAGGCACTCATGCAATTACCCAGCCACTACTCAGGCAGTCATCAAATCAGTGATTCACTATGCATGGAGTTATTCATTTACCCAGACACTACATATGTACACTTGCAATCAGGCAGGCAGAAATTATGTAGTCATTGAAGTATGCAGGCACTATCCATACATTTATCTAGTCATCTAGGTACTAACTATTGACTTATGCAATTAACAAGTCTGTAACTATGCAATCATTATAACATTTGCGCAGAACCTAAGCAGTCATCTAAATACCCACTTACAACCCATGCAGTCATTGAAATACTGAGGCCCACGCGTGCACTGATGAAACACTCAGGCGCTACTCATGCACTCATCAAATTACGTAGAGAGTAACATTGTAATAAACCTAACACCCATCCAGTACCTATGCAGTCATTTAATGACTGAGGCAATAGGCTTGCACTAATACAAATACCACAGCAGTACACTTACTTTCATCCAATCTCTGAAGCTTTAACAATGGAATCATGCAGTCATTTAGACAATAGTCATGCACTCATCTAATTAGCCAAACACTATTGATGCACTTATTAAATTCTCCAGGCACTACCCATGTAGGTATCTCAGCATCCAGGCACTACCCGTTCACTCAACCAAAGAGAAATGGGCAGCATTCAATCCCTGAAACACTATTCATCCACTCATCCAACACGCTAGGTGCTATGCATGGGCTTAAACAATCATGTATGCACTATCTATGTACAGCATAAATCACCTATATACTATGTACGCACTCTTGCAGTCATCCAGGCACTAGAATTGCACTAATTTAATCATGCCAGCAGTATCTATGCAAGAATTAAATGATTGAAGCATTAGTCAGGCACTTGTCTAATCATTCAGGCTCTACTCATGCACTCATCCAAACACCCAGATACTAGTGGTATACTCATGCAAACAAGCAGGCAGTAAGTATGCAGATATGGAATGACCCATGGAGTTATGACATAGTCAGGGAATCATCTAGGCACTACTTATTTATTTTATTTTATTTAAGAGTTTTATACAGCGCTAGCCAAACCCGAAGGTATCGGAGCGCTTTACAGCATGATCACTCGCAAGATACATTAACATATTAGTATGAACAGTGACTCATGACGCATCGCGTAAAATCATCGTAGAGAGCACAGTGTCACTTCTAGGGTATGTTGTCACAGTAGTATGTACAAAGACCTATGGCGCTTCGCGTAATGTCGTCAAACAAAAGCACAATGTCTTGTGACGAGATTAGACCAGGGAGGGGGGGGGAGGTAGGAAATAGTCATGAGATCTTAATGTCAAAGTGTCTGTGTGCTGCTGTGTACAGGCTCTGGCGGTTGGGATGTCGCTATCCATTCGGGAGAGATCGGTTGAGGAGGAGGTCTTAAAGCTGCCTTTTGAATTTTAAGTAGGAGGGGTTAGTCCTGATGTGGACTGGTATGGAGTTCCAGATTTTGGGCGCATGTCCTGCGAAGGATCGAGATGCCGTTTTTTGTTTGCGAGTTCTCAGAGGTATAAGGAGTAGGGTGTTGGTGCTCCTTAGACTTCTTGTCTGACCGGCCTTCTGGAGTTTGGAGGCCAGGTATGCGGGTTTCCCTGTGTGCAGCGCTTTGTGCGTGAGGCAGGCAGTTCTGAATTTGGCCCGCATTTCGATTGGGAGCCATTTTAGCTCTCTGAGTGCAGGGGAGATGTGTTCATATTTCTTTACTCCGATGACCATTCTGGCTGCTGCGTTCAGAGTTGATCTGAGGGGGGCTAGGTGAGATTTTGCTGATCCTGTGAGGGTTGCAATCCCGTAGTCCAGTCTGGACAGTACCAGGGATTGAGTAGCTTGTTTTAGGTCGTTCGGAGGGTTGAAGGGTTTTATTTTGTTGAGTAGTTTGAAGTTGAGGAAGGCGTTCTTTGCGGTGTTCTTTATGTGTTTGCTCATGTCTAATTTAGGGTCCAGAGTGATTCCCAGCGATTTTGCAGAGTTGGCTAGGGTGGGGTTGTAGTTGAGCGCATCAATAGCTTTTAGCCATTCTGTGATTTGGGGGTTCTTCTCATTGTTGGAGATGAGGAGGATTTCCGTCTTGTCTTGATTAAGTTTTAAGTGGTTGTGTGATAGCCAGTGTTGGACTTCTCTTAGAGTGCCGTTCAGTCTCTGAATGTCTTCAATGGAGGAGGTTTCCAGATAGATCTGGGTATCGTCTGCATAGAGGTGGAAGGGAATGTTGTTTTTTTTTAGTATGGTGGTAAGGGATTCCATATAGATGTTGAAAAGCTGCGGGGAGAGTACTGCTCCTTGGGGGACACCCCTGCTAACGGGGAGTAGGTCAGACAAGAAGTTTTTCATTTTTATACTTTGGGTGCGGTTCTGTAGAAATGCGGTGAACCACTGTAATACCACCTCTTCTGCTCCAGCCCTTTCTTGAAGTGCCTTAATGAGTAGTTTGTGGTCAACCGTGTCGAAGACTGCCAATAGGTCCAGGAGTATGAGTAGGCAGCATTGGCCTGTATCCAGAGATTCGTGCATATCATCTATTACATTTAGGATCACTGTCTCTGTACTGCAGCCTTTTCTGAAGCCCGATTGATGAGGGTCTAGGAGGTTGGTGCTGTCCAGGTGTTGAGTAAGTTGGAGGAGAACACATCTTTCCAGGATTTTCGCTAGGAGAGGGAGGTTGGAGACGGGTCTGAAGTTATTCAGATCATTTGTGTCAGAACGCGTTTTTTTTAGTAGCGGTGTGACTTGGCCACTTTTGAGACAATCCTGCATGACTCCAGTACTCAAGGAGCTGTTTATGATCTTGGTCTAGTGCGGGGCTAGGGAGAGTGTGAGCTTTTTGGCCAGTTGGGCAGGTATGGGATCCAAGACGTGTGCTGAGGGTTTGGTGGTGGAAATCATTTTGATGACCTCTGCTTCGGAGATGGGATTGAAAGATTTCCATAGGTTTGGGGGGTGTTTGGGTGTAGTATCTTCCATCCCTGGGGGCGATTTACTGTCTGGGGGACTACTTTGTACGTCCAAAGAGAGTTCTATCTTGGTGATTTTATCATTGAAGAAATTGGCAAAGTTATCACACAGGTCTTTGGAGGCCACAACTTGTGTCGGAGGGGGCTTGGAAGTTTGTTGCCTGATGAGATTAAAGAGTTCTTTAGGTCTGTTTTTAGCGTTGCCAAGGGCATTACAAAAGAAGGAAGCTTTCTGCCACCCTGTTTGTTCTCTTCTTTCTGAGTTTATGTCTGTGTTGAACCACGATCTAGATGGTATGTTCCTGACTCTTTTTAGTTTCAGGGGGGCTATTTGGTCCATAATGGAAGTCATAGTAGGGTGGTGGGAGGTGAGTTCTGTTGTTGAGAGCTCACCAGTGTGGTTGGGGAGGAGGGAGCTTACCCAGCGGGGGGTCCTTCGTGCGGGGCTGGCATTGGATTGTTTGGTTCATGTGGAACAGAATGATATGGTGATCAGACCAGTCAACAGGCAGGGTGTGGTCGATGGAGACTATATCTGCTTGAGCGATAATGGCATCAAGGATTGAGCCTCTGTTGTGGGTTTTATCTGTGCAGTGTTGGGTGAGATTATTGTTGCTTAAGAGATCGTTTAAGGTTTTGATTAGCGCGTTGTTTTCCTCATTCCAGTGTAGATTGAGGTTGCCTAGAATAATGTTGTTTGAGTCGCGGAGTGAGCATTGAGTTATCAGGTCAGAGAGGTGTTCTCCGAAAGAGGAGGTGTTTCCTGGTGGGTGGTATAGGAGATGGCAGAGTAATGTTCTGTTGTCCCTCATCTTAATGGTGGCAGTAAGACATTCAAAAGAGTTATATTTGAGGGCGTCAGTTTCCGTCACTGAGATGTTGTTCTTATGTATGATTGCTATACCCCCACCTCGCTGGTTATATCTATCTTTGTGGATGATTGCGAAGCCCGTGGGCACAAGCATGTACATAATTGGGGGATAGAGCTCATTTAGCCATGTTTCAGTGATGAACTTGATGTCTATGTCGTGGGTAAGGATGGTCGCTGCCAGTTCAGTTGCATGTTTGGTGGCTGACCTGCAGTTAATGAGCATGCAGTTGGTATTGGATCCCTCATCTTTGAGATTCTTCTTTAAATTGGCCCTGGGGATATTAGTGAGGAAGGCTGGAGGTCTTGCGGATCTGGGGGGGGGGACGGTCTCTTCCAAATCCAGTGATAACCTGGATCTTGGAGCTAGAGGTGACAGTAGTGGATGTGTTATACGAGGAGGCAAGATCTCTCGCTTCACTTGAGGACATTTCGGCTCTCGTTCTTTTGGGTCTCTGTTTCTGGTTCGGGAGGGGGATTGTGGCCCAGCTGAGCCATTGGGTCTTGTGCGGCCTTGAGTGATTGGAGTTGGTGAATGAGGGTGTCGGATGTGAGTGTTGGATGGGCTTTCGGGGTGCGGTGAGGTTCATTAGGATTTCTGAGAGGCCCAGTATTACCGTTTCTAGCTGGCTTTCCAGCAGGGAAAGTCCTTGGGTCGTCTCTCCGGGGGAGGTGGTGGTGGGGTCCCGGGAGGACGTTGCAGTACTTGTTCTTTTGGGTCTCAGTATCTGGTTCCCTATGGGGGTTGTGGTTGAGCTAAGCCGTTGAGTGTTGGGAGGCCTTGCGTGATTGATATCGGTAACTGTGGGTGTCAGGTATGGGTGTAAGCTGGGCTCTTGGAGTTGGCTTTTGGTGTTGTAGTTTCCCAATTCAACCCTGTGGGTCGTCCTGGATATGGGGTGTGGAAGATCTCGGCGTGGTTCAAGCTGCCCTCTTTTGTGTGTCGGTGGAGGGAGAGATTTAGGAGTCCTTAACTGCTGGCTAGGTTCGCTGGTTGTTAGTTGGGAGTGGTGGTTTAAGGATGGAAGGGGTGGGTGTTGTTCGGTACGGGGTTGGAGAGCCTCATCGGTGACGGGGCTCCAATTGAGTTTGGAGGGGGGGAATGAGTTGAGCGCTATCGGGGAGCGGTAGAAGGAGGGTTGGATGGTGTCCGGAGGAGGGAGGTTGACTTTCATGGCAAAGGTCTTGAGATTTCTTTGTGCGATCTCGTGGAGGGGCGGTTTATCAGGTCTATCAGGGGATAGGGAGTTGGGCAGGCAGGAGCAGTGTAAATGCGCTGGGGCGTTGCGGAGCAAGGGGAAGAGGGAGTTGAAAGCTTCTAGACTGTCATTATTGGCTTGGATCAAGACTGTGCCTTTGGTGTAGATGGTCACAGAGGTGTTGCCGCTTCGTTTAGGGCAATTTGGGAGTGTGATCGTTAGTTTTCAGCTGTAGGGGGTGTTAGTTGTTTTGGATATGTGCAGATGTGTTTTGAGGATGGTGTTCCAATTAACAGGTCTTATGGTATGGAAAATGAGGTCCTTTTTTAACTGTCCTTTAGAGGAGCAGTGGTATATGTCCGTGAATAGAGTTTCTGGGTACTGTTTAATCAGTCGGTGTTTGAGGTTTCTTTTTGCTTTTGGTGTGAGGTTGGGGGGGAAATGATGGAGAAGGAGTTCTACTTGTATCCTCAGGTCATCACCTAGGCACTACCTATGCACTCATTCAATCATCCAGTAAGTAATGATGTATTCAACCACAAACCCAAGTATTTACAAGTGTTATTGAGGAATATGTTGTCTTTAGACAATATGGGTGATAGGTTTACTACACTGGTACTCTCTACGTAATTAGATGAGGGCATGAGTAGAGCCTGAGTGTTTCATCACTGCATGTGTGCCTCAGTATTTCAATGACTGCATGGGTTGTAAGTGGGTGTTTAGATTGCTGCATAGGTTCTGCACAAATTTTATAATGATTGCATAGTTACAGCCTTGTAAATTCAGTGATACATTTAAAAAAGTGTGGAAGAAGGAGAGATGCAGTGAAACTGAAAGAACGAGTTGAGGTAGTAGTTGATAAGGCCTTTGCTTTGAAGAGGAATGAAGTCTCTTGACAAAATAGTGTTGTGCATGAGGAGCCAAAACCAGAAGAAGAGATTAGTGAATAGATGAAACTGTTGTACAGTCTTTAGTGGAGAATGGATACATACTTCTTGTACAGAGGCTTTCTTTAATGAAGAAAGGTATCTCCAGCATAACAGATTAGTTCATGCTATTGATTAAAGAGGACGACGTTATGAAATGAAGAATAGTAGTCCTATAGGAAAAGAGGCGATGGTACTTAGAAATGTAGAAGTTATTGCAGAAGAGGTACAAGGAAGGCGTAGTCAGGGTACTGTATACAAATGGAATTGTAGTAGTGTTTCTAGTATTCGACAACAATCCATTGTTTAAGAAAATTTCTTCATATCTTTCCAAGGCGACGTTTAAAATACAAAGTAGGTTATACCACTCAACAATGCGAACTTTAGGTAGGAGGCTAAATTATGTGAAAACTCCTGATTTATGTTTAGGGGAAATGAATAGAGCACTTTTGCATGGTAGTGTGGCAGATGTAGAAAAGGTTTGTGGTGATGTGCAGTTTCGTTTCTTTGGTCCTGAGCAGGATTCTAGGGAAAATAAAGAGTTGTTAAGAGGAGGAGTTGCAGAACAAGACACATATATTACAGTTGATAGTTTTAAAGAAGAGATTACAAAATTTAACACAGTGTTGTCTTAAAAAAACAGAGTATGTTTGTAAATGTTGTCGATACACTTACTAGAAGATTTAAACACAGACAGTTGACTTATATTTAAAAAGTGAAAAAGTAAATAATGAAAACTGGCAAAAGTTACCTGTGTATTTATTTGTAGAGGGATGGTTTAACTTGTCTATACGGCAAGTTATATGTAAGTAGTGTTACAATAAATTAGAAGATGGTAAAATGAACCACACATTGATATTAGATACCCATTTTGTAAGATAATAAAATGCCTGCTAATGTAGAAAAATTTTGTAGGTCCAAAAATAAAAAAACATCAACATTTATTATTCTTTGCAGCATTGCAAAGGGCCGTTATGGACTGCTCTCCAGCACTCACTACAACTCCACAATCCATGCAGTATGATCCCATCGGGAAAAACTGTGGAGTCAAATCTTGAAGTTGCGATTGGACTTTTGAATGGACTCTCTGCTTCAGTGTTGTTGTGCTGCTATTGAAGTCGAGAGTCCTTCAGCTTTGCGTTGCCTTCTTGCTGCTCACTATGAACTCATCTAACAAAATGTGCAAAAAATATATAAGGGGGAAAAATTACCAAGTATGTTTTTTTGTAGCATTGCGAATAGCTGTAACATACTGCTCACCAGCTCTTACAACAACACTACATGACGAGAAAAGCTTGGAAGGATTACCTCCTCCCCTCTACGAGCAGCAAGTACGAATGGGGCGGCCAATCAGCCTCGGCCAACAAAATGTCGTAAGAAGAGGTCAGATTTTCCCCAAAAATCCCTTTAATAACACGCTCAATATCACCTTCAATTTGAATGACAATGTTGAATAGTCTGTCAGGGGGTGACACACGGGTGTCAGCTGTCTCGACAGTAATGAATGTGTCAGTTGCTGTCGCCTCCACATGAGAACGTAGTGCCTCCCGCACTATGGTAACTTCCGCGGCGCTGTCTAGCAGCGTCACTGCCCACGTCCAATTCAGGAGTCTCGTTCTCACCGTCTGTGGCATACCTCGCTGTTAAAGCTTTAACTTTTTTCTTCTGAAATTGTGGGCGAGAACGTGGAAATTCTTCTGGTTTCCCTCGGACTTGTTGTCGAGGTTGGTCTCGTCCCTGTGGAGCCTCACGACCCCTGCCTCTATCCTGACGATCTCCTCCACCAGTCTGGGAGGTCGATGGTGCCTGTGAAGAACGAGGAGAACGCGGATCAAGGACTTGAAATCTCTCGGGAGATTTAGTTCTTGCTCTGTCGCGCAAATCATAAGTGCGTTCAGAAGATACGGAAACCGGGGATGCGCCACGCGACCCTGGTTTTTTCTGTTGCTTACCCTGTTTCTTCAACCTCCAGTTCTTTTTAGTAAAGAACGGTTTCTCATCTTTCTCAGATTGAGTTTTTTGTTGTGGCTGTGATTAAGTTTGCGTTTTAGCAAAAGGCTTAACTCCCAGACTATTGCGGCCAATGGTTTTATAAGCCTATGCAATAATTTTCGGTAATTCGCGTGGCTTGTCCGGTTCTGGGACTAAAGCCAAAGCATTAGCTGCTTGAAAGTTAACTGCATCGCCCTTGACGTTCGCAAGGATTAGATCAGCCACTACATAAAACACTCCCACCAGTCTCATCCCTAATTCCACAGCCGCTTCAGGGCCATGTTCATCCAGCACTCGTTTAATTACAGAGGGGAGAACTGTCATGGAAGGAGTGCCGAAACACTTCGCATATACTGCTGCGAATACCTTGCCCCAGTTGTTACATTCTGCCAACTCGGGAATTAAGTCTTTCGGCAAACTAATCGTTAAAATCCTGTGTTTTTCCACAGGAGAAGTATTTGGTAAAACTGCCTCCAGCTGGTCAAATTTTTCTGCAAGCCAATAAGGTAAATCATCCTTATTTTGTGGGCGCTTGCCCATCACCGAATTAACCATGACGGGACTTATGGTTACACCGCCCGGTCCAGCTGGATGCTCTGCAACTCCAGGAGGGGCTCCCTGGACGTTGCCTGTAAAATATTGTACCAAAGCTCTGTGAACGCATATCAAAGACGTATGCAATGCACGCAGTTCATCAACCGCAAGCGTCAAATAACACGGATGTGGGGTATACCCGGCCAAAACTGGCCAAGTGGCCCCATCTATTGATAGGGGGCCTAAACAAACCGGTGTGACCGGATGTGGGAGGGCACCATTAAACCAAATACGGTGTTGCCATGCCGTAAGTGGTACTTCAAGAGCCTGATAAGGCCGATAAGCATTGGGTAGGGCAGTGAGAGCGTACTCATGAAACAAATTGTCCGTTCCATCCACCGCCGGAAAAGTGACCCAAGAGTAAAACACCTCAAAGTGGTGAGCCGGGTCAGCCTGTACCACAAAGATGAGTGCGACACCCGCGTCAGGCACTCCATAAGCCAATAAATGAGCCCGGAGCGCAGCGCGGCTATGTGCAGGTATATTTATATCCGCCATTAAGACCAGAAATTATCGACAACCTAATATGAGGCAGCACAATATAGGGTTTACTCAAACACCTTTTAATAACTTCAAGATTGAAAGAGCCTATAAAAACGTCAATATAGGAGGTATCACCCTCACACACGTTTCCGGAAGCGTATGCGAAGGGTGTTGTGGACAAGCACAAGCACTACTCAAGCGTCTCGCAGATAAGAAGCCCCACATTGGGCGCCATGTTGTAGGGATTCTGCACATACACAGAGCTATGCACAGGATAATAGGACCTCGGAGTATAGTGGTGAACCAACCATGCACCTTAGTACCCACAATCCCAATCCGACTAGCTTTAGCGTCTTATTAGCAGCGAAGCTACCAATGATTAGTCAACCCAGAACACGGTCTCACTCTCTCAGGACTCGCGGGAGCAAGAACACCCTTTCATAACTCACTCATACTTGTCCACAACGTGCGTAATAAGAGACACTGTATAGTTTAAAATGTTTATTTCAACTATCGTGCTCTAAGATACAGTACACGTGCCAGTACTATCAGCATAATGCATAATGATAAAATAATAAGCATAGTTACAATTCCATAGAATACAAACGGGGAAAGCATTTCATAAAGCAGTGGATCTAGGGCTAAATGGCCTTACCACCCTCCCTGTGCTATTAACTAGTTTATTATAAAAATAGAAGGCCTCTGGGCTTTGTCAGGCAGACCCTCATACCTCAATATCTAGATGTAAGGTTTTACATCATCAGACAAGCACAGCTCTTTTCTCTGGAAAGGTTTTTCTCCGAGTGCCACTAACAGCGAGATCACTATAATAAAAGCACACAAATTTCTCCAGTGCAGCTGTATTTTGTGTTATGTCTAAGTGCGAGGGGCTGACCAGATCAGGAAGAACAAGGGACGTTGTTTTTCGACCTTGTACATGATGTGCAGACGAAACAGGGAACAGGAGAAAAGGTGAAAGGCAAAAAGGCAGACAGTTCTAATATAGCCGGGCACAAGCAGAGTCTGGAAAAACAAAGTCACAGAGTAACATGTGCAAAAAGGTAGGGGTGGGCGGAATTTGCGGAGTTGCCTTACGCAAAATTCCACGAAACGGCAAGAAATCTCCGCGATCACGCGGAATTTCGCGTGCTCGCTGATATTTTGCTGCGCCCGTTGCCAGAATGAATCCTGCCCTGCATATTTATCCATGAAGATGCCACCGTTTTGTGCAATACCTCTACTCAACTGGAGTACTTTCTACTGGCTAATCAGTAAGTGCTACCTCGTTGGGTAAATGTATAGTGCCTTTCCTACACTGCAGCTGTGTAAAGGACCAGAAGAATTGTCTCCAGTGACCTCGTGTGTCTGTAACTTTGCCACCGTGCCGGAAAGGCACCGGGGTCTTTGTGTAAGCTGTCCATCATAGTGGGGAAAGGGCGGGAAGACGTTGCATACCGCTAGTGTATGTGGGGCGGGGCCAAACGGGCGGGGCTTCCATGCAGTTCCCATGCCTCTTGTTTATAAAGGGTCAGAGCACGATCTGAGCAGCAGATGAGGAGGAAGAACCTCCTGGTCACTGGACCTACACGGGGATTGCGCTCAAGAAAATCAAGGATGCAAAGACCTCCATCAGGGATTACAGCTAATGTATGACGGTAGATATGGGCAGAAAGCACTCCTGCTTAGCCTCGACCTTCCTCATGAATTTTTTGTGCTGATTAATGCGTTACAGAATTTGAGCTTCAACTCGGGCACCTGCTTTATTTAAATCTGTAAGTGCTTCCTGGTGAGGTTTAATTACCTCATGCACCCGAATTCCGTTCTGCCGCGGATCGCGGAAGTTTCGACATTTCCGCGTTCCACGCGGAGCGCGGAAATGCCGAAATTTCGCAAGTTCCGTGAGCGGAACGGAATTTGCCGCCCACCCCTACAAAAAGGCATCATGGCAGCCAGGCCTAAGCTAACTTAGCAAAGTAGACAAAGAGGCCACAAACCACACTACAGTACCATCAAGGAGCACCCACACAATGCAGCATGTCTAACATGAAACTCCATTCGACGGAATCAAAGCTTTGTACGCGTCTAAAAAATAGCCACAGCGTGAACCTCAGGGTTGATGAGCGAGATCATTTCAAAGAGGACTCGAAGGTTGTAGATAAGGGAGTGACCTGGTATAAAGCCGGACTGTTCGGGCTCTATTATTCCAGGAAGCAGAGGCACCAGCCGATTAGCTAAAACTTTTGCAAAGAGTTTTGCATCTGTATTTAATTGTAATAACGGCCGATAGGGCGAGCAATGATGGGCAGGTTTACCTAGTTTGAGCAAAGTGACCAATAACGCTTCACAAATGTTTGGGGGCATTGAGCCACCCCGTAACATTTCCTCAAAGAGATTAATTAATTGTGGAATGAGTTTGTCCATGTAGGCCTTGTAGAATGCTACTCTCAGCCCGTCAAAGTCTGGCACCTTACCTCCTGACATAATTTTTAATGCTACAATTTCTGCAGGGTGCAGCCGTGCCATTAGCAACTCGTTATGTGTATTCAACAGATATGTGCTAGATATTCAGCGGTAGCCCGTTCGTCATATGTAACGCGTGAGGTATACAGCTCAGTGTAATAGTGGCGAATCCTGCCACTTGTGTGTCCCCATGTATATATTCCCCCTGCTCTTCAATAATGGATAGCACCTCACTGTCTTCATGACTAGGTCAGATTAAGGCCACAAGAGTGGCGCTAGGCCGCTCTCCAAATACTCTAGCTGTGGAATACTTGCCCAGTTGTGTAACCTCATTCTGAGCCAGCTCATTATACTCATCTAGCTTTGCTCTGATGTCACCCAACAACCCCTGCTCTGACGTTTCTTGATCGCATGTTATAGGTTAGCTAAGTCTGCTTCCAGTCTCTCAAGACGGCCTCAAATAGAGCGAAGTACCTCTGCATGTTTTGAAATAGTGACTCCGCGAATGTAGACCTTAAAGGCCTCCCAAAAAGTAGCAAATTTTGTTACAGAACCCAAGTTGGTGCAGAAATATTCATCATTTGCCTGCACTTGTTCCTCATGGAGCACCACGTCCAGCAGTGAGTACTGTGGAAATTGCCTGGAAAATGTTCTCAAGCATGTGTTCTCTAACTCCAAAACAAGGCGAACTAGGGAATGGTCTGAGTAGGTGTGGGGTAGATGCTCGCACTGTTTATCCATTGATAGCAAACTGCACGAAATAAGCCAATAGTCAATGCGCGTATGCATATCATGGGCAGTGGAATAGTGAGTATACTCCCTACCCTGTGGTGTATGATAATGCCATACATCTACAAGACCACAGGTTTCCGACATCAATGCAACAGCGTTGGCAGCCATGGAAGGTCTCTGAGTAGGGCCCCAAGAATGGTCCAGCTCAGGCACAAGGACACAACTGGAGTCGTCTGCCTACATCTGCGGCATAGCAGCACCATAGGTGGCAAGTTTAGCATCCAGTGTATGATATAATTGCAGGTCGTCGTAATTGGGTCCATAGATCCCTACTAAAAGTATGGCAAAATGGTCTTTGTTGCAGCATGTCACCACGTATCAATCCCCAGGATCTACACCTACCTCCTGTATCGTAATGCTGGAGCCACGACAGATTCAAACTAAAATATCGTGCATGTGGGAGGTGTACCGCACAGCACAGCATTCTCCCCTCAAACATCTTGTTGTGAGTAGGCCACTATTAGTGACAAGATGCGTTCCCTGCAATATAGCCACATCTGTATCATGTTGTTGAAGATACAATACCACTTTATGAATTTTACAACAATCATTCAGTCCTCTTACATTCCACGTCCAAAAGATTAATTTTGATGCATGCCCAAGGGACATATGAGTATCTTTTCCCCCACTAGTCATTACCATTCCTGGTCATAGATAGCCAAGCTCCACGGTCCAGTGAATGCACAATTTGCAGTTAAAGTCCGAGCCATGCTAGCAGTTGAATATATCCCCCACCACCCCCCACCCACTCAATGTCCCCCAACACTTGACGCAACATAACATTTCACACCCTAACCCCTCCCGTACCATCTAACATTATTCCCCAACAATAACAATGTTGAACACACATGGAGGCAGATAATGCCTGCCGAGCACTCCCATATTATGAAGTCACAGGAGGGCCGTTACAGAAAAATAAAACGCTCCCACCACGCGTCGGGCACTAATGTGTGCACACCCATACAACGCATCCACACACATTCAACACACTGCACAATGGACACACGGTCCCCACACAACATCTAAGAGGGACAGCCCAATAATCATTTGAGAAGACTACAGCCCAGGGGCTAGTCACATTGAGAAAGACCTAAAGAGAATATAGCAAATACAATAATAACAAACTTGAGGTTAGCATATCATGAAACAAAAAGACATTTAGTCTTAAAGGACATGGCAGGTTCAATAGGCAGGTGGAGTTCAGCCATGACCCTCGGGTTCATGAGACGATCCCTGCTTTTCCTTCTCCGCTCTTGGGGATCGCCATCTAGCATTCATATCCCATGCTGCTTGAGGAACCGCTGCATGCTCTTGGGGTCACCAAAAATCTTAGACTTTCCATCAACAGACGCACGTAGGCGTTCAGGATAAAGAATTGCATATTCAAGTTTTTGTTCTTGCAGCTTCTGTTTCACTGGAAGGAATTGTCTCCTTGCCTCCTGCACGTGCTGCGTGAAATCAGGAAAAATGGAAATTTTCATGCCCTTGTATCAAAGAGTCTGTAGTTCCCTAGATCAGCACAAGGCCACATCCTGGTCTCTATAGTTGAGCAGTCTGGCTATCATAGGACGAGGACAGGCTCCCGGTATCGGCCTCGGCGCCAATGAACGATGAGCACGCTTCACCATGAACATATCTGAAAAAGTATTGTGCCCAAGCAATTCAATAAGAAGACATTCCACAAAAGACATGTTGCCAACAGTCGTAAATTCTGCTAGACCAATTATGCGAAGATTATTCTGCCATGAGCTGGCCTCTAAATCTTCGGTCTTGGCCTGTAGTGCTGATAGCATCTTCTCTAGTTGTTTCTGTGTCCTCGTCGATGTAGCCTGTTTGTCTTCAACCTCTGATACACAGCTTTCCACCATATTAAGGCACTCCGCATGCTTATCGATGTGTTCTGACACTCTATCCATTCTGTAGGATCGGGCGTCTATTTTCCTGTCAATTTTGGTGAGGCTAAATTGCGTGGAAGTTGGATTTGGCTAACTTACTCCCCATCTTCGGTTCCAAGGCATTCGTGTTGGGCTCAGGTGCTGCTGCCTCTCCTTCACATGTCCTGGTCATTTTGCACTGCTCAACTTGCAATTTAGGTTGGTTCTTGTCTGTTTTCCCCATCATGGACAGCATTGCGGAGATTGTAGCAACAGTAATGGTCAGAATATGTGTGGCACTCGGTATCCGGCTGACACATCAGAAAGCCAGAGTCTTCACAGGACACATCCGGTGTGGGCGTCAGTCAGCAAAAAAATGGTGGCAGACACCTCAGATTACATACAGCCCACAATAGTGTTAATTCACATGCCAATGCATGCTGTACAATCCAGGCCCAAGCCTACTCCCGTGCCCCCAGCAGCTGATGACTCAGCAGCTCCCAGGCAATATGCGGTCAACCCAAGCACAAATATTGCGGGAATTTAGGGGTTACATCAACAAGCATGGTGCAGTCAAAGGGCCCCAGCTGGCATCGGCAAATGGTGGTCACATACAGAATTAATTGCAGTTATTGGTGCCTGCAGCCTCTCCCAGCAATGAGACAAACATAGTCTCTTTGGTCAATACAGGATGGGCCCAATCCAACCCAGAACACCAGGCAGCAAGTCAGGCAGAGTCCGAGAAGCGTACCGAAGCAGCTTGCCTCCTGAAGGATGAGGCTTGGGGACACGTTGCACCATGTTGCAATATGCAGTGAGCACAGTCAACCTCCCGTGTCACCGGCATGTGTTCACCTGATAACACCACACCACACCAGGAGGCTGTAGGCTGATGCAGATCTTCCGGTCCTCACGTCTCAGCCCCCACAGGGCAACAACATTCGGCCTATGGCTCTGGGTCATGGAGGGTGTTGTCGGGGTCCAGGGCAGCTGCAGAGTCCGCAGCCCCCCTGCCAACTGCAAGGGCTCTGCAAAGCACCAGCAGAGGGTAGCGGCCGGGCAGCCGCCCGGGCCAGGCCCATAGCGCATCATGTCCTGGCCAGTGGGTAGGCCTTATCGGGCCACCACGAATCTCCAGGAGCCTCCCTGCGGCGGGAATTTTGGGCACAAAACGTACGGCGGGGTTTGGGCAGCACAGAGCAACTTTTGGAGATACACTCTGCAGCCCAATGTAGCAGGATGATTAAGGATGTGCAAAATGACTGAAGGAGCTTGCCTAGCAGATGGTTATCTTCAGTCCAGGGAAGCTCCACCCCATCTTCTAGTTTTGTTATACCACTTCTAAATGGTCACTATTTTTTAACCCTGTCCATGTTTCCTGTAAAGAAGCCCAATTTGGTAGGTTTTTGCTCTGCACGCCCCCGTGTGGTCCATGGTGGATCTGTGGATCCACATGGAATCCCTTAAAAGGTTTAAACATTCTGCTGTTAATCAGTAGCGGCTCTTGGAGGGAGTTCCGTGGGGCGGGGGAGGAGCAGGGTGGGGGGTAGTAAACTACGGCATACGGCCGAACAGAGGTAAGTAAACAAATGAATAAATAAAACAAATTTCATTGCGCTCGCTGCATTGCCAAATGCGATGCAGCGCACGCCACGAAATTCGTTCTATTTATTTATTTGTTTACTTACCTCTGTTCTGCCGTATGCCGTAGTTTACTACCCCCTACCCTGCTCCTCCCCCGCCCCGCGGAACTCCCTCCACGAGCCGCTACTGCTGTTAATGCTTTTCATTTATATTTTGTGTTTTGGGCCAGAGAGAGTGCTAGAAAGAGTGGCATTGATGGGGGCCTAGATTTACCTAATGTAGACATTACTTAGGTTGGCCAGAGAGGGTTAAAGTGGCATAAATAGCTGCCTTTGGTTGAAAGCATTGCGGATTGCCAAAAACCTGACCTCATCACTGTGCTCTGTGGTGGCAATGACCTAGGTACAATTACTGGGGTAGGACTGGAAATCCTAATGAAGGATATCTTTGGTAAATTAATGTCACTTTCCCCACATACTGCCTTGGTGTTCTCCAACATGTGCCAAAGACAGAAGTGGCAGTGGCCAACCCAATTTTGTCCGCAGATAGAGAAAACCAGGAAACATGTCAATGGAACTGTTTCTGCATTTCTTCAAGACCACAACATGAGCTCTATATACTATAACAACTTACGCTTTGACATAGACGGAATGTATCAAAAGAACACAGGCAACATTGTGTTCCTCTACAACTTACAAGACTGTATCCTGTTCTATATGTAATTATCATCTACACACCATAAACACAAAGGCTCTTTTCAGAGCCAACCCTTTTCCTAAACACTTGTTCTTTTTGTTTTCAAATCCTTTTTTCTAATTTCTCACTTGAATCTGTTCCCAACCAAAACCACACATTCAATACAAAACAACAACACATTTAATACAAACATATCCATTACAATTCACACAACTGTATCACTGCCTGTGTGTGGGTGTGTGAGTAGCTGTGAAAGTTGCTGTGTGGGTGTGTGAGGGGCTATATTGGTATGTGAGTGGGTGTGTTAGTGGGTATATAACTGGGTGTGAGGGAGACTGTGTGGCTGTCAGTAGCTGTCTAGTGGCTGTGTGGGTATGTGAGTAGTTTCTGCATCTGTGAGTGGGTGTGTAAGTGGCTGTATGGGTGTGTGAATAGGTGTTTGTGTGGGTGTGTAAGTGGTTCTGTGAGTGGGTGTGTGACTGGCTGTGTGGGTGTGTAAGTGTCTGTAAGGGTGTGTACGTGGCTGTGTGAGTGGGTGTGTGAGTGGTTTTCTGGATCTATGAGTGGGTGTGTAAGTGGCTGTATGGGTGCATGAGTAGGTGTGTGAGTGGTTGTGTAGGTGTAACATAAGTGGTTCTGTGAGTGGGTGTATGAGTGGGTATGTGACAGGTTGAGTGGGTGTGTAAGTGGCAGTATGGGTGTGTACGTGGCTGTGTGAATGGGTGTGTGTGGGTATGTGAGTAGTATTCTGGATCTGTGAGTGGGTGTGTAAGTCACTGTATGGGTATGTGAGTAGGTGTGTGAGTGGTTGTGTGGGTGTGTAAGTGGTTCTGTGAGTTGGTGTATGAGTGGTTTTCCGGATCTCTGAGTGGGTGTGTAAGTGGCTGTATGGGTGTGTATGTGGCTGTGTGAAGGGGTTTGTGAGTGCATGTGTGGGTCTGTTAGTGGGTGTGTGAGTGGTTCTCTGGGTCTCTAAGTGTATGAATCAGTGACTGTATGGGTGTGTGCAAGGGTGTGTGAATGAATTTATGGGTGTGTATGTGGGTGCATGGATGTGTGAGTGGGTGTATGAGTGGGTGTGTGAGTGGGTGTGTGAGTGGGTGTGTGAGAGAGTGAGTGAGTGTATGTGTTTTTTTAATTGGGGTCAGGATCTGCAGATCGGCCCCAGATTCACACGGGAGCTGCGCTGGGCACCTCAGTGGTTCCATGGATCTTCACACGCGTGAAAAATAGTTTTGGGACAAAATCTTGCCCATGAGTGGTCCCTCACAGACCCCTCAAACATTTCCATGGGGTCTTTTATCCTGTTTATATTTTATTTCCCCCCTGGGAGCCGAGCCCCAATTCACAAAATGGCAGCCAACACTTTTCTCTCAAATTGCAGCCATCCAATCACAGCATTGCTTTTGGCATGTGGATCCACAGATTCACCATGGTGGATCTACGATGGATCCGCATCTCTAAATGTAAATACCTCCTTTTTCTTTAATACTCCAAAACTACTGAACAGATTTACACCAAATTACAAAAAGCACTCTTTCTGGACCAAGATCTACCTATCTGCCAAATTTGGTGTAATTCCTTTCAGCGGTTCAGGCTGTAGTCATGTCTAAAATCCCTATGGAAATTTGCATGGGGAAAATGTGTTTTGGACTCCCTTTTTTCTCTGACCCTGAACCTTTCCAGACAGCAGCTGAAGTGAGTGGCAAACTAGTTTTGGAAATTGTTTGAAGATTCATCAAATGGCGTGAAAGTTATTAGCAAAACAAAAAACTATTTTCCTACGGAAACTAGGTCCTAACCATAACTACCTACAGACTGAATAGTATTTGGTCCCTAGGTTTAGATTTTGCCTTAGTTATGGCTTGCTGCACACATGTATTCAGATCTTAGTCCCTATGGGAATTCACATGGGGAAAACGTGTTTTGAGACCCCCTTTTTCTCGGCCCCTGCTTGACAGATCATGCCAAATCTTTCAAGACAGCAACTGAAGTGAGTGTTGTACTCATTTTGAAACTTTTGCGAGGATTCATCAAACAGCGTCAAAGTTATTGTCAAAACAAAAACGCTCTTCCTATGGAAACAACATCCTAACTATAACTACCTACTGGTAAGTGCCAGCAGGTAGTATATATATATACCATCTGTAGCATTCCCTACGGGGAGATGTTAAGAATCCGCAGAATCTGTAGTAGGGAGGAAGATTTGGTAACGGAACAACATGAATGTAAAAACAGATTTTTAGAAAGGGGATATTCCAGTCGTATAATAGATGATGCAATCAAACGCACTAGGACATTATCTCGCAATGATTTGTTAGTGAGACAAGGGTGTGACCCACAACACTACAGATCAAACTAGCCTTAATCCAAGACTTATCTTGACATACAACAGACAAAAAGATAGTCTGTCCAAAATACTTAAAAAGAATTGGTACCTGATTTTAAATGATCCTGTTCTGGGTGAGAAGTTATCACGTACTCCCACTATCACCTATAGAAGGGCCCCCAGGACCAGAGAATTGGTAGTTAGCAACAGCCCGAGACCAAACCCACCAGCAATTGGTTATCCAACCACCGGGGATTTGTCAAATGCTCTAATTGCAGAGCTTGCCAATATGGTATAAACAAAATGAATTTTATTTCACCATTTAAAAAGCAGCCCTGCACCATAGAAAAATGGTTAACTTGCAAAACTGAATTTGCCATATATGTGCTGGAGTGCTCATGTGGACTGCAGTACGTTGGCAGTACGAAACTGCAAGTCCACAAACGAGTGCTCCAGCACATGAGAGCAATTACTAACTCTGATCCCAACTACCCCGTGGCACGCCACTTCAAGGAGGTTCATGCTAACAACCTAAACAACTTGAAGTATTTTGTGGTCGATGCCGTACCACCACTCAGACGGGGAGGAATTAGGGAAGCCATTCTGAGACGCCTAGAGACAAAATATATTTTGGAATTAGACAGTAAGAGTCCGAATGGCTTAAACACTACAGAGGATCTGCATACCTGGTTATAGGCCCCAAGGGCCTTAGCTGTATTGTGCTGGGTAGGATATCCGACACAGGAGATATCTGAGTGACCATGGATTATCGCTCAATTAATTCTTTTTAACGTGTGTAGTTACAAAAGACCCTTGAATCAGTGAAGTTTATCTACTCTCTCCCCCGCTTCAGCTTCCTTTTTACTTAGAATGTGTTTCTCTTCTTTTTTCCAGCTACCTGGTAGTTCCAATTGGCCTTCCAAGGTATGCGGAATGTATTTTAATACAATCAGCACTTTATTTCACTCAAACATTAGAATGTTCAAATCTTTGCACTTTAACACACATTTTTGACAGGACATTCATAAAGCAGGTCTTACAGCCAAGGTATAGGCAAACCAAGGTCCAATACAGAGCGTGTGTGTTATTTGGCCCTATTTGAATTAAATGTTTGTCAGACATCTGAGATGAGACATATAAGTGGGAGAATGCATATGGTTAAGGTTAAGTATTTTCTATATGCCAAGGTCCATCTAATGATACCATAGGTGAAATAAGTACGGAGATGTTTTTTGTCTTATTTGACTTTAGAGAGGTGTTACTAGCATTGTATGCTAACTGGCTAACATAAAATTTAGAGGGCCACTTAGTTGGAATTAGCATTAGCTATATTCAGTTATTGTATTTTAAACAGTCAGTATTACACACACGCACTGTGATTACATATTGGATTTAACCTGGGAGACCATTACTCAATTGTGTTTGCTTTGTATTTATACTGTGAATTTGTGCGTAATTTGCACATCTGGCAATGACCTGTTGAAAACCATCAAATAATCCGTTTATGTAGTACTGACCGATTTCGGTCAGAGGTCATTTTTAATCCACTGCGAAATTTGCACAGGATTTTATGTCATTTATTTATTTGTAATTAATATGTTGCATAAACTTGCACATATAGGATGACCAATTAGGGTCAAATGTTTACAATTAAACAAATTGCGAAGTTTTGCACAGTATTACAATGTTGAGACCAACTATGAATTGAGTCTGACAAATCTGTAACAAAAACAAACGGGTAGTCTGTTTTCAGTTCCTGTTAAAGCACTGGGCACTTTAAATTGTTGGGGAATCATGGGTATGTCATGTGATCAAGGCCTCTAGGGGCTGAAACGCGTAATGGCGGCTGAGCACGATTGCTAAAATAAAGAAATTTGCACGCAGAAAGAGGTGTCCGTTCCTTTCTGATTCCGGTGGCAGGGAATCGTGAAGAAAAGGTGTGTCGGATATATATGTATATATATATTCAGGCTCCCACATTGCCCCTCAGGCAAGGATGCACTCAGGCAACAACAGCTAAACAGACCTTTTTATTGGGTAAAGACTAAGCCTGGGCGTAGTTCGCGAAGTAGCGCTACGCGAAGCTACGCAAAGTGCAGTTCGCACTACGCGAGCTACGCGTAGCACTACGCGAACTGCGTAGTGCACTGTTCGCAATGATTGCACAGTGCCGGATGCTTGTCCGCACTGTGCAATCATTGAAAACGGCATCTTGCACAGTGCGAGCTGTCTTTTACTGCCGCTCGAGTAGATTTTTACTCGAGCGGCAGCTTTCTCAACGCGGACTGGTAGTTTCTCATCGCGAGCTGTCGCGAGCATACGCGACCACTCGCAATGAGAAACCTGACCTCCCCGCATTGAGAATCTCGCCGGGAGGTTTATTTTCCACGCTCGCGATCGGCAACTTGATGTTGCTGATTGCGAACGAGGACAAAAGTCTCACCGGGATGTCATTTTGCTTGCTCGCGGTCGCCAACTTGACGTTGAGGACCGCGAGCAAGCAAAAAATGACCGCTACGCTACGCTACGGGTGTTTGCACTGTGCTACGTGCAATTCGCATTGTGCGAAGTAGCGCAAACTTCGCAAACTACGCGAGCGTAGCGTAGTGCTTTGCCCAGGGTTAGTAAAGACTGAAACTTGCATTTCGATTCCATTCACAGCTCGTATGCCGATGTAAGCCTGACGCGTTTCAGCGCTTTCTTCAGAGGCTCGGCAGTCCGTTGTGCTAATTCTGACACACATCCACATTTATAAATACACGCCCTCTGATGGGCCACTCAGATGAGTGTCTTGAGTTGATTTCTGAGCCTTGTAGTCTGTCAGGATAAATAAAACTCCAAATGGATGCAACATCAATCACGCTGTAGGTAAATTCGTTAAAGCCCTCCAATGGGCCTCACAATTCAATTCCGTCCTAGATCCCTTAAGTTGCTGTCCCACTAATGCGGTTCGGCAGATTCCAACCGCGTGACCCCCAATGTTCGCGGGGTGGTGCAGTCCTTCACGGTGAGGCTACTGTGTATCAATTCAGGCTCCCACATTGCCCCTCAGGCAAGGACGCACTCGGGCAACAACAGGTAAACAGACCTACAGCGTGATTGATGTTGCATCCATTTGGAGTTTTATTTATCCTGACACAGACTACAAGGCCCAGGAATCAACGTGAGACACTCATCTGAGTGGCAGATCAGAGGGCGTGTAATTATAAATGTGGGGGGGTGTCAGAATTAGCACAATGGACTGCCGAGCCTCTGAAGAAAGCGCAGCAAGCGCTGAAACACGTCAGGCTTACATCGGCATATGAGCTGTGAATGGAATCGAAATGCAAGTTTCAGTCTTTACCCAATAAAAAGGTCTGTTTACCTGTTGTTGCCCGAGTGCGTCCTTGCCTGAGGGTCTCCGGACCTGCTACCGATGGAATTGCGAGGTTGGAAGTGTGGGATGTTAAGACCATTATTGCCCAGCACAGCGCTTCAGTTTCAACCGGGTCACGCTTTAAGTCAGTTTCCTACCTTGGAACATAAAGAAAATACCGGCTTAACAGAATCACACACCAGCACGATGGACAAACTGCATGCTGGGTATTGCAGTCTCAAAATAATGTATTGCTTGAAGTGACTCCGCATAACGTGACCCAGGTGCGCTCCATACTACTTCAGGCATTGGGGCGATATAAAGAGACTCACTCAGGAACTGTCAGCACCAGAGGCACTTTTAAAACATATGGCATTTGAGAAAGGTTTAATACCGAAATGCGTCATGCCTGTTTAAATAAATGGTCTTCACAAGTCCCGCTGTGTCTCCTCATCAACTTCGACGGAAGGAGGTGGTTTTTGGATATATTGCGTGCTGCCACTGACACGCGAGGATGGCCCTTCCACAAGAGTCTAGGGAATCAATGGCACTTTCCCGGACCACCCTGCATTCCAGAGAGAACAGAGAACATGCTGACAATGTGCAGTCCATACTTACATGGAGAGACGTTGCTACCTTAATGGCGTCTCCGGACCTGCTACCGATGGAATTGCGAGGTTGGAAGTGTGGGATGTTAAGACAATTATTGCCCAGCACAGCGCTTCAGTTTCAACCGTGTCACGCTTTAAGTCAGTTTCCTACCTTGGAACATAAAGAAAATACCGGCTTAACGGAATCACACACCAGCACGATGGACAAACTGCATGCTGGGTATTGCAGTCTCAAAATAATATATTGCTTGAAGTGACTCCGCATAACGTGACCCAGGTGCGCTCCATACTACTTCAGGCATTGGGGCGATATAAAGAGACTCACTCAGGAACTGTCAGCACCAGAGGCACTTTTAAAACATATGGCATTTGAGAAAGGTTTAATACCGAAATGCGTCATGCCTGTATAAAAAATTGGTCTTCACAATTCCCGCTGTGTCTCCTCATCAACTTCGACGGAAGGAGGTGGTTTTTGGATATATTGCGTCCTGTCACTGACACGCGAGGATGGCCCTTCCACAAGAGTCTAGGGAATCAATGGCGCTTTCCCGGACCACCCTGCATTCCACAGAGAACAGAGAACATGCTGACAATGTGCAGTCCATACTTACATGGAGAGACGTTGCTACCTTAATGGCGTCTCCGGACCTGCTACCGATGGAATTGCGAGGTTGGAAGTGTGGGATGTTAAGATCATTATTGCCCAGCACAGCGCTTCAGTTTCAACCGGGTCACGCTTTAAGTCAGTTTCCTACCTTGGAACATAAAGAAAATACCGGCTTAACGGAATCACACACCAGCACGATGGACAAACTGCATGCTGGGTATTGCAGTCTCAAAATAATGTATTGCTTGAAGTGACTCCGCATAACGTGACCCAGGTGCGCTCCATACTACTTCAGGCATTGGGGCGATATAAAGAGACTCACTCAGGAACTGTCAGCACCAGAGGCACTTTTAAAACATATGGCATTTGAGAAAGGTTTAATACCGAAATGCGTCATGCCTGTTTAAATAAATGGTCTTCACAAGTCCCGCTGTGTCTCCTCATCAACTTCGATGGAAGGAGATGGTTTTTGGATATATTGCGTGCTGCCACTGACACGCGAGGATGGCCCTTCCACAAGAGTCTAGGGAATCAATGGCACTTTCCCGGACCACCCTGCATTCCAGAGAGAACAGAGAACATGCTGACAATGTGCAGTCCATACTTACATGGAGAGACGTTGCTACCTTAATGGCGTCTCCGGACCTGCTACCGATGGAATTGCGAGGTTGGAAGTGTGGGATGTTAAGACCATTATTGCCCAGCACAGCGCTTCAGTTTCAACCGGGTCACGCTTTAAGTCAGTTTCCTACCTTGGAACATAAAGAAAATACCGGCTTAACGGAATCACACACCAGCACGATGGACAAACTGCATGCTGGGTATTGCAGTCTCAAAATGATGTATTGCTTGACGTGACTCCGCATAACGTGACCCAGGTGCGCTCCATACTACTTCAGGCATTGGGGCGATATAAAGAGACTCACTCAGGAACTGTCAGCACCAGAGGCACTTTTAAAACATATGGCATTTGAGAAAGGTTTAATACCGAAATGCGTCATGCCTGTTTAAATAAATGGTCTTCACAAGTCCCGCTGTGTCTCCTCATCAACTTCGACGGAAGGAGGTGGTTTTTGGATATATTGCGTGCTGTCACTGACACGCGAGGATGGCCCTTCCACAAGAGTCTAGGGAATCAATGGCGCTTTCCCGGACCACCCTGCATTCCAGAGAGAACAGAGAACATGCTGACAATGTGCAGTCCATACTTACATGGAGAGACGTTGCTACCTTAATGGCGTCTCCGGACCTGCTACCGATGGAATTGCGAGGTTGGAAGTGTGGGATGTTAAGACCATTATTGCCCAGCACAGCGCTTCAGTTTCAACCGGGTCACGCTTTAAGTCAGTTTCCTACCTTGGAACATAAAGAAAATACCGGCTTAACGGAATCACACACCAGCACGATGGACAAACTGCATGCTGGGTA
Source organism: Calotriton arnoldi (assembly GCA_963921515.1). Lineage (NCBI taxonomy): Eukaryota > Metazoa > Chordata > Amphibia > Caudata > Salamandridae > Calotriton > Calotriton arnoldi. Next base: position 508,535 of record CAWUFW010005307.1, on the reverse strand, counting down.
TTGCAGTCTCAAAATAATGTATTGCTTGAAGTGACTCCGCATAACGTGACCCAGGTGCGCTCCATACTACTTCAGGCATTGGGGCGATATAAAGAGACTCACTCAGGAACTGTCAGCACCAGAGGCACTTTTAAAACATATGGCATTTGAGAAAGGTTTAATACCGAAATGCGTCATGCCTGTTTAAATAAATGGTCTTCACAAGTCCCGCTGTGTCTCCTCATCAACTTCGACGGAAGGGGGTGGTTTTTGGATGATATATATATATATATATATATATACCTATTAGGTAGTTATACTTAGGACCAAAGTTTCCATAGGAAAAGTGATTTTTTTTTGCCAGTAACTTTGGCGCCGCTAGACGAACCTTCACGAAATTTTAACAAAACAACCCCTTTTTGGTTACGCTGCTGTGTTGGAAGTTGCGGGGTAATCCATCAAGCGGAGGCCAAGAAAAAGGTGGGGGGGTCCCTAAACACGTTTTCACCATGTTATGTCTATGGGGATTTTTCATTTTTTGAACACGACAAAAGACCGAACCGCTGAACGAAATTACACCAAATTTGACAGAAAGCTAGATGTTGTTCCAGAAAGTGTGCTTTTTGTAATTTGGTGTAAATCCGTTCAGTAGTTTTAGAGATACTTAGGTTTAAAAAATATAGCTATCCGGTGGCTCAAAATCCTACTGAAATTTGATTTGACGCCAACACTTCAACCAGGAAGTGTTGGCAGCCATCTGGGGACTCGGCTTGAAGCCAAGTCCCACAAAAATTTAAATAAACAAATAAAAGGGGGCAGGGTGGTGATACCCTGACCAACTAGGCTTCTTGAGGATCCACAAATCCCGCTGACAATTTAAAAAAAAGCTTTTTTTTTAAAAACAAATTGCGGGCTCTCGCACTTTGTTTCTAATCAGCCCCTGGGTGGGCCATGTCCCAGGGGCATTGTAATAAAGGAGTGGGGTGCATGGACCCCCCTCCTAGGGCTCATTGGTGCCCCAGGTACCACAAACTCCCTGGGGCTTCTTTAATTAACAATGTGGTGGTCTCTTGGACCCCCCCAGCCCCGGGGACTGCCACCTCACTGGGGCTTTAAGTTTAAAGAATGTGGGGGACACACAGACCCCCCCATAGCCCTGGGGGCTGCCACCGCCCTGGGGCTTTAATTTGAAGTGATGCAGGTGCAGTGCGGGCCCCCCCACAGCCCTGGGGATCACCACCCCCTCAGGGCTTTTCTAGAAGGTAATGCGGGGGGCCCCATGGCCCCCTGCAGCCCCAGGGACAACCACCTCCCAGGGGCAAAGTTGAAGAAGGGAGGGGGCCCCCCTGGAGCCCTAGATGGCCCTGGGAAATGCCACCCCCCCAGGGCTGGCTCCTGCTATGTTTGCTATGGCTCCCGCCAAGCCGTAGCAAACTGTGCTCCGCTTTGAGCAAGCAAGAGCATTTTGGTCTCTCTTGCTCAAAGCAGAGCACAATTGCTTTGACACAGAGAGAGCTGCATGTTAGCAGCTCCCTCTGTGTCAAAGCAATGCCGGCTACCGCAGGAGGCGGGGAGTTGGCAGGGACCACAGGGGCCTTCAGGCTCCCCCCATGGTACCAGTGGAGAGTGGGTGCCCTGGAGGCACCCACTTTCAAAGGCCAGGCCCTGGGGGATGGGGTCCCTGGTGCCAAATTTGGCCCGGGAGGGGGGCCACGCAGCCCCCTTCCACCATCTGTACATGGTCGAGCCTTGGGGATGGGGTTTACAGCCTAGCAGTAATATGGAAGGGTGGCAGTGCGACACCCCCTCCCCTAAAAGAAATGTAAAAAAATAAAGGCTGGGCCTCAGGGGATGGGGTCCCCGGGGCTGAAATCGGCCCAGAGAAGGGGGCCGCGTGGCCACCCTTCCATATTACTGCTAGGCTGGGCCCAAGGGAATGGGGTCCCTGGAGATTAAATCAGCCTGGGGAGGGGGAGAGTAAAGTTTTTTTTTTAATTAAATGGCCGGCAAGTCACTGGAGGCCTCGCCCTCTTTCTCCACTACTCTGCAAACGTGCCTCCTGGTGCACTGTTGGTTGGGGGTCAAAGTCCCCTTAGGTCCAGAGGTTCCTTGGGGGCCAACAAGCCCTCCTGTTACTTCTAGTAAGTCCCACACAGTGGGATTGCTGAGAGGTCTTCCGAGGCCATATGCCCCCTTTCTGCACCACTCTTCAAACAGGCCTCCTGGCGCACTGCTGGTTGGGGGAAAATGTCACCTTGGATGCTGAGAGTCCTTGGGGCCCAACAAGCCCTCCTGTTACCTCCAGTAAGTCCCATACAACCTGATTGCTGAGAGGACTTTGGAGGCCTCGCCCCCTTTCTCCACCACTCTGCAAACGCGCCTTCTGGCACACTGCGGTTGGGGGATGAAGTCCTCTTAGGAAAAGAGGGTCCTTGGGGGCCAACAAGCCCTCCTGTTACCTCCAGTAAGTCCCACACATCCTGATTGCTGAGAGGACTTCAGAGGCTGTGCCCCCTTTCTCTACCACTCTGCAAACGCGCCTCCTAGCGCAATACTCATTGGGAATGAAGTGTCTCCCACTCTGCCTCCTGGCACACTACTGGTGGGGGGATGAAGTCCCCTTGGCTCCAGAGGGTCCTTGGGGCCCAACACTCCCTCCTGTTATCTCCAGTAAGTTCCACAGAGCGCAGTTGGCATGAGGACTTCTGAGGCCATGCTTTTTTTTAAGTTGAAGGGAGAGGGACCGATTTCGGCTCTGGGTGACCCCATCCAACAGGACCCTGCCTTTTTATATTATTTTTTTAATACAATTAAGGTTAGGGGCCGCACGGCCTCCCTCCTGGGCTGATTTCAGGCCCAGGGACCCCAGGGCCTGGCCTCTATTCTAGGTGCCCACCCAGGGCACCCAGTGAATTTCGTTGGAGACAGCAGGAGGAGTCTAAAGGTCCCTGTACTCCCTGCCAACACCCCGCCTCCTGCAGGATCTGGCATTGTTTTCACAGAGAGTGTGCTATTGAGCATGCAGCTCCCTCTCTGAGAAAGCAATTCCGCTCTGCCTCCAGCAAGTGAGAGCATTTTTAATGCTCTCACTTGCTGGAAGTGGAACGTTTGCTATGGCTTGATGGGAGCTGCAAAGTTCCCGCCAAGTCATAGCAAACAGCTATGTCCGAGGAGTGGGCACCCCGGGACATAGCAGGAGCTGGCACTGGGGGGTGGTGGTCCATAGGGCCATGTATGGCTCCAGGAGGGGGGCCGTACGGCCCCCCTACTTTCTTGAATTTTGCCCCGGAAGGTGGCGGTCCCCCAGGCTTCAGGGGACTGCCCCTAGGAGGAGGTGGTCCCTAGGGCTGCGGAGGGGTCCGCAAGGTCCCCCCGCATCACTTGAAATTCAAGTATTAATAAGCCCCGGGGGTCCATGTGCCCCCCTTCCTTTAATATTAAAATGCCCCCAAGACCTGACCTATCCGGGGGCCGATTAGTAACGAAGCGCGGGAGCCCGCACTTCATTTTCCCCAAAAAATTCAGCGGCATTCACTGATCCTGCCGATTTGCTTTTAAAAAAATGCTTTTTTTGCCCTGCGGGGTCCCTGTGGCCCCCCTCCCCAAGAGGCCCAGTGTTTCAGAGTATTCTACCCTGCCCCCTTTTCTTTTTTTTTCTTTTTTTCGGGACTCGGCTCAACCCGAGTCCCAAGATGTCTGCCAACACTTCCTGGTGTGAAGTGTTGGCAGCCAATCGGATCTCAGCACAAAATTGGAAGGGTTTGTGGATCCTCCATGTCCCTATATATACAATTGAAAATATCTTTAAATAACTCAGCAACTGTTGACTGGATTTACACCAAATCACAAAAATGCACTTCCATGGACAATCAACCCTTCTGCCAAATTTGGAGTAATTCCGTTCAACAGTTCGGGCTGTAGCTGTGTCTAAAGTTCCTAAGGAAATGAGAATGAGGAAAACGCTTTTTGGGACCCTACCCCTTTTCTCAGCCCCAGATTTACAGATCACACCAAAACTTTCAAGACAGCAGCTGAAATGAGCGTCAAGCTAATTTTGAAAAATTTTGCGAGGATTCATCAAACGATGCCAAAGTTATTGGCAAATGAAAAAACTTTCCTTCTATGGAAACTGCATTCTAACTATTCCAGTAGGTAATAATATATATCTTTATATAGTGGACTAGAGATTGTAGAGCTTCACATAGTGGATTAGGGGTTTGTACAGTGGCAGACAGTATAGCTCAGTGTTATTCAGTGCAGTGTAAGGGTATAGACAGGAGTAAAGATCCAGAGAGTGGCATACAGTGTAGTAGAGAGTTATAGAGGGGAGTTGGATAGAGCACAGTAGTGTGTCAAACAGTGGAGCTGTGTCGAGTGGATTGATGTATAGTAGCATAGGGTGAGGTAAAGTCTCGTACAGTGGAGTAGAGTTTAGTGGAGTGGCGTAGCAGTCTGTTGCAAAGTACAATAGAGTGTATTGGTATGTCATTGGATAGAGAGGCATGAAGTGGAGTGGAGTGGTTTAGCGTAGGTAATAAACTGTTAAAAATTGGAGTGGGGTCTCGTACAGTACAGTGGAGTGCTGTGTCATATAGAAAAGTGTTGAATAGTGGAATAGAGTGTTGTACAATGGAGTGCACAGGCGTAGAGTGGAGTATAGAGCTGGACAATGGAGTGTTTGTGAATAGAGTGGCGTAGAATGTTACAGAGTGCTATACAGTGTGGTACACTTTTATAAAGTGGAATTATTTAGAGTGGAGGAGAGTGCCATACAGTGGAGCAGCGTAGAGTGGAATGGCGTACACTGTAGTGGCTTAGAGTGGATTACCATAAAGTGGAGTAGCAAACAGTAAAATAGCATACAGTGGAATACTGTACAATAGAGTGTAGAAGAGTGGAGTGGCATAGAGTGGAATAGCGTAGAGTGGAGTGGTGTACAGTGGAGTGGAGTAGAGTGGAGTAGCATACAGTGGATTAGTGTAGAGTCGGGTGGTGTACATTGAAGTGGTGTAGCGTAGAGTCGGGTAAACTTATAAATTGGAGTGGTGTCTCATACAGTAGAGTGGAGTGCAGTGTTTTACAGAGTTGGAATCTGTCATACAGTGGAGTAGAGTGTTGTACAATAAAGTATACTGGCATACAGTCAAGATCAAATTTGTGCAGTGGAGTGTACGGAGATAGAGCAGATTAGAGTCCAATAGAGTGGCACAGAGTGTAGTAGAGTTTTGTAGAGTGGAGTTATATAGAGTGGAGTGGCTTAGAGTGCAGTAGCATACAGTGGAATGGCATGAAGTGGAATAGTGTAGAGTGTAGTGAAGTAGAGAGGAATTGCATATAATGGAGTAGTGTACTTTGGAGTGCTATACAGTGGATTAGCGTACACTGGAGTGGCATACAGTGGAGTGGCGTAGAGTGTAATATTGTATAGTGTAGTAGCATACAGTAGAGTGGCGTACAGTGGTGTAGACTGGAGCGGTGTATTGTGGAGTGTGGTAAAGTGCAATAGCATACAGTGTAGTGGTGTACAGTGGAGTGGGGTAGTGTGGAATAAAATACAGTAGAGTGGCAAAGATTAAAGTTGCATACAGTGTAATATAGTAAAGTGGATTGGCGTACAGTGGAATAGCATCGAGTGGAGTACAATGGAGTGGCATACAATAGAATGGCGTAGAGTGGAATAACTTAGAGTGGAATAACATAGAGTGGAACAGCATACAGTGGAGTGGTGTAGACTGGAGTGGCGTACAGTGGAGTGCGGTAGAGTGGAACAGCATGTAGTGGAGTGGAGCCCAAAAGAATTATGTAGAATGGAGTGGCATAGAATGGAGTACTGTACAATGGAGTGGCGTACAGTGGATTAGCGTACAGTGGAGTGGAGTATAGTGGCGTGGTGTACAGACGTATGGGAAATTTAGCAGCAATGTACAGTATGTTGTGCAGAGTAAGGCCAAATTGCTCTGCCTTGCATTTCTCTAAATTTACCAATCAATGCAGTGTCACGCATGGTGGCCTTCCGTTGCTTTGTAAATCTGACTTAAGTGTTGTGTAGGCTATGCGATACCATGCGTAATGCAAGGGTACCAAAATCCAATAATGCAGCTAGGCCTTAGTGATATTTTGGGCCATGATATACTGTGGCAACTCTTCCGTGTATATTATTGGGTAATGGTGCAGCCATATTGTTTTTACTACACTTTGGCTGTGTTCAGTGTTAAGGCCTTAGATGTAGGTAAGTAGTAGGTCCCTACCTAACACCACTTTACTAAAATGGTAATAGGAAGGGAAATGTATTCATATATTTTTTAAATAAGTTTAGGGCCGTGTACCGTGGTAGTTTCACAGAATTTTGGGAAGTTCCACGATAGTACCGGGGTGACAGATATCACTAAGATTAAATGCCTTATAACTTAAAAAATTCTTACCTTACTTAACTGCAGTACCCAAAAAGCATTATCTATGCAGCATAATGTATAATCCTGCCAAATTCCATGGAAATCCATTCAGCCGTTTTCACGCTACGTCAAATACAATAGTCTATGGAGAATGCATTGGTGGAATAACGCGTTTTGGGACCCCACTTTTATAATTGCACCGCTTTAACGATTCACCACAAAAATTTACATCATCTCAAAATGCAGAAAATAAAATAGGTCTGGAACGTTTTGTGGTGATTCGTCAAATAGGTGGATAGTGGGAATACTAAATATAACTACATAGTGGCATTCAGATTTAATGTGATTTTTTTCTTTTTATCAATTGTATTTGTATATTGGTTTACATAATCATGTGACCATATTTGTTTCTTTTAGTTGTTCATGTAGTCTTTCTTAAACTTTTCTCATGTAGTCTGATTTATTTTCTGGGCTACCCTGCTACCTTTAGTAGGATTGAGCTATTTATGAAGCCCAAAGTCAATGAAAGACAATCATTATTATTGTTTTAAAAATTGAGATTTCTTTTTTTCTAGTGTCAATAATCATGTCCTCTAAATAGTAGTTTGTGAAGCTCACTGCTAGTTCACGTTTTCATTTTTTTGCACAGGGATAAGTAAGGAAGATGTTTTTCTTTTGGCTTGTTCTTTGCAGTTTTATTTTGTGAGCCAGTGAGCATGCAAAGAAAACTTATGTAGAGGAAGATGTATTCTATTTGTTATGTTTGTGTTTATAGGTTTCCATTAATATTTGACCATAAATGGGTCTTTCAGTTGTTCATGTAGAAAATCAGAAATTTTACATATGAAGTCTAGTTTATTTGTAGGCTTCCTTGTTACTTTTAGTAGTATTGTACTACACAGATATCATTAAGCTGTTGACCTTTATAACTTCATAACCACTTCATAACAATGTTTGCATTATCAAAAAGAATCATTCACATAGTCTTATGTACATTGTTGAGTGCTGTAAAAATTCATTGCAGTCCGTTCAGCTGTTTTGCTGCTACGGGAAATACATGTCTATGTAAAATGCATTGGAGTGCAAGTGTGTTTTGGGACCCCTCTTTTTTCTTTTCACCCCATTGACCAAACGCCGCCAAACTTTCAATCCTTAACCAATGTCAAGGGTGCAAAAGGTCTGCAAAGTTCTGCGAAGATTAATCAAATGGGTGCAAAATTATTAAGGGACAAAAATCAGAGGAATTCCTATCTCTGGTAACCCTAACTGTAACTACAGAGTGGCTACCGCCACGCCGTAATAAATAATTGCATCTGCCCCAGTTAGCTCAAAATTACACTAACTGAAGAAAGCATCCCACTCACAGTAGAGGAGACTAGCCATTAGGTGAGAAGGCTAGCCACATAAACAATCCTTTCTGCACCATGCAAAAAAAGATAATACAGTAATAATATATAGCATTTAGAATCATAGTTTCATTACTCATCTGAATTGTTTCACAAAGAAGTACTGACAAAGCACAAGCGAGATCATAATGAGTCTGGTAAAGGTATAGATATAAGGAATTCCACCTAATAAATGTAGAATTTAATGGGGTTTTTCATTTAAAGTAATGATTCCAGTAAATCATTATAATTGGACACTGGCCACATAGCAAATCTGCTGCACTTGCCTTTACCCTTATGGGTGCAGTAATTTCATGTCCTTGAAGATCATTTTTCCTGTGAATTGAAAAGCTCTCTCAAGAGAGAAGGGCATGTTTCTTCTGTCCGTGTCTGACACTATTTGGCTTATTTAGAGAAAATAAAGTTAGCCGACCAACGAGAAGTCACTATGTGCCACTTACAACTAGATTCCAAAAACCTTGGACTCTGTCAAATACGAAGCAAATTCGTTTGCAGAGTTTTTGCGGCTTGCATACGGGGATGCAACTTACACATTTTGCACTATTAACGCTCCATTATAAAAAAAATCAAGTAAACTCAATTTGACCCACACTTTTATTTCTCACGTTTTATAAGTGAAGAATACTTTATTGGTTCCATTCCTTTGTATGCAAATACCGCAATATTAACACAGAGCAAACACAGTTGGCCCTCTTTTTTATGAGCGTAAGAAAATCCGAATGTGTAACATGAACTATTACACAGGAAGAAAAATGGTTCCAAAGGAGTACGTGCCTAATTTTTGCAAATTCATAAAGTTGATCTAAGCTGCCTCTCAAAGTTTGTGGAATACCTATAAACATAATTATGCACTCAAATACAAAAATTAATATTTCTCATTGTTTACAACAAAGAAGGTAGATCATGGTTACAACATTGACATTTTTTTTAGTTTATTTGTTTTGGTTATACATTTTATCAAGGAGCTGTTACATCTTTGGTTTCATCCAGGAGCTGCTCCATCGTGACTATGCGCGTCCACCCAAGACATGACTGCGCACTTTTATTTTGATGTAATTTCACTGTCTAAAGCACATACATTTAATATGGAATTTCTACCAGTTAGTGCATGAGCTGCAGGCGGAACATCTCGAGACAGAGAGAGACAACCACTACTCACTGTTTCCGAGCTGTGCTGACCACAGCTTATGCACCTACTTGGAAAATTCAGAGTTAAATGCATGTGTTTTAGTCTGCGCAGCCACATGAAACAGGCGTGCAACTGTCCGATGAGTTAGTGCGTACTTTCATATTATGGCTTCAGTATTTGTGGCACTGTTGGAGACTGAAAACAGTGGCCACATTTCACTCATAATCGAAGGCGATTCTATGCATCCACTGTATCGAGACAAAAAGTGACAAATCCGGTTCCACTATATAAGCTATTTGTGGACTTGGAAGTGCTGAAAAAACGTTTTCTGTACATTAAAGCAATGCCAACAGGCACAGTATAGAGAAAAACTGATCACACGCTATTTTTGCTGTCTGCATAATTAAAATTGGAGAAGCTATATCACTCTTTTAAATTGTGAAGGCTAAAGCTGTGAGGCAAAATGTTGGATATTTTTCTTCTGATAACTAACAAGCAAACATAGTGTAATCTATCTCAGTTTGCTCGATTTATATTTTTTGAAAACAAAGCCATTCATGGACAAAGATTACATTGACAAAATCCGTATCTTTGTCGCACAGATGCAAAATAGATGTATAAACAATACCTGAGATCGATATGTTTTGAAAGAGTTCGGCAATCCATTTTCTCCATCTTTGACACAAGGTAACACTATTTCTGTAATATAGTCAAGAGCAACATATCATTGATCTATTTAATACCGAATACGCATAAATAAGAGTAACACTGACATGCAAAATAAGTTGCACGAATGTAACATTTCTGTAATTGGGGGATTCCACTTCAGACAATTACAGATAGCCAATGTATCTGAACCTTATAAATCCTGGTCAACAGCATAGCCGTTTCACCTGACACCTGCAGCACCTGAGGAGGTAGGGGGTGGGCAGCAGACAATGCTCCAGGCAGCCTATCTTAACCCATCCTTGGCCTCCCATGACTTTATGCCTCCAGCTGCCAACCCCCACTTTCCACAGGCTTTCCCACTGGCAACGTCGGCCTGCTCTGAGCCAGAATATGTCACCCTCTTTGTCCCTGGAATCAGGAAAAAACACATGTAAATGGACCTGGTATTCTGTATTCTGCTGTTATTCCCTATTCCCTGGGGAAACCTCATAACTGCTGGATTTTGGGGCTGAAATACTGGACAGAATAGCATAGACCAGCCTTCAGGATTCCCTTAACAAACTAGGGCAAGCTCATTATGAAGGCAATTGTGTACAGAAATTACCTTGTTTAAAGGAACTCACATTTGATTAAAGTTTAATTGATGTTTAGACATCAGGCTGGATGCAATTTGGCGTTTCAAGGGGAAGCACTGTTTCCTTAAACTTTATTGAGAAATGGGGCATCATTTAGAGTGGTTTGGAGCAGTTGCATTGCCATATATTGCTGGTGCTCCCGCCCTATCAAATTCAATGCTCCCATTCTCTATTTAGAGTTGGTGGAAGTACTGTGTTTACAACAGAGAAAGCTCCGCTGGCTCCATCAGCATCAATCTCTGATCTGGGAGTCCCTCTGCCAAGGGCTTACAGGTCGCAATGATGGTCATCTTGCTGTATTGGGGTGGGGCTACCATCACTCAATTTCTCTGACCATTTCCACCATTTGAGTTATAGTAAACAAGTGCAGTGAAAATGTAGAATGATCTCTGAGCACATAGAGAAAACCCCGTGAGCATTAGGGACATTTATGTTTTATTGAGAAAACCAGCTTCTGTTGTTGAAGTTCATTTTCTAAATACAAAAGACTTTGTTGAGCAGGTGCTTTAAATGTGGTGCCCACTCTGCAAACATTCCATGCCATGAAGTGAGACACCGTAGAGATGGCTTCTTTGGCAGCACAGAGATATGTGGATCTCTCAGTAGGACTGACAGTCCACCATTAGGGTGACAGAGGCGATTGCCTCTGCTACTCTGGGTGGTGAAGTAGCCATATTCTAGGGTCTAAAAGACCCCCACTTTCTTTTCTATCCATTGATCTTTGTCAGCGATCAGATGATGTTGCTGTCCATTGACTTTTTAATGGATTGTTGAACGGGATTGAGTGAGATGCGGACTAGTGCTGGCTCTGACCTTTGATGATGAGTTTCACTCTGGAAAAGTAAGGTTATTTCTGGTGTTTGAAAGCCTCTAGTGGATTACTCTCTAAATGGTAACTTCAAACTAAACTATCAAAGATTAAAAAAGTAATTCCTGTGGGAGAGGAATGGGTCCATAGCTTCTAAGGGCCTTTTTCACAAAGGTAAACTTACACTTTTTTGTACAATTTCATATACCTCTTTATTCCATCCTCTTCCCAACAATTCCAGGAACATCCTGTAACTATAATTCTGTTATACCTTACCATTTGTAATGAAGGCCTAAGTGTGATTTCCAACACTAACCTCAGAACACGCATGCTCAGCTATTGAGAAGAATAGGTAAAGTTGATGCAAACGTTTGCAAATACCAATAAGATGAAGATAGATAGATAATTTTATTGCACAATTAATTAAAACCATTGCAATGAGATGGAGACATTTGTGAGCTGTGGTCTCTCCCAGTAGGCTGTATAATTTCACCTGCAGGATTTACATGGGCTTTGAGCCAGGTATTCAGGACAAAATGATGAGAAATTTGCAGCATAAAAAGTGATAAATTTAAGTAAAATTCATGAACATGTAGGTTGTTGAACAACTCCTGGAAATGGTACTGGCAGCAGAGAGATAAAGGGTTTTATGAGGGAGAGCATTTGTTTTGTTTTCCCTCCATCGACTATGAGTACAGCATGGGGTCAAGCCATTCCGGGCAGTTGGCTTACTTTTGAGCCTTCCATCTCCTACAGATGGCAGACCGCTCACCCCTCCTTCAGATATATACTGACCAATGTGTCCCGGTAGCTACCTATGGGGCTGAGATTTGGGGTATCACAGACTGTTTTGCCCTTCAGTTGCAAGAAAATCGCGTCTGCAGGAAAAGCCTATCCGCTCCCCTATTGACTCCTCATTATATTTGTTGCAATGAGTTTGGTTTAACTTATCTGAGTGACTTGAGTCGATCCCACCCCCCCTATTGTGGTTATCTATATGGCGAACAGAGGAGGCATCACCTACCAGGGACATAATTAGTAACTGCTTAGCTTGTGACAGAGGCCTTTCCATTCCCTGGTTACCCTATGTAAAACATTTGTTTGCAGGGATTGGTTAATACAACTCTTTTCTAATGCAACTGATCATGCTCTCCTGGTTAGGACACAAGTCCAAGCTTTACTATTGGCCCAAGCTCAAGCAAACACTCTAGGGACCTGATTACGAGTTTAGTGGTCCTGGAGCGGGCCGCCACGCCAGCACCCCGATCCAGGACTGCCAAATTCCACTGCGACCTCCTGCCAGATTACGAGTAATCTTGTGGTCTGGCAGGGCGGTCCTTTGACGTTCCCACGGCGGTGCCAATAAAAAAGGCACCGCAATGAGAACGCTAAAGCCCTTTTCTGCATGGCATGGACTGTAATGTCCATGCTGGGCAGGAAAGGGGGTGACTGCACACAGGAGGGCACAACATGTGATGACCTACAGGCACCCCTTGGCACTGAGGCAACAAGGGGACTTGTAGAGCCCCATTTGTTTCCTCCCTGCCACAGTTTTCATGGCAGCCTCACAGCCATGAAAACTGTGGCTGTGGTGAAACTCCTAATATACTTGGTGGCACCACCAGCATATTAGGGCCTCTGTCTGCGTGCCACCGCCACAGGATCCATGATCCATAGTGGTTGCAGCGGTCCTGTGGCGGAACCACCACTGTATTCGTAATACGCGGATTGGACCACCAATCTGGCAGTCCAGGGATTGCCACAACAGGTTTGGCTGTCCTCGTAGTTAGACCTAAGTGTACAAGCTCATAAGCCAACTGTTGAGGCCTATTTATACTTCAGCCCTGAGAATTCCCCTACCAGCTATTTGTGGAACATCAAGGGGAGCTGGAATCATTCGGTATTGTCCCGCTCAGGGCTGACACAATTAAATATCTACTCTGTTTCCCATTTGGTTTTCAGCATAACCTTGAGTCCTGATTGTGCCTTTGTGATGATGCCTCCAGCCAATCAGTGCTTAATATAGCCTTATAGCCCGCTGCCGAGGGCCATACCAGTTGTTAAAGGCCCTGATCCCGAGTTATAGGCCCGAGCCGCAGGCGAGGGCCTATAACGAGGGAGAGGGCCTTTAACAACTGGTATAGCCTGAGGCAGAAGGGCTATAAGGCTATTAAAACATTCCACCCACTAAGGGTAGAATGTTCTAAATTAAAAATGGAGAAACAAAAGACAAACATTGGAATGTTGGAGTGCTGGGCTTATACCAGCCATTATAAGCCCTGAGCTACTCCATTGTCTTCAATGGAGCTCCCAACATTCCAATGTTCTAATTTGTGAAATATTAAGTGCCAGGGCTCTGACCAGGAGGCCACTGAAGCTTGCACCACCCATCGCCCCTGTCATCGCTGCCAAAACAACTACTAACCATCTCTCTTGCATGTAAATGTGACAGTTCAGATTATTCCAGGTCCCCAAAGCTAAAGGAGTGGCTGGGGAGGCATGTATTAGCAATTTTTTAATGTGTATTGTTTTCCTAAACAACTGTTATACTGCTCATCTCTAAATTACATGAGCAGCGCCACCTTGTGGCAGACTGCCCTAAGTGTGGTGTTGACAATTAGGTGCCGGTGCCGAGCACCGTAAATCAATTAAGGGCCGGTGATCAGCAGCGGCTCAAATTAAGCACTGCAGCCAATAGATGTTGCACGTTACTTTCTCCTGTGGTTTTTATAAAAAATGTACCAATATTTTTTTAGTTCCTTTTATGTAATCAAGAAATTGTAAGCACTGTACCCCAGCCTATCATCTCCTTCAACAGCTATCTGATGATGAAACCTGTCTTCATGTGAGTGCTTTTTTATGTGCAACAGTACGATCTAGTGGCACAATGCACTTTTAATCTAATCTTGCTTCTTTTTTCTTTGACTTAATGTGCTGTGTATTTTTTTTTTACTTTAATGCAACATGTTTCATTGTATTACTACTCTTGGTTATGACACGATATTTATGGTAAGGCGGAAGAGGTGTTGAACATGCAGGTCTGTCTTTTAGCGTTTTTAAATGTTTTTAAATGTTCTTGTATACTTTTATGGCTGTTTCACAGCTGAATAAAGGTCTTGAAATGAAACATTTGTACAACAGATATGTAGGTGCTAAAGTGCTAATATCACACAACTATTCCAAGTAAATCTGCTGTAGTAAGACTCTTTGCCTCATCCAATAGCGTAATTGTGGCTATAACTACAGGTTTCACACACCAACATTCACAAGATGTGCCACACGTGTTACGGTTGCTTCTGTTCATCCATACAGCAGCACAACTGACAATAACAGAGCACAATTACCATTAACGTCGTGTTATTACATAGTTGTAGTTTACTCACTGCTGAAGTCTTATGGGAGAGATACATATTGGAACGATAATCAATATCTCAGGATATGCGGTCAATGCGTGTTGTCAAGTGAAGAACATGTAGAAGTTTGAAGATGCTTCAACTTGGATCTAAAAGTTCATTTGTTTCACATTGAAGTAGGTACTGTGGTCCAGATGGTGTAAGTTATGGATGGCATAGAAATTATGAACATTATTTACATTCCAATATTCAATATCAATGCAGGGGCTTTACCTCTGGCTTTCAGTCCAGTCCAGTAACAAGTTCTGTATACACATGTTGAGAAGCTGGCATTGTTCTCAGTGGAGAGGTGTGTTACACTAAGTGCTATTTATTTCTCTTTTGTTGAGTTTTTATGTATTTGCCCTATTTTAGAGGATCTGCTGGTTAGCATCATGCTTATTAGCATGGTAAACAAACATATCTTTCTACTGCGCTGTGATATACTAAACCCAACAAATTAATTTTCAGTTTATTAGCTTGTATCTTAATAAAATGGGTTTCCAAATACGTAGGCATGCCAGGGATACTTGAATTAAAGGAAGGAAGGGCTATCCTGGATTCAGGTGGGAAACGGCCTTTATAACATATACTGAGCCAAGCGTGTTGTTTCCCCGCAAGAGGAACCACACTTGCCTTAACCACGCATATGCGTGGTTGAGGCAGTGCGCGGTCTGGATGCTAGGATGGGCGGACCCAGGAAGAGAAAGGATTGGGAGATGATGTGGTGTGCTAAGTGGGATTTTGGGTGGGGGGATAGTTGTTAAGGGTTGGGGAAGTTTTTAGGGCTGAGGGAGGTCAGGGTAGCTTTTAGGACTTAGGGGTTGGGTAGTGTTTAGGGCTCAGGAGGTCAGGGTAGTGTTTAGGGTTCAGGGGGGGTCGGGGTAGTGTTTAGGGCTTAGGGGGTCGGGTAGTGTTTAGGGCTCTGGGCGTCGTTTTTAGGGCTCAGGGTGGGAGGGGCTGGGGTGTGATTTTTACCAAACATCCCTTTACCAGTCATGTCTTTACCATGAAATTGCGTGGTAAAGACATGCGTAGTAACGGCATGCGTGGTAAAGGAATGCGTTGTTCAGATGCATTCGTTGTTGGGGTAGCGTTATAGAGGCACACGCGGTTTAGCCATGCATGCCTCTGTCATACAACCCATTCAGGTAGTGTGTTAAACCAAATTAATTTAGCATCAAAATCAGCAATTCTTACTTGATGTTCAAATGTTTGTACCCGGTTTTAAAAAATAAAAATACGCAAATTAGCATGTACATTAGTCACAACACTGTGGAAAGGGGGATGTCCTGACAAGCTCGTTGGAATGGAAGTGTGGCGACAGCTCCATGTGAAGAAGGGTGTGCCGATGCGTTCCTTGATTGCCTATGCACTAATGGATCTATTGGGTGCCTTCAGTTTATAACTCAGCATGGTGTCAAACACCATAAACATAATAAAAAAAAGTCTGCAGACGTGTGCATTCCAGCTCACACTTCCCCTATTCATTTGCTGTGGGGACTTGTGTGGGGGTGAGGTGTCTTTCTGCTCTAGTATCTGAGCCCTTTGAATCTTTCCATGGGTTGTGCAAATACGTGTGGCTTTCTGGGTATGGAGGCACCCTCTGGAGCAGTGGTTCTTAACCTTGTGACTTCAATGGAATCATAACTGGCACACAGGGAGTTCCACTAAATCATTATTGGAATCAAGGGACCATCACTGAGTCATACCTGGAAGCTGGGGACTCAGGCCTTACCACCTTTTCTGATTTGAAACACAAAACAATACACAAAAAATACAGAAACAAGCATTCAAACAAATACACAAATGAGAAAATATTTTATTTAATTCTGAGAGGCAATACACATACTACTCCTCCCGTCTGGAAAATGTCTTGCTACCCTCCTCGGAGGTAGGTCTCATTTCACAGACTCAAATCCCTCCTAGAGGACTTTCAGACCATTCTCCGGTGCGGTTGGTGGTCGAAGGGCAGGCAGCGCGGCGAGCGTGGACTGAGGTGATTACAAGCACAGTGGTTTCCGGACGGTGATTTTGTGGAGGGTATTAGAGAGGCTATCACCGAATATTTTGCAAGCAACAACAAACTGCCTCCTCCCCTATTGCCCTCTGGAAGGGAAGTTGATCCGTCTTGAGGGCGAGATTGCCAGGCTTAACAGATGGCTCAGATCTCCCCATTACAGTCTGTGCAGCGTAATCTTACCCGAGCCCGCTTAGACCTTTGGCAAAAGCTTCTAGACTCAGCAAAACTGTGTTGGCTCCATTCCCAGGGACGGGTATACGAGATGGGAGATAAGGCGGATAAGCTGATATATTGTGTGGCGACTTCCAACCTCCCGCATAATTTGGTCACTGAGTAGCAGGCATAATGCTGAGAGACAGACTTCCTAGCGAGGGAATTTGCCTCGCATTTCTGAGCCTTGTACACCCACCGGGAGTCTCCAGCTTTGGAGCAGGGGAATCCTATTATCCATGACTAGCCTATATGCACCCTCTCAACCGAGGAAAGCGGGGACCTTAATCTGCCATTCACCACTAAAGAAAGACAATAGGCAATCTTCACGATGTCCTCTGGGAAAACCCTGGCCCAAATGGGTTTCTTCTAGGTATACAAGAGGCACTCCTCCTTATTAATCCAGCATTTACTGGCACTGTATGAAGATGCCTACCTGCGGTGGGAGCGCACCCAAGATCTATGAGGGGCAACCATCACAGTGATTCTTAAGCTCGACAAACCTCCGACTATCTGCGGGTCATACCGCCCCATCTCCCTCATCAACTCCGCGGTGAAAATTCTGGATAAAGTGCTGCCGACACACCTGGCCACAGTGATTGGCTCGGTAGTACATACTGACCAGAACGGATTTATGCCACGCTGAGGCACTAGGCATTGCCTTCGTCGGTTGCACTTGGCACTGGCCCACTTAATGAACTGTTGGGCGATGCGATGCAATGCTTCGCCTGGTCAATGTGGAACGGGTCTTCGACACAGTGCATTGGCCCTATCTCCTGGCTGTTCTCCAAAGGAGGAACTTTGGATCCAGATTCAGGAAGTGGTTATCTCGCCTGTATACAAACCTATAGGCCCAGGTCTGTGTAAATGGAGACAACTCGGAAACAATTCCTATAGAAAGGGGCACTTGGCAGAGATGCCCGCTCTCCCTTTGGTTATTTGCGCTGGTGATAGAGCCTCTGAAGGAGCTTATCAGGGTGAGGGCCAGACTCAGTGGCTATGAGTGGAGGGAGGGAATGGAGGATCGAACCTCCCTGTATGCAGAAGATATGCGCCTCTTCCTTTAGAGGCCCCAGACACTATTCCACGGTTTATGGCAATCCTAACGGTATATGGGGAAACCTCGGGACTTAGAGTAAATTGGGGAAGTCGACGCTGGTGTCCCTGCGGGATGAGATAGATAGAGGGAGGTGGACTCCTGTTTGAGAGTGGCAGGCAATAGTTTTCACTATCTAGGCATGATGGTGGCCCTCGCCCAGTAGAGGAACTGGGAACTCAATGTCGCCCTGTTGCTGACCCAGACATGGCAGGACATGGAAGAATGGTCCAGACTGCCTCTTTTGATTGCAGTTAGAGGTGCACTCTTTAAAATGATGTCCCTCCCTCGCTTTCTGTATGTCTTGCAACATTACCCCACCCCCAAACTCTCAATTTATTTTCAGACTTGCAGGCCCAAATAACTAGTTTCTTATGTATGGGAAAGACACCTAGAGTCACTTTTGAGAAATGTCGGTTATCCTCATTGTAGGCAGGGTTCGGTTGGGCGGATGTTAAATTGTAATATTGGGCCTCGCAGCTGGTAAATAATAATGACTGGTTCCTGGCGGATAGAGACAACCAAGCTCATAGATTGGAGTTGGAACTGCTGCACCCATATGGTATGCTTTAATTATTATACAGATGTGCACCCGCTCACTCCCTCCCATCCATTACTCAGGTCCCCATTCAGTTTTAGTATGCAGCCCTCTGCCACATGAAATGATATGGTACATTAACAAGGGTTACCCCTTTTGACATGGTACGTGGCTGTCAGAGTTGGTGGGCCTAGCAGAGTTTCACTCCTGGGACCTTCTAGGTATATACACGCTGGGGGACGTCTGTGGGGAGGGACACATTTCATCATTCGAGGAACTTGCGGTCATGTTCCATCTGCACTCCTCTCAGTTCTATAGGTACCTCCATCTGCAACATGCTCTGGAAGGATACAAAGAGAGACAGGGCACCCTCCTGGACATCAGCCCCTTAAAGTCTAAACTGGTATCAGATGACCTGAGGAAGGGGTGCATCTTTCGCTTTTACAAATCTCTCGCTATTAACATGCCCGATCCCCTGATGATCCTTGGGGCCAGGTGGGCAGAGAATGTGGGGGCCCTTGAGGATGAAAAGTGGACCAAGGAATGTTGGCTATCTCTATGCGTTTTTGCCTAATTCAATTCAAGTATTTTCACAGGATCTACTTTTCCCCAGCACAACTCTGGCGAATGGGATGTGCCCCGAGGCCTGAGTGGCTCTGTTGTTGCCACTCCCTACGCTTCCTATAGCAGGTACCGTGGGACTGCCCGATTGCACAAGTGTACTGGCATGAGGTCAACAGCAGGACTGGGCGGTGGTGCGTGGCTCCTGAGCCCAGAATTGTATTGCTGGGGATCATGGATGAGCTGGGGGAGTTTCGCATTACACACACCCTGATCGCCACACCTTACTTAGTCGGCAAGAGAAATCTGGCCAGACACTGAAGAAATGAGCAAAGGGCATGGACCACTGTGCAGTGATGGAAAAACTAGGATTAAAGGCGCAGGGCGTATAAATGTATGAGTGAATATGAGCCCCCCTCGACAAAATACAGCGGTCCAATGACCTGACCTTGTTTGATGCACAGGCAAGAGACTTTCATATTCCGTCACCAACTGTATTTGCTTATCACAGAAGTGGAAAACTTATTGTATTTTGTCTCTGCAATATTGATCCTTTTTCAGGAAAATGGCCTGGCGCTTGCTGGAAGGGCACTTTGGGCTGCAGTTGTTTTGGTATGATTTAATGTTGTTGTGCAAAATCAATAAAATATATATATCTTAATTAATTTGCAAATAAATATAAAACATTTTAATAAGAAGGTTGAAGCATTTCTAAATACAATTGAGGCACTAATCGTCCATATTATATTCTGTTTGATGAACTTGCTTGCTCCTACACATCAATCTGGGGATACTAACTGAGGGGCTGATTACGATGACGGCAAGACTGCCACCGACAGTCTGTCGGTGGTGTTCTCACCGCCATTGTTTGCAGGTTTACCACCCAGCATATTAGAATGGCGGACGCAAGGATGGCGGTCGAAAAGCTTGACCGCCTAGCATCCGACGGGCTCCTTGAGCCTGCCGGAGTGGTGGAGGGCCTCGCATTCCCTACAATGGTGATGGTGCCTACCAGGCACCGCCATAGGGATTACGATGTCCCTTCAAACTTGCCTGTTCATGGTGGTTAACCTGCTATGAACAGGCAGGCAGAAGGGACTTTATGGGCCCGTAGCGGGCCCCCCTTCCACACTGGCCCTAAGCTGTGGGCACTGGGGGGCACCAGATCCCTGCACCATGTGGCAGGCACAGCATGGTGCCTGCCACATAGTGCAGGGATATGTACGGTGTCCCTTTTTTGCATTGCAGCGGGTGCTGCAGCCAGCAGCACCCGCCGCAATGCAAAATATAGGCATTGCGACCGCTGTGGTGACGGTCGCATCCTAATGCCTACTGCAGGACGGCCAAAAGCCTGTCTGGCGGTCCTGTCTGCTTCGTCTGCCCGCCATGCTATTCGGACCCCCAATATTTAGCCTCCAATTTCAAATGTCTTTACATTTATATAATGTTTTCAAATTTTCAATTTTCCTTTGTTAGAAATGGGGGTCTCTAGCTGGCAGAGGTAGGTACCTTTGTCCAAATATGGGCCCTTGCTTCTAGACAGGGTAAGGGGGATACACTCCTAAAATAACCCCTGCTCACCCCCTTGGTAGCTTGGCACGAGCAGACAGGCTTATCTCAGAGGCAGTGTGTGAAGCATTTGTGAACACATACAGTAACACAGTGAAAACACTACAAATGGACACCACACCAGTTTAGAAAAATAAGTCATCTTTATCTAAACAAGACCAAACGACAAAAATCCACAACACAGTATTAAAAATAAGACTTTCAAATGGTAGAAATAGTTCAGTTCAATGCAAGTTGTAAATGCAACACTTTTCCAACAAAGTACCTTAGATGCGTCACGCAAAACAAACAAAAGGGTCGCAGGGAAGGTGATGCGTCAGTTCCTTGCTTCGGGGGAGGTGATGCGTTGGTTCCTTACTGCAGCGCAGGGGAGGAGATGCGTCGGTTTCTTACCGGAGAGGAGGGGATGCGTCGGTTTCCTACTGTGTTCCGGTTACGATGCAACAAGATGGCACCTCGATGCGATGCGACGATCCGGTGCAATGCGACAAAATGGCAGCTCGATGCGATGCGACGGTCCGGTACGATGCGTGTACGTTTTCAGCCGCACGGCAGGTGCTGCGACGGTCTTCTTGGCGATGACTCGGGGCCCGATGTGGATGCGTTGCGCTTCTTCCTGGTTGCTCGGCGAGGCGTCCGAACCAAGTGCGGATGCGGCACGCTTCTTCCCCGTGACTCGGTGATGCGCCGGGAATCGGTGCGGATGCAACACGCTTCTTCTCGTTGCATCGATCTTCCAGCTCCCAGCGACAAACAGTCTCTAGAGGTTCTAAACAGCAGCAGGCCCCTCTTTGCAGGTTAGAATTCGCAGCAAGGAAATTCAGGGGAGCTGGTGGTGAAGTCTTTGTGTCCCTGAGACTTCAGAACAGGAGGCAAGCTCAGCTTCAAGCCCTTGGAGATCTTCCTCAGGATGATAAGGCAGCAACAAAGTCCTTTTCTCCTTTCCTTGGCAACAAGTAGCCACTGCAGGCCAACCCCAAACAGCAAACAGCACAGGGGCAGTAATCTTCCTCAGCTTCTCCGGCTCTTCTCCTTGGCAAAGGTTCCTCTTGATTTCCCAGAAGTGATCTAAAGTTCTGGGGTCTGGGTCCCCCTTTTTATACACACAATTTCTTTGTTCTCTGAAGGCAGAGAGTGTCTGTATCCAGCCAAAACCAGTTCTGTCCTCACTGGTGCAGCTTCCTGGCAGGAGGTGGAAACAGCATTGTTGAAAGCAGACCTGGCCCAGGCAGGTGAAAGGAAATCTCCTCCCCTACTCTAAATTCAACCCAGGTCCCATTCAGCCCAGACCTGATTCATCAGACTGCCGGAGCCGCAGCCCTCTCCCAGCTCCTGTCACTCACAAGCCAGACATGCAATACACAAACCTAGCAGAGGCATACTTGATGGTTAGGCAAGAAAATACCTACTTTCTAAAAGTGGTATTTTCAAACACAGAATGTAAAAATCACCCACACTAAACGATCCACTTTAACATTCTGAGTTCAGGCATACTAAACTTTATTTTCCTATCTTGTTCCTAGGGCCAGTTATGTTTATAAGATGTTATAAACTAACTGCCCATTCTGGCCTATGGGAACAGATAGCCTTGCAATAGTGAAAAACGAAATTGGCAGTATTTAACTATCAGGACATGCCACACACATCAGGGCATGTCCTACCTTTTACATACAATGCACCCTGCCCACAGGGGTACCTTGGGCCTACCTTAGGGGTGACTAACATGTAGAAAAGGGAAGGTTTAGGGACTGGCATGTGTGTGCACTTGCCAAGTCGACATGGCAGTCCCAGACTGCACACAGGCTCTGCAATGGCAGGCCTGAGCCACATTTTACAAGCTGCTTCTGTGGGTGGCACAATCAGTGCTGCAAGCCCACCAGCAGCATTTGATTTACAGGCCCTGGGCACACATGGTGCACTGTACTAGGGTCTGACAAGTAAATCAAATCAGCCAATCATGGAATCACTAATCCATTACATCAATTTACAAAAGGGAGCACTTGCACTTTGGCACTGAACAGCAGTGGCAAAGTGCCCAAAGCATCTAGACCAGCAAAAACATAGCAAAAACACAGGAGGCAACAGCAAAAAAATGGAAGGGAGACCCACGTTCAGTCTTGAGATTTTAGAGGTGATCTGGGATGTTCTTTGAGTTTTTCCACTGTCCATTGTGTTTTCTTGCGACTTCCTGATGACATAATTCCAGGACTGTCTTTTGGGCATGATTTGCTATTGGAAAGTCAGCCTATACAAATAAATGTAAGCCTTGAACAGTATCAACGCTTGTAATTTCAGATACTTGGAGCATTTGCACCACGTATTATTGCCTGAGGATGCATTTTATGAATATTTAATGGATCATAATATTGGCTGCCTGGTCTGATACAGTGCTCCCTGTATCTCTAGGTGAGTGTGGACATCAGTCAAGATTATACTGGTCGATGAAGGAGATCGAATTTACTCCCTTCATTTTTCCAGGTCGTTACCTCCCGAAGTTCCCAGATTTTAGTCTAGAGGAGATCCATGTCTCCAGTTTTCTAATCTGCAATTCTGCCATATCCAACAGACTGCCATAAAATTACTCTGCTTCACCCATATAAGTCTAAGTTTATTGTATGTCTCTTGTTAACCCTAACTATGCCATTTTGAAGAATCTAAATTAATGAAGTAGTTCACCAAATGATGACTGCTGCACCGCTACATGTGGTGATGTGCGGTATTCCCTAAGCATCTTTCTTTTGTACCTGACTAATGGAATGTAAAATATCTTTTCGGAATTTGTTGGATTTGGTGTTCTCTATTTTAGTTAGCTTTCTGTTCTATAGCAGGGCCTGATTTAGATCTTGGCAGATATGGTCCCACCATCACTTTTCCTTTGTTTCTCCGCCCGCCTCCTAGGTGGTCCACCTGTTCAATTTAGATGCTAGTGGGTCTATGGGCGATAGTCTGCCCAAGTGCCACCGTCTCCGCCAGAATTTTACTCCCGCATCGACAGTGCCAATAGGCAAAAGTAGAAAGCCAATATTCCCGCCCGGTCACTCACGATCTGCTTTCCCACTGACGTAACTGTGGCGGGTAAACCTCCACACCAGAGTTAGAGGTTTTGAAGGGATTTAAGGTAGAAACTTACAATTTTTTCTTTTTCCTCTTCTGTTTCCTTCATGAATTCGATCATCCAAGTCCTTCCTTTGCTGCTGCTCCTTGACCACAAAGCAAATCAAACCTGTCATTGACAGAATCAAATGTAAGCTTCTTGTTTACTTTTGAATTGTCAGTTTACATTTGCCCTGGACTCATGCATTTTGAAATATCTCTTACAAGCAATATTTTTCTGCTGTGTAATGCATGTGTGTAATGTTGTTGGTTAAGAAATTTTAAAAAACACACTTGTATTATTTTTTGTATTTGGTACAAGCTGCCTTCATTATAATGTTTTCATACAAGTGTGTTCAATTGTTTTTCATAAACTATCAATTTATAAATATATGCCTTACACAATTTTTGAATAATTTAAATTTAATATAATTTAGTAATTGCACTAGACGAGGTAAAACGTATTTCTACAAATAAATATGAAATCAATCTAAGTTCTAAACTTAAATCATTTTATATATTTATTTTTGTAACCTATCCCCTTGTCTAGTGCATTTACTGTATTTTATTACTTTTTATTACATTTTTTATTTTTTTTAAGGTGTAATGCATATGTGTTTATTTTTTTCACTGATTAAAATAACATTTTAAATAAACACACCTGAATTAACACTTAAAAAAACCAAATTCAATAGTTTTTTTGGAGTAAGTGTCCATTATCATGATGAATGCTTGCACCAAAAATGTCCATTACAATTTTTTTTATCACTAATGTTTTGAACTGTACAAATATGTAATTTAAAAAAACATTTGTATTCTCTGTCATAAATGTAGGTAAGAATATGCATTTCACATTTTCATCATTATCATTATTAATAATCAATGAATTGTAAATTAATAATAATGTTAGGACCTACTTTGTAAAAGGAAAATATTTTGATTTATAAATGAGATACTTCTCTCATAAAGTTTTATTCAAATAAAAAGACAAAATCTGAACAAAAGGGTTTCACAATAGAACAGGCTGTGGCTTTGTTGCCCATAACCTGCATTTGGCAGGTAAGGCCCTGGATGCCATCAACTATCGCAGACTGGTCTACAGAGATGCTGCATAAGAGGTCAAAAGCCTCCGCACTCAGTGCAGCTGGGGTGACAGGGGCAGGGGGTGAGGTACCTGTGTAAAAGCAGATCCCAGTCCTTTTAGGGGATCGGGTTTGGCTAACTGAGGGGAACAAGAGGAAGGATGGTGATGTGTCTCTGGGTGGTGGACAAGGATGATGTTGGTAAAGTTCCAGTAGGGTCTACCGTTCCAGTAGGGTCTACCACCACTAGGAACTGGTCACTTGTGGAGGCCTCCGAAGAAGAGGACGATGTGTTGGCCTTCGTTCAAGTCCCCTCACCCTCCATGCCACTGTGTCCATCCATGTCAGATGTTTCACCACCCAAAACACAGTGGCCAGCTGCGTCCCCGCCTAATTGGCCAATGACTCCTCCATCAGCTCTTGAAGATGCTGTAAAGACATATACAATACTTTTATTGTATCTGTGTAAATATAACTGATCATGAAGTTTTTTCTCAAAACATTTTCTAAATTGTCATATTTCTCCTGCTTCAAGGCTTTTAAGCTTTAGTTTATTTTTATCTTTATCTCCTGCATCTAGGGAATATCTTCAGAAACCATTTGGTCACAGTTTTGCAATATTATTGCTCCTATCTTATATTTGATAATTTCTCTTAACCATTTCAAATTCTCTCCCGGAACTGTTTTAGACCTCTGAATGGTTCTGATTTGTTGTTTTGAATAGTGAACTTATGCCACAAAAATGAATACAAAACAAAAATCCCTTTGTACATTGAGTGTACAAGGCAAAAAATAAATATTTACTGCAACGTTGTACCAATATTTGTATAAACTGAAAGCCTGTTTCTTTTGTTTGGGCATTTCACAATGGTAAAACTTACTTCAAGTAACTTAAGTATTTTTTAAATGTTAAAATTAATCTACCTGCACATAGGCAAAATCCACATTTTGTCATAACTGCATGAAGCTGTTGATATCTCTCATCATTGACGAAAGAACGTCATGTAGCACACCACTGAAAGCTGCTTGTGACATTCCCCCAGGACTGAAATAGTGGTACATGGACACCAAAAGCGCAGGCTGTGATTTAACTGTTTAGATTGATATTCTGCGTGCAACCAGGGTATCGCTGTCTGATCCACCAGTGTAATGGCAAAATAGGAGTAGAAAGCGTTATCAAACCGGGTAACGTTCCCCGATTGCACAGCCAAAACTCCAGAAAGGAGGTTCATCCAATGTTACTTAGCTGATAGACACTGATAGTCGTTAAGTAATGTTTATTCAACACTGTAGTTTGAAATCAATTCACATTCCTTTAAAAGGATAGTTGTTCAAACCCAATGGTTGTTCAAACCCAAAGCATTTCGAGCAAACCCTTCGTCAGGGGAAATTATGTCTGAAAAGTAATGAAACGGAAAACTGCAGATGTAAAACAAGCTCATAGATACATCAGGGGGTTTAGTGGTGATTGTGCGAAACACCTCGTCGTAGTGCATTGTAATAAGGAGGAAAATAAAAAAATCAAAAAAAAAATCGACCAGTGCAGAGTGAACCAAAAGACAAAAAATAGAGAAAATTGATGCAGAAACTAGAGAAATATGTGTAAGGAATTGATCAGATATGGCTAATCTGGTGTGACTAAAGTAAAATTTGTGATTGGAATGGAGTCAGCGATACATGGCATATACAACCTTCAAAAGACATATAAGTAAAATGTACAACGCTCTTAGAGGCAAACAAGTAAGGATAACTGCAAGTAAGAGTAGTTCTTATCGCGAAACCGGCATAGACAGTGTGTTGCATGTATGCGGCAACTGCAGGTGCGGATAGGACATACAGAGCGTAACAGAGCGCAAATATTAAGAAGCAATCTTACTGCCTTTACAGCATTCAAGATGTTTCCCGTATTGGAAGACAAATGCGTGTGCGACGTGAGGGAACGCAGGAATAGAAATAGAAAGTATCCCGGAACTGGAGCCCCGTGGAACCACTGAATGCACAAAGAATTAGCCAGAACTGATATATAAATCACCATTCAAAAATGAAAACGAACATTAGTAAGGCGGGCGACAGTTTACGAAGAAGAGTGAAAGCTAATTAAATCAAAACAGGAAACTAGGTGTGAAAAAAGGGAGCCATCTTGAAATGGTCAATCACAATAACATTAAATAAGCTGAATCAAATGGATAGAGCAAGTGAGGGTAATAAAGAGGTAGATAGAGGCTGCTACCAAGAGTGGAAAAAGTCATAATGGGGGGAAAAGTGTGTAAGAAAGCTGAGAAAAAAGTGAAGGGAATATGAAAAAATGACGGGAGAAAAAGTGACGGGAGAAAAAGTGACGGGAGAAAAAGTGACGGGAATAAGCAAAGACACTTGAAAGAAAGTCGAGAAAGTTAAGAGGTGAAGGAGGTAGGGAAAGATAATGGAGTGATGTTGGAGGTTAAGACAAGGTGAAGTGGGGGAAATAGAGGGTAAGCACCATTACCACTGTTACCATGAGATAGAGGTAAGGCAAGTCATTTCGATTAAAGGAAACAACTGAATTCAATGCGGTCGTTGAGTCCATTCGGTATAATGGTATCCAACAGTTTTGTCCAAAAGATTTCTCTTTGAAGAAGATATTTATGATTATTTTGACCCTCACATATGTCCACAGTCTCTAGTACCAGGAATCAAAGTTTTTTTTTTTTAAATTTGTTTATTGAATTTCAAATAACAAATGCCAACAGCAAATAGGTCTCGTACAAGATATCGTGTAGAAAAGACGATAGGGCAAACCCCCCCATCCCCACACCCCGTCCCAGGCAGACAGCGGCAACATTTTCAAGGCACCCATAGATGACCTAAACACCAAGTGAGAGGCATATATAGACATATCAATATGAACAAGAGATGAAATATACAGGGTATTCATAATGCACATCAAGTAACAGGAGCATAAGGCATAAGCCCACAGTGGCCTGCGAAAACCAAGGTGAAGAGCATACTATCCCCCAGAAGACATGGCCACACAGAAACCATCACTCCACATCCGTGCGGGACAGAAGATATGCAGACAACGGGGCCCAAAAGTCCTTTGGACGGGAGGCCTCCGGCAATTCCTCCGCATACAGTAAAAGCTGATCCCTGCAATACAACAGGTCCCGAAGCCACTTCTTTATCGTGGGGGTTGTCTTAGCTCCCCAGCACTGTGCCACCGCCCTCTTTGCCAATAGTGTAGCCACAGCCACAATCCGTCTATTACAGGGCTTAAGACGCTGTACCATATCAAGAAGGCACAGCTCCGGGGTGCCCGGCACAGGCTCCAATACAATGTCTGTTAGTATCTTCGCCACTTCATTCCAAAAGATACGTACACCTGCGCACATCCATGCTACATGCAAAAAATCTGCCTCATTCATCCCACACCGCACACAAGCAGCCGTCTCTCTCAACCCATATCTGCACAGTTGAGATGGGGTATAATAAAGTTGGTGAAGGAATTTGAAATGAATTATTCGAAGGTTGCAATTCGCCGTGAGGCGGCCCGTGAGCCTGCAACATGCAACCCAATCCTCCAGCTCAAGAGTATCTCCCAACACTGCCCTCCAACGTAAAAAGGAGGGGTGGTCCTCACAGTCCCGCTCACGCATGGAAGCGTTGTACAATCTAGTCACAAGACCCTTGCGTCCCGCTCCCGACAGCATCGCCTGCAATGCCCGTAGAGCAACGGGTTCCGTCGGAAAGTCCGGATAGGCCGTCCGAATCGCCTGTCGAACCCGCACATAGGTAAAGTCAAACATAAACCCGCGCTTCTCGCCATTCTGTGCTTCCAACAAGGTCTTAAAGCGGCCATTTATATAAAGATCTCCCAGCCGGGAGATACCCACCTTAGCCAATTCGCGCAGGGCCGGCCTCTCACGCGCCGCAGAGATATCGGGGTGCGATGATAAGGGCAACGGCGGGGCATAGAGACACGGCACCTGAGCCCGCTTAGCCAGCATTCGCCAAGCCCACGCCGTACAGTGCACGGGATTAATCTCAGTCCGCGGGCCACCCGAGCCACCCATTAGGACCGCCGCTCGTAAAGGCATTGGGGAGACCGCATCAGATTCAACGGCAACATGAGGCTGAAAGCGCTGGGGGAAATGCCAATAGTGGGCGAATTGCACCTGAGAGCATAGATAGTAGAGTCTGATATCGGGAGCTTCAAAGCCACCCCGTTCAAAAGGCTGAGTCAGCACATCCCACCGGCAGCGTGGTTTCTTGCCCCCCCATACAAACGAGAGAAGGGACGACTGGAGCGTCGTAAAAAATGCCTTGTTCAGTTTAATGGGGATATTATTGAAAAAGTAGAGCAGTTTAGGCAGAAAGGCCATCTTAACAACCGCAATCCTGTCAGCCAATGACAGAGGGAGATGCGCCCAGCGTTCCGCCAATTCAGTGATGCGCGCTATCGTTCGGCCGTAATTTTCAGTAACTACTTTTTCTGGGTCCCTATGTAACCACACTCCCAAGTACTTCACTGGGTCCGACGTCCAGGCCAGAGGATAATCCAATGGCACCTCCAGCATGCGCTCTGTCAGAGGAAACACCACTGACTTAGACCAATTTATACCCAGACCAGAGAACCCCTCGAACCTCACATATTCCCGAAGCATTGCAGAAAGGTGTACCGCCGGGTCACGGACATAGAGCAACATATCGTCCACGTATAACGAGACGATCAGCGGCCGCTGCTTAAATTGCAATGCCGCTTCCGCGTGTCGCTGGTGAAGTCGACAGGCAAGCGGCTCCAGGGCGAGTGAGAACAGCATTGGCGACAGGGGGCAACCCTGCCGCGTACCCCTCTCAATGGGGATCGTCGCGGACACCCACCCATTTACTCTCACCCGGGCAACCGGAGTGTCATAGAGAACCCTGAGCCATTGTAAGAAAAATGGTGGAAAGCCCATCCTGGTCAGAACTGCGAACATGTAGGGCCATTGCAAAGAGTCAAAGGCCTTGGCTGCGTCAAGCAGCACAGCGACGGCCTGGAAGTCAGCCCCAAAGTAGTGTAGGGTGGAAAAAATCGTGCGTATATTGTGAGTCGTGGACCGCGCCGCAACAAACCCCGACTGATCAGGCAGAACCAGGAGCGGAACCAGGGGCTGTATCCTGGTGGCGATCATCTTTGCTAGAATTTTAGCATCGATATTAATAATCGAGAGGGGTCTATACGACTCACAGTGAGTTGGAGGCTTGCCCGGCTTCAACAACGTCACAAGCAAGGCCTCACGAAGAGTGGGTGGCAATGTGCCCGTGTCATATGCTTCCGCATAGACAGCCAATAAATGAGGCGCGAGATCCGTCGCATAAGTTTTATAAAATTCGCTGGGCAGCCCATCCAGACCCGCAGCTTTACACGTGGGCAAGGCCATTATAGCCAACTTAACGTCTTCAACCGTGAACGGCTGTACCAGGTGTTCCCGATGTGTAGACGACAGCCACCCCAGCGCCACATCATCCAAATATGTATCAATCTCCTCCGTAGACGGAGAGTCACGGGTGGCATAGAGCCGGGTATAGAACCTCAGTACAATATCACAAAGCTCAGCCGTCGAACAGCGGGTGACCCCATCCATGTCCTGCAGTGCTGTGATACGCCCCTGGCTTCGCGGCTCCGCCAACTTCTGTGCTAAAGAGCGACCAGGCCTGCCCCCTCACCATAATATCGAGCAGTTTTCCGTCGAGAGCAGTGCAGTAATTCCTGATCGACCGTGGCATTATGTTCTGAGATGAGATCCCGAATCCTCGCCAAGCCAGCCGGGGAGGAATCGGACTCATAGGCACGCTCCAATACAGATATATCAGATGCCAGCTTCCCTATTCGGCGCCGAAGATCACGTAGCACCCCAGATTGCGCCCCTATACAAACCCCTCGGATGGTAACCTTGAATGCTTCCCAAAGGATCCCCGCGCTATCCACCGACCCCTCATTTTCCCTAAAACAAATTGTGATTGCGTCCGCGACGGTCTGACGAAAGACTATATCCGTTAGTTCAGACGGCTGCAGCCGCCACGTGAACGGTGGTCTCTCGCAGGTGGGGACCTGCAATTCCAGAGTGACCGGAGAGTGGTCCGACAATGTACGAGCCTCATGAGTCACCCCAACCACCCAGGGGCACACCTCCCCCGATAAAAGCCAGTAATCTATGCGGGACCAAGAACCGTGAACTGAAGACACAAAAGTGCTTTCCCGACCCGCAGGATTTCGCATTCTCCAGATGTCATGCAGTTGTTCTGTGTCCAATAGTCCCTTAAGCAATTCCGCAGCTTGTCGAGCCCTCACCTCTCCACTCCCAGCACTATCCATAGTAGCATCCAGACAGACATTGAAATCCCCGCCCCATATAATCGCAGCCGGAGGAAAAGCAGAAATGCGACGCCATACATCAGAATAGAAGGATGGATCATCCACATTGGGTCCATACACATTCACCAAGAGCACCCCCTGATCACCCAGCTGACCCTGAACAATCACCACTCGGCCATGCTCAGCCGTGTCTGTGCGAATCACCTTGAACGGAACACCCCGCTTCACCAAGATCAGCACACCTCTTGAGTAAGTAGAGTAGGAGGATGCCACCCTCATGTCCGCCCAACGGGCACCCACTGTTTTTTCTGTTTCTTTGGTCAAATGCGTTTCCTGTAAGAAAGCCACCTGTGTTCTCATGCGCTCCAAGTATGCAAAAACTGAACGTATTTTCTTGGGACTATTCAGCCCACGGACATTCCAAGTGAGAACCCTGATTGACTTATTCATAGTGTACTTCCATTTAGAGCTAGCCACTCATACCATAAAACAAATACATCATGCCTCCTCTTCCAGAGTACTCCAGAACCAGTACCAACCGATTCGATCACGCTGTCTGTCTGCCACCCCTGACCCAACCCCCGCACCCTCCACCCACTTCAGCATCCCCAACCTGCCAAAGCCATCCCCTTTGAACACCCCCCCAACAATCCCCTAAGAACAGAATAAGTATTTTGGGGTACACCCAGTCGGGGGCACCGAGTGCTACAAACCTCCCACAAGTAGGAGGTGGCCGGGCCGATCTAAGTATATGCCAAATTACCGAACTTTCCAATATGCGTCACATAGTACCCCACGCATCCCGTCCCGTCCCAAATCATGAACAATAATAAACATGTTGGTCAGACCCATCAAGGCCCGTGCCGAGCCAGAGAGCATGAAGAGCGAGAACCCTCAAGCAACAATAGCGATACTGATAAGTTCTACCAGCAAAGAGAGATGAGCGCACCATGCAGTGACCCTGCGAAATATGTCCACCAGACACCACCAGGCCAATCAGTATCACAGTAGTCTGAAATCTACCCACACAGCAACCCATCCCTAAAGAACATAACAAGGGGAGAAGAGAAAAGAAAACTAGACTCAGGATGGAGAGCCAGGTGGCAACGCAGCAACCCCCCCAATCCCACCCCCCCACCCGATCTCGCAGTCCAACTGCAGCAGAGACCCACACATTATGAAAAGCACATGGGAGCTGCAAGCTGCCCCACATAAAAAAAATCAAGCACAGAAAACCCCCTTAAGATCAACAACTATACACAGCTGCCAGATTGTCCAATATAACTACACGTTTCAGTCATTGTCATCCAGACGTGCGCTCCCCTCCTGTAGCTTGCGTTTGAGTTGTTTTGCGTGGTCCATGGCAGCCTTGGGGTTCGCGAAAATTTTGAAGTCTCCTCAGATCCAATACGCAAGCGCGCGGGTACAGCATAGCATAAGGCACTCCCTCAGCCTGCAGGAACTTCTTCACCGCGTGAAACTCCCTCCTGGCAGACTGCACCGCAACTGTGAAGTCGGGGAAAACGCCAGTGTATTGCCCTGATGTACGATCGTCCCTTTGTCCCTGGCCAGGCGCAAGACAGTGTCGCGATCCCTATAGTTCAAAAGTCTTGCTATAATGGGGCGAGGGGCCGCACCAGGGGCGGCCGTGCCGCGAGGGATCGATGGGCGCGCTCAATAATAAACATGGGGGACAAGTGTTCTGTGCCAAAGAGTTCTTTAATGAGGGTTTCCATGTAAATCTCCATTCTCCCCACGTTGGTGGACTCCGGCAGCCCCGTCAGTCGGATGTTGTTGCGATGGGACCGCGCCTCCAAATCTTCATTCTTCGCCTGAATGAGGGAGAGCACCTTCTCCATGTTCAGCGTTTTCCCGGATATCGCACCGAGACCGTCCTCCGCAGCCGACACACGCTGTTCCACCTCCCCCATACGAGCATTCTGCTTCTCCAATTGACCAGACATAAGATCCAGGCGATGATTGACGGCTGCCATCGTGCCCTCAATGGACTGAAGACTGCGCTGCATGGCCAACAACGTGGTTTCCAGCGAGGGGGAGCATCATTATGGCCATCCGCCTCAGAGTCCGGGCTAGCGCGCTGCGAGGATTTGGGGGTCTTACGAGTGTCGAATGTCAGGCGGGTCTGCGTTTTATCGGTGCGCCCCATAATTTTTACAAGCAATTTATTCCGTATTCAGCAGGTAAGTCCCAGGCGGGAGGCCAGCGCATGCAATCCCACGCCCCCGGAGCGGAACAGCACCACCAGAGGCCAAACACCAGCCAACGCAGAGACTCAGGCAGGATTCTGTCAGCACCCAGAGCGCCAAGAAACCACCTATGGGGGTAGGCCGCAGAGAAGCTTCAGGCAATCCAGGACTTCAAAGCGCGCTAAAGTAGCTGCGCCACCCACAGCACGCCTTCTCGCGGTCTGCCGGCCCCGCAACAATCTTCACCTCCAGACGCAGTAGAGCACCGTCTCCTCTCTCCAACAGCAGCAGTGCTTAGCCGCTCACTCAGACCCCCCCACAGCCCGCCAGCAGCTCGCAGCGCGCCGCGCCGAGTCCGGGCCTCCACCCGCCTACGCAGCCACAAGCCCGGCCAGCGCCACACACTACTCACCGCCGCCGACCGCAGGGAGGCCACGATCCGCAGTCCGCCAGCCGCCGGAACCCAGGTAGCCGCGGGGACAGTCGTGAAGGCCAGTGGGAGCCCCCGCTCTCGATTTTCTCTTTACCAGCGATCCGGGTCGCAGCACAGGAGTCGGCAGGCAAGAGTGCTCCAAATCTTCTTGTGCGGGCACCCGTACTATCTGCTCCGACCAGCTATGCGCCGATTCTTCACCGCTCAGTGTTCCGCGGTAGTCGCCATTTTTTCACGCTCTCTTCCAGGCAGTCAGACAGTCCGCGCTCACAGCGGGCACAGCAGTCCCACATGATGTCGGACTCCCTCAGCCGCCTCAGGGCCCCACCGCAGTTGCACCCGGTTCGTTGTGCAGGGTGGATGTGTCGTTATCTGGCAAATAATGGACGGATATTAGCCCGGCCGGGCAGAGCAACACTAGAGTGCTGCCATCTTGCCGTGCGCCCTCTAGCGCCCCCCACCAGGAATCAAAGTTGACTGACGTTATGCTTGGACTCCAAAAAGTGTGTTGCCACGACAGACTTCTGGTTCATGGTCCTGATGTTGCTCTTGTGTTCGTTCAATCTTATTTTGATCTTCCGTTCGGTTTTCCCAACGTATACCAGTCCACAAGGACATTTCAGGCATGGAATAAT
The DNA here is from genome assembly GCA_963921515.1 of Calotriton arnoldi. Classification (NCBI taxonomy): domain Eukaryota; kingdom Metazoa; phylum Chordata; class Amphibia; order Caudata; family Salamandridae; genus Calotriton; species Calotriton arnoldi. The sequence goes on along the minus strand of CAWUFW010005307.1, from coordinate 474,344 downwards.
GCCCTGGTGTAAGGGAATAGCGTTGTTCGATTTTGGTTTTGAAAGCATTTCTTTAATGTTTCTGCTGCGTTCATATGTGAACAGGGGTGGTTCAGAGAAGATTTGGGATAACGCTTTCTACTCCTATTCCCCCAGATACTGCAACAATGTATTCGAAGGATCCTGTTTCAACACAATGGAGTACTGCCATTATTTTAACTATTAGTGTTATTGATTGGGTTTCCTATTCTGATGCAGAAGATCTGGCTCGAGCTGATGACATAAATCAATAATAGTTAGCCTATTTAATCTGATTATTTTGATTATATCCCGTTCTTCCATGGTGGTAATGTCTGGAACTGTAAATGGAAATATAGCATGATGTTGATTATGCATGGGCTCTAATGTAAAACAATTCATTATTCCAATTTAATTAAATTCTAGTTTTTGATTTATGTTTTTGTTCTTTTTTGTCATTTTTTTAAAATGTGAATATCATTACCTACATGGAATGTATGTATGATTAAACAATCTTTTTAATTTTAACTTTTTGAAATGTATGATGGAAAAAAGAAAGTAAACAGTTTTTTTTATTCAACAAAACCAAATAAACTAAAACAGGATGAAAACAAAAACAAAACAAACACAAAATATAAAAAGTCAACCATGGTGAATGAAACTGTTCTTGAAGAGCCAAAATTGTTTGAACTCCAATGTACAAAATACAACTTGCATCAAAAAGGTACATGTGTCAAGAAAATAGTCCACAGAGTGAATAATAGTCACACACTGGAGGAAATTTGGTTCTGTATCTCTTGCTGGTGGTAGTGGAGGTCTTACCATCCTCTACTGGTGGTCTGGATGAACATCCCCACCTCAGGGGGACTGGTGGATCCACAGTTGTAGTGACTGAGGTGGGTGCAAGTGTTTCCTTTTGTGGCAGGGCCGCCCTTTCTGTGGCTGAGGCTGCTGTACTAGTCCTAGATGTTGCTGAACCAAAGAAAGGAGAAGATGTTGCTGGAAAAGCCCTACATGTATGGGTAAAACTATCAAGCAGCACCCCAGTCAGGGAACCCAAATTTGAGTTTAGATTTTCCATCTGAACATTGTGCTTTCTCCACAACTGCTTTATTTCCCAGAGCTCTGAAAGGTCCTGGTCCATCATGTCTTGGGACTGATTGGGGGATCTCAAGACTTGGTCAATTGTGGCCTGGATAACAATGAATCCAGTGGCCTCACTTTGCTGGCCCACAGATTCCCACCCACGACCCCTACCTCTACTACCCTATGCCCTTGACCCAGTGTACCCCATACCACTGGTTCCTGGCTGAACTGGAGGTGGTGGTGGTGTTGGATCAACAGCAGCCAGGACTCGGGGCACAAGATTGGGGTGATGTTCCTTTGAACACAGGAAGTGGAGGTATCCAGAGGCTGAGGTGTGGTAACAGCTGGGGTGGGAGGTGTAGGTGTGGGCAGAGTCAGACTCACTCCAACCCCTAAGTAACCCCGGGCGGAGACCTCCGCTCCGCCCGCAGAGTGTGCGGAGATTTGCCTCCTCCGCGTTCCGCAGAGACTGCGGAGAAGGCAAATCTCTGCACACTCGCAGCGGAGCGGAGTTGGCCAGCCCCCGCCTCCACCCCCCTATATTAAAAATTACTTCTACATGACTTAAAATTAAATTAAAACCACTTACCTGGCATGCGGCGTCCCCGGGCTGCCCTCCTCCTCTTCCTCGCCGTCTGGGTGATTCTTTGAGAAAACTGCGCATGCGGGGGCGCCCGCGAATTTCTTGCCAGAAATGCGCATGTGCGGGCGAGCGGGCATGTGCAGTTTTCTCAAAGAATTACCCAGACGGCGAGGAAGAGAAGGAGGGCAGCGGGGGATGCCGCATGCCAGGTATGTGGTTTTAATTTAATTTTAAGTCATGTAGAAGTCATTTTTAATATGGGGGGGTGGAGGCGGGTGGTGTAGCTTAGCGTAGCGTAGCGGAGGTCCACGGAGTTTGCTTGCAACTCCGTGGACCTCTGCGTAGCCCCGCTACGCCCACTACGCCCGGGGTTTCCCCTAAGTAGGTTTATATCCAATGGGTCCCATTTACATGGGCCTCCTACACCTTGTCGATTATTCTTGCTATGGGGCCTAGAATATCGAGGAGACGATCTTGGCAAGCCTTATGGGACCTTTCCATACCTTTTCTAGGGTCTCTTCCCAGCTTGAATAAAAAGGTGATAGGTTCAGGATCCAAGTTTCAATCCATTCAACCCATTGTCAAGGAGTTTGCCAGGCCCAACAGCGAGACCACAGATGTCCCACCCTCAATAGACCTCTGCAACCAACTCAGCACCTTCCTCCACCACAAGATCAGGCAAATCTATGACAGCTTTGACACCCAAGACCTTGCCACAACGCTCGTCACCATCGCCTGCAACCACGCCGCACCCCAACAGATCCTGCTCAACTGGACTCTGCTCACCATAGACGACACAAATAAGACCATGAAGAACATCCATTCCGGAGCACTATTGCATCCCTGCCCCTATCACTTCTTCTATAGAGCAGCCACCTCCATCGCCCCAGAGCTTTGCCGCACCATCAACTGCTCCATCGAAACAGCTATCTTCCCCGATGACTGGAAACACGCAGAGATCAACCGTCTGCTGAAGAAGCCATCCGACAACCCAACAGACTTCAAGAACTTCAGACCCATCTCCCTCCTCCCCTTCCTGGCCAAAGGCATTGAGATGGCCATCAACGCCCAACTCTCCAAGTTCATCGAAGATAACCACATCCTGGACATCTCTCAATCCGGCTTCTGAAGTAACTGCAGCACCAAGACCACACTTCTCACCACCACCGATGACATCCGCTCCCTCCTTGACCATGGTGAAACTGCAACCCTCATCCTACTGGACCTCTCGGCTGCCTTCAAAACCATCTCCCTCGGCATCCTAATCATGAGACTCCACAATGCCAGAATCCGCATCAAGGCCCTGGAGTGGATCCACCCCTTCCTTACCGGCCAATCACAGTGAGTCAGACTACCTCCGTTCCTGTCAGAACTCACATGGATCAGCTGCAGAGTGCCCCAGGGCGCCTCCCTGAACCCCACCCTCTTCAACGCCTACAAGGCCCCTCTAACGGCCATCATCAGAAACCATGGACTCGACATTGTCTCCTATGCCTATGATGCCCAGCTGATCCTCTCCCTCACCAACGAACCCAAAGCTGCCAGAATCGACTTTCACAGCGGGATGAAGGCCCTTGCCACCAGGATGAACTACAGCTGCCTCAAGCTCAACTCGGACAAGACTGAAGTACTCATCCTGGGACCAACCCCCTTAGCCTGGGATGACTCCTGGTGGCCCGCTGAACTGGGAACCTCTCCCACCCCCACAGACCACGCACGTAACCTTGGCATTATACTGGACTCCTCATTCACAATGATCTGCCTGATCAACGCTGTAGCCTCATCCTCCTTCCACATGCTCCACTTGCTTCGAAAGACATTCAGATGGATCCTCACAGAATCCAGAAAGACGGTCACCCATGCACTCATTACTAGCAGACTTAACTATGGCAACGCACTCTACGCTGGCGTCACCCAGAAACAGCTCAGGAAACTACAGAATGTTCAAAACACCGCAGCCAGACTGGTCCTCGACATCCCCCTCCACAGACACATTTTTTTATTTTTTTATTTTTTTTGTCCTCATACTGCCGGCACTCTTATTGGGATTCCTCCTGTCTCTCCCCATCAACCTGTACCACCCCTTGGAGGAGACAGAGAGAGAACAGAGCTTTCCCGCAAAGATATTACTGTTTCCATTTCCAACTCCTGTTCACTTTGGGGGCTCCGGAATGTTACTAAGGAGGTCAGGACCAACAGTAAGCTTGGCTTAATCATAAGACTCTCTTGCCTTCTCCCTCCATTCTGTCAATGCCGACCAAATCCTGACTTTGCTTCTTTGATCACACGCCATGTCAGATTCACTAGTGCAAATGATGTTCTTTAAGCATTCTGCAAAAGTTGGCGGAAATTCTGACTTCCATTTCCTACATATCTCTCGTCTTGCTAAGATGACCACATAAAACGTAAACTTTGCGCTAAGAGCATTCAAGTGGTAGTCTTTTATAAGGCCGAAAAAATCAGATTGGTACTTGCTTCTATTGGCATCCCCAGTACTTCTTCCAGAAAGTTACACACCCCCAGCCAGTAGAGCTTGATTTCCGGGCATTCCATAAACATGTGCATATCATCTGCTGCGGGGTGTTTACATCTTGAACAGTTAAACACGTTACCTGTAACTTTCGATAACTTTTGTGGAGACCAATATACTCTATAGGCAGTATATAGATGGTTCCTCCTGAGTGATGCTGGTTTTACCACAGCCTGTAACATAACAAACGAATCAGACCAGAATTTATTAATGTCTTCAGTATTATATTCTTTTCCCCAAAGATTCAAAATTTCACTTTCCGGATTATCCTCCGCATCCACTAGGGCCCAATACCAAAAAGAGATTTCTTTTTTCCACTTGTCCGTTCTAGTTACTTGATCCCATTTCGGATTTTCCTCTTCCTGGGACCAGCACTGTGATGCCCACCAAGAGGATATCTGATAATATTTAAACCTCGTCAAAGTTCCTCTTGTGAGATTATTAAGCACTTCCCAGCTAACTATATTAGCTTCCTTTTTTAAATCTCCCCATTTATTTAGACCTCCTGTTCTTAACGGCTGACTGAGTTGATCCCTCAAACATTCAGGAGTGCCCGGGGAGTCCCAGATTGGGGCTTGTGCTGTGTAGTATGGTATCTTCATTTTCTTCTTCATATAGACCCAAGACTCCAAGGCAGCTCTTAAAATCTTTAGCCTTACTTTCTTGTAGAACTTCGGATCTCCATACTTGTAGAGAAAGTAATTCTGACCTTGCACCACATCTTTTAACATGGCCTCAAATAGTAGACCTAATGATGAACTATCTGTCTTGCTAGCTAGCATTCGAAATTTTTTGAAGTGGAAGGCATAACAGTAGGTTAGTAGGTCAGGTAATGCCAGCCCGCCCCTGGTAAGCCCTTTTCTAAGTTTTTTCCAGGCTATCCTTGAACCTTTCGTCGCCCAAATAAAACTTCCTATTTTGCCTTGTACCTTGGCTATGTCTGCCTTTCTGAAAGAAAGTGGAATAGAGTTATATAGGAAGGTAAATTTTGGTAGGATAATCATTTTCACGAGGTTAACCCTCCCATAGATATTTAAAGGGAGGTTTGCCCATCGTGATAGCAAACCCATTACCTCCTTGCTTACTCTCTTCCAGTTAACTATAGGGATTTCCTCCAATTTGTTAGTGAGCTGTATCCCTAAATATCTCATTTGATTTTGGACCCCCGGACTTCTCACCTCCTGATTCCATTCCATAATTACTGTTTTTTCCCTGTTAATTTTATACCCCGAAACCTCGCCAAATCGCTCCGCCTTCTCCATCAACCTTGGAATTGCTTCTTGGGGATTTGTCATATACAGAAGCAAATCATCTGCATATAATGCAATTTTAATTTTTAACCCATCAAGCCTGAAAGGCAAAATTGTGGTATCTGCTCTAAGCCAACAGGCAAACGGCTCAATATATAGGTTGAACAGCAGTGGGGACATGGGACACCCCTGCCTAGTGCCCCTTGTGATACCAAACCAATCTGTCAATTCCCCATTCACCAGCACTTTTGCTTTTGGGCTAAGGTATAGGTTTTTCACCGTCCTAACTAAATTGTTTGGAAAACCAAACCATTTCAGTGTCTCCCACACGTATGCCCAATTTACCTGGTCAAATGCTTTAGCAGCATCTATTGCCACTACAGTTAAAGGAACGTTTCTTTCTTCAGCGGAGTCTATGGCCCCCATTACCTAGAAGGTTAGTTCGTTTAACTGCCTCCCTGGTATGAAGCCTCTTTGATCTGGATGGACTACCCCCTTTATTATCTTTGAGACCCGTGATGCAACTATTCCAGAGAAGATCTTATAATCCGTGTTTAATAAGGATATGGGTCTATAGGACTCAATCTTCTGGGGGTCTTTGTTTGGCTTTAAAATCAACGTAACTGTAGCTTCTGCCCATGAACTAGGTGGATTTTCCCCATCGATATAGATTTTGTTAAACAGAGATTTTAAGATTGGCACTACTTTATCCAAGATACTCAAGTATAACTCTACTGGCAGCCCATCTGGGCCTGCGGCTTTTCCTCTTGCCATTTTTTTGCATTGTGTCAGAATTTCATCCTCAGTGATGCTTTGTACCAGAAATGCCTTTTGTTCCTCTATCAATTGGGGAAGTGTTATCTGTTTTAACCACTTCTGAATATTTCCTTGTCCTGGCTTTATGTCCTCTCTATATAATTCACTCATAAAACTTCGGGCTTCATCGCGGATCTCTTGGTCCGCATGTATAATTACTCCTGACCCTCTTTTTACTAAATTCTTAATCGTGTTCCTTGCCCTATCTGATTTGGCCTTCCACGCCAACAAAGAGCTGCACTTCTCCCCATATTCAAAATGTTGGAGCTTGCTTACCTTCCACTTATCTAGGAGCTTCTTATCTATTTTTGCCTGAAACTCGGCCTGCAGTCTCTCCAGCTCTTTCACTAAAATTGGGATTGTACTTAAGCCTTCCATTGATGCAGCCTGTAATTCTCTTTCTTTTTCCTTAATCTCATCTATTTTCCTTGCCTCCTCTTGCTTCAAGGCTTTCCTTCTTCCCCGCTGTTATAGCCTTCATTATCCCTCTTAAATACGCCTTAAAAGCCTCCCATACTGTCTGGACCTTAGCTGTTCCCATGTTGAATTTGAAATACTCATCCGTCTTTTCCCCTAAATCTCTAATCACTTCTTCGTTTAATAACATCGTCCTGTCTACTGTCTGCCTTCTCTGCACCTCTTTTTGCTGCAGTATCAAATTCATAACAACTGCTGAATGGTCTGATAATGTAGCAGGAATATGTTTTATCATCTCGACCTCCGCAAACAGCTCTTGGTCTATAAGAAAATAATCAATTCGAGAATGATGCCTGTATTTCTTACTGTAAAAAGTAAAATCTCTAGTTTCTCCGTTCAAGCTTCGCCAGATATCCACCAGATTAAACTCTCTCAACATATTTTTTAAACTAGAAAACATTTTTGGGGGACTATTATATTTTGCTTTCGAGGTGCGATCTATTTCCTTATTTAAGACCAGGTTGAAGTCACCCCCCATTATGATTGGAGCTGTCGTATCTAGCATACTAACTTCAAGTTTGGAGAGCGCACCGGGGTTATCTTCGTTTGGTCCCTAATATACTGCACAGACCAGGGGCCTATCCTGCATCGTTATGGTGGCCACCAACCATCTCCCTGACTGGTCTGTCTCATGCTTGACTATTTTTATACCTGAATTGCATCTTATAAGTAATGCTACTCCCCTTGAACTTCCTCTTTGCTCTGAACAGAGGACCTCCTGCACCCATCTAACTTTGCTAAAGCTCTCTTTGCACTCTTGTACTTCTAAGTGGGTTTCTTGTAAAAAGATAATGTGTGCTTCGGTATTCCTTAAGAATTCTATAACCCTGGACAGCTTACTCTTCTTCCTCAGCCCATTCACGTTCCAAGTTAATAGTTTAAGTTTATTTGATTTGTTCATTTTTAAAATTGTTATCCCTATGACCTCCTAACTTCTTCCAATAAGAATCTGCAGCATGTATGAGGGCTATTTTTTTGTTTTTTTCCCCCTTGCTCCCCACACCCTGTGCTCCCCACCGCCCCCAGGAAACCCTCCCATTTCTCTTTTGGCGGTTCAAAGCCGCCATTCAGGCTCCTCCCATTGCTACGGGAGGCATCAACACCAAAGAAAAGAAAAGTTGAAGAAAAAACCCATTATATCTTTTTTTTTTTTTTTTCCACATTATATTTCCACCCTATATTCCTACCGACATAAATCTGGCTTTCTGGTCTCTTTTGCCCAGGTCATGCTTATGTCTGCATCTGTGCCAAAAGTGTGTCAACTTCATCTGGACTACTGATATTATGCATCTTATTTTGCCACATAATTTTAAGCATAGCTGAAAATTTCATTTGGACCTGGGCACCCCGCCTTCTTAATTCCCCCATTCTCGTCCCGAGTTCCCACTGCCTCTGAGCCATTCTTTTACCGAGATCTGATCTAATTTGATAACTAAAAGACTCATGCGTTAATAATGATTCTTTCAAGGCTCTCCCCAATACTAGCTCCTTAACTGCGTACATAAGAAAATTAATTTATATTTTCCTAGGAGCCTTTCTTGCAGGACTTAACTTAAAGGGGTCTCTGTGGACTCTCTGGATCTCTTTCTCCAGCTCTATGTCTGGTCTATCCTTCAGGATACCTTCTTTCAGCATTTTGCAGACAAAAGCCTTAATGTCTCCCCCTTCTGCGCCCTCCGGAACTTTAAGGACTCTTAAGTTATTCCGCCTCGCTTGCATCTCTAGCCTCTCCATATCCTCCTGAAGGATTTTATTTGAGCTTTTAAATTTTCCAAGTCCTTGGTATTTCCTGATACTGTCTCGGCCAGGATCCTCACCTCGCTCTCCAATGCCCCAGTTTGCGAGGCGATATCATCCAACTTCTCTTCAAGGACGTCACATTTGTCATGTATACCTTTCTGATTACTCTCAGAGATCTCAAATTTAGAAAATATATCTTTTCTTAGGCTCAAAAACATTATTTCAAGCTGGTTTTTACCCCCCTCTGTTCCTTGTGTTGAATCTGTATTTTCCTCCTCCTCCAAGGTACTGCCACTACCTTGTGGTTGACTGTCACCTAAGACTGGTGCCATTGATGTTACCAAGGGGGAAATATCTGTAGTGTGGAGGGAGTTCGAATAGCCATATGCTTCCTGCATCCCCGACTGGACTTTATCTTGGACTTCCCCACCTTCCCCGCTTCTTTCGTCCGCTAATAGTGTAAAGCGATTTTCCAGTTGAACAGGGACAGGGTTTGTCTGGACAGGGTTCATCTGGGCACCTTTTTTCCCTCCTCCTTTGGGGGCTGCAACCTGCTCCATTATTTTAAAATAGGAGGTTAGAGATGGAGCGATTTTTATCAATGTTCGCGCTTTATCACCACTCCGCTTCTGTTTTCCCCCCGATTTCAATTTTGACGCTTTTTTCTTGGGTGTAGTAGGTGCCACCTCTCTAGGTGCCTTTCCCCCCCCCGTATTGATTTTACACCCTCTGTTTATAACCTCGGGGTGAGATCTCAGCTGGTATCTATTTCTTATCTGAAAGACGGGGGCACATTTATCAGTTGACGTAGTTGTGGAGTCCTTAACTGCCCTCCCTAGTTCCTCCAGCCCCGTCTGGACACCATTTGCGCTTTCTGTAACTACGGCACACTCCCTCTCCTGCTCAAGTTTCTGAATCGAGAATAAAAAATCCCTTTCCATCGACCAAGCCTTTATTTCTTTATTTTGCAGTCCTCCCCAGCCCCAACTCCTGCGCCTTACCCGCTCTGCCTCTGTCTGTGAGCTCGGGCTCGGGCTAAGGTCTTCACTGCTCCGTCCTTCTCGATTCAAATTCGCCGATTTTACTGTTTCCTCCAATTCTGCCGGCCAGTACACTGTTCTGACGCTGCTCCCCTCGACACGAAGCCGATCAAAGCAGCAGCTGACCTTGTCTTCCTCCAGAGGTCTGCTAAGTGCTTCCAAGTCCCGCGTTCTGCTGCCACATCCTGACTCGTATACTTCATTAGTCCGACCCAAGGCTCTTCAATATTCACGTTTTAAAAGGTAATCCAGACAACCTTTTATTTATTTTTGCCTCTACACTGCGCCACACATCATTCATGGGTTAATTCTTCCACAGAAGCACCGCTAACTTCATTGATGCCTCACGCTGCACCGGGAGCTCCCGCGACCGGCGTCAGCAAGCCGCCATGTTTCCTGCACTTTCCCCCTCCACAGACACATCACATAATACCTTTGACAACTCCACTGGCTCCCAGTCAACAAGAGAATCACCTTCAAGCTCCTCACACATACCTACAAAGCTCTCCACGGCGTAGGACCAGCATACCTGAACTTTGCTCTGCCCAACATGCCCTGGCCACCAACCAAGATTAAAACCGGAGGAAGATCCTTCTCCTACATCGCCACTAAGTCGTGGAACACCCTGCCCCTCCACCTCAGCCAATCCCTGTCGCTGACCAAATTCAGGAAGGATCTCAAGATCTGGCTCTCCGACTGAATCTCCACGCCCAGACGGATCAGCAGCCCCCCCCCCTCAGCACCTTGAGACCCTCACAGATGAGTAGACATGCTATACAAACTCTTGATTGATTGGGGTTTGGAGTTAGGCAAACTTTCTCCTATATTACTGTTCGAGAGCACTGAGCTCTTAGGATGTTACATGACTCTTTTTCTAGGGGATTTCTTATCCACCTTTTGATAAATTTCCCCACATGTTCTTGAGGGCACCATTCAGCACTTTTTGGATTCCTGATGTTATGTGGGGAGAACATCTCCTGACTTAAGGGGTCCAATATAATTCCCTTGGAGGAGGATGGGTGCTCTTCTTCTGTGAAGAGGCCTTCTATGTCTACATCATCCTGATCCAAGGCACCCTTATAATTTATGCCGTGCAGGACACCTGAAACGTTTGAGGTGCTTTGACCTCCTGATTTATTTGAGGTGCTTAGACCTCCATTAGGTGTTGAGGTGCTTAGACCTCCAATATAGGTTGAGGTGCTTGAACATCCCAGTATGCTCATGGAAGTTGCCCCTTCAATATTGTTAACTTGTTTTAGTCTTTTGCCCCCTTTCTTCCGGTAGTCAGGTTCTCCCCCTGAGGTGGCTTCCAAATTACAATCCTCATCATCAATTAAAGCCCTCTTAGTGGATATCACTTGGTGTAGGGTATCATGCGTACAAGTGTGCATTTTTTGTTGTATAATTTTTTTTATTTCTTCCTCATTTAAATTAGGGGTAGTGGCGTCAGGGTCATCAGACATCAGCCTCAATATCAGACATGATATAGGGGTATATATTATTTCTCCTTTTTTTCTATCCTAGTCAAAAGGCCTGTAATAGGATTAGCTACTCTTTAACCCGTTTTTGGGGCAGTACACTAGATGGATGAATCAGAAAGGCTTTAACTGGGTTTTAAACTGGTTAAGAAAAACTGATTAAAATCGTGCTCAATTTCTCTGCATCAGCCTTCCTGTACCAGCTGATGGAGGGAGGCACTGCTACTGTCAGGAATTTCCTGACATCATGGATCCTCGAGCGATCAGCTGTTTTAGTGAGCCGAGCGCTTTGCTGGCAGAGCATAGGTGACGTAAGACGTTCGGCTTTCGATGGCTGTTGCCCTATCCATTCCTCTAGGGCTCATCTCAACGTGTCCTTTCGAATGGCGCATCGGGAAGGATCCTCGGAGAAGGGGAAATTAATGCCTGTCGCGACTGCGGCCTACTTAGCTGATTCCCTCGACACGACCACAATTGGAAGGACACATCGGGGGAGTGAAATTATTTGGAGTCAGTGCTTCGGGGGATTCCCTCTACGTGCCCACTTGCTTGGTAAAGGATGGCGAGACCTCCTGGGAATCAAAGAAGTACGCTCCCCTCGAAGGGGGCGTTCCTCGCCTACCTGCCCAGGGCCCGTTTATTCCGGGTGGCCCCGGTGGTAGTAAGCAGGCGTATCGGTACAAATTTAATAAGGCAAACTTAGTCCTATATCAGGATAAATTGAATAAGGCAAATATTAGCAATATACAAAAGTGATAAGTAAAAGAGAAAAGGTTTCATAAATTGAAAACCTGAACAAAAACTGCAAGAAGGTTAGAATAAAGGTAACACAAGATATTCTTATCTGCGTGGAGCCGCATTTACAAGAGGCAGTCTATTCTATGTGCATGCCTATTATATGTCAAAAGGATTCAGTTCTAGAACTGTTTATTTTATGATGTATTACTTCCAAGTGCTGCATGGAGTTTGCTTTAAAGGAATAATGCATAATGGTAACCTCCGGTCTTGTAATGAAATCCGTCAGCTCGATGGAGCATTTGTAAACGCCGCCATGGAGGGACGATGGGAGTCTTGCCAAGATCTAAATCAGGCCCTAAGACTTTTCAGCCAGTGAGGCCCTGCGCTGTTCTCAGTGTCCAGTGCCTTAAATTGCACAACTTAGTATGCAATGGGAGATGTAATTACTAATTTTAATAAATGGTCACTGACTTCGAAACACTTGTGAATTAGTAATTGGTCAGTGGTAAGTTGACATGGTTTCATATAACCAGTGCCACAGTTCCACTACATTATGATTTTGTGTCTCCTTTTCTTGCCATCTACTTCAGGGGATCCCTACTTGAGAACTTCAAACCATAACATTCCAGAAACATAGAAGTAGAACTACAATTTGGATTGAGTGAGGAGCACCGAATGGCTTGAAAGCTCTCATCAACACAGAAACACAGATGAGGCATGAAGGTTAATAAATTAATGTACATTTTGCACACAGTATCAGCTCTGTTTAGTCTATTGGTTTTGTGGTGAGGACTGCTAACAAATACTGCACTGGAAAACCTGGAAACGTGTCTCCTGTGTTCAGTTGACCTTCTCTGAAAACTGGCACTAGTGCAACATTTACTGAAATGTTCACAGACAGATAGTGTAAAACCAGGACTGCCCTGGCAAAGCTGTAATGCCTGGTCACCCTGCATCTACTTCTAATTGTGAGTGGGTGTAACTAGGCCAAGGGACCACTTTGTCTGGTGTCTGTGTGCCTGTTACTTCCACTCCCCCATGTGGCATCTGATGTTCCAAGCTCAGTGCTCATATTGTATTATCTGTCTACCTGTTGGTCTCCCTCATGACCCTGCTATGTACTCAGGGAATGTAATCATTGATGTTATGAAATTTTAGACGTCCAGCAAATATGCAGGGAAATGTATAGTTTCCTAATCTCTGGCATATTTTCCCTGTTAAGCCACTATTATTCAGTCCAACGGACAGTAATTGTTGTAAATGGTTCCAATTGTGATAGTTTCATTTACGAACGTTCCAGAGGGTGCTTGCCTGGTCATAACATTTCTGTCTCTAGAAGAATGTATTGCTTACCTTCTCACAGGCAAGCACTTGTAACTAATTTCAAAATGGCAGCTTGGCAATCGCTCTGCGGTCATCATGAGGATCATTTCAATTGGATTACTCCACCAGTTACTAATGACTTTCAACAGATGTGTCAACAAACTCAAACTTGAGTTTCCAGATGTTCTGCCACTTCTCTTCTCACATGAAGAGTTCGTCTACTATGTCACTGCTGTGGGTATTTTGATCCAGACAAAACCATAAAGGTAAACAAAATAGATCGAGGAAGTCTGAGACTTGTACGGATTGCAGAGTATTTAGGAGATCTCTTTAAGCTGTTGAGCCTCAGAATTGTCTTTAAATTTTCTATAGACCATGTTTCTCTTTTGAACGTCTCCCTGAGCCACACACCCCACTCCTTCCTCACCAGTTGAGATGTTACAAATCTGATTGGGTCCTGTTGAAAAGTTCAGGAGGACTCCACTAGGCACATTGCTTCTATTTCTATTTCATCTGGAGACCATTTACTTAAGAAAGTAGAGACATTTTCAAACTTCAACAGAATTCGAATGACCTTGTAATTGTTAGACATAAAGCTTAACGACCTACTCTCTCAGATGTGTAACTAAATATATATTTGTAAATAGTGTTACAGCAGGGAGGCTTCCAATTTAGATGGCATTTTCACTGCCAATTATCAAACACACATTTTCACTGATGCCATATTCTCTGTCCTCTAGAGTTCTTGCCCAGAAATGCGAAAGGTCATTCTCAGGATTGGAATTGTAGTATACAGAGTTAAGCTAGTGACAGCAGTGGAATGCAATTTCCACAATCTAAACTGTGTAGCACAAACATGGAGGTGTGTAAAACATGATGGTAGTTTAACATAGAGGCTTCCTGTTTGGATCATGCCGAGTCCTAATTTTGGACTTTCCAAGTAATTATTACACATTTCCGACCAATCCATAAATTAGATTTTAAAACTAACATGCCGAGAGGACAGCAGGACAGACGTGTATGTGAGATGAGTTGCGAATATCCATTATCACTTGTCTAGAAATAGAAATGCTTAATCAGAGACAGGAACACAGTGAAATGAGCTGTGAGAAAAGAATGGAGAACATTAGAAGTTACATTAATTTATTTAGAACCCTCAGGCACGACTTCTGAGTGGTGGGCAAATTCTGTTCAATGATGTTCGTGGATAAATTATTTGAACATTAAGGAACATTGCAAACTTGTTTACATAGTCAGTTGATATACATTCTAAACAGATGAACCAGCATCCTGAACAGACTTGAATAATTCAGGTTATGCAACATCTATATACTTGAATTTCTTGTAAGTTTCTTTAAACTCTGCTGTAATTAGAAAAACATATAATATTACCCAAAGGATACACTTGAAGTTAATTATTTATCTAAAGCAATCAATCTGAGCCTCATTTCCTGTTTTGTTTCACTGCTGCAGCAGGAATAGAATGTTGGAACTCTGGGTCCCAAGCTGTGCATATCCATGCATCAGGCCAACAACTGTTTTGCTGTACCACAGCTCATAAATATGTATAGCTGGTATTACGTGATATAATGCGGCGGATATCTGTAGACACCGAACTGCCTTGTTGCGTTGTTGCCCTCTCCTCTACCCATTGCTGTATATTCACCAAAATGACAATGATAGCGCAAGTGACATCAAAACCTTTAAAAGCTGTGCCTGGTGACATTACAGGTTCGACCCATTGCCCTGCCTTTAGCTGTAATTTGCTTCGGAGAGGCCAGTGGAAGAGCAAGGAGTGGGAACTGCAGAACTTTAAATGGCTATTAGAGCCCTGATTACTTTTGCTACTGCTGATATCTTAGTCAATTCAATATTTTATTTATGTATTGGAACTCAACTGAGGTCCACGTGAGAAATACAAAAATACATCCATTATAAACATTTTCATAGTCATTATTGCGATAACAATAAAACAATGCGAAAAACCACAACATATGAAATGAAAATGGGACATTTAACTGCATAATTAGAATTTACAATTCACTGCAACTCAATATTAAAATGCAAAGGTGCTAATATACTCGACTGAGGACCGCATCAAAAGTACATCCAATATAGCATTTACGCAGTTATTATTGTGACAACAGTACATGTCTAAAAAGTCACAACGTATAAATTGCAAATCGGACATATAGCTCGTGATTAAAATTTACAATTCATTGCAACTCAATTATAAAGTGTAAAAGTGCTAATACACACAAAAGACAATCCAAAACAATCGCAGCAAGTAAAGTGCAAATGAAATGCCTGATTAGAATTACAATGCAATAGTACTCAGTAGCAATGTACTAAAGTGCAAAAGCGCACATACATGAAAAAACATTTTAATAAGGACGTTTTTTGAGCAAACCATTTTAGTTGGGGGGCGAAAAGACATTGACGAGCCTCGACTGCCAAATATATCTTGTACTTTAAGAAAATCGGTCTCAAAAAGTGACGACGTGCAAAATTGAAATATGGGCACAAGAAAATCACATGATTTAGATCTTGGATATGTTTAAAACAAAATTCACAAAGTCTCTCTTCCTTTAGTATCCCTTCCCATATTTCTGTGATCACACACAAAGGGAGCAAGTTACCCTTAAAAGCAAAATAATTCTATGTCCACCATGGGGAAGGTTCCAAATAAGGTAGGGTTGAGGATTTTTACATAAACTACTTTCTATTACAACCATATTTCTCTCATGCTGTGTACAAAGCGAAATGTCCCTTTTCATGGTTACTATATATAAAGATTTTTTTAGTAAGCTTTTTAAAAGGGATTTTGGAAGAAGGGAATCCTCATTTAAAACGATCTCAAACATTTCATTGCTTTTATGAAAGAGGCAAAAAAACATCTTTTCTCTCATAATATTGTAAAATGTGTATTTTAGTGGGGCTCGGATTGACCCCGTTTCACTTACAAGCAGGCAGTTCCCCCACCTCGGAACTGCCACCATATCAATCACAACAGTGGATGATAACCCATATTTGAGTCGCAGAACGAATGAGGAAGAAAGAGAATTCAGTTTACAGATTTTAGGCAAGATTCGCCCTTCCACTATGTCAACAAAGGTCCAGTGCTGCATGTCCATCACTTCACAGGCATAACTTAATGTAGACAGAATTTTTTCTTGTAAACCGACAGGACATGTGCAAAGTGTCTTTTCCCACAACTCTTATACAATCTATTGATGTCAGAAGCTTGGGGGTGTGCCTTACTTCTACAATGGTTTATATGGTCATTGTTGCTACAATTACTGGAAAAAATCCTACCTAAGTAAGGGTAAAATTGCACTTGTTCCATCTTGACATTCCCCAAAAACCAATTAACATTTTGTCTAATTCTGACACCCTCTTTCCATAAGACAAAACTTTACTGTTTGAGATTTTTATTTTTAGGAAATGCTCCACTACATAGTCTTCCAAGACACTGAGACACCTTTTGAGTCCAATTGGTGTTAAATCGAGCAGGACTGCATCGTCGGCATATAAATGACAGCATACATCCATAGAACCAATTTTAGGGGGGCACCCTTTGCCTTTCCTACTCTGATGGGCAGATCGTAAACATAGAGCAAAAAAAGTAGCGGCGCCAACAGGCACCCCTGCTTCAGACCACTTTTGCATTCCGCTCCAATGGCTTCCTTCGGCATATAAAGGGCTCCAACCAATAAGTTGAAGGCACTATCTTAGTCAGTAGTGTAACGCAAAATGATGGCCCTTCCCTGCAGAGTGTGATGAGGGACCCCTGAGCCTCCCATATGTCATGGATATTCATTGGTCCTGGTTGAATTGGTGCTTCCTGAAGGATTAGGTGTTGCACCGCACAGCAGGGGCTCGCATTAGACCCCGATCTTTATAAACCTTGATACCACAGGTGATAAAGGAAATGTTAGGGGTACCCAAGGGCATGCTCTGGACACCAACTGCTACCGCTAGAGACAACTAATTCACACAATGACTCTATCTGTTCTACTGCAATAGTCCAAGCTAGGAATCCAACTAAGGTAATCTCTTTGCGAAGCTTGGAGGGTGGTGCAAGAATGTACATATTTAAAATTAGGTTTTGCCTACTGCACAAGTTGGTTCAAAAGGTGTGACGTGCTATTTTGCTTGTATATAGAGTTTTGCACATGACGAGTTGTTATGGTGTAACAACCAGAGCTGCTGGCTTTGGAACTGGGAACTAGGAAACCAGGTTGGAGTCTCGGGGTCGCCTCAACATCCTGTAATTCTGGGCAAATCACTTAATCTCCTCATGCGTCCTTTATAATGTAGCTGGTGATCATGTAAAGCACCCAAATACCTTCGGGACGAGCTTGCGCTATATTAAACTGAAAAAAGAAAAGTTTCTGTTTTTTCACTTTTTATGGTGTTGGCAGACATTTTTCTTTAACCGAAGTTGAAGCGTTCTCTTTAATTTAAAATGTATGGGTTGAATTTTGCAGTGCAATGCCTTAATTAAAAAACACTCCCAATTCACTGGATTTACAAAACATTTAACACAGGGAAGTTACATAACTACAAACCTTAGCAAAAAATGTAGGCTCAGCTGAACAAGTTTAGATGAACCCCAAACTTCTTCCATTTTCTCGCTTTTCAGGGTTTCACAAGGCTGGCAAAGTGTTCAGAAGCTTGTGTAATGGAATCAATTTAGGCTATGAATTTGATATTAAATGTTACAGGCTCTCATTAGTCTAGTTGAAGCTTGAAGACCTGAAGCGATGTTGGAATCTTTTTTATTTTTTAAAGTAAGTAACCTTTATTGTATATGGTTAATTAAAACTGTTACAATATACATTGTAAATAAAAACTCAATTTTATAAAATCAGTTGATATGCTAAGACGTTAGTAAAACAGGTTATTAAATGTGTAATAATAAATATATAAAAGTAGTGGGTCCCGTCACAGCCATCTCAATCAAGTTCGTTTTGGTTTACTTGCCCCTTCATTACAGGACGACTGAAGGGGCCATGTCTATGCAGGTTCCTAGCAGTTTGTTTTCTGCTAGGGTTAGAAATTTTACCAGCTTGCAGTTTAGCTGGGGTTCATCTGGTTTAAAGCATGCTATCGCGTACGGATCCCACGGAGGTTAAACTGTTGTTTGAGCAGCCGAGACCTTTCCTCTTTCAAGCAAGTGCAGGTACAGATCAAGTGTGCCATATGCTTGATTCTGTTGCTGCACAGGCGGCAGCTCATTGAGGTTTGACCCCTCAGCCATGGTGGGAGATGCAGGATAGATGGAAGTTTCCCAGCCGATATTTTAGGAATTTTTCTTTTGTGTTCCTCGGATATCCCAGGCTGAAATATATTTGTGGGTTGAGTGTTTTTAGCTGTTGATTGTGATCCGAGCATGGCTTCTTCTTGTAAAGGCAGCTTTGTCTTCGATTAGGGACTGTGTGGGTGGTTGGAGTGTCCCAGAGTTGTGAGAGACCTGTAGCTGTCAGACTGTATCTTGAAAAGTTTCTGGCCGGCGATGTTGTTTGGTGTTGTGGTTCTTTCCAAAGTAGGTAATTTAAAGTGTTTGGGTGGGCAGTCATGATTTTGTGGCAGAAGTTTATATAAGCCCCTTGCCTTGCTAGACGTTGTTTGGTGAGCGCAAATTCCAGTCTAATCTGAGCCGAAGAGGCATAAATCGGTATGTTGAACATAATTCTATAGGCTCTGATTACAGTGCTGTCCAGGGTTTTGGAGTCTCTCCCTCTCGGGGCTTCGCTTCCATATGAGATGGTGAGTAAGATTTTTGATTGTGTGACCTGGAGTAGAGGGGAGAGCATTGGGCTTGTCAGCTTAGATTTTAGCTACCTCAGGGATGTTGCTAAGGATGTTAGAATCTAATTTGCTCCACAGATGTTATAAGAAAAAGAAACTAAGGGCCTGATAACGAGTGGGTCCGTTAATTCCGACCCATGCATTAATCCCTCTTTACGCAAAGGTGGGAATTACAACTTTTTATTTTAATGCATCCGATAATTATCGATGCATTAAATAACTCAACCTCCACTACATTTCAGCAGGTCAAGCCAGCTGAAATGTAACAGGAGATATTGTACAGTATTTACCATAGCATGCGGATTTTGAAGCATTAAAAACCAAAATCTGCATGTCATTCCCCACAAACTCATAATAGGTTTTATTTATCGCACAAGAATAATAACGTATACTATGGTATCTTATTTATCATGTGAGATAAATAATACCTAAACTTGTAATCAAGCACCTAATTCTAGCATTTTAAAAGAGTGTTTTAAGGAACATTATAACATTGGTATTTTTCAGAGCTCTATTGAAGACAATGGAGTGCTCCTGGCTTCTAATGGCTGGTAGAAGTCCTGATCTCCATTATTCCAATGTTTGCCTTTGTTCACAGTTGTTGCTGTAAACAGAGGCCTCATGGAGCCAGAAGGGATTTCAACCCCCTCGGGCTCTGTGAGGCCTTACTACTTAGAACATTCTGCCCTCTAGGGGCAGAATGTTCTAATAGCCGTATAGCCCTCTGTAGCGAGCTATACCAGCCATTAAAGGCCCACCCCCTTGTTAAAGGCCTGAGCCGATGGAGCAGGCTTTTAATGGCAGATGGAGCAGGCTTTTAATGGCCAGTAGAGCCCGCTTTGGCGGGCTATAAGGCTGAATTAGCAAATTCATTGATTTTGAAATAAAGAACAGGAAAAAAAAAAGAAAGTCTTTTTCTTTGCTTTTCAGAAAGGCAATCATACTTCTAGAGTGCCTGGAGAGATTTCCATAGAGGTAACCTGTTTTTAGTAAGAAAAGTATTTAGAATATTAGTACGAAGAGAACAATGTAATAACAAAAACAGACATGTGTTTTATAATTGAAGTAACAATTGTTACACTGAACAGAAATGCGATAGGATTATCATTGCAGTCAGTGGTAAAGGGAACAATAATCAAAAATATCTTTGCAGGTTTCTGGCTGGCAAGTGCACTCAGTCATTGAAGCTGGTGATTGGTCCCAGTCCCTATTTCTACCACCACATGATGAAAAAGTTTATTTGCAGTACGAACAAGACAATTGCGACCAACCTGCAGTCCATATCCAGACAAGATTCCAGGAATGTCATATGCAAAGTTGGAACCTTCAGTGAACTCTGATGTTTGAGACGTAAAGACTCTAGGTGGAACATTCGAATAAAGTGAGACAAGTCAAAAGACACCTGCAACTGGATTGGATGATGTGGTTGAAGATGCTAAAAATTAACAAATTCCAACATAGGGCCTAATTTATATGTTGCCGGTAATTTATAAATACCCACCAAGCTGGCAGGTCTACATCAACATGACGCACCAAACTGTTTTATTTTTTTATTTTCAAAAAGAAAATCCTGAAACAGGATTTTTGATTTGAAAATTTAAAAAGAATGCCCTCCTCACCATGTGAGTCATCTCCCATGGCTAGAGGGGGTATAATTTTTATTTTTCTGTTCCTCACTGCCACCTGGCAGTGATGGACAGAAAAGAAATGGCTATATGTCCAC
This sequence comes from Calotriton arnoldi, assembly GCA_963921515.1. Lineage (NCBI taxonomy): Eukaryota > Metazoa > Chordata > Amphibia > Caudata > Salamandridae > Calotriton > Calotriton arnoldi. Next base: position 453,749 of record CAWUFW010005307.1, on the reverse strand, counting down.
CCATCCTGATTGATTGGACGGACATATAGCCATTTCTCTGACTTCCCGCTGGAGTATGGGCCATTAGAGCAGTTCGGCTATGATGATGATGACAGAGTATACATGCCTCAAAAAATGGATTCCAACCTGCACTCCTAATGGTCAACGTGTGATCAAAATGTAATATGGTATTATATTTACACCAGTGCGTGCTGCTGTGTGCTTAAGGATCTGCCTATTGGTCCTGTGACTACAACTGTTCAAAAAAGGATACGGAGAACCTCCGTTCCTATCACCCATCGCACAGCGAAAAGTCCCTAAGGATTCTCTTTATAACATCAACAATTTAAATCATTTATCTCAAAGGATCAAAAACTTTATACACAAAAGTAGTTTCAAGAAATTTTTTCATTTGATGTTTGTTTTTCACAACAAATGTGCACGAAAAATATACTTTCTGCTCAATTGTGATAATATACAACATTCAAAGATGAACGCATATAGTGCATGAAACAGTATGTTCAAAAGCATTAATTTTGACATTATATGAAAAGTGGACCCAATGCATTTCGGGTGGAACCCTTCATCAGGGGAGAAATTAATGAATTTCATTCAAACATGCTGTGATCTGTGGCCTCCTGCCGGAACAATAAAAAAGAGAGAGAGACAGCAACAAATAAATCTGGATCAAATATACAATCTCATAAAACGATATACGGTATCTGTGCTCGCAACCACTATACACCAATGTGTTTAATAAAAACCTATGGCTTAAAGAATACATGCATGCAACCAAAGTGCAAAATACTCTATACGTGCGTTTTAGTGATCACACAAAAAACTAAAGGCAAGATATGTAAATGATGCACGTCGAGCATCCAGTTTCCACATAATGAAGATGAGAAAGTAGTGAATGAATACAAAGTATCCACGAGAAAGCGGAGTGTTTGATTCATGCCCTTCATGCTGCCGATCTCGGCTCAATAAAAGATGTGAAAAATATCAAATGCCGTGTGTCCATGCAAGATGGATATAATCTAAACTGGAATCAAGCTAGGATTTGATTACCTCCAAGGTTTAAATCGTAAGTATAGAAGAGCAGAAGAAAACTTCCGGCATGTAGATAACAGCGTGTCTGTGCAGGGAAAAAAGAACGCAAGTTTAGACTGCGTCCCATATTGTTGTTACCTCTAACGTGCCTGATTGTAAAACTCTTAACTATGCCAGTTCCGTAAGGTTCTTAGTTACTAAGAAGTAAGAGGGTTAGCGCGTGCTGAAATGGAATTTCAAAACCTCCGGTTAGACTCCCGTATTATAGTCAAACCACCCGTTACTGTTGCAATCCTAATGGATAGACTCACCCGCATCTGACGTAAGCCATCTTCCCTTGCAATCTGATTCCGTAAGGACGTAAGACGTACCTCCACATCATAAGCTTTAAAAGGTACACGCTCTGCATTGGTCTAAGTGCACCTGATGACGTGAGCACGTGAGTGTTCGCTACACGTCTAGATACTTAAACAGTATGCTTGCTGCGCTAATCCAGGTTCAAATGGTCTCTAACTTTATTAAGGACAGAGATTAACAGAGTGACACGAACGATGCTAACAGTCGTGTCAATTGACCGAAACAGAACCCGCAAAGTTTAAAAATGAAAAAGAAAAGGAAAAATGTGTCGAAAAAATTAATAATAGAGTGCCCATACTAATTTTAAAAAAAATAATTACTTTTGTGTATAAAGTTTTTGATCCTTTGAGATAAATGATTTAAATTGTTGATGTTATAAAGAGAATCCTTAGGGACTTTTCGCTGTGCGCTGGGTGATAGGAACGGAGGTTCTCCGTATCCTTTTTTGAACAGAGTATACATGCCACCAACATATATGTCCACCACCTGAATTAGATGCAGGCGGACTATAAGTTTGGCTAGGACGGGTGACTACTCCATCACTGCCTAGCCTAACCTCTCCGACAGCCCAACGGAGTAAGGACAGTCAGAGAAAGCGATACAGAGATATGCACAATTGAATTAATATGATGAACATCCGGCTGTGAATAACTGTGTTTGTACTGTTTGATTTTTTCTCACAGTTTGGGAACAATATTAGCAACTTGCAAATGCACTGCACTAGTGACTTTGATATGCCCAGGAAGATCAGAAGAAAGACTGGGCACATCGACAATGAGTCTTTTTTCTTGGTTACCTTTAAGAGAAGAGAATGTGATTATGCATGGATGTCTATGATTAAGGCTAAAGGGAGAAGCTGAAATGCATCAGAATATGGCGTTCTGCTGCCCTTTGTGATTGTGAATAAAGTGGCTATTTGAAAGTTTCCTGAGTCAGCGGTCCAGCATTTTTTCTTCTTTTGGGGAGAGTGATAAGCATATTGTTGCATGTTTTACATTTTCAACTTTTATTTTGCGTTGTTTAACAGTTTCTTAACATTTCTTAAATTGTTTTATATACATATTTTCAACATAATTTTAAATATGTTTTTTAATTATATATTAAATATTTGTATATATCTTATACTATTATCTAAATTTATACTTTATAAATTGTGAACATTTTATCAAATTGTTTTTTGACATTTATTCGATAGATTTACAATATTTCCCATTCTTCTCTATGGGGGATATTTATTTTTTTAGTTTCATATAGGGGCCAGTTTTTTGTTACCGCTATCTCCTATTTTGTAACCTATTTGTGTTATTTTTAGCCAATTTTCCAAGAACTAGGTCGCAGTAAGGTGCTGCTCTTAGTCAGAACAGGTAAGTCCTTTTTTAAGAGTTTTGAGGGTAGGGGTGGTTTAGGTGGGAGGTCTAAAAGGTAGTTATAGGGTTGTTTGTGTTTTTTTGTATATTTAGACGTATTACTGTTACTGTTTTTCACTAGTTTGTAGGTTTGCGTTTTTGTACACTATTTTAGTAATGCATCAATATGTTATGTTAAATTATGTTAGTTATATTTTGATGATTTACTGTTATGTATATGGTTGTTTAGGAGTGTAATGTTTTTTGCAGGTTGGTTATTTAATTTGCTTTACAGGTTTTTGCCTACGAACATTGGGCTTTTACGTTTTTGTTTTTTTAAAGGAAATCATTTTTGGTTTATAATAAACCAATGCTTTTAATCTATTTTTTTGGGGGGTTTTCCTGGAGAATTTTGTTTGTTTCAAACACTTTTTTATGGCTCTCAGATACTTTGAAATGCTTTGAGGAATTTTTATTGGAATCGTTTCATTTTTGCATTTTTTTGGGCAGGCTTATTTTTGCTGGGTGACTTTTTTTTATTACTTGGATACAGGGGAGGAAATACAGCTACAGAAGAATACGTTTTATTTATTTTGCAAGGAAAGATATGCAGCTACAGAAGAAAACATTTTATTTATTATATTTCCTTTTAGGTGGGAAATATAATTTTATAATAATTGAGTAAATATTATGTGATTGTTATATAAATTGTTTGGTTTCTGTGTTGTGATTAATTTATATGATGGATTGAGTTTGATTTTTTACTTTCTTGGTTGGTGACGGTCACATTTAAAAAAATAATTTGTATATAGTTTTTTCATATCAGTCATCATTAACATTTGAATTATAATTAAGTTTTTGACTGATGTAATAACATTTTATGTTTATTATTTAACATAAAAAGATTTGGTATGTTGGTTTAGAATTTGCCATAGGTTCTGAGGACTTTGGTAGGGTACTATTAATTTTTGGGTATGCTTTGGCTATCATTTTTAAGTAAAGTACTCCTTTGTTATTTATGAAGTGTTTGACTTTAAATTCTAGCATATCATATATTCTTTTGGTTTGTTTGCTAAGTTTATGGCCAATTTGGCTAACAGATTGATCTATTCTTAGTTGTTGGTAGCTTTGCTCTTTTTGTAATGCTTCTATAAATGTGTACAGTGTAGTGTGGGCTGTGCCTAATGGGATTGCTGCCGGTTTGGAAGCAGAGTAGCATGTTGGATTGATATTTCCCGCAGTATAGAGAAAGAATTACAGGAAACAGATATGATTTGGGAGCAGCTGCTGTTTAAAAGCGTCCGCATCAATTATGGCTTTTTTCGATTTTAAGGTAATGGACTGACACCACTGAGTTGTTCCACACGTCACATACATTTGAAGCTTCGATCACAATATAAGATTTGAAGCAACGTTTCTGGACATCAGTTCCTGTGGAACAACTCCACACCACAATTACGAGCCAAAATACCAAGTCTAAGTCCTGAAGAGAATCCCGGATTTGTTAGGGATTCGAAATGCGTTGGCTTTGAGTATGGGGGACTGTTGATGGGGTGTGTCATGAGGAATGTTAAATAACATTTCCCTCAGCAGCTTCTGACAACACCCACCAGTAGGTTAGGTATCCCCATCCTCTCACAGGCAGGACAGGAAACATGTGTTGCGAAAATGAGTAACTGTCCGTCTGGTGTTAATATGAATGTAGGACTGGTTTAATTTCAGGCTGGCACACATGAGCTATTGATGTTTTTCTTGTGATTATTGATTTGTTGTTATTATTTGTTTGCAAAAACGTTCCATATATTATTATTTTTTCTCACAATTTTTTTTTGCACTATGTAAATGTTGTATATAGTTCTATTTCAAACGTTTTGGAATTGTGCGATTTACTAATGTGGTGTTTCTTTGGAAAGACATGCTCTATTGATTTATGAATGTCTGTTGAAATATCAAAAATAAGCGAAATAAAGCTTGAAAACTTTGGAATTAATGGTCTAAGGTTTATCACAACTCTAATCAAAATAACCCCCCCAGACATCCTGTTTGCTTATTTCAATAATGGGATTTAAAGGCATTGGGCCATCCTTCCACTGCGTTGTTTGTTTTTGCTCCCTGTGTCAAGGTGCTACCATAGACATTCCAACATGTAATTTGGGTTGGCGTCTGTGTCCTGACTAATGCAGTCTCCCAATCCAAGTGCCTTCAAAATTGTCCATTAGGGGGTGAAGTTTGTCTTAATGTTATTGGGAGAAAGGGCAGTCTATTAGTATATGCCGAAAACTGGAGAAGATCTGGCTCCACGAACGGACAGCGGACAGCTACGCAGCCCACAAGAGCGCCACCCGCAGTCACCATCACCTCATCAGATCCGCCAAAAGGGCCTCACTCAAAGACCGCCTAGACAACAACGCACACAACAGCAAAGAGCTCTTCAACATCGTGAAGGAACTCTCCAACCCCAGCTCCAACACCAACGACATCCAGCCGTCGCGAGACCTTTGCGACTCACTGGCCACCTTCTTCCACCGCAAAATCGCCGACATCCACGACAGCTTCAACACCACGACCACCCCGGCAACCACCGAGACCACTGCCCCCACAACCACCAACCGCCTGCTCTCCTGGACCAACATCAGCAGCGAGGACACCAGCGAGATCATGAACACCATCCACTCCGGTTCACCGCTAGACCCGTGCCCTCACCACATCCTCAACAAAGCCAGTACAGCCATCGCGCCCCATCTCCGGAAAATAATCAACATCTCCTTCGAGACAGCAACCTTCCCGGAAAGCTGGAAGCACGCCGAGATCACCGCCTTACTCAAGAAACCCAAGGCAGACCCCAAGGACCTCAAGAACTTCCGACCCATCTCTCTGCTCCCGTTCCCCGCGAAGGTCACCGAGAAAATCGTCAACAAACAACTGACCCGCTACCTCGAGGAGAACAACATCCTGGACCCTTCCCAGTCCGGCTTCCGCAGCAACCACAGCACCGAAACCGCCCTCATCGCCGCCACCGATGACATCAGGACCCTGCTAGACAACGGAGAAACAGCAGCCCTCATCCTCCTGGACCTATCAGCCGCCTTCGACACGGTCTGCCACCACACACTACGAACACGCCTTCACGACGCCGGGATCCAAGAGAAGGCCCTGGACTGGACCACATCCTTCCTTTCCGGCAGAACACAAAGCGTCCGCCTCGCCCCCTTCCGATCCAAGGCCACCAAGATCATCTGCGGCGTACCCCAAGGCTCCTCCCTCAGCCCAACGCTGTTCAACATCTACATGGCACCCCTCGCCCACGTCGCCCGACAGCACAACCTCAACATCATCTCCTACGCTGACGACACCCAGCTGATCCTCTCCCTCACCAAAGACCCTCACACCGCCAAAGCCCACCTCCACGAAGGAATGAAGGCCGTCGCCGAATGGATGAGGACCAGCCGCCTGAAGCTGAACTCGGACAAGACGGAGGTCCTCATCCTTGGTTCCAACCCTTCAGCCTGGGACGACTCCTGGTGGCCAACATCACTGGGAACAGCCCCGCCACCCACCGACCACGTACGCAACCTAGGGGTCATCCTCGACCCCACCCTCTCCATGACTAAGCAGGTCAACGCCGTTTCCTCATCCTGCTTCAACATCCTCCGAATGCTCCGCAGGATCTTCAAGTGGATCCCCACCAAAACAAGAAAAACAGTCACCCAGGCCCTCGTCACCAGCAGGCTGGACTACGGAAACGCCCTCTACGCAGGAACTACGGCTAAGCTCCGGAGACGGCTGCAACGTATCCAGAACGCCTCTGCACGTCTTATCCTCGACATCCCCCGACGCAGCCACATCACACCCCACCTGAGAGACCTGCACATGGTTCCCTGTCAACAAGAGGATAACCTTCAAGCTCCTCACCCACGCACACAAAGCACTCCACAACTCCGGACCAGCCTACCTCAACAGACGACTCAGCTTCTACACCCCCACCCGCCAGCTCCGCTCGACCAGCCTCGCCCTCGCCACAGTCCCCCGCATCCGGAAAACGACCGCCGGCGGCAGATCCTTCTCCCACCTCGCCGCCAAGACCTGGAACACCCTCCCCACCAACCTCCGACAGACCCAAGACCTACTGGCCTTCAGAAGACTCCTCAAGACCTGGCTCTTCGATCAGTAGCAGCACCACCCCCCTCTTCCCCCAGCACCTTGAGACCCTCGCGGGTAGGTAGTGCGCTTTATAAGTGACATGATTGATTGATTGATTGATATATCATAGTTTTTGGCTACCTCTGTGACAGGGACAAAGGCAAATTGGCTGTTTGTAGAATATTCTATACAGGTTTTTGGAGCTTCCTCCATATACTTTGATTGAAACGATAGAAACAGCCTTGTATGACTGTGGGAGGTTAAATATTTAGAATGGTTTGAATCATAGCTTGCTCAAAGTCTATGATTCTTTTTTTATGTTTGACATGGTCTAAGAGGTTGTGGTAAGCGCTGCTTTGTTTATTTGGTAGTAGGGCATATAAAAAAGGATATTTGTTTTCTGATATTCCCCATGTATAGTGTATATCTGAGTGAATGGTTTGGGACACATTTTGAAGGTCCCATCCATCATCTACGTTTCACATTAGCTAAGTTTTAGTAAGTTATCTGCTGTAGAGAATATTAGGATTCGTTTTTTGTTATTTAGATTGTCATGTAATGGGAAAGGTTCCTCATTATGTGTCATTGTTCAGTTGTGGCCGATGCTGGTAAGAGCGGTGGGGCAGTGGGGTGAGGAGGGTGGGAGTGGACAGTGAGGGAAGAGCAAGGTAAGTGGTTTTTTTCTCCCCTCGTTATCATCTGTCAATTCCCTCCACCCCACAGCTCTTATACATGCACCGGCCACAATTGTCATTGTTAAATGTTCAGATATGTGTATGTCTCAGTATCTTCTATGGGCAAGTGGGGTGTCGCTGGCTTTTTTAGTTTATGCAATTAATCATTTTAAAGTGGGGATAGGTGATAGTTGATGTGTTTGGGTCCTTTAGGTGGTACATCTTCAAGGAAATTGCTTCTGGGTATTTGGGAGCAAGTGATTGCCTCTCTTATATCCTGCAATATCTCCCTTACTACTACTTCTGTTACATTTGGGGAATGGTTGTGCTCTCTTACATGAATTCCAACACCATCAATAGTAGTTGCCCTCCCATAGCATGCTTTAGAATAATATTTAGTACCAGTTTATAGCTTCTGTTGATGCAGTTTCTTGGCTGTAGGAGTAGCCCATGTGATTTAGTAATTGTTTTCCTTTCTGTGAAGTGATATACTTTGCAGTTTCTGTCGTTGTATCTGAAAGTACTGTAATAGTATAAATATATAGAATCTTTTAAAGTTTGTACATTTGTAATGTACATGTAAAAATATGCAACTGCTTCTATTTTGTATACTTACATATATGTTCTGTTTAGATGTTTCACACAGTTTTGCCGCTTTTTCACTAAGGGTGTTCTAATGTGGAGCAAATGCTTTCTTTTCTGTTGGATGAAAACAAATCCTAAGTTTTATTCTAAATGTTAATTTGTTGGTATTTTGTAGAGGTTGATTTTTGCTCGCTGTTTGGGTGAGTTTATACCTTTGTATTCATTTACGTGCATTTACTTTCCTATATCTTTTTGCTGGTTTCTTATAGTTGTTATTTTCTGACAGTTTATCTCTTTTTCAATTGTGGGTTTGTCTTTTAGGAAGTCTATGTAAAGAAATAGAAGCTGGAGAGAAATGTATAAATTATTTGTTATTTAACATTTATAGGTTTAATAACAATTACGTTTGAGTTTAACTATACGTTTTACTTACTTGGTTAGGTAGTTGTTGAAATGTATATATTTAATCTGTAATGGTCTGGTGAGAAAATCTGTCAGAGTTTCCTCAGCTTGCAGCATTTGTCATTTTTGAAGTAGCTAATTGTTTAAATTAGTGTGCCTTTTTATTGTTGATTTAATTGCCTCTTTGATTTTATTGGTTAAAGTTGTTTATAATTTTCTTTTATTGGTTGGTTTAGTTTTACTAAGAATTTTGTTTACTTGTCAAGTCCTTCTATGTAAACACTAATTTAGGTGTTATTTTTTTATGAAGATGTATAGCTTGATACTTTTAAATATCAGTATATATATGTGTATATATATATATATATATATATATATATATATATATATATATATTATCTACTGGCGGTCGCCAGTAGATAGTTATAGTTAGGACCTATTATCCATAGGAAATCAGCGACATTCTATTTGAAATAACTCTTGCGCCGGTTGACGAATCTTCGCGAAAGTTTCCAACTTGTTGGGGCGCTCTGTTCCGCTCCTACCCTGAAAGTCTCGGGTTGATTCGTCAAGCGGGGGCCGAGAAAAAAGGGGGGTCCCAAAACGCGTTTTCCCCATTCATTTTTCCATAGGAACCTTTAGTCGCAGCTACAGCCCGAACTGCTGAACGGAATTACACCAAATTTGGCAAAGAGGTAGCCCTTGGTTCAGTGTCGTGCCTTTTGCTTAAATGGTGTAAATCCGTTCAGTAGTTCCTGAGAAAATCAAAAGTAAAGTCACATATATATCTATGGGCACGTAGGGTCCGCATACCCTCCCGATCACGAGCTGTATGCTAATTGGCTGTCAAGTGGCTGTCAACACTCCAAATCAGGAAGTGTTGGCAGCCATTTTGTCCCTCGGTAGAACCAAGGGACAGAAACAAGTGCGCAAAGCGCAAAAAGGGGGCAGGGTAGAAACACCCTGACCCCCTAGGCCTGCTCAGGGGGTCCCACAAGGACCCCCTGGGCAGAAAAAAGCATTTTTTTAAAAAAAAAATCGGCAGGATGCGCTCAGGGTGCGCGGATCCTGCCAAAAAAAAAAATCAAAGCGCGGTCTCTGTTTATTTGCCCCGGGTGGGCCAAGTCCCAGGGGCATGGTAGGGGGGTTTAAATTTTATGTGGGGGCCTCTAAGGCCCCCCAAGCCCTGTGGACCGCCACCCCCCGGGGCTTTCAAAAAATAATGGTGCGGGAGGGCTCTTGGCCCTCCCGCAGCCCCGAGACCGCCACCCCCGGGGCTTCTTTTTAAAAAAATTATTTTCACTGTAGTTTGCTATGACAGGGACGGAGCCTCGCGGCTCCCGTCCTGTCATAGCAAACTTGGTTTGCATTTTGAAAGAGAGAGCAGGAAACCTGCTCTCTCTTTCAAAATGCAAACCCAATTGCTTTTCCACATGGGGAGCAGCATGTTGAAAAGCAATGCCGGCTCCCGTAGGACGCGGGGAGCCAGCTGGGTCTGTGGGGGGATTGGGGACCCCCCCACAGTCCCCAACCAGAGGCCAGGCCCGGGGGATGGGGTCCCCGGGGCCATAAGTGGCCAGGGTGGGGGGCCACGCAGCCCCCCTCACCAAATAAAAAAAAAAAAAAAAAAAAAGGACCAGGCCGGCCCCGGGGGATGGGGTCCCCGGGGCCTTAAATGGCCTGAGGAGGGGGCCACGCAGCCCCCTCCAAATTTAAAAAAAAAAATCGAGGGCATGCCTTGGGGATGGGGTCCCCGGGGCCAATACAGGCCCAGGAAAGGGGGCCACGTGGCCCCCTTCCCGTTTTTTTTTTAATTTAAAAATAAATAAATTGCTCAGGCCCCGGGGGATGGGGTCCCCGGGGCCAAAGTGGCCAAGGGAAGGGGGCCACGCAGCCCCCTCCCATTAAAAAAAAAAAACGACCGGCATCGTGCCGGAGGCCCCGCCCCCTCCCTGCAGTACTCTGCAAATGCACCCCCTGGCGCGTTTTAAGAAGGGAAGTAATTCCCCTTGAATACTGGGGGTCCCTGGGGCCAACTAGCCCACCAGGAACCTCCAGTATGCGCCAGGGGCTGCGTTGCAGAGAGGTGTACAGAGGCCACGCCCCTTTTACACCTCTCTGCAACGCAGCTCTGTGGCGCTTTTTAGAAGTACATGGTGGGCTAGTTGGACTCCAGGGACCCTCAGGATTCAAGGGGACTTAATCCCCCAACTTACAACGCGCCACGGGGCGCGTTTGCACAGTGGTGAAGGGAGGGGGCGGGGTTTCAGGTGACATGTGTGCAAACAGGCCCGTGGTGCGTTTTAAGATGGGGAATTAAATCCCCTTCAATTCTGAGGGTCCCTAGGGGCCAACTAGCCCAACAGGTACGTCCAGAAAGCACCACAGAGCTGCATTGCAGAGAGGTGCAAAAAGGGGCGTGGCCTCTGATCACCTCTCTGCAACGCAGCTCCGTGGCGCATACTGGAGGTACAGGGTGGGCTAGTTGGACCCCAGGGACCCTCATGATTCAAGGGGACTTAATACCCCAAGTTAAAACGCGCCACGGGGCGCGTTTGCACAGATGTCACCTCAGGCCCCGCCCCCTCCCTTCACCATTGTGCAAATATTCCTCTAAAATCAGCTGAACTACGAATTCCTATTTATTCACCTGTTATCAGGAGAGACCTCAGTGCTGCATCTTTCAGCCCAGTACTGATCCTGAAAAGTAATTTTAACCGTACTTACCAGTAACTTGAATTTCCTTCCATAGGATATCATTGACTGGTTTCACTTGGAAATTCTTCTAAGTGTGGAGTTTTGGAACTTTATAATATTCCTCTAAAATCAGCCGAAATACGAATTCCGATTTACTCACCTGTTATCAGGAGAGACCTCAGTGCTGCATCTTTCAGCCCAGTACTGATCCTGAAAAGTAATTTTAACCGTACTTAGCAGTAACTTGAATTTCCTTCCATAGGATATCATTGACTGGTTTCACTTGGAAATTCTTCTAAGTGTGGAGTTTTGGAACTTTATAATATTCCTCTAAAATCAGCCGAAATACGAATTCCGATTTACTCACCTGTTATCAGGAGAGACCGCAGTGCTGCATCTTTCAGCCCAGTACTGATCCTGAAAAGTAATTTTAACCGCACTTACCAGTAACTTGAATTTCCTTCCATAGGATATCATTGCCTGCTTTTGCTGAAAAAGTTTCTGTGTCGATTTTTGAAACATACAAATATTCCTCTAAAATCAGCCAAAATACGAATTCCGATTTACTCACCTGTTATCAGGAGAGACCTCAGTGCTGCATCTTTCAGCCCAGTACTGATCCTGAAAAGTAATTTTAACCGTACTTACCAGTAACTTATATTTCCTTCCATAGGAATCCATTGTCAGGTTTTCAGCAGAAAAGTTTCAAAGTGTTGATTTTCACAAACTACAAATATTCCTTAAAAATCGCCTTTATGACTTAAACGCATTCTTTCAACTGTTTACAGGAGATGCACCAGTGCTGGATCCAGGATCCACCACTGAGTAAGAAAAAGTAACGATAACACTACTTACCTGCTAAGTGAATTTCCTCCCATAGGATAACATTGGTGATTCTATGTGAAAAAGTTTCTAAGTGTCAACTTTTAAAATACAATAATATTCCTTAAAAATCACTACTGTAACCAAAACGCTTTTACTCAACTGTTTACAGGAGATGTCCCAGGACTGAATCTAGGATCCAGTCCTGTGGTTAGAAAAGTAATCCATAAAGTAACTAATTGCATTTAGCTAGAAATTCACATTGAGCTCAATGTTGCATTGTGTTTGAAATTGTGTTGCTCATTGCAACAACTGTAACTACTGTACTTAAAAGTCTATTGCCTATTTGCAAAGTATTTAAACTAAAGTAATTCATTCTGAGAAAGTATATTTTGTAATGTAATGTATAATGTAATTACAATGTAATTTAAAAATAAAACATCTAAAAATAAATAGTTTAAAAAAATGTAGTAAATCAGTATAAAAAAAAATATATAACAATTAATACATTTAAAAATTGTCATTTACAAAACCTTTGAAATTCACTGAAAAAACCATAGGTTTCAGACATGTTATAGTTAGGAATTAGCATTTAAAAAACCTTTGAAATTCACTGAAAAAACCATAGGTTTCAGGCTTGTTATAGTTAGGAATTAGCATTTTAAAAACCATTGAAATTCACTGAAAAAACCATAGGTTTCAGGCCTGTTATAGTTAGGGTTTAGCATTTAAAAACCTTTGAAATTCACTGAAAAAACCATAGGTTTTAGGGAAAGTTATAGTTAGTTGGACATTGCACTCGTACAAAACCCGTGAAAGTCCCCGTTATAGATAGTTCAGCTAACTATAACTCGCGCCCCCGCAATGCACTGCTGATGACGTCACATATTACATCACTCATGACATGGTCAGTGACATCACTGATGACATCTCAAATGACATCTCTGATGACATCATCCATGTGAGAATTTAATGCATCTTCTCACACCCTAATATAACTTTTGATACACCCACTCTAAATTACAGACTGCCATTCTCAAAACCATACACACTCCAATACCAATAAGTACATACCCACTCGCTGATTCTTAGGTCTACACACACACATCTACTCACTCACCCATACAGTCACTCATACTTACAGTCACTCAGTACAGGACTATCATATGCACTCATACACCTATATAAACACTCACACAACGCAACTCATGCATAGAGGTACTCACACACCTAGTCAGTCATGCTAATAATTAATCACACTCCCATTTACTCACCTATACAGTTATACACACCAGCTCACTTACTCATAAAAATACTAGCACATTCTTACGCTCCTATGCAATCACTGATGCAAGCACACACTCATCCATATAGCCACTCTCACAATCACACACTCTCACTTATAGCCATTTATATACTCCAACACACATATATACTGCCTTTCACATATGTAGTTACTCACACATGTACCACTGAGATATACATTCAATCACTAACACACCCATACACACACTCACCCACCCATACAGTCCATCACAGACGCACTCTTGAAACCATGCACCCAGTGAATCACCCACTCACACATCTATGCACAGAGTCACACACACCTCACCCACACAAACACTGAGGCACCCATACAGATACTCAGAGAACCAATCCATAACCCATATAGACACTCATTTAGCTAGTCAGAAAACCCATGCAGCTGCTTACACAACAACAGACAGACGGATACAGACATTCACACAGTTTAGTCACTCACCCATGCATCCAGTAAGATACGTTTAATCACTCACTTATAGACTCAGTCACGCACCTACTAAATCATCCATTCAGACGCTTATACACACACTCATTCTTCAATATGCCTTTCCCTATATATATTAAACATATTTAAACTTTACACAAACACACAGTCACTGGATGATGTCATCAGTGATGTCATTTGAGATGTCATCAGTGATGTCATCAGTGATGTCACTGACCATGTCATGAGTGATGTAATATGTGACGTCATCAGCAGTGCATTGCGGGGCGCGAGTTATAGTTAGCTGAACTAACTATAACGGGGAATTTCACGGGTTTTGTACGAGTGCAATGTCCAACTAACTATAACTTTCCCTAAAACCTTTGGTTTTTCCAGTGAATATATATATATTTAGGTTGTAGTATAAATGTTTGTAGTTCATGATAATATTGTTTTGAGGTTGTATTGTTATAATTTTAATTATCTATTTTTTTAGCTGAATTTCTATGTGTATTAAATATTTTGGGTTTATTTGAAGTAAGTGTTTTATATGGAATGTGTTTTTTAATATATGTATTAATGATTATTTAATATTTTTGGCAATAAGATTGTACTCGATATCGTGTGAATCAATATTTTTCACATATTATATTTTTATTTAAAGTTAACAATATTTTCTTATCATATATTGTTGTTTTCTATATAGTTAAAAAAATTATATTTTTATAGCGATAGTGTTCTCAATATTTGTGGTTTTACTAGTTAAGTACAGGAAGTTGATATTTCTATTATCAACATTTAATTTACTATGTTTTTCTGTTTCAAAATTGTATGCATCGATATTATATTTGTGATCCCATTTGTTCATTGGTAATAACTCCACAGATGACACAAGCAGCATAAAATATAATTAGTATTGTAAACAGGGTGATGGCGCGTTTTAAAATTTTGAATGGTTCTGATTTACAAATTTAGTTAAGTGATCCACAAGTGTCACCTCACTAAATTTAAAAGAATAGCAAGTGTTGTAATTTGTATGTATTGTGAATTGCCATTTGTAAGCTATGACAGCAAAAGGTTTCATTATTTTGACATGTTAAAATACACGGTATGTATTGAAGGTGGTGAAGGCCTATGCCTCCTGAATACAGAACTGTATTTGTTGGTATTTCTGCATGTAAAATATTCATCTCGCTCTCAGGAGATGGTAGGCGAAAGTGTTCAGCACCGTTACTCACCATTTGTAATTAGGAAGAAGGATACAAATATTTGAATTTGAGTGGGCAAAGAAGTCTCCTTTTTGAACATATTGACCATAATTTACCAGACACCACTTTAGTCTTGCAAATTTTCACTATTCCAATATTTTTTTACTTAATACATTTGGTTTAAATGTTTTTATTGTGTTTTCGTTTCAATCAAAAGAATAGTTTTCATATGTGATCTTTTTTAAAAAGTACGATATTATAAAGAGTGGCATACACATAACATATTGCCATATGGCCTGTACCTCCCGCCCCTTGTCGGACAACAAAAACATCAGGATTGTGCCAGACTGATTCCATGCACACCCTCAGGATATGTTGGCCTATGTCCCTGCTAGCCACAGTGCACCATCTGTACCCCTAAACCCTAGAACATGACAACCCTGATCCCTCAAAAATATCGTGGTAACAGATCTAGAACCTTTTGACTTGGACTCTCATGCATACCCAAAGAAGTACACAAGAAATACTCAGCAAGGATTTTCAATATTTATTGAAGCACTGTGATTCTTACATAAAATATGTGCGCTGCAAGAATTAGTAGAATGAAACAGATTAGCGAATTTAGCATCACAAGAACAGGGAAAAGAATGAACATTTCCACAATTGCGCCAAGACTGTGAATATATGGAGGCATATAAGTACTGCGTATAGTTGTACTCCTACCTAGCACTCCCTAACCATGTTTTGCCTAGGCTGGGTGATCTGCCAAATTCCTGCCAGGGTGGACTAACTCCCCATTACCTGTGGGCAAGTGTCATCAGGGTGCCCGTCTTAGGTTAGAGCTAGACATCCCTCGTGTTGATATGCAGGAATCAGCTGAGCTGGAATTCCAACATGTGGTAACCCTGCAGTGTCAGCTGAGAGCTCCTCCGCCTAAACAAGGAAATGCTTCTGTATATATAACAATAAAACCCATGTGGCCCTGTCTCAAGCCCTGCCCGGTTGCAATTGTTCATTTTTGTTGGATAGCGTCGTCTCCTTAGGTACAATAACATAAATAACATTTGCACAGCGAACTTTATCCCATGTACTGAATGTTCAAGGTATTGGGATGGTGTGCCTACGAAGTGGAAATGTTTGCAATGCAGATTCAGAGAACAGTATTCTACCCGGGCCTATCCTGACAATCTGGCAATATCTATATCCTTTTTAAGCATTGTATCTTAGGTATAACACTTTGAATTCCACTTTGTGTATTGATACTAAATGCTGTAGATTGAAAAAGAACTTGTAAAATAACATAATCAATTGTTCTTACCAAAGAAATGGATTCAATTAAGCGAGGTAACAGTTTAAGAGTTACTTACAGGATCTGGCTTCCTTAGATCAAAAGTTTCTCTTATTCAGAAAGCTGCAGTATATGAGTCTTTGTACAGTTTACCGTAAGTTCAGTAGTTTTCTATGTCTTTACAAAAGCACAGTTCTGCTCTTCTATCGCTCATCTTTCCACCTTTGTCTACTTCCTTTCCCTGTTCTTAAGACAGGATTGCATATTTCCTTGATCAAAGAGAACATATCCCAAAATATCATTAAATACTGGTAGTTGATTATTCAGTTTATATATTATTGTGTTTGAGGCCATCACTGATATGGTTTAAACCATGCTTTACATATAGGTATTATTCTCGTTTTTTCATCATAGGAACGATTTTCTTTAGCTGCTGCAATATCTATCTTTTTGGCTAGTTCGCGATCCACATTCTATTTTATGTTACAAGTGGAAACTTCAATTATGTTGATGGTTTGATGTGCAATTTAACTCTTATCTTCCGTAATGCACCACAGTCATCACCAGAAGATTTTCAGGTTTAGGCATGATCTACGGATAGGCAACAAATGCCATTATGCCCCCCCCACGGTCACAGCCCCAACAACACCAAGTAGGTGCCACTTTTGCTCTGCATACTCAACAAGAGGATCAATGCCAATCTTGCAAAATCTTTAAAAAGTTGACCTTTTAAGTGAGTTTTTTCTCAACCCTCTATTATGAGTTTGTAGTGAATCTGACTATTCCTCTTCTGTCTATGGACCTGATTTAGATCATGGCAGTACTGCTGTTGTCCCGCCACGGTGGCAGTTCCAAGTACTCTGTCAAGCTGACGGTGATCCGCCTGCTGTATTTAAATGTTGCGGCTATAGACAGTAGACCACCACAGCTGCAGTCTTCCCTGCTGGCTAACAGTACTTCGTCGGTTTGCTGACAGAGTGAGTTCCTGGTGCAGAGGAGACAGGTAAGTACAGCTTATTAATGTGTCAATTCACATGTGTCATGTTTTCATGAAATAAATATGTAGGCAACGTGTTCTGTCCCTTTGTGTTACATATTGCATGCCACTCACACAACATACACACACTATTGCCCACCCACAGACACCACTAGCACAACACCCCCAAGAACCACAACATCAAATACATTTTTTAAGTGTCAATATAGGTGTGCTCAATTTACGTTGATAAGTAGTAAAATGAACACTACAATACACCTAAGAAAAATATTGCATGTAAGAACAATGCAGGAATACACCAGGCTGCAGCAATTGTCAACACATGATACATAGGACAATTATACAAGTAGCTTACCTAGATCTCAGTGGCAATGGAGTAGTTTGGCGTCATGGTGGAGTCGGAGTAGTAAAAGCGGGATCTAGACAATGGGGTACAAGACAGAAGCAGAAAGCTGGAAAAAAGGTACATTTTTACCTCATTCCCTTTGATTCTGCCAACTCAAAGTAGGAGGGATGCCTGCCACAGTTGCCTCAACAGAAGGGCACATTATAATTGGCATAGTAGCATACTTGGCGGGACTCCCTCCAACAGCCACTTTTGCCTCTGATGCCGTTGGCGTGGGAGCAAGATACTGGCGGAGGCGGCGGGACTCCGATGGTCTTCCCTCCGGAAACCGGACAACATCTAAATACAGTGGATGGACCGCCAAGTCAGTGGGCAGGAAATCCGTTAGAAAAGCGACGGCAGTACCGGGTCGCCAACATCTAAAGCAGACCCTATATCTTTTGTAGATATACTTGCCATTTGTGTCTGAGAATGCATTCGATAGGTTTGCATGCAGTTCTTTAATCATAGTTTCGTATAGACCTGTGATCAATTACTTTCCCCATCTCATTAAATAATGATGTACCATGTAGTTTGAAAGGTTGAGTGGCATGTTTCCTACTTTGTTCATTAATGCAGTGCCTTAGTGAGACATTTCCAAAATTGGTTGTGATCAGTCTGAAACTCTGTTTCCAGAATTGAAAAGATTTCAGATACTCAGCAGATATAACGTGCTTAAGTGGCATTTTTCCTTATGAGGATCAGTCAGGTCAATGAAATGGTCAGCCCCCTATTGGAAATTCAGTATTATTCCAAATGGGGTAATTAGTATGGATATGCTGCTTTGACGAAATATCTTGTGTGAGGAGGACCAGATATGTGTCATGCCTGGAAGAATGTTGACGCCTATACAACACTTGTATGCCTCAGTGCCCTCAATGTTATTTCTATTAGCACACAGTCTGGTGTTTTCATGTCACAGTTAAAATGATATACTAATTGGGAAAGATCCTGCATTTTGTAATGAAATTCGATGTGAGTAATGCATTGATCCGTCTAGGTTCTATCACCCTGCAGACATGAGCCTTGATGAGAGTCTTTAAGAGAGTACATAGACTAGTAACAGCCATCCTGCCAAAAACATAATTAAACCTGGGAGTAACCACCATTTTCACTGTCTAGGCCCTGCCCCATAAGGAAAGTTGAATTTTTCCCAATTTACAAAGTCCAACTCAGGGGCGTGATGGACAACCACATAGGCCCCACTTTGCTGGAGGCCCACGCCTCATAATTTTGAGGGGGGGCCTATCAGCCTCGGCTTGTGTTTGCTTAGCTGTCCTACACTATCTTTTTAATAGTCTTTGTGCTTCATGCATTTGCGCAGCTGCTTGAAGTTTGAAAAATAGCAAAAGACAAGAACAATCATTTTTGAGAAATTAACAAATGGCCCCTTCAGTTAGTGAATGGGGCCCTATGTCCAAAGAATGATTGAGTCCCCCCCAAGTGTTTACACTATATACCATGCCCTGATATTTTTGTTTTTTTGCAGTTTTATATAGAGCAAACTCGACCAGAAGGTATTGGAACCCTTTACATGAGCTTCATTTGCATTACACAAGGTCACATTAATTATTTAGGCACCTTGAGAGTAAGTGGTTTGCCCACAATCACAGGATGTTCAGGGGCATAGCACAGGCCTGTGCAGCCCCTGCATATCATGGCTCCCCAGCCCTTCAGTGCCCCCCAAAGCCTTTAGAGGGGCCACATTTCACCCAACTCCAATGAATATCTGTGAGACATGGGAGACTCAGGGGCCTATTATCACAATCTGAAGGGGGGCCCCATCATTGTATGCTGCGCCACTGGTCTAACTTCATTTGATTAATCAGTATTGACATTTTATCATATGCCATACTGACCATGTTGCTACTCACAACGGTATCCAAATATTTTTGTTTGTTGGGCACACATCGAAATGGTACATCAGTCAAGGATCTTACTGTAGGGCATCATAGGCAAAGCTTCCATTTTATTTTGTATCCTGAAGTGTGAAAGTGTATTATTGGTTTCCATTAAAGCTGGTAGGAATGTGTTAGGTTTGGCTATCATCATCAAGATATTTTCAACTAGGCTTGGGCAGAATTTTGATTACGTCGGAGTAATTTTGGTAATTCCGTGTTACTTTTTTACACAGAATTACTGATATTTACACGATTTCTCCTGCGCAAAAGTACATGTAGCGAATGCTCGCTATTCATGTTCTGCTGCATTTAGCGCTGTTTCTTAGCACAAAATGCATCCTTGCGCCCATTATGGTTGCAAGGGTGCATTTTCCACTAATAAAATATGTGCTAAATGCCGGTAGTAAGTTGTCAATAAATCCTACCCCGAGAGCACATTTAGTGTTCGTAATCGGCTATTCACACTCGATATTCATGTTCTGTTGGTTTTAGTGCTATTTCTTAGCGCAAAGTGCATCCTTGCATCTAATTTAGACGCAGGGGGATTTTTGCGCTAAGAAATAGCACGAAACACAGAATTACCCTACTAGTGTAATTCCACATAACTGTATAGTATTAAAATGAGTACCGCGAGGCAGGTATGGGTTCCTTAGATCTCTGGAGAAGTTCTGATTGTTATTGCCAGAGGTTCTGAGGCCAGTAGAAAGAGCTTTGGGAAAGAGGGCATCACTGATTGACAGACTTTCAGTAGAAATAGTGCCAGAAAAGATGCTGTTACCATTGATGGAGGTTTAAAATATAGCCATTTGGGGGAGCGTGGCCTGTATGGAGATGTACACAGCTTTTCTTGAGTGAGCGCTGTACCAGCTTCCCTGTCCGTAACCCACACAAGAAATGCAGAGGCTCCAGCAGAGATAGAAGCCTAGGCCAATGGAGTGGCGACGTGGGCCACCAATTAAGCTGATAAACACGAAGGAAAGGGCCCAGGTCTGATAGCGTGGGACACCAAACCTCAGTGCAGCCTGCACAGACATGGGGCAATTTTGGGCCCTTCTGTAGTACTCTCTGAGTGAAAACCAGGCTGACATAAATTTAAGTGGAAACCCAACTTGAGGCCTCGCTGACTGCGTCTAAGGTGCTTATCCAAATGGTGAAAAGTAGGGAAAAGCGCCATCATCGCTGGGATTTTGCTCCTGGGAGTTTGAGGTAGGGAGTGGCTTTTTGGGGAGAGGGAGGGTGTTGATGCTTCAGAACCTATTTCACAAGGCACAGATTAAAACCTTTGAACAACGTAAGAAGAAGAAAACTATTGTAATAGGTACTGGCAGCTGCGACGCTGGGCACTTCATTCTGCATAGAGTAGCATCCTTAAGACTGCTTACTGACTGGGAGAATCTCTTCCCCAACTATAGATCACTAATGGGACCCATCTCCAACATTTATTTGGTGCTAATGGCCAGAGACCCTGAAGTGCAATGGACTGTCATGAGGAGGTGGCAAAATATCCTACAGCACAAGATTCCATTGAGACCTGCAAATCAAAAACAGGGGTTGAATGATCCGAAAAGGGGTTGGCTAATATGTTTTGCTTCTGTTCCAATTGTGGGTTATCAAAAAGAAATCAATCCTGGAAGTGGAATTATACTACTTAGAGAAAGAGGTATATTCCTCCCCTTAGAGTGATCTCTTTACGTAAAGTCGCATCTCAGTTTTTTAAGGAAACAAGATGATCTTGGCTTATTTTTCTGTTTATTTGGTTGTGAGCAATCTAGTCTGACATCTTGGACTATGTTAAATTCCCCACTAGAACAAGTAGCCCCTTGATTGCATCATAAGTTTGTGTAATTCAGTAATCGGGGAAATATCATCCTCGATGGGGCCATAGCAGCTTATAAAATGGACCAGTTGTTGATAGATCATTACTCTCTCTCAAATCCATCTTGCCCCAGGATCCCTTGTAACCTGTTGAACTTTACACTGAAGATCTCGAGAGATCAATGCTGCCACCCCTCTGATAGCTGCACTTGCTGATGTGGAAGGTGCATGCAAAATAAACCCTAGAATACTTGGCTGCTTCACTGTGGAATTGAGATGGGCCTCTTGCAAGAAAATAACCTGTGCTTTAGATGCTTTTAACCATGCCAATATGGACCTAGATTTGACCTTGTTATTGACTCCGTTAGCATTGCAAGAGGCAATCCTATACTTCTAAGATTCATACTCACTTAAGTTGTTAGGAGAAAGCCTTTACTCTGGATCATGTTAATCCAGGCCATTTGCACCTCAACTTCTTGTGCTCTTGCATGACCACAATAATGCTGCACCAGCTTGCTATAAACCACTTTTTCATGAACACACTGCATCTGAACTTTTCCACTTGTGTTTTGATTACCACCTGCAACCCTCACCCAACTCACCTACTTCCCACACTTCCTACACCTTCCAAACTGATCTCCCCCTGAGCCCAACAGGTCATGGGCTTCTGCAGGGGTATCAACCAGTCCACCCTTGAGTGCCCTCCTGTGGTTGAGTGCCTTGACAATGCACTCAGACCTGCATCATCAGGTGCTCAGGGCCTGCTGGGCTATTTCTTGCCTCTAAAGCTGCTAAAGCAAAAAATAAAAAGGGTGAAAAAAGGAGTTCCAAGTGAATAAAATATATAAATACATAAACATCTGACTTAAAGAACTCTTGCTCATTCTTAATTACTCTCTCACCCTCCTCCCCTGCACAAGATTTGTTAGTGAATTGTAGACAGTCATTGGCCTGTTCAACTGAAACAAAAGTCTGAGAATGTCTCTTATAAAGGACTTTCAGTTTGGATTGGTTAAAAATCCCCACCGGTGCTCCTTGTCACTTGAAACTGTCAATTATCAATTTGAATTCTTTGCGCTGACATGTTACATAGAGGGACATATCGGAGAAGATCTTGAAGGAGTTGTTGTCCAAGTTTTGAAATGCATTTTCTTTTATCGCTCTGGTCAAGGCTCGTTCTTTCATACAAAAGTCTCCAAAATTAACCAGAAGATTGCGAGGATATTTTGCCTTGGAGGCCAAAAATGCAGGGACTCGGTGCGCCCATGTAATTGTGAGATCCATGTCTGTTGCTGTTTGATCAGGGATCACATATTTGTTGATCAAATCCGTGACCAGTTTGATGCCTTTCAGGTCATTCTCTCATCCCTCAGGGATCCCAATGAAGCGCAAGTTGGAGTGACAATATATATTTTACGTGTCTACGAGTTTTAGTTGTAGCTCTCTTAGTTCTGATTGAAGCTTGAAGGTCATAGAGTTTTGTTGGTTCTTATAATTTTCTAAATTGGAGACTCTCTGCTCTATTTGTTCCACTCTTAGGCTGAGTTGCTGAAGATTTAAGTTGATATGAATGAGTTGCTCATTTATCTCCTCATGTGCCTTCTTGTGCGAGACTTCCATCTCCCGAACTTCACCCTAAATCTGCAGCAAAACCTCTGCCATTGGAGGAGGCTGCACTGGAGATGACACAAGCAATGGACCAGATCACCTGAAGCTCAAAATCACCCTTCTCCAATCTTGCATTGCAGAGAATTGAGCCGCGACGTCCCTGCCAGTTAATATGCCAAGATGGCGCCTGGGGAGCAGTGAGACCGCACCCGGTGGCCGAAAGAAGTGCTCTGCGATGCTGTTGACCTCCGTTTATCCAGCAGACAGTGCCCCCCCCCTCAAAAAGTGATATGCACCTATCATAAGACATGCAGGTCAGAGTGAACTATCTTGCGGCATACAGCACACAAAATGGCGGCTCAGATCGATCTGCGCTCGCTGTGACGGAGAAGGTGTGTGGTGCGGAAGCCAGTGATCACTCACCTCGGCTTGGCGGTGGCTGGCCGGGACATCGAGACTGGAGCACGTACCTCCGAGACAAGACGCGTGCAATGAGGCGGACGACGGTAGCCCGATGGTGAAGTTCGATCCGGCAGCGGAGTGAGTTTGTGGCAGCAGCGTAAGTGAAACACAGCGGGAACCGTAACTGCGGGCGGACAACCAGGACATCAAATGGCCTAACAACGGCCGGAGCTCCTTCCTTTCCCTGCGGTGCGGTAAATACGAAGGAGTGGGAAGTATTTTTTGAACGCTGCCGGGGGATCTCAACATGCTGTATGCAGGGGCTGTGTGAATCGCGCGTTATGGCGGCTGTCCAGTGACACGGGAAACAGCTGGATGTAGCGTTGAATTGCATCGCGTAATGTAAGGAACTGCCAAGTAAGGTCGGGGTGACTCTGCATACGCAACGAAGCTTTCTAGAGGACCAGCATGAATAGCGCCGCTGGGGTTGCGTAAACATTATTGTTTGGGAAGCCTTCGAGGGAGTGGAGGCAGATGGTCATCAATAGTGCAGTTTACACAGCAGCGAGGGAATTGGCCACACTGCAGAGAGATACTGAAATGAGCCCAAGTGGTCGTGCTGAGCTCTGTTACCTGAAGTCTGGGTCGAGCAGTGACCCACAAACGAGGCCCGCACTGCCAACGAGAGGGGCTGGGAGTCCATGGAGACAGGCCAACCACATACCTCCGCATTAGAGGCCACCCTCTCTACAGACAAGTTGCTCCGGCACGGAGAGCGGGCCCTCCCCGGATGCTGTGGAATCCGTGACCCCAACTGGTCTGTGGGCTCATTGCCTTTGACCTTTGGAGGGCCCCTGATGTTTTTACCTTCCCCATTGCCGGTAAGCCTGTCTTTGACTGTTTGCCAGCTTCTAGCTCAACTCCTCTCCCCCACCTCCCTCTATGCTCCTTGGGACTTGTTTTTGTTTTATCTCTTCCCTATGTAACCGATGTTATTCGATGTTTACTGATGTTATACTTTGAATCCGACAGCAGAGCCCTAGCAACATGGCCGACGCCTGGTGGAGCTACCTAGGTATCTATATAGCAGATTGGCTGTTGTTCTCCCCCTAACACTGTGTTCCTGGACTATTGCCCAACACTCACTACTGCTTCGGGGAATGGGGAAGAAATGCAGACTTTGGAGCTGTCTCTTCCACCTCTCCTCTCATGGGGCGAGCTGGAGGATGAGGCGGACGGCGTTTCCCAGTAACACCGGGACCATTGCCTTCTATGGAACTATGACGATGCCCCATGGGCGGAAACTAAAACTGTTTGTACTTTCCGTGGAGCCCGAGTACCCTTGACTGCTGCCCGGTGGAGCTGTCCTATGCAGCTATAGAGGAGTCTGGCTCTGGTTCGCCCCCGCGGCCGTCACCTACCCAGGCGGACATCGGACATTGTTTCTCATGGTTCTTCACGGTTTTATCTGTCTTTCTCTTTGACTGCTTTGACTGCTTTGTTCCCCCTGAAATACTTTCCCCCTTCCGCTCTATCTGACTCTATCTGCATTCCTCTCCCCTGTTTACCTCTACCCCCCTACCTTCCATTCCCCATTAGATGCGTGTCTTGGCTATGCTACGCGCTAATAACTTATATTATTGTGTAATCTCATGTTTTTCTCCTAAGCCTATATTTGTAACTGCAACTGTAACTGATGTAATTTTCGTAACCTGTAACCCGCTGATCCTCATGTAAAGCACTCTGATACCTCCGGGTCTAGCCAGCGCTAGATAAAACTCTTCAAATAAATAAATAAATACTTCTGGAGTAACTTGTATAGGGCTTGCAATGGAATAGATAGAGTTCACTTTCCTCTGAGTGGAGGCCCCATCACTTGTGGCAAAACTATTCTTTCAAGGGGGTTTTGTGGGATGTTTGAAAAAGAAAGTGTGGCATTTAAGTTGACAGCATGCTTACTGCAATAGATAACATTTTGATAAGAACCATTAGTACAGATCCATCTTTCACTGTTTGGAGTTCAATAAAAGCATTCATTCGGGGGGAAGCGATTTCCTTTAAGGCACAAGTGAGTAAGCAAACGAAAGGACTAGCCATGCTTTTACAGTCAGAGCTGCATTCTGCTACGCCTGTTTACTCTAAACTTCAAACACCTACAACAAGATCAAATCTATTACAAGCACATCAAATTCTAAAAGATCATTTAATGGCTATAGAAATTTTGAATAAAAATACATGCTTTCTGAAAAGCTGCAAAGAAAGTGAACACGTTGCGTGATATTTGACATGGTCAGTCTAGAAGAGAAGGAATAACGATACCATCAAAGCAATGTTTAATGCAGCTGAGACTAAAGTGGTCAGCCAGCCTGATTTAATGGGAAACGTTTTCCTTAAACACTACACAGAGCTCTATACATTAACTGATAAGCCTACCCATGAGATTATTGAGGAGTTGTGCATCCTAAACACCTGCCAGTCTTAGCAAATGATCACAAAGGCCTGTGGAGTGATGGCCTACCTGCTGAAATATACAAGCTGTTAAAACAATCAAGTGGGTACATTTTTGGTGACTCTTTTCAATGAATTTCTAGAAGGCAGTGACTTGGCATGCTCATTTACTAAAGCAGTTATTGCAAGCTTTCTGAAAAAGGACAAGCCTCCTGATAATCTATGCTTGTACCGTCTAATTAGCTTGCTGAATAGCAACTATCAAATTTTCGTCAAAATAATTCCAAACAAATTGGCCCCATTAGCACAGTCTTTGGTCCACCCAGAACAAAATGACTTTTTACCAATAGGTGGATCTCCACCAATATCAGCTATCTGGTGCATTCTATTGATTACTATTCAGCGAAGAGCATCAAAGTAGCTATCATAATGTTCGATGCTGAAACAGCCTTCGATCTAGTCCAGTGGGAGGTCTTGTTCGCTATACTAATGAGATTTGGGTTGCCTCAGAAATTGGTATATCTACTGCAAATTTGTACACTAAAGCTGACTCTAAAATAGGGATCAATTCGCAAGCGGTAGGGCACGTTACAATCAAGAGGGGACCAAGACAAGGGTGCCCTTTGTCACCCATTCTCTCTTTATTGAGCCCTTGGCTGCAACATTAAGGCAAGACGTGTACATAATGGCTCCGGTCAGCGATGCAGCAAAAATAAAGCTTTTTGAGTATGACATGATATTATATTTGGCCATTGAGGAGCAAAATATCCAAAATGCACTTGCTAAGATCCAAGAGTTCATAGGCAGTGGCAGGTATAAAATCAACCATTCCTAGTCTAAAGCTCTGCTATTCAATTGCACCCCCTCAGTTCTTCCGATCAAAGTAAGGACACACCATTCCCATACTTGTCCCATTACATATCTAGGGATCCATGTCACAACTAACTTTGTGGACTTGTTCCACTTAACTTATACCATCACTTTGAAGAGGGCTTGCGTATTACTCCACCAATGGCATTCACTGTCCCTCACCATTATTGGTTGAGCAGCTCTAATCGAAATGGTTATTTTTCCTTTGTTTGTATTCATTTTTTCAAATGTTATGATCAAAATTCAGCAATCATTTTTTAATTAGGTTGACCGAATGATACTCCACTCCATTATGACAGGGTGAAAAGGCTCCTACCAATCGGAAGACACAACAGCTAAATGTAGAAGATGGAGGGCTAGCACTACCGCCCATCAAAATGTATTACCAGGCCACCTATCTCGGTTGGCTTGTTCGAGCAGCAACCACTAAGGCTCACTTTGATTATTTGAATCTTAAAATGATGCTAAGTAAGGTGGAGATCAAGCTTTCCTTTTTACTAAAGATACCAAGACCACCAAAGTGAACCAGATACAAGCTTCCTCATTTTTGTTTGTCCAGATTCGAGAAGATAAGACATGAGTTTCAGATTCCCCAGTTTCATCTGTCTTTACGTCTAAGAGATTTTGCATATGTTAGGTGTACAGTTAAAAATTTCAGCCGTAGAGTGCTGAGAAAGTGCAGGATATTGTAAACTTGTAGCTAGTTTGCAATCACCCTGTGATTACCCCTATATTAGTAATCACCTATTTACAAATTAGCCATTTCCTACGAGAAAGAGGGCAGGCATCCAGCTAGTCAAGAATATCATCAAAGCCTACTTTGTGATGTGTTTTACAGGAATAGGCAACTGGTATTGTCAACTGTGCCAGAAAGTGCGGGAAGAAGTGGCACCTTCATTTTTAGTCATGGTTGCGACCTCCACAGATTGTACGATCGAGTGGCATTCATGGGCTTGGTATAATCAAATGGCCCATAGATCCATTTGCGGGGCAAACTCTAAAAGGATGTCCTTCTTTTCAAAATGGATGTTGTACTATACCCCGTGTTGGATTCAAAATATGTATTCTACTGGTTCAGCTGCATGCTTTAGATGTGGCAATGTTAAGGAGGATTGGCTATACATATGCTTCAGATGTCTATTTCGTTGCCATTTTTGGGAGCATATTCTCCAATTTGTTAGTCACAAGCTGCAGGTTGGTTTACGCCCAGACCCTTATGGGGCCTTATTCGGAATGACCCCCCGTCTAAGCAAATTACCATGCGGCAACAGAAATTTGTGTTTATTGCTTCGCTGATTGCTAGATCATTCATTTTACAAAACTGGAAATCTACTGAAGTGCCTACTTTCAGTCAATGGCTAAGCAAGATTAAATGGATGAAGCAGCGCTAGAATCTATATGCTCCAAGAATTGGGCTAGGAAAATGTTTGGGGAAATCTGGTGTGCATTGCCTGAGTAAGCTGTGACTATAGATTGTAATGATTTTAACTTAAGATAGTTTATGATCTTTGTCATTTCTGTGGAATCATGGACTTTTTGTTGTTTTGATATGCATATGTCTATTTTCCTTGAGGCAATCTGTCAAAATTTGAATCACGGTCATCATGATTGATATACCTAATTAACTGTTTCTACTTGAATTTAAAAAAATAAGATTCCATTGAGACAACGGCAGAAACTCATGCCTGACACACCCTCCATGTGCAAAAGCATTCAAACAGAGAATATCTTTATAAATACACGACGCTATGGCACATGATGCCTAAGAGACTGAAGGGGCTGTACCCAAACACATCAGGCTGTGTTGAAGGGGGTACAGCCAAAAGTGAGACAGCAAAGATATTTGGTGGACCTGTACCTCACTTACACATATTCTGAAAAGTATGTCCCAAGAGGGGGGTGCAAGGCTCCCCATAAGGACCCGGATCCGCTACCATTTTGTTGCACTTAAGACCTACAGACCACAAACTGCTCACAATACGATTGGAGAATAGCAACCAATATGATCTTAGAGGCAAACCAACTAATAGCACAGAAATGGAAACCAGCCATAATTCAGCCCATCCATTAATTGGCAAGTAAACTGTGGTCCTTGTTGGCTATGGAAAAGCTGACATGGAACCTTCATGATAGTAGCCATAAATACAAACAAACATGGTGACCATTTATTGAATACATGTCAGCCCAGATGACACGCATGGGGTTCCCGTGATAATTGCCTTCTGTGAAATTGATGGACCACGTAGATTCTTAAGAGAGAATATTCCTAAAATGTATGTACGATCTAACAAATCGCACTGTGCCTCAACGCAGCCTTTAGCCCATCTCTGATCTCTAACCTCCGCATGTGCCCTGCCGACGATCCATCCCGCTGAGAGCACTTTAAATTAAGCCTATAACAGGGCTTTCACTCACCGTTATCTGGCCTTAACGCAGCCATCAGCCCATCTCTGGACCTCTGACCCTCTGCTGTGACCTCCTGACTACCCTTCCCACTGAGGACACCTCCAATTGTTCCTGAGGTAAGACTTATACCCACCCGGATCAGGACTCTGTAGAGCTCGCTGACTGCTCCAACCCCTGCTGAAGGCTCCGCCACAGCCCCGACGTCTTCGCGGAGTGACCGTGATTACCGGCACTACTGAGGGACTGTGTGGTCTGCTGCAACGGCCCCCTGGGCCGTGCACTCCGCAGCGAATACTTGGATGGCTGTTGGTTTTCCTCCGCAGATCCTTAGGGCTCTTGGCTGCCTTGATTGCTGGCACAGCAGTGGGCCTGCGATGGCCTGATGTGCCCCAAAAACCAGGGTTCACCTGATTGCTTTCCGGCCGTCGCAGCCTACGCTGCATCTGATGTCCTGTGGGTTGACTGCAGGGATGGTCCGACTGCGACATTGCCTGACCCACGCTGGTGTCATGGACATGTGTGATTGAGGTGTATGTTGATATTTCTTCCCTCTTTTTCCGGCGGTCATTCCTTTGCTTACTGGTCGTGTTAATGTTTACTCGTTTTTTTTCCTATGTTAATTGCTTTTCTTTTTTAGGCACTCTCCGATTGGTGTACTCGATGTTGATTGATGTTTTTTACCCATGTTTCCTGTTTTTTGAGCACTATTCCACTACCGCAAATGCGCAACCAACCTCTCCTCCCATACACTCATATAGAGCCTGACCTCTCAGCCATCCCTCACTAAAATCCTGCTGCGCCAAAAACGCTCCTCCCTAGTTCTCCATCATTCTCTTTTTTGTCTCTGAGTTCCCCTCCGCAACAGCTATCTCAATACCAGTGCAGACTAGACTCCCATGTGAGCCCACAGACAAATCTTCAATCCTTTAGCAACCGCCCGCAATCCTCTGACGGTCATCTACTTAACATATACCTAACGTCTAAATATTGTTGTATTTTCTTTTTTATAATGCTGATTTAATTGTCGTGCTGCTCTTTCTTACTTATTCCTTACCCCTCCCCTCTTGCACAAACCCCCCCAACCTACTTCAACCTCCAACCCCTAACTCCTCGTTGTACACTTAATAGCTCTATATCACTCCACCTCCCCCTCCTCCTACATATTGACCATCATGTCCCACCTAAGTCCCACACCCGCGTCCCATTCCAACCCCGCTCTCTCCTCCCTTAACCCCTCCCTCACCAGACATGGCCCCAACTCTTGGTCCATTCCCTACCCTTCCAATCTTTCAAAAACGCCAAGAAAAATTTGAAACATAAATTACTAATACGACATCCTGAAACCCTAATTGTGGATAACTACCACAGCCTCACGTCTCCTATAAAAACCAACTACATTTTCTATTCTAAACGCCCCTCCAAATGGAAGAGCACCTTCCTACGCCACTTTCCAGTCACTAAATCTAACAATATTCCTTACGGTTTCAACCTATCTACTACTCCCTCCCCTATCTTTCCCGGTGAAATTGACATCTCCATCTTTAAAACTGTAAGTATCCTCATACAAGCCTCTGAACACAACCTCAACATCTTTGAGCATCATTTCAGCACTCTGTCCCACCAGCTGTCCTTACCTACTCCCCCCTCTACTCCCCAACCCCTAGACACGTCCTTGTGCTCTCCTGCCTCCCCGACGAATACCCTTCCTCCCCTAAACATCTCTAACCTTAAGGATTTATCACATTCTATGCCTTCCTATCCAGCACCCAACCCTCAACCCCCCAAAACACCTCAAACACTAGCACCATCTCCCAAACTCCCATGCTCTCCAATGACCATCACCTTTTGTCCCCTAGCTCCACTTCTAACCCCTCTCCTTCCCCCCAATTGCTCCTCCTAGCCCACACCACCACACCCCCTCCTGCCCCTACTCCCCTCTCTCTGAAATTCCCCCCACCCCCAACTCTGATGTTGCCTCTCCACTCACCCCTTACTCCCTCTCTTCCCCACTTATCACGACCCCCTCCCATATAACTTTTCCATCCCTCTCAGTGCCTGCCCCTCCCACTCCCTGCCAGTTCACCCCTCTTTCCCCCCCCAGGCCTCCCACACTCCCACAACTTCTGCACTCCACCTTCCATCCCCCAGGCCTCTTACCCTCTCCGAACACCAGACATCCACCCCCGAACAACTCCGAACATGCCCCCTCCCCTCCAGCCCCAAACACCACTTTAACTATCCCGTCCTTCCCTATGCCCCCCACACTGGCAGCCGAAACCCCCTCTCCCCCCACAGACCTCCCCTTCTCCCCCAGCTTCAGCACCTTTCTCCCCTCTCTCCCCCCACAGACCTCCCCCACTCCCCCAGCTTCAACACCTTTCTCGTCCCCCCAGACCTCTCGCCCTCTCTGAACGACAGTCCCCCTCCCCCAACCAACTCAGAACATACCTCCCCCCCTCCTCCTGCCGCAACTACGTCCCACCTCACCCTTCTAACTCAAACACTTTGCAACATTGACTGCAATATCTCTTCCTTGATATCTGAACTCGCCCGACTTAGAGAGGAATTCAAAGACTTCAAATCCCCTAACACCAAAACCCGCCCCTCTTGGTCCACTCCACCATGCACTGGTCCCCAAAAACTCTCTAATCCCAAACCTTGGAAAACCATACCACTACACAACCATACACATAGACCTCTTCGCACCTTGAATGACCACTCCGCCACTGACCTCTCTGACATCTGCAACTCCTACACACCAAAGACCTCACTTAAGGATACGGCCTTTACTCACTCAAACATCCCTGTTATTATAGGGACCAGCAGAACCCTCAACTCCCCCTGCTCCCCCAGCCCCCCCCCTTAACTTACCGTCATCCACTCGTGCCCCCCCCCCAAAAACAACCCTAAGCCCCTGGCCTGCATGCTTGTGAACTGCCACTCGGCGGTTCGACATGCGACTGAAATTTCCGAAACTATCATTAGTGAAGATTTAGACATCGCCTTCCTCACGGAAACCTGGCTCAATGATCAATCAACCCCCATCCTTAATTTACTCTCCCCTCCAGGTTACTCTATCATCAGAAAAGACCGACCGAAGAAAATAGGAGGTGGATTAGCAATAATCTTTAAAAGCGAACTCCAGCTCTCCCTAGTCAAAAACACAGACTTCGCTACCTTTGAATACCTTGGAGCTGAATTTAAGATTAAAGGCGCTCCCCCAATACGACTACACAACATCTATCACCCTCCGGGTGAACCTCTTCCCTTTGCTGATTAACTATCTGACCTTCTTACTCAATCATCACTTTCTAGCTCTAAAAATCTCTTCCTAGGAGACTTAAACCTTCACTGGAACATACCCGAGGACCCCACTATCAAACTTCTCAATAACCTTCTTGAGATTAACGACCTCAAACAACTCTGCCATTCCCCAACCCACTCAAAAGGGGCTACTCTTGACGCCATCATTGCAAATAATGATTTGGCATCCCTATCTAACATCATCCCTATCGATTGGTCTGACCACCACCTCATACTGTTCTCGATCTCCCCCTTAACCCCACCCGCCCCCTCTAAAAAAAAAAAAACCATGAACCTTAATCTCATCCCCCCTGGTGTACTGGAGGCTAAACTCCAAGCTCAACTTTACTGCACCCCTCCCTCTCTTAATGCAAATGAGCTCACTGAGCACTATAATAAAACTGTCTCTGAGGTCTTAGACCAACTTGCACCACCCAAACTAAAAACTCAAAAAAATATCCCGCCCAAATCATGGTTTAACTCAGACCTCAACAATGAAAGACGAGCACTTAGACTGGCTGAAAGAACTTGGAGACAACACCCTTGGCCCTCCAATCTCGTCGTCCTTCGAACTGCTAGATCTACTTACAAGAAACACATTTTCTCTGAAAAAGCATCCTTCTTTCGTTCACAAATCGCCCGTGCCAAAAATAGACCCAGAGAACTGTTCAACATTGTTAGAAACCAAACTTCCCCCGCCCCCCTCAATTTGACAGCCACCACTAGCAAATGTGAAGAAATTGCTAACTTTTTCTCCGAAACAATCGCCAAAATTGACCAATCCTTCACGTTAACTCAGATCCCACCCAACTCCCAATATACCCCTGCTACTACCCCAACACCCTCCCCTCTGTTCCTACCCCCTTCCTCCTCCCCGCACCAACTTTCCACAACCCCTCCTGAAACCTTCCCCGACATAACACAGCCCAAAAATAATGCCTCCTGGCAGAATTTCCACCCAGTTTCCGAACTTGAAGTCTTTAACATCCTGTCCAAATTAAAACCGTCCTCTCACACAAAAGACCCTCTCCCGTCTACCCTCGTCCAAGATCTTAAACACGTCATTGTCCCTTATTGGACCAATATCATCAACTCCTCCCTTTCCTCGGGGTGCATCCCTGTCTCCCTCCAACTCGGACAAGTCACGCCTATTCCTAAAAACCCTAAGACCGACCCTAAAGACCCTAATAACCTCCACCCCATCTCAAACCTCCCCATTCTCTCAAAAGCCCTTGAAAAATGTGCCCTTCTTCAATTGGATAAA
This sequence comes from Calotriton arnoldi, assembly GCA_963921515.1. Taxonomy (NCBI): domain Eukaryota; kingdom Metazoa; phylum Chordata; class Amphibia; order Caudata; family Salamandridae; genus Calotriton; species Calotriton arnoldi. Next base: position 420,055 of record CAWUFW010005307.1, on the reverse strand, counting down.
CACATTGACACAACCTACTCGACCCCCTACAATCCGGCTTCGGTAAAGGCTGCAGCACTGAAACTGCATTGCTAAATATAGTTGATGACATCCACCATACCCTGGATAATGGCGAGTCCTGCCTACTCATTCTGCTCGATCTCTCTGCGGCGTTCGATACGGTTAACCATTCATCCTTACTCAATACTCTTAAACTTCGTTTCGGCCTTAATGGAACTGTCCTCAACTGGTTCACCTCCTATTTCCAACACAGAACCCAGCAAATCAAAATCCAAAGCTGCCTCTCTAGCCCCAATCCTGTCTTCCTCGGTGTCCCCCAAGGATCTATCCTCTCTCCTGCTCTCTTCAACCTATTCATGGAACCCCTTACCCTCATACTTAAACAAGCCGGTATTAACTATCACCTGTATGCCGATGATACCCAACTGTACTATAAAATCAGATCCCACGCAGATGTCCTACACCTTAACACCGCCCTTGCTAATATACAAACCTGGTTCTACTCCAACCATCTCAAACTCAATCCTAACAAAACTGAGATCATTCTTTTCTCTCCTAAAAACAACCCACTACCCATCCAAACATGGATCACCGACCATAGTGCCCTAAACTGCTCACTCTCCTTATCCGAGTCAGTAAAATCACTTGGCATCACCATTGACAGTAAGTTAACTCTCAATTCCCATATAAAAAACTCAGCAAAAGGAGCACTTTTCATGCTCCAACATCTCAAAAAAATCAAACCTTTCATTCCAGCGGAAGATTTCAAATCTGTTGTCCAATCATTAGTCCTCTCGAAAATCGACTATGGCAACGCCCTACTCTCTGGTTCTCCCAAAGTACACCTTGCCCCCATCAAATCTGTTCTCAACCTAGCGGCCAGGCTTACAACTGACTGCAAGCACTCTGACCACATCTCCCCTGCGCTTAAGACCCTTAAATGGCTTCCTATCGAAGGCAGATCCTCCTATAAAATAGCCTGCATTACGTTCAAAGCCCTTCATCAAAAGACCCCGCTTTACCTCTCAAACAAACTCAATAAAGCGGGCAGTACCCGACCGATGAGAAGTACCAACTCTCTCCTCCTCGTCTTCCCTCTGTTAAAAAAGAAAGCTGCACAATCTCGCTCCTTCTCTGGTAAGGCTCCCAGCATCTGGAATGCCCTCCCTAAAGAGCTACGACTCAACCCTTCATACACCAGTTTAAAAAAAGACCTTAAAATACACCTACTCAACAAATACTGGGGTCCTTAACCCTTCTATTACCATACTTGCTACACTCTCCCTTCCTTTTGAAACCCTTGCCTTCCCCCCTCTCCTCACCCCGCTTGTGTCGACCTCACCTATTCACCCCCTTCCCTACCCTTCTTCACCTTTTACTTCCCCCTTCCACCCCTTTCGTACACTTACCCTCCCCCTTTTTTTCTCTCTCCCCTAACCCTTACTTCTTCACAAAATAATGGCTCTACCTCCTTTATACCGTTTAATAATTCATAATTACTATATTCATGTATTGTTTCGTAAATAGCCACTTCTTTGCACTTTTTATTGACTCAAGCTATATTACTCAATGTGTTCTCTTAGTCCACCATGTTTCTTAATGCTTCATTTGGATACCACTGTTTTGTATTCCATGTACTTATGTCATTCCAATGTAAAGCGCTCTGATACCCCCGGGTGGAGCCAGCACTATATAAAACCTTTTAAATAAATAAATAAATAAATATGTGGAGCTGGATGGGCTTCATGGCACCAGAAAGCTATTGCTGCCTGTCATTGTATCAGCCTGTCGATGGAACTTAGTTTAGGGCGGTGGTATGTTGTTAATTTTTTGTTCTCAGTTGAGGGCCTGATTAGGGATTGCTGTATTTTGCAATGCGTAAAACCAGTGAAATACCTTTTGAAGAAAATATAGCCATTGGACACTAGATATAAAGGTTTGACAAAGAGCGGTTTGTTACATAAGGAACAGAATAGATAGCTGCACTCTGTAGGAAAGGGCCCCTTCTTTTGACACAGTCACCCCCATTTTTTGCCTGGTACCTGATGCAATTTTGACAGAAGTGCACTGGGTTCTTGCTATCCAGGCCCCCAGTGCCAGATCTCTTTTCCTAAAAACCATACAATTATTCCTCCAGTTGGCCATACCTTTAGCACCCCTGTCAATCCGTAGTAAATGGTACCTCGAGTACCCGGGGCATGGGTACTAAAGAAGGTCCCTAAGGGCTGCAGCATGTATTGTGCCACCCTTAAGGACCCCTAACCTAACGCATGCAGGCCATTGCAGGCCGCATGTCTGGGTGTAGATAAAAGTGAAAGCATGACATGGCACACATCCCTGTGCGCCATGCCTGCGGACAATGAATTCAATATAGGTAAGTCACCCCTACAGCAGGTCTTATAACCCTAAGGCAGGGTGCACTTTACTATATGTGTGGGCATATCTGCATGAACAAATATGCCCCTGTGATGTCTAAGTCAATTCTTAGATATCACAAGTTAACAGGGAAGCTATTTTTAAGAACATGTTCTGTAAACTGGTAAAAGCAAGTTCCCCAGCTACATGATGGCTTCACTGAAATCTATGGTGTTTGGTATCAAACACCTTGTATTAATAAACCCACACTGATTCCAGTGGCAGATGTATTAATACATGCATTCAGAGGGCACCTTAGAGGTGCCCCCTGAAAAGCTACCAGCCTCTACTGTGCTGACTGACTTATGTCGACCAGCCTGCCACCACAGACAGGTATCGGACCCCCTGCAGGTGAGAGATTACACCCTCTCAGGGCAGAAACAATGCCTGCTCTTACTGGAGGTGTTATCACCTCCTCCAAGCAGGATGGCTAAGTAATCAGCATATCAAGGCAGGAGGCTTCAAAGGCCTCTACTGCCTTTGATATGCGACCACGACTTCCCCAGACATGGGAAATGCCAACCCCCTGCCCTGGGCCCATTTGAGACCAGGACAGATGGGAAATTAGATATGCAGGATGCTGTTGTGCACTACCAGACCAGCAACATCCCTAAGGTGAGCTGCCTTATGTGCTCCCCTTTAGGAAACTTCTGCCATCCTGGAGATGGCAGAATTAGGGACTCTGGGACAGGGTTATGCCCACTTCCCACTCAAAGGGGATACCCGCACTCTCTACACAATATTCCACACCACATTTTTGGTTTATTATATACAGAGCCAGCTTCCTACACACTCTTGATCAAATGTCTTGTTGAGGGAAATAGACAGATTTTCATCTTTTTCTTTTCTAATTTGCTACTATAAGTGTAGGAGGGACCTCATATGATACCCCAATGAACAAGAAGGCACAGATCCTATTTGATTGTTATGGCTAGAATGGGATTGCCTTATTTAACCTTGTGTCCAGTACTGGGCCCATTATTGTTGACGTCATAATTAAGAGGAGAGATGGGTCTGAAATTTGTGGAATCAAGAATATAAAGGCCTTATTAAACTGATGTTAGTTTATGAAAAAATCTTTTTCCCAGGAGTGTAATGGTATTATTATTTGGGGAAGCCATTTTCCTTTTGGGTTTTTTCCTGTCAACATCAATTTGATAGCATCTGCAATCCTGTCTTTGACTACTTCTTTGTCAAGTTCATCACGTAGATCTGCAGATAGATATGGTAAGGGTATTGGTGCAATAAAGTTGGCTAAATGTGAAAATTAGCACTTCCCATTGATATGTATGTTCAAATATATATGTTCAAATAAAAAAAACAAAGGTTAAGGATAGGTTAAAGGTAGGAAAACTCTATCTGTTGAAATTCTAAACTTATAGTTACAACTTAAATTTATAATTTACGCACCACCTTCAATTTACTATTTTTCATGCACCTCCATACACAGTCTTGTCACCTCACTCCCCACACTACATTAACTAGAACTCGCCCTTTCTGGCTACACTGGTAATACCTTTGCATATTATATGACTTATAGCATATGAAATTATAGCATTCATAACAACACTTATGACTTCACATAATTTCTGAGAATACAGTGCATAATAGAGTGGCACGTTTTAGTTGATGTAGTGTGGCGAGTGAGGTGACGACTGTCCACGGAGGTGTGCAACCTATAGTAAACTGAAGGCGGTTGTAAATTTAAGTTACAACTGGTGGGGCATAAATTATACATTTAAGTTGTAACTAACTATAACTTTAGAATTTCTAATGTTTGTATAGTTTAAGTTGGATTTGAATAGAAAGGATAAATACAGTTTTCCTAACTATAACTCATCCTTAACCTTTGTTTTTTTCCATTGAATTTCATTTTTTTTTATTTTTAATAAAAATTTGTTTCAATCAATCAATCAATTCTGCTTTATTCGGTTAGTTTACAGCCATAAAAGTACATAAATATAATAAATCATCAAGACATAGCATGAAAGGAAATAAAGTGCATAGTTCCAGATAATACATAAGATCCACAGTCCAACATAATACATTGTTTGACAGACCCGCAGCTATTAAAATCTAGTACATAATACTTGTCCTTAAATTATTTGCCTTCAAAACAAAAGTAGCAACTTTAAAACATACTAGAGGGTCATTTCAAAGAAGCAAAAAACTGCAAGACCACATTATAGTTCCTAATACCCTGTGTGACAAAGATGGGCTTGAGATATTACCGCTGATATTCTGAGTAAAAGCTACAGAATAGCATAAACTGCTTTGTGCTCTGCTTGCTCCCTCCGTTACATGGACAAGGGATTGATTCTGAGGAACATACCTTCATAAGAGGAAAGGCTACCAGATGGTGCACAATACCAAGCCGAAAACTAGCCAGCACATATTGGTGCTGAATATTATTGACACAAGACAAAAATTGATAACCCTCCTCCAAGGAAAGAGACATCGACACACAGACTGTAGATTTCCTCTTTTCCGAATCTATCCTCATATCTGCCAAAACAAGGTAACTTTAATGAAATTCTTATTGAGTTATTGACCATTAAGGGGTCACTGCGCACTGACAATTTAAAAAGGGTACTAAAAGATGAATTAATATACAACAGCCATGGAATGCGAAAAGCATTATCTAGATTTAAACAGTCTATAATGATTGATTTGGTAAAACTAGTCTTCACTTTAGACCAAATAGAAAACCAAAGGAGTAAAGGTTTAACCAAGAGTAAGGGACTAATTACAATAAGGTCTGAAACGGCTCCGACTGCATCGTAATCAGGCAGTTGGATTCCTTTCTGACTGACCCATTAGGATGGAGTTCGTGGAAAGGAATGCAACCGGACATTTCGACTGGCTTCCGACGGGCTCGGAGAGCCTGTCCATCAGTCGGAATGCTTTCAGTAATCCCAAGGGCAGCTTTTTCCGCCCAAGGAATTACAATGTCGGATTCTGACAGCCTTTCTCTGCCGGCCTATCCGACACAGAAAGGCTGTTGGAAGTCGACTTTGGGGGCCCCCAGCAGGGCCCCCATGGGTGCAAAGCCTCTGTGTGGCGGCGGAGGGGGCATCTATGGTACCTGATCCCTGCACCCTGTGGCAGGCACCTTGAGGTGCCTGCTACGGGGTGCAGGAATGAAATGCACCTCCTTGTTTTTACAATTAGAGCATGCATTCCGGTCCGAATGCATGCACCGATTGTAAAGAATAGGAGTGCAACCGAACAGTGTTCGGTTGCATCCTAATTGCTGGGTTGGGACTAAGCCTGGGCGGAGTTCGTGTAACCGTGCTACGTGGAACTCAGCGAAGCTGTAAAAAAACTCTGCAGCGCTACACGGAGTTCCGCGAGCATGCTCATGAGTCGTTTCTGATGTTTGGCAACGCGGATTGCGTGTTCGGGGTGAAATGTCGTGCAAACTTCACCATGCGGTCGCACATGGGCGCGGTCATCTTGTTTTTCTTGTCTGGTTATGGTTTAGGGGCCTGTTTTTCAATCCTTCCTAAATCTTTCCAATCCTTTGTCCCTAAAACTTTTTTTCTGATCTTTTTTATTTAATATCTATCCCTCTTACTTCCCAAGTGTATATTTTGCGTTTTTTTCAACTTTTTGTGTGTTTTACTGCGTTTTGTACTGTTTTTCTATTACTTGCTTTTTTATTTTTTTTACTTCCATTCTTTTTCTCCTGCCTTAACTTTTTACTCCTACATTTTCTATTCCGACCCCTGCCCGCCAGAACCATGGCCAAGACTGCGAAGAGTGCTTCCTCCTGCTCCCAGGGAAAAGGGAGGAGCCGCCTTCCTTGCGGTAGGTGGCCCCCTGAGCGGGTGCAGCCCGGGCCTTATTTTCTGAGGTGGCTGCACTTGTTTTTTTTTGTGCAGCGCCACCTTCCCTTAACCTTGGCAGCACGCGGCAGGCCTGGTTCTGGGTACGGGATCCAGGATCATTACCGCTGGTGGGCGAGGGTGCGCTCGGCAGTGTTTCACTGCTCTGAGGCCAGGCGCACCCTTAACCAACTGACGTACCAGTGGTCCGGCATCCTGGACCGGGAGCAGGACCTGCTAGACCTGCTCGGTGTTGAGGTCGTGGGGCTTGGTGAGTAGCTAATTATATTACCATTGTGTGTTCTGTTCTGTGTTATTGCAAATATTATTTTTTTCCCAAATAGCAAGAATGCTGCTGCTGCTGCTGCTTACATGCAGGTAAGTTATGTTTAAACATCTTATATTATGTGATTGTTATTCTTCTAGACAGGTGCTCGGGGCTACTAATCTTACTTCTTTGCAACTTTGCACTCGCTTGGGCTTATTATGTAAGAGATGTTAGAGAACTTAAGTTAGGTGATGCAGACTAGAGAGACTCCTTTCCTTTGTCCTGTCACTAAGATAGTGGTAGGCAGTTAGTTAGTTACTTAGTATTAGTTGGTCATTTTTTAGCGGTCCGGGTGACACGTCCTCCTTTCACGTGCTGCTGACTCCTTAGTAGAACCTTTTGTAGTTTGTTAGTGAATTAATAATTTAGCAACTCAGCAACCAACCAACAATTTGGTGTATGAAATATGCATGCATCCATCTATGCATTTTTGAGGACTAAAATAAATGCAGACTTAGTGAATTGGCCCGTCACAGGGGGTTGATGATTGGCAATTCATTCCAAAGTCTTTGGAATAGGCGGGCTAGGTGGTACTTGGTTTAGGATTCTGGAAGCGGAATGGAACTGTGAAATAATAAAGATAGGACGGTCCACGACCGCGATACTAGTCTACTACTAGTCGATCTGATTAGATAGGTCAATTTTATTGCAATTGCCGTTTCCTGTTAAAAAATCTTTTTGGAGCGATTTTTTAAATATTTATTTTACACCAATCAATTTTTGTCTCTTTGATTATGTCTTACATGATCAGCATCCAGGGGCAAGAAGAAGACGGGGTCTGCCGAGGCGGGAGCTGGAGGTGCCTCCCAGGATCGCTCCTCTGGAGATGGCTCTGCTGGCCCCAGTAAGTCCCCCTGTTGTTAATATTAATATATATTTCCATAACTTTTACCGCACCTTATTTTTTTTTAACTATATTTCCGTTTCCTAATTATATTTTTTACCAAATCTTCTTCAATCTATCTGTTTCTAAATTCTTGTTATCCCTGCACTACCTACCAACTTAGTTATTTATATATCTAGTGTCTGTTTTTTTTTACATCAAATCTAACTGCCTCTGACTCTGTACTATTAGCCTGTCTGTAGCTTGCTTTATTCTGGTATATCAGTCAGCTTTTCCTCTCCCCTTATATTTTGTGGACTGCCTAGTGGTGGTACCATTGTAAGACTCAGAGAACACATTGGTCCTTACTACTACTAGTACTACTACTCTGCTGTGCAGATTGCATGCCCAACTAAGGTATGTTTGTTGAGATTAGAAGGCTTTCTTTTACTTTCTTTCTCATGCTCAATCAGTAAATACAATGATGGTCAAGTTGGACACCCCAAAGCGGTGTATTTTACTTTTTCTCATCTAGGCCTAGTATTATTATCAGCAGCAGCCGATGGTGAACAACTGATTACCATGCACCATGGCTGGAAGGAAGTATTGGGAGGAGGAGGGCACCATTATATTTTCCAACCAAAAGCGAGGACTCAAGAGACCTTATGTCTGATTGTCCGCCTAGTCGGCCACTCTTTTTCTTTTTAAAAACTCAGATTCACTAATACCTCTAGCCAGTGAGTCCATTCCTTTGGGTTGTCCTCTTCTTGAGAGGCTTTTCGAAAATTGCCACCAACAAAATGCCCAACCAGATATTTTATTATTTTTGATAGGATATGACATACTGTCTACTCTACTCTAGTACCCGATTTGTACTAGTGATTTGTGTGGTGTATGTATGTATTGTATTTTCAATCTTGTTAGTGAAAAAAAAAAAATAGGGGGAGGCGTATATGGCATCTAAAAACGTGCAATGCTTTTTCTAGGTGAACCAACCGCCAGTGCTGGGGCCAGTGTCGAAGGTGACGCCAGTAAGGAGGAAGCAGCAGATACGGCAGCTGCAGGGGGTAAGCCAGCAGCAGTGGCAGGTGGTGGTAAGTTATATTCCTTACTTATTGACAATACACTTGCTGCAAGGATGTACACTGTACTTTTGAGAGCGTAAGGGCCAGATGTACGAACATTCACATTTGGGAGTCGCAAATTGCATCAAATTGTGACTCGCAAAAGTAAATGTACAATAGTGTTTCAGACACTGTTTGCGTTTCCCAATGGGGTCACAAATTGCATGTCTCATTAATATTCATGAGGCAGTCGCAATTTGTGACCCCATTGGGAATGGCTAGCACTCACAGGAATGGTGGCTTGCTGGGGTCAGCAGACCACCATGCCTGTGACTGCTTTTTTAACAAGCAAAAGAAACAATTGATGGACGGAATGCTGGACAATGCAAACATTCACCCCCAGTCACAAGGGTCTGGGTTTAATCCATCATTCTTTTGCTCACCACACCACCCCAGTTTGGACCCACCCATATGCAAATCAGTCTTGACCCTTTTCTTTATGGGAACAGTCCAGCCTGAACTGCGAAGCCGGGTCCTCCCTGGACCGGAAACAAGCATCCTGGGACCGGTTTCAGGGCATCACCCTTCATCAGCCAGGCTAGCTTGAAACCAGTGGTGTAGTGAGCACGGGTCCCACGTCTGGGCATACCCTTCCTACTTAGGGCGGCATAAGCAGAAGAAACAATTGATGGAGGGAATGCTGGACAATGTAAACATTCACCCCCAGTCACAAGGATCTGGGTTTAATCCATCATTCTTTTGCTCACCACACCACCCCAGTTTGGACCCAGCCAAATCCAAATCAGTCTTGACCCTGTTCCGTATGGGAACAGTCCAGCCCGAACTGCGAAGCCAGGTCCTCCCTGGACCGGAAACAAGCATCCTGGGACCAGTTTCAGGGCATCACTCTTCATCAGCCAGGCTAGCTTGAATCCAGTGGTGTAGTGAGCACGGGACCTAAGTCTGGGCATACCCTTCCTACTTAGGGCAACATATGCAAAAGAAACAATTGATGGACGGAATGCTGGACAATGCAAACATTCACCCCCAGTCACAAGGATCTGGGTTTAATCCATCATTCTTTTGCTCACCACCCCACCCCAGTTTGGACCCAGCCATATGCAAATCAGTCTTGACCCTGTTCCTTATGGGAACAGTCCAGCCCGAACTGCCAAGCCAGATCCTCCCTGGACCGGAAACAAGCATCCTGGGACCGGTTTCAGGGCATCACCCTTCATCAGCCAGGCTAGCTTGAATCCAGTGGTGTAGTGAGCACGGGATCCACATCTGGGCATACCCTTCCTACTTAGGGGAACATTTGCAAAAGAAATAATTGATGGATGGAATGCTGTACAATGCAAACATTCACCCCCAGTCACAAGGATCTGGGTTTAATCCATCATTCTTTTGCTCACCACACCACCCCAGTTTGGACCCAGCCAAATGAAAATCAGTCTTGACCCTGTTCCTTATGGGAACAGTGCAGCCCGAACTGCCAAGCCAGGTCCTTCCTGAACTGGAAACAAGCATCCTAGGACCGGTTGCTCACTGTGCCACTGGATTCAAGCTAGCCTGGCTGATGAAGGGTGACATACCCCGAAACCAGTCCCAAGATGCTTGTTTCCGGTCCAGGGAGGACCTGGCTTGGCAGTTCGGGCATACATTATGCCTCCCCCACATTTCTTCTCTTACCTGTGATTGATGTTTATACTTTATAGGTGAAGCGATGGGTGCATGTTAATGGTTTGGTTTCCCAAGGTGCCATGGTAGTGGTAGAAGTAGTAGACACTGACAGTGCCATTTGCCAAAAAGAAAATGAGACAGTCAGTCACTTGAGGGAGACTAGGGAATGAGTAGTAGAAGTACAATACACAAGAAGAATGCCAAACAAGAAACCATGATGATAAGCAATGCTAAAGTAAAATAAAACAGAATGGAGGGCCAGCCTAGTACAAGTTACAAACTGAAGTCGACTTGAGGTATGAAGTGGACAAGTAGCTGCGTAACCTTTAGTGCTGGAACTAGGATGATTGATGACTCGATGCTGGCAATTATATTATGATGGATAATGTTCCTCTGGAAAAAAATTGAATATCGAATACTATGCATGGGTGGGCAATCTAATCTCTATATATTGCCAGTGTGGGCTATTGTATATATACTTGGAGCAGAAGAAGATCCTCGCCCTGCCTTGAGTTAGTGTTGCTTTCACCACATCCGCCCCAGCAAGTGTGTGATCAATAATTGGTGTAAATTTAATTTAGTCACACCTCTATAAATCACATAGCCCAGGGTAAGAGGGTTAGGGTTTGATGAATGGTTGGGAAGGGGGATTTGAGAGAAAGGTTTGACGAAGACAAACACTACACATGGACAACACACATTCATCTTGGCAGCCGACCATCATAAATCTGGTAAGGGAGAGAAAGGAAATGCATGCATGATGATGACTTGATGAGTAGTACTAGACTATTACAGGGCAGTATATTATTAATTATGCAATTGCCTTGCCTGTCTGCCCCCAGAGAGACCAAAGTTACATACATTTTATGTTCTGTTGTACCGGGCTTCCTTTGATAGATAGCAAATAAAATAAAAAAATATATGTAGGAGTCATATATAAGCAAACATAAACAACAACACACACAGTTGCAATGATTGAAGAGAACAATTAATCAAATGAAATGATACTATAATTATTGCCAAATGTGGAGTTGCATCTCTGCATTCCTCTTGGTCCTTCCTTGGACTGTCCGTCCATCAATCTTGGGTGCCTGCCTGGCGGATGCAGTTTGGTAAGGTAAGTATGAGTTGTTTTTTCCAGTATAGCGCAGGGTAAGGGCCTGCCTGTAGATGGAAAAACAAAAAGGATGTTGAAAAATCATGGAGAAAAGTTGAACTGCATAATTAAGGAGGAGTGCAACAAGATGACTTTCAGAGGTGGCATGGTTAAATCATGTCTGTTTCCAGCAGTTACCTCCAACAACAGGAGCAGGCCCCCACCCAACCTCCACTTAGCTTCGAATTTGAGCCAGACAGCACTAAGCACACATACCCACACAGCAACATAGCATTTTCCAAATTAAGTAACAAAATCAATGCACCGCTGTCAGTCGCACCACCACACTCGCCTCCACCACTACACAGACATATAGGTCTGGTGTTGTTGTTTACCTTTTAGACCACTTCACGCCCCAAGTTATTCCATCAATCATCTCCGATCCTACTAACTCTGACTGCGAGTATGGTATGGTCATGGTGTCCAACTCTTTTCCAAAAGTGTCCCAAGTGAGTCCAGACTCAAAATGCAATGGATCGGCCTGCAGTAGTACAATTTTGTTATTGAACAACAAGAAGGGAAAGATTGACTTGACTCACTTTTTTGTGTGTAGAATAAAAGTAGACATCATGCACAACAAACACCAATCACTCAGCGCGCAATGCATGCCATCATTTACCTGTGATTCTGGGGCAGTCCCTCTAGGCTTAAAAAGGATAGATATATAGTCAGGTTTGGACTCGAGGCAGGCACACATTTCACATTTGTTGTATTTATTCTCCAGCCAATGTCTGGCTTGAGGGAAATGGATTTAGGGCGAGTCAGGAGGAGCGGACTTACTTCTTCACTGACTGCACACAGTTGCAACTCCAATACGGCAATAAAAGAGTAAGACGGTGGTGATGGATTTGTTGTGATTCGAACCAGAAAGACAGTGACACACACAAATAATAAAGTAAATAATATTCCTTAGCCATATCTGTTTTGGAGGCTTTTTATTGGGCGTCAAAGGAAGAAAGAAAGTAACTCAAAAGCCTAATTGTCAGGGAAGTAGAGCTCGTCCTCAAACTCTGGTGGTTCACCCAGCAGTAGGTCACCTAACACACTACTTCCATGACCTGAGTCGTCATCATCATCATCCTGCTGTGCAACTTTAGGTATGGTGTAAACCGGTGGTATAAAGTGCTGATTCATTATGATCATGGTTAACCTCTCCACGATTTGGGGCAAGAGATTGGTCCTTCTCACTGTCAGAACGGCACCAGCAGCACTGAAAACACACTCAGCAGAGACACTTGCGATAGGGCAAGCTGGATAGTTTATCGCCTGCCTGCTGAGCACTGGCCATTGGCGCCTTTTCCCATACCAATACAGCAATGGGTTTTGATCAAAGTAGACCTCTGTTGGGTCATCCAGATAGGCCTGAACCATCCGCTCAATGCTCATGGGAGCTCCGCTTTGCTCAGCCTCTTTTGCCTTTGCCTCAGCACTGGACTTAAGCCCTGCCTGTAGAAACTATTCCTGTGCCGATTTTGGGGCTGATGTTCCTGTTCTTGTTGTTGTTGATGTTGTTCTTGGTGTTGTTGGTAGGTTTGGCTGCTGTGAGCCAACTGCACTGCCCTCAGGCTCTGAAGTTGAACTTGAAGGCTGACCTGCAGTACTTGTTGTGACCTGGAGGAGCAGGCCTCTAATTCTCAGCCGTTCTTTTTCTAGCTGACTGGCTTGCACAGCTATCCAAGATTTGTAGCTGGCAACATCCCTGTCTGAAAAAGGAATGAAAGTGTGCAGTAATAGTTTGTACCGTGGATCAAGAATTGTGGCACAAATATAATGGTTGGATGACACAATGCCTCTTTGCACCCTTGCATTTTCAGATAAGCGAAAGGTTAAGCTCTCCACCAACTCACATGCTTTTTTTTTCCTCCTCACCTGCGTACATTGCAGACACCCCCTTCAGCTGTTCCTGTAGCATGTGCAACAATGGGATAGCTTGGCCCATAGTACAGTCCTCCTTGCTGACTTCACGTGTGAAGACCTCAAAAGGAAGTAGCATCTCTGTCAGGCATTTAACTAGGCACCATTAGTCCATCGCAATGATCATGCCTTTTACAGTAGCATCCCCTCTTTGCATGACATATTCATTGATTGGTCTGTACTGCTCAAACAGACGTTCAAGCATGTAATAAGTTGAATTTCAATGTGTTGGCACCTCCTGGATGAGTGCTTTAACTGGCATTCTATTATCACGTTGAATGATCCTCAGCTGCTTCCGGGCTTTAAAAGAATGGCTGAAATGTGTGCAGATTCTTCTGCAGGGGTTTAGAAAGTTGCTGACTTGGTCTTCTTTTTTCAGAAAGTCTTGAACAATGATGTTAACGCAGTGCACCAAACACAGGACCCTGAAATAGCCATGGCCTTAACTATATTTCCATTGTCCGTGGCAACAAAACCAATGTTAAGCCCTGTTGGTCGCAGTCATTCAAAGACCTTTTTGTCAAAGCCTTCCAAAATGTTTGCAGCAGTATGAGATTTCTCCCTGGCAAACATGGCTACAGTTTCATGTTTCCGAGAGGCATTAAAAATCTCAGCAGTGTCAATAACTGCAGATATCTTTTCTCTAACCCCCCACAAAAGCGATCCAGTGTGCAGTAATGCACATGTATTCAGTGGCTTGGCAACTGGTCTGCATGTCTGTTGTCAGGTGGATAATGTGAACAGCACTCTGCTGCAAAGCTTGTCCAAGCAATTCCAGCACGTCGTGATGTAGTGCTGGAACAGCAACTCTGGCGAAATAGGACTGGCTGGGACCCTTCCATTTCGGGCAGATGGCTGCCACAAATTCAAGAAAACCCACCCCTTCCACAAAAGAAAAAAGGGAGGAGGTCCAGCACTAACATTTTAGCCAGCTTCACGTTGTACAAATGTGCCGTTGGGTGGTTGCATTCCTACTGCCCCTCTGACCTAAACATGCTGAGAATGGTAACCTGGGTTTTTTTCTTTTCTGGTGCCACAGATGCAGCGACTAGATATTTGGCTCAATGCACGTTTTTTCATAGCTGTACTCTCTTGCCTTCGACCCCTTGGTGTCTCAGCCTGACTCTTGTGCCATTGCGATGTTGCTGATAATGATGTGGGCAGTACCACTGCACTGCTAGGGACAAGGCTGCTTTGTGTAACAGAGAAAATGACTCCCTCTTGTTCAGCTTCCACCATGATTGGATCTTCTTTATCCCCTCCACCAACAACACTTGTAGCTTTTTGGCCGCTACGTTGCGCCTTCCACTGGATCAAGCGGTGTTTTCTCAGATGGGTTGTTTGGCTTCTGGTACCATATTTAGTACCAAGCTTACCCCAACTAACACCTACTCCACAAATGGAGCATATAGCAATGTTCACCTCCTTCCTGCTAACCAAAAAGAAGTCCCAAACTGTGAAGGTCAACTTTCTGATGCTGTTGGTGCCACTTGCAATGTTGGATGAACTGGTAGGTGGGCATGATGTTTGACTCTCTGCAGAACCTACTTCTACTGAGGTGGTTGTGGTGGATGTAGGTCACTGCCGGGACTTTGTAAATATGGCAGCTGGAGGTGGTGTTGGTGGTATCTGTGTTGGTGGTCTCTGTGCCACATCCCTCACAGCAATTTGGGATGGGGTAATGTCTGTCTCCATTGGGGCGGGGCTAATGTCCATGATGACTGGCTCCTCATCATCCTCCTCTTCTACATCTGCCTCCATAACTCTAAGGCTTTCTGGAACCTTTCTTTTCCCTAGCCTTGTCTCATGGCGTGTTTCAATCTCAGACTGAGGTGGCTTCCAAGTGGTGTCTAGATCATCAGAAGGGGGGCTTGCAGAAGAAGTTGATGGACTAACCCTACTTTTCCTTGCTGGGGATCTGGAAGACAATGGATCTTCTGAAAGAGTGGCTTGCTCTTCTTCTTCCTCTGCAGGAAACTCAATCTCCTGAACTGCCCCTACTTCGGAAGGAACAACTATGATTGGGGGTGGTTGCGGCTGTTTTTGTTCACTTATCTGAGTTTCCTGCATTGATTGGGTACTACTTTGCGATAACGATAAGTCAATCACTGCTCGTCTACGTTGTTGTGATGAGACTGGCTGCCTCTGTGACAGACATGGGCTTGGGTCTTGGTTGGTGGGGTGGGTCCAGTGATGCGAGGGTGCTGCTCCCAGCCTGCTCCCCGGACACTGCTGCTGCAGGCGCAATTTTTGGTTTCCCAAAAAAGGTCTTGGGCGACATACCGGTGGTGGTAAATGGCAGTGCCTTCTTCTCACTGCCAACTTTCTTGGTACTGGACCTGGTACCTTTCTTTGAGGCCATCTTGAAGATGTCAGCAGCACGCCATGGCACAAGTTGAAGAGATGTCTGTGGCCACACGTCAAGTGACGTGGTGTGCAGCAGGACTTCTGTCTGGCAGTAAAATGGGTGATGTTGTCTCCTCCTCTTTTGTGCACCTAAAAGCAAACAAGCAAAAAGAATATCAGTGAAACATTCCATTCATTGTTGTGATTCAATTACTAGAACAACCAAATGTAATATAACTTAGTGTGTGGTCACACTTGTTAGTATTATTAAATTTATTTCCTAAGTTATTAAAACAATTAACAATACAGCGTAGCTATTTGTGAGACTTTGACAACAACAAGGGCTTTCATGGTGTACTGTACAGTACACTCAGGAAGTATAGGAAAGAAGAAGAACAACAACAAAAATACAAATGTAATGGTTTGGCGTTGTGCATCACGTGGGACAGGGGCGGTTTCTTGATTAGGGCGGCAGGGCTCCGCCCCACTTTAATTTCTGCCACTATTGCTATTTCTTATTTTTTGAATGAATGTTTAATGTATGATTATCATGCATTAAACATTCGTTCAAAAAATAAGAAATAGCAATAGAGGCAGAAATTAAAGAAAAAGCAATTACACCTGTGACCCTCGCTCTGCGCGAGGGTCAGGCAAAACCAGGCACTTTCATTAGTGCCGGGCGTCGCAGGATTTTTAGGGATGACCTGATTTCAGCCCTGACCCCCGGTGGCTTACAACATTGTAAGGCACCTCCCTCTGGTGACACACTGCAGACTAGCTGATTGCAAGCAGCCTGGGCAATTTCAAGCATAAGCCCTGGGTTTTCAAGGCTGCTTGTCAATCAGCGAGGGTGCACTGTGTATTACTGTGTCCACCCTTTTCCTAACTCGTCACAGCATGGGGTGGGAACAAGCCTCCATGGCCCCACCCCATCCTGGGAAGAGCTGGGAAAGGTCTGAGGTGCACATGAGGCTGTCTACGACATGATCTGTAGCACTTGCACTTCATAAATGACTGGCAGTGGGTATCCGGTGTGCTCTCTTTTCGTAAGTACCTCTCTAGGGTGTGTATGAGTGTAGAGAAACTTCCACTATCGCAGTTGTAGTAATTCCGTGCAGCCGAGCTGGAAGTGTTAAAGTTTCCAACCCCTGGTGTACTGTGCACTGGCTCTTTGCTATGCACGGCTATTAAGAACATTATATTTTCTGAATGTTGGCGCTGGGCCTCGAAGCTTGATTTCGCTTTGAACACTGAACAATTACTTTGGGTTGTGAAGTATTTATGTGGGCACTGAAAATCTATTTCTGGCTGTTGACGTCGTGCCTGGCACTCAGCTCACTTCGATGGGTAAGTTTCTCCATAACAATACAGACAACATACAAAATAGAAAGTGCTTTGAAGCTGATGGAATAACGACATTCTCTGCAGTTTATGTGTTGACTGCATATCGTTTCCATGATATATATGGATTTCCGTTATATTCTCAAATCAAACTGGTGTAAATTTCATCCGAATAATGCTGCAATTCATTTTGCTACCAGGGGTTTTCTCAAGGGCCATATAACTAATTATAGATGCAGGAATTAAATATGTAACTTATTGTTAATTAAACAGATTGCATGACATTCTGGCTACACTATGTATAAGGCACTTGCTGGGGTGAAAATGTAATCATGCAGGAAATCAAAAAACACACCGGGTTCACCAAATGGCGGCCGAGAGTCCCAAACACATATCAACATATGTTGGTCGCAGTCAATTAAAAGCTCATCGCTGACATAGATATATGTGGCAAGCTGCAGATCACGGTTCAGATCCGGCTAGGCTGACTCAGCCTTTCATCCTTCCAGTGTCAGCACAAGCATGATTCAACTCAGTAGTAATAGCGCTTGCTATTTATAGATGTTTAGAAAAGATGCTTGTGCAGTAAATAGCACTGTATGAAAGACAAGTATTCTATATAATAACATAACAGTACTGCCAGTGGTAGTAAATAACATATGGATTAGAGTATCAGCTAAATGTATCACATTTTTGTTTAAATTCGATTGAAGCAAGCACGCATTAAATATAGCATTTTTTCAAGAAAAATCACAATAGTAAAATCTTAATTTTATAAAACAAAAATGGTAGTTCAAATTCTTTTATTGCAACATTGAAGAGACTGAAAATGGAGGTGGAATGAAAGGATTGTAGTGTAGTTTAATTGGCTAGATTAAAATTCTGACCAAATATAAAACCACATTAATCAATGCTTCATTTGAATATCTTGTGTATCTTCCAAACAGGCAGTGCTCCACTGCTTTTTGATTAGGTTTGTGCAATACAAATACTACATATTGCATGAAAATGCACCATTTGGTCACTCATTTTAAAAAAAATTCTCGGGGGAGAACCCCACCCCCGAACCCTACTTAGGTTGTTTTGGCTCGCTCTCTACGCTCTCTCGCCGTGGTGTGCTCCACCACAAATTTTACGGCCGACCACTTTCAAATGTCATCAGCCGCCACTGACGGGATGCAGCATTCAGGAAGCTGCAGCTGACAAATGACAATGGATGGAAGCCAAAAGGAACAAAGGAAAGACATGCAGGCATATGGGAAAAGCACACTAACTGCCACCACAAAATGTCCGCCAGCCACATGGTCACTCACAACAACAACAAGCAGGAGGCTTGGAAAACAATGTACTCAAGTAGGCCTATATGGACACAGACTTTACAAAATGGCCCCTGGCCACATGTGGAGGCTCTGCCAAGGCAAATGCTGGCCCATTATTACAAACACACTCACACACTGGCCAGACAAAGGTGGCATGCTAAGCAACACATCTTTAATGCAACAATGCCAAAAACGATAATCCTCAGGGCTAAAAAAAGGTTTGCAAGTTACAACAACCACACACATCCAACAAAGGCATTTGTTTAACACATCATGAGAAAAAGTGAAATACCAAAAAAAAAACACATTTTACATGTCAATCCAATGCCATCCATGCCCTAAATAATGTTTAAATTCAACAGACACCATAGAAACAGTTTTTTCATGCACCTGGTCCTATTGGTTGGAAAACCCATTGGGAGACTAGGCCACATAGTGAATCAATTCAAATCAATAATATTGCACATTTATTAGAAAATGTAGTGAACTGTGCTACATTTTTTGCTGGATAAAAGAAGAAAAAATTGCATGGAAAACAACAACCAGCAAGAAGGCATGGCCACCACAAGGAAGGCATGCAGGCCTAATCAGAATCACACTGGCTGCCCCTTCACAAAATGGCCACCAGCCACATGGCCACAACAACAAGAAAGTGAAGACAGACAATGCAGGCCTATGGCAAAAGCACACTGGCTGCCTTTACAAAATGGCCACCAGCCACACGGCCAGGCCACAACAACAAGAAAGGGAAGACAGAAAATGAAGGCCTATGGCAAAAGCGCACTGGCTGCCTTCACAAAATGGCCACCAGCCACACGGCCAGGCCACACCAACAAGAAAAGGAAGACAGCCAATGCAGGTCTATGGCAAAAGCACACTGGCTGCCTTTACAAAATGGCCTCCAGCCACACGGCCAGGCCACAATAACAAGAAAGGGAAGACAGACAATGGAGGCCTATGGCAAAAGCACACTGGCTGCCTTCACAAAATGGCAGCCAGCCACATGGCCAGGTCACAACAACAAGAAAGGGAAGACAGACAATGCAGCCCTATGGCAAAAGCACACTGGCTGCCTTCACAAAATGGCCACCAGCCACATGGCCAGGCTACCACAACAAGAACCAATAAGCCGAGAGGAACAAAGGAAAGACATGCAGGCCTTTGGCAAAAGCACACTAACTGCCTCCACAAAATGGCTACCAGCCACATGGTCACAAGTCACAACAACAACAACAAGCAGGAGGCCTGGGAAAACAATGAACTCAAGCAGGTCTATATGGACATAGACTTTTCAAAATGGCCCCCGGCCACATGGGGAGGATCAGCCAAGGCAAATGACAGTCCACTATTACAAACAAACACACTCACATATTGGCCAGACAAAGGAGGCATGCTAACAACACATCTCTAATGCAACAATACCCCAAACAAAAATCCTCAGGGCTGAAAAAAGGTTTGCAAGTTATTACAACCACACACATCCAACAAAGGCACATGAAAAAAAAATGAAATACCCCAAAAAACATATTTTGTATTTCAATCCAATGCCATCCATGCCCTAAATGATGTTTAAATTCTACAGACACCACAGAAACAGTTGTTACATAAACCCATTAGTAGCTTTGGGCCTACTGGCTGAAAGGACTATTGGCAGACTACTGGGCTACATAGTGAATTAAATAAATATTGCAAATTGCTTTCAAAAGTTGGAGAAAATTTAGTGAACTGTGCAACATGTTTCCCTTATAAAAGAAGAAGAAATACTTACAAAGAAACAACTAGGCTCCTACTGAAACTACAGGCCACCCACCACAATAAATTTTAAAAAAACGATGAAAAGTACAAATAAATCTAGGTGCATGGCCCAAATCAAACAAACAACATCAATTTTCCAACTTACTTGTGAAATCTCAAATTATAAAGTCCTCAAATCCAATGATATATGATGCAGCAGACACAAAGAGTGATCCTTCCAGCTCCAAATCCAAATGAAAAGTGACCAGGATATGGACAAAGCACTGGGAAAAGCCTGCTGGACAGGAAGAGGAAGTTGGAGACTCTGGGGCACTTCCTTCCTCTTCAAAAAAAAAAGTAAAAAAAAAAAAAGGACTCCTTGCACAAAAAAGTACAGCCAAATGTCAATTTGAGGAGTTTTTTTACTCCAAACCGTTATTTCGAGAAGGTTTTGATGCTACTCGGGAGAGAACCTATTCCAGATTGCAGCCGTGGTAAATTTTGCATGTTTGGGATCACGTTCTTCATAAACCTTCTGCTGGTAGTCCGATGGCGCGTGTTCACGATCACAAACTCTTGCGCGTCCATGCGGCCACCTAGCAAATCTCATTGTACTCGCAAACGGCTCAGGAAATGTCATCAGCGATCGCAGGCACCCGGTAAGTTGCTCCTGTGTGCACAAAAACACATTTCGGGCACGCAACAAAAAAAACCTCTGCTCCGTTGCAGAGTGCAGAGTTTTTCGGCAACTCTGCGTTCTATGTGGAGTTGTCAAAACTCTGCAAACTCCGCAAGCGGAGTGGAGTTTTATGCCCAGGGTTAGTTGGGACCGCCGCAAGGAGGTCGCTCGGTCCCAGTACTGAATCGATGTTGGACGGACTCAGGTCTGTCCGACATCAAAATCGGGCCCTAAGTCTTCTAAATATTGTAATCCAAGTTCTTGGTGAGCAATAAAATTAGAAGCAGAGGAGGGAAGACAAAGTAAACGTTTGATAAAACAGTTTTGCTCGAGTTGCAATGGCTTACTAGAGGAATATGACCAAAAGCAGGCACCATTAGGAGCAGTGGCCACCCCCCTGGCCTTATATAGCTTTACCATTTCTTGAATTGGCTGGCTACCCAACTTGGATGAAAACCTAAAGATTCCATTCGAGTTTCTAACCATTTTAATTTTAGCATTGATAACCCGTTGGGCCCAACAACCATTGCTCATAAAGAGGATTCCCAAATAATTAAAAGAATTTAACCAAACAATAGGCATATTATCAATAAAAAAAGATCTGCATTTTTTTTATTTATGCAGCAGATAATTTTGACCATTTTGGATTTATTAATCTCAATAGCTGCAGGAGCACCAAGGGAAATCAACGTAAACCATAATATGGAATGATTGACTAAGCCAAATGAACTACTTATATCCGCTAAACAAAGATATAGGGTCCCTGTTTTGTCCCGAGTATATTTCCCTATCAGCAGATCTAAGTTTACACATTGCTCAATCGTCCCTAAACCATTCCTGAAACCGAACTGTACAGGGCTAGGACAGAATTCTCCTCAGCCCATTACCCAAGGTTCATCAGTAAAATTCTACTCATCACTTTCACTGATGAATCCTGAATGTGTCCTGGTGTAACTCAGCTGGTGCTGATGTAAAGAACTCTGATACCTGATACCTTTGGGTCAAGTTCACACTATATAAAACTCCGAAACAAACAAAATGATATAGGACGGTAGTCTTTTGGGATAGACCTATCACCCTTTTTATATATTGGCACCATAATTGAGGTACTTCATGACGATGGAATCATACAAATATCAGCAGTGTTGAACCCTGGCCAGGATGGGGCCCCATAGATCTATAACAGTTTAAAAACATCTACAGGTACCCCATCAGGTACCTTGCATGCAGAGCTAAGATCACCTCTTCAACTGAGATATCTAGAGGGGGGGGAATCTGATTATAATCGCCACATGAGCCTCTACTCCACCCTCCTTATGCCTACATTGAAAGATGTTGGAAAAAATACTCCACCCATGCTTCGAAAGAAACAGATGAGGTGAACTTGGGTGTGTCATAATTTTTTAGAAACGGGGCATTTATCGTATCTAAAAATAGTTTACGATCCTTTGATTCCACCTCTAAAGACAACCTGGTCCATGCCTCTTCCTGGAGAGTCTTTATCCTCAAGGCAATTGCCTGTCTGTAATCAGTGAAAAGGGATTTAATTAATGCATTGTCCCAAGGGGAACTATGTAGGGCTACCTTCAGGCACCGGGCAACCAGGGTACATGAATGGTCAAACCATCCCTTGTTTTTGACATGAGAGGGACGCACTTTACGCGTCAAAGGTGTATTGATGGAACTTACTATACAATTAAAATTTTCTAATCACATGGAAGGAATTATTCCTTCATTTAGACAATAACTAAATTCCAGAGAGTTGCTAGTTAAAATATTTTGGGTTAAACGGCATGGATTAACTCATGGCCATTTAATTCGCACCCTTGGGGGAGCAATATTACTAGCTACCCCGCCCCCAAGCCACCTTCTCCTAAAATATAAAAAAAGCTTGCTGGGGCTGGTGCTGATGTCCTGGGCTGTTTTCACACCCTTTATTGGACGTCAGCAGTTCAAAGCCTCTGAAAATGAGCTGGAAATCCACAATTTACAGTGCTTTTTAGCTCATTTTCCCTGTCATAATGTGATATTGGCTCCTCACCAGGTGACTGTGTGATGGGAGCCAATATCCTGTGTGATGGGAGCTGGCACTGTGTGAGTTGGCAGTTCTGATGTGTGCGTAGCATGCTCACTGAATGTGCCTGTGAGCGTCCTTAATGTCAACAATTGGTAGTAAAGTAAACTGTTACAAATGTGTCCAGGAAACACTATTCCACTTCATTAATTAGGTCAACTAGCACATATTAAAACAATGGTACGAGTGTGCATTTTTTAAGTTGGGTCAATATGTTTCACTACCTGAATATGCTGACAGATCTTCTGGACCAAAAGACCCTATGTTACACATAGGATGTTGCTGTGGGGCCTTGTTATCCCATGCGTTGCTACCACTTCTAAGGTAAACCATAAAAACCTCTTCGATTTTGAAGTTCTTGGAAACATGCAAGGTTAAAAAATATGCAGTATTAACTTGTCCAAATATAAATACCTTGTCTTAGGCATTAGGACCCTACCGTGGTACTACAGAAACTGTTACTCATTGGGGGCCAAGAATGTATGCTGTTTAAAGAAAAGCAGAAACCCTTGACCAGGCTGTCTGTCAGCTGCACCGTGGCAAGATCATAATTTTGCTCACACGATCATATTTAAGGTGGAATGATCATCACATGATTTCTTTGCTAGAGACTTCCATGTGAGGCATAGCTGTCCTGGGCAGGAAAAGCAAACCATGGCCCGACATCCAGGGAGAAAACTCCCTGCATACCAGGAGTGTTGTTTTTTTCCAAAAACAAGCCCCCACTATGGGAATACAGAATGTTTTTCTGAGCATTTAGTTCCATCCTATATGTGTTGGCAGTTCGGTGCACAGAGGTTAGGGCTAGATCTCTTTACTGGATAAAAGGTGGTTGATGCAGTAACCATTTGTGTCAGCTATACATGCAGGTGTATGCACTAAGTTTATAAAATGACAAGAGGAACTCATGGGTGAAGCCACACCCATACTCGAATAACCCACCGGCGACACAACAGTGAAACCCAGGGGCAGAGAATATGATGAGAGTTGTCCCACAGTTAACTGCCCTCAGAGCCAGTCGGAGATCTCATTTCGAATGGTTTTGCTGCCTTTAGGGTTAGGTATTTCAGAGTGGCCTTAAATGGGAACAAACACACAGTATACATTTAATTATTTTCACAGGTCACAAGCACCCACTGAGACCAATGTTTGCAGGGGAGGAAGCACAATACGGACACTCACAAAAAAAGCAATGATTTACTCCAGAGGCTTGTTGAACGCTTCTCTCAACAGTTGTTGCACAGATAGTGCCTCTCTCACAGATTGAACATGATATCTCATCTTTTAAACTATGTCTCAGTTAGTCTAGGCATAATCTCATTAACAAAGGACAACAAGTATTTATGCTATGCTCACTGTGTCAGGGTCCCATGGTTCTCTACAGTCTTGTCAGTGTGTTCCTACTACCCCTGCTCACACCAACAGTAGGCTTTTCTCAGTTGTACAGTCTATGCCTGAAACTGAATAGGAGCAGCAGTGTTGAGTCTGATTGTGCTCCAACGCTTGGAATTTTCTAGGTGAGATAATTATTGCAAATTGGAATTAAGCCCACGAAAATGGGGCATAACATGTAGTTTTTGATGCTTACTGAGCAAAAATCTGCATGTTCCAGTATTTATCAGATATATTTCACCTGTTAAATTCTAGCAGGTTTGAGCTGCAAAAATTCACAGTGGGTACAGCTTTTAGATCAGATGGTAATTACTGGGTGTGCTAAACACCACACCACTTTTAATACCCACACAAACAGGTGTTAGGCCAGGGGATAAACTTTTCAGTAGAAGCTGTGATCAGTCCCTTATTCCTGATCCAATCCTTCTCCTTCATGGCTTCATAGAGCTTACAATAATTCAAAAGTAGACTGGTACTCTAATATTAGGCTCCCTTTTACATTAAGACATTTTGCCATTGGTGCCCTTCCAACTATCCTCTCAGGTGCTCAGTCAGAGTCAAATATTTGGAAGTTTTTTACCAAATTGAAATACAATTCTATTCATGAGTTGAGCAGTTCCCTTTAAATAACTATATACACTGTATCAGACAGTGAGCAGCAGCATTTGGATTCAGATACTTCAGACAGGACCAAGATGCATTTCTAGTAGAAATGTTTACTCATCATTGATATAGTTTGCTTTGGAGACAGATGCAATTACCCTCTACATGAGTTGAAGATTTGAAGCACTATTGAGGTTGACAGACATATGGTTTATGTCCAGTGGAGACCCACAGGTGGATGCTAGTAGGCGAAAAGATCTATTGTTGTGACAACCATAAATATATATATATATATTTACTGAAAAAATCAGAGGTTTCAGGGATGTTATAGTGAGGTTTACATTTTACTCATATAAAACCAGAGAAATTCGGCCGTTATAGTTAGCTGAGCTAACTATAACTCATGCCCCCGCAATGCACTGCTGATGACGCCACATATTACATCACTCATGACATGGTCAGTGACATCACTGATGACATCTCAAATGACACCACTGATCACATCATCCAGTGAGTGTGAGTGTTTCAAAAAAGTTTTAGAATGTCATATATATATATATGCCAAGGTGTATTGAAGAATGAATGGGTGTATGAGTGTCTAAATGGATGATTTAGTGGGTGCATGACTGACTATATAAGTGAGTGATTAAACATGTCTTAGTGAATGCATGGCTGAATGACTAATCTGTGTGAATGTCTGTATCAGTCTGTTAGTTGGTGTGTAAGTGGCTGCATGGGTTGGTGAGTAGCTACAAGAGTGTCTATATGAGTTAATGATTGCTTTTCTGAGTACCTGTATGGGTGCCTCAGTGTCTGTGTGGGTGGGTGGGGAGGTGTGACTCCCTGAATGGATGTGTGAGTAGGTGATTCAGTGGGTGTATGGGTTCATGAGTGCATCTGCAAAGGGCTGTATGGGTGAGTGAGTGTGCGTATGGCTGTGTTGGTGAGTGAATGGATGTCTCAGTGGTATATGTGTGAGAAACTACATACGTGAAAGGCAGTATATGTGAGTGTTGGTGTATACAAGTGACTATATGTGAGAGTGAGTGATTGTGAGAGTGGCTGTATGGATGAGTATGTGCTTGTGTCAGTGAATGTAGAAGAGAGAAAGTCTGTGTTAGTATCTGTATTAATAAGTGAGGTGGTGTGTGTATAACTGTATAGGTGAGTTAATGGCAGTGTGATTGATTCTTTGGGTGACTAACTAGGTGTGTGAGTAACTCTATGGGTGAGTAGGGGTGTGTGACTGTCTGTATGGGTGTATGAGTGCATATATCAATGCCTTTATTGATGAGTGACTCCATGTATGAGTGACTGTATGGGTTAGTGAGTGGATGTGTGTGTAGACCTATGAATCAGTGAGTGGGTATGTACTAACTGGTATTGGTGTGTCTATGGTTTCAAGAATGGTAGTCTGTATTTTACAGTGGGTCCATAAAAGGTTATATTAGGGTGTGAAGAGGTACATCAGATATTAAGTGGATGATGTCATCAGTGCTGTCATTTGAGATGTCATCAGTAATGTCATCAGTGATGTCACTGACCATGTCATGAGTGATGTAATATGTGATATCATCAGCAGTGCATTGCGGGGCGCAAGTTATAGCCTAGCTAACTATAACAGCCGAATTTCTCTGGTTTTGTACGAGTATAATGTCAACCTAACTATAACGTCCCTGAAACCTCTGGTTTTTTCAGTGAATTTCTAAGGTTTTTTAAATGCTAATTCCTAACTATAATGTACCTGAAACCTATGTTTTTTTTCAATTAATTTCTAAGGTTTTTTAAATGCTAATTCCTAACTATAACGTTCTTGAAACCTATGGTTTTTTCAATTAATTTCTAAGGTTTATTTAAATGCTAATTCCTAACTATAATGTCCCTGAAACCTCTGTTTTTTTCAGTGAATTACTAAGGTTTTTTAAATGCTAATTCCTTTCTATAACGCACCTAAAACCTATGGTTTTTTTCAATGAATTTCTAAGGTTTTTTAAATGCTAATTCCTAACTATAACGTTCCTGAAACCAATTGGTTTTTTCAATGAATTTCTAAGGTTTTTTAAATACTAATTCCTAACTATCACATCCCTGAAACCTATGGTTTTTTCAATGAATATAAATAAACTTTATACTTTTCTTCACGTTATCATTCATAATATTTTATGTATTCTAACCGTTTAATAAATTTACATACATTACTCAGTAAAAGTATTTTAGAGTAGTATTGTCCTAAACAGCACTAAAACTGTTTTCAAACTTCACCAGTAGCTACTATAAACAACAAGAAGAAAAACTGTTATTTAATGTAATGTATTACAGAAATTATAACATTATATTTTCAAGAACATAAATTTACAAATGCATAACATTTTCACTTTCCCTTTTTTGTTGTTCTCAGATTCCACTTAACTTCACCATACACAGTGATTTCCATGTAGTATCATCATTGAACAGCAGGGACAAAAACAATCAAATTGATTGTAGAAAAAACCCACATCAGCGTAGATCATCATTTTCAATATGTGTAGCTATGTGTTTTTCTATGTACACTTTGTTAATTACTTCCTTTATCTACTTTAACTCTATTATTTATGTCAAATACATTTGCCAAACTTGCCAAAATGTAGACTCTCATTTACATCTGGTATAATATACACAACAAATATATTAACTATTTCCTATTTTCCAAATGTAATATCAATTAGCGCAAACAATATTCCAAACACTAATTATAAATACTAATTGTTTGCATTGCTCTCTACTTTCTGTTCACATCTTCCCAATAGGCCGAATGATGTATTCAAAATTTTGGCTTCAACAATATCAAATATGAATTTGGTAATTCATAAGGCAATCTAGGTTTGAATTCCAAGTGGGCATCATTGCAATGTGTCCATCCTTTATTACACTTTAAATACACAGTATAGTGTCCAGATGTTGTAGTAGGTCCATTATGGAAAATATTAGCCACTGCTATAAAAGTTTTTCCTGAAATAGATATTTGAATTGCATTCAAATTTTTAATTTTGGTTTCCAGTTTTCTTCCATTTGCTCTACAACGTTGTAGCATTATAATGAGATATTTTCCAAATCTTTCTATATGTAATGTAGACAACATCTCTGATCTACAATGTGAACATTTCATGTTCTTATTGGCTGTTTTTATCAATTTGTTAAAAAGGTACTGATTTGCTGTCTGGAATCGTCAAGTATATGAATCGTTCTGTTTCTATCTCTGTGGTAGAAGTAAATGAACACTCTTCACATTTATGATCCCATCTGTAACTTAGTCCAAATAAGTTTTCAATCTGTATTACTTCATGTTCTAACATTCCAAGCATAAGCATTAAAAATTCTTGTGCATCTTGTTGTACATTAACAGTAAATGCCAATGAACCAGTACATATATCCAAAAGATGCTGAACACCAGAAGCAGTATGGATTTTACTTCTGTCAGTTACCAACTGTTGAAATACATGATGTAGTAAAGAATAGAATCTTTTTTCATGATTTCCTATGATTTCACGATGAAGATCTTCTAGGTAAAACACAACATTCAGAATCACATTAGCATAGCAATTGATACCTGAACTATTTTCCAACTGGTATCCTACAATCTCATCAACAGTTTCCATTTTCTTTTTCTTTACACCTTCAAGTTTCTCTTCAATTATTATTTTCTTTCAACCTCAGTTGAATGTTTGACATATTTCCGTTTTAGACACACTACACGTTTCTCATATATGAGATATTCATCTAAATCAGGTATATAAAGGCTACCTAAACGATTATACTCTCTTACACAATTTGCATCAGCACTAACTTTTTTCTCATCGAAATCTATCAAATACAAACCAGACAATGTTCTTATTCGAGATACCGCTACGTATGCCATTCCCTCTTTGAACACTGTACTCCCGGATATGGACAAAGCACTGGGAAAAGCCTGCTGGACAGGAAGAGGAAGTTGGAGACTCTGGGGCACTTCCTTCCTCTTCAAAAAAAAAAGTTTAAAAAAAAAAGGACTCCTTGCACAAAAAAGTACAGCCAAATGTCAATTTGAGGAGTTTTTTTACTCCAAACCGTTATTCCGAGAAGGTTTTGATGCTACTCGGGAGAGAACCTTCTCCAGATTGCAGCTGTGGTAAATTTTGCATGTTCGGGATCACGTTCTTCATAAACCTTCTGCTGTTAGTCCGATGGCGCGTGTTCACGATCACAAACTCTTGCGCGTCCATGCGGCCACCTAGCAAATCTCATTGTACTCGCAAACGGCTCAGGAAATGTCGTCAGCGATCGCAGGCACCCGGTAAGTCACTCCTGTGTGCACAAAAACACATTTCGGGCACACAACAAAAAAAACCTCTGCTCCGTTGCAGAGTGCAGAGTTTTTCGGCAACTCTGCGTTCTATGTGGAGTTGTCAAAACTCTGCAAACTCCGCAAGCGGAGTGGAGTTTTATGCCCAGGGTTAGTTGGGACCGCCGCAAGGAGGTCGCTCGGTCCCAGTACTGAATCGATGTTGGACGGACTCAGGTCTGTCCGACATCAAAATCGGGCCCTAAGTCTTCTAAATATTGTAATCCAAGTTCTTGGTGAGCAATAAAATTAGAAGCAGAGGAGGGAAGACAAAGTAAACGTTTGATAAAACAGTTTTGCTCGAGTTGCAATGGCTTACTAGAGGAATATGACCAAAAGCAGGCACCATTAGGAGCAGTGGCCACCCCCCTGGCCTTATATAGCTTTACCATTTCTTGAATTGGCTGGCTACCCTACTTGGATGAAAACCTAAAGATTCCATTCGAGTTTCTAACCATTTTAATTTTAGCATTGATAACCCGTTGGGCCCAACAACCATTGCTCATAAAGAGGACTCCCAAATAATTAAAAGAATTTACCCCAACATTAGGCATATTATCAATAAAAAAAGATCTGCAATTTTTTTATTTATGCAGCAGATAATTTTGACCATTTTGGATTTATTAATCTTCATATTCTTTTAATCCATGAACTCAGCAAAGGCATTCCTCAAGTTTTGGAGGCCAACCGGGGTCCTAGATTTCAACAAAGCATCATTAGCATATAATAACACTGGTATAGGATGCCCGGCAGCACTGGGGGTATCAGCTTGTATGGCCTGTAGGAAGGAGTCAAACCTATTAATAAAAAGAGAAAATAACAGCAGGCCAGAACACATCCTTGCAGTATGCACTGTTCCACTTTAAAAGAGGGTGAGCATTCACCCTGCGGTCCATAGCGCACTTTACTTTATAACTTCAAGTAAAGAGGTGCAAGTAAATTAACAATAGCTGCAGGAGCACTAAGGGAAATCAACGTAAACCATAATAGGGAATGATTGACTAAGCCAAATGAACTACTTGCATCCGCTAAACAAAGATATAGGGTCCCTGTTTTGTCCCGAGTATATTTCCCTATCAGCAGATCTAAGTTTACACATTGCTCAATCGTCCCTAAACCATTCCTGAAACCGAACTGTACAGGGCTAGGACAGAATTCTCCTCAGCCCATTACCCAAGCTTCATCAGTAAAATTCTACTCATCACTTTCACTGATGAATCCTGAATGTGTCCTGGTGTAACTCAGCTGGTGCTGATGTAAAGAACTCTGATACCTGATACCTTTGGGTCAAGTTCACACTATATAAAACTCCGAAATAAACAAAATGATATAGGACGGTAGTCTTTTGGGATAGACCTATCACCCTTTTTATATATTGGCACCATAATTGAGGTACTTCATGACGATGGAATCATACAAATATCAGCAGTGTTGAACCCTGGCCAGGATGGGGCCCCATAGATCTATAACAGTTTAAAAACATCTACAGGTACCCCATCAGGTACCTTGCATGCAGGGCTAAGATCACCTCTTCAACTGAGATATCTAGAGGGGGGGGAATCTGATTATAATCGCCACATGAGCCTCTACTCCACCCTCCTTATGCCTACATTGAAAGATGTTGGAAAAAATACTCCACCCATGCTTCGAAAGAAACAGATGAGGTGAACTTGGGTGTGTCATAATTTTTTAGAAACGGGGCATTTATCGTATCTAAAAATAGTTTACGATCCTTTGATTCCACCTCTAAAGACAACCTAGTCCATGCCTCTTCCTGGAGAGTCTTTATCCTCAAGGCAATTGCCTGTCTGTAATCAGTGAAAAGGATTTAATTAATGCATTGTCCCAAGGGGAACTATGTAGGGCTACCTTCAGGCGCCGGGCAACCAGGGTACATGAATGGTCAAACCATCCCTTGTTTTTGACATGAGAGGGACGCACTTTACGCGTCAAAGGTGTATTGATGGAACTTACTATACAATTAAAATTTTCTAATCACATGGAAGGAATTATTCCTTCATTTAGACAATAACTAAATTCCAGAGAGTTGCTAGTTAAAATATTTTGGGTTAAACGGCATGGATTAACTCATGGCCATTTAATTCGCACCCTTGGGGGAGCAATATTACTAGCTACCCCGCCCCCAAGCCACCTTCTCCTAAAATATAAAAAAAGCTTGCTGGGGCTGGTGCTGATGTCCTGGGCTGTTCTCACACCCTTTATTGGACGTAAGCAGTTCAAAGCCTCTGAAAATGAGCTGGAAATCCACAATTTACAGTGCTTTTTAGCTCATTTTCCCTGTCATAATGTGATATTGGCTCCTCACCAGGTGACTGTGTGATGGGAGCCAATATCCTGTGTGATGGGAGCTGGCACTGTGTGAGTTGGCAGTTCTGATGTGTGCGTAGCGTGCTCACTGAATGTGCCTGTGAGCGTCCTTAATGTCAACAATTGGTAGTAAAGTAAACTGTTACAAATGTGTCCGGGAAACACTATTCCACTTCATTAATTAAGTCAACTAGCACATATTAAAACAATGGTACGAGTGTGCATTTTTTAGGTTGGGTCAATATGTTTCACTACCTGAATATGCTGACAGATCTTCTGGACCAAAAGACCCTATGTTACACATAGGATGTTGCTGTGGGGCCTTGTTATCCCATGCATTGCTACCACTTCTAAGGTAAACCATAAAAACCTCTTCGATTTTGAAGTTCTTGGAAACATGCAAGGTTAAAAATATGCAGTATTAACTTGTCCAAATATAAATACCTTGTCTTAGGCATTAGGACCCTACCGTGGTACTACAGAAACTGTTACTCATTGGGGGCCAAGAATGTATGCTGTTTAAAGAAAAGCAGAAACCCTTGACCAGGCTGTCTGTCAGCTGCATCGTAGCAAGATCATACTTTTGCTCACACGATCATATTTAAGGTGGAATGATCATCACATGATTTCTTTGCTAGAGACTTCCATGTGAGGCATAGCTGTCCTGGGCAGGAAAAGCAAACCATGGCCCGACATCCAGGGAGAAAACTCCCTGCATACCAGGAGTGTTGTTTTTTTCCAAAAACAAGCCCCCGCTATGGGAATACAGAATGTTTTTCTGAGCATTTAGTTCCATCCTATGTGTGTTGGCAGTTCGGTGCACAGAGGTTAGGGCTAGATCTCTTTACTGGATAAAAGGTGGTTGATGCAGTAACCATTTGTGTCAGCTATACATGCAGGTGTATGCACTAAGTTTATAAAATGACAAGAGGAACTCATGGGTGAAGCCACACCCATACTCGAATAACCCACTGGCAACACAACAGTGAAACCCAGGGGCAGAGAATATGATGAGAGTTGTCCCACAGTTAACTGCCCTCAGAGCCAGTCGGAGATCTCATTTCGAATGGTTTTGCTGCCTTTAGGGTTAGGTATTTCAGAGTGGCCTTAAATGGGAACAAACACACAGTATACATTTAATTATTTTCACAGGTCACAAGCACCCACTGAGAGCAATGTTTGCAGGGGAGGAAGCACAATACGGACACTCACAAAAAAAGCAATGATTTACTCCAGAGGCTTGTTGAACGCTTCTCTCAACAGTTGTTGCACAGATAGTGCCTCTCTCACAGATTGAACATGATATCTCATCTTTTAAACTATGTCTCAGTTAGTCTAGGCATAATCTCATTAACAAAGGACAACAAGTATTTATGCTATGCTCACTGTGTCAGGGTCCCATGGTTCTCTACAGTCTTGTCAGTGTGCTCCTACTACCCCTGCTCACACCAACAGTAGGCTTCTCTCAGTTGTACAGTCTATGCCTGAAACTGAATAGGAGCAGCAGTGTTGAGTCTGATTGTGCTCCAACGCTTGGAATTTTCTAGGTGAGATAATTATTGCAAATTGGAATTAAGCCCACGAAAATGGGGCATAACATGTAGTTTTTGATGCTTACTGAGCAAAAATCTGCATGTTCCAGTATTTATCAGATATATTTCACCTGTTAAATTCTAGCAGGTTTGAGCTGCAAAAATTCACAGTGGGAACAGCTTTTAGATCAGATGGTAATTACTGGGTGTGCTAAACACCACACCACTTTTAATACCCACACAAACAGGTGTTAGGCCAGGGGATAAACTTTTCAGTAGAAGCTGTGATCAGTCCCTTATTCCTGATCCAATCCTTCTCCTTCATGGCTTCATAGAGCTTACAATAATTCAAAAGTGGACTGGTACTCTAATATTAGGCTCCCTTTTACATTAAGACATTTTGCCATTGGTGCCCTTCCAACTATCCTCTCAGGTGCTCAGTCAGAGTCAAATATTTGGAAGTTTTTTACCAAATTGAAATACAATTCTATTCATGAGATGAGCAGTTCCCTTTAAATAACTATATACACTGTATCAGACAGTGAGCAGCAGCATTTGGATTCAGATACTTCAGACAGGACCAATATGCATTTCTAGTAGAAATGTTTACTCATCATTGATACAGTTTGCTTTGGAGACAGATGCAATTACCCTCTACATGAGTTGAAGATTTGAAGCACTATTGAGGTTGACAGACATATGGTTTATGTCCAGTGGAGACCCACAGGTGGATGCTAGTAGGCGAAAAGATCTATTGTTGTGACAACCATAAATATATATATATATTTACTGAAAAAATCAGAGGTTTCAGGGACGTTATAGTTAGGTTTACATTTTACTCATATAAAACCAGAGAAATTCGGCCGTTATAGTTAGCTGAGCTAACTATAACTCGCGCCCCCGCAATGCACTGCTGATGACGCCACATATTACATCACTCATGACATGGTCAGTGACATCACTGATGACATCTCAAATGACACCACTGATGACATCATCCAGTGAGTGTGAGTGTTTCAAAAAGTTTTAGAATGTCATATATATATATATATGCCAAGGTGTATTGAAGAATGAATGGGTGTATGAGTGTCTAAATGGATGATTTAGTGGGTGCATGACTGACTATATAAGTGAGTGATTAAACATGTCTTAGTGAATGCATGGCTGAATGACTAATCTGTGTGAATGTCTGTATCAGTCTGTTAGTTGGTGTGTAAGTGGCTGCATGGGTTGGTGAGTAGCTACAAGATTGTCTATATGAGTTAATGATTGGTTGTCTGAGTACCTGTATGGGTGCCTCAGTGTCTGTGTGGGTGGGTGGGGGGGTGTGACTCCCTGAATGGATGTGTGAGTAGGTGATTCAATGGGTGTATGGGTTCATGAGTGCATCTGCAAAGGGCTGTATGGGTGAGTGAGTGTGCGTATGGCTGTGTTGGTGAGTGAATGGATGTCTCAGTGGTATATGTGTGAGAAACTACATACGTGAAAGGCAGTATATGTGAGTGTTGGTGTATACAAGTGACTATATGTGAGAGTAAGTGACTGTGAGAGTGGCTGTATGGATGAGTATGTGCTTGTGTCAGTGAATGTAGAAGAGAGAAAGTCTGTGTTAGTATCTGTATTAATAAGTGAGGTGGTGTGTGTATAACTGTATAGGTGAGTTAATGGCAGTGTGATTGATTCTTTGGGTGACTAACTAGGTGTGTGAGTAACTCTATGGGTGAGTAGGGGTGTGTGACTGTCTGTATGGGTGTATGAGTGCATATATCAATGCCTGTATTGATGAGTGACTCCATGTATGACTGACTGTATGGGTTACTGAGTGGAAGTGTGTGTAGACCTATGAATCAGTGAGTGGGTATGTACTAACTGGTATTGGTGTGTCTATGGTTTCAAGAATGGTAGTCTGTATTTTACAGTGGGTGCATAAAAGGTTATATTAGGGTGTGAAGAGGTGCATCAGATATTAAGTGGATGATGTCATCAGTGCTGTCATTTGAGATGTCATCAGTAATGTCATCAGTGATGTCATTGACCATGTCATGAGTGATGTAATATGTGATATCATCAGCAGTGCATTGCGGGGGTGCAAGTTATAGCCTAGCTAACTATAACGGCCGAATTTCTCTGGTTTTGTACGAGTATAATGTCAACCTAACTATAACGTCCCTGAAACCTCTGGTTTTTTCAGTGAATTTCTAAGGTTTTTAAATGCTAATTCCTAACTATAATGTACCTGAAACCTATGTTTTTTTCAATTAATTTCTAAGGTTTATTTAAATGCTAATTCCTAACTATAATGTCCCTGAAACCTCTGTTTTTTTCAGTGAATTACTAAGGTTTTTTAAATGCTAATTCCTTTCTATAACGCACCTAAAACCTATGGTTTTTTCAATGAATTTCTAAGGTTTTTTTAAATGCTAATTCCTAACTATAACGTTCCTGAAACCAATTGGTTTTTTCAATGAATTTCTAAGGTTTTTTAAATACTAATTCCTAACTATCACATCCCTGAAACCTATGGTTTTTTCAATGAATATAAATAAACTTTATACTTTTTTTCACATTATCATTCATAATATTTTATGTATTCTAACCGTTTAATAAATTTACATACATTACTCAGTAAAAGTATTTTAGAGTAGTATTGTCCTAAACAGCACTAAAACTGTTTTCAAACTTCACCAGTAGCTACTATAAACAACAAGAAGAAAAACTGTTATTTAATGTAATGTATTACAGAAATAATAACATTATATTTTTAAGAACATAAATTTACAAATGCATAACATTTTCACTTTCCCTTTTTGCTGTTCTCAGATTCCACTTAACTTCACCATACACAGTGATTTCCATGTAGTATCATCATTGAACAGCAGGGACAAAAACAATCAAATTGATTGTAGAAAAAAACCCACATCAGCGTAGATCATCATTTTCAATATGTGTAGCTATGTGTTTTTCTATGTACACTTTGTTAATTACTTCCTTTATCTACTTTAACTCTATTATTTATGTCAAATACATTTGCCAAAATGTAGACTCTCATTTACATCTGGTATAATATACACAACAAATATATTAACTATTTCCTATTTTCCAAATGTAATATCAATTAGCGCAAACAATATTCCAAACACTAATTATAAATACTAATTGTTTGCATTGCTCTCTACTTTCTGTTCACATCTTCCCAATAGGCCGAATGATGTATTCAAAATTTTGGCTTCAACAATATCAAATATGAATTTGGTAATTCATAAGGCAATCTAGGTTTGAATTCCAAGTGGGCATCATTGCAATGTGTCCATCCTTTATTACACTTTAAATACACAGTATAGTGTCCAGATGTTGTAGTAGGTCCATTATGGAAAATATTAGCCACTGCTATAAAAGTTTTTCCTGAAATAGATATTTGAATTGCATTCAAATTTTTAATTTTGGTTTCCAGTTTTCTTCCATTTGCTCTACAACGTTGTAGCATTATAATGAGATATTTTCCAAATCTTTCTATATGTAATGTAGACAACATCTCTGATCTACAATGTGAACATTTCATGTCCTTATTGGCTGTTTTTATCAATTTGTTAAAAAGGTACTGATTTGCTGTCTGGAATCGTCAAGTATATGAATCGTTCTGTTTCTATCTCTGTGGTAGAAGTAAATGAACACTCTTCACATTTATGATCCCATCTGTAACTTAGTCCAAATAAGTTTTCAATCTGTATTACTTCATGTTCTAACACTCCAAGCATAAGCATTAAAAATTCTTGTGCATCTTGTTGTACATTAACAGTAAATGCCAATGAACCAGTACATATATCCAAAAGATGCTGAACACCAGAAGCAGTATGGATTTTACTTCTGTCAGTTACCAACTGTTGAAATACATGATGTAGTAAAGAACAGAATCTTTTTTCATGATTTCCTATGATTTCACGATGAAGATCTTCTAGGTAAAACACAACATTCAGAATCACATTAGCATAGCAATTGATACCTGAACTATTTTCCAACTGGTATCCTACAATCTCATCAACAGTTTCCATTTTCTTTTTCTTTACACCTTCAAGTTTCTCTTCAATTATTATTTTCTTTCAACCTCAGTTGAATGTTTGACATATTTCCGTTTTAGACACACTACACGTTTCTCATATATGAGATATTCATCTAAATCAGGTATATAAAGGCTACCTAAACGATTATACTCTCTTACACAATTTGCATCAGCACTAACTTTTTTCTCATCGAAATCTATCAAATACAAACCAGACAATGTTCTTACTCGAGATACCGCTACGTATGCCATTCCCTCTTTGAACACTGTACTCCCGATATTTACAAAAGCACTGTCTATACTTAAACTTTGAGATTTATGAATTGTTACTGCATATGCTAACGACAGAGGAAACTATTTTCTCCGAACATAGAAATGTTTTACAAGCAAAAAACATACAACACAACGCCCAATCTGTCTTATCTCTTTAATCTGATCAAATTTTACAATCAAAAATTCTATTCCATCTCTGTTCTGAAATTTTACAAAATCAACAACTTTCCCCATTGCTCCATTTACTAAACCTTATTCTACATTCAAATTACGCCATAAAATTACCCAACAGTTTATACATATATGTAAAGTCTTTTCTAAGCCTGCAGTTTTAGATACAGACTTTTCCAAAGAATTTAATTTAGACTGTAGTTTCTCTGTGAGAAGAATAGTCACTCCCTGGTGTTCAATTTTATCAATAGCTTCAATTTCCACTATTTGTTGTTTTTCCGGTTTCAAAAGTTCTTGATTAAATGTAGAACACTCTTGCAGTGTAGGCATTAGGCAAACTATAGACTGCTTTTCTCTAAGCATGTTGTACATTACTTCAGCTGCTGTGTTTCCACTTGTAAACAAGTTCCTTAATAGCCGACTTTCTAAAGCTTGTTTACCATGTTTCGTCAAGACACCAATTCTTATGTCTTGAAGAATATTTCCGTAATCTTCATCATTTGCTTGTTGCATATTCTTAATGAGCTCTTTATATTCAAAATGTAACCAAATGTTCACATTTCCAATACCTTCCAAAGATTTCCTAGTGTCTTCATGGAAAGTGTTTTAAAAACAGGTTGTCCTTTTACAGGAGTTAGTTGTAGTAGATCTCCGAACACAATTAAATGTTTTCCTCCAACCAGAACATCGTAATCTGTTTTTAAAATCTGTTGCATTTTCAAGTGTACAAAGGCGAGCATTAAGTTTGACACCATACTCACCTCATCAATGATTAAAAGTTTCATTTTCTTCAGTACTCTTGACACTTCATAAGAAGCTTCTCCAAACAGCTTTTGATATTCCAATTTATTATCATGTTCAACTGGAAGCATAAGTAATCTATGTAAAGTAATCCCTTTAATGTTGTGTGCTGCTAATCCAGTTGGAGCTGTTACAACACAAGATAAATGTGATTCTGTAGTTTTCTGTAGATAACTGGTCAAATGTTTAATTAAGAAACTTTTTTCTGTTCCACCTTGACCACTGATGTACATTAGAATAGGTTTAAATGATGAACATTGCAATTTTATTTTTTTATGCAGCAAACCATGTTGTATCTGTTGTGTCACTTGTAGATATATTTCTTTTTGTTCAATATTTAGTTGTTCTTCTAACTTTTCCAACAGAATAATATCCTGTTGTGCTTGTTGCATTGCAGTTTCCACCTCATTCATGGCTTTTGCTGCTTCATTTTCGATAATTGGTTGTCCCACTGGATCTTGACTTAGTGGACCAGAACTTTGACTATCTTGAGAACTGTCTCTTAATAGTTCAGCTGCAATAGTACTTTCTTGTCCAATCTCATCATTTAACATTTGTAGATATGTAGGGAAAATTGCACATTGAATGCTATCTTTACTTGCATTAAAAAAATCTTCATAGCAGTCGAAATCTCCAAGGGGCATATTAACAAGGTGGCGTTAATGAATTATCGCCGCTTTAGCGTCTGTTTTCGGACGAGAAGCGGCGATAATTTTATCGCCGAATTAACAAGGACACGCTAGCGCGTGATTCCTGACCTAGCGTCCGTTTCCTGCACGCCTCCCATCGCATCGCTAATGAGATGCAAAGGGGGCGTGCCTGTGAATACAACAGGGGGAAATATCGCTAAACCAGGTATCGCCATATTAGCAACGTGGGTTAGCGATATATTAAATTGCGTTAAGTATGCCTTAACGCAGGAATTTAACGTCTGCTAAATTCCTAACTAAGGCATACCTAACATGGGGGTGGATTGTGTGGCTAAGACCACAGGCCCTATCGCCAAGTATATCGCCGTTTTCCATGGGACATCGCTGGAAAACCAGCGATGTTCCATGGAAAACATCGCTATCACTGGGAAATTATCGCCTTTGCGCTAAGCGTTGTTAATACAGCGCTAGCATGGCGATAATTTCCAGCGATAGCCGGCGATAGGATTCCTCACGCTAAGCACGGCCAGCGATAATTATCGCTGGCCGTTGTTAATATGCCCCTAAGTAATTCTGTTTCACTACGCCATGGCTTGAACAGTTGCAGAGGTGCTAAATAGAAAAATTCCCTCTTATCTGGACTTTCGCAACTGAGTTTTCTGTGGTTAATAAGATTTCCTTTGGCATGTTTTAGCAAACATCCGTCACATCCAATTACTGCATATTTTTCTTCTTTTATATTTTCTGTAACTTTTCTTTTACAGCTCTAATGTTGAAGTATTTCATGCAGACATAGGTTTTCCAGATGTGGACTCCTTTTGGGATAGTATGTATCCAACATATTAGTTTTAACAATATCTGTACTTTCTGGTTCATTCAGTGCTAGGTATTTGATTTCTTGTAATGTTTTCAATACTCTATTTCGTGTGGAAGGAAGGCCTAAACTTACCCAAATGATTCCTCTTGACTTTGAATATAAACTAGCAGAGCTCAAGCGATCCGAACATTCAAAGGATCCAATCTCTCGATGGGAAAGCATTTTCAAGCTAAAGCTGTACAATTTCTTGCTAAGACTCTTGTCTTGTGAAATTTCTTCCCACATTTCTTTCATCTCTGTCTTTTCAGATTTGGTTATATAGGATGTAACATAGCGAGCAACAGCAATTGAATTATCTGCAACTTATTGAATATCCATGTTTGCATTACACATTTTCAAAATCACTGGATTGTAGTCATTAATATACTTTGAATCTTCGGTTCTTTTTAAGTTGTATGTATTCTTTGGAGATTTCCGAGTTATTGTATGCCTTACTGCCGACATAAAACTATTTACTCTCCCTTTGGAAATTATTGGACGTGGGAATCTAAAACGACATTTTGTATAAATTTTCCCTTTAGACTTGTATTTTCGTCGACAGTATTTTCCACATTGATGACTTTGAAACTGTAAAACTTGTTGTCTCAAGCTTTTTCTCCTCCTTGTCTTGGAATGGCACAGGTAACATACTGTTAGATGAAAGACAAAACGCTTTCATCAATTTTGGAGCATTCTTTATCCATAATAGCATGTCTATATGAGGAGCACCTCTTTCTTGGTACTATTTTCACCAAAAGAAATTAGTAACTTCTCCAAGTTGAGGAATATTTTTATTGCAGATAAATGACATCATACTTTGAAACCTATGGTTAAAATACCTGCAGACATTTACAGGATCCAAGGAACAGAGTTCTCCAGGTGTCTTCAGTTCAATATTTTTTACATTTGAATTTGCTTCTCGTAGAAATTCAATTAAATCTTACCACGCATATTCAGCACAGCTAAGTGTTACAAACCATGTAGGTGTACCTAAGTTTCTTAACATACATTTAAGTTCACCGTAACGATTAAACAAATATTCATTGGTACCATGATGACATGCCATCAAATTAATTAACTGTGATTCTAAATTTTCATCTCTTTGTTGAACTTTCTCCATTAATTCTTTTGCAGAAACATGTGGAAGATGAACTCCTGTTTTTAATATGTGGCTAACTGCATATGAAAGTGCAGACAAATCACTTTCATACAGAAGATGAAATATGTATGGAATGCACTGTCAAAATCTTGGATCTTCAGAGTACAATCTTGTCGAGCGGTATTCTGAAGCTGGAATCCGTACAGCTGGCTCATCAAATCGTCCACCTTCTCCCGTGGGGAACAACTGTGGAAAATTACGAGCTTCTAAACTTTTTTCCCATACACTCATGGGAGTTCCCTTTGCTTCCTTCATTTGTAATAATTTAATACTGTTTATTATCACTTCATTTGAATGTAGAGGATGCATAGAATAATGTTCACAAATCTCTCCACTCCTAGACCTATCCACTTTTTCTATTTGGCCACTTGAAATTTCTGTTTCA
The DNA here is from genome assembly GCA_963921515.1 of Calotriton arnoldi. NCBI lineage: Eukaryota > Metazoa > Chordata > Amphibia > Caudata > Salamandridae > Calotriton > Calotriton arnoldi. The sequence continues at coordinate 378,788 of CAWUFW010005307.1, read as the reverse complement.
TATTCTAAGCATATTACTTGTTCATCAACATTTACTTTCTTATTATAAATATTATTCTGTACCAGTTATAATGTAGCCTTTTGAAGTTTATTAACATCTACAAACTCTTGCCATATTTTTTGACTCTTTGTTGGTGCACCATTAACCCGAATAACTACTGCCTCATATTCCTCCCTGTCTACACCAAGAGTTTCAATATTTTTCTTAAAATCTAAAGGTAAGTACACAACTCTTCCTTTCAGACCTCTTTGTAAATCTGTTAGAGGCAGCTTACCTGTTTTAGGCTCCATATGACCTATAGCCTGAATGGGTGCACAGATTGAATAAGAATGGACTCATATACATTCAAATCTGCCAGTTCTGGAGGAATAGCTACCAACTCTAACTTGTTATGTACTGCTCTAGCTGGCATTTTGTTCTCTTCTAATTTGTTGTAACAATATTTACAAATAACTTGATCAGTAGCCAATTCAAACCGACCTTCTAACAACAAATAAGCACCAAATTGTTGCCACTTATCATTGTTTTCCTTTTCACTTTTTAAATATAGATCTACAGTCCTAGTTTGACTTCTATAATAAGTTCGTCGACAACAAATACAAACATAGTTTGGTTTTTCACATGAATCTATGTTAAACTTTGTAATTTCTGCTGCAAACTCATCAATAATAATGTCTTTCGCATGTTCTTCAACACCTACACTTATCAAGCTCTCACTTTCTCCACACTCCTCTTGTGAACCAAAAAAACTAAACTGTATATCATCACAAACCTTTTGTACATCTGAAACTGAACCGTGCAAAAGAGCTGTGTTCAGTTCAGCTAAACATAATGCAGGAGTTTTTACATATTAAACTCTCCTTACTAACTTCTGCATTTCTGAGTGGTCTACTGCTAACATTCTTAAATGATGAAAAGTACTTTTACGCACTTTTCTTGAAAGACAAGCAAGAGAATGACCCTGCAACTTACTATATTTTCCTATTTTACATGGATCTAGTCCTTGTAACATCTTAATCTTCTGTTTAAGACTTTTTTTTGCATACTCTCATAAAACAATTCACAATATGTCAATAGATTCCTGTCGAAAACTGCAAATACTGCTACAATCCCACTTATATACAGGACCTTGTGTACGCTTCCCTTGAACTTCTTGAGCTATTACTTTTTCCACACTCCTAACAACCATTTTTTCTTTATGAATGGGACAACCATCTTTCATCTCATAGCATCGACAACTAGTATCAACTGCATGCATTAGTGTGTTCTGTTGAAAATAGCTGTCTTCATTAAAGAAAGGCTCAGTAGTGGAACTGTGCTTCGATTCAGCAGTAAATGTTTTACAAAAGTTACTTCTATTAACTAGTCTTTTTCTTTTGCTTTTCTCCTCCATAAACACCATTGTTTTATCCAATGATCTCATTCTCTTCAATATTAATATAAATAATTTGTGTTTCAATTCAAAAGCAGTATCTACTACACTTTCAATGTATTGCTTCTTCTTATATACTGCTGATCTTTTTTTATACTTTTTACAATGTTTTAATACATTTTGAATCACTCTACTTTGAAAGATACGTCTGCGTATCTCTTTAAATTGCTTTTCTCAGCATTTTTTGCTGCCAATCCTGTTTACCTGACCTACGGGACGTTATCTAAAGCCCGGGAGGAACCCCTGGAGGGGCGAGGGTCCCAGGGGCACGCCGCATAGCCCACATCACCAGCCACAATCTGGGGAGGACTGCAACCCCCAGAGTGCATCACTCATCACACAGCTGCTGTGAGTGCCACGAGCGAGGGGGAGGCGGGGTCATTGCGCTTATAGCGCAGCCTCTCCCCCCGCGGCGCGGGAGACCTTTCTCTGCATTTTTTGCTGCCAATCCTGTTTACCTGACCAACGGGACGTTATCTAAAGCCCGGGAGGAACCCCTGGAGGGGCAAGGGTCCCAGGGGCATGCCGCATAGCCCACATCACCAGCCACAATCTGGGGAGGACTGCAACCCCCAGAGTGCATCACTCGTCACACAGCTGCCGTGAGTGCCGCGAGCGAGGGGGAGGCGGGGTCATCGCGCTTATAGCGCAGCCTCTTCCCCCACGGCGCGGGAGACCTTTCTCTGCATTTTTTGCTGCCAATCCTGTTTACCTGACCAACGGGACGTTATCTAAAGCCCGGGAGGAACCCCTGGAGGGGCAAGGGTCCCAGGGGCACGCCGCATAGCCCACATCACCAGCCACAATTTGGGGAGGACTGCAACCCCCAGAGTGCATCATTCGTCACACAGCTGCCGTGAGTGCTGCGAGCGAGGGGGAGGCGGGGTCATCGCGCTTATAGCGCAGCCTCTCCCCCCGCGGCGCGGGAGACCTTTCTCTCTTTTTTTTGCTGCCAATCCTGTTTACCTGACCAACGGGACGTTATCTAAAGCCCGGGAGGAACCCCTGGAGGGGCGAGGGTCATCGCGCTTATAGCGCAGCCTCTTCCACCGCGGCGCGGGACGCGCGCGGGACGACGTCCGGACGAAGCCCGGACCAAGGGCGGGCCCGTCTGAGCCCGTCAGAGACTGGAGGAGTCTGGGCTGGGCTACGGTATTGACATTTATATTGTGACATCTGGACGCCTTACTGTTTATATTGCATATATTGTGATTTTCCACCTAGTTGCTAGTTTTTTATACTGTCCCCCCCACAGGAACTTGGTTAATGTAAAAATCTGAGAACACATTGATCTGCCACAGGGATATAATATAGTAAGGGGGAGAGGATGAGCAAGCGAAAATCCCTTACGGGGCAGGGGATGGTTGGGACCCTTAATGCCTTCTTGCAGAGGGCCGAGTCGGTCCTAAGGCATGAAATCTCACTAACGGAACGTAGGCTATCACTTGAGCTGCAAGGTGGTCCTCTGACTCACCATTCAGAAGCATTAACTACTACTTTAACGGGACCCCCAAAATCTGACCCACTTAAAGAGGCCCCATTGCCCACATCACCCCTGGTGGAGTCTACACCGCTGATATTATCAGTTCCATCTTTGACTGTACGGAAAGTACCTAACCAGGTCTTAACAACGAAACCCAATGTTCAAACGAGAGGTCAAAAAATGAAGATCAGTCAGGGCAAAGGATTAGCGCCTCCATCAAAAAAAAGACGAGGGCAGGGACCTAATACTCATAAAACATCGAGCCATAGGCAAAATAACCCAGGGATAGAGCCAGAAAATGTAAGTTTAGCCACTTCAGCAGCGGACCATGAGAGCATAGGGGCCACCCTTGTAATGGGGGGGACACCCGACATAATTCAGCTAGATTTCTTGGAAAAACTAGAGGGCATTTTTTCAACCCTAATTAGACCTGTGTTAACTAAGTTATCTGCCATAGAAGAAAGGCTACAGGGTCTGGAAGGGGCTGTCAAACGTTCACTGGAATTCCCACATCCACCTGTACAGTTATGCCGCGAGATAGAGCTCACTGCCAATAACTCTCTGGGTCTCTCTGGCCCGAGCACTCAGCACGACACACATGTAGCTAATACCGCGCCCGTAGTTAGGCCCATAGTTAATTCTGAATGTGAATTAGCCCCAATGGCCCCCTGCATGTGGTCCTCCCAACAGTCCCATCAACCTCTCTTAGAGATTGGTGGTGTGAGCTGTAGTGAATTGACCCGCCCTGTGCACACTACAACTCAGGTGAATCAGGTAAACTCTATCAGGCCACAGACCATGGAGCAAACAAGGGAGTTTAATGGGAGACAGAAAGACAGCTATCTATTAGAGACGACGTTTTTACATCTCCCACCAGAGGCTACACCCTATATTGTTGTTCTAACTAACGTACCTCCTTTACAACAGGGAGTTTCTGAGCATTGGTCTTCCCTGAAAAACAAGGTACTACAAGCAAACTCCATCAAGACAAGCCACACTAATGTTTTATTTTCAGAGTTTAAGATGGCTCGTCGAATCTCTTGGGTAGGCTGCGCACCCAAAATGCTGGCAGGGGATTGTGTAGTAATCACTTTTAGATCTCCGGAATTGGTCAGAAGTATCCTTGAACTGTCCAGGCGCCACATGGTCAGAAAAGGGGGGATGGGCGGGGTTCCTCTAGGTTTTTTCTACCAACCTTCTCTGCTGTCTAAGCAGGCCCCTGTATCTGATAACAATAGCGGTTTTCCATATTACAGATATGGAATCCCAACATTTAACTCCTTTGACCCCCTCTATAATTTGGACAGGGTAGATTGACTGGTGCCACCTTCAGGTAACATCGAAGGCAAGAGGGAGCTACAAGATATTACTACCTCGGATATCACTCAGTATTTGGGCCCTTCACGGAATGAAGAATTAACTAGGGCCCCAATCCTCAAATACTTAGAGGGATGTACAAGTGGGAAGGGAATCGCTGGGGGTTTAGTGTATTTTTGTGAGCAGTATGTGGATACCTTGGGGACACCAACAACATTTAATCTGGATCCTCCTAACGTAGCTGGGCCTATTAGCAATATATCCTCGCCAATACCAGACCCTACAACTCGTACCGTGGTGTCTTGGAATATTTCTGGGCTTCGCTCAAAGGTCAGAACCCAGTGTGGGAAGCTTTTGTGGGGAACATAGATATTGTATGCCTACAGGAGACATGGGCAATTGATCCTTTACATATAAATGGATATAAGACATTTAATACCACAGCAGTGAAAGGCCTGGGAGGGAGGCCAAAAGGCGGGATCTCGACATATATCTCAAATAAGCTGCCCTTAAGCAAGATCACATTTCACCCGGGGGGAATTTATTTTCATGTGGTTGAGATAGCCCCCACTGCAACTCACCGTATACTCTTGATCAATTTGTATAATAACACCATTCAAAATGATCTTGAATCAGTAGTAAAAGGTATTCTGGCTACAGTCACAAAAATTTCTAATGGGGAAAGCAAAGACACTATGACCTTGCTGATGGGTGATTTAAATTGTGGGCTATGTAATCATTCTGATAACAGATTGTGTGGTATCCTTAATGATGCAGATAGTTGTACACATTTCAATCACTCTAAGACGGGGGATATATTTAATGACCTCATCTCCAAACTAGATCTTGAGTTTGCAAATGAGATCTCAACCACCCCAGTTGGTTTTCTGCCTACCTTTAATGGGAGAGGCTATGCCACTACCATTGATTTCATACTGATCTCACCTTTATATGCGCACCTGGTCCCTTCCTTTGAGGTTGGTGATATCGCCTTAAGCGACCACTTCCCCCTCCTTTTAAAACTCAAGACACATACGTACTTCCCGAACAAGCCGGAATTACATACCCGTATGCAGGGAACTGTAGAACTGAACAAAGTAAATGGATTCTCATTAAAGTGGTCTAAGGTTGATGCAGATCTGTTAATTAAAAATGTTCTAGTGAAATGCAGGTCTGAGATAGAAACCTGTCTAAGCGAGGATGCTTTGAATGCAACGATAGTGAACTGCTCTGTAGACATTACCAGGGTGGCCAGAAATGTATTAACTGTACAATTCAGTAATAAACCGAAACCTTACGGTTGGTTTAATAAAAAATGCTCTAGGGCATATTCCAAATTAAAAAAGGTATTGCACACTAAGCCAAGATTACCACCCAATGTCCGCCAAGCTAGATTAGACTACAGAAGGGCATTAAAAGAAAGAAAACAAACCCTTCGTAATGATGCTTGGGACTCTTTACATAACGCCGCTGAGCAGAAAGATAGTACTGCTTTCTGGAAGGTCCTGAGAACCCCTTTTCTAGCCCCAAGCAAAGGTCCCTCAGTGGCGATAGCTATCACAGAAGAAGCTTGGATTACCCACTTCTCCAAATTATATAATGAACGAGGGAATCCAGGGAGTCATCCGGAGGATTGTAATATAAATAATTGTGAACATATTGATCTAGAAATTACCCTGGAGGAGGTTACTAGGGCCCTGGCACAAAGTGCGGGCGGTAAAGCACCTGGGCCCGATGGGGCACCAGTTGACCTTTATAAACACAATGTCCCCCTGTGGGGGCCTATATTGACACAGGTTTTTAATGCTAGCATAAGGTCAACCCTCCCTCCAACATGGTACGATCAATAATAATTCCAATTTTTAAAAAGGGCAATCGCGATGATCCAGGATGCTATAGACCGATTTCTCTCCTAGATTCTATGGTTAAGGTGCTAGGGAGGGTCATACTGGAACGCTTAGCAGACTGGGCTGAGGAAAATAAGATTTTATCCGATCTGCAGTACGGGTTCCGCGACGGTCTTGGTACCATTGAGCAGTCCTTAAATCTCACAATATTGATAGGCAAGTATACAAGAGCGAAAAAAGGCAGCCTCTACTTGGCCTTCGTTGACCTCACCGCGGCCTTTGATTCAGTCAAGCACAATAGGCTGTGGGAGGTCCTTGAAGGGGTGGGGGATTGATCTACAAATTATCACGCTCCTACGCCGATTGTATAGTGACGCGTCAGCAAGTGTCCGTTTTGGCCAGAAGGGAGAGTGCACTAAAGCTTTCCCAATCAGGAGAGGGGTCAGACAAGGTTGTGTGCTGGCCCCCTTCCTTTTTAACCTTTATATAAATGGACTTGAAGATGCATTGCTTCTCCAGGGTAAAGATTTTCCCCAAGCTGGTGGCCGATTTATTCCCGCACTTCTTTATGCGGATGACGCCGCATTGATGGCCCGCACCCAAAACGGCCTCCAGAGAGCCCTGGATATTTTTAGCATATTTATGAGCAATCTTGGTCTTGAAACCAATATAACCAAGACGTATGTTATGAGGTGTAAGCAAGGGACGCAGAAGACCCGTGAAATGTTCATAGATGGGAAAAAGTTAGCATCCACAAAAACAATTTTTTACCTAGGTGTACTTTTTAATCACCACGATTCTTGGGCCCCCGCCATATCCGTCAAAAAAACAGCCTTTGCTAGATCTACTGCTGCACTATCAAACTTTGCTAACAAGTTAGGTAGGAAACCGCCTACAGAATTGCTGCATATATATAAAGCAAAGTGCGTCACCATGGCAACCTATGGAGCCGGGGTGTGGGGCTTTGTGGACATTAATCCCTTACAAACGATTGAAAATACGTTCACAAGGTACATCCTCTCTGCTCCTCCTAGTACATCCACCTTTATTTGCCACGAGGAGTTAGCTCTCCACCATATAGCAGATCTGGTAAAATTAGAGCCTATTCTTCTGTGGCATAGAGTCTGGTGTAAGGACCAGACAGAGTTGAACAGAGAGATTCTAAAAGATACCCTAAGACTAGAAGGGGCCTTTAAAATCCCTTGGATTAAATTTGTACGTGACTTTATGAATGAACTGGGTCACCCTGAATATTTTTTAACCCCATCCTCAATGATGGAGATCTCAAGAAATTCATTAAAGAAAGAGGGCATCTAGTTTCTAGAAGCTAAAAGATTGCACGGAGAATCTGTAGCAAAAATAACCGTGAGATGCCATCAACTGTTACGTACTACCATAGGGATGGAGCCCTACTTATCTTTTGTGCCAGGATCCTTTGACAGATTTCTTCTTACTAGGTTAAGACTGGGTATTATTCACAGGCTGATGACATTCCCGAAAATGAATGATTGGTCTCGTACTCTAATACTGTGCCCTTGCGATAACATCTCTGTCCAATCTACTATGCCTCTAGTCCTGTTTTGTAAATTTTATCAAGAGCAAAGGAAAGCTTGGATTATTCCTTTTTAAGAAAACTTGGGCTCAGGCAGTGTTGTCAAGCAATGCTTTTACTCCAATTACTAGAGAATGAGCATATAGCATGGAGGGTAGCTCAGTTCTTAAAAGCTGCACTTTATATAAGGAAAAGTATTTTATTGATATAGTAATGTATGTATTATGGTTTTTTTCTCTTTTTAATTGTAAAATCATTTTGTACTATTTATTATATGTAAATAATATGTTGCGTTTTTAATTTCTGTGCTTTTATGACTGTTTTATATAGCAGCCGAATAAAGCTTTCCTTGACTTGACTTGACTTGGCTTTTCTCTTCTTGAAGCATGTGTTGTTTTCTTACCAAAATATATCTTGTTCTCCTTCTTCTTGCTTGTAAAAATTTCCTTTTTTCTTTCATTTTTATTCACTTCCTTTAATTTCTCTACAACTGTGGTAAGAAACTGTTTAGTCCTCTTACCAGAACAGACTTTATCCTTGGTAACATTTTTGTCTATTTTTAATACACTCTTTTTACTTTTGTTTAAGTAGATATGTTTTTTTTGTTGTCTTCTCTTTTCATGTTTTCTTGCCATCTTCAATTTGTGATCCAGACACAATACTTTTCTAAAAACAAAGAACAGTTTCAATAATTTGTTACATAAATTAACAATTTAAAATTAATTACATATCAATATTCATATTAACTAGTAAACAGTTACTTACAATTAAATTATTACATTGCTATTCTCTTTATTACAAATAAAAAACAAAACTATAGAAACGTGCAAAAAGAGACAAGATGAGTGCCAAAAGAACCAAGAAAGGTGCAGAAAGAGACGAAAAATGCAGAAAGAAGCAACATACATGCACAAAGAGGCAAGAGAAGTGCAGAAAGAATAAAGAGATACACAGAAAGGAAAGTGAAGTGCATAAAGACGGAACACAAGTGCACACACACGTAACAGAGGTGTAGAAAAATGCAAAACAGCTGCAGAAAGGGGAAAGAGAGCTGCACAAAGAAGCAAAAGAGGTGCAGAAACAAACAAGAGAAGTGCACAAAGAATCAAGAGAGGTGCAGAAACAGACAAGAAGGGTGCAGAAAAAATCCAGAGAAGTGCAGAATGAAGCAACAGAACACCAGAAATTCAAAACAGCAATCTTTGCAATGTTACTCTTGTAAGTCTCACCATATTCTTGAAAACATGCATGCATGCATCTCTACCTTTTAGCGGACGCATCATACAAATAGTAGTATACCTGTACTACACATGTATAGCATGTTCAGATGTATAACACATATCAGATTACGTTTGCAAGTAGACACACACCTCAGTCACAATACCATGCAGACCTTCAAACTTGACAAACTGCACTTCCCATTCCAAGGAAACACCTAAAATTATATGGCATACTCCAATGATACCTTTCCACAGACTCTATAGGTGAACGTTAGCGACCATAGTTCATGAATATAATTATTGCCAAGGGGTTTATATCTACCAATTGCGTACTGTTTCATGCAGGGCGTGAACTGAAAAAATGAGATGGGCAGTGAAATTACCCCATGTATTAATCACACAGCTGAATCAGTCCCTGCCACGGAAAAAGATAATTGTTCTAATTGCTCAATATGTAATAATGTGTAAGTACAGACATACCTCAGTCACAACTCCATGCAATTCTTTCACCTTGACAGACTTCACTTCCCATTTCATCAGATACCTAAATTTCTATGGCATACTTTAAGTGTACCTTTCCACAGACTCATACAAAATAGACTAATGACTAATCCCTCTGCCACCATGTCTTAAACCTGACTTTTGTCTCGCAGCTTCACTATTCAGCGACTACTCTGAGTGTTGGGCCTAGCCAAATATTAAGCAGCAACCCTTCGCATGTCTCTGTTGAAGACTCACCCAGTGGTCGAAGTGGGGAAAAAAAGGTAAGGGAACTATCGTCGGAGAATCAGAGGGCGGGAACAACCTGAGGATGAGATCAGTGGGTGGAGTTAGAGGTGTGTCCAGAATGCACAAAATATTCCAATTTTAAGTATTTGTTTGACATTTCACTGACCAGTTACAGTTTATTATGTTATTTAATTCAATCAATGGATACATGTGATTATTTAAGCTATAGTATGAGTTATTGACATTATAATACATTGACAAAAAGGGATATGTTTCCAATCACTGAATGTCCCAAATATTCTTAAAAGTAAAAGCACAAGCCATTTGTTCCGAGCCATGGAGTTTCTGTTGGCACTTCTCCTCCCTTTTCCACAAGATCAGTTCAAACATGAATGACAAAATATCCAAGTTTGCAAATGTTTTCTATATAATTATGGCTCTGCCAAATTTGCCACATAATACATAATCTGCTGCATAGTCTGACAATTTCAACTAGTAAATAGTTTGCAGCTCAAACGGATCAAATTTACTAAAAAATGTGAATTGTGTTGCTGCGAAGTGGACGGCCCTTTGCAAAGTTTGACTAATCACCTTTCTCACTGCTTCATTTGTATGTTACACTGGTACTAATAATGCCGAGCCATTCTGTAAGTGGCAGGGAACTGTCCCTTTTTTACCACATTTTTACCACATTTGGGCATTAGGAAGATACTAAGAATTTTCTGCACGGTTTGGCATTCTAATACCAGGTTTCACAGCGCTCAGGAAAAAAGGTTGAGGTTTTTTCTATACACCTTGGGTTTTCTTCTCTGGCTTTTCTTGTTACTTGCATTTGCGCATGTCAGTTTGCACGGGGATCATGGTTGCCATGTCTATGTGTTTCTTGGGTGCTCCAGGTGACACGCCTGTATGTTTGATTGTTCCTACCATTGTGTTTTCAGTAATTGGTATTCATTATTTTTACAGAAGCCCCTGAAGAAGGGATGATATAATCCCGAAATGCATTGGGCGAAGATGATTCATTGTTAGAATGGCTGTAATTTCATTTATGTTAAAGGGACAGTGTGATTTGTACATTGTACTCATTTAGAGTGATGTTAACATGTGAATTATTTTTTGAAAAACCGCATGAAAATTAAACTGCATGCCTAACAAAGGCTGAAACTTTCGCGAAAATAGTTATGATGTAATTTTTGATGTAATTTGTACGAACTTGTTTTGTTTATTGGACAATATGATGAAGTTGAATTTACGCAGTGCGTCCAGGCATCGAGTGAAGACTCACTCATTCACCATTGTATTCCTAAAGGGCTGGCAACCCTATAACTGGTGTGCACGCATACGTGATTAGTGAGTTTGAATTTGTAGAGAACAATATTAATAAGAAAGGTGTGCGCTAACACTTTCATTCAGTTAAAAAGACCACATCGATGAACACAGAGCTGCGGTACACATTTTGTTTTCCAATTCACCCAACAATCAGGTATTGCAGTACCTCCAGGATTGGTGCACTTCCCCACCGGGGGAAAACAATGCTGTTCAAAGAAAGACACGAATACAAAAGTAGCGCTTCACTGGTAAACTCTGTAAAGTGACGCTAATGTGTTTGCGTGCGAATAAAATCATTCTGGCCACTTTGCGACCACTCTGCCTTGCTTTATTTTGTTATTTATTTAATTTTCATATTTTGGACCATTTATTCCAGAGGCTGCACTTTGCAATAGGAAAATGTAAAAAAAGACGACATTGCCACCAAAAGTGTTTTTTTTTTTTTACCCCTTTCACAAGTGAGCAAAAATGAAAGGAGAAAAGAGAGGGTCCAAACCGTTTCTTGAAGTCACGGTTTTCAGTAACTGAGGAGGAGCTAGACAGAAAGAGAGTTAATAAGAGGAAGAAAGAGAGGAGGGAGCAGTCCTTTTCCTTCTCTCACCCGCCCCGCCAGTCCGAGAACGGCCAAAAACGCCCAAACTTATCTGTAGGTCTCCGCTATTTCTGCTGTCCTGGGATGCATGTTTAAATTTAAAAAGTAGGGGAACGGACTATATTGATTTAAAGAAGTAGGGGCATGCCGTGCCCTGCCGATCCCACCCACTTCGACCACTGGTCTCACCATATTCCTGAAAGTATGCAGGCATGTGTTTGTTCCTTTTGCTAGTAGCATCAAACATAAAAGAAACATACAAATAGATGTATACCTGCGCTTTATAGCTCTAGCATCTTCAGGTGCAGAACACGTGTGAAAATACATGTACAAGTACAGACATACCTCAATCACAACTCCATGCAATTCTTTCATCTTCACAGACTGCACTTCCCATTTCCCAGGTAGATACCTAAATTTATATGGCGTATTTGAAGTGTACCTTTCCACACACTCATACAAAGTAGCCTAATCGCTCAGCCAGCATGTTTTAAACCCCATTTTTATCTTCCAGCTTCACTATTCAGCGACTACTCAGAGTGTTGGATATAACCAAATATAAAGCAGCAACCCTTAGCATGCCTCTGTTGTAACTCTCACAATATTCCTCAAACCATCCAGACATGTGTCTGTGCCTTTTGCTAGAGCCATCATATATAAAAGAAATATACAAATAGATGTATACCTGTGTTTTATAGGTCTAGCATTGTTGCAGGGAATCTGCACAAAACACAGAACTATGCACAGAAGTATGGGACCTTGGTATATACGGACTGGGTCTTCCTACCACCTTAGTACCCACGAACCAAGGACAGACTAGCTATAGTGTCTCCCTTGCTCTGCTACACAACTCCCAGAGAAACAAATCATTAGACACCCCAGAACACAACACTCCCAGATCTCTCAGGAATCGCGGTAACAAGGAACATCCTTTCGCTCACACTGTTCTACTTGTCCACTATAAGATCTGATAGAGACACAAAACAGTTTAAAATATTAATTTTAACTAATGTGCCCTAACATGGAGTATACGTACCACAACAAGCAGGAAAATGCATAATACAAATACAGTCAGCATAGCAGCGAGTCCATACATCATGAAGGGAGATTTCATCATAAAGACAATGGAGAAAAACACTATAGTGCCTAACCTACCTCCCCTTGCTAAGAAGAACTATTAATTTATAATACAAGATCTCTGGGCTTTGTCACCAGACCCCATACCTTAGCCTATACATGGTATATCTACGTCATAGGTCTTCTCCCTGGAAAGGTCCCTCTCCAAGAGTGTCTCACCTCTTCATGTACCCTGCTAAAAAACCCAAGTACGCTGTCCAGACAAAGCTGCAGCAGTATATTTTCTCTTAGGGCTAAGGTCTGACCAGAACAAAATAACAAGGGGCATTGTTGTTCGACCTTGCACATAATGTTCAGTCAAAATCCCAGGAACTTGCAGAGAGCGAACACAGCCATGACTTCCCATGTGAAAGCAGTCATTGAAATATTGCAAAAATAAAGATGTGTAGTAACGTGCGCAGAAGCAGCAGGCAAGCTGCGAAATGCCCATGTTAACTTAGTGAAAAATGACAATGTCCCTATAAGCCATGTGACACCCTACCCTTGGCCAGGGCATTAGCCATATGTGGAATCACAAATCAGAGATAAGCAGAGGTAAAACGTCTTAGTTGGAGTCCAATTGAGATTGGCAAAAAGGCCCAAAAAATGTTGTAATTTCAAGAGTATATTGTTTGGAAAGATAACATTTTGCCAATTGGGCGCTCAAAAACCCATCCATTTACATGTTGTCGTCAGTGACCAAAACATTGCCGGAAAAGCGGAATGCCATGAACTCCGGAATGTTGTCTGTTTCTTCCATTGCAAAAAAATGTGCCATCCAGTTGATGAGATCAAACGAACATACATGATCCTCATATCCACAGACTCTTAGGAGCATTTCAGGGCAACCTGCATCAACTTTGATGAAACTCTGAGTAATGAGGCGCTGCGCACGGGCGCAGGTACTCAAGTCTGCTGTTGGTCCAAGCAAAGGATCGCACAACAGACGCCTACCCATAGCACATTCCTGGTCATGGGCCTTTAAGGGGCCCATTAGCAGATCGTAATCGAGGGTGGCTTGTGTGGTATTGGAGAGGCAGACATCCAGGGCCCATTGAAAAGGCCACCGCAGGCAGTGGAACACAGGCTGCATGCAAGTGAAGTAGGCATAGTGGAAGGTCAGGCAATAGTCCATGGCAAAGGAAGTCACCGGCATAGAACCAAAATGCTGCCACATCCAATCATGTTACAGCTGCAACTGGACCGCGCCTGGCAGTTCCACAAATCGAGCAGCCATTGCGAAGCAACAGTATAAGAACCAGCACGCCACAAATAAACAGGGGAAACCCTTCGAAGGCATTGGAAAAAAACAGAATGAATAAAGGCTGGTATTACTCCAAAAATAGTCTCAAAGGAAGAAACAAGGCCACATCCCACAAGTTTACATAAGTGAGCGAGGCCTTCCGTATTAGACGCATTAAATATTTGATGTATTAATTCTCGAAAATAGAGTGGGACATTTGTGTTTAACAGAGAGTTTATCTCACTTGCGGTTCTCCCCACCTGCAATTCGAAGGTCTCTCAAGCCGATCTGAGAGCGACTTCTTGTTGAAACAATAGCGCTTTGAGTTTGTTGAAATCTGTTTTCAAAATTGGAATTGAAGGCCAAATGGAACTATCTACAATCCCATGTGGGGGCAGAAACAGGACGTTGCTGCAACATGTAACTTGTTGACAAACAGTTACTATATACAGGACACCAGTCCGTAAGCGCGGCACTCTTGGTTATTCAAACTAAGATAACTGCCATTACAAAGCAAAGTAAGCGCGGAAATAAGAGAAGGGACCGGAATAACTTTTAAAAAAACAAGCCAGATTAGGAGCCAAAACATTACAAGTCCTGTGCAACTTAACTTGTTTGCTTACTAGGGAATGTCCTACTGTACAATCGCAGTCCTCCCCTGTAAGAAAAACTTCCCTTTCTGCACGCTGACATCTATAGGTGAACGTTAGCGACCATAGTTCATGAATATAATTATTGCCAAGGGGTTTATATCTACCAATTGCGTACTGTTTCATGCAGGGCGTGAACTGAAAAAATGAGATGGGCAGTGAAATTACCCCATGTATTAATCACACAGCTGAATCAGTCCCTGCCACGGAAAAAGGTAATTGTTCTAATTGCTCAATATGTAATAATGTGTAAGTACAGACATACCTCAGTCACAACTCCATGCAATTCTTTCACCTTGACAGACTTCACTTCCCATTTCATCAGATACCTAAATTTCTATGGCATACTTGAAGTGTACCTTTCCACAGACTCATACAAAATAGACTAATGACTAATCCCTCTGCCACCATGTCTTAAACCTGACTTTTGTCTCGCAGCTTCACTATTCAGCGACTACTCTGAGTGTTGGGCCTAGCCAAATATTAAGCAGCAACCCTTCGCATGTCTCTGTTGAAGACTCACCCAGTGGTCGAAGTGGGGAAAAAAAGGTAAGGGAACTATCGTCGGAGAATCAGAGTGCGGGAACAACCTGAGGATGAGATCAGTGGGTGGAGTTAGAGGTGTGTCCAGAATGCACAAAATATTCCAATTTTAAGTATTTGTTTGACATTTCACTGACCAGTTACAGTTTATTATGTTATTTAATTCAATCAATGGATACATGTGATTATTTAAGCTATAGTATGAGTTATTGACATTATAATACATTGACAAAAAGGGATATGTTTCCAATCACTGAATGTCCCAAATATTCTTAAAAGTAAAAGCACAAGCCATTTGTTCCGAGCCATGGAGTTTCTGTTGGCACTTCTCCTCCCTTTTTCCACAAGATCAGTTCAAACATGAATGACAAAATATCCAAGTTTGCAAATGTTTTCTATATAATTATGGCTCTGCCAAATTTGCCACATAATACATAATCTGCTGCATAGTCTGACAATTTCAACTAGTAAATAGTTTGCAGCTCAAACGGATCAAATTTACTAAAAAATGTGAATTGTGTTGCTGCGAAGTGGACGGCCCTTTGCAAAGTTTGACTAATCACCTTTCTCACTGCTTCATTTGTATGTTACACTGGTACTAATAATGCCGAGCCATTCTGTAAGTGGCAGGGAACTGTCCCTTTTTACCACATTTTTACCACATTTGGGCATTAGGAAGATACTAAGAATTTTCTGCACGGTTTGGCATTCTAATACCAGGTTTCACAGCGCTCAGGAAAAAAGGTTGAGGTTTTTTCTATACACCTTGGGTTTTCTTCTCTGGCTTTTCTTGTTACTTGCATTTGCTCATGTCAGTTTGCACGGGGATCATGGTTGCCATGTCTATGTGTTTCTTGGGTGCTCCAGGTGACACGCCTGTATGTTTGATTGT
The DNA here is from genome assembly GCA_963921515.1 of Calotriton arnoldi. NCBI lineage: Eukaryota > Metazoa > Chordata > Amphibia > Caudata > Salamandridae > Calotriton > Calotriton arnoldi. The sequence goes on along the minus strand of CAWUFW010005307.1, from coordinate 362,843 downwards.
TCCTACCATTGTGTTTTCAGTAATTGGTATTCATTATTTTTACAGAAGCCCCTGAAGAAGGGATGATATAATCCCGAAATGCATTGGGCGAAGATGATTCATTGTTAGAATGGCTGTAATTTCATTTATGTTAAAGGGACAGTGTGATTTGTACATTGTACTCATTTAGCGTGATGTTAACATGTGAATTATTTTTTGAAAAACCGCATGAAAATTAAACTGCATGCCTAACAAAGGCTGAAACTTTCGCGAAAATAGTTATGATGTAATTTTTGATGTAATTTGTACGAACTTGTTTTGTTTATTGGACAATATGATGAAGTTGAATTTACGCAGTGCGTCCAGGCATCGAGTGAAGACTCACTCATTCACCATTGTATTCCTAAAGGGCTGGCAACCCTATAACTGGTGTGCACGCATACGTGATTAGTGAGTTTGAATTTGTAGAGAACAATATTAATAAGAAAGGTGTGCGCTAACACTTTCATTCAGTTAAAAAGACCACATCGATGAACACAGAGCTGCGGTACACATTTTGTTTTCCAATTCACCCAACAATCAGGTATTGCAGTACCTCCAGGATTGGTGCACTTCCCCACCGGGGGAAAACAATGCTGTTCAAAGAAAGACACGAAAACAAAAGTAGCGCTTCACTGGTAAACTCTGTAAAGTGACGCTAATGTGTTTGCGTGCGAATAAAATCATTCTGGCCACTTTGCGACCACTCTGCCTTGCTTTATTTTGTTATTTATTTAATTTTCATATTTTGGACCATTTATTCCAGAGGCTGCACTTTGCAATAGGAAAATGTAAAAAAAGACGACATTGCCACCAAAAGTGTTTTTTTTTTTTTTACCCCTTTCACAAGTGAGCAAAAATGAAAGGAGAAAAGAGAGGGTCCAAACCGTTTCTTGAAGTCACGGTTTTCAGTAACTGAGGAGGAGCTAGACAGAAAGAGAGTTAATAAGAGGAAGAAAGAGAGGGAGGGAGCAGTCCTTTTCCTTCTCTCACCCGCCCCGCCAGTCCGAGAACGGCCAAAAACGCCCAAACTTATCTGTAGGTCTCCGCTATTTCTGCTGTCCTGGGATGCATGTTTAAATTTAAAAAGTAGGGGAACGGACTATATTGATTTAAAGAAGTAGGGGCATGCCGTGCCCTGCCGATCCCACCCACTTCGACCACTGGTCTCACCATATTCCTGAAAGTATGCAGGCATGTGTTTGTTCCTTTTGCTAGTAGCATCAAACATAAAAGAAACATACAAATAGATGTATACCTGCGCTTTATAGCTCTAGCATCTTCAGGTGCAGAACACGTGTGAAAATACATGTACAAGTACAGACATACCTCAATCACAACTCCATGCAATTCTTTCATCTTCACAGACTGCACTTCCCATTTCCCAGGTAGATACCTAAATTTATATGGCGTATTTGAAGTGTACCTTTCCACACACTCATACAAAGTAGCCTAATCGCTCAGCCAGCATGTTTTAAACCCCATTTTTATCTTCCAGCTTCACTATTCAGCGACTACTCAGAGTGTTGGATATAACCAAATATAAAGCAGCAACCCTTAGCATGCCTCTGTTGTAACTCTCACAATATTCCTCAAACCATCCAGACATGTGTCTGTGCCTTTTGCTAGAGCCATCATATATAAAAGAAATATACAAATAGATGTATACCTGTGTTTTATAGGTCTAGCATTGTTGCAGGGAATCTGCACAAAACACAGAACTATGCGCAGAAGTATGGGACCTTGGTATATACGGACTGGGTCTTCCTACCACCTTAGTACCCACGAACCAAGGACAGACTAGCTATAGTGTCTCCCTTGCTCTGCTACACAACTCCCAGAGAAACAAATCATTAGACACCCCAGAACACAACACTCCCAGATCTCTCAGGAATCGCGGTAACAAGGAACATCCTTTCGCTCACACTGTTCTACTTGTCCACTATAAGATCTGATAGAGACACAAAACAGTTTAAAATATTAATTTTAACTAATGTGCCCTAACATGGAGTATACGTACCACAACAAGCAGGAAAATGCATAATACAAATACAGTCAGCATAGCAGCGAGTCCATACATCATGAAGGGAGATTTCATCATAAAGACAATGGAGAAAAACACTATAGTGCCTAACCTACCTCCCCTTGCTAAGAAGAACTATTAATTTATAATATAAGATCTCTGGGCTTTGTCACCAGACCCCATACCTTAGCCTATACATGGTATATCTACGTCATAGGTCTTCTCCCTGGAAAGGTCCCTCTCCAAGAGTGTCTCACCTCTTCATGTACCCTGCTAAAAAACCCAAGTACGCTGTCCAGACAAAGCTGCAGCAGTATATTTTCTCTTAGGGCTAAGGTCTGACCAGAACAAAATAACAAGGGGCATTGTTGTTCGACCTTGCACATAATGTTCAGTCAAAATCCCAGGAACTTGCAGAGAGCGAACACAGCCATGACTTCCCATGTGAAAGCAGTCATTGAAATATTGCAAAAATAAAGATGTGTAGTAACGTGCGCAAAAGCAGCAGGCAAGCTGCGAAATGCCCATGCTAACTTAGTGAAAAATGACAATGTCCCTATAAGCCATGTGACACCCTACCCTTGGCCAGGGCATTAGCCCTATGTGGTATCACAAATTAGAGATAAGCAGAGGTAAAACGTCTTAGTTGGAGTCCAATTGAGATTGGCAAAAAGGCCCAAAATTTTTTGTAATTTCAAGAGTATATTGTTTGGAAAGATAACATTTTGCCAATTGGGCGCTCAAAAACCCATCCATTTACATGTTGTCGTCAGTGACCAAAACATTGCCGGAAAAGCGGAATGCCATGAACTCCGGAATGTTGTCTGTTTCTTCCATTGCAAAAAAATGTGCCATCCAGTTGATGAGATCAAACGAACATACATGATCCTCATATCCACAGACTCTTAGGAGCATTTCAGGGCAACCTGCATCAACTTTGATGAAACTCTGAGTAATGAGGGGCTGCGCACGGGCGCAGGTACTCAAGTCTGCTGTTGGTCCAAGCAAAGGATCGCACAACAGACGCCTACCCATAGCACATTCCTGGTCATGGGCCTTTAAGGGGCCCATTAGCAGATCGTAATCGAGGGTGGCTTGTGTGGTATTGGAGAGGCAGACATCCAGGGCCCATTGAAAAGGCCACCGCAGGCAGTGGAACACAGGCTGCATGCAAGTGAAGTAGGCATAGCGGAAGGTCAGGCAATAGTCCATGGCAAAGGAAGTCACCGGCATAGAACCAAAATGCTGCCACATCCAATCATGTTACAGCTGCAACTGGACCGCGCCTGGCAGTTCCACAAATCGAGCAGCCATTGCGAAGCAACAGTATAAGAACCAGCACGCCACAAATAAACAGGGAAACCCTTCGAAGGCATTGGAAAAAAACAGAATGAATAAAGGCTGGTATTACTCCAAAAATAGTCTCAAAGGAAGAAACAAGGCCACATCCCACAAGTTTACATAAGTGAGCGAGGCCTTCCGTATTAGACGCATTAAATATTTGATGTATTAATTCTCGAAAATAGAGTGGGACATTTGTGTTTAACAGAGAGTTTATCTCACTTGCGGTTCTCCCCACCTGCAATTCGAAGGTCTCTCAAGCCGATCTGAGAGCGACTTCTTGTTGAAACAATAGCGCTTTGAGTTTGTTGAAATCTGTTTTCAAAATTGGAATTGAAGGCCAAATGGAACTATCTACAATCCCATGTGGGGGCAGAAACAGGACGTTGCTGCAACATGTAACTTGTTGACAAACAGTTACTATATACAGGACACCAGTCCGTAAGCGTGGCACTCTTGGTTATTCAAACTAAGATAACTGCCATTACAAAGCAAAGTAAGCGCGGAAATAAGAGATGGGACCGGAATAACTTTTAAAAAAACAAGCCAGATTAGGAGCCAAAACATTACAAGTCCTGTGCAACTTAACTTGTTTGCTTACTAGGGAATGTCCTACTGTACAATCGCAGTCCTCCCCTGTAAGAAAAACTTCCCTTTCTGCACGCTGACATCTATAGGTGAACGTTAGCGGCCATAGTTCATGAATATAATTATTGCCAAGGGGTTTATATCTACCAATTGCGTACTGTTTCATGCAGGGCGTGAACTGAAAAAATGAGATGGGCAGTGAAATTACCCCATGTATTAATCACACAGCTGAATCAGTCCCTGCCACGGAAAAAGGTAATTGTTCTAATTGCTCAATATGTAATAATGTGTAAGTACAGACATACCTCAGTCACAACTCCATGCAATTCTTTCACCTTGACAGACTTCACTTCCCATTTCATCAGATACCTACATTTCTATGGCATACTTGAAGTGTACCTTTCCACAGACTCATACAAAGTAGCCTAATCACTAATCGCTCTGCCAGCATGTCTTAAACCTCACTTTTTTCTTGCAGCTTCACTATTCAGTGACTACTCAGAGTTTTGGTCATAGCCAAATATAAACATGCAACCTTTCACATGTCTCTGTTATGTCTCACCATATTCCTGAAAGCATGCATGCATGTCTCTGTGACTTTTGAAAGAGGTATCATATATAAAAGAAACATACAACTGGATGTATACCTGTGTTTTATACATCTAACATCTTCAGATGCATAATAGATATGAGATTACATGTGCGAGTAGAGACATACCTCAGTCACAAGACCATGCAGACCTTAAAACCTGACAGACAGAACTTCCCATTTCAAAGAGACACCTAAAATTATGCGGCGTACTTCAACTGTAGTTTTCCACAAACTACCATAATCACTAATCCATCTCTAAATGTACACATATTACTATGCACAAACTATTTCAATCATCATTTCAGTACAATAAAACAAACTAGAATACAAATCTGTACATTTCGTAAAATATTTCAAACATCACACTTCTCTAATAATTTCAAAACTTTGAATATAATGCTTTTCACATCTAAAAATATCACTACAAAGATTGAAGCACTACTACACAATACATAACACACCTTACATATGTGTAACTCACCTCTGTAATAGTATTGCAGAATATAAATATCAGAAACTCATAAAAGATTTTCTTTCTCACACAATAAATGTAATGCAGCACTCTCAACAAGGTAAAACCAGTAATGGCAACCTTCCCCTCGCTTTCTCCACACAAATAAATGTAAGTAACAAATCATATTGCTTCCTACATTATCTCAAATTGTGAAACACATTTCTATTGGTTAGACATATTAACCCTTTCTAAATGTTACGATGCCGGAGTGTAATGTCCGGATGGAGCCGTAAACCCTTACGGGAGTTCAAAAACCTATTTCCAATAATACTAGGATTATTTTTTTAACATCACACCACTTCTAAACATATTACTTATTAGGGAAAACTTACTGTAGCAGCAAATCACTTCTATATAAGTTAGCATTTCATATTATAAAACGACAGTTAAGTTTCAACCCTTCCCCCATTATGCTTAATCCGTGTTTCCATAGTAACATTTTTGCAACATTGAACTCTACCAGAAGGTCGCAAGTTCATCATATTTTCAAGTTCAGCACAGTGGCTTACTAAAGCAAATAGCAGGTGTGGTTGACTTTTGCAACATATTAGCTTATCCTATCTACTGTACCTTTCAAAAAATTTTTTATAACCATTCAGAAACATGCTTCTTGAGCAAAATAACATTCATCCTATTTTGAGTGCACCATGTTAATAAGCAGCCAATCACTTATTGGCTTTTTCAAAAAACGCATCTTCTCCACTATTTTAGATACCTCTCATTCTACCAACTGATTACCTGAGCTACAGACATCTTTTCATTCCTTCCAGACATCCCTTCAGGATGCTTACAGTATATGTTTTCTGGTGCAAAAGGTATGCTGAACACAGAGGTATTGACAAAGACAGAGAGGACTAAAGTGGCACCAATGGATGCCTTTGGTTAAAACCTTTTTGCATCTCCAAACCCCTGACCTCATGATTGTGCACTGTGGTGGCAATGACCTAGGCACATTGACTGGGGTAGGGCTGGAAATGCTAATGAAGGATACCTTTGCACAATTGATGTTGCTTTTGCCTCAAAAGGTCTTTGTATATTCTAATATATGCCAAAGACAAAAATGGAAGTGGGCTCCATCTATAACAACAATCTACGTTTTGATATGGATGGCATCTACAGAAGTGATGGAGTTCACTTCACAGATGAAGGAAACAGAGTTTTTCTCAACAACCTCAAGCTGTAAATCCACACCTACATGTAGCTCAAACAGTCATAATGAACACAGCAGCTCTTTTTAGAGCCAACCTATAACCCAGGGCCAAGAACGGCTCCTTAAGTGGGTCCGCGCGGCCCCCCTTTCATCAAGTTTAAATCCCCGGGGAGGTGGTGGTCCCCGGGTCCAGGGGTCTACCACGGACCCCCACCCTTAATTTATGTATCGCCTGGGGAGGTGGTGGTCACTGGAGCAGTGTGGGGGGAGCAGGAGCCCCCCCACACTTCTTTTTAAAAACTGAAGCCCTGGGAAGGTGGCAGTCCCCGGGGCTTGGGGGGCCCCACCCATAATAAAGAAATGCCCCGGGGAGGTGGCAGTCCCTAGGGTACCGTGGGGGGACAGGAGCCCCCCACTATGCATTTTTGATAAAAAGCCCCGAGAAGGTGGCAGTCCCCCCTGTGGGGGGCCAAGAGCCCCCCACATATTATTAACAAAGCCCCAGGGAGGTGGTGGTCCCCGGGGCTGCAGAGCCCCCGCGCACTCCCGCATAATAATTATGCATTGCCCCTAGGACCTGGCCCACCCAGCAACTTAAAAGAAACAAAGTGTGGGAGACCGCCCCCGTTTTAAAAAATATTTTCAGCGGGATTCTCGCACCCTATGCGTGCGCGAATCCCACCGAAAATATTTTAAAAAAATCTTTTTTGGGCCCTGGGGGTCCTTGTAGGACACCCTGACCATGCCTAGAGGGTCAGGGTGTTTCTACCCTGCCCTCTTGTCTTGTTTTTTAATGTTTTTTCACCTTTTTACTTCTGACAGTTCAACCAAATAACAAGATGGCTGCCAATGGGTTCTGGTTTGAAGTGTTGGCAGCCAGTCAGAGTCAACCTCGTGCTCGGGAGGGTTCGCGTATCAACTTCGCTCACCAGATACTAATATTTTTTTAAATATCAATTTCTCAGGAACTACTGTACAGATTTACACCATTTAATGAAAAGAATGCTTTCTGGACCAAAAGCTACCTTTTTGCCAAATGTGATGTAATTCAGTTCAGCAGTTCGGGCTGTAGTTGTGTCTAAAGTTTCCTATGGAAATTAACATGGAGAAAACACGTTTTGGGACCCCCTTTTTTTCTCGGCCCCCGCTTGACAAATCACCCTGAAACTTTCAAGACAGGAGCTGACCGGAGCGCCCCAATAGTTCTGAAAATTTCGCCAGATCCGTCAAACGGCGCCAAAGATATTGGTGAAAGAAAAAATGCTTTTCCTATAGAAACTAGGTACTAACTATAATTACCTACTGGCGACCGCCAATAGGTAATATATATATATATATATATATATATATATATATATATATATATATATATATATATATATAGTAGGAAATATATATTTCCTACTGGCGGTCGGCAGTAGGTAGTTATAGTTAGGACCTTGTTTCTATTCAAAAAGCGTTTTTTCTTTTAACAATATCTTTGGTGCTGTTTGACGAATCTTCGCGAATTTTTCCAAACTAATGGTTCACTTAGGTCAGCTCCTGTCTTGAAAGTTTCGGGGTGATTTGTCAAGCGGGGGCTGAAAAAAAAAGGGCGGTCCCAAAACGCGTTTTCCCTTTGTTAATTTCCACAGGAACTTTAGACACAGCTTTAGCCCGGACTGCTGAACGGAATTACACCAAATTTGGCAAAAAGGTAGCTCTTGGTCCAGAAAGCGACTTTTTTTTTTTTCAAATGGTGTAAATCCGTTCAGTAGTTGCTGAGAAATTGAAAAAAATACAAATTTATATATCTGAGCACCGAGGAGGAGTCGCGACTCCTCCCGAGCACGAGCTGACTTCTGATTGGCTACCAACACTCCAAAGCAGAATGTGCTGGCAGCCATCTTGTGACTCGGTTACCGAGTCACAAGAAAAAGGGGAAAAAAAGTGAAAAATGAAGAAAAGGGGGCTGGGTAGAAACACCCTGACCCCCTAGGCCAGCTCAGGGGGTCCCACAAGGAACCACAGGGCCCAAAAAAACATTTTTGTTTTTAAAAAATCACCCGAATTCGCGCTGGGTGCACGAATCCGGCCGAGAAAATTAAAAAAAAACAAAGCGCGGGCTCCCGCGCTTCGTTTTCCTTAAGCCCCCGGGTGGGCCAGGTCCCGGGGCAATGTAATATTATATGGCGAGGGCCCGCGGGGGCCCCTGCAGCCCCGGGGACCACCACCTCCCCGGGGCATTGTTACTTTAAGGCGGGGGCCTCGCGGGCCCCCCAAGCCCTAGGGACCGCCACTTCCCCAGGGCACTGTTTATTTAAATACGGGGGTCCATTGTGGACCCCCAGGGACCACCACCTCCCCGGGGCTTTAAACAGTTGGGAGGGGGGCCACACGGCCCCCCTCCTGGAGCCCTCGATGTCCCTGGGGACTGCCAGCTCCTGCAATGTCCCAGGGTACCCACCCCCTGGACATTGCTGTTTGCTATGGCAGGGCAGGAGCACGGCTCCCGCTCTGTCATAGCAAACTCTGCTTTGCTTCGTTGAAGCGAGAGCAGGAAACCTGCTCTCACTTCAATGAAGCAAAGCAGAATTGCTTTTGGGCAAGGGGAGATGCATGTTAGCAGCTCCTCTTGCCCAAAAGCAATGCCGGCTCCCGCAGGAGGCGGGGAGCTGGCAGGGACCGTGGGGGCATTGGGGCTCCCCCCACGGTCTCCAACATGAGGCCAGGCCCCAGGGGATGGGGTCCCCGGGGCCAGAAGTGGCCAAGAGAAGGGGGGCCACGCGGCCCCCTCCCTTTTTTTTAGTTTTTGTTTAAAAATAAATAAATAAATAATGCCAGGCCCCCGGAGATGGGGTCCCCAGGGCCATTATTGGCCTTAGGAGGGGGACCACGCGGTTTCCCTCCATAATTTGATTAAAAAATAAATGGTGGCAGGCCCCGGGGGATGGGGTCCCCGGGGCGAATACGAAATAATGATAGTGGGGCGTTTTTTTTTCTTTCGAGTTTGGAGTCGCAACCCCAACGCGGCTCTCAGCGCGGCCCCCGGTGTAACGTTGCGTTGGATTAGCGAATTCACCTTAAATAAATAATTTGGTAGTATATAATTTAGAAGGTAGTGCTGTAATTGTGAAGTTGTTTTAAAGAGGTACTGTGATTGAAGTTAATGACAAGATTAGAATTGATAGATTTGATAAAAATATCTAAAATTAAAAAATAATAGTTAAACTTGAAAAGTGTATTGTGTTGTAGTACATTGAATTCATGCTTTTGCAGATTCGCATCGGGTGCGCAAATCCACAAAAAAATATTTAAAAAAATGTATGTGAAAAAAAAAAATTATATTCACTACTATGTTATAGGGTGGCTCTAAAAAGAGCCCTTGTGTTCATTATGAGTTTGTTGTAGCTACATGTAAGTGCAAATGCAGAGCTTTAGGTTGTTGGGAAAGACTCTGTTTCCTTGATCTGTGAAGTGTACTCCATCACTTCTGTAGATGTCATCCATATCAAAACGTATATTGTTATTGTAGATGGACCCCATTCTATGATCTCTTAGGTATGCAGAAACAGCTTTATTGACATGTTTCCTAGCTTTTTCAATCTGTGGACAGAATTGATTTGACCACTTCCATTTCTGTCTTTGGCATATATTAGAGTAAACAAAGAGTTTGAGGTAAAAGCAACATCAATTGTGCAAAGGTGTCCTTCATGAGCATTTCCAGACCTACCCCAGTCAATGTGCCTAGGTCATTGCCACCACAGTGCACAATCATGAGGTCAGGGGGTTGGACATGCAAAAAGGTTTTAACCAAAGGCATCAATTGGTACCACTTTAATCTTCTCTGTGCAATCCATTTAATATCCACATTTTGCAAAGCTAGGTCTTTGTCAATACCTCTGCGTTCAAAAGACACACAATTGATGGACGGAATGCAGAACAAATCAAAACTTTCACCCCCACTCAAGAGATCTGGGTTAAATCCATCATTCTTTTGCTCACCATGCCACCCCAGTTTAGACCTGGCCATATGCAAATCAGTCTTGACCCTGTGCCTCATGGGAACAGTCCAGCCCGAACTGCTAAGCCAGGTCCTCCCTGGACCGGAAACAAGCATCAAAGGACCGGTTTCGGGGTTTCACCCTTCTTCAGCCAGGATAGCTTGAATCCAGTGGCACAGTGAGCCCGGGACCCACGTCTGGGCATACCCGGCGAACTTAGGGCGAGGAAGCAAAAGACACACAATTGATGGACGGAATGCAGAACAAATCAAAACATTCACCCCCAGTCAAGAGATCTGGGTTAAATCCATCATTCTTTTGCTCACCATGCCACCCCAGTTTAGACCTGGCCATATGCAAATCAGTCTTGACCCTGTGCCTCATGGGAACAGTCCAGCCCGAACTGCTAAGCCAGGTCCTCCCTGGACCGGAAACAAGCATCCTAGGACCGGTTTCGGGGTTTCACCCCTCTTCAGCCAGGATAGTTTGAATCCAGTGGCACAGTGAGCCCGGGACCCACGTCTGGGCATACCCGGCACACTTAGGGCGAGGAAGCAAAAGACACACAATTGATGGACGGAATGCAGAACAAATCAAAACATTCACTCCCAGTCAAGAGATCTGGGTTAAATCCATCATTCTTTTGCTCACCATGCCACCCCAGTTTAGAATACCTCTGCGTTCAGCATATCTTTTGCACCAGAAAACATAGCTGTGTCCAACAATCCACACTGTAAGCATCTTGAAGGGATGTCTGGAAGGAATGAAAAGATGTCTGCAGCTGAGGTAGTCAGTTGGTAGAATGAGAGGTATCTAAAATGGTGGAGATCATGCTGTTTTTAAAAAAGTAGAGAATTGATTGGCTGTTTAAGAAGATTGTACACTGAAAAATAGGGTGCATGTTACTTTCTTTAAAAAGAATGTTTCTAATTGGTTAGTAAAACATATTTGAAAGGTACAGTACATAGGATAAGGTCATATTTTGCAAGTGTCAGCCACACCTGCTGTTTGAATTTGTAAGCTAGTGTGCTGAACTTGAAGATATGGTGAACTTGTGACCTGACAGTTCACTTCAATGTTCCATGAACTGTTGCTATGGAAACTGTCATTAGGCAGAAAGGGGGAAGGGTTGAATGTTATCTGAGGTTTTAAAATGTGGTATTGTAATTTATATATAAGTTTAATGTTATTAAAGTAAGATTTCCCAAGTCAGTACTATCTTTAGAAGTGGTGTGTTATTAAAAAATAGTGGTATTTTTATTTATAATATATTTTTGAACTCCCGTATGGATTGGCGGTTCCACCGCGTTGGTGCACGGTGGAATCGCGACACCAAAAAAATTCCAGAATCAGTTTGGGCACTTTTAGAAGTCTGTTGGTAAGGGTTAATATGTGTAACCAAAAGAAATGTGTTTTACAATTTAAAATTATGTAGGAAGCAATGTGATTTGTTACTTACATTTATTTGTGTGGAGAAAGAGAGGGAAAGTTGCCATTACTGGTTTTACCTTATTGAGAGAGGTGCATTACATTGATTGTGTGCATAAGAAAATCTTTTATGACTTTCTGATATTTGATATCCTACAAATCAATTTGGAAAGTGAGTTATATATTTCTGAGGTGTTTTATGTATTAGCTTTATTTTTAAACTTTAAAAATTATTCAAGAACTGTGATGTTTGAAATATATTATTAAATGTAGAGATGTGTATTGTAGTTTTTTATATTGTACTTAAATGTTGTAAGAAATAGATTTTATATAGTAATAAGTGTATATTGGAAGATGGATTAGTGATTATGGTAGTTTGTTTTAGTGTGTGGATATGTACAGTTGTAGTATACCGCATAATTTTAGGTGTTTGTTTGAAATTTGAAGTGGAGTCTGTTAAGTTCAAACGTGTACATGGACTTCTGTCACAAGTATGTTTCTACCTGTATATGTATTTTCATATGTCTTATACATTTTAAGGTGCATGATGTATAACAAAGAGGTGTTGTTGCTTTTTATGTGGTAGGCTGAACACTGTGAGTAGTAGTAGAATGGTGAAGATGCAGTATAATAGTGTGGTTTAAAAGATGTTGAGATCAGGTATTAATGACTACGCTACTTTTTATAAGTCTCTAGAGAGGTACAGTTGAAATATGCCACATAATTTTTGGTGTTTGCTTTAAATTTGAAGTTTGTTCTGTGAATTTTTGAGGTGTGCATAGTGTTGTGGTAGAGATATATGCATGCATGCTTTCAGAATGTTGCACTTTTCTCACTCATTCAGGCACTATCACAGTACTACTCCAATGTCTCAGGCAGTACCCATGCACTTATAAAATCACCCAGGCAGTTTCTGTGTACTCTTGTAATCCCCCAGATATTATCCCTCAATTTATGCAAACACCCAGGCATTATGTATGTACTGCTTAATTCCAGAGACATTATCTTTGCACTCATGTAATCACCAATGCATTAGCTATACAATGTTTCAATCACCCAGACACTAGTCTTGCGCTCCTCCAATCACTCAGGCACTACAGCAGTACTACTTCTATCACCCAGGCACTACACAAACACTTACAGAATTACCTAGGCACTTCCTATGTACTCCTGTAATCTCCCAGATATTACCCCTGCAATCATGGAATCACCAGGTATTACCTATGTACTCCTTTAATCCCCCAGACATAACTTCTGCAATCATGTAATCACCAATGCATTAGCTATACACTGGTTTAATCACCCAGGCAATACCCTTGCTCTCCTCCAATTATCTTTTCACGATATATACATTTTAAGGTGCATGATGTATAACAAAGAGGTGTTGTAGCTTTTTATGTGGTAGGCTGAACACTGTGAGTAGGAATAGAATGGTGAAGATGCAGCATAATAGTGTGGTTTAAAAAATGTTGAGATCAGGTATTAGTGGCTACGCTACTTTTTATAAGTCTCTAGAGAGGTACAGTTGAAATATGCCACATAATATTTGGTGCTTGCTTTAAATTTGAAGTTTGTTCTGTGAATTTTTGAGGTGTGCATAGTGTTGTGGTAGAGATATATGCATGCATGCTTTCAGGATGTTGCACTTTTTACACTCATTCAGGCACTATCACAGTACTACTCCAATGTCTCAGGCAGTAGCCATGCACTTATAAAATCACCCAGGCAGTTTCTGTGTACTCTTGTAATCCCCCAGATATTACCCCTCAATTTATGCAAATACACAGGCATTATGTATGTACTGCTTAATCCCCGAGACATTATGTTTGCACTCATGTAATCACCAATGCATTAGCTATACAATGATTCAATAACCCAGGCACTACCCTTGCACTCTTCCAATCACTCAGGCACTACTGCAGTACTACTTCAATCACCCAGGCACTACACATACACTAATAAAATTACCTAGGCACTTCCTATGTACTCCTGTAATCTCCCAGATATTACCCCTGCATTCATGGAATCACCAATTATTACCTATGTACTCCTTTAATCCCCCAGACATAACTTCTGCAATCATGCAATCACCAATGCTTTAGCTATACACTGGTTCAATCACCCAGACAATACCCTTGCACTCCTCCAATTACCTTTTCACGATCTATGCACTCCTCCAATCACTTAGCAAGTGCCAATGCACTTATAAAATCACTCAGGCAGTACCTCTACACTCTTACAATCATTGAGGCACTACCACAGTACTACTCCTATCACCCAGGCAGTACCAATGCACTTATAAAATCACCCAGGCACTTTCTATGTACTCCTATAGCCCCCAGATATTACCTCTGAACTCATGCAATCACCAATGCATTAGCTACAAATTGGTTCAATCACCCAGGCAATACCCTTGCACTCCTCCAATTACCTTTTCACAATCTATGCACTCGGCCTATCACTTAGGCAGTGCCCATGCACTTATAAAATCACCCCGGCACTACTTTACAGTCCTCCAATCACTGAGGCAGTACCACAATAGTACTGTAATCAGCTAGGCAGTATTGATGGATTTATAAAATCACCCAGGTACTTCCTATGTACTCTTATAATGTCCCAGATATTATCCCTTAACTAATGAAATGCACAGAGATTACTGATGTACTCCTGCAATCCCTTAGACATTACCTCTGCTCTCATGGAATCACCAGTGGATTAGCTATACTGTGGTTCAATCACCCGGGTATTACCCTTATAGTCCTCCAATCAGCCTCTCAGGATCTATGCACTTGTCCAAACATTTAACTAGTACTCATGCTTTTATAAAATCACCCAGGCTTTACCTTTACAGTCTTCCAATCACTGAGGTAGTACCACAATACTACTGTAATCACCTAGACAGTATCGATGAACTTATGAAATCACCTAGGCACTTTCTATGTACTCATGCAGTCCATCAGATATTTCCCCTGAAATCATGCAATCACCAATGTTTTAGCTATATACTGGTTCTATCACTCAGGCACTACCTTTGCACTCCTCCAGTCAGTATCTATGCACACCTTCAATCACTCAGCCAGTACCTATATACTAATAAAATTAATTAAGCACTACCTATACAATTATGCAACCACCCAGGCACTACCTTACCACCCCTGTATTCACCAAGGCAGTACTCTCGTTTTCATAGATTTACACAGGAACTATCTCTGCAGTCATGCATTCACTTAGATACTACCTCTGCATACATGTAATTTCCCAGGTATTATCCCTACACACATGCAATCACCTAGGCATTATCCCTACACTCATGCAATCAGACAGGCATTACGTAAGCAGTGCTTCAATCATCCAGCCTCTACACATGCATTTATGTCATGAACCAGGCGGCATAACTATTGCATTATGCAATCACTGAAGTACTATGTATGCATTGTTCCAATCAGCCAGGCACTATCCATGTATTCTTCGATGTACCAAGGCAGTATCTGTGTACTAGTCCAATCATGCTGGCATTGTCTTTGCACTCATATAATCACCCAGGTATTACCTATGCAGTTTTTCAATCACTCAGACAGTACCTATGCACTCCTCCAATCACCCAGGCACTACCCATGCAGTTATGGAATCACGTAAGCATTACCTATGCAGTTCTTTTATCACTCAGGTAGTACTCATGCAGTCCTCTAATTTCATAGACACTACATCTACACTCATGTAATCACTCAGGCACTATGAGTACATACGGTGTTGGGCCTAGTAAAAGATATAGCAGCAACCTTTCATATGTCTCTGGTGTAAGTGTCACAATGTTCTTAAAAACATGCATGCATATGTCTGTATTGTCTGTTAGTAGTATCATATATCAAAGAAACATACAAATAGATGTTTAGTTGTGTTTTATATGTGCACTATGTTCAGATGTATAATACATATCACAATATATGTGCAAGATCAGACATATCTTAAACAGAAGACCATGAAGATGTTAAAAGTTGAGAGAGTGTACTTCATATTTCAAAGAGACAGTTAGATTTATTTAGTGCACTTCAAGTGAAGTTTTCCAGAGAATCTTACAAAGTATTATAATCACTAATTTGTCACGTAACATATGTTAAACATTACTTTTCTGCTGCTGCTGCTTTACCATTTTTCTAGTAGTTAAGTATTGAACATAGTCAAAATAAATAAGTAAGAAGCAAGAGAAGTGCTGACAGAAGTAACAGAGGTGCAGAAGGAGGCAAGAGAAGTGCACAAACAGGCAAAAAAAATGGAGAAAGATCAAAGAGCAGTGCAGAAGGAACCAAAAGAGGTGTAGAAGGAGGCAAGAGGGGTAGAGAAGTAACCAAGAGAGGTGTAAAAAGTTGCAAGAGAGGTGTAGAAAGAAGCAACAGAGGTATAGAAGAAGACAAGAAAACTGCAGAAAGAGGCAAGACAGTTGCAGAAATAGGCAAGAGAGGTGCAGAAAAAGGGAACAGGGGTGCAGAAAAAGGCGATATAAGTGCAGAAAGAGGGAAGAAGGATGTAGGAAGAGGTAATAGGGGTGCAGAAAGGTTAATAGAAGTGCAGAAAGAAGCAAGAGTATTGGAGAAAAACTAAGAGAGATGTGGAAAAAGGGAAGTGGGATAGGGAAAGAGGAAGAGAAGTGCAGAAAGATGCAAGAGAGGTATAGAAAGAGATAAGAGAGGTACAGAAAGAGGGGGGAGGGGTGCAGAAAGAGGGAACAGAGGTGCACAAAGAGGGAAGAAGGATGCAGAAAGAGGTAACAAGGGTACAGAGAAAAGCAATAGAGTTGCAGAAAGAGGCAAGAAAAGTTGAGAAGGAAGCAACAGACATACACAAAGAGGAAACACTGGTGCAGAAAGAGGCAACAGAGATGCATAAAGATGGAAGAAGGGTGCAGAAAGAGGTAACAGTAGTACAGAAAGAGGCAACAGGGATGCAGAAAGAAGCAAGAGAGGTGCAGAAAGAAGAAATAGAGGTGCGCAATGAGGCAGAAGGGGTGCACAAAGAGGAAGAGAGTTGTAGAAACAGATTTAAGTAGTGCAGAAACATTCAAGAGGGGTGTAGAAACAGTGAAGAAAAGTGCACAAAGAGAGAACAGGGGTGAAGAAAGAGACAAGCGAGGTGTAGAAAGAAAGAAGAAGGATATAGAAAGAAGTAATAGTTAGGTATTGAGTATAGGTAAAAACAAAGTAGCAACCCTTTACATGTTTGTGCTGTAAAATTTTAAATCTTTTTCAAACCATTCATGTATGAGTCTGTGCTTTTTGCTAGTGTACTATATATAAAAAAGCATACAAATATATTTTTATCAACTGTGGGTTGCACCACCCAATCCAAATATCCAAAGTAAAAAAATAATTTTAAATGTCCATCCAATGTTAGAAATGTTCAGTTTCTTCTTTTTTATTTGAAACAAAGCACCAAGCAGCCAACGCGTTTCGTTCTTTTAGACAAGAACTTCGTCAGGGCTGTAAAAACATTTAAAAACATATATATAATACAAACTAATATCCATTAACATATAATAACACATTCAATACAATACTATAAGACAGAAGACATTTAAAAATAGAATTGCATAGACTCCATTCTCTTGAACCAAAACATGTTGTTATGAACATATTTATAATCAAACCACATGAAAGCTTTTTCTTCATGAATATTTCATTTTGTAACGTTCAATTACCTAAAAACATTTTTTGAAATTAATGCAAAAATGTATAATAAAATCAACATACAAGATTTGAGACAATATCCAACATAAATAATCCTATGGCTTCTAATAGCTTTCATGTGGTTTGATTATAAATATGTTCATAACAACATGTTTTGGTTCAAGAGAATGGAGTCTATGCAATTCTATTTTTAAATGTCTTCTGTCTTATAGTATTGTATTGAATGTGTTATTATATGTTAATGGATATTAGTTTGTATTATATATATGTTTTTTAAATGTTTTTACAGCCCTGACGAAGTTCTTGTCTAAAAGAACGAAACGCGTTGGCTGCTTGGTGCTTTGTTTCAAATAAAAAAGAAGAATAAAGAAAACTGAACATTTCTAACATTGGATGGACATTTAAAATTATTTTTTACTTTGGAT
Organism: Calotriton arnoldi; assembly: GCA_963921515.1. Lineage (NCBI taxonomy): Eukaryota > Metazoa > Chordata > Amphibia > Caudata > Salamandridae > Calotriton > Calotriton arnoldi. The sequence goes on along the minus strand of CAWUFW010005307.1, from coordinate 345,100 downwards.
ATTTGGATTGGGTGGTGCAACCCACAGTTGATAAAAGTTTGTGTTGGTCGTTTTGATCGCTCCTTGGAAACGGCAGGGGCAGTGGGGTTGCACACTACGTGAGCATAAGGCTCAAATGTTAGGTTAACTACAGGGGGTCTTAAAAATAAGGTTTACTGTTCCTTATATTGAGGGAGGTGCGTCACATGCACTCTATAGTGTTTGGATGGTTTTGCTGTTTCCATTTTTGCTTATAAAAGCATACAAATATATGTATACTTCTGTTTTATATGTAAAGCATCTTCAAATGTATAACACATATGAGAATACATGTGCTAGTAGAGACATACCCCAATCAGAACATTATGCAAGCCTTAAAAGTTGACAGACTGCACTTTAGATTTGATTTGGGTACCAGTAGAGAAATTCATTAGTTGTGCTCTGTGATTTTGTTGTATAGCTTGTGATTTGTTCTAATTGTAAGAATTATGCAGTGCCTGATATAGGTTTAGAGTGCAATTAAAAATATTTGTTTATTAATACATAAGAATATTTGTATATCATTATTTTAATAATAGTAAATTATTTAACAAAACTATTTAAACTTTTCTTTTTTTTAGATATTCTCCATAATTATTAAGAAAAATTCAGTATGACAAGAAAATTGAAAAAGAAAAGACAACAAAAAGAACAGTACTATTTAAAGGAGAGAGAAAAGCAGAAATTAGATGAAGTACAACATGTGACATTGAAGAAAAAAACATCTGGTAAGAGAACTAAAGAATTTGTTAAAAGAGTTTTTAAGACTGTAATACATTTTTAATATGGGGAAATGAGAAAGTAAAGTTGTACAACCAATCAGAAGAAAACGAAAAAAGGACAAATTAATGGAAAATCAGGTTATGGGAAAACAATCTATATTGAAAGAAGGAGGAAAGAATATAAAGACATTAGGAAGAGAATGTATATAAGCAGAGTACTACAAAACCTATTGAAAGATTGCAAAAAATATAAAAGAAGATCAGCATTTTACAAGAAGAAAGAACAGATTGAAAGTGTAGTCGAAAAGGCTTTTGAATTGAAAAGAAGATTGTTTATATTAGTATTGAAGAGAATGAAGACATTGAATATTGGCAATTATTGGCAATGTGCAAGAGACATTATTTATTTAAATAATTTATTTTTAAATAATTTAAATAAATTAATTTAAATAAATTATTTAAATGTCAATTAAATTATTATTATTTTTTGACAATGTGCAAGAGAGTGCACTTCTGGCACAAAGATGTCATCAGTGATGTCATTTGAGATGTCATCAGTGATGTCATCAGTGATGTCACTGACCATGTCATGAATGATGTAATATGTGACATCATCAGCAGTGCATTGCGGGGGCGCGAGTTATAGTTAGCTCAACTAACTATAACGGCCGAATTTCTCTGGTTTTGTATGAGTGAAATGTCCAACTAATTATAACGTCCCTGAAACCTGTGGCTTTTTCAGTGAATTTCTAAGATTTTTTAAATGCTAATTTCTAACTATAACGTCAATGAAACCTATGGTTTTTTCAGTGAATTTCAAGGTTTTTTAAATGCTAATTTCTAACTATAACTTCCCTGAAACCTACGGTTTTTTCAGTGAATTTCACAGGTTTTTAAATGCTAATTTCTAACTATAATGTCCCTGAAACCTATGTTTTTCAGTGAATTTCTAAGGTTTTTTTAAATGCTAATTCCTAACTATAACGTCCCTGAAACCTATGGTTTTTTCAGTGAATTTCAAAGGTTTTTGAATGCTAATTTCTAACTATGCCTACAGAGGTAGGACATGTGCAGAAAGAAGAAGAAAAGCGCAGAAAGAAGCAAGAGAAATGCAGAAAGAGGCAACAGAAGTCCAGAAAGACAAAGAAAGGTGCAGAAAGAAGCAAGAGATATGCAGAAAGAACCAACAGAGGGGCACAAAGAGGCCTTGTTGCAAAGTCATCCTGTGCCCCCAACTTTTTGCTGACTGGTACTGGTGGTAACTGAATCTGACTAACCTGGCCCGGAGCCAGTGCTATGCTGAAAGACACTTAGAATACAGTGAAAACACCTACATACACTAGGGTACACTATGGGTTGGGGGTAGCCCTGTGATTGGCATAACCTCCCCTGTAAGGCCCTAGTACATAATAGGGCAGGGGGGTTAAAACTACCTCTAAGTCAGAGGTGCAGAAAGAGGCAAGAGAAGTGCAGAAAGAAGCAACAGAGGTGCCAAAACAGGCAAGAGAGGTGCAGAAAGAAGCAAGTGAAGTGCAGAAAGAGCCAAGAGAGGTGCAGAAAGAGGCAGGAGCAGTGCAGAAAGAACCAACAGAGGTGCAAAAAGAAGCAAGAGCGGTACAAAAAAAGGTAGAAGAGATGCACAAAGAGGCAAGAGAGGTACAGAAAGAGGCAGGAGGGGTGCAGAAAGAAGGAAGAGAAGTGCAGAAAGAAGCAACAGAGGTGCTGAAAGAGGCATGAAGGGTGCAGAAAGAGGCAAGAGTGGTACAGAAAGAGGGAAGAGAGGTATAGAAAGAGGCAAGAGATTTGCACAAAGAGGGAAGAGGGGTGCAGAAAGATGCAACAGGGGTGCAGAAAGAAGCAAGTGATGTGCATAAAGAGGTAAGAGAGGTGCAGAAAGAGGCAAGAGAGGTGCAGAAAGAGGCAAGAGAGGTGCATAAACAGGCAATAGAAGTGCAGAAAGAGGCAAGAGAATTGCTGAAAGAAGCAACAGAGGTGTAGTAAGAAGCAAGAGAAGTGCAGAAAGAGGCAAAAGAGGTGCAGAAAGAGGGAAGACGAGTGCAGAAAGAGACAACAGGGGTACAGAAAGAAGCAAGACAGGTGCAGAAAGAAGCATGGGAAGTGCAGAATGAAGCACCAGGGGTGCAGAAAGAGGCAAGAGAAGTGCAGAAAGAAGCAACAGAGGTGCAGAAGGAGGCAAGAGAACTGCAGAAAGAGGCATGAGAGTTGCAGAAACAGGCAAAAGAGGTACAGAAAGAGGGAACAGGGGTGCAGACAGAAGCAAGAGAGGTGCAGAAACAGGTAAGAGGGGTGCAGAAAGAGGCAAGAGGGGAGCATAAATTTGCAAGAGAGGTGCAGAAAGAAGCAAGAGCAGTGCAAAAGAACCAACAGAGGTGCAAAACGAGGCAAGTGAGATGCAGAAGGAGGCAAGAGAGCTGCAGAAAGAGGAAAGTGAGTTGCAGAAACAGGCAAAAGGGGTGCAGAAAGAGGGAACAGGTGGGCAGAAACAGGCAAGAGGGATGCAGAAATTTGGAACAGAGGTGCAGAAAGAAGCAAGAGGAGTGCAGAAAGAACCAACAGAGGTGCAGAAAGAGACAAGAGGGGTACAGAAAGAGGCAAGTGAAGTGCAGAATGAAGCAAAAGAGGTGCAGAAAGAACCAACAGAGGTGCACAAGGAAGCAAGAGGGGTACAGAAAGAGTCAGGAGGGGTGCAGAAAGAAGGAAGAGAACTGTAGAAAGAAGTAACAGAGGTGCTGAAAGAGGCACGAAGGGTGCAGAAAGAGACAAGAGAGGTGCAGAAAGAGGTAAGAGTGGTGCAGAAAGAGGGAAGAGAGGTGTAGAAAGAGGCAAGAGAGTTACAAAAAGAGGAAAGAGGGGTACAGAAACAGGCAAAAGGGGTGCAGAAAGAAGCAAGTGAGGTGCAGAAGGCGGCAAGAGAGGTGCAGAAAGAGGCAAGAGAGGTGCAGAAACAGGCAACAGAAGTGTTGAAAGAGGCAAGAGAGGTACAGATAGAGGCAAGAGAACTGCAGAAAGAGGCAAGAGAGTTGCAGAAAGAGGCAAGTGAGGTGCAGAAGGAGAGGAGACAGGAGAACTGCAGAAAGAGGCAAGAGAGTTGCAGAAACAGGCAAGAGGGGTGCAGAAACAGGGAACAGGTGGGCAGACTGAGGCAAGAGAGGTGCAGAAAGAGGGAAGAGGGTTGCAGAAAGAGGCAAGAGGGGTGCAGAAAGAAGCAACAGAGGTGCATAAAGAAGCAAGAGAAGTGCAGAAGGAAGCAACAGAGGTGCAGAAAGAGGCAAGAGGGGTGCAGAAAGAGGCAAGAGAAGTGCAGAAAGAAACAACAAAGGTACAGAAAGAAGTGAAGAAAGAGGCAAGAGAGGTGCAGAAACAAGCAGGAGAGGTGCAGAAAGAGGTAACAGGGGTGCAGAAAGAGGCAAGAGGGGTACAGGAAGAAGCAAGTGAGGTGCAGAAAGAGGCAAGAGAGGTGCAGAAAGAGGCAAGAGAGGTGCTGAAAGAGGCAAGAGAGGTACAGAAAGTGGAAGAGATGAGCAGAAAGAGGCAAAAGAAGTGCAGAAAAAAAAGAAAGTTGCAGAAAGAAGCAACAGAAATGCAGAAAGTGGCAAGAGAAATGCAGAAAGAAGCAAGAGTGGTTTGCACACCATTTGTACCAATTTAACACCCATATTTAGCAATAAGTAACAGGTGACCATTCTAGGTTTGCAAAGGGCCTTCCACTACGCTGTAACACTTGTCGCTGCATTTTTGGTAACGTTTGAGCCAGAAACACGTTTTTTTTTGTTCAAATCTGCAGATTAGGCAGCAGATGATGGATTATGTGGCTAATGCGGAAAATGTATAATTGTACGAAATTTGGTGCAGCCAAACAATCGCATAATTCCAGTGGCCCTGCTCATACCTCTGACTAGGTCCAGAAGTGCTCCTCAGTGATTCCTTCTTTTTTTTGTCTCATTGAGTTCATAATTTAGCTTTAATGGAAACGAGGAAGACTAAACCTGAGGTTACCACTCCACAACACAGACTACCATACCACATAATTACTCTCCATAACACATAATCCCACTCTACATAATTCCTACACACTAAATTCCACATACTTTCTATCCACATAATTTCACTGCACAGCATACCACATAATTCCAGTACACACTAAGTACATCCACTCCACTCCAAAAAACATTAGTAATAAACTTTTAGACTTACAACGCCAATAGCTCTAACTCTTGCAAATGCGAGACATATTACATTACAAATGCTTGTTTAACTGGTAGTCACATTTGCAGAGTGGTGGAGAAAGGGGGCTGGGCCTCCTACCAGCACTCAGGAATTCCGCTGCGTAGGACTTACAGGAGATACCAGGAGGGCTACTTGGCCGCCAAAGTCCCTCAGGAGTAAAGTGGACTTTATGCCCCAACCAGTACTGTGCCAGGAAGCGCATTTGCAGAGTGGTGGAGAAAGGTGAGCGTGGCCTCCGAAGACCTCTCAGCAATCCCACTGTGTAGGACTTACTGGAGGTAACAGGAGGGGAAGTTGGCCCCCAAGATGAATCTTGGGGGCCAACTACCCCTCCTATTACCTCCAGTAAGTCCCACACAGCAGGATGCTAAGTTCCCATAGCAGGCCACGCCCCCTTTCCCCACCACTCTGCAAACGCACTTCCTGGTGCGCTCTTGGATGGGGATTAAAGTCCCCTTCGCTGCTGGGGGTCCATAGGGGCCAACTAGCCTACCTGATACATCCAGTATGTCCCAGATAGTGGGATTTCTGAAAGGTGGACACAGGCCACGCCCCCTTTCTCCACCACTCTGCAAACGTGCCTTCTGGTGCATTCTGGGTTGGGGGATTAAGTCCCCTTGAATCCTGAGGGTCCCTAGGGGCCAACTAGCCCACCAGGTACCTCCAGTAGGTCCCACACAGCTGGATTGCTGAGAGTGGTCCGAGGCCACGCCCCCTTTTTACACCACTCTGCAAACACGCCTCCTGGTGCACTGCTGTTTGGGGGATGAAGTCCACTTTAGTCCTGAGGTCCTTAGGACACAAGAGGACCTCATCGCACCACCAGCAGTGCGCCACGAGGCGCGTTTGCAGAGTGGTGTAAAAAGGGGCATGGTCTCAGACCACCTCTCAGCAATCCAGCTGTGTGGCACTTACTGGAGGTACCTGGTGGACTAGTTGGCCCCCAGGGACCCTCAGTATTCAAGGGGACTTAATCCCCCAACTTAGAACGCGCCAGGAGGTGCGTTTGCAGAGTGGAGCAGGGAGGGGGCGGGCCTCTGGTGAGTTGCCGGCTTTTAAAAAAAAGAAATTGTCAGAAGGCCGCGTGGCCCCCCTCCAGAGGCCAATTATTTGCAATAATTTATTTAATTTTTGAATTAATGTATTTAATTATTTAAATAAATAATGTTATTTTAATAATAATAAAATAATAATAAAAATAATGTTATTTTAATAATGTTAATTAATTAATTTAATAATTATTTAATTCACAATTTGCACATTGCCAAAGACATTGCCAATAAGTGCCCTCTCTTGCCCGTTAATGGAGGAAGTCTTTGATCGGAGTGTGATCGGAGTGCTCCAACAAAAACTCAAATCTTACTTTGATTTGTTCTATCATGGGCACACTGACAGAATGTACCTACATCCCCCTAGTATTTTTAAGGACTTAAAAAGCATAACAATCCGCTTGACCATTAAAAATCTGAAGATACTCATCTTGCCATGTCAGAATGTGGGTTGGTCTGTGAGCATCGCAAAGCTGTCTTTGTGGGCTGGAGTGAGCATAACATTGTAGTAGAGACTATACTTTTTCAGATCACCACCTTATGAGTTTCGACTTTTCACTAGTATGGTGTTTCAGAAGGTTAAGCTAATTTCAGCTGTGGCGCAAAATTCTCTCCCTGACTGCCTCAAGAGTGGGTGGGAGACAGTTACTCTGGCTACGTCATCCCTCGTGTCAGACATTCAAACATTCATTCTTTCCAAAGACGACAGGGCTGCCACAATATTTCTGAATCAAGCAAAATGTATTTATCCTTTTTCCCAACTATGGTATAGAGCAGGCTATTTAAGAGACTAGACATAATGCTGAAATATAAGAAGTAGCTAATGTTACCTCCATTTCTTTAGGGTTTATTATTGATCAATTACATGCTCCGAAAACAATGCTCCTGCAAAATTGAATGGCTTTAGATTACCTCCTGGCAGCCAATTGGGTCAACCTGTGTGTTAGTAGGCTGTGAGTCTTTTATGCACCTCCCTAACACCTCACTAAGTATACATGAACAAATAGATCACAATAAGGATAGTGTTAAGAAACTACATGAGATACAAAATGTCTTTGATTTCAACTTGGGAGGCAACTGGTTTTGGTTCTCAGAATTTAATTTTGTTATCCAGCTATGTTCAATGAGTCTCAACACATAGGGGTCAAGATTCGGCTGGATGAAGCCAACAGCGGGTTATTTGTTGTTTCCCGCTGACTGGAGTCTAAGGCATCTCCCTGCAGTAATACAATTGCCATGGGCCTTGTGGAGGGAGAGCAGCTACATGCTATACCAGCCCAAATGTTGGCTAACTCAACACCTTTGAGTAAGGGAAAAAACTCAGAAGTTATAGTTGATGGATTGATGGGTCAGAGATTGTATTTGGAGACTGTAGCTCGGCTCTAAGCAATGGGGGCAGTCCCATTGTGGAGCCAGCCCCCTCTACCTTTGATGGGGTTTTACAACCTTAGGATGCCCTATCAAAATATTGTCATGGAATGTAGCAGGGCTAACCAAGCTATTGGAGTTGGATGAGTGGGGTCAATTTATTGAAACATTTGATATCTGTCTCTTTCAAGAGACGTGGTGTCTAGCCCCCGCCAACAAGAGTGGGTACACATCTTTTTGTGTGAATGCGACCCAATCTGACAGGGGTAGGCCTTCAGGTGGGTAGGTCATATGGGCGAAACAACACTCCAATGCAGAATATCTTTAGTCCCTGTAGCCTCTCATGATATACTAGCAGTTAGACTGGTGCTTCCATCTGGGTTGATATTAAGAATCTATAATGTATATAATAGATTGGAGAATAGTAGTAAGGAGACCAAGGTAATAAGTATACTAGAGCAAGCACTTCTGCAGAGGCCAGGGCAAGGATAGGCTTTTGGTGGCTGGGGGCCTAAATGCCACTTTTGAGCCATTGGTGGCCTCTTCACTTGAATTAATGCAAGAACATGACAAACATTGGGGTATTCTATCATTAGATCTTCCCTTAGTTAGGTGGAGAGCAAAGGCGGGCCAATTGCTGGCCTTGACATTTATGGCCTCATTACAATGTCTGTCGGAAAGCCTTCCAACTAACTCCTTGTCGGAATCGTTTCCAACAAACTCGGGTTCGGGGAGTCCAACCAACCAATTAAGATGTTTCTGAACACAGTTCGATCAGACTGCCATTGACTTAAATGGGAGGCTGTGTTCCGACCGACAACACAGGCTCCCATTGAAGAAAGGGGTGGTTGCGGAAAACCTTGCACACTGTAGCGGACACCCCATGGTGACTGCCACACTGTGCATGGTTGGAAAGAGGGGACCCATGGGTACCCCCACGGGCCCCAACCGAAGGCCTCCGCGTGAAAAGGGCCTGCTATGGGCCCCTAAAGTCGGTTTCCAACAGCCGATTCGTGTCGGACAGACCGATTCAGAAAGGCTGTCGGAATCCGACATAGTAATCGGTTGGTCGAAACGCGGCCCATTGAGCTGTATGATTTGTCTCTGACCGACTCGGACTCTCCGAATGCAGGTTAGAACCAATTCGGAATGACCAACTGGTTACCTTCTATCATAATCGGTCCGTCGGAAATGTTTCCAAGCCGGTCGGAAACATGGGTTCCGACATGGGTTAGGAAAATCCGAATGCCATTCGGAGCTTTTCCGTAATGAGGCCCTAAATTGTGATCCTAGATCCACCAATGGCAGATGTCATTCAGATTGGCAGGGTAAAATGAAATATAACAGGGTAGGATATCGTAGTAGAATCGACTATTTCTTGGCAGATGTGAAGCTCTGGCCGGCAATAGCGGATATGGATGTCATTATGCTAGTGGATGATACTACCCTAGATGTGGTGCCCAGTTTTGAGCATCTCTGTATAAAATTGACAAAGAATTTAAGCTAGACATCGCAGGTGGAAGAAGCACACCTATCTCTGATCCAACACACTGCTTATATAGGGAAAATCCATAGAAAAAACTCATCTAGAAGGGTGGCTCCGGCATTGGAAATATATAATGTAAAGGCCCTAGGAGCCGTTTTATATGGTTCAGAGTTGTGGGGTTACTCATATACAGAGAGCCTCTCCATAGTGGAGCAAAGATTTATAAGAACCCTATTGAATCTCCCTGTAAGTACACCGTTGATTCCCCGGTACTTAGACATGGCCCAAAAGAAAATTGCCACAAGATTGACAGCAGAATGCTGATCTATTGGTATAGGCTATGGACAACACCCACCCTTGAATCCTATTGGGAGGGAATCAAAGATCTTTTGGTCCAACAATACGCATGTAAAATTCCGAGGCTCTGTGCTATTAAGGCCCCAGAGAGCATGTGTTTAATTGGCAAGGCCAGCAAATAAAATAAATTATCTGGGAGAGTGTGGCAATAGACAATGTTAGACAGTGCAAGAGCTCCTTATCTGTGTCTTTCATTGACCGAAAACCAATGGCCTCCTATGAAAGTACCATTGATGAAATTGTCCCTCACTAGCCAGGAAACTCTACCTTCAATTTAGGTATGGTAATCATTTACCGGTAAATGGCAACAGGATAATGGTCCATACGATGATCTGTGAAGGATGTTTTGAATCGCTTATCCATGTTTTTTTTTTTGCCCCTCTTACAAACACATACATGCAAAATGGATTGTTCCTTTGTGCACAAAACTGGGTAGTATGGCGCTCCAGGAAACGTTCAGACTATTGCAGTGTAACACGAGTCAGATCGTGGTTTTTTTGTCAGGCTATGTTTTTGAAGGCATTTTGAATTAAGCGTTTAAAGTGCCTCATTTACATTTACAGGATGCCTTCCTGCACATAAACAATCATAAGAGGTGATTTACTCATTCTATGTGTGCTGCAGAATGCAGCACGCATAGAAAGAGGAAAAAGCAAGGCTCCCTATGCCTCTCCTGGGGAGGCTTAGCATTCAGACGCATTATCAGGTTTACAATTTCTCGTAAATCTGGAAATGTGTCAGGTTCCATGGTTGTTGGGTGGGAACACCCAGAGCAACACCCATGGAACGCCCCTTTCACGCAAAGTGCTGCGTGTAAAGGGGCCATATATACAAGGACGCAGGGTGACTTTTCCTGTCCTTGTAAATATGGGGCAGCAAAATGTGCTGCTGGTGCGTCACAAAATGTGATGCACCAGCAGAGCAAGGGGCTTGTAAATAAGCCCCAAAATTCATACAGTCAGCTTCTGATCTATGAAACGAATCATTTGATGTCTGAGATGTACAGTGGTGGGACATTTAATATTGCTGTAGATTTAAATCGCGACTACTGCCTGTTTATGCTTTTTATACACTGGTTTATGTTATGAATTTTGTGGTTTTATAGTGTTCCTTTTAAATGTGCTATTGATATAATCTTATTTATTGATTTTTATTTGTATGTATATGTGTGTAGTGGCTGTTTTGTCTGTCAACACTTTTATGATCCATAGAGATCGAAATAAAGTTATTTGATGATGATGGTTGTCAGAGATATTCAGAAACTGGGGAATTAAAATCCTTTAAATTGTAATTGAAATTATTCTAATCATAGTGTGTTGGTAAAACTGTGCAACATCCCACAAGCTTGCAATAAAAGGCAGAGTCCTCACTTATTTATTGAATACCCTTGAGGATGATAACTCTGAAAATCAAGAGAATAATATTGAGATTATAAATTGTTTGCAATTTCATTGTTGCAGAGGTTTTGCCTCCAAGCAAAAAGGCCTAATGAGAAAATGAATTTACCCATATCTGTACCTTAATGCATATATGTTTATTAGGAAAAAACAATGCTCAGATGTACCTTAATGTGTGCTGTTGAATTTTATTAATAAATTGCATTGGTATTTTTATACTAGCTTAAAGACTACTCAAACCTTAACATTGCTGCCCTTTTACACACTTTTTAAATGTACTATGGCTGTGTAACTCCATGATGTATAGTGTACATTTTACTGAACTTTGACATAGAAGCGTAGCTTCATTCTGAAATTGGCTGAACAAAGCAAGGATATTAGGCAGTAGTGGAGTCAGTTCCTGTTAGTGTTACATATTTCTCTCTCATTCAAGCTTTGGTCTGTTGAAACAACAATTGTCTTGCATTATTCTTGATTTCCTGCTGGCTATTTTGCATTAAACCCATGTTAGACTTTGGTGACTATCCAGAATGTTGTATTTTCCTGTACAACCTGATGCACTCAGGCATCAATGCGACAAGAATATGAAGCTTCCTGCCTGCAAGCACACTCCTATCTCTCTTGAATTTTCTGTATTCTCCTTATTAAGCTAACTTATAGATTTACTGCAACATCGTTCAAATAACTCATCCACAGCTCATGTATGGCAACCAAAGCTTTACAGATTGTTCACAGAGGAAAACCATACTCCACCAACATACACAGATAACACAATAGTCTCTTTCCAAATCCCAGTGAAAGCACGTCAGATCCTTGAAAGGTTTATGAAGCATGCTCACACTCACACAGACCTTCCACCACCCATGCAACATGACATACTTGCATGCCTGCTCCTCAACATCTGCTTGCTCACCAAACACCCCATGGAGATATGAGACCTAATGCATGACCACTCTCCTGACCTGCTCTTCCTCCCAGAATCATGGCTGAACCCATCCTCTGCACTGGACTTTGCTACAGCCATCTCTGCTGCTACAAGGCTGCCAGTAAAGATTGTCTGCACAAGTCCGGAGGTGGAGTCACCATCATATTTAAAGATGCCATCAGCTGCACCACATAAATGGATACCACCAACAGCTACATGGAACACCTCATATTCAAGATACACATCACAGCCAACTTCTCCCTAGGTGGAACCTCTGTATAGAGACCAACAGGATCCTCCATTAATTTAGCCAGCAACATCACAGACTTTGTCACACCTCTTGTCATCAACACCAGCACCATCATCCTCTGAGGAGACCTTCACTTTCACCTAGAAGACCGCACCGACCAAAACTCTACGACCATTCTAGAAATCCTCAGAAACTTCAGCCTCACCCAGCATGTTACCAAACTCAACCACACTGTCGGACACCTATTGGACCGGATTTTCACTCTTTTTTTTGTCCTCATATCACCAGTGTCTGCAAAAACAGGCCTTAATGTGCGACCTATTTCGACCTCAGGCCTAATGCTATTAAAACTCTGGCCCTGCTGATTCAGTCCTGCCAGTTTCCTGGTTACTGGTTTCACACAGGTGTAATCATAGGACATCTCCTTGAGACATTGCTGTTCCACACCATCTTTGAAAATCGTCCCATATCCCACTGTGAGAACCCCCCCGAGCGCCAATGTCCATTTTGCATATAGTTCTAACTGCCTGAAGCCAATCAAAACCCTTGGGGGGAAGGGATTCGTCCATCGCTTATAAATCTCAAAAGGCTAAAAGCATCAAATAAAACAGGAGAACCCTCCTAACTGCTGAGAGGGGCTGACTGGGGGAGTCCTCCAACCCCATCAATACCAATGTTGAGCTCAATGTTATATTCAACCCAATGACATCATTGACGACTTTCCCGACTTACTGCCAGTACACCTGTAGTTCTGGGCACTCAAAAAACATATGTAGATCGTCGGCTCTTAACATACCACACCTGCAGCATCTTGGGATCGGTTCTGGCATAATTTTAGCTAACTTCTGGGGTGACCAGTACAACCTGTTGATAGTAAAAAAATGATTCAGTTTCAGATTGGCGGGTTTGGCCACCTTGTAAAGTAATTTTGAGGAAAATTGCCAAATTGCTTGTGGCTCCATCATCTGGATAACTCCATCCCATATCGAGTATGGTGCCTTCAACTTCCTATCTTCAGCTTCTAGCAAAGTCCAATACCAGTCGGCGACTTACTTTTTCCTGGGGGCCTCATCCTGTAGTTTTGAATCCAATTCCCACAACCCGCCGATCTCCTGTGCATTGGCTGCCACCCAAGATAACAACTGCAGATACTGGAATCTCGAAAGCGAATCTCCCATTTTTGCCATGAACACTTCCCAAGGCACTATACTCTGCACTGCCAGAAGATACCCCCCAGACTTCAATTCCCGCCCTCCTCAGTGGGAGACTCAACTGATCTTGAAAGCACTCGGGTGTACCTGGTGAGTCCCAAATTAGGGAGAAATCCGAGAAGTAGCCCATTCCAAGCATCTTCCTTACTCCCTAGCCACAAAGTAAGTGCGGCTGTTAAGATCTTCAACCTAACTTTTTTTAAAACTTCCTTGCTCCAAACTTATACAAAAACCTTTAGAGCCCCACTCCCTTACCATTTCTTCCAGCAAACCTCCCATATTAAAAACCCCGGTTTGCCTTAGAAGGATTCTACAGTTTTTAAACTGAAAAGCCATACAATATAACTTTAAATCAGGGAGAGCCAGTCCACCCTTCGCAAGCTTACGCCTCAATTACTTCCAGGCGAGCCGGGCTCCCTTTGATGCCCAGACAAAACTGACTAATTTCCCCTGTATCTTGTCGATCACGGTCTTGGGGAACGTCAAAGGAATACAGTTAAAAAGGTACGTCAGTTTAGGAAGTATCGCCATTTTAATTAAATTCACTCTCCCATATATGGTCAGGGGGAGGTTCTTCCATCTGGCTAGTGATGTATCAACCTCCTTTACTAACCTCTCCAAATTATACTGGGGACCCGATTTTCTCATCAATCAGCAACATCACTGTTGACAAGCTAGCAGCTATGACCTAGACAGACTACACTTTGGTTAGTTTCAGTATACTCATACCATACCACCACAGACCTACCACCACCGGACCCACCCACTGGAGCTGGAAAAGCATTACAGAAAAGTACTGGTCTTCTGCCCTCTCAGTGCATCATACTGAGCACACCAGTAACCATCAAGAAACTCAACAGTTGTATAACTGCATGTGCCAACCCAATGGCTACACTCAAGCGCAACCCAACGGCAAGAGCCCGACTTCAGGCCAGCTGGTACACAGAGGAACTCAGGCCGACAATACATCATATCAAGAAACTGGACCTCAAATGGAGAACAAATCAAGGCACTACAGTTAAAGGCATTTTCAAATCCGCCCTGAGACGCTACCACCAGCAAATATAGAATACCAAGCACACAGCTCTTGCAGACCACATTGACACCGATGCAAACAGCATTAGCAAGGAAATCTATACCATCATCAAAGATTTCACCTTGCCTCATGCCACCTCAAGTAACACCACTTCCTTGCAACACTTTTGTGACAAGCTCTTAGATATTTTCTGCATCAAAACCACATCCATATATGGCAACTTCAACCTTTAACTGGACCCCATCTCCATTGCAACTCAACTTCCCATTGTGGCAGAAGAACGAATCCTGAGCTCGTGGCCCGCCATCACCGCCATCGAAACCACAGCTACAATGAAGACCATCCAGTCGAGGGCCCCATCTGACCCTTAACCCCACCACACATTTACCAAAGGACTCCTACCGGTCAGTGAAGCACTAACACCCATCTACATTGCCTCCATTGACTCAGCCACATTTCCAGACACCTGAAACAAGCCACCATCATACCCCTGCTCAAGAAGCTATCCACTGATCCAGCAACACTCTACAACTACAGACACATTGCCATGCTACCATACTCAGCCAAGGTCTTTGTGAAACGAATCAATCGATGCCTCACCAACCACCTCAGGAACCACCAGCTCTCAGTGCAATGCAGTCCAGTGTCAGGCCCAACCACAGCACTGAAACAGCACTGATCACTACCACATAGGACATCTGCATGATCCTTGACGGAGGAGACAGAGCAGACCTCGTTATCCTGAACCTCGCTGCATCATTTGAGATGCTTTTACACCAGATCCTCATCAGACACCTGCATGAGATTGCCATCCAGGGACACACTCTCTGCTGGATCTGCTTCTTCTTAATGGATAGATCACAAGCAGTCAGCGTGGCGCCTTACTCTTTGGAAACCTGCACACTCATCTGCATAATGCCTCAAGGTTCATTGCTCAACTCAAGCCTCTTTAATTCATACATAATCCCTCTGGCCAACGTCATCCACACACACAACATCAACATTCTTTCCTAGCCCAAATGCAGCTCATTCTTTCCATCTTGGACAAGACCCCCAACATCAGAAACAAGTTTACTGCATGCATGATTGAAATTGCTAACTGAATGAAAGTCCACGTTCTCAAGGCTCAATACCAACAAGGCAGTAATATTGATCTTCAGCAAGAGCAATTCACCATGGGACTCCAACTGATTGCCTGTCGGACTCAGACCTACACCCTGCACCTACCCCAGGAACCTCGGAATCATTACTGACAGCAAACTGGACATGACCACTAAAGTCAACGCAGTGACTGCATCTTGCTTCCATGCCCTGAAGATGCTGAGGAGATCTTCAAAAGGCTTCCAAGCAACACCAGAAAAACTGTCACTCACAACTTAGACTGCTTGAACACCCTCTACGTCGATATCATGAAGCAACTCACCAGAAGACTACAAACCATCCAGAACCCAGCAGCCAGACTCATCCTCATCGAAACACAAACCTGCACATTCTGCTTTACAGAACTCCTAGTCGCACACATCCCAAGCATACGCAGAACCAGGTATTTCTTACATTTCTCCTGAACTGTGGAACTACCTCCCAATCCAAATCAGAACCTCCACCTCTCTTCTTGAATTTTGGCTTTTCAATGAACCAACCTACTCTAAGCAGGGATAGCAACACACACCTGCTCAGCATCAGGATACCCTTGCGGGTGATAGTGCTCTTTTCAAATACATATAACATAACATAAGGTAACATAACATATCATGCAGACATATATTGCTGGTCTCAGGTTCTTAGGACTCTTTGGACTTACTGGAGACAGGCCAGTCTAACAAAACTTTAACAGGGCTACAGGCTTAGTTCTGGCCATGAAAAAGTGCGCAGCATACAGGCTCCATAATCTGTGCAGAAAATGATCAGTGAGTTGCTGAGCTGCTCCAAGTTTTATAAACAAGGTTGGACAGTTGAAGGAAGCCACATAGCCAACCATAATTGCAAAGATTCAGCCAAGCCGGCTTGGGTTGAGTTTTTCTCCTCAATTTTCAATAACACTAAAAGGAAGCCAACATGTTTCTTGACAAGCTGTTAACGTTCTATAAAAGATAGGGAATACTTGTGCTGTTCAATATCAAATACAATGCTTTGAAACAAAAATAAATTTGCATGCCCCGTTTCAAAGGTTGGCAATGGAAGATATTTGTGCACATTGAGAGAGACATTTGTACAGAAAAGATCTCGGAAACTAATTGTACTTTTTGCATCATATAGTAAAAACAAATACAGTCTCCAGTAATCTGAAAGTAGTTTGTGGTTTATATTTGTTTCTATAGACACATACATACACATCCGACTGATACGTATACCATACTCCACACTTTGCAAAGTGTTTACTCGGTCTGAATATCAATTAAATTAAATTAAATTGGTATTATTAACAAGAAAATATATTATCAGCAGCCTAAAATAATGTTAATGAAGAAAGGAGAAAGTGAAAGATGCAAGAACACAAAACAGAAAACATCCGAGGTAGAATGAGAGGTAAGGAAAGAGGCAATCAAGAAACCCAGAAAAAGAAATATTTTTAAAAATAGATAAAAGAAGATAAAGCAGGAGTAAATGTAAGAACAAAGACAAAGAAGTGTGAGAAGGTTGAAGGCGGGGATCGTGAATGACCTGGTAGGATAATCATAGAGGTGGTTGTATGTTGGAGGTAATAAAGGAAGACTGCAGTGAGAGAAAGACAGGTGAAGATCAGAAAATGCAAGATATGTAGTTGGAGAGAAAGAATGAAGGCAGGATGGAATATTGCATTTTGAAGGTGTCACTCCTGCAGCGCTTGTTAGCTCGGTCCAATGAATAATTTTCTGAAGTTGAGAGGGGGCTGCTAATGCCCTTCCAGCAGGGTGAGAGCATTAATTGATCATACCCCACATCTGCTCGCTTCCCTCCCCCTTCCTCCAAATAGGGCACACTCACTAGCCTGTGTGGCGCTATTGGGGTCAAAACGAAAAGTGCATAGTTGGGTATTTTTTCAATCTTTGATGTCGCTGCCAGTGGGATTTTTTGCCTTATGAGGAAAAGGGAATCGTATTTAATCAAATTTAATGTATCCAGATATGTGACATGTTTATCAAGGACCATGATTTTAAGAAATATTGATGGAAACAATTCTAAAATAATATATTCATTGATTATTTTATCAAACAAGCTAATAAAGAACCGCAGTGAGCTCATTTATCACAGAAGCAGATGAAGGAAAACTCTTACAAATCCGCTTACACTCACACATAATATGCACCACAAACAGAACACAGGATTGCCCTCATTGCCCGAGCTAATGTGTGTCAATGTGTCAGTCTAGTGGTTTAATCTCATACCGGGTATGTCAATCTAGAAAGACTGACATCAGTCAGAAAATGCAACCATTGTTTCGTAGGAAAAATCCTATCCACCACTTATAAGAAAGCTGCCAGAAGGCAGTGAGCACAGTAACTGGCAAGCAGACAAGCAGAACATGATTGCATCAAGACTTGTAAATCAAACCAGTGATGCACACAGTTTCACAAACTAAAAAGAAATTCTTCCCAGAGGTTTGTGTAAATGCATTTTCAGATTCTCTTTTCTTTGCTTATTTGTGACATATTGAAATTTACGCATGGTTACAAAAAACAATTCATAACATATTTACGCACGCACATACATAGGTATTTTATGCATAGGTGTATATGTCATAAACATGTCATTATTTGATGACAGATAATAATCCTTATTAAAAATATATAGCAGTGTTTAAAATAACAAATTTAATTAGGTGTATGGTGACATAAACTGCCCAGGTAATGGCACTTAACATTGATGTTCAATTTAGTATTATAAGGGCATGTTATTTGTTCCGTGTCATTTTGCTGCGTCAGTGTTGTTTGGTAGCACACAAATCAAAGTACAAATACTGTTGACAAGCACACTTTAGTGTTTGCTATGCTGCTACAAACAGTAGATGTCCTTCAACGGAAAGAAACCAAATGATACACTCATAAAAGTTGGCCACCATTCTTATAACCATTTACAGTTTCAAACCTTTGTTTACATCCATAAATGACGCACTTTTCACCTGACACCTTGCCACAAAATTGCTACTGTGTAATCCTCTGCCACATATGCATACAATAATGCAGTAGTTGAATGCCGCACAAGTGGTGGGGAGTAAGAGGGACATGGTGGTTTTCGTTCTCATCCTGTGCAAGTACACAAAGTTTCGAATTTGTAGACTTTCACAACTCCTATCTGGCTATTTTCCTCCAGGAATACAGTAAGTTTTCCTCCAGCACAAAGCAGAAGTACCATCACTTCAAGGACATCAAGTGGAATGGATTAAAACCAAACCTAGGGGCTTATTCACAAGCCGCTTGCGCTACTTTTGCATCATTTTTAACATGGGAAAAGTGACGTACAGGTGGCGCAAGGGGCTTGTAAATAAGGGCCCTAGTGAGGATGTATGGGAAGACGTTTCACCATTGGGAAAAGTATTTTCTTTGTGGAGAAAAAAAGGAAAAGAAAATGTGTGAATATGCACAAAGGTGCCTTTATTACAGTGCATAATTGTATACTATGTACAATTAGGTATTGGGCCAACAGTAAGTTGCAAAAAGTGTTCAGGACATTGTGAGTAGTACGTCTGGACACGGTGTGCTACTTAAAAATTGAATTGCAAAAATAAAAGATTGTGAAAGTACACTCAAATGGAAGTGTAAATATCTGCACAACTATCATATATATTTTTAAACCGGGCCCATAGTGCAATGCTAAATATCAACGTCATGCAAATTGTCACAAGCAGAAGAGTTCATATTTTTGAGATCCTAAAGTTTTCATTATTCTCAGATTTACATATTATGGGCCTAGATCGCAAAACCATTTATATCGTTTCTGGCTGTGAAAGATTGAATTTTAAACCGTTGTTCATAAAATTATCCCTGTCATGTGTAAATAATTTTACAACTGTGTTATTGTACATGACAAGTGCTAGAATTACTCAAAATAAACGCAATTCAAGAGGTGGCGAGAGGCAAGAGATAGGTGTAGCTTTTTTTGTCAGTTTGTGATCAAACACCAACTCGTGAAGTTTTACTCCTGAAATGCACTGGAGTAGCTCCCTCCAGGGTGCCATGGGAAATGAATAACCCCAAACTTGGTGGGGGTTAATGAGGGTTTTTTTCCAGGGTAAATATTTTCTCCTACAGAAAAGAAATACACAGACTGTAAATTTTTACATCAGGCTTCTTTTCAAACAGTGTTAAATTGCACTCTATGTACATTTGCAAGTCGTAAACATGTCCCAGTAAATCTAAAACTGCAAAGAAGTGTAGAATTACCTTTAAATTGAGGTGTACATTTCCATGCATACCTTTACACTTTTTGTGAATCCTACCATATTTTTATTAAACGTGTTCATTAGCAAATGCAAAAAATGAACACTTTAAACGTATTATTCTATGCCATCACTTTCTTTTCCAGTCCACCTAGCATTATTTATTTATATTTCCATCTCCCTATTCGAAATCCATCCCAATATTTGTCTAGACAACAGCTAATAATTTAGGACTCCGTTATAATACTGTTGTCAAAGTCATAACATTAAGGAATATTTAAAGATTTGGCGACGATTTGACGACAGACTGTAGCACACAAACCTCTGAATTACGAGAACCTTATTATTTCTTTTTGTTATTCTTTATATTCCCAGGTGCTTAGTGATATAGGTAGGTACAATTGTACATTCTATGCTTCAGAGCAGGCACCTGAATCTTCTGAAATAGCTTCAACAAAATCTCACACTCACAAGAGATGCCTAGCATCTCAACGGCAATAATAAACCTTTATACTCCTCTCTCCAGGATAAAGAGTACCTTGACCAAATGGCATGCTCACCACAATCACATCAGGAATGCCCCTTCAGTTTCACAAAGCTTCTAAAAATGGATGCATAATGAAATACCTGTACATATAAAAATTAATTCCACCTTTTACTGCATTATCGTCTATTTTCATTCTGTTTATTTCAATAATTGTTTTGTTTTTTTTAAATATTTTTTATTGAGAATATAGACACAGTGACAAACAATACACTGGTTAAAATATATGTAAGAAATGAACAAAATTACAAAGTTAAACTCGTTTAAACAAGAGATCTCTTAATAACATCAGAAAAGTACCATTCCATTAAAAACTATTGAGATGAAAGAAACAATAAGAATAAAATACATCAAAATAGTAAATATATATATATACATAAGTGTTATTACTGTTCTGTTTGTTTTTATTTTTTATAAAAGGGGAGAAAGAAGAGGGAGGGGGAAAGTATGAGAGAGGAAAGAAAGAAAAAAGTAATAGAAGAAGATAGACAGAAGTATTAGGAGAAGGATGAGTGTGAGGACAGAAAAGTAGTAAAAGGTAACCATAATAAATCAGATTTAATCTTTTGAAATATCGAAGAAGAAGAAACAGAAGCTATTCTATGTTCATCACAAATTAAGTTCCACCAGACCAAAAAGGATAGTTTAGAGTTATCTTACCAACAAGTTAATATAACTTTGAAGGCAAGAGCAATAAAAAGGTCAAATAAAATAGTTTTTGAAGGAAGATGGTCAAAATCAGCAGATAAAGCTCCCAAAGAAATATTGTGAATGGAAAGTGGAATATTACATGAGAAAATCAATAAACATTTAGACCACATAGCTTTCCAAAATTCATGTACTTTAGGACAATAATAAAGTAAGTGTGTCAAAGTACCATCAGAGGAGAGACATGACCAAAATAAGGGAGTAGAAGAGTCAATTTTATGAAGAAATTGGGGAGTAACAACCACTCTATTATATATAAAATATAAGGATTGAGTAATATTAGCAGCTTTAGAGGTCTTAAATTTTTTTCGCCGCATACGATACCCATTGATGAATAGATAGTGAGTGAGATAAATCATTTTCCCACAAGAGTTCAGTAAAGGATTTATTCCTTGTAGTAATGGGGGAGGACATAGTTTTATATATAAAAGAAGCTCTTGGAGTGGGATCCATATTGATATTAAATAAGGGTGTCATAGGGGTAATGGAAGTAACATTGGATTTAAAATTATTGTTTAATAGCAAGGCTTGAAGTACAGGAAGTAATAAGTTATATTGTTGAATGCAATAGTCGGGGAGCCCAAATTGTTCTTGTAATTTCGGGAATGGTATGATAGAGTTATTTGCTATCAAATGATACACATAAAAAATACCCTTTTCTTTCCAGTGTTTAAAATAAAAAGACTTATGGCAAAATTTGATAAATTTGTTATACCAGATAGAAGAGGCCAGAAAAGATTGATAAAAGTCAAATCCTTGGGTATAAAGAGTGTGTAATAAATGATGGGAATACTTTAATATTGGATATTTGGAGATGAAAGTACAATTAGTCATAAAAACAACATCTTGAACGGAAAAGTCATGCAACAATGAACATTCAAAAACAACCCATGCTGGAAGAGGAGAATCATGATAATCCTTAGACATTGCATAAAATTGTTGGATTAAAAAGGCAGTATGATATAACTTGAAATCAGGGAAGCGCACACCACCCTCTGTTTTAGGTCGAATTAATTTAGCTAAAGCAATACGAACACGCTTATTGTTCCAGAGGAATTTAGTACAAATAGAGTTAATCTGGGAGAAATAATGATTAGGGATTTTAAAAGGTAACATCGAGAGCATAAAAAGAACATGAGGAACAATCATCATTTTAATGGTGTCTAACCTACCCCACCAGGATAAAAATAACGGAGACCAGGATGTTAACAACCTATGAAGTTTAAGTTTTAAGGCAGTGAAATTATGAACTATTGTATCAGGTATGTTGGAGGAAAACCATACTCCTAGATATTTCATCTTTTGGAAACACCAGGAAAAATTAGTTTTATCAAACATGTAGCATTAACAGGATGAATTTAGTGGTAAAATCTCAGTTTTAGAGAAATTTAACTTGTACCCAGAGACATTAGAGTACAAAGCAATCTCTTGTATAAAAGGGTCCAGGGAATTGGAAGGGTTGGAAATATATAAATTAGGATATCCTCTGCATAAGCAGAGAGCTTAATTTCATGAGAGTTGAGTTTAAAACCAGTTATACCAGGATTATATCTGATACGTTCAAGAAAGGGTTGCAAACAAAGGAGAAAAAGCAATGGAGAAAGGGGACAACCCTGTCTAGTGCCCCTGTGCAGTTTAAAATAGGGAGAAAAATGACCATTAACAAACACACAAGCACGTGGTTTAATATATAATAAATTGATATACGAAATAAACTTATGACCAAAGCCAAGCCATCGAAGACTAGAAAACATAAATTGCCAATTTATACAATCAAAAGCTTTTTCAGCATCAAGCGAGAGGGCAGCTAGAGGAGAGGGGTACTTCTTCCCAAGGGCAAGGATGTTGGAAAACATTCTGGTGTTGTCGGATGCAAGTCTACCCTTAATAAAACCAGCCTGGTCAGGCTTAATAAGGAGTGGAATGACATTCGCCAAACGAGATGCTAAGATTTTTGCAAAAATTTACAATCGTAATTGATTAGTGAGATGGGTTGGAAGTTTTTACAAAGGGTAGTGTCTTTATCTGGTTTGGGAATAATGACAATGAGGGCTTCCCAAAAGGAACCACTTGCTTTAGAGCTAGATAAAAATGAGTTAAAAAGCTCTAGTCATTTAGGGGCAACAATGGATGAAAAGGATGAGAGGAGTTCAACTGAGAAACCATCCGGGCCAGGGGCTTTAGCCTTTTTTAAAGATTTAAGAGCATCAGTAATCTCCTGGAGAGCTATATCACTCTCAAGGGGTAAGAAAATGTCAGGTATGGAAGGAGGTTTGTGTATTCCCCAAAAGAAAGTTTCAAGATCATTTTGTGAAGGAGTTGTATCTTCTGTATATAATAGTTCATAATGAGATTGGAAGGTATTCACAATTTCAGAGTCGGAGGATAATAATTTGTTATTCTGTTCAGAACGAATAGGGCCAATAGTTTTCCATTCTGACTTGATTTTTAAATAATTGGCTAACATTTTACCCGCCTTATTTTGGCCTCCATGATATTTAGACTTAATTTTAAGAAGGATATTACAAGCATCGAACATAGCAATCTTATTCAGGATAGACCTTGGCTTTAATCAGTTCTTGTAAACTTGAGGAGGATTTGGAAGAGAAATAATTATGTTCTAAAATCTTTATCTTTTGAAGAGCTGTTAGATATTCAGTATTTAATGCCTATTTCTTTCTAGCAGAATAGGCAATAGTAAAGGCTCTAAAGGAGACCTCAAAGGTATCCCAATTATTATGAACAGAGGTATCTATGGAGCGATTAAAATGAAAAAATTCATTAATGAAGGAGGTTGCTCCTAAAAGAAGGTTTTTGCTTGCAATTATTGAGCGATAAATCAAAAGTAGATAGCACAGGGGCATGGTCAGAAATAAAAATAGAACCAATTTCAGAGGATTGGATGGAGGGGAGTAATGATAAACCAAAATATAATCAATACGAGACATAGTATGATGAACATCAGAGAAAAATGTGAATTCATATACGTCAGGATTACATGTTTTCCATACGTCATAGAATGGGAGAGAGGAGATGGCGGATTGAACGGCTTTGTGAGATTTATCAGGTTTAAATTTACATTTAGATTTTCTGTCAGAAAAAGGGTCTAACCAATCATTAAAATCACCGCCAACGATTATATTGGGATTAGGGATGGAAGATAGTTTCAATTTAATGTTTTGCCAAAATTCGGGATCAGATTTAACCGGGCCATAAATATTGAAGAAAGTGACTTGTTTTTGATATATAATGGCATCAACCAAAACCCATCACCCATTCGAATCACATTCAGTTGATAAAATTTGCACATTCAGTGATTTGTGGAATAAAACTGCAACACCACCATGACGATTAACAGCAGAAGAAAAATAACCTGATTAATCCATTGACGTTTAAGCTTAAGTGATTCCACATCATTACAATGATCACACAATTTATCGACCATCAAAAAACATAAGAAATATGTAATTGTAGGAGAAAGAGAGTCTAGAAAAGAAAGAACACTCATGCATGGGAATAAATAGTAATAGGAGGAAATCCGAAAGAGAAAAAACAAATAAAAAGGAAGGAAGGGTGAGGAAAAAGGGGTATGGAAGAAAGAGAAGAAGGACAGATCAAGGATAAAGATCTGAATTGCAGAGGTTAGAGGGTAAGTTGAGGACATGCTTAGGTCAAAAACAAGAACGGCGACAGAGAAAAGAAGGAACTATAAAAGTTATAAAGTAAGTAGCCATAAATTTAAAGTGAGATACGGAGAAAAGAAAGATAAAGTGAAAGATGACTATGGTATAAATAGGAATATTAATATTACACTAAAAAGGTTTAAGAGGACAGGTCAAAGGAAAGGAAGAAGAAAACTAGTCATGAGAAAAGTAAACATTTTAGAAAATATTAAGGAGTAATCACCATGTTATGATTTACTATGCTTTGCAAAAATGTCTTCAGCTTCACCGGATCATCAAACGACCGTGAGGTGCCTTCATAGGAGATCTTGCAAAGACAAGGATGAAGAATGCCGTATTGAATATTCAAGTGCCTCATCTGAGGACGAAGAGCTAAGAATTCTTTATGACGGGCGTTGCTTGCATTTGAAACATCTTGTGATATAAACAAATTATGGCCAGACCAAATAAGACGACGTTTTAGCTTAGCTGCCTTTAGGACATGTATCAAATCAGTGAATTCCAGAAAGAGCATTATAATCCCACGTGGTTTGGGTGAATGAGGTTGAAGACGACCCAAATGATGTGCTGTGGTGGTGTCAAAGGAAGATCCAGAAGGTCTGATAGAAATTTCTTCAGGAAGACCAGGAGATCAGGACCCTCAATGTTTTCCCGAAGACCATAAAGACGCAGATTGTTCTGTCTATTACAATATGCAAGGTCTTCGGTGTGTATCTTAAGCTTCTGGATTTCTTGTTCCAGCATAGGAATTTTGGTAGATAAGTCTTGCAGGTCTCCCACACGTTGTTCCAACTCCGACATCTTCCCTTCCATAACTATCCAACGATCCTCAATTTGTGGTAATTTTTCATTGGTGGTAACCATGAAAGGTTGCAGACCACGTACTTCATCTAAGATAGAGTCCAACACAGGATTATGTGATGATAAAATAGGAGAGGGAGGGTCATTCTTCGCTCTTTAGGCTTGGTGGGTATTGAAGGACTTACCTGAGGTCAAGTGGTCACTATGATTTAAATGGAAAAAATACTCATGCCACAATGTTGCTCACCTGGGATCAAGGCCATTTTAGTGCCGAAACGCATCAGGAAAGACTGTGCTGCCAGATTCTTTGGATAATAAATGTCAGCATGTTCCTTGAGTTGGGCTTCTCTTTTCTCTTTTGGTGTTGAATTATGGGCAGCTCCAGGCCCAGTACGAAGCCGCCCTGCAGGGACGGGGGCTCCCATCACTTGGAGAAATTTCTGTTGGATTTAATATGGGGAGCATGTCCCGCTCGCTTTCCAGAGCCATGCATACCACTAAGGAGTTTACAGCATATGGAGGTGAGAAAGGGAGAGGAGGAGAATCATCTCTTCCTGCCAGTACGGATTGACTGTGCATTTTTAAAGAACTATTTTGGCAGCAACAAGCAAGGTTGGCATTTTTTATGCAAAAAGAAACCTGACTGGTATAATTTATCAATGCACTTGCTCACATTCCATGTATTAAACTGCATGGACATTGTTGGTGCATTGTGGGTATTGAAGGAGTTACCTGAGGTCACCTGGTCACTATGATTTAAATGGAAAAAATACTCATGCCACAATGTTGCTCACCTGGGATCATGGCCATTTTAGCGCCGAAACGCGCCAGGAAAGACTGTGCTGCCAGATTCTTTGGATAATAAATGGCAGCATATATATATATATATATATATATATATATATATATATATGTCCACAAAGTGATCCTGATCTCCGGTGCACACTCACAGCGGGTGCTCTGCGTAAGGGCCGGATCCTGGCCCCAAAATTCCACTTCACAAAACCATTGACGCGGCACTCAGGAAGAGATTTTCAAAATGCGTTTATTTGCATGGCTCAACCAATGCGTTTCAGCCCTCTCACGGCCTTGCTCATGGTCAGTGAGTCCTTTCTTCATTGCACTATATATACACACCCATGTGGCCTTAATGTGGCATTATGGGAGTTGTAGTGCATATAAAAATGTGTATTTACAATATTTACAAGAAAGGAATCATTTCTACTGTTATTTACAAGACAATTAATTATAGCGGAGGGTTAATAATCTGCTGATATAGTATCAGGCAGAGTAATTCTCATCCTTCCAATGCCATATTCAATATTTATGGTGCCTAGTTTGTTTGTATAGTACATGAATAATCATTAAATGCTAGCGGCAATAAGAAATTTTGAGGGGAATAATATTGTTGTTCCAAGTTCAAAGAGAGGAAGAAAGGGGGGGAGAGAGGAGAGAAGGGGACATAGAGGGAGAGGAAAAAAAGGGAAAGGGGGAAGGGAAGGAGGGAAGGGAAGATTTCATTTAGGGGAAGGACTAGTACCTTGCCATATTTTAGAGAATTTGTCCATGTGCTGTCATTAAATGGTTGGATATTTACTCTAGATATACGATCAGTTCTTTCATGTTCCAATTTAACAAGAGAAAAGGGCACGAGGGAAGGGGAGAAGGAAGGAGTGGGAATAAGGGGGATGGGAAAACTTTAGGTGGGGGAAGAGGGACTGGTACCCTAGTTTAGAATTTGAAATTTCAGAAAGTCCATCAGTATCCTGTTGTAAGTTACATGAATATGTACTCTAGATGTACATACAGTTCTTCGTCATTATTCATCCCTCTTGGGGTCTTGGTCTTAAGTCTGATGATGTAGCGAGACTCAAGTTGGCGCAGCTTTCTTGTTCTATTTCCGCCACGTTCATCTGGCATGATGGTATCAATTCCATAGTAACACATTGCCCGCCAGTCTCCATTTTGGCATAGGATCATGTGTTTCGCAGTTGCATATGAGGTGTCTTTATTCTTAACTGCCCGAATGTGCTCAAGAATGCGTTTTTTCAGAGGGCAGATCGTACTGCCAATGTATTTTTGGCCACAGGTACACTCGATGATATAGATCACATACTGTGTAATTCATGTGATTTTCTGGTTTAGCATTATTGTGTTTCCATTCGGTTCCGTAATAGTTTTCATATTTTTTCCGATCTTACAGGCTTTACATGAATTGCATTTTGTAAACCCATTTCGTTGTTCCACTAGCCAATTGGTTTCTTCTTTTTGTTTAAAATGACTGTTCACAAGCATATCTTTCAAGGATTTTGTTTTTCTATATGTCACTATTGGTTTAGGACCAATCAATTGTCCTATATCCGGATCTTTCGCAATCAAATGCCAATGTTTATTATTAACCCTCCGCTATAATTAATTGTCTTGTAAATAACAGTAGAAATGATTCGTTTCTTGTAAATATTGTAAATACACATTTTTATATGCACTACAACTCCCATAATGCCACATTAAGGCCACATGGGTGTGTATATATAGTGCAATGAAGAAAGGACTCACTGACCGTGAGCAAGGCCGTGAGAGGGCTGAAACACGTTGGTTGAGCCGTGCAAATAAACGCATTTTGAAAATCTCTTCCTGAGTGCTGCGTCAATGGTTTTGTGAAGTGGAATTTTGGGCCCAGGATCCGGCCCTTATGCAGAGCACCCGCTGTGAGTGTGCACCGGAGATCAGGATCACTTTGTGGACATTGAAAATATCTGAGTGCACCCGAGTAAACGCGCTACTACGAAGGAGAAAGGAAACTCACCCTGGAGGTCGAGCGCCGTAGGACGGGGCCGTAGGACGCCGCCCGCATGGGAGTCTCCCCATAGGTGAGTGGTATTTGCCTGTTTGAAGTTAGCGTTTCACCCGAAGCGGCCATTGTTTGTTGTGGGACGAAGTAAACCAGGCACGTACACATTACGGCTGGTGTATCCCAGGCAAGCTGGTAGGAAGATAAGTAATATCCAAATAGTACGTAAATTGCTTGTAAAAGCACAGCTCAAAGTGTATGACTGGAATACAAGACAATGGAGGCACGGAAAGGTAAACGAATAACAACTGCGGCAACACTGTTACACTGTTTCAAGTAACTGAGGGAACAGATGAGACAAATACCGGGGAGCCGGGCGTTCCTGTTTCGATTGATTTAACGATCAAACAGCATTTTAATAAAATGGAAAAACTCTACAAAAAAGAAATAAATAAAAGTTGGAAAATACTGGCCCTAGAGAGCTATATCAAAGTCAAAAGAGTCCCGAGGGGGTTGCGTATTTTTACGATGCCTACGCACCCGGACACAAAAATCGAACTGCTGGAGGAATGGGCAGAAAATAATGCACAATGTTCACTCAATATGATGCGAATTCTGATTAAGCACACGAAAATTGATGTAGCAGAATTAACGAAACAACTAGAAGAAATGGAGATAAAAACACAAAACCATGCAAACCAAGAAGAAATCGTTAAACTGCGTAAAGATATGGAAGCAAGGTTAGAAAAATATGAAATAGAAATTCAAGAACGTAAAAAACGAAAATTTATAAGAGATGAGCAAGATTACCGGTATGGAAGAATCCTTACATTTGCAAAGCGGTTCGAAACATTGGAAAAGAACTATCCCATACAGGCTTCTAAAGTAACTGACAGTACTAGTGCAAGTGAATCAGATCTGAGTGAAGGAGAACAGAGCAGGGGAACCATTTCTTGTCCAAAAACCAATTTTTTAGAGAAGATGCGCTTAATGCATGTGGACCTAACCCTATCTCGAGGAAGAGGCCGCGGAAGAAATGCGAATCGAGGACGAGGAAGAGGAGAGAATGCCTCACCAGCACCAGAAAAACTCGACGTGCAAAACGGAAGAAGGCAATACCCACTGCGCAACCGAAAATGAACAATGTCAACCTGATCGTAAATCTCTCCAAACATGTTCTTACACCAGAAGAAGAATCAGCACTGAATAAAGGCCTATCCTTCTGCCCAGAGAGCCACTATGACCACACACAAGTGAGAATTGACCTGTATAAATATATACGCAAGTTGAAACTTGCTAAAGTACATGCCAGCCGAAAAATAAAAAAGACGCAAATATATCTGCAGATATGAGTGGTCTTGCTCAAACATCGGAACCAGCGATCAGTATAGATCAAGTACCAGACCTGAAGAATATTTTCGATCTCCTGTATGACTTGAATAAAAACGATATGACAGAGGAGCAAGTTCTTGACCACCTTGCAATTGAAACGGATAAAAGAGTGGACAGTGGCTTAAAAAGAAAATCCAGATACTGGCCCGTTCTGCCACCTGGGAATCGTATTGATCAATTTAGTGAAGCGATAGTGGAAGAACTCGAGAAGATATTGAACACGAGAAATGAAAATCAAAGGGATAATCTAAGCAAAAAGGAACGGAAGCAATCAAGAATTTAATGAAAAATAAAGAACTAATAATAAAACCTGCTGATAAAGGGGGAATACCGTACTTATGGACACCCAAGATTATCTATGTGAAGCATATAGACAATTGAATGATAATACTAACTACGGTAGAGTCTCCAATAACCCAATAAATAAAATGACGTGTGACCTGAGTGAGAAATTAACCAAATGGCACAATGAGAACCTGATCAGCGAGGAAGAATTAAAATTCCTGATGAATGAATTCCCAGTTATTCCAACAATATATTTTTTGCCAAAATACACAAGACCCTCAACCACCCCCAGGAAGACCAATTGTGTCCTCGTGCGATTCATTGTATGAGAACATCTCAGAATACGTTGATCGATTCCTTGCCCCAATAGCCCGAAGTATGAGCTCTTACATCAGAGACACTGGGGATTTTTTGCGAATTCTGAATGGCATTTCTTGGAATAGCCAATTCCTATTGGTAACTATAGATGTAGTATCATTATATACGTCAATACGACATGAAGTAGGACTCAAAGCATGCAGCTATTTTCTTAAACAAAGAAAAATTTCGGAGATGAAGCACATACAAATGCTACTTACCATGATTGAAATGTGCCTCACAAACAATATCTTCTGCTTTAATAAGGAACTTTTTAAACAGCTGTGTGGAACTGCCATGGGCATTTTGTTTTCTGTGAACTACGCTAACATCACAATGGGGTGGTGGGAGAAAACAGTGGCCTGGGATGTGGACAACCAAGATGATCCGTACAGGATTATACTATGGGTTCGTTATATAGATGACTTGTTTTTAATATGGAATGAAACTGAAAAAGAATTCCAAGACTACTATAACAAACTGAGCACTAACCAATTTGGTCTATCTTTCACATGCAGCATGAGTAGAACTGAGATCCCTTTCCTTGACACTTTAATATTCATCAAAGATGATCAAATACAGTCTACGCTCTATAGGAAAGAGACAGCCACTAATAGTATCCTGCACGGGACTAGCTTCCACCCTAAACCCGTAATAAACAGTATCCCCTATGTGGAGTTTATGCGGATGAAACGCAACTGCTCCCAACCAGAAGACGCAGAGGAAAAAATCCAGGAAACCATGGAGAGATTAAATCAGAGAGGTTATAGAGAAGCCACACTGAAGAAAAACAAAAGAAGGATTAACCTCAAATCAAGAGCAGAAACTTTAACACCGAAGGTATAACAGGAACATAATGAAGGAGAAAAAGTTCCTAGATTCATTACTACCTACAGTAAAGAAAGAGGCATAATCATGAATAAAATCAAAAAACATTGGCATTTGATTGCGAAAGTTCCGGATAAAGGACAGTTGATTGGTCCTAAACCAATAGTGACATATAGAAAAACAAAATCCTTGAAAGATAGGCTTGTGAACAGTCATTTTAAACAAAAGAAGAAACCAATTGGCTAGTGGAACAACGAAATGGGTTTACAAAATGCAATTCATGTAAAGCCTGTAAGATCGGAAAAAATATAAAAACTATTACGGAACCGAATGGCAACACAAAAATGCTATACCAGAAAATCACATGCATTACACAGTATGTGATCTATATCATCGAGTGTACCTGTGGCCAAAAATACATTGGCAGTACGATCTGCCCTCTGAAAAAACGCATTCTTGAGCACATTCGGGCAGTTAAGAATAAAGACACCTCATATGCAACTGCGAAACACATGATCCTATGCCAAAATGGAGACTGGCGGGCAATGTGTTACTATGGAATTGATACCATCATGCCAGATGAATGTGGCGGAAATAGAACAAAAAAGCTGCGCCAACTTGAGTCTCGCTACATCATCAGACTTAAGACCAAGACCCCGAGAGGGATGAATAATGACGAAGAACTGTATGTACATCTAGAGTAAATATTCATGTAACTTACAACAGGATATTGATGGACTTTCTTAAATTTCAAATTCTAAACTAGGGTACCAGTCCCTCTTCCCCCCACCTAAAGCTTTCCCATCCCCCTTATTCCCACTCCTTCCTTCTCCCCTTCCCTCGTGCCCTTTTCCCTTGTTAAATTGGAACATGAAAGAACTGATCGTATATCTAGAGTAAATATCCAACCATTTAATGACAGCACATGGACAGATTCTCTAAAATATGGCAAGGTACTAGTCCTTCCCCTAAATGAAATCTTCCCTTCCCTCCCCTTCCCTATTTTCCCTTCCCCCCTTTCCCTTTTTTTCCCCTCCCTCTATGTCCCCTTCTCTCCTCTCTCCCCCTCCCCCTCCTTCCTCTCTTTGAACTTGGAACAACAATATTATTCTCCTCAACATTTCTTATTGCCGCTAGCATTTAATGATTATTCATGTACTATACAAACAAACTAGGCACCATATATAGTTGAATATGGCATTGGAAGGATGAGAATTACTCTGCCTGATACTATATCAGCAGATTATTAACCCTCCGCTATAATTAATTGTCTTGTAAATAACAGTAGAAATGATTCCTTTCTTGTAAATATTGTAAATACACATTTTTATATGCACTACAACTCCCATAATGCCACATTAAGGCCACATGGGTGTATATATAGTGCAATGAAGAAAGTACTCACTGACCGTGAGCAAGGCCGTGAGAGGGCTGAAAAGCGTTGGTTGAGCCGTGCAAATAAACGCATTTTTAAAATCTCTTCCTGAGTGCCTCGTCAATGGTTTTGGGATATAGGGTGGTGGGAAGAACAGGTCCTCAAGGGAGAACATAACCAGGCCTGGCAAGACAACATCATTACCTGGCTGAGGTATATCGATGATGTCTTTTTAATCTGGAAAGGTAACACTGAGAGTGCTAACAGTTTCATCATGCAGATCAATAACAACACCTTGAATCTAGAATTCAATGCAAACATCAGCAACACTTCCATTGAATTTCTTGATGTTACTTTGTACATATCCAATGACATCATGCACTCCAAACTTCACAGAAAACCTACGGCAGGTAATTCTGTCCTGCACGCCTCCAGTTTTCACCCTAGGCATCTAATAGCAAGCATCCCCTACGGAGAAATGCTTAGACTCACGGAGGATCTGTAGCTCCCCACAGATCTATTGATTTGTCAAAAGGAGGCAGCTAACAGATTTAGAACGCGTGGATATTCCACAACTAATATCAACAAAGCTATGAATAGAGCTAATGCACAACCTCGAGAGGCACTCCTGAAGGGAACTGGAGGATCTAGTGTAGATAGTGCTCCCAATCTACCCAGCGTAGGGCACACTCCTAGAGGGGGCATCGTCGAACTAGAAAATAGTAGTATCCTGACTAATGAGAACCAACAGACAGTCAGTACTAGACTTATCATCACCCACAACACTGAAGTGAGGGCTATCAGATCAGTGATCAACAGACATTGGGGAATCATTAGGTCTGACCCAACCCTGGGCCCTCTAGTCGCTACTTACCCAGACATCACATATAAACGGGCTAGATCCATGCATGACGCTCTCGTCAGAAATAGCCCAGAAATTAAGTGCACAGCAAACTGGTTATCCGACAGAAAGGGGTTTTTCAAGTGTAACAGCTGTAGGGCATGTAAATTTGGGAAAAATATAACACAACTAGATTCCACATTCAGGCAGACACCTCTCATCATCAAATACCACTTAACATGCAGAACAGAGTATGCCATTTACATTCTGGAATGTGAGTGTGGTCTCCGTTACATCGGGAGCACCAAGTTAGCTGTACACATGCGCATCCTACAACACCTGAGAGCCATTGTGAATAGTGACCCCACATATCCAGTGGCCAGACACTTTAAGGAGACACACCATAATAACCTGGAACACCTGAGGTACTCGGTCATTGACTGCATTCCAACACTCAGAAGGGGAGGTAACAGGGAGAAGCTGTTACGGCAAATGGAAAGCAAATATATTTTGCAATTCAACACCAAGGCGCCTGCGGGCCTCAATACCAGTGAGGATTTATACCACTTTCTGTAAATCTACCAATATATGTATGTACCAGTGGGCTGCTATCCAGGCACCTAGGACTAGAAGGTCTGTTACATCTGTTGTCCTGTAGTTAACATATACTTGATTTAGTATGTTTCTTCTTCTTTTCTTTTTCTTTCTCTTTTTCTTTTTCTTTTCTTTCTTTTCTCAACTTTACTGTACTCTAATGTTATTAATGTATTTGTTTGACGTCTTGCATTTAAGCAGTTATTTAGTAAATTTGTCGCTTGCCACTTATTAAATATACATTATTAGCAACACGCACGTTTTTGTCGCCACACACTTTAAGGTTAGGCTGACTAGATCCACACATCAAGGATTTTTAGGTTCTCTTTGACTTGTATGCACGTGTTACTTTTAGTTTCAACATGGCATATAGATATTTTTAACCACGAGTCCTTTGGATTGGAGGAGATTTTTATTTAAGGTAGTTATTTTCACCACCAAATTCACTGTGCACTTTTTACGTATGTCTCCTCCACCCTCCTCTATGCACACCCTCTCTACCACTCTCACCATGTGTGTTCCATTCACAGTTTTATATTGTAGTAGCCTCTTACCTTTGTCCAGTTGGGTGCTTGTCTCTGGGCCTCAGGTTGCCAGGACGTAGTATTGCAGCACACATCACAGAGGCTTACGCAGCAGATGGCACTCTTTAACATTCTGAAATAGGCGCACCCATTATTTTAGTCCCGATTTTTTCACCTCCTTAGCTCCAGGCACGGTCTTTGATTTTTTTGTACTGACAGGGTCATCCCAGGGCCCCCGCGGCTGATAGTTTATGAGCCTTAATCAGAGTCATAGGCACTTTAGCAAGTCACACGCCAGTACACGATAGAAGGCTGACTCCTTCTTCGCATCATATTTTGTTTTACACATACCAAATGAGATGTCTGTTTACTCAGGCCGTGGAATAGCCAGCGAGTTGGAAGTTTTTTTCGGGCATGCATAGCATTTGTAATGAATTTCGCCGCCACAGGATGTTATCTCTATCTTTATAATTATATTTATTTTTATTTGTGCATAGTCTGTTGTTCCTGTTGTTTCTATACCTTATCATGTCACTAGTAGCTCGTTTTCCTGCTTGCAGTAAAATGACACATATGACTTTTGGCGCTAGCTGTAGTAAAATGCTCACTCATGATAATGGACATAGTAATCAGACTACTACATCCAAACTACACTCACCTATATATAAACTGCACATGTCTGTTCATAGCGCTATGTGATCAAGGCTGCATGTCTGGCAGCCGAAACGCGTCATGTTGGACCTTGTTTGATGTGTGAATAAACCTTCATCTTTTCCACACCAGCTTTTGGAGTCTGTGCCCGTGTGTTGCGCCGGAGTGTCTGTCGTGACATTGGGATTTCTTCGTGATTTATATGCAGAGTACGGCTGTCTCTGCTTCACAGACCCCCTCTTCGTTGTATTTCTGGGCCAAGGTGATTTCCAAACGGCCGCATCTTCATGTGAGCTCCGGGAGGAGAAAGTGCTAAATCACGGCCCCTGAAAGCCAGAGAAGCGCTTGCTGGGATCCAACCGTGACGGAGGTGCAGAGTGAGTCGGAGGACCCATACAGTATCCCGTCATCAGGTGGTGAGTAACAGCAGCGTTCACGGCTTATATCAGGTGTAAGAAGAGGAGCATTGAGTCCCTGCTTAAAGTGTGTTAGCATTTTCGCTTATACTCGCTTGGCAGGAATCATTTCTAGTATTATATTTCCACATCATGTCCAACGAAGCGCTGCGAGAGAGGGAAGCAGTTGCTGAAGCTCTTTTTGAGAACCTACCCACAATTTCAAATCAGACAAAGCGTGCAGACATAAACACTGCGGCAAGTAATGATAATTACAAAGTCAAACTGAAAACACTAGAGAAACTAATGCGAACCGAAATCACCAAATGGTGGGAGGCCAAGTCACTACAAAAATATCAAGATGCCGGACGCGTCCCTGCGCGGCTTGAGAATCATGTTGGCGCCGAGTTTCGATAATCCCAACCCTGACATGCTGAAGGAATGGGCGATCAGCAATTTGGATGCATCCATGCATTTAGTCATCATCCTTATCA
Source organism: Calotriton arnoldi (assembly GCA_963921515.1). NCBI lineage: Eukaryota > Metazoa > Chordata > Amphibia > Caudata > Salamandridae > Calotriton > Calotriton arnoldi. Next base: position 309,414 of record CAWUFW010005307.1, on the reverse strand, counting down.
AATATGCGGAAATTGACCGAGTCAAAACACAAACAGAAATAGAACGTATTAATCAAGAACTCGATCAATCAGAGCATAAAGAAGAAATTTCCAAAGGCAAAGAAGAAATTAATGCACGCCTCAAAAAACATGAGGATACGATTAAAGCGCGAAAAATATTCAAGTTTGCCCGGGATAAGCAAGACTACGAGTGCGGCCAAATTTTCACTTTCGCTCGCAAATATGACACGATCAGGAAACAAAGACTAAACAAACCAATTCAGAAAACACAAAACCAACCGACAACTATTGAAGAGGGAGCAGAATTAACCTCAATGTCGGATATGAGCTCTTTAGCGGAGTCGGGCACTGACTCAGATGACGGAGGAAGATGGCGAGGAAGAAATGAGGCCGGTGCATCGGACATTGGCCTGGGGGACGAAATGAATTTTTTAGTCTTCGACCGGAGGCAAACCCTGCGGCCGAGACCGCCAAAGAAACAAGGCACCGTAGGAACCGCAGACGGCGTGAAAGAAGGCAATGCAGAAAAATCGCAATCAAACAACAAGAGGCGAGGAAACTGGAGGCGCAAGTAAATGCGGACACTAAAACGATCATTAACCTCAGCAGTATCAATCTCACTGAGGCTGAAAAACAACTTCTCTCGCTGGGCCTCACCTTCTGCCCCGAGAGCAGTTTTGACTATAGTAGCACACGCATTGATGTATTCAAATTTATCAGAAAACTAAAACTATTAAAATTCTTCAAATTGAAGCAAGGCACCAGAACTGATCAGGAAATGGTTTCAAGCAAAGTGCCAACGGATGCTACCCTTTCAGTTGCTGATATTGCCGTCATCCGCACTATGACTGAATTAGCAACCCCCGATGCCCCCGTCAACACACAACAACTTTGCCTTAATGAAGGAATTACAATACAAACAAGAATACCTAGTCCTTTTAAACCACACTCTACCTTTACTCCAATGATGCCGAAAGATGCTATTGATGTATATAATGATGTGATTATTGATGAACTTAAAACATTACACCTTAAGACTGCAAGAAACTCTGCCAGACGCAATAAACAAAACCTTAAATATCATAGACTTATGACCAAACTTCAAAATGAAAATGAAGTGATTATCAATAAGTCTGATAAAGGGGGTAATATCGTGCTTTGGCCAAGGCAGTTGTACCTCGAGGAGGCCAACAGACATCTATTGGATCAAGGCTGCTACAAAGTATCTAATCACAAAGAAGTGGCTAGTAGCAACAAAGAATTAAGGAAACTTCTAAATGGCTACAGGACGCAAGGACTACTGAGCAAGGAGGAAACCGCTTTTCTCAGTACTGAATCACCTGTCTTGCCTTTCCTATATTTCCTTCCCAAGGTTCACAAAAACTCCTTCCCAATTCCAGGTCGCCCCATTATTTCGGCAAGAAAAAGTATGTGTGAAAACATATCAAAATATGTGGACTTTTTCTCCAAGACATTGTCTCTAGTCAACCCTCTTACATCAAGGATACCAGTGACTTTCTGTGTAAAATTAGAGATATTCCATGGCACAATGATTATCTTTTAATTTCACTTGATATCACGTCTTTGTACACTAGTATTCATCATAATGATGGGTTGAATGCCTGCAAACACTTTCTAGATAAAAGACCTATACAATGCCATAACCATAATGCCATGCTCCTCAAGCTCATTCACTGGTGTCTCACACATAACTATTTTTTATTCAACAAAGCAGTGTACCAACAGCTTAGGGGAGTAGCCATGGGGGCCTGTTTCTCACCCAGTTACGCATGTCTCCATGTAGGGTGGTGGGAAGAACAGGTCCTCAAGGGAGAACATAACCAGGCCTGGCAAGACAACATCATTACCTGGCTGAGGTATATCGATGATGTCTTTTTAATCTGGAAAGGTAACACTGAGAGTGCTAACAGTTTCATCATGCAGATCAATAACAACACCTTGAATCTAGAATTCAATGCAAACATCAGCAACACTTCCATTGAATTTCTTGATGTTACTTTGTACATATCCAATGACATCATGCACTCCAAACTTCACAGAAAACCTACGGCAGGTAATTCTGTCCTGCACGCCTCCAGTTTTCACCCTAGGCATCTAATAGCAAGCATCCCCTACGGAGAAATGCTTAGACTACGGAGGATCTGTAGCTCCCCCACAGATCTATTGATTTGTCAAAAGGAGGCAGCTAACAGATTTAGAACGCGTGGATATTCCACAACTAATATCAACAAAGCTATGAATAGAGCTAATGCACAACCTCGAGAGGCACTCCTGAAGGGAACTGGAGGATCTAGTGTAGATAGTGCTCCCAATCTACCCAGCGTAGGGCACACTCCTAGAGGGGGCATCGTCGAACTAGAAAATAGTAGTATCCTGACTAATGAGAACCAACAGACAGTCAGTACTAGACTTATCATCACCCACAACACTGAAGTGAGGGCTATCAGATCAGTGATCAACAGACATTGGGGAATCATTAGGTCTGACCCAACCCTGGGCCCTCTAGTCGCTACTTACCCAGACATCACATATAAACGGGCTAGATCCATGCATGACGCTCTCGTCAGAAATAGCCCAGAAATTAAGTGCACAGCAAACTGGTTATCCGACAGAAAGGGGTTTTTCAAGTGTAACAGCTGTAGGGCATGTAAATTTGGGAAAAATATAACACAACTAGATTCCACATTCAGGCAGACACCTCTCATCATCAAATACCACTTAACATGCAGAACAGAGTATGCCATTTACATTCTGGAATGTGAGTGTGGTCTCCGTTACATCGGGAGCACCAAGTTAGCTGTACACATGCGCATCCTACAACACCTGAGAGCCATTGTGAATAGTGACCCCACATATCCAGTGGCCAGACACTTTAAGGAGACACACCATAATAACCTGGAACACCTGAGGTACTCGGTCATTGACTGCATTCCAACACTCAGAAGGGGAGGTAACAGGGAGAAGCTGTTACGGCAAATGGAAAGCAAATATATTTTGCAATTCAACACCAAGGCGCCTGCGGACCTCAATACCAGTGAGGATTTATACCACTTTCTGTAAATCTACCAATATATGTATGTACCAGTGGGCTGCTATCCAGGCACCTAGGACTAGAAGGTCTGTTACATCTGTTGTCCTGTAGTTAACATATACTTGATTTAGTATGTTTCTTCTTCTTTTTCTTTTTCTTTCTCTTTTTCTTTTTCTTTTCTTTCTTTTTCTCAACTTTACTGTACTCTAATGTTATTAATGTATTTGTTTGACGTCTTGCATTTAAGCAGTTATTTAGTAAATTTGTCGCTTGCCACTTATTAAATATACATTATTAGCAACACGCACGTTTTTGTCGCCACACACCTCAAGGTTAGGCTGACTAGATCCACACATCAAGGATTTTTAGGTTCTCTTTGACTTGTATGCACGTGTTACTTTTAGTTTCAACATGGCATATAGATATTTTTAACCACGAGTCCTTTGGATTGGAGGAGATTTTTATTTAAGGTAGTTATTTTCACCACCAAATTCACTGTGCACTTTTTACGTATGTCTCCTCCACCCTCCTCTATGCACACCCTCTCTACCACTCTCACCATGTGTGTTCCATTCACAGTTTTATATTGTAGTAGCCTCTTACCTTTGTCCAGTTGGGTGCTTGTCTCTGGGCCTCAGGTTGCCAGGACGTAGTATTGCAGCACACATCACAGAGGCTTACGCAGCAGATGGCACTCTTTAACATTCTGAAATAGGCGCACCCATTATTTTAGTCCCGATTTTTCCACCTCCTTAGCTCCAGGCACGGTCTTTGATTTTTTTGTACTGACAGGGTCATCCCAGGGCCCCCGCGGCTGATAGTTTATGAGCCTTAATCAGAGTCATAGGCACTTTAGCAAGTCACACACCAGTACACGATAGAAGGCTGACTCCTTCTTCGCATCATATTTTGTTTTACACATACCAAATGAGATGTCTGTTTACTCAGGCCGTGGAATAGCCAGCGAGTTGGAAGTTTTTTTCGGGCATGCATAGCATTTGTAATGAATTTCGCCGCCACAGGATGTTATCTCTATCTTTATAATTATATTTATTTTTATTTGTGCATAGTCTGTTGTTCCTGTTGTTTCTATACCTTATCATGTCACTAGTAGCTCGTTTTCCTGCTTGCAGTAAAATGACACATATGACTTTTGGCGCTAGCTGTAGTAAAATGCTCACTCATGATAATGGACATAGTAATCAGACTACAACATCCAAACTACACTCACCTATATATAAACTGCACATGTCTGTTCATAGCGCTATGTGATCAAGGCTGCATGTCTGGCAGCCGAAACGCGTCATGTTGGACCTTGTTTGATGTGTGAATAAACCTTCATCTTTTCCACACCAGCTTTTGGAGTCTGTGCCCGTGTGTTGCGCCGGAGTGTCTGTCGTGACATTGGGATTTCTTCGTGATATATATATATATATATATATATATATATATGCACAACTTCTACTCCGCTATCAGCAGAAAGTACTCGGACACTCCAGCATGCTTCAATAAAGTTTTAATGACACCAAACAACGCGTTTCGGCTTTACGCCTTGCTCACGGTCATTAGTATACAAACTTTCCATTTGCCAAAGTTTGTATACTTATGACCGTGAGCAAAGCGAAGCCGAAACGCGTCGCTTGGTGTCATTAAAACTTTATTGAAGCATGCTGGAGTGTCCGAGTACTTTCTGCTGATAGCGGAGAAGAAGTTGTGCATTTTGGGGTTACCCGGTAGCCCGAACTCGGACCGCCCGTGTGACAGCCTTGTGACTGAACCGGGACTGTTGTGCTATATATATATATATATATATATATATATATATATATATATATATATATATATATATATAAAAATATATATATATATTATATCTACTGGCGGTCACCAGTAGATAGTTATAGTTAGGACCTATTTTCCATAGGAAATCCGCAACATTCTATATGAAATAACTTTGGTGCCGGTTGACGAATCTTCGCGAAATTTTCAAACTTTGTGGCCCGCTCCGGTCCGCTCCTATCCTGAAAGTTTCAGGGTGATTCGGCAAGCGAGGACCGAGAAAAAAGGGGGGTCCCAAAATGTGTTTTCCCCATTCAATTTTCCATAGGAACCTTTCATCGCAGCAACTGCTGAACGGAATTACACCAAATTTGGCAAAAAGGTAGCCCTTGGTTCAGAGTCGTGCCTTTTGCTTAAATGGTGTAAATCCATTCAGTAGTTCCTGAGAAAATCACAAGTAAAATCACATATATATCTATGGCCGCGTAGGGTCCGCGTACCCTCCCGATCACGAGCTGCATGCTAATTGGCTGTCAACACTCCAAACCAGGAAGTGTTGGCAGCCATCTTGTGCCTCGGTAGAACCGAGGCACAAGAAATCAGGAAAACAACTGCGCAAAACGCAAAAAGGGGCAGGGTAGAAACACCCTGACCCCCTAGGCCTGCTCAGGGGGTCCCACAAGGACCCCCAGGGCCCAAAAAAAAATTCTTTTTTTTAAAAAAAATTGGCGGGATGCGCTTAGGGTGCGCGGATCCCACCGTGATAAAAAAAAATCGAAGGCACAGAAACAAGTCTCAAAACTCCTAAAGGGGGCAGGGTAGAAACACCCTGACCCCCTAGGTCTGCTCAGGGGGTCCCACAAGGACCCCCTGGGCAGAAAAAAGCATTTAAAAAAAAAAAAAATCAGCGGGATGGGCTTAGGGTGCGCGGATCCCGCCGTAATTAAAGAAAATCGAAGCGCAGTCTCCCGCGCTTTGATGCTATTTTGCCCCCGGATGGGCCAAGTCCCGGGGGCATGCGGGGGTTTATTTATTTTTAATGTGGGGGGCCTTAGGCCCCCCAAGCCCCCGGGACCGCCACCCCCGGGGCTTTAAATAAATAATGTTGGTGGGTGGCACACGGACCCCCGCAGCCCCGGGGACCGCCACCCCCCGGGGCTTATTTTTTTTTTTAAATACGTGAGCTATGTGGGGGGTCTCCAGCCCCCCCACACGCCCCGGGGACCGCCACCTCCCGGGGCACTAAGAAAATAAATGTGGGGGTCTGTTTCGGACCCTCGAAGCCCCGGGACCACCACCTCCCGGGGCTATGTAGATGTGGGGAGGGGGCCGCGCGGCCCCCTCCTGGAGCCTGTGGTGGCCCTGGGGACCACCACCCCCAGGGCCGGTTCCTGCAGTGTCCCGGGGTGCCTACCCCCGGGACACTGCTGTTTGCAATGGCAGGACAGGAGCCTCGCGGCTCCCGTCCTGTCATTGCAAACTTGCTTTGCTTCATTGAAGCGAGAGCAGGGAAACCTGCTCTCACTTCAATGAAGCAAAGCAGATTGCTTTTCCATAAGTGGAGCTGCATGTCAGCAGCTCCCCTTATGGAAAAGCAATGCCGGCTCCCGCAGGATGCGGGGAGCCGGCGGGACCGTGCGGGGATTGGGGACCCCCCCACGGTCCCCAACGAGTGGCCAGGCCCCGGGGGATGGGGTCCCCGGGGCCATTAGTGGCCTGGGAGGGGGGCCACGCAGCCCCCTCCCCAAATAAAAAAAAAAAAATAGAAACGTAAAGGCCGGCCCCGGGGGATGGGGTCCCCGGGGCCTTAAATGGCCTGAGGAGGGGGGCCACGCAGCCCCCCTCCAAATATTTATTTTTGTAAAAAAAGAGGGCATGGGGTCCCCGGGGCCAATAGAGGCCCAGGGAAGGGGGGCCACGCAGCCCCCTTCCCGTTTATTTTTTTTTTAAAGTAAATCCTCAGGCCCCGGGGGATGGGGTCCCCGGGGCCGATTAAGCCTCGGAAGGGGGGCCACGCGGCCCACTTCCAATTTAAAATAAAAAAATAGGGGGCAGGCCCTGGGGGATGGGGTCCCCAGGGCCAATAATTTAGAAAGAAGGGGCCACACAGCCCCCTTCTTAAAAAAAAAAAAAAAAGACCGGCATCGCGCCGGAGGCCACGCCCTCCTTGCAACACTCTGCAAACGCGCCCTGGCGCGTTTGCAGATGGGGAACGAATTCCCCTTGAATACTGGGGGTCCCTGGGGGCCAACTAGCCCACCAGGAACCTCCAGTATGTGCCAGGGGGCTGCATTGCAGAGAGGTGTACAGAGGCCATGCCCCTTTTTACACCTCTCTGCAACGCAGCTCTGTGGCGCTTTTTGGAGGTACATGGTGGGCTAGTTGGACTCCAGGGACCCTCATGATTCAAGGGGACTTAATCCCTCAACTTAAAACGCGCCACGGGGCGCGTTTGCACAGTGGTGAAGGGAGGGGCTTGAGGTGACACGTGTGCAAACAGGCCCCGTGGCGTGTTTTAAGTTGGGGGATTAAGTCCCCTTCAATCCTGAGGGTCCCTGGAGTCCAACTAGCCCACCAGGTACCTTCAGTAAGCACAACAGAGTTTCGTTGCAGAGAGGTGAAAAAAGGTGCGTGGCCTCGGAACGCCTCTCTGCAACTCAGCTCTGTGGTCCTAACTGTAGGTACCTAGGGGGCTAGTTGGGCCTCAGGGACACTCAGGATTCAAGGGGACTTAATCTCGCAACTTAAAACGTGCCACGGGGCGCGTTTGCACACATGTCACCTCAGGCCCCCCCCTCCCTTCACCACTGTGCAAACGCGCCCTGTAGCGCGTTTTAAGAGGTAGTTTTAATCCCCCTGCCCTATTATGTACTAGGGACTTACAGAGGAGGTCATGCTAATCACAGGGGTACCCCAATGCATAGTGTTCCCTAGTGTATGTAGGTGTTTTAACTGTATTCTAAGTGTCTTTTAGCATAGCACTGGCTCTGGTTAGTCAGAGTCAGTTACCACCAGTACACGTCGGAAAAAGTTGTGGGCACAGGATGATTTTGGAACAAGGCCTCTTTCTGCTCTTCTGTTGCTTCTTTCTGCATTTCTTTTGCTTCTTTCTGTGCGTTTTTTCTTCTTTCTTCACATGTCCTACCTCTGAAGGCATAGTTAGAAATTAGCATTTAAAAAACTTTTTGAAATTCACTGAAAAACCATAGGTTTCAGACACGTTATAGTTAGAAATTAGCATTTAAAAAACCTTTGAAATTCACTGAAAAACCATAGGTTTCAGGCACGTTATAGTTAGAAATTAGCATTTAAAAAACCTTAGAAATTCACTGAAAAAACCATAGGTTTTAGGGAAAGTTATAGTTAGTTGGACATTGCACTCGTACAAAACCCGTGAAATTCCCCCGTTGTAGTTAGTTCAGCTAACTATAACTCGCGTCCCCGCAATGCACTGCTGATGACGTCACATATTACATCACTCATGACATGGTCAGTGACATCACTGATGACATCACTGATGACATCTCAAATGACATCACTGATGACATCACTGATGACATCATCCATGTGATAATTTGATGCATCTTCTCACACCCTAATATAACTTTTGATACACCCACTCTAAATTACAGACTGCCATTCTCAAAACCATACACACTCCAATACCAATAACTACATACCCACTCACTAATTCTTAGGTCTACACACATACTACAGTCACTCAGTACAGGACTATCATATGCACTCATACACCTATATAAACACTCACACACCGCCACTCATCCATAGAGGTACTCACACACCTAGTCAGTCATACAAATAATTATTCAAACTACCCTTTACTCACCTATATAGTTATACACACACCAGCTCACTTACTCATACAAATACTAGCACATTCTTACGCTCTTATACAGTAACTGATACAAGCACACACGCATCCATACAGCCACTCTCACAATCACACACTCTCACTTATAGCCATTTAAATACTCTAACACACATATATACTGCCTTTTACATATGTACTTACTCGCACATGTACCACTGAGATATACATTCACTCACTAACACACCCATACACACACTCACCCACCCAAGCAGTCCTTCACAGATGCACTCTTGAAATCATGCACCCAGTGAATCACCCACTCACACATCTATGTACAGAGTCACACACACCCCACCCACACAAACACTCAGGCACCCATACAGATACTCAGAGAACCAATCAATAACCCATATAGACACTCATGTAGCTATTCGCACATCCATGCATCCACTTACACACCAACAGACAGACGGATACAGACATTCACACAGTTTAGTCACTAACCCATGCATTCAGTAAGATATGTTTAATCACTCACTTGTAGAGTCACTCATGCACGTACTAAATCATCCATTCAGACACTTATACACCCACTCATTCTTCAATACGCCTTTCCCTATATATTTTAAACATATTTAAACTTTACAGAAACACACATTCACTGGATGATGTCATCAGTGATGTCATTTGAGATGTCATCAGTGATGTCATCAGTGATGTCACTGACCATGTCATGAGTGATGTAATATGTGACGTCATCAGCAGTGCATTGCGGGGGCGCGAGTTATAGTTAGCTGAACTAACTATAACGGGGGAATTTCACGGGTTTTGTACGAGTGCAATGTCCAACTAACTATAACTTTCCCTAAAACCTATGGTTTTTTCAGTGAATTTCTAAGGTTTTTTAAATGCTAATTTCTAACTATAACGTGCCTGAAACCTATGGTTTTTTCAGTGAATATATATATATATATATATATATATATATATATATATATATATAATAATTCCCTTTCTCCTGAATGCATCCAAGAAAGGCGACGACACACAGGTAGGCTTGAAATCTTTACTTTATTGCAGCCTCTACACCAAACGCGTTTCGGCTACTCGTTAGCCTTGATCACTGATGACGAGATATTGGTTTTTTCCATTTTAAACACCTCCACACACAACACACTAAAACGTGTAAACAGACTACCACATCTTCTTTCTTTTATTTCTCTTCGGTGTCCAACTAACTTCTGTTCTTTACATTTTTTATATCGCCTCATGTGCACACATCTAATGACCTATACCTTCAAGACCTGTGAAACCTACAGGCCTTGAATCAGAATATTGCACATGTATTTCCATCTCTATGTAGAATAAATATTTACAAAAATATACATAAATATTTAAAGGAGGCTTCAAGCTAAAATGTTTTACTAATATCTTAAATCCATTCAATGCAGTGCCATCTAGTCAAGGCTCAAACATGCTAGGCATTTAAAACAGTTCATCAAAAAATTATCCCCAAAAATACATCTTAGTATGATAAAATTATTGCAGCAACTTTTTCAATAAAAACTCTTCAATATATATATTGCATTTCATGACACTACCACCCACCAATTCATAGAAGTGGTCTCTTGCGCTTATTTCTGCCAGTATTCCAACAGTCTCATTCTCACTATTATACAAGGGTAGAGGAAGATGAGCGTCAAGCCATTAATGAGTGCGTCTCCCTGCAGCCCCATAATTTTGCCGTCATTGAAATTTCCCTGTCGGAGATAATGGGAGCACTGAGAAGGGTATCTCCCTCAAAGGCGCCAGGTCTAGATAAGATTCCGGGTGACCTACTATGCAGTGAACCTAATATTTGGGCCCCCTATCTATGGACCTTGTTTAATGCCATTTTACATGGAATGTCGATTCCCCCGTCATGGCTGGGGGCGGAGATTATTCCAATTTTTAAAAAGGGCTCACCACTCCTCCCCGCCAACTATCGTCCAATAAGCCTCATAGATGTCACTCAAAAAATATACGCAAGAGTGCTATTGGATCGAATGGAAAGCTGGATGGAGGAGTACTCTATACTCAGTCCCTACCAAGCAGGTTTTAGAGCCAAGATGTCCACAATAGATCAGATACTCAGGCTGCAACTGCTGTATTGGAAGACAGTGCTTTTGGAGGGAGGCAGTCTCTATCTGATCTTTGTGGACCTAAAATCGGCCTTCGACCTGGTCCCTAGGGATAAATTGTGGTCCATTTTATTAGACTTGGGGATTCCCCCTAATCTCTGTTATCAGTTGAAATGGCTCCACGAACACAACTACGCCCAAGTTAGGTACGGTAAAAATGGTGAGCTTACTGACCCCATTCCAATAGACAGAGGGGTAAGACAAGGATGCGTCTTGGCCCCGACCCTCTTTTGCTTATTTATTAATGGTCTGTTGGAGGCTCTGAATGCTGGGAGGGACATAGACACCCCTAGGTTGGCGAACAACAGGGTTCCGGCCATGATGTTCGCCGATGATACCCTCTTACTATCCAAGTCCCCAATGGGAATACAGAGGGCCTTGGATATTTTCCATCTATTCTGTAAAAACAGGGGTTTGGAAATCAATTCACTAAAGACAAAATATATGGTTTTTAACGGAGGTAACACCACGCGATCAAACCCTCTTTTAGATGGGAAACCATTAGAGAAAGTGTCTGTTTTTGACTACTTAGGCTTAACACTCACCGACAAAATGGAGTGGACCGCACAAATCAAGAAGGCCAGCTTAAAGTTGGCACAGACAGCTGAGGGGATAGCAAAGATGTCTGGGAAGTGCACACACAAAATGGTCGGTCCAGCAATGGAAATATATAAGGCCCAGGGCAGGGAAGCGGCCCTATATGGGGCAGAAATCTGGGGCCATTGACCTTGTGATCACTTATCTAAGAATGAGAACTCTTTTATTAGGCAGCTTTTAGGTCTCCCTAAAAGTACACCATTAATGCCGCTCCGCATGGACCTTGGGGTTAACCCAATTGCGGAGGAAGTTGCCCTCAAGCCTCTTCTCTATTGGAGACGTATCTGGAGTACTCCAGAACTTGAGTTCTTTAGACAAGAGCTAAAAGAGGTCATAAATCTACAGAGAGTTGACAAAATCCCATGGCTGTCTTATATTAAAAACATCTTGACTGCTATGAGGATGGGAGACCTATGGGCTAACGCTGAAGCAAGTTGCATGACAACTCCCAAGAAGGCCTTGTCAAAGATCTTTAGAGAATTTAAACTTAATCAGATAAAGGCCAATTCCGACATAGGCGCACTGACCCTATCTTTTTTAGAGGCAAAAGACCAATACAAGCTAGAACCTGTCCTTATGTCATACAGCCCCCCCTTGCAAAAAAATTGTACCTACAATTTAGGCACGGCGTATTACCACTGCGCGCATTTACAAGTAAATGGGGAAATGCGCTGTCCCAGGGCTGTCCAGTCTGTGCAGATAATCCGGAGACGGACCAACATGTTTTACTCGTCTGCCCAGCATACAAGAAGGCTAGATACCGATGGTTACAACAGGTGTGCCGGAATCTTGGCACAAAGTATTGCGTGGAGGCCTATAGGATCCTAAAATATGATACTAGTCTGCCCATAGTGTATTCAGTTACTCGTTATTTATTTTCTATGTGGTGTGTACGGTCATCTATTTTAAAAGCTGGGTCTATTGGATAATTTTAGTTTTTTACGCAAATTAAATGTATCAATACTTTTTAATTACCTTTTAAATGTTTTAAAAATATCAATTCCGAATCAGCACCTTTTGTATTTATATTCAGAACTCCCTTTCTTAAATATTGCAATGCACGTGCACTTTATCTTTGCAAGAATTATATGTACAAATTGTGCTGTATTTTTTTTCTTTGTGCTTTTATGGCCATAACGGCCGAAATAAAGAATTTTTGAATTGAAATTGAAAATGTTTTACTAATATCTTAAATCCATTCAATGCAGTGCCATCTAGTCAAGGCTCAAACATGCTAGGCATTTAAAACAGTTCATCAAAAAATTATCCCCAAAAATACATCTTAGTATGATAAAATTATTGCAGCAACTTTTTCAATAAAAACTCTTCAATATATATATTGCATTTCATGACACTACCACCCACCAATTCATAGAAGTGCTCTCTTGCGCTTATTTCTGCCAGTATTCCAACACTCTCATTCTCACAGGTTCATTGTTCCTGTGAGCTACCACTTATAGCTTGTACTGCAAAACAATTCTGCCCCAGTGGGCAAACTCTCTCTCAGGTCTACTCTTAGAGTGCTAAGGCTCCACCTAGGTACTCTCCTTTGTCCGACACCTATCCATTGTCCACATCTTAATTCAATACTAAAGTGCTCTGTGCAACATAACTTTAAAATGATCCCTTACCATGTCCATTATTCATACATGATATACATTTAAAAAAAATCCTTCTTGTCACTTCTCCTTAAAAAAACAGCGTGGAAATCAGTTCATCACTCTTTCTCACTCTTCCTACAAATATATAAAAATATCTTCTTCCATATTGAGGCCACCTGGATTCTTTGTATTAAATTCAATAATGTTTCTAGACTCCAGTTGTCTCAATATTCGTACCCTGTTGCCTCCACGGATGTTCTTAGGGACTTAATCAATCACACAATATGAAAGCCCATCTGTGCATCCCCCGTCCACTTCTTGAAAATGTCTGGCCACAGGGTATCCCTGGTCGTGATTTTGTATCGCCCTCAGATGTTGTAGGATTTTCTTATGTTCTGGCAAGATTGTGCTACCAATGTACACTAACTGATATTCACATCTTAGCATATATATAGCAAACTCTGTTTTGCACTTATACTCACCCTTAACCACTTTGATCCTAGAGATGAGTGGGGATACCAATTGCGTCATATTTTCCCCATGTTGACACGCTTTGTATTTCCCACACTTCTGGAATCCTTTTCTAACTGTCAACCAAGTATTCTTCGCTTCTTTTCTGCTTTCTGGACTACTCCCAATTATGGCTTGTCTCATCGATTTAAAGGTAATCACCGGCATTCGTGGTGCTACGTCTCTCAGCACTGGTTCATTTCTGATAAGATGCCAATATTTACTTAGAATTGTCCTTATGGCTGCCTCCTGCGTACCATATGAGGTGACTAATCTGAAATGTGGATCAGACTTCTTCTGCTTTAGTGTGCTTTTCCTCTCAAAGAGGATCCTTTTCCTTGGTTTCGATTTTGTTTTAACAATAGCTTTATCAATGCACTCTTGTTTGTACCCCCTAACTTAATATCTCTCTTTTAGTTCACCAATGGCCTTGTCTTCTTCTCGCTGAACACTACAATTCTGCCGTACCCTAAGGCATTCTCCACATGGAATGCTTTCAATCAGATTGCGTGGATGAAAACATTTTGAGTGCAGTAGGGTATTGCCAGCCGTTGGTTTCCTGAAGTTTTGTTTCCAGCCGGTCCCCCTCCACATACACTGTGAGGTCGAGAAAATGTACTTCTACTTTGCTGATGTTACTGGTGAACTTGAGATTTAACTCATTTACCCCCAATTTCTCTACAAATAATCTTGGACTCTCCCCTGAACCCGTCCACACAATAAAAAGGTTGTCTATAAACCAACTCCATTGAATTACCTGTTCTTCCCATTCTGTCTGATATTCTACTCTCACCTCCTGCTTCTCCCACCAGCCCATATGCAAATTTGCAAAACTGGGGGAGAAGCAGGTGCCCATCATAGTCCTGCACATCTGCTGAAAGACTTCCCCATTGAACAGGGAAAAATGTCTTGTTAAACACATCTCAATCATTGCTAGAAGCATCTTTGTGTGCTGTCGTAGATTCAGGGGTCTTTTTCCAAGGAAGTGACTTACTGCAAGCATACCATTGTTGTGCCTAATACACGTGTAGAGTGATGTTACGTCAATTGTAAGGAGAATTAAATCTTTCTCCCAGGGCAAATCATACACTTTCTGTAAAACATCTCCTGTATCTAATATATAGGATGGTAGATTGATGACCGCTTCCTTTAAAAAACGGATCTACGTTTTTACTCACATTTTCCAGGCAACTCCCAATTGAAGAAATAATTGGGCGTCTCAGTGGATTGACCATGTCTTTAAGTGTTTTTGGAATTAAATAAAACACAGGTATTACTGGGAGATCTTTCCGTAAAAACTGATACTCCTCCTGACTGAGGAGACTGTGCTCTCTCCACTGACTCAAATCCTTATATACCTTCAACCACAAATTCTCCATCATCTGTCTTGACACCCTGCAATAGCAATCTACATCAATTAGTTGCATGTAAGCTTCGTCCAAGTATGTCTTCGTCCCCAAGGCACAATATTGCCAACCTTATCAGACTTCATCACAATACAGTTAGTTTTTGTAAGCAATTTATTCACTAAATCATAATATTATTTTTCTTGTTGACCAGCCTTTGATCTTTTACTACTTTCACTATACAGAGTTTTCAAATCACTCACAACCAAGTCATTAAAGATATCTATCGAATCTCTTGCCATCACGGGTATAAACTTTGATTTTGGTCTAAACATGGTTACATATGTCTCTAAACCTTGCTCCATAATTAAGGACTCTTCACTTATGTACTCCTCTTGCTCTTTGTTTTCTGCTTCCAATTGCCTTAATTCCATTAATAAGTTCATGTACTCACCTGCAGAGCCTCAATCCCTATCTCTTGTCTCTTAACAATTTCCATTTTTTTCTTTTTTTTTGTGGGCTGAGTCAGAAAGAATTTCTTTAATTTCATTAACCGAATTATTTTGAAGAGATCCATACGAGTCTGTACTTAGTTCATATCCTGTTTTGGACAAAATGAGAATGGTAATGTCACAATTTCCACTTCCATTGTAGTCAAAGTCACATCCGTGAGGTTAATTACTGAATTTTCAGAGCTTGCTACGGCTGCTTCTTGTTCCCTTTCCCCATTTTCTCTTTCACTTGGTTGCTTGTTCCAGGGTCCCCTCTGCCTTTTCCGCCTCTGCCTCTTCCTCTTTGCGGTTTGTAATTTTGTTGCGGTTGCCTTGGGCGTAGGTTGAACTTACGATCTAACCTTAAAAAATTCAGCTCCTCAATCTCAGAGGGAATATTCCCTTTCTGTTGTGCACTGGTACCACCGTCCTCAGCATCTGTCTCCACTTCTGTGCTCACCACACTGCGTGCTTCGGACCGGGTCTCCGGTATATATATATCATTTTAATCCCGTCCTCCTGTGTCTTCCTTATACCATGGTACTGTTATTACAGTTTCTGATTTTATACTATTGTGACCCTAAACTGTATTTGTACTTCTTATATATTCCCTGTCTATTTGATGTACAGCTCTCTGAAACCCTCTTGGGACACTTTCCCATCCTGGAAATGGTGGTAAAGTTACTCCAGCCAAGGGCTGGAGCATCTCCCCTTCCAGGTTGGGAAGCAGAACTGATCATCCCACATTTGTTGTGGTGTGAAGAGGAGGGTCTTACTCCCACAGAGAAAAAGAAAAAAAAGTGTGCATTTGGAAAGGGGTTTCATTCTTCCAGTGAAGAATTCTACGCTATGTAGAATTCCACAAAAAGAAATAGACACCCACAGATGATATAACATGACGTTCTTTAGTAGGATGTCTGGAAACCTGCACCTGGTGCTTCTTTACAGGTGTATTTCTGGGTGTCTTTGTGAATAGAAAAAATCTCCAAAAGTGTGCACATACAGATGCCTAGAGCTGTAACTCTGTTCCTGTACCTTTAAGTAATTTTTATGAGTAAGGTTCACTGCTAGGCATTCATAAACAATCAAAATCTCAAGATTTTGAGGCTATGTGTATTTCATGGAGCATTTACATGTTTTTGGATCTTGAGGCATTCTATGACGTTCTCTACTGTGACTGGAACTTGAACTTACATACCTCTATTATTTTTTTAGAATTTGCTTCTACATACAAGAAGACAAATGTTTCAAGTCTTGCCCTTCATGCACTCCTCTCAGCCCAGCAGGGGGCCTGGATTTTGGGAAGACAGGCACCTATCTGTGAAAGAAGAAGGCAAGATTGTTAATTTCGCCCTCTCTGTTTAAAATATATTTCTTGATATTTCCCTTGTAGATGTCTGGAACAACAGTTAAAGCCTGAATAAACCATTGCAACTCACAAATCACTGACCGGTGTCAACTTATTCTTATCCCCTATTCTTTATGTGGTCAATTTCATGACAGTTGTTCTGCTCATTGTGGGAGGTGCATTTCTTCATATGTGTACTGCCTCATTCTGAAAAGAGGCTATTAGGCCAAACATTTGGTGCAATGACCGGGTCACTGGGCAAAGTAGAGTATACTTGGAATGATAGGTATATCTTATTATTATTATCATTATTATTTAATTGTTAAAGCTTGCAAATCCCCAAAGGGTGTCCTGGAGCTAAGGGGAGGGAACACAACAATTACATTCATCAGAAAGCAAAAAGTCTGATATTAGTAGAACAGTCACATTTTTAGTTTTCTTCCTTACGGCCAAAGACTCTGGGATTTTTTAAATGTGCACTGGGACACTGTTCCAGAGTTTTGCTGCCACAAAGGAGAAGGTATGAAGTCCCCACTCTCCCTCACCCATTCTTGTCTTCATTATGGTTGGAACCTAACTAGTAAAGCAGAGGCATATCTAAGGGCGTGGCGCAGATGGTAGAGTCTGAATTTGTCTTTCAGATAGGTAGATCCAGTATTGTAGATGGCATGGTGTACAAAACAGAGTGCCTTAAATTGGCAGCATTTCTCCACTGGAAGCTAGTGAATAATATTGTGACGAGAGGAGATGGAAGCAAAGGCTGTCAAATTAAGAATAAGTCTAGTAGCTGAATTTTACACATTCTATAGTCAATGAGATAGATATTCAGAAAGACCCAGATAAATAGCATTGATATAGTCCAGGCAAGATGTATAAGGGCATGAAATATGGGGGCATATTAGCAAGGGCACCATCGCCGCTTTAGCGGCACTTTTTGCCGCTAAAGCGGCGATATTTATATCGCCCTATCAGCAAACTGTCTCTAACAGCAGTTAGCGACAGTTTGCGGGCATTAGCGCCCGTTTTTACCGCTTTGCATGTCAGCGATATTTATCGCTAATGACATGCAAAGTGGGCGTCCCGACGAACAAACCTGGGAAACACTCGCTAACAGTCCTATCGCCTATTAGCAAGGTGGCCATGGCCCCAGTTAGCGACGTGAAAAGTCGCGCTAACCAGGGTCATCGCCATTTATTTAACACCTGCAATTAGCAGGTGTTAGCCATACCTAACATGGGGGTGGATTATGCTGATACGACCACAGTGTCGTATCAGCAAGGTGTTCTCCCTTCTCCATGCAACATCGCTGGTTTTTCAGCGATGTTGGCCCATTTCCCCGCTATTGCTGGAATATTCATCGCCATAGCGCTAATCGTTGCTAATACAGCGTTAGCGCGGCGATATATTCCAGCGATAGCCGGCGATAAAAAAAATCACGCTAAGCAGGGTTAGCGATGATTATCGCCTCTTCTTGCTAATATGCCCCATGGATCTTTAAACAGTCATCAGGAGTAAGGGAGAATCTTTCTCAATATCCACAAATGACAAATTTTGATTATGGAGAATGCCTACATTTTTGGCCTGGGGAACCAAAGCTGGAGGCAGACCCCCCTCTCAGTTTTGCTACCAACAGGAAACAGGTTCCAGATTGCTTACTGAATAGGAGCATCTCAGGTTTATCACTATCAAGTTTGAACCAGTTGTCGCTCCACCACTGGCCGATAGTACTCAAGCAAGAACCGAACTTGCCAGGTGTTAAGTCATGATTGTCAGATATGGGCACAATGATCTGTGTTTTGTCGGCATATGACAACAGGTCGAAGCCAAAACAGTGAACCAAGGGTCCAAGTGGGGAGATATAAATATTAAACAGTGTGGGGCTGTTGGAAAGTGGATTATTAGTAGGGGCAAATGTATATCTGCCACTGGCAATAAGGCCACTAATACCGTATAGGGCTCAGAATAGGTCTTAGAAAATTATTCCTATGCCCACCCATTGGTAGCTTGGCTGCAAACAGGCAGGCTTAACTTCAAAGACAGGTATGTAAAGCATTTAAAAACACCAATTCAGTAAATAATTAAGACACAATGCACAATACAAAATCCAACACCAATTCATAAAAATAGGAAATATTTTTATCTTTAGAATGACACCAAAACGACAAAAATCCAATGTAAGGAACCGGAGATATGAATTTTTAAAGATTTAGCACTATATAGCACATAGAAACCTATAGCGCCTTATCGGGACATCTGGTCACGATAGACTGGGTCAAAGTCAAAGTTTCAGGCCGACCGCGATAGAGCCCTGCGCGGCTACCCCTCGCAGTAGGTCTCGGTCAAAGTTTTTACCTTCTGACTTAGAAACTTTTCTGGAGCTTTTCTTCCTGGGGTCCGTCGAAGCTGTCAGCCAGTCCGGATTCGGTGAGGGTTCGCCAGATTGTCTTGCAACGAGCTCCCGGTCAAACTTATGGAAGTCCGACCCCGGAGCGTTCCAGTGGGACGAACCAAGGATCCAGGCGACTCGCGGTTGAAGGCAGGCAGCTTGGCCCTCGCGGTTGCTCCCTGTCACCTTTTCTTTGTTCAGATTTAGAAACCTTTACGGAGCTTTTTCTTGCGGGGTCCCTCGATGCTCTTCACCAGGCCGGATTCGGTGAGGGTTCGCCGGCCTCGGATTTCACCTACTCCCGGTCAAACTCTGGAAGTCTAGTCAGACCTATGGAGCTTTTCAACGGGACGACCCTGGACGGCAGGCCGACTCGCGGTTGAAGGCAGGCGGCTTGGCTGCCCAGGTTGAGTCAGTCCACTTATGGAGCTTTTTCCCAAAGTTACTCCAAACTTCCGGAACTTCTTCCTGAACTTCCCCAAAGGGTCCCAAAGTGTCTCAAACTCACTCCATGGGTCTAGAAGCTCCAAGATGGACCTTGAACATTGAGGACTTCAGTTCCCACAATCCACTTGGACAAAACCCTTACAAATCACTGGTAAAGCTCCAGGTTGAGGATTCTTGGTGGTGATGTTCCAGGTGAACTCTGTTAACCTGTAGCTTACAGGGATTCCACTCTTTAGTCCTTTTACAGCAAGGTAGTCCACAGGGCTGCAGTTCTTCTAGATGGTTCAGAAGGTGCAATCTTCAGAGTGCAGGCCTTAGTGATTGCACATCAAACTTCTCAGCATGGCCCTTCTTGCTCTCTTAGGTTTTCGACAAATACATCTATTTCTTCAGCATTGGCTGCTTTTTAGGAATTGTTGTCTGTTGCTTTCAGATTCATTTCCTTTACTATGATTTGGAATAGATGTTCACGCCTATGATCTGAAGGTTTTATGATTTGTATGTCCTCCATCATGGTATTTTGTTGTATTCCAATGTACCCTCTCTAATTCTGTTCATATTAAACTGTTTACCATTGAAAAAAAGACATACCCGTGTCTGAGAATTACCTATTGTTGAATATTCATGCTTTAAATAACTACATTGATGCTGTGATTGTTCAATAGTCAGCCAGCAGTCGGGCTAGACCATCAAGTGATTATTCTGAATAGATTTGACTGAGAGTATCTAATGAAACCCCGTGAAGGCACCTTTACCTTCTACTAGTTGTTTTGCCCAAGCCTCCAAGGGTAGATTTGGTTCCTCACTTTCTTGTTACTCTTAGGTTTCAAGCAGCAGATCTGAGAGGCTCTGCCCCTCTCAGATACTTATTCCAAGTTCTCTGGGTCAAGCAGGAGGGCACTCCTGTCCAATGGGGGCAGGGTAACACCCCAAGATATGACACTAGTTTGGCACTAGTTTGTTCCAGAGTGCACCAGTTCTTCCAAATTCATCATGGCTGATTTTCCAGCAGGGAGAGAAGAGCTGGCTAAACACACCTCCAGGATGGCTAATCTCCATAGTCTCTCCCCTTGCATCTGCTCATTCCTTCCTTAAGCCTAGCATCTGGCTGGGTTCAAAAGAGTAGAGTTGTAAATGACACTGGTGTCTTCCCCTTTCCTTGAAGTCCATTGTTTACGACTCCTCCCCCTGCTCTGGCATTGCTGTGTAACAGAACACTGCCCTCCCAGCGGAGCTGGATAACCCCAGGGGCTCTTTATCACCTCTTCACTTAACTCTGACCAATCAGGACAGACCACTGGAAGGTTGAATCTGGGCTTACAGACAAGAAAGTCTTATAACTTCTTGTCTGTACATTTTAGGAGACATTCAACAATATAGTATTGTTGGATTTATCAATACCATTCTGGGAAGTCTTAGAATGCTATTTTTATCATTCTCCTATCAGGATTTATTAGTTAATAACTTCTTGCCATGTTAACCTATGTGGCAGGAGTTTGCAATGGGAAAAATGACTTGGGCCATTTTTCCAGCACCAGGGCTTATAAAAACATATTTTATAAGTACTCTGCCTATATCTATAGGACCCCACCCCTGGAACACCTAGGGAAGACTTTAGGGGTTCTGAATATTTAGAAATATTGCAGATCCTCCCTCCACAGTGCTCCTAGCACCAAAGTCGATTTTGTGCAGCACTTTATCACAACGTTGGGAGTGAAATGTGCAATTTCACTTAACCCAGGGAATATAAAACTCCTTTTATAAGGGTCCTCCTTATAAATACCTGACCCCCCACCCCTGGCACACCTAGGGGAGACCTTGGGGGTACCTAATATGCCCAAACATTGTCGGCTATCCATTTTTAAGTGCCTCAAACATCAAAGTCGAGTTTGGGCACAATTTACTTTTTAAAAGCAGTCCTGCAACACTGAGCTACTTTTAAACTTACCTCAGCCTTCAGCAGTGCACACATGCAGTGCAGAAAGGGCTGCTGGCCTCTAAACTGCCATGCCCTATTATATTCTAGGGACTTAGAGGTAGTTTCAATCCCCCTGCCCTATTATGTACTAGTGTATGTAGGTGTTTTCGCTGTATACTAAGTGTCTCTTTCAGCAAAGCACTAGCACTGGGCCTGGTTAGGCAGAGCCCAGGGTCAGTCAGAGTCAGCTGCCACCAGTACCTGTAAGCAAAAAGTTGGGGGGTGTCCAGGGCACAGAATGAATTTGCAACATGGCTCAGAAAAAAAGCCTTGAAGTACTCTACTCAAGACTTGTTGCGGTTTAGATTTGGCAGAATATTAAGTGATTTGCTTCTTTTCAACAGAGAGGCTCTAAACCAGCTGAAAGAGTCCTTGCAAATTCACAGCTGAAATAGTCCTTGAAGAAGTATAAGATTAGTGGTGTTCAAAATGTTTGTAATTTGTTTTTGCATAATTACAGCAAAATCATGCAAAATTGTGCATAATTATGTGAAATGCAAATTGTGTCAATTTTTAGAGCAAAGTGCATTTAAACAAAAGCACCACAAACACCAACTTGCTATTTAAAGATATCAACTCTAAGACAGCGCAGGAGGAGGTGCATCAGCCCAGTTCAGATCTTACCACTCCATTGGATGAGGTGACTTTAGACTCTCAACCTCCAGCAAGAAAAAGGAAGGGAAAAGAAGGGTTGAGTGTTAGGGAAAAACCTGGAGTGATTATTTGACTCAGCTTAGGTCCCCGAGAAGTATTGTAAGCCTTAACTCAAGCCCCACAGTAGAGTATTCGTTGGATTCCACCTCAAAGTCATACTTTTTAAAAATGGAATGCTTGGTCCAAGATCAAGTTGGGCCTTACCTCAAACACCCTGGGTTAATTGAAAACAACCAGGCTGACTTGCTTGTCCATAGTAAGGCTATTTCTATAAAGCTGGATGATAAGGTAGTTGCTAGCTCTATAGGGGAGCTGGGGCATGGTCAGCAGTGGAGCATGTATCAGATAATGCGGATGGTCCTTGTTTCCCCATTGTCTTACAATCCATTAGGGAGGACAGGGAGCAACATTTGGGGAACGTGACCCAAAAGGACCCAACTATGTTGTGATTCTGGGTAACATCCCCCTATTGAAAGCTGGGTCAAGTGAGTCTTATGAATAACTTAACAACAAAGTGAATCATTGGTTAGGGAGGCACGTGGCTGAGAGCCCTAGAGTCCCCCTTTGTATCAACATGGTAAGAAGGGTAAGCCAGATTGGGAGGGTCAAGAAATGCTTTATTGGGGATCGTGTTATCATTAACTTTAACTCAATTGGGATAGTAGATCACTTGTTGACTGTGGCTCCATCCTCTAACTTCGGTCCCACATCTTCCATCTTCTAGGTTTTTTTAAATAAAATATTATCAACTCAATCTGATTCTTGTGGGCACACTTAAACCTTGAAGAAGCTGGGAAGGGGGCTCCTGCTAATCCTATAGTAAGCTCTTTTAATAGGTTTGAGCCTCTGAGCTCCCTGGAGTATTGTGACTGACTTGACATGGACCATGTTAATGAGGCACCTGCCTCTGACCCAGCAGAGGGAGTTATATGCCCCATTTCAAGGGCAGTTTCTGGCCTTAGAGTTAATAGCTGGAATGTGGTGGGGTTATCTATCAAAGTCAATGATTAAATATGGATTTCCTTTATCAAGGAATTTAATTTAATCAGCTTGGAAGAAACCTGGGACTCCTCACATAACTATTTTCTGAAAGGCTATAAGTCCTATTTTGTCTCGGTGCTGGCCTCTTGCTCTGGTCGTGCTAAAGGTGTTCTTATGATATTAACCTCTTTACTGTTGAAGTGCAGGTATGATGAGTTAGTAAACATTCAATCTATTATGATCACTTGTCCAAAAGCGCCCAAAGTTCTATTTCTGAACTTTTATA
Organism: Calotriton arnoldi; assembly: GCA_963921515.1. Classification (NCBI taxonomy): domain Eukaryota; kingdom Metazoa; phylum Chordata; class Amphibia; order Caudata; family Salamandridae; genus Calotriton; species Calotriton arnoldi. The sequence goes on along the minus strand of CAWUFW010005307.1, from coordinate 285,946 downwards.
ATCCTAATCCTTCACCGTGTAATATGGTTAATCTACATTTCTTAAAATCTTCTACTAAAGAGATTGAAGGGGGTACTTTCTCAACATTGGTGTTTTATTATTGGGATATTTCAATATCCATCTATGCCCAATATGCAATTATGTCCCAAGTTCCCTGACTTAGGTAGGATGAACTCAGGATTGCATTTGGAATACACCATGCATGGAGATTTTTTAACTGCTCTTTTAAGTGAATTCAATCTTGTTTTTTCCTTTAATAAACTCGTTCCTTCTAACCCTCTTAGCTCAATTCCATTCACCTTTACTGGACAATGGCATTTCTCGACAATTGATTTTGTTTTAGTCTCAGACCCTTTTCTGGAACTTTTGGAGAATGTAACTGTTCCAATGAGCAGTTTTAGTGATCATAATCCTATATGTTTCTTCTTAGGCCTGAACGATATTCACACACATAAGGCGAGGGATGTGTATAAAAATATGTTCCTGATTGATCAAGGGGGAAAACTAAGGTGGCCGTAAATAGAGCCTGACAACTTGAATAAGCAACTATTCTCTGGCTGTGCCCAGGATTTTGTAACTTGCAAAATGAGGAATCATCATCTCTTGAGATAGTAAATGCATTTGGTAACATTGCTAGTAAAGTCATGTGTTTTTTAAGCGTCCCGTTACACTAGCGGTCAAGTCCACTGCACAGGTGGTTCGATAGAGACTGCTCTACTGCACGCAAGAATATAATGCTTGCTCTGAATTCCAAACCTAGTGACAAGAACATGGCAGCTGCATGTTAGATCAGATATAAGACAGTGGTTAATAGAAGGAAACCTTCTTAAGAGATGATGTTTGGTACTACCTCCTTCAAGCGTTATGTCTGAAGAATAGTATGTTATTTGGGCAATCGTTAATCACCCCTTTCTCTCCCACCTTGACAATGGCTTGCTTGGTCATCAAATTATTCCAGAGAATTGGTTATTGCATTTTGCTGAAATCTACACTAACCAGTTGACGACAATGCCCCCAGTGAAGGCTTGTTAGTAAGCATGGGGTCGATTCTCTTTTTTACTGTTGAGGAAGTCGAGCAGGGTATCCTGGATGGGATCCCCCTGGAGTTATATATTGAACAACCTGTGGTATGGGCTCCGTTGATTACTCAGCTTTTGAATGCAGCTGTCAAGTTAGGGACGTTGGGTTCATGGTCTTCTTCTATTATTGTGCTGGTGTTGAAGAAAGGGGATAAGGAAAGCACATCATATTACAGACCTATATCCATCATTAACTCCATTGCATTGTGAAGGTGATGGGAGAGTTGTTCTTAGCCATTTGTTAATTTGGGCTGATAACAACAACATCTTATCTCACCTATAATATGGCTTCAGATCAGTTCAGGGCACCAATGACCAGTGTCTAAATTTATACCTGGTTCCAAAAAAAAACCACAGTGGTAAGACCTGGCTCGATCCATGTGGCATTTATGGACCTTGCCTCAGCCTTCGACTGAGTTAACCACTCCAAGCTGTGGAAAATCCTTCTGTTTTTAGGGGTGCACTAGAATTTAGTGCTCTTTTTGAAGGATCTCCACATGGATACCTCAGCTTCAGTGCCTTATGCTAGTGACTCTTCCTGTTCACGCTTCTTTAGTACCATTAGAGGAGTCTATCAAGGATGCATCCTTGCACCGTTCTTATTTATTTTATACATCAATGGATTGGGAAAGACCTTATTAGCATCAGGAGCAGACCACCCTATTGAAGGGAAAAGGCCTATCCCGGCCCTACTTTACGCAGATGACACTGTTCTTTAAGCAAGGACTGCCACAAGACTGTAAATTTTTCTTGATTCATTTATTTCTTTTATTGAAGGCTTGGTTCTGTCTACTAATTTGAACAAATCCTTTGTTGTGATTGCGGGCCTTAGATCTACTAAATTCAAGCTGTTTCTACGTGTGCTGCAAAATTCTGCACACATAGAAAGAGGAAAAGACTAGGAGAAATAAACATGATTGTTTTTGTTACGCCTCTCCTGGGGAGGCGTATCTTTTTGGCTCATTCTCAGGTTTACCAGGTTGGTAAATCTGGAAATGCATAAAAAACCATGGGAGTTGCATGGGAACACCCACGCAACGCCCATGGAACACCTCCCTTGCGCAGAGTAATCCAACACAGCGATTTCTCTGCTTTGCCTTACTCCAGATTTTTTAAGCCATTAAAAGCCATGCAAAGTGACTTTGCATTACTTCAAAAATATGACTTAAGGTTTGCGTCGCTCTTGCACCACATTGTATTGCATCATAAATATGGCCCTCAGACTCTAGCCTTTGGAGAAAGTGCAGTGCAGGTTTACAATTTCTAATGCCCTCTTTCCTCAACAGAGGTTTGATAAAGTGTGAACGTGGAAGTGAATAAAAACGGCATGAAAGAGCATGTGTAAGATGCTCTGCTTAGAAATACTACTGCAGGGACAAGAGTACTTATATGTAGACCAGTGGTTACATAGAGGGAAAGAGACTAGGTGATGAAAAATGCTTAAACTGAATCTATTGAGAAAAAATCTCTGGTACTGGGAAGCTATAGATGGCAAATAGTATTGCAAGACCTGAGCCATATCCTCTCTCATATCCAGGTAAGCAGAAACAGATGGAATAGATGTAATCCTTGCCAACATATCGGCTTCCAATTTCTCGCTAACCCTGTCATCATTGTATTGGTTGTATAGCCATAAATTTGATATAGTAGTGTCATGGAATTTAATTCTTGAAGATTGTTAAGTGTAGGAAGTGACAGGTTTCACTATATTGAAAGTAACAACAGATCCTAAAGCAAATAACATTTCATCTGTTGTGGTAATCTTATCTGAATAACACAATACTATGAGTCTTTGTAAAAAGGCAAATATATTGAAGGATGAAATTAAAAAAAGTTATTTAAATTTTGTATTTCTTCCTGACATGAATACAAGATTGTATTCTCCTCCATTCAACAAATCAAATCATGACTAACAACAAACATATCTACTTATGTAAAAAATGTATTTTTCTGTTTGGAATAAATTAGTGAGATCCAGTGAAAAGTTATCATACTAAATAGCCATTCTTTGGAGTTGAGATAAGAAGAGGTAATTATTGGGGTGAAGATGGGTGGGAGTGGGAAATGAGACGCATTGTTTGATAATAGTCGAAGATATAGTACATGCAATGTATTTTGTATCCAAGCTGTATATTGCAATCACTGTGCCTGTTTTGATAATTGATGCCCGTCATTTGCTTAAGCCAGTTGTAAACCTGTGTATCCTTGTTAAAGTTATGTTAATTATATTTTCACCATAATATCCATTTCCTCTCTTTCATTCAGAACCTTACCTGTCTATCATCACCCCTTGTCTGTGGTTTAACCATGTCAAAAGTGGGGAACTTGGATCTTGGCTGTTCTTTTGCCTTGATGATGTGCATATAAATCGCAACGATGTTGAGGATCTAGTTTGTTTTATACATTTTCAGTAGTGCTGTTGAATCTTAAATTTCAGTGGTCAAACCGTCCTGCCTTTATAGTTTTGTTGCAAGGGCAGAAGTGAATGTAGCTCACAAAACTGTTATTGAAAATCATCCATTCTCTGGTTATAATCTGCCACATATTACAGTATGAAAAACTAGCTGGTTTGTTCAAAACCAGCTTGCAGATAGAACAGTGAGACCATGTGTGAACATTTCAATTTTCCTTAAGGCTTAGGGAATTACATTGCCCTCAATCAGAACGTATATTTAATTCACAGTTCCTCAGTGCTTCTTAATTATGGGTATTGGTGTGATCTAAAAAATAATGCAAAAAAATTTCATTAATTACTGGAGCATCGAGAGTCCATTAATTAAGTAAAGGTTTTTGCATTATTTTTTAGATCACACCAATACCCATAATTAAGAAGCTCTGATGAGAGCCTGGGACTCGAAACGCGTTGGCATTTATTTATACTGAGGAACTGTGAATTAAATATACGTTCTGATTGAGGGCAATGTAATCATCCCCTGTTGTATGTACAAGTGTGTTCCCTGTGTATTAAGGTTCCCTTGAGTTTGATGAACTAGTAGTTTCAAGGGTTGCCAATTTGGCAAATTATGAAATGGTATAAGAATATGTATGTTATTTTTGTTATGTAGTGATGTCATATTGTTAATGTGGGTCGTCTATGATGTTTTTTGTAATTGTTAAATGTTTTATTGGTTATTGTATATAATTCTGGAATGAATAAGTGTTTCTTTTTCACATTAGAACTTTCTGAAAAATATATGAATATCTATAAAAGAAAAGGTTAAATAAATAACCCGATCAAATCAAAAGGAATGCATTTGATCATTGCTTTAAAGAATTAGCTGTATAAATGATAAAGGTTTCAGGTTTACCCCCCTTGTTTCTAACTTTCTAAAAGTGGCACTTAGAAACACATAATTTAATAACCATCTTTACTAAAATATGTGTTATTAAATTCTGAGTTCAGAGACCCGAAACTTTATTTCTCCATCTTGTCCCAATGGGAAGTTATACTTGTAAGATGCTACCAAGTATCTCCCATGCTATCCTATCGGACGGAAACGAAATTGGCAGTATTTCCCTATCAGGACATGTCACACACACCAGGGCATGTCCTACCTTTCACATACACTGCACCCTGCCCATTGGGGTACCTTGGGCCTACCTGGGGTGTCTTACATGTAAGAAAAGGGAAGGTTAGAGCCTGTCAAGTGGATGCACTTGCCAGGTCTACATGGCAGTTCACAACTGCTCGCGCAGGCACTACAGTGGTAGGTCTGAGACACACTTACAGGGCTACTCATGTTGGTGGCACAACCAGTGCTGCAGGCCCACTAGTAGCATTTGATTTACAGGCCCTGGCACACTCAGTGCACTTTACTAGGGACTTACCAGTAAATCAAAGATGCCAATCATGGATAACTAATTATCATCATAATTTACACAGAGAGCATATGCACTTTAGCACTGATCAGCAATGGTAAAGTGCTCAGAGTCCTATAGCCAACAAAAACAGGTCAGGAAGAATAGGAGGAAGAGGCAAAAAGTTTGGGGAGAACCCTGCAAAAAGGGCCAAGTCTAATACCTGCCCTAATGTTGCTTATAATAATTTGTGCTGGAATATGTTAGAACCACTGATCTGGTGAACTGGGAATAAAATGGTGTCTATTTCAAATGTCCCTTCTCAACTCCTAGTTCATGAGATCAAACACCTTTGAGATAAATGACCTTTTCGGCATCCAGAGAACACTAAAATCAGAATTTTGTCGGTGATGCAGAGTTATCTTTCTAAACCAAGGACTGGACATCAACTGCCAACACATGTTCAACTATCATGTACTAATGATGATTTGTCTACGTTCAAGCTATTTTTCATTTTTGTAAAGAAATATATTATAATCATTAATATTGTAGTGGCTAATCCATAGTACCTTAAATCTTTTTCCAGGTTTCAATATTCAGAGTGACAATGGTTCCCATAATGTAGTTTAATATACTAATTATACTCTGTGCAAGGAGAATTTATATTCTGTTGGACCCTTTCAAAATGGGAATAGCAACAGCTTCCATTATTTCTGGTATGATAATATGGTTAATCAAGGGGTCATCATCCACAGAAGAGTACTTTTGGATTTCAACGTAGTTAATAGAACTCATTTCTTTTAGAGGCTAGCATTGCAATTATCTGCGTGCAGTTTTCAATAATATTTTAAAAATTTAATTTATCATTTGAATTTTATCAGTTTGCAAAATAGGATCTCATTGGCCTCATAATTATTTTTTTTATTTGCCACATTTGATATCAAGTGGTCAGTTGCTCATCCACTACAAATGTCTTGGTGAAAGAACGCCGGGCATGGTTTTATCAGGCGCTTTGGGACCCCAAGGGCCTTCAGCCAGGTGCTGTAAGTACACACTGATCCCAACCCTCACCCGACCCCTCCATCTCCATTGGGGGTGCATTCAATACTCCTCCAATGCCTACAGAAACCTACCCTGCACCAAGGGACCCTTCTCAGCCCTGCTCCCACAACCCTGTCCCATCCCACCCATATTTACCACCTGCTTAGAAGGGGTGGTAAATCTGACCCAATTTGTCCCCTGAATTGAACATAACCATGTGGTAATCCTTGGTCCGTTTGGTTATGTCCCATTCAAGAGACAAAAACTTATAATTGATGACTTTAGGTACGGGGATATCTGCTGGAATCGAAATGTTGTGGCCCAGTGTCTCCACAACCTAAATCTGTCCATCTGATTGTGGGTCCCTAACGTGTCTTGTCACTCACAAGCCACGGGTTTAATTTATAGAAATGGGGCATGCTAAAAGTTAAGAAAAGTACATCCCCACAGTGATTTACTGAAAACTGCTATTTTCATAGTAGAGGTAAATGTGTCAGTTCCCTGTGAAAACGCCTGGTTGTGACTAAACTGTAACTTTTCACTGTTAGGACAAGATATTGCCCAGTGAAGTTGATTGGGTAGCCTCCTCTCGAAACAATAATTCAAAATTTCACAACTTTCAGTTTGTTTCTCTTGTGCTTATAACGGGGACTGTGGCAATGTACTCATCCCTGACACCCACCCCCATTTCAGAGAATCTAGTAACCTCCATCAGGGGTCTCATTCCAGTGAAGCTCCCTCGTGTCTGCAAGGCGAATGTCAGAACTATTATTGTGCTCAAGCACAGCATGAGTGTCAAGACCTCCTTTCTTGTTTATCTGAGGCATATAGAAATCAAGAAGGGTGAAGGGCGCTCTTCTATCCCATTGGCAGAGGCAGGGGATAGTAGCCTTTTGAGCCAGATTTTCTAACATTTTGTGTCAGGATTGTGTCACTTTTTTGGCGAAGTCCCAATGCAAAATGTATTTCAGAATTTATTAGGACACGCAAAGCTTTTTCTTTACGTGGCTTAGTGAGAAAAAAAGTAACACAATAAAGCGCATAGTGCTCCCTTGCTTTACCTTGTGTCAGGGCTGTGTTCCATTGGTGGAGCATGGGCGTTCCCAGGCATCCACCCATGGATTTTAAAGCAAACCCTGATATACTAAAGTCAGTAAACCTGGGTTTGCATCAAAATAGTGCACCTACATGAGTCTGGCGTAACGAGGGGAAAAAAATTCATTTTGTCAACATTACTTACTCTTTCCATGTGTGCTGCTTTCTGCAGCATGCATAGAAAGAGGAATACGGCTCTAAGGATTGTTTTTTTTGCTGGAAAGTATCCCATCCTGCACAAACGTAATCCTGCCTGCAATGCAGGCACCCTTGCACCATGGCGCACGGGTGCCTGCGTTGGGACTAGGCTGTATTAAGGGCACCAGTGCTAAGAGAGAGCAGAAGTAGATATGTCACATTTCTGCTCTCCCTTTCACGGAACGCAGCTCAGCAATTTGCCTTGCTGCCTTGTGTTGTATGAAGAGTTAGTAAATCTGCCCCTCCCTTTTCACTATTTCAGAAATGCAGAGCTGGCACCTCATTAGAAAGTACCTGGACAACAGGGGCGCATCCTCCGTAATGCCGAGGAGCGTCACCCCACTGGTCAGAGTGAGTCACAGAAAAATGAAATTATATTAAAACAATAATATCATTTTATTTTTCTGTGACTGGCTCTGACTGACGGTGCATGCATGTGGGGCAGGGCTGGGCCATGACAGGCAAGAGTGGTAGGCACTTAGAAGTGCGCATGTAAGTTTGGCCGTTCATCTTAGGCCAGCCAAACAGACATGCACACTTCTATTTCTCCAACCCAGCTGTGTTCACAGCCAGGTTGGAGAAAAGCCACAGGCTCCCAGGCAGTGGCTGAGTTGCAGACCAGGCCACTCATACCAATCATGGAGCTGTCTGATAGCATGAGAGTAGTGTCAGGATTCGGTGGGAAGCTTGTGCCTTCCCAGAGACTGCCGGGAGTGAAGCACCGAGGCGGCCGTCGGCATCGGGGCAGCGAGAGTTAAGTTGTTTTTTTAATATTATTTTTACCATCAATTCCCTGACCCGTCTTCTACCCCCCCCCCCCCACACTTTCGTTGTGCGGCAGCCGCCACTGCTGGACAAGGAAGGTTTATGTGGGTGCTGACTACACTTTATGAACGATTTACATGCATTGTGCCTTGAATTTTAGTCATCTCTAATATTATATAGCAGCAGACGATTGAACATGAAAATACAAATAAATCGAATTTATGTCTGCATTTATTTGTGGTGTACTTTTGGCCATTCTGCTTTTCTCCAATTCAATGAAGCCCACCTTCTAAACCATAACAATAACTTTGCTTTATGAAGCAATCATAGTGATGAATTAGCATGAAATGTTTTGAAACACCTTGGTGACCAAGTAAAAACTTTAGTATGCAAAACTATGTTTGCGCACAACTAAACTTCGTCACCTTGTTTTTGGTGACACAGAGCAATATTTTATTGTGTTAAATCTTTACCAAAAACCAGTTACATGTTCTTTGAAATGTAACTTAAATGTTCAAGATAAAGAGAAAAACTCTTTCAGTTATCACATTGTTTTATAGTGTTACTCTAAGCTTCGCGACTAATATTGCTGCAGCCAGTCCATATATCTAATGCCCTCTGCTGGCTATACCCTGTACTAAAGCTGAGCAGTGCTTTACTCAGTGCTTATTTTATTGTTGTAACATGCTGTAAAATAATAGATAAAAGCTACAACGGAATTAGCGGTAAAAGGCATTCTCGGTGGACAAATTTCACCCTCTTGGAACACACGAAAATGTATAATTGTTTTGGTAATCAGAGATTGATTGTTTTTGTTTTTCAAGGAGTTATGTTATTTTAATACAATAAACATATTCGGGTCGCACACCTGTCTGATTTTGGTTTATGTCATACCGTGCATTCACCTTAAACATGAAACTCAATATGTGCTGTTATTTAATGTTAAGTACAAGAAATAAAAGCATTGTATTGTAACTTATATTAGCATATTTTTGAACTTTGAAGAATGAAGTTATTGTTGACAAATGAGTAGAGAGGAACAAAGCACTGAGACACAGGTAAGATGCAATTCGTTTTGTTGAATGTTCAACCAGATATCTCAAAATGCACATTCTAAAGTACTTTTTCCAATGTGGATTTTAAGGCTCACTTTTACTAGAGTTAGGTTGGAACAACTCAATGTAGCATTGTGCACAAAAAACATTTAATTGGTCAGTAAGCTGATTCTGTCTTTAGCGCTGCATCGTGTTGCATGAGTGCCCGCGCAAAAATGTAGTAAATGAGGGTGTAAGGTTTAGGCAAGATCCTTGAATTAGGTTTATAAGAAATGAACTGGTGGGTGGACAAAATATCGAAAACACAAATATCGTCGGACACGATATCGTGTCAAAAATATCGAGGACAAGAATATCGTGAAGGTCATTTTCTATGGGTAAGTAAAGTTTTACTATATATAACTCCACATATATGTACTTTGACGATATATATATCTTCAAGGTACGTAGATCTGGAGTTAAGAATAGTAAATTGATACCCATCTATTTGCACTTACCTACTCGATATTCTTGTCCTCGATATTTTGGACACGATATTCTGTCCACACGATATTTTGTTTTCGATATTCTGTCAGTGAACCAAATGAACTCACATGCCTAATTAAGTGGAAAATCAATTTGTAAATCAGAAAGGGGCGACAAGATGATTCCCCAGCAAGCAGTGAGTGTATACACCAGCATACACATGTACTCAGGATACCGATATATGTTTGTTACAAAGGGCTCCAATGGAATTCACGTAGCAAAACTTAAATAAAGGGAGGTTTTGCAGATGTAAAGGCAAAATGTGGTATAGTATACATTTAACATTCATAATAATACAAAAAGGTAAACTGTCAGAGTAAGCCAGCCACTTGAGAATTTCCCGCTTACAATGCCAGTGATGCTTTACCCATCAATAGTGGTGAAACTTGGTAAAAGTTGGTATCACGGCTAATATTAGAATACAAATTACAGTGGCTATCACAGTTGAGCTAAGGCAAAATTTAAAGCTTTCACAAAATGTTGATATCCGAGGACGTGAGTCTAATAAGGTGACTAGTGCCTTAACGAAGTGTTCAGTCAGGGAATGCAAGCCAATGCAAAAGTAGGTCACACGGCTAGGTTTGATTCTGAGAGTCATTCAGCCCCTGGCCCTACACAGCAGGCCCACTGCCGGGTTCCGATAGATGGAGGTTGGCCATGGACATTGGAGACTCGCGTAGAGTCTGCAGGTGGGTAGGGGCTGGGATGATGTCTGCATGAAACCAATGATGGATCCGTGATTTATGCTGATGCGTTTGCTAAAGATTGTATGAGGCTGCGGAAGGGTCTGCAACAGTGCACCTGATGATGCCACGAGAAGGCTGCGGGCAAAGCAAGGACATGTTCACAAGGGGCTGCGCTATTTATGGAAGCGGGCTATGACTTTGCCTTTTTTATGTGAGTTCAACCTCCTTACTTACAGGTGTGAATGAGAAGCTCATGGGGAGATATTCCCAAGAACGCGTGTTAACTATCGCCAAAATCGCTTAACGCAACTTCTCACATCGCAGTCCATCGCGGGAAAATAACACCGTGTTAACGCAGCATTCACAACCCGGCGGCACCATGCGATAGCCCCACGATAACGCGACAAATGCCCGCGTTAAAATCAATGCAACACCAAAAAAATGCGAAACCCCAACGCGAAAAAAGGTGCGATGACCCCAATGGCGATACAAAAATCAGCGAAAACCAGCGACAGGCCTGCGATTCCCACGTGCCATGCGTGAGAATGCACTATAAAAGCAGAGAAAAAAAAAGACAAATAAATGCAACTGCGTACCACCATGGACGCACCCGGACCGAGTGCACAGGACAACGTGAACCCCACAAGCCCCACAGACGACCAGCCAGGAACTCCGGGGCCGGGGAAGGTCAAGGAGAAGAGGAAGAGGGAGACAGGGTTCAGTCCGCAGGAAAACCAGATCATCGTCACGGAGGAGACAGAACACAACCAACAACTGTACGTCACCTCCACTGTGTCATCTGCAACACAAACGGAAGCATGGCAGTACATCATGAACAACGTGAATGCAGTCGGAGTGTCGAGGAGGACAATGGAAGAGGTCAAGAGGCGCTGGAATGATGTGAAGGGCAAAACCAAGAAGAAACACTATGCCAACTTCAAAGCAGCAACGCAGATTGGAGGTGGGGGACCAGTGGCACACAAGGAGCTGGATGACAGTGAGAAATGGTGGCCACAGTCATCAGTCGGGATACGGTGCCAGGAGTTGGGGATCGGGACACTGCTCAACATGACCTGACACAACATCAACAGGATTAGTACCCACCAGGGACTGGGGGGATGGGGGGAGATGGGCACAATGGCACACATGCACAACTAAGTACAGCACACTGCACACCCACAATGACTCTGGAACATGTCCCTGATCCCCGTGCCACACAGCAGCACACATACAGATACTCAGGGAATGTGTGTCGCATCGAATTTATTTGCACATGCTGTGCCTGTGGTCATTTTGCACTGTCTCATGATTGCCAAGCACTGACACAATGTGAGGTCCTCATGTGAAGAAATTGCCAATGATGTTGTTCCTATGGGCTATTCCTGCTGCAGCTGCAATGGGGTGTGGTCCACCTGCCTCATCTTCCTCATCATCGTCCGGTGCATCTGGCACACGTAACCATGGGGCATTGGTGCATACACATATGTTGTGCAACACACAACATGCAACGATCATCTTGCACACAATGACTGGGCTGTACAGGAGCCTCCCACCTGTGATGTCCAGGCACCTGAAATGTGACTTCAACACGCCAAATGTGCGTTCCACGATGCCCCTGGTGCGTTTGTGGGCCGCATTGTACTGCCTCTGGGCCTGTGTGTTCGGGGCTCGGAGGGGTGTCATCATCCAAGGGCAGAGTGCATATCCCTGATCACCTGTGACAGTGCAGAGAGACATGAGTCAATAGTTGGTTCTGCATGATGTGTTGGCAGGCTCACTAGTTCATTGGCATGTGATATGTGTGTCATAGTGATTCTGGTTTGACATGTACTGCCAGTAGCACATGAGCGCCATCAATGTGTATTACATAGCCTGACTGCTGCTCGACCCTCCCCCCGAGCCTATTTCCTCGTGTGCGCTGCGCGCTTGCATCACCTGCACTCCTACGGCACACCATTGTCATGCCTGTCTGCGCATGTCCACAAGCCTGACAACGACACTGTGATGTTGTGCGTTGAAGGTGGTCGGCCACGTGGGTGTAGGCCTATGGCAAGGATAGGGCGGACACAGATGTGGAGTACATGGCTGGCCGAAGTTGTGATGCGGTCGAGGCAAGACCTTTGGCTCATGCTGCGGTAATAGCGATACACACACAACAGTTGGCATGTATGATCCCGGACCCCGAGCGGGCTTGCGCTCATTCATTAATCCCTTTGTTCGAGCCCGCACTCGGGGGCATGTTACATTGCAACTTTGTCCATTGCGGGGCAGGTGGCGCCGACACCACAACAAAGACACACGCATCAGGTACCAAATTGGCATGCCCAACACTTACCCACGCCCAGAGCCCTGAGGTGATCATCCACACCCCTACGCTGGACTGCCGTACGCCAGCCCACTCCGGCAACGCCTACAGGGGGGTACGACACAGCTACATGTCCCAGGTCTACCCCACTGCCTGAGGTGACATGGTTGCGTCCGCTGTACACAGCACAATGCAATGTGGTCGGGCCCGGGGCCCTCATGCACACACAGTGACCACACGGACACACTTAGATAGTTCGTGGAACTGGCTACGGGCACGTGCGCCCGGTCCCTTTATTGCCAGGGTCACATGTCCAGTGACGCCTGTGCTGGATGGGTGTGGGGTGAGTGTAAGCCAGCCCTCAGGGAGTTGTTGGCGCTGGCAACAACTACAACAGTGATCAGACAATCAGAAGTTCAAAGTTCAAACAGCAAGGGTCCACGACTTGAGCTGCACAGAGTTAGTGGCCACGGATGCACTGCGGCCGGCACAGGCACACCGCCACGGGACGGTGAATACCGGTGCACTGAGGTAGGGCCACGAGAGCTGAACGGGTTCTCGTCGATGGCCAAGGTGATTGTCGCAGAGGGTTTTGGGGGACAGTGGAAGGTGTTCTTCCAGGGCATGATACAGAGAGCAGTACCAAGCAGACACATGCAATATGGAGGAGATGAATGCTACAGACTCATGTTCAACACCAAGTCATTACCAGCCACATGATGATGAAGACAACCCCCAGGCCATTGACTGAGACACCACCAAAGTTCAACCAGAGGGTGTCCATGAATTTCGGGGCACAGAGTTAGTGGCACCAGAGCTGAAAGGGGATGCAGTCTGCGATGAGGCCTGTACAATGGTATAAACTCTACCATAAATAGATCAAGGCTCAGTTCCAAATGTGTCACCTACTTGACCGTAGTGTGGGCCGGAGGCAGGGGTCGGCAGAGGCCCCCAGCCACGTGTCCTTGGCTTGCGATGCACAGAGTCAGTGGCACCAGGGCAGTTGTTGGTGGGGTTCGGTCACCTCCATAACGAGGATCCTGTTCGTCATCCGGACTGAATCACGTCTTCCTCTTACTCCTCTCCTAGCGTGCAATGATACGGACTCTGCCATTGTAAAACAAGACTCAGTTCCAAATGTGTGACCTACTTGACCGCAGTGTAGGCCTGAGGCACCGGTCAGCGCGGGGCAACGGCTGTTCAGGCAGCTCCTCCTGGTACTCTCACACACGATGTTGGAAAGCCATGAGGCGATGATTTGTGGTTGACGGAGGTAGTGGCACCAGAGCTGTGCGTGTGTGCAGCCTGCGACGATGCTGTGTCCTGCCTGGTATGGATCGTATTGGATTTGTGGGAGGCCTGCTGGACCACAGGGTAGGCAGTACACAGGTGAACCCTGCGGTGCTGGGCCGCAGTGTAGGCCAAAGGCAGTAGTCAGCATGGGCCCACAGACACATGTCGTTGGAATGCTATGCACAGAGTCGGTGGTACCACATCGTAGGGAGTACGGTGATATAAACCCTGCAATAAACATATGTACTCTGCCATTGTATGATCGAGACTCAGTTCCAAATGTGTGACCTGCTGGACCGCAGTGTAGGCCGGAGGCAGCGGTGGAGTACGTTAATGAGAAAGGAGTAATGGGGGGCCTGTGTCGCGGAGGCCGTGATGGTCTGAGGAGGCTGCCATGGTCGCGGCCCTCGGGCTTGGAGCTTGCACCGGCACGTGGTGGGCCCTCTTTGACACAGGCCGGTGTCGGCAGGTGAGCAATGCGGCCTGGCTGTGCTGGGGCGGGCATGATGCATTTTGTGACCAGCGGCCTGGGGTGTAGCAGGCGCACAGGATCGCAGGCACCGCCGCTCACGGCGTCAGCCTCGTGGCGGGGTGAGAGGCGCCGCTCTGGCAGACATGTTGGCCATTCCGGAAGAGAACCACACCCAGAGTAACAGGCTTTTTATTCACACCCCTACGCTGGCCTGGCGTTCACCGGGCCAGCCCACTATGCGCACGCTTACAGGGGGGGACATAACAAGCTACATTTCCGTATTGTTCCCCGCTGGCTGCAGTTAGATGGTTGCGTCCACTGTCCAGTGCACTCCAGGCACCAGCAGTGTATGTTGACATGGAAGTGTCTGTGGTCTGCATACTGCGGTCTGTCCAGCACATCCACTCCACACTTGGCATTGTGTGCATTCTTATTCATGGGTCACTTGCCTCCTTCGCACCTGCCGGGTTCCCACCTCTCCCCACATTCTGCTATTGTGTGGCTGAGGTGCCATGCCGTTGATGGCTTGTGTAGATGGCTAGCCCAGGTTGCCACAGTAAGTAGTGTTGTCGTGTTTGGAATGTGGGGATGTTGGTTGTCATGTTGTATGTGATTTTGTGACGTGTGCATTCCCAGAGTTGTGAGTTGTCTGGATGTGGTGTTGAGGTGTGTGGTGGGTTCCGTTGGTACTTACCGACGAGCAGTGCATTCCCATAGGTGGTATCCTGAAAGCGCTGGTTGATGATGGACTGTCGGAAGATGAAGGAATCATGCACACTGCCTGGGTAGTTGGCGACGACATTGGTGAAGAGTCCCCGGTGGGCCACTATTGCCTGCACATTGATGGAATGCGTATGTTTCCTGTTGCGGTAATTGTGTGCAGTGGTGGCAGGGGGCACGAGGAGTACATGTGTGCAGTCGATTGCCCCCAAGACGTGGGGGAAGCCAGCTATGGCGTAGAAGCCTTGCTTGATCTCCAGCTGTTCCTGCGCAGTGTGTGGGAAGTAAATTTGCTGGGGTACCAAGCTGATGATGGCATCCAGGACAGGTGTGAGGAACTTTGACAGGGCTGGCTGTGAGACTCCTCCGACTCTGGCAGTTGTTGGTTGGAAGGTCCCAGAGGCCAACAGCAGTGGCGTAACAAAAGTTGAGGGGGCCCCCTGCCACGTACACAGAGGGGCCCCCACTCCGGATTTAATCTGGAGCTTTTGGGCCTGAGTATTGTGCTGAGGGGGCCCCCTGCAGCTCAGGGGCCCCCGCACTGCGGGGGCTGCGGGGGCCTGTGTTACGCCACTGGCCAACAGGTGCAGCACGGCCAGGAGCTTTGTCTGCGGGGGGATGTTGGTTCTCTGCTGTGTTGGTACCGTCAGCCTGTGGGCAATGATGGTCAGGATGCGTAGGATGGTTGTCCTTTTGAGCCTGTAGTGGGCAATGACTTCCTCTGGCGTTAAGTCTCCCAGGCTGGTGCGATTTCGGAAGGTCCGGTGTCTTTGTCTGCGCTGCCTCTGTGGTAGTCCGGTTGGTGGGGGTCCTGGGGGGGTGGGGGTCCTGGCGGTGGTGGCGGTGGGTGTTGTGGCCCTCTTGGTGCTCCGAGCTGCATGATCAGTAGCTCCATGGCATCTGTTGTTCTTCTGGTGTGGCTGTGGGCTGGGCTCTCTTTCATGGTGCAGGTTGTCGTCCGACTTAACACCAGGTAGGGGCAGGTGTTAAATCCATACTGCTAACGTGCCTTATCGCATGTTTTTGATTCTTATCGCCATTCTGGCTGGTCGTTGGGAATGTTGCGAAGTGGTGTTTCCACGGGTTTTTGCACGGGAACGCCTACTCTGCATCTCATTAGCGTTTGTTGGTGTCATCCGTGGCTATGTTTTTTGCGGCTGCTATCGCAGGACTATTGGTGATATCGGCTGATAGCACCAGCTTGTGAATGATGCGATGAATTTATCACCACTTTGGCTGCGATAAAGTGCAGCTAACTCGGCGATAAGTCCTTGAGAATGTGCCCCATGGTGTGCTGTGAGCTCTGCTATCTAGAAGAGTAAGCCTGCCTTGTCACCTCCTACATAAACTAAGAGCAAAACAACATATCTCCATCTCATGTTAAAGCCATTACTCACATATGAAATCATTGGTGCAACCAGACTGCTTCCAAAAATGGTTTTGAATGATTAAAAGATTTAGAGCATCCCCACAAAAACAGCACTGCAAAGAGAAATGAAAGAAAGAGGCAAAAAATGAACAATAGCATGTATCTGAGGGAGAGGGTGAGGCTTTCATCCATGTATAACACTGATTAATATACTGCCACTTAAACTTATAAAAGATATTGAAAGTCATCATGGGATTCTGTAATATTATATTTAATGCATCTGACTGGCAATGTATGCTTCTGTGTCAGGGGAATGAGAAGTAGAAATGTCTGAGGACTCACAACTAGCATTTATTTTTTAAACTACAGGACATAAGGAAAACTCCTGTCTTTTTAAAGAAATTATGGAGGCAGAGAACTGTGTTTTTTGCTGCAGAGGACAAAGCGGGGAATAGATGCCAGTTTGGGTTCTTTTTTTTAACATAAAGCAGTGGTATAAAAATCTATATTTCACGAGGACCTGTGAAATATGGAAAATATTTCACCGGTCCTGTGAGAAATGCATTTAAAATACTTCACCAGTCCTGCGAAGAATGAGTTTCTTCATCGTAAAGCCAGCCTCTCCACCATTCTGCAAAGGTTGACCACTATCCACTAGAATTATGCACCACTGGAGGTCAAATCTAAATTTAAATCTAAATCTAAATTATGCACAAGAAAAGAAACATTATGCAGCATTATGCACCACATTATTCTGGCAATATTATTTTGATCCATGTGAGCTAGAAACAATATTTGTTGTTGAAATCAGCAAAGTTTGTGGCAAATTATCTGGCAAGTTTGGGAAATCTGCAATTATGCGGTGAACACCACAACCTCAGAATTGCACAATTACACTTGATAATTATTCATTGTTTTAACTACAATCTAGTCATATAGGAAAAACAAAGCCAGAACATTCAGATTCTAATCTGGGCCCATTGTTAGCTGCACCTTGAAGAGTACAGCATCAAAAATCCCTGTCAAGGGCCTCATGTATGTCAAAATATAACCTGATTGCTTCAAAAAGCTTCACTTTTGACCCCATTTGATAGGGACAGGCAACAAAATGTCACTTTACCCCATTTTCCACAGAAATTGCATTGGGTGTGACTCAATAGTAGTAGTATGAATGATTAATTAATTTCTGGTCTTTTGAGATGCACCATACTTACATTCTTAGTTGCTTCATCATGGTCCATCTTGTGATTGGATATCAGTGTTGAATGTACACTTGTTGATGGAGTTTGAGCCTAAATTTCTCCATTAAAATAGGACTGATGATTTACATGAGATGTTGCTCATTTCACCACGGCTTAATTATTGAATTTATAATGAACCGCCCTTATATGCCATGACATGTCCTCTAAAGTCAACAACACAGATGCATGGACAACTGGAACTGGTTCAGGTGGTTGAAGTGGCTGCGCATTGTCTTACTAAAAGTATTCCAAGCTCTAACTCTGTAGAAGAGCTGAGAAACATTGTGTGACCGTGTCATTGCTGCTTCGATGAAACATGACTTCCCTCCTACCTCTAGGCTAAGTAAAACAATAAAAATTATAATGATAGCAACAGCAAAGTCATAGGTGATGGGAATCCTCATGATCCCTGCCCCGGTTGCAACATCCAACTCCATTTGCTATCCTAGAATCATTTGACTGGTCGTGTCCCCTATATTTCTTTATTGGATTATGCAGCACATAGACAGTTAAATGCTTTGGATACAACATTTGGTCATCATTGAAATGATCACACAGGCATGTTTTGGGGTATGGCACACAATTTTGTGGTCAATATTTGGCAACATACATTTAAGTACTTTACACTCTCTTCTGCTGTTTAAATACAGTGTCATGAGGGGAGGTGATGGCGCTAACCTTCGGGTCTAGCAGCATGTTACCACTTGGCAATTCAGTTTCATTTTCATTGCTTGTAGCTGCTGCCTTAGAGGACAGAAAATGTGCACATATGCCCACATATCCCCTGCACTTGGCACACTGAGGACATATTTATGTCTATGTGTGCTATCATTCACACTCAGAATCCAGACAAATGCCCCACATAGTAAACAAGATAGCATGCCTGTAGGAAGGTGGAGCATTATGTACTGATGCTGGTTAGGTTTCACTATGCAATACTCTCACAAAACCCAAAATATGGGTTGGATTCACAATAATAAATCCTTAGCTGAGTCCTGGTAGAGTGGCAAAGAGCATTCAGGTTTTACTAGAGGAATATATGTTAAGCATTATAGAGTTATAGAGTACCAACATGGATGATAAGCAATTGACATGACTCAAAGGAAATCTGACACAAATTTATAAAAATAAAGTAGAATCTTATATAAATATAGACATCCAAGCAAAGTCAAACGGACAACTATAACCGGAGTTATGAATTTCAGAAGCAAAAATGAATCTGTGCAAATCCATACTGCAAAACTTTAGCATTGCGCTTACTGGGAAAAAGCACTAGTGACAATCGGAAGGAAGGAAGGAATACAAACAGGCACAAGCCAAAGCGAAGAGAGAATGGGATGAAAGGAGATGGGAAGATCTTGGGGAGGCCATCCTGCATCCAGATAGTAGGAAGTTTTGGACCCTTTTGTCTAAGGGCAATTTTGAAAGATTGCCCCCTTTGGCTAACAACATCCCAGCTGTAGAGTGGCACAAGCACTTTAGTGACCTTTATTCCATCACCAACACACACGACAGACCTCAGATGTTTCTTGACATAGGTTACCCAGTGTGTAACCTTTTATTCACTAGAGAGGAAATCCTGTCTTCCTTGGACGCTATTATACCTACGAAAGCCCCGGGCCCGGATGGCATCCCTGGTGACCTTTTCCGTGCTGACAGGGATAACTGGGCAACATACTTTATGACACTGGCCAATGATATAGCTGGCGGGAAGAGGATCCCAGATTTGTGGAAAGGGGCTGAAGTAATACCCATTTTTAAGAAAGGGGATAGGTCGATGCCCTCCAACTACCATCCGATCAGCCTGATCGATTGTGCCCAAAAGGTCTTCTGCCGTTCCCTCCTAGTTAAGATTCAGGACTGGATGGATGAGAATTAGATCCTCTCTCCACTCCAAGCAGGATTTTGGCGGAAGACCGGCACAATCGATGAAGTATTTCGTCTTGTCACGCTATATTGGAAGGTAGTTGTCTTGGGCAAGGGTAGTTTATACCTTGCCTTTATAGATTTAAAAACAGCCTTCGACGTTGTGCCCACAGATTCACTCTGGCGGGTGCTTAGGGATATGGGAATGCCCCCGACAATCCTGGAAATTTTAATCAGGTTGCACAATGAAAACTATGCCTGGGTGAGATGGGGAAACCAGGGATAATCCACTGAGCCTATTAAGATCCAGCGGGGGTCTGTCAGGGATGTGTTTTAGCTCCAACCCTTTTTTCCCTGTATGTTAACCAGGTAGCGGATCTTCTATGCTCCATACCAGCTGATGCACCATCTTTGGCGAACCATAAAATTTCCACACTACTATTTGCTGACAATACCCTACTGGTTTCCAAAACCCCCATGGGTCTCCAAAAACTTTTGAACCATTTTAAGGCCTTTTGCGAGGCGAGGGGCTTGTTCATTAACACCACCAAAAACAAGCTAATGATGCTGACCCCTCACAAATCCTTCAAGGGAAACTTGTTCTTGGATAATGTCCCGCTTGAGAGGGTCAGTTCTTTCGACTACTTGGGTATCAAACTATCTGAGGGAATGGCTTGGAAGAATCATCTAGAGAAGGCATCCTTGAAATTCACTCAGCTAACTGGGGTTCTGAGGCGGAAGCATTGCCTATCATATACCAAGCCAGTAGCTCCTGCTCTCAAATTGTACAGTTGCAAGGCTGTGAGCAGTGCTCTCTATGGGGCAGAGCTGTGGGGCACAGTACACACAAACGACCTTGCAGTTGTGGAAAATAAGTTCCTTAGGAATTTGATATCCCTTCCCCTAAGCACGCCTCTTTTTCCTCTTAAGCTTGATCTGGGTATTAAGTCTATCAACGATCTTGCGAGGTTTCGCCCACTGCTGTTTTGGCACAGGCTGGTCACCACTCCTGATCTTATGTTAAAAGATGGGGCTGAAGGGAAAAAGACGACAGAGGAGGACAGTGAAACAGATGACAGCTTCCTCGATAGATTGTTAGCGGAACGTCCTCCACCGTGCGACTCTAGATCAGAGACAGAGAAGTTGCGCCCATCAGAAGAGCTTGTAGGTGTGGGACAACTGGGTTCAGAGGAACAATTGGCAGGAGTAAGAGGCAAGATTACAATGATACACCTTCCGGGAGGGTCTGGAGGAATGAGGTATCCAGACCCTGAGCCAGTAGCACCTGCAGGAAATATGCAGTTACCAGATGCTTTGTCGGTACCAGTCACAATAGGGCCGGTGGTTCCGATATATAATCCTAGAGAAAGAACCGATGACAGTCAACAGCAAATAAGTGAAGGGGAAGAGACAATGTCTGGAGGGAGCCTTGCAATGAGTGGGACTGGGTTAAGTCGGATACCAGTGGAATCTAGTACTCCACTGCCAGCTACAGCTGATCCATCAAGAATGGATAGTGGGTCAGAACGAAGACGGACAGGAGCTCTAGCGAATTCTAGGTCTGACCTTCGAATGTGGGTTCAACCAGTGAGAGAGTCAATGATGCCGAGGGAAGAGATAAGCAAGAGACAAGAAGCGCCTAGAGTACTGTTTGAGCCACAGGTCATTTGTGCAGGTGACCATTGGAGAAGTCGAAGCTTGGAAAGAGATAGATGCCCAGCTTCGAAGATAGAAGAGGGTGCAGTCCCTAAGAGAACCCAAAGCTGTGACAGGGAAGATACAAGAAACGAGGAAATTCAGAAAGTGTTAAAAAGTGCAATAAAAGCGCCAATGCTAGATGTGGTACGATTGAAGGCAGAACTAGACGAGGTGATTGAAGGTAATCTACCTCTGAACATAATCGAGACGTATGATTCGAGCGAACTACTGTTCGTAGCAAAGGACATGACAAGAAAGGCCAAACGAGCTTATGATGCATTGTTGCTTTTGGCACAAAGGTATGAGGTTGATTTGTCAAAGACTAAGCTGTTACAGGGTTCTTGCAGATTAAATTACACAGATAAGGATTTGGAAGAGAAGCGAATGATTGGATTAAAAGCACAAATTAGAGAACTAGTGATAGGGATGCGGACATGGAAAGAATTAGACAGATGGAAAGAAAGATGGGCCAAAAAGAAAAGCTTCAAGACTGGAATAGGAGATACTCCGCCTCTGGGTGGAGGGACGGGAGCTGCAAGAAATTTCCCCCTCAGGGAGGTACAGAATGGAGGGTATGTACATGTGCCATGGAGCAGGGGTGATTTAGCAGCATTTACGAATGATATTCCTCGGCTGAGGGAAAAACCTGCTGAGTGGTACAAGCAAATAGATCAGTTTGTAAAGATTTCGAAAGTATTGTGGATTGATTTAAACTCCTTGTTTGATATAGTAGTACCGGTGGATTTGTGGGCGGCATGTAAGATTGCCATTGAGTGGCCTACTGCAGAGCCACCTAGAGATACAGTGACTCATGGTCCTTCACCTGATGTAATGAGAAAATACGAGCAAGCGATTACATGGTTGCAATCGAAGGTAGCTCCTCAAATTGTTGATTGGTTTAAGATTGATCGCACCACTCAAGACTCTAAGGAATCTGTACATGATCATTACGAAAGATTGTTGTTAGCTTTTAAGCAGCATAGTGGATTGGATACAATTGAACAGAAAGATATGGGACAATTTGTTTCGAAGTTTGTGTTGGGACTGAAATCTGATATTAGTTTGATGATACAGCAGCACTTAATATGTTGGCAGAATAAGTCGGTGGACGAGATTCTGCGTTATGTTAAATATTGAAGTGATCAAGTGGAGTCGACACAGAAGAAATTGAAGGACAAGTTGATGTTGGTGCAGTTGAGAAACGCTGATATGACGCAGGGGATTGGAGGAGGTAGAGGTAGAGGAGGAGGAAGAGGAATGGGACAACAGATGGTGACCCAACCTGGTCAGGGTAGAGGAAGAGGAATGGATCCAGGTGTAAGTGAATGGGTGGCCCAACAGAAAAGGGTCACTGCCTGCCATTATTGTCACAAAATCGGGCATTGGAAGCGCGAGTGTAGATCGAATCCAGCAAATCAGATACAGATGGAAGGAGAGGGACAGCTGTCCGAGACTGTCAATACTGTGACAAGACTCAGGTCTATGTATGGAGGAGGATATGAGCCGCAAGTGCAAGTACCTCAACCTCCTAGGATACCCATGCAAAATCAGTTATACCATCAGATGCCTTATTTTGAGATACGAGATAGATTTGATCAAAATCAAGATTTACAAGAGTGCCAGAGGGGGGTGCACGAGGAATGCACCTTAGATACGATCCTAGAAGTAGATCAGAGTGGGCAGTTTGTAGATGCAGATGTGAATGGATATCCTGTTACCTTCTTATTAGACACTGGAGCTGCTCACTCCATGGTGAGAACTGAAGTAGTCCCAAATTTAACTCTTTCGGGACAATCGATTCAAGTAGTGGGGGTTAGTAACCAGAAAATGACCAATCCATTGACAAACGAATTACCCGTGAGAATAGGACCATTTCGAGATAAACACCAATTTGTAGTGTGCAATTCAAGTCCGGTCTGTCTTTTGGGACGAGACCTTCTGTGCAAGCTCAATTGTACTATATCGTGCACTCCGAGAGGTGTGGAATTGCACACACATGATGATGATGCTGATTTTAAAATGGCTAACATGAGTCTATGTGCAGAAATGTTTGTGGTGCTCACAATAGCAGAATTGCCATATGACTTGAGAGACTCAGTTGATCCAAAAGTGTGGGATTTTACGGGCGAGGATGTAGGTCTGATGAGAGGGGTTGAGCCAGTTAAGATACAGGTCAAACCCAATGCTGAATTCCCACGAACGCCACAATATAAATTGACTCCAGAAACTGTGGCCGGAATAAGACCTGTGATTGAGACTATGATTGCCCAAGGTATTCTTAAGGAGATAAGAGGAAGTCCCTGCAACTCACCTATCATGGGACTGCAGAAGCCAAGTGGAAAGTACAGAATAGTGCAGGATCTGGGTCGGGTTAATGAAATTGTGATCCCATGTTGTCCTGTGGTACCGAATCCAGCTGTTATTCTATTCCAGAATCCAGATACCATGCAAAGCAGAATGGTTTACAGTGATAGATTTGTGTCATGCATTTTTCTCCATACCATTGCATGAAGAAAGTCAGATTTTATTTGCGTTTAGGATGGACGATCATGTGTTAACATGGGAAAGAATTCCTCAGGGGTATACAGAAAGCCCCTCCATTTTTAGTCAAAGTCTGAGGCTAGAGCACAGAAGAGACCGAGCTCAGCATGATGTTAGCTATAGCCGATACTTGGGATGAGGTGAAGCGGTTGCAGGATGAAGTCCCAGAAGAGGAAGCTGCTTCATGGGTCAGAGCAGGTTGCACAAAAAGAGACAATGGCATTTGGGTGTCCACAGATGAGAGAGCAGTATTACCCAATTGTCTACTGAGCCCAATGGCAAGGCAAATCCACGGAGCAGTTCATCTGGGAAGGGATGCTATGGTGCGAGTGTTTAGGCAGACGTGGTTTAATCCACGCTTTCGTGTGTGGGCTGAAGCGGTATGTCACAGGTGTGTTACTTGTCAACAAATGAATGTTGGAAAGAGAACTGTGGTTGCATTGAGTCACATTGGAAGATCTGGAGGTCCCTTCAATAGGATACAATTAGATTTTATTGAGATGCCGAACAGGTTGAGATACGTTTTGGTGGTGGTGTGTATCTTTTCGCATTGGGTGGAAGCATATCCAACTAGACGATGTGACAGTCTCACAGTAGCCAAGTTGTTGTTAAGAGAATTGATCCAGAGATACGGATTTCCGACATCAGTGGAGACAGATAGAGGAACTCATTTCCACAGTGAAATCATGAAATTGTTGTGCTCTGCTTTGAGCATTGATCAGAAACTGCATTGTAGTTACAGGCCGGAGGCTTCAGGTCTTGTAGAGCAGGTTAATGGCACCATCAAGTCAAGAGTGGCAAAGGTGTGTTCGTCAACTGCATTGAAATGGCCAGATGCGCTGCCTCTGGTGCTCATGAGTCTGTGTAGCACCCCAGATAGGAGAACAAGGCTTTCTCTGAACGAAATTTTGACTGGGAGAGCTATGCGTTTGCCTATGGTGCCAGCTACAGCATTGATAAACATCACTGATGAATTAGTGTTGGATTATTGTAAGGGACTGGCTGATGAGGTTACTTCTGTCTCACACCAGGTCGAGGCTGCGACTGCATCCACCTCAAGAGACCTGCTGCATGATCTTAATCCAGGTGATTGGGTACTAGTTCGCAAGCACGTGAGGAAGAGTTGTCTTGATGCTCGCTGGCGAGGACCATATCAGGTGATATTGGTCCCAAGTACCGCTGTAAAGAGTGGAGGATTGCCAAACTGGATACACGCTTCCCACACTCACCGAGTTCAAGCGCCTGCGGAGGAAGAGAGTCCCTTGGTTCCGAGAAGTGTGTGCAGACCTGCTACAGACAACGACGAAGGCACAGGCCCAGCTGTAAGAGTTTCGGATGAAACGGAACAGCCAAGTGAGCACGAGAGACGAGAGCTGAGTGCTCCTGCATTGAGCCCAGATCCTGAAATAGATGATATTGCAGGTGTGAACTTTGCACCAGATCAAGGTGAGCAATCTATTGCAGGAGGATCAGATCAAGAGGAAGAGAGGAGAGCAGATGCAAGAGCGGAAAAGTGGCCAGCAAGAAAAGAAAGGCTGAATATAAGGCTTGCATCCGAGAAAGATCTCGCTCCGATTCCTGAAACATCTGAATCAGATCAAAGTGACGCTGAAGAAAGACCGGATGGTCTGAGATGCTACAGAAGAGAAAGAATAGCGTCTCGAAGATACGCATCTCCTGAATGGACATACCTAGCTGCAGATGCAGAGCCCAGCGAAGTCCGGGAGGTTGGGAGCTGGTACGGTGAGCTACGGAGGGGACACCCTCTCGATTGAAATACAATTGCTGGTCTCAGGCGTAGAAGCGTTTGGAACACTAACTCTGCAAGTTCCAAATCCTCCAAGGCTGAGTGGATTGCATTACCTGATCATCAATCAGGTTATCTTCCCTTCATTTGGCCGACAGCTCACCGCGCAAGAATTAGGAGAAATTCGTGCAGAGATTCTGCAACTTGTCCTCGAAATACTTGGATCAAATATCATTAACGATGAAGCTTGAATTATAACCAAAGAAAGCATTAGGCCTTAGAAAGAAGATAACTTAGACCCCAGTTTAAGAAGATTTAAAATTAGGGACTTTCTAGTAGATGATGGAGTGAGGAATAGGGCTGACTACATCTCTTCAATAGGTTTAGTATCAATCGAATGAACTTGGACATTAATTGCATGAGAGGAGAGAAGCGAGAAAGACATTGTTAAAACAAAGAAAACAGAAAGAGACTGTGTTTTCCCTTTTGTGCTTCGGAACGGATCAGTAGAAACCATGGTGTCCGAAAAATCAACACGCAAACAGAAGTGCATCATTGGCACCCTCATTGTAGTGGTGCTTATTGTTATAACTGTGGTGATCGTTACATCTCTAGTTGGATCTCAGGATGACGGACAGAATAGGGTACAGGCAACACTCACTACACCAATCTCTGAGATAGATGAGGATGCATCCGCAAGGGATCTAGAAATGATTAAGGAAACCAGTTGTAGATTACATGTTGATTTGTCCAAGGGGGATTTCACTTTGAATGCGTATGCTCGATTATTGTATGAGTATGTGGATACCGTGGAAGTGAAGGATTGCTATGTGTGTATGCAATTACCAGCCTCAGTAGAAGAAGGCATTCAATACCATCATTTGCCTTTGACCTTATGGCATTACATTTAGTGTGTTATTGAGCATGTTTTATAGCAAGGCACACTTCGAGTACTATTTCTCAAATTATGATGTGGTACTCTCGGAAGTCCCAGTTCTTAAATACATGAATAAATATGATTATTATAAGGAAGTAGAGCGAATGTCGAAGTATTTCGTGCCTACCATTACTTTGGATACGTCCTATGCCCATAGACACAATTTAACCTGTATGTTAACTGACATTGAAAAGAAATTTATAGATCAGATAGAGGATCGGCATAGACAGATTCTATTTAGACCAGATCCAAAGCACAAGGTTACCCCATGGACTAAAGAAGAATTAGATCATAAAGCAAAGGGGAGTTTTGGACCCATAGCATTAGATTTCCAGCAGAAGGGGAAGTTGTGTATTAGACACCCGACCACATACTACGATAAGATATTTGTGGGTGAAAGTGATTGTGAGCACGTCCTCTTGATCGAAGAGTCAATAAGAAAAGTATTATTGGACAAAATAACAATAGTGCCCAATGTGTATTTTGTGTGCGGAAAGAATGCCTATGTGAAGTTGCCCAAAAATTGGTATGGGACGTGTTATTTGGCTGTGGTATTTCCCAAGATTTTTCATGTGAATGATTTATGGCCCCTAGAAAGAAAAAGACCTCACAGAGGAAAACGTAGTGTGAGTGCAGGAGAAGTGATTGGAGACATATTTGGAGCTATGATACCGAATATGGGTGTGATTTTGAATGATTTGAAAATCAGAAAGCTGGCGACATTAGTGGATAAGCTCTCAATAAATACAGCTCAGATTTTATTACTTGTAGATGGGGAGATGGTTTCGATAAGGGCTATGGTTTTGCAAAACCGTCTTGCCCTAGATGTGCTGTTAGCAAAAGCCGGAGGAGTCTGCAAATTATTGAAAGTTCAACAGTGCTGCACTTCTACTCCTGACAACAGTCGGGATATAAGGAAATATATCAATAATATTTCAGATATACACCAAGAGTTACGTGAGATGGCTGCCGAAGGACTCTGGGAACAAGTGGGGAAAGGATTTGGCAAGATAGGCAGTTGGTTTGGAAGTTTGGGACAAGGAATAATGGGATATATCTTGAAGCCTATTATAATAGCTGTCATTTGTATAATTGTCCTACTACGAGCCATCAAGGCTTACAAATGGCAAAGGGCACGACATCAGGAGACTGTTTCGAGAAAGCGAGAGCTCCAACTTGAACGACTGCAGGACAGTCATTACCAGCACCTTAAGGGGTTAGAACGATTCAGACAGGGACAGCAAGCTACAGCTTCTGTTTAGGTTGGTCTCTTCTACAAGGAGAAAACTACAGAAGAATAGAAAGTTGGTGTTATGACACTAGTCATAAGAGGGGGGAACTGATAGAGCGCTGATAGCCCTCTATTTTGTATGAGTGCACTATACTCATGGTTTAAACGCACTCTCATGTATTCATATTGTTTGCAGTGTTTCACGACTATTAAGAAACATTTATTTGAATCATTTGATGTTGAAAACTAGTGAACGCATTTAAGTAGAACTTTGTATGTATTACGATTCCTTCATGCATAATGTGCAGGACGATATTATTTCTATACACCGTAATTGTGGTTAGTTTAAGTTGCCTGAATTATAGGCCCAAAGTCACAAGTTTCGATTCTCCTTGCTCTTGAGAAATAAATAATTAAATGCTATTGTGTTCGAAATTAGAATGTTCTCATCCTACTGCAGGTGCAAGAATACACATCGTTATTTTCAGAGTTAAGGAGAGACCCGGAATGTCTTTGAAGATGGCTGGGAAGCGAGAAGGGAGGATGCCTTGCGTATCTGGTCTGTCTCAAAGCCAAGGCCACTGGAAAGAAGATATCATTAATTAAATTTGTGCCATGAAAGAAAAAGCTACTGCATAGAGGTAAAATGGAATGTTTTAAGAAGAATGACGTATTGTGGGATGAATCCCATCTATTGTATGATGCACAGGGACAGCGAGGCCAGACTTCTGCTAGCTTTCGGAGGAGAAGGAGCATCTTAGAGCAAGCTCCATAGCCATAAGCTAAAACGACCCATTTGACGTGAGTACTTCTTAGGAAGTCGACACGTGCTGACACCGTTGGGGAATGATAGAAGAGAGACAGGAAGGGCCCTCATCTAGAGCAGTGTAGGGAAAGATTTTGATTTCTTTCAATGAGCCGAGAACTGAATATTGCATCTATTCTGTGTTGCGTTGTGATTTTGGAATTTATAATCATCTGTCTTTTGGGCCGAATTACTTATATTCGTAAACTTGGCTCTGTATTAATTTTTCTGTACCTCTATTCTTTGCTATTGAGATGTATTTACATCTAATTGTTTTTGGCCTTATAATAAATATTCAAACTGCAATTTGGAGTTGGTGGTCTTTTCAGGCATGACGATTTTGCTGAAATCTGTCTGAAGTTGTTTCCTCCCCTCAACCACTTTTAGTAGGTAAATAAAAGATCAATCGCTTACGCTATACTTAGTAGGGAACATTAGGTGTGCAATTTAGCGTAATCATTGTACAGCGCAATCACACATTCTTTCGCTGGAGTCCCCGACTTCATGTTTCACAATATATGCTTTGCTTGCAGTACAACTTGAGGACCTCTCTAAGCTGAGGAGGGGCAGTGGGGTTAAGCCTATATTTCCTCCTCTTGGTAGCCTTAATTAATCATTGCTAGTACTTGAAAATGGCTTAGACCTTACCTACTCCATTAGCAGTCTTAACATTTTATTTGCATTCTTCACGAAGTCCCATGGAAATCTTTGTAACTTTGTGAAGGTTGCATTGTTTTTTGCATTGCCAATTACACATGAAAATGATTATGCATGTACCAGTTTATGTCACACATGTATGTATTAAACACTCACAAACTGGTAACATACTTCACAAAAAGCAGTGGCCATAATTCTAAGCGTAAAAAGCAGCACAGCATTTCTCAGTATGTTCGTTGTGGGTAAAACACGCACAAAGGACAACCGTGCTTTATTGCCTTACACAGTGCTTTATTGCCTCACACAGTGCTACACCATCCTCTGCCAGAACACGTCATATCTAACAACCTAGTGGTACAATTTGGCACCAAATTAACAACTGTGTGTTATTTTAGTATCCAACTCGGGCCAGAATATATTGCCATACTGATATATAGGTACGAGGCCCTCCCTCATAGGTACCAGCCCTAAACTTTAAGCAGCAGGTGCTACGTTGCTGAACTGTCACTTGCTTTATTATAATATTTTTCACAGTTATGGATGGCTGTTGTTAATCTACCTATAATTGAAAAATATATATTTTAATAAAAGAGACTGTGTGTGGGCAGCATAGGAACAACATGCAGCGTAGGCTGAAAACAAATTCACCACTTAGTCATGCACCAAGTTGCCTACAAGGCAGCGCTTCACTGAAGGAAAGGGAAAAACAGCAACAATATTTGCCAATTCCACAGCAGTGCGGATGTGGTCATGTGTCAGTCCTATGATTTTTTCTCACAGCACATGCTTTAATTTAAACATAGGATCGCATTACTCTTTTCCTGTGCAATGCCACTGTGCATACTAAAGAAATATCTTTCATTCAGCTTCCAATCACATGTACACACAGTGGCGGCTAGCACAACGAAGAGGTGGTGGGCAGGTGTAAGCATGGGGGGGTTAATAATAAAAAAATAAAACCTTACCTGAAGCTGCCGGCCGCATCATTCCTCACGCCTCGGTGTTCTGCTGCTTCTTGGTCCCAGCAGACACTGGGATAGCAGCAGAGACTCCCTGTGCAATCCACGCGCTGCTCTCATGCTATGCTATGAGAGCAGCGCGTTGATTGGCCTGAGTGGGCTGCTTTGACGCTCTGCTCAGGACAGGGAGTCTGTGCTGTTTCTCCAACCCGGCTGTTCAATACAGCTCGGGTGAAGAAACCTAAGTTGGAGAAACCTAAGTGCGCATGTGTGTTTGACCAGCCTGAGATGGCCGGCCAAACACACATGCGCACTTATAAGTGCACAAACCAGTCCTCCTCCCCCCTCCCATGATCCCAGCCCTGCCCCTCCCTGCACATTCTGGCTCAGAGCCAGTAAATGAAAAATAAAACAATTATAGTATATTGTTTTATTTTTCACCTGCTGGCTCTGAGCCAGTGGGGCGACGCTCCTCCGCCATTGCAGGGGGAGCTGCCCCTGTGTACACATCCCTGCTGCAAATAGGAACCTTGCCAATCAGGTCATAAAATGGGTGCAGGGACTTTGTTGAGGTGGTGAATGGTGGAAGGGAGAGTGCAGAAAAGATGATTGGAGAGGTGAGGGAGCATATACTGCTGCCCTGGTTGTGCTGGAGCAGATGGTCTATGTCTAGGTGCAGTACCTGCACTCTGCCCCTGCAGCATTGAACAAACGTATATGTCCGAGGTCTTCAGGCCCAGAATTAACAGGTCTGGACATTGTGGACCCAGTAATTCTAGGACCAGAGAAACCAGGAATATGGGAATGGCCTAGAGTTGTCTTTAGGGATATACCTCCAGGCCTCTCAGAGAGTCTAAGCAGTGAAAATATCTTGCAACAGGGAAAAAATACTTTGCTTCAGTATAGACAGTCGTGGCTCCTCGAGGGAGTGCTGCGGGGCGGTGGGGCGGGGCGGGGGAGGGGCAGGGTGGGGGGTAGTAAACTCCGGCATAGGGCCGACCGGAGTTAATTACATAAATAAATAAATAAAACAAATTACATTGCGCGCGCTGCAACGCCATTTGTGTTGCAGCGCGCGCAATGTAATTTGTTTTATTTATTTATTTATGTACTTAACTCCGGTCGGCCGTATACCGGAGTTTACTACCCCCCACCCTGCCCCGCCCCGCCCCACCGCCCGCAGCACTCCCTCGAGGAGCCGCGACTGAGTATAGATGCAGGTAAACTGGAAAAATCCGTCCACACTTTTCTGAAGCGCAAACAATAAGAACTTTGCAAAATGTCAGTAGCAAATAAAGAAAATGCACAGCCCGGTTACATTTACCTGAGACTGAGTTTTGTCAGTGTTTTCTTCATACATTTCACAATAACGTGAAGCATGAAGATGGACCGAAACGGCAATAGGATTTCTATTAAACTACAGTGTCAAGAGAAGTGAAACCATGCTATTGGAACCTGAATACATAAAATGGACCTTGAGTAAGAGGCACCCTAATATAAGCAAATCAACATACACCCTTGTATAGCTAAAACCTTTCCTCGTCAGATTTGTACATCTGATTGCAACTCCATATCCAATTTTATACACTCAGGGGTTTATTGACAAACTGCTTTTTGTAGTACGTTTTTTCAAGTTTAATAAACCTAAATCACTGGGGACAGAGATCTCCCTATGGTAAAGTATAGGGAAAAGTAATTTTTTTTAATAATATTTAACAAAATTAATTAAAAAAAATTCATGTTGAAAATTAGTGTAAATTCATTTTATATTATATATTTTAAATGTAGTACACATTAAGAATAATGCAGCAGCATTTAATTCGATTTTTGAAAGGGTGATTAGAATAATTTATAATTAAATAATATTTATTTATATATATATATATATATATATATATTTATTTTACATTCAACGTAATGTATATAATTATATGTATAAAGAAAATCGAAATGAACTATTTTAATTTAGCATTATTATTTATGGGGTTCTATTTTAGGTCCTTGCCTCCAATTTTTTCAATGGAGGGTACTGATTTCTCTCACACATCAAAATGACTAAGGGCCTGATTTCGATCTTGGCGGTCTTACCGCCGGAACATCATGGCGGCGGACCCAAAAACACCATTGAGTAGGCGGTGTTCCCGCCTGTCGTATTGAGATTGTGTGATGCAGGCTGGGCCGAAGTCCACTTGACGGAGTGTTACCTGCCGTGTTCATGACTCACGCGCCGCTGACGCAGTGGACTCCTCGACTGGCGGTTAGTACTCCATCGCCGTCAGGGTGGCAGGATTGGTCCGCGGATATTTAGATCACACAGTTGAACTGGTGGCGTAATGGCAGCTGTTTCCCAACTGTGGGATGCCGTCGCGGGATGCGGTCTGAATATACTGTTCCTGTACCCATTGGATTTTTGCAAAATACACACCCTGATGTCTGTTGGCTAATTCACTTCACCTGCATACCACCCAAAAAACACACTCATATCAGACCATGATCCTTTGCCACTCTGCAGCAGCACTACCCTGCAGACGGCCCAGAGGACACAGAAACCTGTAGTATTATTTGCTCCCTGTCACTTGTTTCTTTTTCCACTTTTTTCCATTTTTGACCCAGTTATTTAATAAACCAATATAATTTAGAAATGCCAGGGCAGAAAAACCACATATTTTTAAGAGGTGAAATTGTCAGTCATGGTAGATGAAATCCTCAGAGTAAAGCCACAATTGTTTCGAGACCAAGTAGATTAGGAAGCTGTGGAATGGCCCGTGGGGGAGGGTCTGTACCCTGGTCTCCAAGCACCATCTGGAGGCCAAGCAGAATGCTGGTGGTTCTCCCAGGCCCCCTTTAAATCTGCACCCGTGGGAGGAAAAGGTCTACAAGATACTGCACCTTGAAGGCATGAAAGGAATCCCTTGTGGAGTGGTGAATGGTAAGTTACATTTCTCAATGTGTCACTAAACCTAAATCTCCTTTTGACTTTTAATGTAGCTCCTGCCAATGTGTTTCCCATCTTTTACAAACATAGAATCCTAGATATATTTGGAGCATATGCTCACTTGTTACTAGGAATGTGTTTTGTTGTGTTTAACATTACAGGTCACAATCTCCATCACATTCCACATGATACAATGGTGCTTGTAAGCGTGTCTACACCAGAAAACAAGCTTCACAAATGTGTTTTCTTTTGTAAACGGTATTCCTCCTTTTACTGCAAATTATCACTTTGTATGGTCATCTTACAATTTAGCAAGTCATGGCAATGTTACTTTGAAATGGCTACAAATACCATGATCCCTTTTTGTGAAAATAAGATTCAAATGTCATATTTGCTAGTTCTCTCTTTACTTTCATGTATCCACATCTGTTAAACTGGCAAGCATTCATCAAGTTCGATGTGATGCTCTCTCATGAAATGTGTTTTCGGTCAATTGATTATGTTGTCCATTACTTGTTATGGAATTGGAATGATTTTATTTGACTCACTAATCAAATTGTGTTGAGCTACAAATGGTTAGGTATGTCCTTTGGTATGCTGAATAAATGTTTGGCCTCCAAAATGGTACTCTGCATTGTTCATTTGATATCCAATGACAAACATCCTTCTAAATTGTGTCTTTGCCAGATGGTAGCCTGCTAAGACTTGGAATGTTTTTTCACATTCCTCACCTCAACTGCATTGTGTCCAAAGTTTGGTATTTCTAATGCATACTTACTAACTACCATTTTTAATTTTCAGGACATCTTCTCACCTGCTGATGTAAAGTTGTTGTGTGGAATTCAAACTGTTTGTATAAGTCGTTCCAATACCACTGAAAGGAATCATCATTACATTATTTACCTTTTAGGTTGCTTTGGGTATTAGCTACAAATGTTTTACATGTAAAACCCAGACTTTTACAATTTGATGTTTTTCATACACAAGAGGTCCAACTTCAAGACCACATGGGCCCACAGCTGCAGCTGAGGCAGGCTCCATTCCTCCTCAGGATCAAGTCTCCAGGGAGGACTCTGCTGATCGTCTGGATGAGCAGGAGGACGCTGGCTCATCTGTTCAGCCTGGGTGCATGGCTCCAGTGAGCCTCATTCAGCCCACAGCTACACTTCCCACCTCAACTGAGACAACACCACAGCCGATTGTTGCCTCCACATCCTGTGTCCCAAACACCAGCATGACCATCTTGTGCCCCAAATGAACTACCTGCAACCTTCCCAGTAGCTGCACCTGCGGATCCCACTCCTGCCTGGTGTTCAGCCACCACCAACTACCGTCCAGCCAGGACCCAGTGGGAGTGGGCTGACAGGCTCAGGGGCACAGGGTAGGGGGAGTAGGGTATGTGGCAGGGAACCTCTGGGCCATGACGTGAGGTCACTGAGATCCTTATCACCCAGGCCACCATTGACCGTGTCTTGGCAACCTGCCAACAGTTCCAGACATGATGGGCCAGCTCATCACCAAACTCCGGGAGATGAAGCAGCTGCAAAGGGAGCATAATCTCCAGATGGAGAAACACATCTTAAATCTGGTCTCCCTGACTGGTGTGCTGCAGGCCACCCTCACCCATGTGTGCAGGGCTTTCCCTGTACCATTTACCCTTCCTGTGGTCCAACACCATCTTTTCCCAGTCCAAGTACATCTGCGGCAGCCACAGAAAGGGAGGCCCTGCCACAAAGGAACTACCTGCAACCTTCCCAGTTGCAGCATGTGCGGATCCCAGCCCTGCCCCCCACCACGGGAGGGGACGTCCACCCAAACGATTAGCAGGAGAGGTAGGCATGACCTCCACCTTCAGTAAGACACTCCGCAACTAATTTCCTCCAATGTGTACCAAATATTCACTCTGTGGACTATTTATGGACACATTTCCCTTTTCTAATACCAGGTGTATATTGGACATTAGACTTCAAACAAATCTGGCTCCACAATGATAGTTTCATATACCATGACTGACAATTTCATATTTTGTTTGGTTATTTCTTTTCACCCTCTTTCATTTGTTTTGGTTTGGGTAAAAAAAAAATACCAACATCAAAGGCTGATGTTGTATTCCTTTTTTCAATTTATTGTCAGTTTACCTACTATCATACATTTTGTAATGTTAACCAATGCAAGGTTTGTCTATTCCAACATGATTTCCCTGTAGGTAATGTGCCACACATATGTCAGAAATTACATTAAAAACCACAAATCAACTAGTAATGTTTTATTGAACTGTAACAAAGATTTGGTTGTCATAGTGTTCCAAACACATTACAGCACATGCATAACCCAAATACCCAGTGCCTTTTGTACATCTACACTTCCAGTCCTTGGCCCCATGGAAGAAAGGGATAGATACTAAAACAGTCAGATTCAATTGGCAAACTTTAATTGTTTGAAATCAACAGCTGGAGCCAGATTTACAGTCTCACAATATGAATCCCACATCTAATACACCAATAGACAAAAACATAGCAGTAGTTCATTTGGTGGCCACAGGATAATTCAAAGACACTGTTCCAGAATCTGATGTAATGTCACAACCAAGTTGCAGCGGTGTTCCACAAGAAGTATGTCCTACAATGATGAGACACATCAACAGCTACATACACTTTACACACAATGAGAATGTATCCAAAGTAAAGGAAGATTAGCATGATTTGCCTCCAACACACGACAGAGAACAAGTCCTATGGAGTCTTCAAATCTTCCATTC
Organism: Calotriton arnoldi; assembly: GCA_963921515.1. Lineage (NCBI taxonomy): Eukaryota > Metazoa > Chordata > Amphibia > Caudata > Salamandridae > Calotriton > Calotriton arnoldi. Next base: position 250,170 of record CAWUFW010005307.1, on the reverse strand, counting down.
AATCAATGTGCAAGTTTTCTTGGTACACAATTTCTACACCAAACGTCTGTGCCTGTCTGTTCCAGAACCAACCCATTTTACCTTTGCACTTCGAAACAGCACCATATACCAGCAAATGTCTCAACTCTGAAATGTCCAAATGAAGATGGTAATGCTGACGAAACCTAAAACACATCAAAACAAAATGATTACCAACAGACTAATAGACTAGACACATTACAAAGTCAACTTTTAGAGGACACAGTTTCACAAAACATTCAGAGATAAACAATTTAACTGTACACAATAGTCAATGTGTCAAAACTTTGGTTAACAAACAACTTGGGCCTGGATTCCCCTGAGCTTGCTCTTCCTAACAAATTAACACCACATACTTCACTCATCATCACATCAATAGTTGTTGTAACAATGAAAGTGGCTAAATGTACAGATATACTTACAGTCATGAGAAGAATTTGTCAATGACATCTTGACGTAAGTCAACTCCTTCCTCATCATCACTATCATCTTCATTTGGCATTTTAGGATCCTCAGCCAGCGGCTCTTCATGATCTGTATCCTCTGGGATGTAAGGGGGTTCCGTTGTAGGGTGATGTTGTGGAGCATGCAGCAGACCACGGTGATTCGGCACACCCTAGCGGGTGAGTAGAGGAGGACTCCACCAGTTTTGCCAAGTCTGGCTTTCAGGAAGCCAAAAGCTCGCTCCACTGGCCTTCATGTTCTTTCATGGACCTCATGGAAGCAGACTTCCCCTGGTGTTGTTGGATTCCTCAGCGGTGCCAACGACCATGGTCAGTTGGGATAGGCTGAGTCTCCTAGATGGAAGACAAAAAAGGAGCCAAAAGATGTAGCACATATTTTAGATCATACAACATGAATTTGCCTAAACAATATTATGACAGATTGTACTTTGTGACATTTGCAGGGGTACGGTGCTGTTCTGTAGTATATAGGAATCATGGGCTGGACCAGGGTACTGGGCACAGACTCTTGAGATGTATAAATCAGGTAAGCAGAGAACTTGCATGTTGATTGGAAGTGCTTCCAATTCTGGTAGACTTGTTCACTGGCGTGAGGTTGCACTAAGGCAATATGGGTGCCATCAATTGCTCCAACCACATGTGGTAAGGGTGCAAAAGATTAGAAATCACCCTTCACATTGGCCAAATCCTGATGTTGTGGGAACTGGATGTAGCTATTGATGTGTCTCATCATTGATGAAAGTACTTGCTGTAGCACACCACTGACAGTTGATTGTTTCATACCACCAGATACTGCCAAAGTGTATTAGAAGGAACCTGTGGCCACAAAATGGAGTACTGCCATGAGTTTGACAATTTGTGTTATAGATGTGGAATTCCTGTTATGAGGCCGAAGATCAGGCTCCAGCTGTTGACAGAAATCCAGTATAGGTTGCATATTCAATCCGAACTTCTTGATGATATTCCGTCCTTCATGGTGGCAAGCTCTGTAAAAGGCCAGTAAACTGGAGCCTGTCGTCTCTTCACCATCCCAGAGTTCAAATGTCTGTATTGGGGAAAAATGTGAACCTAATTAACATTTTCAACATTATCACTTATGATAAAGAACACATATGTCATCTTGTTCTAAAATAATATATGGTTTCCAACACATTTTAAAGAACCCTTTGGTTTTGTCCTTCATTCTTCACAGATGAAAAATAGTCACCTTCAATTATTATAATTGTGTAAATAATACATTTCACATGTATTATTTACACAATTTTATTGTTTTTTTATTTTATCGACACAAAATACCACCAACGGAGGTGTTGGCAACACAGTGCAATTCTCGCATTTATCAACAGTAACGCACCACAAATTGATGTTGACTTTTAAATTAATGAGAGTCCCTCGTAGTTAGAACATGTGAACAAACTAGCCACCATTTTTAGCTTCTAAAAGTGACAAACACGGTATTACACCTTCGAAAATGGCAGGAGCCTGACCTCGCCGTCAGGACATTTGGAATCAGACGTCCACAGCAGAAGTTGAGTGTGTAGTGGGCGGGGAACCCCATGACTGACACAGCCACAGTCTAACGTTGGTAAAAGCAATGTACAAAGGCCAATGGCTGTGTCCTTCTCCGCTGACGAACATGTTCGTCGCGTACATGTACGCTGCGGTTTGAGAAAAACTCACTTGCCTCCTGACACTGCTGCCATCAAGACCTCCTCCACTTTGGCTGCTGTTGCTGACCTCTGGGACCAAGGATGCCTGGCAAGACAGGTGAGAGGGGCCGTGCCTTCTCACCAGAGGAGCTGGATATGCTAGCTGAGGAGGTCTTGTCCCTGTATAGGCAGCTCTATGGCTCATCAGAGAAGCAGGTACATGTCTGAAATACCTATGTGAATCTCTTTAACTGCCTATTTTCCTTTTATACAGGCTACAATGCCCCTTTGAGTTCCAGAGCAAAGTATAGTATTTGCTGTTAAGTGTCACAGATTGTTGTCCTGACATAGGACAATGATTTTAGTAAGTAGTTACCACTCTGCAATGTTGAATACACAACACCATGAATATGTGTACTGTGTTATAAGCCGCTGATGCCATGTTTTGAGTATGTAGAGATCTATGCATGTACATGATTAATATATGTGTGAGAAGTTGTCAAATACCATCATGGTCAATGGGAAACACATTTTGTACTCTTTACAACTAGGGATATGTATGTGCTCTGTAAAGTAGCTAATATAAATAATGTTAGCTATATGTATTGTCCCACAAACCACTCAGCCTAGATCAGGCCTCTCCATAATGGAATTAGAGGGCTACCAGTAGCTCCCAGACCCCTTCAGAGCACTAAACTGCATTGAGGTGACTTGTTGGATGGGCACAAGAAGACCCTTTGAATGTAAGGGTAGATGCAAGGTGGTGTTCATGTGTCATCATGATCATCAGGCTGCAGATAGTAATGCCTGACAATAAACAGTGCTCAGTCAGTATTATGGGCCAGGCTGGGGCTGAGTCACAGGGTCATATAACTGAAGCACTGAGGTACAGCTGTCCAGAACATAAAATCTTTGCAGCTAAAATTGTGAGGTGTGCTGAAATAGGCCCCTGAATGCATTTAAATGGACAACAGTTGAAAGGGAGAGTTACCTGACTTGCTGAGTTAACACTTTTTCTCATTTGACTCACATTCTCAAAGAGTTTAATGTCCACAGCGCAGGGTCCTTTTCAACAGTGGCCACTATCCAATATGACATGATGTTTAATGTTTATCCTTCAGTAGTTATCAATCTTTAGCACTGATCAGAAGTAGGTCACATCACAGATTATGTAGGCGCCTGGGTTAGATGATGTCACAGGCCTGGATTAGTGTGTTTAGACCATGACATGAGATACTAGTTTAGGTCAGCATGTGACAATACGCATGTTGCATGCTAACTCATGAGTTATGGTACTGATATCTGTAGAAAATGTTAGTGACAGCAATACAGACAAATAAAAAATCACAATTCAAATGTTTTGCTTTCCTTTCTTTTATCCATACAGGTCAGCGCTCATCAGAAGCGCAACATATGGAATGCCATCGCCAGGAAGGTGCGGACCCTGGGGGTCTATAAGTGGCATAGCATCCTTTGCCGCAAGAGGTGGGAGGACCTAAGATGCTGGAATGGAAGATCACAGAAGTCCAGCTAGGTAAGTCCTCCCAACCTGTGCAGGGCGCACGCCGCACCCTGACCATCCTAATGGCCCGCATTCTTCTGGTGGCTATCAAGAGCTTGATGAGCAGTTGAGGGCCCAACAGCAGCAACAATAGGGTATGGTCTGTTCAGAGTTTCACATGCTACATGACCAATTTTCAGCTACAGCCAGGATTTTTCACATCCGAATTAAGTGTGCCCCATTTCCAACACGCAAGGAGAGTTCTTGAAGCTGTAAGTTTTGTACAAGGTGTATGATGATATGCTTTGTCAATTTTTGGGGGGATTGGATCCCACATGATTCCTGTCCAAAACCAATGGGCTATTTTAAGCAAACACACGTCTGCCTCAATTCCACATATACCTCAAGTTGTTTGATGTTATGGGGCACAGTTATACCAAACAGGCCACTAGTTTTATTTGTGTCATGTGTGGTGGTCCTTCAGTAATGTGGATGATGGAATGGTAGCCCTATTACATGTGACATAGCATGCTGGGCACACATGATGCAGTGGATATACCAAACCTCACATAGTTAAATTGGGATTCTACACAAACAATATTTCATTCAAAACTTATCCCAAAAGGTGTTTGGCAACAGAAATACTATTTCATAAATGTTTAGAGTGTAAGATTAGCATGAGGTCTTACTCCTTCACAAATGTTTGTGTAAGCCAGACTGCTTTTTGACAAATAATGGTGATAGGTATCCAATTATTGTGGTGGCACAGACATGAATGTGTACACATTGGTGACAGAGTAACACATAACCTAAAGCAATTCACTATGTCCTTTGTCATGTCCATGTTTGTTCAGAGTTTCACATGCTACATGACCCATTTTCAGCTACAGCCAGGATTTTTCACATCCAAATTAAGTGTGCCCCATTTCCAACACGCAAGGAGAGTTCTTGAAGCTGTAAGTTTTGTACAAGGTGTATGATGATATGCTTTGTCAATTTTTGGGGGGATTGGATCCCACATGATTCCTGTCCAAAACCAATAGGCTATTTTAAGCAAACACACGTCTGCCTCAATTCCACATATACCTCAAGTTGTTTGATGTTATGGGGCACAGTTGTACCAAACAGGCCACTAGTTTTATTTGTGTCATGTGTGGTGGTCCTTCAGTAATGTGGATGATGGAATGGTAGCCCTATTACATGTGACATAGCATGCTGGGCACACATGATGCAGTGGATATACCAAACCTCACATAGTTAAATTGGGATTCTACACAAACAATATTTCATTCAAAACTTATCCCAAAAGGTGTTTGGCAACAGAAATACTATTTCATAAATGTTTAGAGTGTAAGATTAGCATGAGGTCTTACTCCTTCACAAATGTTTGTGTAAGCCAGACTGCTTTTTGACAAATAATGGTGATAGGTATCCAATTATTGTGGTGGCACAGACATGAATGTGTACACATTGATGACAGAGTAACACATAACCTAAAGCAATTCACTATGTCCTTTGTCATGTCCCTATGATGAAGTAATGCTGGAGATAAATGGCATACTTGATGTAGGTGTATTCAATCAGGTGAACTGTAACTCAGGGCAAACACATGACTCATTAGGCAACTGTTGACATGAATCAAGGTGTGATATGTTGCCTATTAAGATTTATATGTGAGTGTTTGAGGTAAGTATCACATAGCAAACAGTGTATGTAAATACATACTGTGATGTTCATGAATATTTAGAACCACAGTGCAAGCCACCATATGTAGTGGAACCGTTTCACTTACACACCACAAACTTAAATTGACTATAGACATCTAGGAGTGAAATGTGATCATGTATTGGGAACGTTTGTGGGACTATGTAAGCTAATTTGCTGTACGAGTCATTTGCCAATCCCCCCCAATACTTGTTTCTGACTGTTTTCAACATCCTAGGCATGTATATGGTAAGTGATACATTGCTAATGCACTTCAGTACTGATTTCACTGATCAATTTTGACAGCAGGCTTATACTTTAGTGTTTTGGAGTGAGTGTTCTACAGTGTCAAATGCACATAGAAAGGTTACAAGCTTTCAGTGTATGCTATTATTGGTACAACATTACAGTATTTGTTGGCTCCCATTGATTTATATTTCACATTTGGAAAATGCATAGTATGCACGCCTTTAGGAACTTTTGGAGACACTGTACTAAGGTGTTTTTGGTAAGTATCCTTTTGGTGACATCAGTTCACTATACTGAACTGCAAATGCAAAAGTATTGAAGGGGAAACACTGTTCCAGGAGATACATAATGATGGGGTAGAGACAAGTTCATGCATGAGTTAGGAGCTATCTGGGGTTGTGCCAACACTGTGATCAACTGTTTACAGATTATGTTGCATACATGCATACATGGGTTCATGCTAATGGTGAATCCAAGCTTGGGAGCCTTGAAGCATGTGAAATCTGTACACTTTGGAATGGTTTTGTGATTAAAGGTCAGGTCAGTTGTGTTTACACAGATTCAATTAACCTACTGTTTATGCCATTTCAGCATCATGCAGGGCAAGGGCTGATCAGGGTGGGGAAGCAGCTGGACACAGTGGTTCTACCCGTGACACCATGGAGACTGAGGGAGGCAGTGGCCCAGAATGTGGAGGATGCAAGTTCCACAACGTCCTCATCTGACACATTCTCCAGTGGATACTACCTAGTGGTGGCAGACCCAACAAGGACTCTGACAACATCTTCCTTGTCTGCCACCCCTAGTACCATCTCCACCCTCCCTGTTGCTCCCCATCCAGTTGGCCACACCCCCATCAAATCCACACTTGACTATGACACCACCACGCCCACAGTCACCACAACAACCATCACATCCACAGACTCCACTGCACCCACATTCACCAGTCACATCCCCATCACATCCACAGATGACACCACCACATCCACAGTCACCACCACAGCAACCATCACATCCACAGACTCTACCAAACCCACATTCACCAGCCAAACCCCGTCACATCCACACCACACACATCCACAGTCACCTGCCACACCCCCATCACATCCAGAGCACACACATGCACAGACATAACATCCTTAAAGAACACACCTAAGAAACACAGGCGCATCTACTCATACACACAACAGACACCTAGGACACAAGGCACACCCACACTTGCCAAACATACACCAGACTCACAGGCAACAGCACCATAAACAGACACATGCACATCAGACACAGGCAGTCCCTCTGCCTCCCAAACCCCACTCCTTCCCACACAGCCTCCCAAGTTCCCCATTGAGGATCCCCATTGTACCCTTGCCATAACCCCTCCCATGACTAATATGAACCCTAAAGCAGCAATCTACCCCTCCCACACCCAATCCCACCCATCCAGCATTCCAATCCACCCCATCACTTCCATGACCCACACACCCAAGCATAAATCTGCCCCTTCCACTTTCACAGCACACCCCAAACACAAATCCACCCATTCCACTTCCAAGATCCCCCTCCAAATCCAAGTCCATCCCTCCATACCCCAACCCCCCCCCCCATGTAGGTTATGGGAGGTGCCTGCTCTGCCCACTGGATGGCTCTTCCTGAGGAGGTTCCCCTTGGCAATGATATAGGAGTCAAGCTTTGTGGCACGGCACAAAAGTGCACAGGAATTTACCTGCAGCAATTTGGAGGGCCATTTGGCATAATTTATTTTGAGAGAGTTATCTCATTTATTGAAATAAACCTATGGTTTGGGTTTCATCTAGTTAGTCCTGGCATTTCTTTCCCTTAGCAATGGTTTGATTCCCAGCAATGTTTGAGACTGACATGTGTAGTACATATTTGTCTTTAACATGCTGTCAGCTAAAACAGCCTTTATTTTTTGATGTCTACTTTCTTTAGGTGTATACACTTGTTGCCATTGTAAATGATGGTCATGTGCATTTAGGTGCAGGCATTCATCATAGTAATGTCATATACACCAACAAATAGATGTTTCAACTCGATTTTATATTTTTATACAGGAGTGTTTGTTTCCCATTAATTACTAATAAGTATGTGCACATATGCATTGCCCATGTGACCTAATGTGACACATTTTATTGTATGCAATACAGGACTTACACTAGACAACGACAAATACTGAAGTGATGAATATGTTGAATGGTTAAGATTTGGGATTAGCATTCATTTTCCTGGGAATTGTTGAGGTGAGACTTCCATCTAGTCCAGTGCAATTTCTACATGTAGTTACATTGCACTTATCACAATGATGTGTTTGCCATTTTAGCTTAATGTGTCATTTTCCGTATTTCTGTGAACACACCTATATAGTGACTTAAAGCTTTATAATTTGATGTTTTTCTTTAGCAAGTGCTCATTTTTGGTAAGACAGCGTGCCCAAAATCCAATCACTCATTGTAGTCATACAGGTGTGTTACTTTACATGTCAAACGTCAACATTACGGACATCGGCACAACACATTGGTATGCTATGGCTTGTGTGTGTAATTTAAAAGCTGCACAAATTCTTTGCTAATGTGACCAGCCAAGTCAGATGGTAACAGTTAATGGTGGTGCTTACCTTCGGTTCTGGTGACAACAGTGTTGATTTTGTTGGTGTTGGAGTAGCAGCGGCATGACTTGTAGGATCAGGTCGATGGCCGTATAGGAAGTGTAAAGGTGAGTGGAGGTGAGTTTCGGCCTAATATGTGCTGCTTTCCGCCTACTCAGGTGTGGAGGTTTGACCACCACAGTTGCCTCAGCAGGAAAGCACATCATCATTAAATACTTTACTCTGCATTATTTCAACCTTAAAAGTACAAAACACACATAAGAATACAGATCCAATGAATAAAAAGCAGAAATACATTAAAACATGTAAAATGGACTCTTAACATCGAGTCTCACGCAAATTACAGATTCATCCCTATAAGAGGGTGTTTGAAATCATGAAATAAAATGCTTGTGCTGTACCTCGGGAGTAAGTTAACTAGGGCCCAAACCTACAAATGTAACTAGGATCATTATATATCATGAAGTAAACTAACAATAGGTCAGGAGAGAGACCAGTACTCATGAGAATAAAAACTGCGTAGATAAAAATACAGTTTAAAAACAGTGTCAAAATAGAAAAAAGCCATAGACAAACATTGTCATTAACTAGTTAAAAAACAAAACAAAGCTCCAGGCAGTATACATTTTAGGGTGGGTTTCCGGCCAACGCTTTACAGCTTATTCACCAACTCTAGTAAAGATATTTGAACACTACACAATCGTCTGGTTGGACTCCGTGCGCAAGAGCCGTGGACCGTCCTGATGCTGTCTGCAACCCAGTTTTTTACATAAAGGGATAATCCAGGATTTTCTGGGCCAAGCATAGAAGGGACAAAAGAAAATGTAGTGTGCCAAGGATTCCTCAGCCTGCTGACATGTTGAACATATGGTACCCATGCAGGAGCTACAAGTGACAATAGTGGGAAGGTGCCATATAGCGCAATTTGAGGTATATTTGCCTAGCGGCTATTGAGTTTTGTAATCTCAAAAGGACCTGAAAGCCTATCAATCATAAAATCTAAAAAATAACCAATAAGAGACCCCTCTGGGACATTCCTTATTTCAGCAACATGCAAATACTCCCAGAAAGCCTTCTTGTGGGAGGCCCTAGAAAGATGTTTCGTGGTAGAGGGCGAGGACCAAGATTCTCCTAGACCAGGTTGGAATAAAAGGTTTTGAACATAGGTAAAACATTTGATTTTGCCAAACGCATCAGAGGAGACTACATCCTGGAAGGAGCTATAATAGTCCTCCAGGTCTGGTGAATACTTAAGCCTTCGCTAGAACAATAATGGTCTAAGTTGAGCCTTATGAGTTATAGGCTCTAAGCCCAGGTCTCCCCTTAGTGGAATCAAAGGGGTATTAGTTGGGAGATTTGTTAAGGCTCTTATAAACGTATTCTCAGTCACCCCAGGGGTCAGGTTTATGTGGCCCCAAACTTCAGCCCCATACAGTGCGCTACCTTCAACCTTTGCTCGGTACAGCTTTAGAGCAGCAGATATGTACCTGACTTGCGAGGCCCTAAATAATCTTAACATAACAGCGACCCTCTCTTGCGGACTGCCTTCCAAAGTCATCAAGCCCCTAAAAGGGTGATGAACATAAACTGATTGATCACCACCCCATGCTCGCTGCAAAAGGCCGCAAACTTGTCCACTACAAGTTGGAAGCTACTCAGGGTCTTTGACATCAGAAGGGTGTCATAAGCAAATAATAAGAATGGAATCTTGTGACCAGCCAGTTGAAGAGCATCATTTTGGATGTCCTCCAAATGAAGAGCCACTTCATTCATGTATAGAGAGAATAATATCGGGACAAATACACCCCCCTGTCTGACTCCTTTTTGAATAGGTATTCGTTCAGTGAGCTCCACTCCCTTTCCCCATCTGACTTGAGCATAGGTGTCCTCATGTAGACCAACTAGAACATCCAGAAGGTCATGTGGAACCCCTTTGTTCTTAAAGACCGCCCAGAGCTTTCCACATGGGACATGCTCAAAAACAGATTTTAGATCTACAAAGACCAGGTATAACTGTGCTTTTTGATTGAGCACTGTCTTCCAGTAAATTAATAAGAACCTAAAAGACCTGGTCAATTGTACTGACTGCTTTTTGAAGCCCTGCTTGCAAGGGGGAGAGGGCTTGATGGTCCTCAATCCAACATTCCATATTCCCTAAAATTTGCCTCACAAAGATCTTTCAGGCCACATCAATGAGGCTGATCAGCCTATAATTTAAAGGAGAGTCCCTAAGGACCTTTTTAGTAATGGGGACCATCTCAGCTGCCTTCCAGCTGTTGGGGATACTGGCCCCTTGGAGGATGCTGTTGGATAGCATAATAAAATATGAAGCACAGCCATCAATATCCGTGACAAATAAATCTCCTGGGATGCCATCAAGCCCTTACGTTTTGCACTTTGCTATTGCTTTTAATGCACTAACAGTCTTGCTCAGCTCCAACTTAAGAAGCCTAGTTGGAGATAAATTATCCACGCTTGGCTCGGAAGTTATATCAGCATTCAACCCCTGTTTGTAGAGATCCCGGAAGTGGGAATAACAAGCTTTGGGAGAAATGGAGTCAGCCAAGAGGTTAGCTGGTCATTGATCACCATTGGTTACTAACTTCCAAAATTTCCCGTTGTCATTATGCACGGCAGCTTCATATAAATTTTCCCAAATATTTATCTCCCAATCTTGACGTGCTCTTAATTGAGTCAGCTTGTCTCTTTCTTTTAGCCCATATCAAGTTGGAATCCCCACGGGAAAGAGCTACACGGAGCTCATCTTTCGTATCGTTACAAGCTTTATTATACACTGTGCCCTCTGACATGGGGGAGGCTGGGTAGGGCCACAACAATGAAAAAAGCCCTCCCCAAGCAGCTTAAAAATGTCCCCATTAATCTTTGCAATGTTTGAGTACCACAGTTCCTCCCTACTCTGAGCTAAGATTGACTTTTCTAGTTCCAGAGCAGCATCCCCTAAGGCTTTGGTCATGTGATCTCTGATGTCTAAGTTTGTTGTTCCTTTGTCACATTTGGTTCTACGCTTATCATTTGAGGGCACCATATTTCTGCCTAAAGATACTGGCACATTCACCCTGAGGTAAATAAGTCTTTAAGGGAACAATTTAGAGCATTATGATCACTATCATCCCAGCCCAGTATCTTCAAATCGGCCAGGTTGCCCAACAGCTGCAAGAAATTAAGAAATAGTTAAGTCTACTTGTATGACCTGGGCGATTGAAGGTGTGGGCTGCATGTGTATCAGAGACTGTGAGTCCATTGCAGGCCCTCAAATCACATGATAGGGTAAATTACATGAGCTGATAAGCAGCACTTGTCCAGCACTTCACTGGATAAGTATTAAGTGTAGGGATTCCCCATGCATCATCTTTCTCACTATCAGGGGAGCCACAACCTAAGTCCATCAGTTTGTATGTTGTGTTGAAATCGCGGGCAATGATAAGAAAATTGTGTGGTGCGGCCCAATGCAGGCTTAGAGCACGTATTACCTGAGTCTCACCCCCTCCTTCTGTTACCCGATTGCAAACATTATAAATGTAATAGGAGCAGGCGTTGGCCCTGGTGATAGATATGCCCAGGATGTTTTGTGAAATAAAAGACAACCAGCTGAGGCCCGTGCAGGTAACAGCGGTGGGGCCGGGTTGGGGGGGAAGATTCGACAGATGACCACGAGGGAAAATTAAAGAAATAATTAATTTTCCCTCATCGTCGTCTGTTGAAATCCCCCCACCCGGCCCCACCACCCCACTGCTCTTACCTGCATGGGCTGCAGCTGAAGGCAACATAGAAATTTTGACATCAAGGGAAAATTTAACCCAAATAAGGAGGCCACCTGATGGGTGGCTCCTCCCTGCAGAATGCTCAGGTATGTTATATAACCAGCTCTATGTAGGGGGTCACCCAACCAGGTTTTCTGCAGGAGGCACAGGTTGAATGCATCGATAAAGATCCCCCAATCCGGATCCCCTAATTTGGACTTGATCCCAGCTATATTCCAAGACAGGTTATTAATAAAGGGGCTGGTTCTAGAGGGGGCCTCGATGTTTTGAACCAGGGGAAAGCGCATCTTAATTGGCCGGACAGAGAAAGTGGCTGGGCTCCAGCCATCAGCTGATTTTCCCTGATACCGCTGTCAGGGCGGGTGAGCACGACTGGCAGAGCCGGTGGGAGCCGGGTGGTATTACAGCTGACAAACCACGCACATCTAAATAGGGAGGCTAGACTGCCTACTAGGTGGACGGGGAATCCGACGCGATGTTGGGACCATCACCACCAAGATCGTAATCAGGCCTTAAATCATAGATAATGGCGCAAAATGTACAAAGCCATTTCATGTGTCATGCCACACTCTTTTTCAGGGCATACCAAAATATTATGAAACCAACATTAAGCTGTATTATACACTAGGAATATAGCAAAGAACATTGTACAGTGTTGAATGACATTTCACCACTGCTAGGATGACTATGCCTTTTCCTGTCATAAAAACATCACAAAAGTCAGAACACCACTAAAATTGTCTTACTCTAATCCTAATGTGAACTATGGAACAACAATGTACGTTGCCTTTTGTTTCATCTCTATTCAACATAACCGCTGCATGTCACCAGTGCACAGACCACACGAATTCCATTCAGCAACAATGGCATCCATCCTGTGAGTCTGTTATTTCATTATGACTTAACTGATGCACCACCATAAATAACAACTAATAGCTTGTATCATGAAAACATAAATCAAACTATAGTAATGCCTGCAACAGCCAAAGAAGCAACCACCAAAATCGAGGTTGTCCTGGTGTCCTATGATAAATAAGATCAAATTCTGCAGTTTGCACACTAACTTGGTGCCACTGAATATCATGAGTGAGCAAGTCAAGTAAAAGAGGAATGGATTACACATTGATAGACAGCAGACTATCCACAGTGGTGTAGGTCACGCTGTCTGACAAGAGCCATCATATGATAGCAAGACAAAACTAATATCCTAATTTCATGGAGACATTGTCTAAGTTGTTAATGCTAAGCAGATGTTCTCTGAGTTATGTATCCACCCGCCCTTCACCTTAGTTCCTGGCAAGGACAGGCAAACAAGTGCCTTTCATCTTCATCATCTAAGTGGGATGAACATTGTACTGAAGAGAGGGAGTTGGGACCACACAGTGGAAAGCAGCTGCACAATCCTGAAAAAATGAACAGTGGTCACATGTCTTACAGCATCTTTCACTTGATTTTATTATTTGCTTTCTAATGTTAATGGACATGCTGCATGTGGCAGCATGTGACAAAGAACATTGCTTCTCAGTACTGCTTGCAAATAATTTATTACCGTTTTCTTTACGCTTAAATGTAAAGATGTTCTAAAAGATTTCATGTCTCCTTATACATCCATCCTCGGAGTTTGTGTCACTGTTATGGTCTTTGTTAATGACATCCTTGTGAGATTGCAAATGGTTGTCTTGGTATTCTTCAAGAGGCATTCCACCTTGCACAGATGTGCAAATTCAACAATCATGTCACAGACAATTTTGAGGATGAAAGAAGTCTACCATCAGACAGATCTAGCTGTGGAATCTGGATCTGAGAATGTGAAAATACTATTTAGTGATGCCACACATCCTCCTGTTGTAGTTACTTGAAAAGGGCTCTTTGGATATGTGAAAAATGTCATCAGTCATATCAATCTTTATTTCAAGGCATAAACACGAGCACCTATGGTGGGGCACTGTGTACATATTACAAACGTTGCGTTTGACATGTTGCCAATGATATCTTTAACAGACTGATCTAACCCTGCAGACACTTAATCAAGGGCAAGGTTTAGATTTTGACACACAGAGAACTCCCTTGCAAACGGAACAGAGTATCCTGTACACCAAACCCCTGGTCTAGCTGCCTCAGTTAGAGATGGGCATACCTTAAGTCTTCGGTGGACAATGCCCCTATGTAGGGTGGGTTGTGTAATGCCTTTTTTTATTTGCCCATCACTGCCAGAAAAAAACAGGCAGTGAGAGACAGAAAACTATAATGACCCCCAAACCCTGGGAGAAAACTCCCACGGAGTGGGGTTTATTAGTTTATTATTTTTCAGAAACCAACTCCCATGTTGGGGATTTGTGTCTGGTAAAAACACTTCGAAAAAGTTTGATGAGCAGCCATCAAAATCGAAGGAGGCTGTCCACTAAACCTTTTGTACATGGAAAGGAGCCACCATGATAGCTGTTCCTTTCATTTTACAGAGATTACCACAGGGCTGGCTGTCATCTCTAAATCTGACAGACAGTAGTGAAATTCAGCAGTTATTGTTATCTCTAGTAACTACAACTCATGCCCTAATGTAACAATAACTTGTGCCCCCACCATGGACAGTTTTGTTATCAATGATGTCATTGCAAATGTTGCAGCAATAGTATCAATGATGTCGTAGAGCATGTCATGAGTGATGTAATGGTGTGGGGTAAGTAGCTGTGCATGGCGAGGGATACAGTTATAGTTACCTCAGGGCATGAATGATAGTTACTAGAGATAACTATAACTGGTGAATTTACATTTTTTTTTAGATTAGACCATTAAATTGTCACTATATTTTTCACCTCACTATAACGTCACTTTACCAGATTGTTTTTTAGTGAAATTCTAAGTTTTTTTTAAAGTAAAGTAATATTGTATTACCATAAGTAAAGCCAATCCCCGCCATGCATGATCGAAGGCCTATGGCCAGGCCCTGTAGCCGATCCCCAAATAGGCAGTGAACCACCATGCCGCACACGGCCTTCAGTTGTGCGCAGCAAGAACTTGGCTGCAGGCCAATCCCCCACAGACGGCCAGATCTCCATAGGCAGCCAATCCCACGCAGTGTCAAGTTGGCTGCAGGGCCTGGCCAGGCAGGAGTCCAACCTATTAACACAGCTCTCTACCCAAGCCACTTCAGGCACCTAGGGACCCTATCCCCAGAGGCCTTTTTCCAGGAGTAAAGCCTTCAGCTCTCTCCCTGTCCACCCCATTAGCACATCCCTCAACCCAAGTCACATCAGGCCCTAGGAACCCTATTCCCAGAGGCCTTTTTTACCAGGAGTGGAGTCCGCAGCTCTCTTCCTGATTTACTTTGTGCTCCAAGGACCCCATCGCCTGGGCCTTTTTTTTAAGGGGAGAGGACAGGCCCCGTTCCAGAGCCATGAAGGGGCTTGGGGACTGAATACCCAGGTCCTTTTTTTTTTTAAATGAAGAGAAGGGGTATACTGTCCCTCTCCCTGAGCCAATAGTGGCCCAGGAGACCCCACCCCCTGGCGCCAAAACATATATGTAAAAGGGAGGAGGGCATACAGCACCTCATTCCTGGGACTTTAAGAAGAAGGAGACATGCTCCCCCCCTCCAAGAGCCAATAGTGTCCCTGGAGACCTCTTCCCCAGTGCCCAAAGACATATTTTAAGAGGAGAGAGGCGGGTGGCCTCCCTCCTTGAGCAACTATGGACCCCAGGATCCCATCCCTAGGGCCTTCTTTTTTTAAAAAGCAGAGAGGGTGCTCTGCCCTCTTTCCCAAGCCTCTTAAGGCCCCAGGGAGCCCATTCCTTGGGTCTAATATTTTTAAAAGGGGAGAGGTGCAGTGGTCCCCCTCACCAAGCCTCAAATAGGCCCCTGAGAACCCAACCCGTAGGGCCAATATTTTGAAAAGTAGAGGGGTGTGTATGGACCCTCTCTCCCAGTCTCAATGAGGTCCCAGGTACCCCATACCCAGGGGCCAATGTTTTGAAAAAGGAAATGCCCTATTTGTGGCCCCCTTCGCAAGCCTCCTAAGGTCCCGGGACTCCATCCCCCAGGTCCCATGCACAAAAGGGTAGGGGGCAAGTGACCCCCTTCCTGAGCTTCAATGAGGCCCGCTGGACCCCATCCCCCAGGGCCAATTTTTTTAAAAAGGGAGGGGGCCATACACCTCTCTCCTCAAGCCGCTTAACGTCCCAGGAATCGCATATCCCAGGCCTAATGCATTTAAAAACTGGAGCCTCATGGAAGGGGCGCTGCATGCCCCTCTACCCTTTTTTAAAAAGTTTGCCATGTGGGGTGGGGTCACTGGTAACCAAATCGGCATGGGGAAGTAGGACCCACCCATGACCCCTCCCCAAATATTTAAAAAAAATGGGGGCCCTCAATTTTCCTTTCATTTTTTGCTGTGACTCAAGGGGAGACCTGTAAGTATTTTTACCCTTCACAAGGATTAGGGGGCAGGATATCCCTACCATGCCCCCATACATTTTTTTTATTGCAGGACAGGGAACTAAGTACCAGAGTCCTGTAATGGCTGCCAACATTTTTCTTCAGGTTGATAACATCCAATCAGAGCACTCACGAGTGAGATGGCACAAGCAGAAAAAAGCTCCCTTGGCCAATCAGAACACTCTATTGTTTAACCTTCTAAATATTCATATATTTTCGAGACTTAATATTTCAAAAACTACAGAATGGATTTACACCAGACCATAAAATGCATGCCTTCTGGACCAAGATCTTGCTTTCTGACATATTCCGTTCAGCAGTTTTTGCAATAGCGCTGCCTAAACAATTCTATGGAAAATGCATGGGAATTTAGCATTTTGGGACACACCCCACCTTTCTCAATTCCCCCTCTTGACGGATCACCCTGAAAGTTTCCATGCACAAACTAGGCACAACATTTTTTTTAAGAAAAATAAATTTGATTCTAATTGACCCTCAGGTGGGCCAGGTCCTGGGGTCATTGTAATAAAGGAGGGGGCACTTGGCCCCCCTCCTGGGGCTCATTGATGCCCCGGGGACCACCAGCTCCCTGAGGCTTATGGTTCAAAAAATGTGGGGACACTGCTACCCCGGGTACTGCCAACTCCCTGGGGCTTTAAGTTTCAAGAATGTGAGGGGGCCGTCGCGGACCCCTGGGGACCACCACCTCTCTGGGGCTAAAGCAAACTTTGAGGGGACTGAGCGGCCCCCATCCTAGAGACATACATGGCCCTAGGGACCGCCCAGAGCCAGCTCCTGCAATGTCATGGGGTGCCCGGGTCATTGCAGTTTGCTGTGGCTTGGCAGAAGCTTCCCGCCAAGCCACAGCAAGTGAGAGCTCACAAATGCTCTTCCTTGCTGAAAGCGGAGCATTTGTCTGTTTTTTTGTCCGCTGTCAAGCGAGCAGGGAAACAGACAAATTGCTTTGAGATCCAGGGAGCTGCATGTTTAGCAGCTCCTTGGGTCTCAAAGCAATGCCGGCTATTGCAGGAGGCTGGGAGCTGGCAGGGACTGCAGGGACCTTGAGGCCAGGCCCCGGAGGAAAGGGTCTCCCTCCCATTTTCTAAAAAAAATATAAATAAAGGCCGGGCCCTGGGAGATGGGTCCCTGAGGCCGAAATAGGCCCGGCGAGGGGGGGCATGCAGCCCCCCACTGTAAGTTTTAATAAAATGTTTTAAAAAATACCAGGCCCCGTGGCACGGGGTCCCCAGGGCCGAAATGGGCCAAGGAGGGGGCCTCCCATTGTTTTTTATTTATTTTTTTAAATAAAAAAGAGGCCTGGCCCTGAGGAATATTGGCCCAGGGAGGGGAGGTGCGTGGCCCCCTCCCATCAATTATTATAGGCCTGGCCCAGGGGGATGGGGTCCCCCGGGCTGAAATTGTCCCAGATAAGGGGGGTCCTTGAGGGCTAACAAGACCTCCTGTTTACTCCAGTAATTCCCAAACAGCGTGATTGCTGAGAGGACTTCTGAGGCCATGCCCCTTTCTCCACCACTCTGCAAATGCACCTCCTGGCACAGTGCTGGTTGGAGACTGGTGCCCTCCTGGATGCTGAGGGTCCTTGGGGGCCAAAAATCCCTCCTGTTACCACCAGTAAGTCCCACAGAGCGTGATTGCTGAGAGGATTTTGGGGGCCATAACCCTTTTCTACAGCACTCTGGAAACACACCTCCTGGCACACTGCTGGTTGGGGGATGAAATCCCCTTGGATACTGAGGGTCCTTGGGGGCCAACAAGCCCACCTGTTACCTCCAGTAAGTCCTTCACAGTGGGATTGCTGAGAGGTCTTGGGAGGCCATGCCCCCTTTCTCCAACACTGTGCAAATGCGCTTCCTGGCACACTGCTGGTTGGGGTTGAAGTCCCTTTGGCGTTAGAGTGTCCTTGGGGGCCAACAAGCCCTCATGTTACCTCCAGTAAGTTCCACACATCAGAATTGTTGAGAGGTCTTCGAAGGCCAGGCCCCCTTTCTCCACTACTCTGCAAACATGCCTCCTGGCACACTGCTGGTTGGGGATGAAGTCCTCCTGGATGCTGACGGTTCTTGTGGGACCAGACACCCTCCTGTTACGTTCAGTAAGTCCAACACAGCAGGATTCCTGAGAGCTGGTCAGAGGTCCCATCCCCTTTCTCCACCACTCTGCAAATGCGACTACTAATTTAAAAAAACATCAACAATTCACTTAAAAAACCAAAGGTCACAGGGGTCTTATAGTTAGGAAATAGAATTTGAAAAACCTTAGAAATTCACTAAAAAAAAACAAAGGCTACTGGGGCATTATAGTTAGGCTCAGATTTCACTCATACAAAACCAGTGAAATTCAGCAGTTATAGTTAGCTGAGCTAAACATAACTCACATCCCTGCAATCCACTGCTAAGGACCTCACATATTATATCACTCATGACATGGTCAGTGATATCACTCATGACATCTCAAATGACATCACTGATGACATCATGATGATATCATCCACAGAATCACTGACGCACCCACGCATACCCCGCTAGAACCTTTCATACACCCACTCCCACTCCCACACAACCGTTCACAGACCCATACTAGGACTTATACACCCACTCACTGATTCACAGATCTACACACACATCCACTCACTTACCCATTCAGCCACTCATACACCCACTCACTCACTAATAGAGCCACCAACATATCCACTCATACACCCATACAACTACTCACACACTGAATCAGTCACACTTTGAGCTACTCACACACCTAGTCACTCACCAATACAGACAATCACACAGCCACTCACTCACCAATACTGAAACACACACACCCACTCACTTACTCATACAGATACTAACACATACTCACTCACCTATACAGTTACTCTCACTTTCACTCACTCACCCATACAGTCACTCATATACCCTATCACTCATCTATACTGCCTTTCACATACCCAGTTACTCACCCATATACCACTGACACATCCACTCACTCAACCACACAGCCATACACACACTCACTCACCCATACAGCCCCTCACACACACACTTACTAACCCATACAGCCACAGACTCACCCACTCCCTCATCCATACAGGCAGTCACACACTCCCTCACCCACCCACACAGACAATCAGATAACCATGCAGGTACCCAGACACCCAATCACTCACCAATACAGCCAGTCACATACCCACTCATATACCCATACAACCACTTAGACACCAAATGACAGACTGATACAGACATTCACATAACCAGTCACTCACCCATACATTCAGTGAGACACCTAATCGCTCACTTATATGGTCAGGCACGCATCCATTGAATCATCCATACAGGCACTCATAGACCCACTGATTCACCAATACACCTTGGTATATATATTTAACATTTAACAAAGAATGGGGGAGAGAGAGGTAGATACTGGGTTTGACCTCCTTGTAACTATGTATTCAAAAGTAGAAAAAACCCAGCCAGGGGAAGAATGCGTAAATAAGCTGTGAATCTCCACCGTGATTGTTTAGGAAAAAATAGTTTTTCCTAGAGAACCCTCACCCACCAGGGTTGCCCCTTGGTGGCATGCTTCATCATTGGGGTTCATCCCATCCGCTGCGGATCAAGGCATGCTACGACCAAACGGTTACCCGGGAGCACTTGAAGATGGAATCTGTGATAAAGGCAATGTAGGTTAGGGGGAGTGGAAACTAAATGGTGGAAACTAAATGGTGAAAGTTTAAAAATACCTGACTAGTAGGACTCTCATTTTTATTCCCGCCTCTAGCCGGTATGTTTAAAATCAGGGATCTGTTCTCTTCAAATTAAATTGGTCAACATGTTACGAGCATTTCCCCTATTAGCTCTTCTGTAGGACTACAGGTAAACTATTCCTATTGGTACCACTCCTCAGAGTTCCTTGTTAGGGACGTAATAGATAGCATTGCCATACGCATACCCCTATCATACATATTGTAAATTGTCACTTCCTTCAGTATCTGTTACAATATAAACAGTGGAGATTTTAGAAACAAAGCAACTCATCCACGGCTGATGAATCTGAGATGATATATACAGGCACTAATGTGAAACACCCTACTGTGAAGGTGCTTAATAAACCATAAAATAAGTGATCACTCTATATGGTGCAAAAAAAAATTAACCCACTATCATCCTATTCACACAGTGATTATAAATTTCCATTTACTGAATATACTTTGTAAGACAACACTAATACACAAACACCAAAATACATACATTTTAGATGTTGTGCTAAAGCGTCATGGTCTTGCCAGGGAGGAAGAGGCCTGTAGTCACACCCTACAGGATGGAGAGAATAAGACACTACGGCGTCAGCAATAGTACCCGGCATAAAAGCGGGTGGTATTATTTAGCGAGAAGACAAGAGAATGGATGCTGCCAAACATGGCTATCAGGAGATATACCACGTAAAACCACCCTGCTTAATTACTTCATCAAGGCCGTCCTCTGATTTTTTGCCTATTCTGAATCCCTGGAGACTGCATCTTACCTATGTCTGTCTCAGGTTTCCATTTAAACTGGCACGCGGTGGCTACTTCTGCACATGTGTCATTCTCACATGAAAAACCAGACTGCTCAGAGGTCTGAAAAATGGCCGACCATTACGTGCCAAATACGGGGCCATTTTAGGATTCTAATTACGAAAAATATCTGTACACACAGTCCCAGGAACCTGTGGTCTCAAATGGGTTGTGGATGTTTTTAAACGGGAGTATGTCGGTACTCCAAGATCACTGTTATCTCCTATATCTTTGTTTACTTTTTTTTATTTAAACGGAACACCGGTGTTTCTCACTTAAGTGTAGATTATCGTCTCAACGCAGTGGACTGTGACTAATGTTTACACTTCTGAGGGGATGTTAAATCAACGAAAAAGACCCCAAGGAATGTTGTCATTGAGACCCTTGGTATCTGTTCTAAGCTTAAAGACCCATCTCTGCTCCTTTTCGAGGAACCTCCGTTCACAGTTGTCTGTATTCCTGATGTGTTCAAGGATCACCCAATTTAAATCCCTGCGTGTGTGATTGAATTCCGAAAAAATGGGATGACATTTTTGTTGTGGTGCGTTGACACCTGATATTGCTACTTTGCTTGCGTATTCTGGTTCTGATTTTGCGAGTAGTCATGCCCACATAATGCAAGTTGCAAGGGCACGTGATCAAATAGACTACTCCTGAAGTGTTGCAATTTGTGAGGTTATGTAGTTCCCACCTCATTCCGCTATTAAACTCCACTGTTTTTGTGATCTTGGTAAGGTGGCAGACGATGCAATTCCTGCAAGGGTAGTGGCCCATTGGTGTTGTTCCAGTAATAGATTGACTCACTTGTCTCATGTTTGTGAGCCGGGGGCGGGTATGTACTAGCATGTCCCTCAAGCTTTTCCCTTTTCTGTGAGAGAACATCAGCTTCGGTATATTCAGAGTGCCACTGTTCAAAATCCCCCAGTGTTTTTGGATGATTTTAGAGACTTGATCTGCAGCTATGCTGTATGTAGTTATGGGTCTTGGTTCTTCTTGTTCGCGTGTGGGACGGGGTTCCAGTAGAGTCTCTCTATGGTTATTTAAGGCGCGTTTCCTTGCCTTGGACACTATTTGTCTGGGATAGTTCCTTGCCACCAATTTCTTTGTCAGTTGGTCTGCCTGTCTCCGGAAATCGTTGAGTTCCGTGCAGTTCCTCCTGAGTCTCAAAAATTGTGCAAACAGTAGATTTTCTTTTAGATCTCTCAGATAAAAACTATCATATAGTAACAGGCAATTTTTCGCTGTTGGCTTTTCGTGGGTATTGGTTTTCAGAATACCTTGTTCTGCAATGATATTCAGATACAGAAAGACTAATTCCGTCCTACTCATGGTGTGGGTGAATCTCAGATAAGTGTTCTGTGAATTGAGCCATATGAGGAATTCTTCAGCTGTTGACTCATCGCCTTCCCAGATCACAAGGATATTGTCAATGTATCTTTTACATGTTTTATGTTATTGAGAAAGGGGTTGGTCTGATTGAGAATTTTGTGTGTCTCCAGGTGGTGTACATATAAGCCCGCTATACTTGGGGTAAAAGTGCTCCCCATGCTGGTCCAGTGTTGTTGGAGGACCAGCATGCTTTTTAAACGAAATTATATTTCGGTAAGAGCCCATTTACAGCACTCTAAAACCAGGTGTCTGGGTGTATGATAGGTCCAGTTTGTTTCGAAAAAGGCCTCTTCGATGATGTCAAGGGTTTCTTGATGGGGTAGACTAGTTTAGAGGTTTTCAACATCAAGTCCAATCAGACTATTGGTGTCGGTATTGAATGGAAAATCCTGTAGGAGACACAGGACTGCCTTCGTATCTTGCAGGTATGTGTTAGTACTCTGGATCAGAGGTCTAAGGAAGGTATCCACAAATTTTGAGAGGGGCTCTATCCTATCCCTGTTACAATTGGTCACCCTGGAGGGTTTGTAAGTGGCTTGTGGATCTTGGGGATGTTGTAGAAATAGGGAGTGGTGGGATTTTTGTTGATTAAGAATTGCTCTTCTTTCTCGTGATCCATGCATGTGGCACTGCTTCCTCTACCATACTTGTTATCTGTATTCTCAATCTTTCAGTTGAGTCTTCAGTTAGACATTTGTAGTTCCTCTCGTCATCCAACAATTTTAGGCATTCCCTGCGGTAGGCATCATCCGTTTGCAGGACTGTGGCACCCCCTTTGTCCGCTGGTTTCATGATAATGTTCTTGTCATTAGATAGTTTATGGATGGCAGCTTGTTCCCCCTTCGTGGTGTTGTGGAACATTTTGATGGTTCTATGGTCAATTTTGCCCACATCTTTCAAAACTGCCTTTTCAGCTAGGATTTCCATCGGCAGTGCTGTACTTGGTGGTGTGAAAGTTGAGTTGAGTCGTAAGCCAGTGTCTATTTTCGAAGAAAACCTTCAGTTTAATCTTCCGAATAAATTCATTGATCTCGCAGCTCAATTTGAATTTGTCTAGGTTTGCCGTTGGTACAAATCCTAGACCCTTTTCCAAAATGCTGACTTGTATTTCAAATAGGGTTTTGTTGGTCAGGTTCACCACTAGACTGGGCGGTTGCTCGTTCCTGGTTGGCTGGATGAGTCCATGGTCCAAGTAGTCATCCTGGTCTGTTCTAGGGGGTCGGACCACTGCACCTGATGACCCTTCTTCGTTCGGCCTCTCTGCAGTCGTCGGCCTTGCCCTAAAAAAGGCAGATGTGGTCCAGAGAATATTGGTTGCTGAGTCTGGGCTGAAGTCCAGTAGTCCTGTTGATGTTGTTGCAACAGCGGGTGATGGCCGTAGTAGAATGGTCCCGGAATGGTGGTGAACCCTGGTATGCGGCCCACCCTCTCCATTGTCCACCTGGATGTCCTGTTCTTCTGTTGTAGTTCCTTCTGTTCTTGTGATATCTGTGAGAAGTTGGCCTGGTATATGCTGTCCACTAATTATAGTGGGCACCTTGCACCAGTCCAAACAGCCCCTTATTGGAGATAGGTTAAAGACAACCTTTATTGAAAGCTATCCTAGTGGTAGCTATGGAGAGCAGCCTTCAGGCTAAGTCTTGAAGGAATGTAAAGCAGCTTGTTTTACCAGTCTATAATCTCTTGAGTGACCAAATGAAAGATGACCACACCAGGTATATATTCAAAATATATGTATTTATTGCTAAACACACCCCTCTAGTCTCTTTATGAGGCTAGAGTTCGAAGTACATAAGTTATAAGTTAGTTATCTACAGTAATAGCACAAATACACGTTTGAGCCCTAGGGGCGTACCAAACCATATACCAATAAAGTGGTATAAGAACCACGACTGAGCTAGACACAGGGCCTAGAGCCTGTAGAAGTGCTTGGACCACAAGGAACCACCCAAGGTAGTGACACAGGGGACCCACGGGGGACGCGTGCAGTGTGAGACCACAGCCGCGAATCGCCGTTGACTTCTATGGGGAAAGTCGCGGTTGGAATTTTAAAGAAAAGGGACACTTAGAGGAGGACTTGGAGCAAACCCTGTTAGAACTAGGCTGTTCTAGTGTCAATACCCACGGGAGCACCGGAGTACTCGAGTTACCTCACCCAGGGGAGCCGGGTGCATAGGTGTCTTTCGGGGTCGGGTTTCGTCGTCGTTTTCAATGGCGATCTGCTGCAAAGTGCTGCTGGCGGCCAAGTCGAAAGTGTTCGGGTGGATCCAAAGGTGGATCGAAGATCTGAAGAACCTGAAAGCAGAGGGGACAGAGTCTGGGTCACTAGCCAGTGACCAGGAAGGCGATGAGCAGATGCCCACTGATGTCGAGTGCTTCAGGTAGGTTGACGGTCATCTTGACTCTTCAGCCACGAGGTCCAGGAGGTGTCGACGATGACCAGGAGCTGGATTCGAGCTGTCCCACAAAGTCTGTCGATTGCAGGGGTGTCGCCGACCGGATTGGACCCAACAAGCCTTGGCAACGGCAAGTCTTGTGGAAATGGAAGAAGGACAATGGTGCAGACCAGGAAGGTCTGTGGGACTCACCCAGCAAGGGTAAGTCAGGGCACGCCTGGAGCAACCAGGGAGCCCAAGCAGAAGAAGATTGGCCTTCGGGAGGGCCTACTAGCTAATGGACTAGCGACCGCGAAGGAGCCTCAAGTGGACGCACTTGGAGCTGGCTCACAGGACACTCATGGAGTGGAGGCCAGTGATCTTCGGTGCAGTCGGTGCTGGAGGCTGGGGCTACTCGGAGCCCAAAGCACAACTTTGTGGGAGACCCAGAAGAGGATGCACTTGCAAATATGATTGGTGTCCAGGGGTCACGGTTCCACGTTACCCATGACAGTTACGGGCGTCAGCTTTGCTGGGGACTCAGGGCAGCCTCGGGGAAGTCTGGAAATCCACCTCCAGTGATGCAAAGACTTCGGCGTCCAGCGGGAGCTTCAGCGATGCAGACCAAACAATTGCTTCTTTGGTGCCTGCCAAGCAGGAGAGTCACTCCTTGACCCCAAGGGAGATTCTTCAGTCCTCTAATCTTGAAGTAGAGCGTCGAAGGTCCAGGATTCTGTGTCAGAGTTTCATCCAGGTTAATCTAAAGTCCTAAGGACTGGGGTCCCATACTTATAATAAGATAGGGGTTGGACATACTCTGGGGACCCACCTATGGGAGGGTCAGGGCAGAGGGTGGTTACACCCCTTTCCCTTTGTCCAGTTTCATGCCAGAGCAGGGGCTGGAAGCCCCTGAGCCGGTTTGAACTGGGGTATGCACAGGGACACCAAATGTGCCCCCAGTGCAGGACTTCAAAGCACCAGAGAGTGCTCCCGCCCAGCCCCAATACACACTATCCTGTCTGGGGAGGTGGTTACACCTCCCTGGGACAGGAAACCTATTGTCCAGGCCTCCCCTGCCGGAGTTTCGGTCAGCAGCAGGAGGCCAGACTCGTGTCTGTGGCAGCGGTATCCATTTTGTGATGCCAGGGCTCTGGAAAGTCAGTACTGGGTATACCGGTGTGTACATGTCTCTCCCTCTAGAAGGGTGGAATGCTACCCCCGCCGCCAGAACTGGCGGGGGGTAGTATTCCAAGATGTTTGACACCAAACACGACATGTTTCCGTGCAGCCATCCCAAAGTTAGCATTTAACGCGAGGTTATAATGCGCTTAAGAGTATATGGTCGGGCTGCACTACAAACAGCATCAGAGAAGGGTCTCCGAACGCTGCAGAGGGGCCCAGCTCATGCAGGGGTACCCTCTCACATAGGAACCATACACTCTGCCTTCAGGATTGATAAGGCCTGCCATAGGAGTGACTTATAGGTTTATATGTGTGTATGTATGTAGTGATATAGGTAGCCTATATCACAGTAAGGGTGCATGCACCACCTTACCCAGGCTGCAGTAGCAGACCTGTGGTGTCCTTTTGGCTGGCCTTCCAGGGGTGGCACAATACATGCTTCAGCCCCTGGCAGGCCTCTGAGGTACCTATGCCCTGGGTACATAGTATACCATATACTAGGGACTTATAAGGGCACCCCAGATTCCAATCAGAGATGTGCCTAAGGCACATGGAAACCATTTTAGAGAGGAAGCAGCTAGGCTGGGGTTCTGATTAGCAGGGCCCCAGCCAGACTAAAGTCGAAAAACAGTGAAGCATCAGCAAAAAGTGGGGGTACCCATGTGAAGCAGATCCTACTCTCCTACACAACCCCCCAAACGTAGGGTCATTAAACTAACCTTGCCCAGTTAAGTCTTCATGTTCTAAGTGGAAGTACCTAGAGAGTCCATCTGCATTGGCATGGTTACTCCCAGGTCTATGTTCCACTGTGAAGTCCATCCCCTGTAGGGAAATGGACCACCTAAGCAGTTTGGGGTTTTCACCCTTCATTTGTTTTAGCCATAAGAGGGGCTTATGGTCTGTTTGAACAAGGAAGTGAGTACCAAACAAGTATGGCCTCAACTTCTTCAGAGCCCAGACCACAGCAAAGGCCTCCCTCTCAATGGCTGACCAACGTTTCTCTCTAGGGGTCAGCCTTCTGCTAATAAAAGCTACTGGCTGATCCTGACCTTCATCATTCAATTGTGACAGTACAGCCCCTACCCCCAATTCAGATGCATCTGTTTGGACAATGAACTTCTTGGAGTAATCAGGACTCTGTAGAATGGGAGCAGTGCACATGGCCTGCTTTAGGTCATCAAATGCCTTTTGACAGCTAACTGTCCACTGAACCTTTTGGGCATTTTCTTGGAAGTTAAGTCATTCAGGGGTGTCACTATTGATCCATACCCCTTGACAAATCTCCTATAGTACCCAGTCAGGCCTAAAAAGGCTCTCACCTGAGTCTGGGTAGTTGGAGCAGTCCAGTCCATGATGGTCTGGATCTTGCTTTGCAGTGGTTGAACCTGGCCTACACCCACAAGGTGGCCCAGGTACACAACCTGACTCTGCCCTATCTGGCACTTGGTGGCCTTGATAGTCAGGCCTGCTTTCTGCAAGGCCTGCAAAACATTTCTGAGGTGGACCAGGTGATCCTCCCAGGTGGAGCTAAAGACAGCAATATCATCTAGATATGCTGCACTATAGGCTTCCAGACCTGTAAGGACTGTATTCACCAACCTCTGAAAAGTGGCAGGTGCATTCTTCAGACCAAAGGGCATCACCACAAATTGATAATGCCCACTAGGGGTTGAGAATGCTGTCTTTGGCTTTGCATCATCAGCTAGTCTGATCTGCCAGTAGCCAGCTGTCAGGTCAAATGTGCTTAGATACTTGGCTGAGGCCAAAGTGTCTATTAGCTCATCTGCCCTAGGTATTGGATGGGCATCAGTCCTAGTGACTGCATTGAGACCCCTGTAGTCCACACAAAACCTCATCTCTCTTTTCCCACCATTGGTGTGAGGTTTTGGCACAAGGACCACTGGACTAGCCCAAGGGCTATCTGAGGGTTCAATAACTCCCAAATCCAAGATCTTCTGGACTTCTGTCCTGATACAGTCCCTGACATGGTCAGGTTGCCTATAAATCTTATTTTTAATAGGCAGACTGTCCCCAGTGTCCACTTCATGAGTGCACCAGGTGGTCTGACTGGGTGTCAGTGAGAATATGTGCCTGAACTGATTGAGCACCTGTCTGCAATCAGTTTGCTGCTGGGCAGTGAGGCTGCCTGCCAAGGCTACACCATCCACTGACCCATCATCAGGGTTCTGTGAGAGCAGGTCAGGGAGTGGGTCACTCTCTTCCTCCTGTCCCTCATCAGTAGCCATGAGCAAGCCCATGTCTGCCCTGTCCACATATGGTTTTAACCTTTTGACATGGAGAACCCTGTGGGAACTCCTGGGTGTTCCTAGGTCGACTAAATAGGTAACCTCACCCTTCTGTTCAACAATGGTATGGGGTCCACTCCATTTGTCTTGGAGAGCTGCTGGGGCCACTGGCTCCAACACCCACACCTTCTGTCCTGGCTGGTAAACAGTCAGTACAGCCTTTTGGTCATGCCAGGCTTTTTGAAGTTCCTGGCTAGCCTCAAGGTTTTTAGTTGCCTTTTTCATGTACTCAGCCATCCTGGAGCGGAGACCAAGTACATAGTCCACTATGTCTTGCTTTGGGGAGCTTGAGAGGTAACTCCCATCCTTCCTTCACCAAGCACAATGGACCCCTGACAGGGTGACCAAACAAAAGTTCAAAAGGGCTGTAGCCAACCCCTTTTGAGGCACCTCCCTGTATGCAAATAAAAGGCAGGGCAAGAGTATGTCCCATCTTCGCCTAAGCTTTTCTGGGAGCCCTTTAATCATGCCCTTCAAGGTTTTGTTGAATCTCTCAACTAAACCATTGCATTGTGGGTGATAGGGTGTGGTGAACTTGTAAGTCACTCCACACTCCTTCCACATTGCTTTTAAGTATCCAGACATAAAGTTAGCACCCCTGTCTGATACAACCTCCTTAAGGAAGCCCACTCTTGAGAAAATTCCCGGGAGGGCTCTTGCCACCACAGGTGCTGTAGTGGTCCTAAGGGGAATAGCCTCTGGGTACCTGGTGGCATGATCCACTACCACCAGGATAAACCTGTGCCCAGATGCTGTTTGGGGATCCATGGGACCAACAATGTCAAACCCCACCCTTTCAAAGGGAACCCCCACCACAGGTAGTGGTATCAGGGGGGCCTTTGTAGTGCCACCTGCCTTGCCACTGGCCTGGCAGGTTACACAGGAGCTACAAAACTCCTTGGTGTCTTCAGACATGTGGGGCCAGTGAAAGTGAGGGACAATTCTGTCCCAAGTCTTGTTCTGGCCCAGGTGACCTGCTAAGGGAATGTCATGGGCTAGGGTCAATAGGAAGCCCCTGAACTTCAGAGGTATAACCAACCTCCTGGTGGCACCAGGCTTGGGGTCTCTACACTCTGAGTACAAGAGTCCATCATCCCAATACAGTGTATGGGGACCACTAGCTTTCCAGCAGCCTCAGCAGCAGCTTGCTGTCTGAGGGGTTCAAGAGAGGGCAGCTCTGCTGCTCCTGGCTCAGATCTGCCCTGGAAGGGCCCCCTGTCCCCAAGAACTCAACCTGGTCAGGTTCAAGCTCCTCTGGGACAGTTCCTTCCTCAGGACTGAGATCATCCCCCTCAAGAGACTGATCTTCCTTCTGAGCCAAGGGGAAGGCACTGCCTTTACCCTACTACTCCTCTTCTTGGAGGGCACTTGGTCCATTATTCCAGAATCCAAGGCCTGTTCAGTGTTAGACATTTTGGCTTGTGACCTGGTCACAGCAAACACATCTGCAGGGATGCCCAGCATTTCTGCATGGGTCCTGAGCTCCACTTCTGCCCAAGCTGAAGTTTCTAAATCATTGCCAAGCAAGCATTCAACGGGTAGGTCTGCACTTACCACAACCTTCTTAAGGCCAGTTACCCCTCCCCAGGAGAAGTTAACAACTGCCAGAGTATGGTCTGTTCTGACATTGCTAGCATTGGTCACTTGGTACATTTCACCAAGTATAATCTGCCCAGGATTCACAAGGTCTTGTGTCACCATGGTGACACTTGCCCCTGTGTCCCTAAATGCCAAAGCCTCTTTTCCATTGATTAAGGGCTGTTGCCTGTACTTGCCCAGATTACTGGGACTCACAGAGGAGGTCACATCCATGCCTCCATCACAGACTAGGACAGCCTGAGTGAGTTCTCTGACTAGGTCAGAGCTCATCTCCTTACCCAGGGTCAACCCTACTAAACCCTTGGCTTGTGTAGTCCCACCACCAATTGTAACTGCACTAGGGGAGCAGGTGCCTTAGGGGCATTGGTGGGGGCTGGAGTAGAGTCTTTGGACTTGGTGCAATCACTGGTCCAGTGGGTCTTTTGCTTACAGACCTTGCACCATGGTTTCTTTTGGCCTCTTCCCTTGTTAGACTGTGAATCCCCCTGAAGAAGATTTTTGGGGGCCTTGTGAAGACTTTT
The DNA here is from genome assembly GCA_963921515.1 of Calotriton arnoldi. Taxonomy (NCBI): domain Eukaryota; kingdom Metazoa; phylum Chordata; class Amphibia; order Caudata; family Salamandridae; genus Calotriton; species Calotriton arnoldi. The sequence goes on along the minus strand of CAWUFW010005307.1, from coordinate 219,812 downwards.
GGTCTTTACCCTTCTCCCCACCCTTATCAGAGTTTTTAGAATCTTGCTTCTTAGGGTCACCACCTTGGTTCTGTACCTTCTGCCTCACCCTGGTTCTGACCCATTTGTCTGCCTTCTTTCCCAATTCTTGGGGAGAGGTCAGATCAGAGTCCACCAGGTGCTGATGCAACAGCTGATTTTGACAATTATTAAGGATCTGCTCCCTCATGATAAGATTGTACAATCCTGTGAAGTCACATACCTTACTGCCCAATAACCAACCTTCCAGAGCCTTGGCAGAACAATCAACAAAGTCCACCCAGTCTTGAGTCTGTGCCTTTTGGGTATCTCTGAACTTTAACCTGTATTGTTCAGTGGTTAGGCCAAACCCATCAATCAGAGCACTCTTTAAGACTGTATTTATCACATCCTCCTCTTTAACAGTGAGGAGCTTATCTCTACCTTTGTCTGCAAAGGAGAGCCACAAGATTGCTGCCCACTGCTCCTGAGGGACCCTCTGTACTTTACAGGCCCTCTCCAGTGCAGTTATCCATTTGTGGATGTCATCCCCACTCTGGTAGGGAGGGACAATCTTGCTCAGGTTTCTATGGTCATAAGACCTTTCCCTATCTCTGGGGAAATTGCTGCCACCATGGGACTCTAGTCCCATCTTTTTCTCTCTTTGTAGAGATCTAGGGACTCCCTGTCTATAGCCAACTGCTGTTTTCTGAGTTCAAGCTGGGCTTGCTCATACTCAATCAGTCTCTTTCTCCTGTCATGAGAGGATTCTCTCCTATGAGAGGAGACAGAGGTCCCTATTGAGGTGTCAGAGTGGTTAGACTCTTGAGAAGGAGATCTAGACCTTCTGGGCACACTCACAATTCTTCCTGGGGGACAAAGGGGAGGTCATTCTGATCCTCCTCCTCCTCCACAGGAGGAATTGCGTTCTCCAGGTCAAGGTCATTTTCACCTTCCTGGCCAGTTTCAGAGGGGGCCTGGGTTTCTTCACCCCTGACCCCTTCCTCATCTTCTGCCCCACCCTCTCTGCCTACCCCTTCAGACCCTAGGGGCCTGCTGAGATCATCAGCCAGTAACACCTCCCTGAGGTGTTGGGTGCTGGCACTTTTGCCTGCCTTCAGCTTCCTAGTATTGCATAATGCTCTGAATTCCAATAATGGGAGTTTATCATACTTGGAGGGAAGAAGCCCACTGGCTTCTGGCAAGGACTCACTGGGTCCTGGCTTTGAAGACATTACTAGTGAGGTGTGGTGTATGCACTACCTACTCTAGTGTGGCCTACTAAACTCTCTTGAGTTGTAGAAAGGGTGTGCTATCCCTTAACACACAACTGTAAGTTCAGTAGAACTTACTGTATACTAAGCTTGATTTATATGTACCTTAGGTACCCTTAGTGGTTTTCAGTTGATCAATTCAATTGAGATTATCTGGTAAAACAATAGCAAGCTGGAATCCCACACGCTGCACACCAATGTGAGAAGTTGGCCTGGTATATGCTGTCCACTAATTATAGTGGGCACCTTGCACCAGTCCAAACAACCCCTTATTGGAGATAGGTTAAAGACAACCTTTATTGAAAGCTATCCTAGTGGTAGCTATGGAGAGCAGCCTTCAGGCTAAGTCTTGAAGGAATGTAAAGCAGCTTGTTTTACCAGTCTATAATCTCTTGAGTGACCAAATGAAAGAGGACCACACCAGGTATATATTCAAAATATATGTATTTATTGCTAAACACACCCCTCTAGTCTCTTTATGAGGCTAGAGTTCGAAGTACATAAGTTATAAGTTAGTTATCTACAGTAATAGCACAAATACACGTTTGAGCCCTAGGGCGTACCAAACCATATACCAATAAAGTGGTATAAGAACCACGACTCAGCTAGACACAGGGCCTTGAGCCTGTAGAAGTGCTTGGACCACAAGGAACCACCCAAGGTAGTGACACAGGGGACCCACGGGGGACGCGTGCAGTGTGAGACCACAGCCGCGAATCGCCGTTGACTTCTATGGGGAAAGTCGCGGTTGGAATTTTAAAGAAAAGGGACACTTAGAGGAGGACTTGGAGCAAACCCTGTTAGAACTAGGCTGTTCTAGTGTCAATACCCATGGGAGCACCGGAGTACTCGAGTTACCTCACCCAGGGGAGCCGGGTGCATAGGTGTCTTTCGGGGTCGGGTTTCGTCGTCGTTTTCAATGGCGATCTGCTGCAAAGTGCTGCTGGTGGCCAAGTCGAAAGTGTTCGGGTGGATCCAAAGGTGGATCGAAGATCTGAAGAACCTGAAAGCAGAGGGGACAGAGTCTGGGTCACTAGCCAGTGACCAGGAAGGCGATGAGCAGATGCCCACCGATGTCGAGTGCTTCAGGTAGGTTGACGGTCATCTTGACTCTTCAGCCACGAGGTCCAGGAGGCGTCGACGACAACCAGGAGCTGGATTCGAGCTGTCCCACGACGTTTGTCGATTGCAGGGGTGTCAGCGACCGAATTGGACCCAACAAGCCTTGGCAACGGCAAGTCTCGTGGAAATGGAAGAAGGACGATGGTGCAGACCAGGAAGGTCTGTGGGACTCACCCAGTGAGGGTGTATCAGGGCACGCCTGGAGCAACCAGGGAGCCCAAGCAGAAGAAGATTGGCCTTCGGGAGGGCCTACTAGCCAACGGACTAGCGACCGCGAAGGAGCCTCGAGTGGACGCACTTGGAGCTGGCTCACAGGACACTCGTGGAGTGGAGGCCAGTGATCTTCGGTGCAGTCGGTGCTGGAGGCTGGGGCTACTCGGAGCCCAAAGCACAACTTCATGGGATACCCAGAAGAGGATGCACTTGCAAATGAGATCGGTGTCCAGGGGTCACGGTTCCACATTACCCACGAAAGCTACGGGCCTCAGCTTTGCTGGAGACTCAGGACAGCCTTGAGGAAGTCTGGAAATCCACCTCTGGTGATGCAAAGACTTCGGCGTCCGGCGGGAGCTTCAGCGATGCAGACCGGACAATTGCTTCTTTGGTGCCTGCCAAGCAGGGGAGTCACTCCTTGACCCCAAGGGAGATTCTTCAGTCCTCTAATCTTGAAGTAGAGCATCGAAGGTCCAGGATTCTGTGTCAGAGTTTCGTCCAGGTTAATCTAAAGTCCTAAGGACTGGGGTCCCATACTTATACTAAGATAGGGGGTTGGACATACTCTGGGGACCCATCTATGGGAGGGTCAGGGCAGAGGGGTGGTTACACCCCTTTCCCTTTGTCCAGTTTCATGCCAGAGCAGGGGCTGGAAGCCCCTGAGCCGGTTTGAACTGGGGTATGCACAGGGACACCAAATGTGCCCCCAGTGCAGGACTTCAAAGCACCAGAGAGTGCTCCCGCCCAGCCCCAATACACACTATCCTGTCTGGGGAGGTGGTTACACCTCCCTGGGACAGGAAACCTATTGTCCAGGCCTCCCCTGCCGGAGTTTCGGTCAGCAGCAGGAGGCCAGACTCGTGTCTGTGGCAGCGGCATCCATTTTGTGATGCCAGGGCTCTGGAAAGTCAGTACCGGGTATACCGGTGTGTACATGTCTCTCCCTCTAGAAGGGTGGAATGCTACCCCCGCTGCCAAAACTGGCGGGGGGGTAGTATTCCAAGATGTTTGACACCAAACACGACATGTTTCCGTGCAGCCATCCCAAAGTTAGCATTTAACGCGAGGTTATTATGCGCTTAAGAGTATATGGTCGGGCTGCACTACAAACAGCATCAGAGAAGGGTCTCCAAATGCTGCAGAGGGGCCCAGCTCATGCAGGGGCACCCTCTCACATAGGAACCACGCACTCTGCCTTCAGGATTGATAAGGCCTGCCATAGGAGTGACTTATAGGTTTATATGTGTGTGTGTATGTATGTAGTGATATAGGTAGCCTATATCACAGTAAGGGGTGCATGCACCACCTTACCCAGGCTGCAGTAGCAGACCTGTGGTGTCCTTTTGGCTGGCCTTCCAGGGGTGGCACAATACATGCTTCAGCCCCTGGCAGGCCTCTGAGGTACCTATGCCCTGGGTACATAGTATACCATATACTAGGGACTTATAAGGGCACTCCAGATTCCAATCAGAGATGTGCCTAAGGCACATGGAAACCATTTTAGAGAGGAAGCAGCTAGGCTGGGGTTCTGATTAGCAGGGCCCCAGCCAGACTAAAGTCGAAAAACAGTGAAGCATCAGCAAAAAGTGGGGGTACCCATGTGAAGCAGATCCTACTCTCCTACAATATCCTCTTCTGTTGGTGTAGGAATCTGAGCTGTCTGATCCAGAGTCAGAACCGTCTGTATCAGTATTGTATCCTGAAATCCTTCCTGTCATGATGTAGTCTTCTCTAATATAGGGATATACCCCGTCATGTGAGAAGTTTTTTATATCCTTTTTAAATTTCTGAAACTTTGTAGCCTTGAGAGTGTCTTCGAATTCTCACATTGTCTTGCTCAGATATTTTAGTCTCTTCTTTAATTCTGTCACCATCTGGTACGATTTCCGACGTACTTCAATCGTATGTATTTCCTCTTTTATTTCTTGAGACAATTGTGCTGTTGTTTTTATGATTAAAACCAACCAGTCCCTTGTACAGTGCCACGATATAAGGGATTAGTCTTTCTTAAAGGTCTTATCATGTTGAAAAATTAATGGCTCATTACCTACTATAAGAACTCTAGGTGCAGCATTTGCTCGGAGGTACTTGGTCATCATTATGCCATGGATCATTGTTTTTATCTGTGCCCGTTTAAGTTCCGTTAATTCATCCCAACTGGGGCCAGCTGTGCTTGTCTATGGGATGGCTGACCCATCGAAAGGGGAAATAGTTGATAGAATACTTTCAACTTCTTCTTCTGAGAAGGTCAGGCCTGTAACTTCGGCCATGATTGGTGTTAATTTTGTTGTTTCCTAGGTGGGGGAAGGGAACTCCCACAGCTGTGCGCTGCCAATATATATTTTTTTAAAATGGGGAAGAGAGAGGTAGATGCTCCCGTTTAAAAACATCCACAACCCATTTGAGACCACAGGACCCTGTGACTGTGTGTACAGATATATTTCATAATTAGAATCCTAAGATGGCCCCGTATTTGGCACGTAATGGTCGGCCATTTTTCAGACCTCTGAACAGTCTAGTTTTTCATGTGAGAATGACACTTGTGCAGAAGTATCTGCTGCGCGTCAGTTTAAATGGAAACCTGAGACAGACATCAGTAAGATGCAGTCTCCAGAGATTCAGAATAGGCAAAAAGGCAAGGGACGGCCTTGATGAAGTAAGTAAGCAGGGCGGTTTTACTTGGTGTAGGAGAGTAGGATCTGCCTCTTATGTTGCCCCCACTTTTTTTCTGATGTTTACACTGGTTTCTGGCTATAGTCTGGCTGGGACCCTGCCAATCAGGGCCCCAGCCTCTCTGTTCTCTCTAAACGACTTGGAGTGCACTCTAGGTGCACTAGTGATTGGATACTGTGGTACCTTATGAGTCCCTAGTATATGGTACCTTAGGTACCAAGGGCATAGGTACTTCACAGGCCTACCAGGGGCTGAAGCAGGTATTATGCCACCCCTGGGAAGCAGACTAAATCTGACACCACAGGTCTGCTACTGCAGCCTGGGTAAGGTGGTGCAGGCACTCCTTACTGTGATATAGGCTACCTATATCACTACATAGATACACACATATAAACCTATAAGTCACTCCTATGGCAGGCCTTATCAATCCTGAAGGCAGAGTGCTTGGTTCCTATGTGAGAGGGTGCCCCTGCATGAGCAGAGCCCCTCTGCAGCATTCGGAGACCCTTCTCTGAGGCTGTTTGTAGTGCAGCCTGACCATATACTCTTAAGCGCATTATAACCTCGCGTTAAATGCTAACTTTGGGATGGCTGCACGGAAACATGTCGTGTTTGGTGTCAAACATCTTGGAATACTACCCCCGCCAGTTCTGGCGGCGGGGGTAGCATTCCACCCTTCTAGAGGGATAGACATGTACCTACTGTGGAAACGCGGTAGAATCCTGAAGAGCCCTGGCATCACAAAATGGATGCCACCAGTCACAGACACTGGGCTGCCCTCCTGCTGATGACCGAAACTCGCAGTGGAGGAGGCCCAACAATAGGTATCCTGTCGCAGGAGGGTGTGACCACCTTCCAGACAGGGTTTACTGTATTGGGGCTAGGTGGGTGCACTCCTAGAGTGCTTTGAAGTCCTGCACTGGGGGAGCAGAAGGCTCCTCTGTGCATATGCCAGTTCAAAGCAGCTCAGGGGCTACCTGCCCCTGCTCTGGCGCAAAACTGGACAAAGGGAAGTGGGTGTAGCCACCTACTCCCCTGACCCTCCCATAGGTGGGTTCATAGAGCTAGTCCCTCCCTTCTTTTTAGTATAAGAGGGGGAACCTGTGCATTGCAACCCAGATCTCCCTGGACGATGCTCTTAAGACGAATCCTGGACCTTCGACATTCCACTACCTCTGGAAGACTGAAGAATCTCCCTTGGAGTCAAGGAGTGACTCCCCTGCTTGGCAGGCACCAAAAACTACGACGACGGTCATAAACTACGCCACTCCCGCCGGAGCCCGAAGTCCCTGCAGCCCAGGAAGAGGATTTCCTGACTTCTCCAAGGCCATCGTGAGTCCCCAGTGAAGCTGAGGCAAGTGGATCCCACGAGTGACGAGGAACCGCAGTACCTAGGTACCGTGCACTATTGTCAAGTGCAACCCCTTTACTACATTCTACGAACTTATGCTTTGGACCACGTATGGTCTCAGCCTCTAACAAGAATTCCTCCAAAGATTAGAGGCCTACACTGTCCCGAGTGACCGTGGGCCCCTGTTGAGTGGATCCTCCCGAGGTGTCTTCACGATCCCTTGCCAGCCAGCTTGTGGGTCCCCAGAAAACTTTTCAACAAAACCAAAGGATTCTCCTGGTTGCTCCAGGCCTGCCCTGACATACCCTCACTGGGTAAGTCCCCCAGACCTTGCTGGTCTGTACCATTGACTTTTCCTTATCTCCACAAGACTTGCTGCTACCAAGGCTTGTTGGCTCAAATCGTGTCGTCGATACCTCAGTAAGCTGCAGACGTTATGGGACACACCGAATCCAGCTCCTGGTTATCATCGACGCTGCCTGGACCACGTGGTCGAAGAGTCAAGACACCCGTGAACTATCCGAAGCTGTCGACGACGGTGGGCATTCATCTTCCTTGCCCAGAGTCACTGCCAAGTGACTGTGAACACTGTCCCCTCTGCTTTCAGGTCTTCCTCCTTCTGAATCCAGGCTTGGATTCCAACGGACACTTCTTCTGTCGTCGCAAGCAGCAAGTCTTCATTGGTTCCCATTGAGAACGACGCCGCGACCCGACACCAAAGGACACCTATGCACCCGGCTCCCCTGGGTGAGGTAACTTCAGCACTATGGTGCTCCTGTGGGTGTGGGCCCTAGAACTACTTACCCTGTAAGTGGCTTGCTTGTAGCTACCCTAGAAGTGCCCTAAAACTCCTATTTTCCCCGTGCGATTATCGCACTGGCTCGTACAGGGCTCGCGTCTGTGTTAGACGCATTGCGTCCAACTCCCTTGTAACTCTATCAGTATCCGCGTCCTTCGACTCGTACTGACCGATCGGTGTGTTCGCCTCGAACACGCCACGGACCTGTAACATTGATAACTCAATCGCGTTCTCTCGCATAGACTCATACAGGACTCGCACCAGTGTCTGAACACCGCGTCCATCCCCTGTGGGTCTCCTACAACTACCTGGGGTGGTTCTTTGGGGTCCCTCGATTCTATGTGCTCTAGACCACGGTCTAGCCAAGATAAGATTGTGATATTTACTTGTGCTAACTTATTTTGATAAAACATTGACTTGTACATATGTTCCTGACTTCTAATCTCATAAAGAGATTAGTAGAGTTGTTTAGTAATAAATACATGTATATTTGATATATATACCTGTGTGGTGTCTTTTCATTTGGTGATTCAAGAGATTGTGTGGTAAAACAAGCTGCTTTACATTCCTCCAAGACTTAGCCTGAAGGCTGCTCTCCACAGCTACCACTAGGATAGCTTTCTATAAAGGTTGTCTTAAACCTACCTACCATAAGAGTCGAATTGTACTGGTGCAAGGTGTCCACTTTAACTAGTGAACAGCATATACCAGGCCAACTTCTCACACTTGGTATATCTCCTGATAGCCATGTTTTGCAGCATCCATTTTCTTGTCTTCTCGCTAAATAATACCGCCCGCTTTTATGCCGGGTACTATTGCTGATGCCGTAGTATCTTATTCTCTCCCCTGGCTGGGTTTTTTCTATTTTTGAATACATGTATATTTAACTTTCATAAACGTCACTGTAACCTTTGTTTTTTACCGTGAACTTCTAAGGTTTTTTTATTCTATTTCCTTACTATAACAACCCTGTAACCTTTGATTTTTTAAGTGTATATATGTGATCAAGGCCTCTGGCAGGCAGAAACGCGTAATGGCGGAGGTGCAGGACGTTCATTAAATAAAAAACAACAGCACCGAACTTCTGGGTCTGCATTCGTCTTTATTCTACGAGAATTTTTATTGGCGAAGTAAGGAGAAATATATATATATATATATATATATATATATATATATATACATTCACTGAAAAAAACATAAGTTTCAGGGACGTTATAGTTAGAAATTCGCATTTAAAAAACCTTAGAAATTCACTGAAAAAACCACAGGTTTTAGGGACGTTATAGTTAGTTGGACATTTCACTCGTACAAAACCAGAGAAATTCAGCCGTTATAGTTAGTTGAGCTAACTATAACTCACGCCCCCACAATGCACTGCTGATGATGTCACATATTACATTATTCATGACATGCTCAGTGACATCACTGATGAGATCACTGATGACATCTCAAATGAAATCACTGATGACATCATCCAGTGACTGTGTGTTTCTGTAAAGTTTAAATATGTTTTATGTATATATATGCCAAGGTGTATTGAAGAATGAGTGGGTGTATCAGTGTCTGAATGGATGATTTAGTAGGTGCGTGACTGACTGTATAAGTGAGTGATTAAAAGTGTCTTACTAAATGCATGGGTTAGTGACTAAACTGTGTGAATGTCTGTATCAGTCTGTCAGTTGGTATGTAAGCAGCTGCATGGGTTGGTGAGTAGCTACATGAGTGTCTATATAGGTTATTGATTGGTTGTCTGAGTATCTGTATAGGTGCCTGAGTGTCTGGGTGGGTGGGGGGTGAGTGACTGTGAATTGATGTGTGAGTGGGTATTTCACTGGGTGTATGGGTTCAAGAGTGCATCTGTGAAGGGCTGTATGGGTGGGTGAGTGTGTGTTTGGGTATGTTGGTGAGTGAATGGATGTCTCAGTGGTACATGTGTGAGTAACTACATATATGAAAGGCAGTATATGTGAGTGTTGGAGTATATAAATGACTATATGTGAGAGTGAGTGATTGTGAGAGTGGCTGTATGGATGAGTGTGTGCTTGTGTCAGTGATTTTTGAAGAGAGTAAGTATGTGTTAGTATTTGTAGGAATAAGTGAGATAGTGTGTGTATAACTGTGTAGGTGAGTAAATGGGAGTGTGATTGATTCTTTGCATGACTGACTAGGTGTGTGAGTAACTCTATGGATGAGTGGGGGTATGTGAGTGTCTGAATAGGTGTATGAGTGCATATGATAGTGCTGTATTGATGAGTGACTGCATGCATGAGTGACTGTATGGGTGAATGAGTGGATGTGTGTATAGACCTAGGAATCAGTGAGTGGGTATGTAGTAACTGGTATTGGTGTGTCTATGGTTTCGAAAATGGTAGTCTGTATTTTAGAGTGGGTGTATCAAAGGTTATATTAGGGTGTGAGGAGGTGCATCAGATTATCATGTGGATGATGTCATCAGTGATGTCATCAGTGATGCCATTTGAGATGTCATCAGTGATGTCACTAATCATGTCATGAATGATGTAATATGTGACGTCATCAGCAGTGCATTGCGGGGGCGCGAGTTATACTTAGCTCAACTAACTATAACGGCCAAATTTCTCTGGTTTTGTACGAGTGAAATGTCCAACTAACTATAACGTCCCTGAAACCTGTGGTTTTTTCAGTGAATTTTTAAGGTTTTTTAAATGATAATTTATAACTATAACATCCCTGAAACCTACGGTTTTTTCAGTAAATTTCAAAGGTTTTTTAAATGGTAATTTCTAACTATAACGTCCCTGAAACATATGGTTTTTTCAGTGAATTTCTAAGGTTTTTTAAATGCTAATTTCTAACTATGCCTACAGAGGTAGGACATGTGCAGAAAGAGGAAAAAAGGCACAGAAAGAAGCAAGAGAATGCAGAAAGAGGCAACAGAAGTCCAGAAAGAGGAAGAAAGGTGCAGAAAGAAGCAAGAGATATGAAGGAAGAACCAACAGAGGTGCAGTAAGAGGTCTTGTTGCAAAGTCTTCCTGTGCCCTGGGCACAACTTATTGCTGACTGGTACTGTTTGTAACAGACTCTGACTGACCCAGGGCTCTGCCTAACCAGGCCCAGAGCCAGTGCTATACTGAAAGACACTTAGAATACAGTGAAAACACTTACATACACTATGGTACACTATGTGTTATGGTACCCCTGTGATTGGCATGACCTCCCCTGTAAGGTCCTAATACATAATAGGGCAGGGGGATTAAAACTACCTCTAAGTCCCTAGCATATAATGGGGCATGGCAGTTTAGAGGCCAGCAGCCCTTTTCTACACTTGCATGTGTGCACTGCTGAGCCTGAGGTCAGTTTAAAAGTAGCCCTGTGTGTGCAGAAAGAGGCAAGAGAGGTACAGAAAGAGGCAAGAGAGGTACAGAAAGGGGGAAGAAGGGTGCAGAAAGAGGCAAGAGAAGTGCAGAAAGAAGCAAGAGAGGTGCAGAAAGAAGTAAGAGAAGTGCAGAAAGAAGCAAAAGAGGTACAGAAAGAGGCAAGGGAAGTTCAGAAAGAGGCAGCAGAGGTGCATAAACAGGCAGAAGAGGTGCAGAAAGAGGAAAAAGGGGTGCAGAAAGAGAGAAGAGAGGTGCCGAAAGCGGCAAGAGGGGTGTAGAAATTTGCAAGTGAGGTGCAGAAAGAAGCAAGAGCAGTGCAGTAAGAAACAACAGAGGTGCAGAAGGAGGCAAGAGGGGTACAGAAAGAGGCAAAAGAAGAGCAGAAACAAGCAAAAGAGATGTGTAAAGAGGCTACAGGGATGCAGAAAGAGGCAAGAGAGGTACAGAAAGAAGCAAGAGAGGTGCACAAAGAGGGAAGAAGGGTGCAGAAAGAGGCAAGTGCGGTGCAGAAAGAAGCAAGAGAGGTGTAGAAAGAAGCAAGAGAAGTGCAGAAAGAAACAACAGAGGTGCAGAAAGAAGAACAGTGCAGAAAGAGACAAGAGGGGTGCAGAAAGAGGCAAGAGCAGTGCAAAAAGACCCAAGAGACGTGCAGGAAAAGGGAAGAAGGTTGCAGACAGAGGCACGAGGGGTACAGAAAGATGCAAGAGAGGTGTAGAAAGAAGCAAGAGAAGTGCAGAAAGAAGCAACAGAGGTGCAGAAAGAGGCTAGAGGGGTGCAGAAAGAGGCAAGAAAAGTGCAGAAAGAAGCAATAGAGGTGCAGAAAGAGGCAAGAAAAGTGCAGAAAGAGGCAGGAGAGTTGCAGAAAGAGGCAAGAGAGGTACAGAAAGAGGGAAGAAGGGTGCAGAAAGAGGCAAGAGAAGAGCAGAAAGAAGCAAGAGAGGTGCAGAAAGAACCAACAGATGTGCAGAAAGAGGCAAGAGGGTTGCAGAAAGAGGTAAGAGAAGTACAGAAAAAAGCAAAAGAGGTGCAGAAAGAGGTAAGAGGGGTGTACACAGAGGAATGAGGGGTGCAGAAATTTGCAAGAGAGGTACAGAAAGAAGCAACAGCGGTGCAGAAAGAGGCAAGAGGGGTGCAGAAAGAAGCAAGAGAAGTGCGGAAAGAAGGAACAGGGGTTCAGAAAGACGCAAAAGAGGTGCAGAAACAAGCAAGAGAAGTGCAGAAAGAGGCAAGATAATTGCTGAAAGAAGCAACAGAGGTGTAGAAAGAAGCAAGAGAAGTGCAGAAAGAGGCAACTGAGGTGCAGGAAGAGGCAAGCAAGGTGCAGAAAATGGCAAGAGAACTGCAGAAAGAGGCAAGTGGGATGCAAAAAAGAGAAGATGGGTGCAGAAAGAAGCAAGAGGGGTGCAGAAAGAGGGAAGACGAGTGCAGAAAGAGACAACAGGGGTGCAGAAAGAAGCAAGTGAGGAGCGGAAGGAGGCAAGAGAAATGCAGAAAGAAGCAAGAAAGTTGTAGAAACAGGCAAAAGAGGTGCAGAAAGAGGGAACAGGGGTGCAGTCAGAGGCAAGAGGTGCAGAAAGTGGGAAGAGGTATGCAGAAAGAGACAGGAGGGGTGCAGAAATTTACAAGAGAGGTGCAGAAAGAAGCAAGATCAGTGCAGAAAGAAGCAAGAGAGGTGCAGAAGGAGGCAAGAGGGGTACATAAAGAGGCAAAAGAAGAGTAGAAACAAGAAAAAGAGATGCGGAAAGAAGCTAGAGGGGTGCAGAAAGAGGCAAGAGAGGTACAGAAAGAAGCAAGAGAGGTGCACAAAGAGGGAAGAATGGTGCAGAAAGAGGCAAGTGGGGTGCAGAAAAAAAGAGAGGTGTAGAAAGAAGCAAAAGAAGTGCAGAAAGAAACAAAAGAGGTGCAGAAAGAAGCAAGAACAGTGCAGCAAGGAGCAAGAGCAGTGCAGAAAGATGCAAGAGGGGAACACAAAGAGGCAAGAGAAGTGCAGAAAGAAGAAAAAGAGGTACATAAAGAGGCAAGAGAGGTGCAGAAAGAGGCACGAGCAGTGCAGAAAGTACCAAGAGAGGTGCAGGAAAAGGGAAGAAGGGTGCAGGAAGAGGTACGAGGGGTGCAGAAAGAAGCAAGAGAGGTGTAGAAAGAAGCAAGAGAAGTGCAGAAAGAAGCAACAGAGGTGCAGAAAGAGGCAAGAGGGGTGCAGAAAGAGGCAAGACAAGTGCAGAAGGAAGCAACAGAGGTGCAGAAAGAGGCAAGAAAAGTGTATAAAGAGGCATGAGAGTTGCAGAAACAGTCAAAAGAGGTGTACAAAGAAGGAACAGGGGCGCAGAGGCTAGAGAGGTACAGAAAGAACCAACAGAGGTGCAGAAAGAGGCAAGAGGGGTGCAGAAATGTGCAAGAGAGTAGCAGATAGAAACAAGAGCAGTGCTGAAAGAACCAACAGAGGTGCAGAAAGAGGCAAGAGGGGTGCAGAAATGTGCAAGAGAGTAGCAGATATAAGCAAGAGCAGTGCAGAAAGAACCAACAGAGGTGCAGAAAGAGGCAAGAGGGTTACATAAAGAGGCAAGAGAGGAGCAGAAAGGGGGAAGAGAGGGGCACACAGAGGCACGAGGGGTACAGACATTTGCAAGAGAGGTGCAGAAAGAAGCAAAAGAGCTGCAGAAAGAGGTAAGAGGGGTGTAGAAAGAGGCAAGAGCAGTACAGAAAGAACCAAGAGACATGCAGGAAAAGGAAAGAAGGGTGTAGACAGAGGCACAAGGGGTGCAGATAGATGCAAGAGAGGTGTAGAAAGAAGCAAAAGAAGTGCAGAAAGAAGCAACAGAGGTACAGAAAGAGGCAAGAGGGGTGCAGAAAGAGGCAAGAGAAGTGCAGAAGGAATCAACAGAGGTACAGAAAGAGGCAAGAAAAGTGCAGAAAGAGGCAAGAGAGTTGCAGAAACAGGCAAAAGAGGTGTACAAAGAGGGAACAGGGGTGCACAGAGAGGCAAGAGAGGTACAGAAAGAACCAACAGAGGTGTAGAAAGAGGCAAGAGGGGTGCAGAAATGTGCAAGAGAGTAGCAGATAGAAGCAAGAGCAGTGCAGAAAGAACCAACAGAGGTGCAGAAAGAGGCAAGAGGGGTGCTGAAAGAGGTAAGAAAAGTGCAGAAAAAAGCAAAAGAGGTGCAGAAATAGTTAAGAGGGGTGCACACAAAGGAACGAGGGTGCAAAAATTTGCAAGAGAGGTGCAGAAAGAAGCAAGAGAAGTGCGGAAAGAAGCAACAGCGGTGCAGAAAGAGGCAAGAGGGGTGCAGATAGAAGCAAGAGAAGTGCAGAAAGAAGGAACTGAGGTTCAGAAAGACGCAAAAGAGGTGCAGAAACAAGCAAGAGAAGTGCAGAAAGAGGCAAGATAATTGCTGAAAGAAGCAACAAAGGTGTAGAAAGAAGCAAGAGAAGTGCAGAAAGAGGCAAGAGAACTGCAGAAAGAGGCAAGAGGGATGCAAAAAAGGGAAGATGGGTGCAGAAAGAAGCAAGAGAGGTGCAGAAAGAGGGAAGACGAGTGCAGAAAGAGACAACAGGGGTGCAAAAGAAGCAAGTGAGGTGCAGAAAGAGGCAAAAGAAGAGCAGAAAGAAGCAACAGAGGTGCAGAAGGAGGCAAGAGAAATGTAGAAAGAAGCAAGAAAGTTGCACAAACAGGCAAAAGAGGTGCAGAAAGAGGGAAGAGGGTGCAGACAAAGGCAAGAGAGGTGCAGAAAGTGGGAAGAGGTATGCAGAAAGAGACAAGAGGGGTGCAGAAATTTGCAAGAGAGGTGCAGAAAGAAGCAAGATCAGTGCAGAAAGAAGCAAGAGAGGTGCAGAAGGAGGCAAGAGGGGTACAGAAAGAGGCAAAAGAAGAGTAGAAACAAGAAAAAGAGATGCGGAAAGAAGCTAGAGGGGTGCAGAAAGAGGCAAGAGAGGTACAGAAAGAAGCAAGAGAGGTGCACAAAGATGGAAGAATGGTGCAGAAAGAGGCAAGTGGGGTGCAGAAAAAAGAGAGGTGTAGAAAGAAGCAAAAGAAGTGCAGAAAGAAACAAAAGAGGTGCAGAAAGAAGCAAGAACAGTGCAGCAAGGAGCAAGAGCAGTGCAGAAAGATGCAAGAGGGGAACAGAAAGAGGCAAGAGAAGTGCAGAAAGAAGAAAAAGAGGTACAGAAAGAGGCAAGAGAGGTGCAGAAAGAGGCACGAGCAGTGCAGAAAGTACCAAGAGAGGTGCAGGAAAAGGGAAGAAGGGTGCAGGAAGAGGCACGAGGGGTGCAGAAAGAAGCAAGAGAGGTGTAGAAAGAAGCAAGAGAAGTGCAGAAAGAAGCAACAAAGGTGCAGAAAGAGGCAAGAGGGGTGCAGAAAGAGGCAAGCAAGTGCAGAAGGAAGCAACAGAGGTGCAGAAAGAGGCAAGAAAAGTGTATAAAGAGGCATGAGAGTTGCAGAAACAGTCAAAAGAGGTGTACAAAGAAGGAACAGGGGCGCAGAGGATAGAGAGGTACAGAAAGAACCAACAGAGGTGCAGAAAGAGGCAAGAGGGGTGCAGAAATGTGCAAGAGAGTAGCAGATAGAAACAAGAGCAGTGCAGAAAGAACCAACAGAGGTGTAGAAAGAGGCAAGAGGGTTACATAAAGAGGCAAGAGAGGAGCAGAAAGGGGGAAGAGAGGGGCACACAGAGGCACGAGGGGTTCAGAAAGAGGCAAAAGAAGAGCATAAACAAGCAAAAGAGATGCGGAAAGAGGCTAGAGGGGTACAGAAAGAGGCAAGAGAGCTACAGAAAGAAGCAAGAGAGGTGCACAAAGAGGGAAGAATGGTGCAGAAAGAGGCAAGTGGGGTGCGGGAAAAAGCAAGAGAGGTGTAGAAAGAAGCAAGAGAAGTGCAGAAAGAAACAACAGAGGTGCAGAAAGAAGCAAGAACAGTGCAGAAAGCAGCAAGAGCAGTGCAGAAAGAGGCAAGAGGGGTGCAGAAAGAGCCAAGAGCAGTGCAGAGAGTACCAAGAGAAGTGCAGGAAACGGGAAGAAGGGTGCAGAAAGAGGCACGAGGGGTGCAGAAAGAAGCAAGAGAGGTGTAGAAAGAAGCAAGAGAAGTGCAGAAAGAAGCAACAGAGGTGTAGAAAGAAGAAGAGAAATGCAGAAAGAGGCAACCGAGGTGCAGAAAGAGGCAAGTGAGGTGCAGAAAATGGCAAGAGAACTGCAGAAAGAGGCAAGATGGGAGCAGAAAGAAACAAGAGAGGTGCAGAAAGAGGGAAGATGAGTGCAGTAAGAGACAACAGGGGTGCAGAAAGAAGCAAGTGCAGTGCAGAAAGAGGCAAAAGAAGAGCAGAAAGTAGCAACAGAGGTGCAGAAGGAGGCAAGAGAACTGCAGAAAGAAGCAAGAAAGTTGCAGAAACAGGCAAAAGAGGTACAGAAAGAGGGACCAGGGGTGCAGACAGAGGGAAGAGAGGTGCAGAAAGTGGGAAGAGCTATGCAGAAAGAGACAACAGGGGTGCAGAAACTTGCAAGAGAGGTGCAGAAAGAAGCCAGATCAGTGCAGAAAGAAGCAGGAGAGGTGCAGAAGGAGGCAAAAGAAGAGCAGAAAGAAGGAACTGAGGTTCAGAAAGACGCAAAAGAGGTGCAGAAACAAGCAAGAGAAGTGCAGAAAGAGGCAAGATAATTGCTGAAAGAAGCAACAGAGGTATAGAAAGAAGCAAGAGAAGTGCAGAAAGAGGCAAGAGAACTGCAGAAAGAGGCAAGAGGGATGCAAAAAAGGGAAGATGGGTGCAGAAAGAAGCAAGAGAGGTGCAGAAAGAGGGAAGACGAGTGCAGAAAGAGACAACAGGGGTGCAAAAAGAAGCAAGTGAGGTGCAGAAAGAGGCAAAAGAAGAGCAGAAAGAAGCAACAGAGGTGCAGAAGGAGGCAAGAGAAATGTAGAAAGAAGCAAGAAAGTTGCACAAACAGGCAAAAGAGGTGCAGAAAGAGGGAAGAGGGGTGCAGACAAAGGCAAGAGAGGTGCAGAAAGTGGGAAGAGGTATGCAGAAAGAGACAAGAGGGGTGCAGAAATTTGCAAGAGAGGTGCAGAAAGAAGCAAGATCAGTGCAGAAAGAAGCAAGAGAGGTGCAGAAGGAGGCAAGAGGGGTACAGAAAGAGGCAAAAGAAGAGTAGAAACAAGAAAAAGAGATGCGGAAAGAAGCTAGAGGGGTGCAGAAAGAGGCAAGAGAGGTACAGAAAGAAGCAAGAGAGGTGCACAAAGATGGAAGAATGGTGCAGAAAGAGGCAAGTGGGGTGCAGAAAAAAGAGAGGTGTAGAAAGAAGCAAAAGAAGTGCAGAAAGAAACAAAAGAGGTGCAGAAAGAAGCAAGAACAGTGCAGCAAGGAGCAAGAGCAGTGCAGAAAGATGCAAGAGGGGAACAGAAAGAGGCAAGAGAAGTGCAGAAAGAAGAAAAAGAGGTACAGAAAGAGGCAAGAGAGGTGCAGAAAGAGGCACGAGCAGTGCAGAAAGTACCAAGAGAGGTGCAGGAAAAGGGAAGAAGGGTGCAGGAAGAGGCACGAGGGGTGCAGAAAGAAGCAAGAGAGGTGTAGAAAGAAGCAAGAGAAGTGCAGAAAGAAGCAACAGAGGTGCAGAAAGAGGCAAGAGGGGTGCAGAAAGAGGCAAGACAAGTGCAGAAGGAAGCAACAGAGGTGCAGAAAGAGGCAAGAAAAGTGTATAAAGAGGCATGAGAGTTGCAGAAACAGTCAAAAGAGGTGTACAAAGAAGGAACAGGGGCGCAGAGGATAGAGAGGCACAGAAAGACCCAACAGAGGTGCAGAAAGAGGCAAGAGGGGTGCAGAAATGTGCAAGAGAGTAACAGATAGAAACAAGAGCAGTGCAGAAAGAACCAACAGAGGTGCAGAAAGAGGCAAGAGGGTTACATAAAGAGGCAAGAGAGGAGCAGAAAGGGGGAAGAGAGGGGCACACAGAGGCACGAGGGGTTCAGAAAGAGGCAAAAGAAGAGCATAAACAAGCAAAAGAGATGCAGAAAGAGGCTAGAGGGGTACAGAAAGAGGCAAGAGAGCTACAGAAAGAAGCAAGAGAGGTGCACAAAGAGGGAAGAATGGTGCAGAAAGAGGCACGAGGGGTGCAGAAAGAAGCAAGAGAGGTGTAGAAAGAAGCAAGAGAAGTGCAGAAAGAAGCAACAGAGGTGTAGAAAGAAGAAGAAAAATGCAGAAAGCAACCGAGGTGCAGAAAGAGGCAAGTGAGGTGCAGAAAATGGCAAGAGAACTGCAGAAAGAGGCAAGATGGGAGCAGAAAGAAACAAGAGAGGTGCAGAAAGAGGGAAGATGAGTGCAGTAAGAGACAACAGGGGTGCAGAAAGAAGCAAGTGCGGTGCAGAAAGAGGCAAAAGAAGAGCAGAAAGAAGCAACAGAGGTGCAGAAGGAGGCAAGAGAACTGCAGAAAGAAGCAAGAAAGTTGCAGAAACAGGCAAAAGAGGTACAGAAAGAGGGACCAGGGGTGCAGACAGAGGGAAGAGAGGTGCAGAAAGTGGGAAGAGCTATGCAGAAAGAGACAAGAGGGGTGCAGAAATTTGCAAGAGAGGTGCAGAAAGAAGCCAGATCAGTGCAGAAAGAAGCAGGAGAGATGCAGAAGGAGGCAAAAGAAGAGCATAAACAAGCAAAAGAGATGCAGAAAGAGGCTAGAGGGGTGCAGAAAGAGGCTAGAGAGGTGCAGAAAGAGGCAAGAGAGGTACAGAAAGATGCAAGAGAGGTGCACAAAGAGGGAAGAATGGTGCAGAAAGAGGCAAGTGGGGTGCGGATAAAAGCAAGAGAGGTGTAGAAAGAAGCAAGAGAAGTACAGAAAAAAACAACAGAGGTACAGAAAGAAGCAAGAACAGTGCAGAAAGGAGCAAGAGCAGTGCAGAAAGAGGAAAGAGGGGTGCAGAAAGAGGCAAGAGAAGTGCAGAAAGAAGAAAAAGAGGTGCAGAAAGAGGCAAGAGGGATGCAGAAAGAGGCACGAGCAGTGCATAAAGTACAAAGAGACGTGCAGGAAAAGGGAAGAAGGGTGCAGAAAGAGTCACGAGGGGTGCAGAAAGAAGCGAGAGAAGTGCAGAAAGAAGCAACAGAGGTGCAGAAAGAGGCATGAGGGGTGCAGAAAGAGGTAAGAGAAGTGCGAAGGAAGCAACAGAGGTGCAGAAAAAGGCAAGAAAAGTGCAGAAAGAGGCAAGAGAGTTGCAGAAACAGGCAAAAGAGGTGTACAAAGAAGGAACATGGGCGCACACAGAGGCAAGAGAGGTACAGAAAGAACCAACAGAGGTGCAGAAAGAGGCAAGAGGGGTGCAGAAATGTGCAAGAGAGTAGCAGATATAAGCAAGAGCAGTGGAGAAAGAACCAACAGAGGTGCAGAAAGAGGCAAGAGGGGTGCAGAAAGAGGCAAGATGTACAGAAAGAGCCAAGATGTGCAGAAAGAGGCAAGAGGGGTGCAGAAAGAGGCAAGAGCAGTGCAGAAAGAACCAAGAGACGTGCATGAAAAGGGAAGAAGGGTGCAGACAGAGGCACGAGGGGTGCAGAAAGATGCAAGAGAAGTGCAGAAAGAAGCAACAGAGGTGCAGAAAGAGGCAAGAGGGGTGTAAAAACAGGCAAGAGAAGTGCAGAAGGAAGGAACAGAGGTGCAGAAAGAGGCAAGAAAAGTGCAGAAAGAGGCAAGAGAGTTGCAGAAACAGGCAAAAGAGGTGTACAAAGAGGGAACAGGGGTGCACACGGAGGCAAGAGAGGTACAGAAAGAACCAACAGAGGTGCAGAAAGAGGCAAGAGGGGTGCAGAAATGTGCAAGAGAGTAGCAGATAGAAGCAAGAGCAGTGCAGAAAGAACCAACAGAGGTGCAGAAAGAGGCAAGAGGGGTGCTGAAAGAGGTAAGAGAAGTGCAGAAAAAAGCAAAAGAGGTGCCGAAATAGTTAAGAGGGGTGCACACAGAGGAACGGAGGGTGCAAAAATTTGCAAGAGAGGTGCAGAAAGAAGCAAGAGAAGTGCAGAAAGAAGCATCAGTGGTGCAGAAAGAGTCAAGAGGGGTGCAGAAAGAAGCAAGAGAAGTACAGAAAGAAGGAACAGATTTCAGAAAGACTCAAAAGTGGTGCAGAAACAAGCAAGAGAAGTGCAGAAAGAGGCAAGATAATGGCAGAAAGAACCAACAGAGGTGTAGAAAGAAGCAAGAGAAGTGCAGAAAATGGCAAGAGAACTGCAGAAAGAGGCAAGAGGGATGCAAAAAAGGGAAGATGAGTGCAGAAAGAAGCAAGACAGGTGCAGAAAGAGGGAAAACAAGTGCAGAAAGAGACAACAGGGGTGCAGAAAGAAGCAAGTGAGGAGCAGAAAGAGGCAAAAGAAGAGCAGAAAGAAGCAAGAAAGTTGCAGAAACAGGCAAAAGAGGTGCAGAAAGAGGGAAGAGGGGTGCAGACAGAGGCAAGAGTGGTGCAGAAAGTGGGAAGAGGTATGCAGAAAGAGACAAGAGGGGTGCAGAAATTTGCAAGAAGGGTGCAGAAAGAAGCAAGATCAGTGCAGAAAGAAGCAAGAGAGGTGCAGAAGGAGGCAAGAGGGGTACAGAAAGAGGCAAAAGAAGAGCAGAAACAAGCAAAAGAGATGCAGAAAGAGGCTAGAGGGGTGCAGAAAGAGGCAAGAGAGGTACAGAAAGAAGCAAGAGAGGTGTACAAAGAGTTAAGAATGGTGCAGAAGGAGGCAAGTGGGGTGCAGAAAGATGCAAGAGAGGTGTAGAAAGAAGCAAGAGAAGTGCAGAAAGAAGCAACAGAGGTGCAGAAAGAGGCAAGAGGGGTGCAGAAAGAGGCAAGAGAAGTGCAGAAGGAAGCAACAGAGGTGCAGAAAGAGGCATGAAAAGTGCAGAAAGAGGCAAGAGAGTTGCAGAAACAGGCAAAAGAGGTGTACAAAGAAGGAACAGGGGGGCACACAGAGGCAACAGAGGTACAGAAAGAACCAACAGAGGTGCAGAAAGAGGCAAGAGGGGTGCAAAAATGTGCAAGAGGGTAGCAGATATAAGCAAGAGCAGTGCACAAAGAACCAACAGAGGTGCAGAAAGAGGCCAGAGTGGTGCAGAAATGTGCAAGAGAGTAGCAGATAGAAGCAAGAGCAGTGCAGAAAGAACCAACAGAGGTGCAGAAAGAGGCAAGAGGGGTGCTGAAAGAGGTAAGAGAAGTGTAGAAAAAAGCAAAAGAGATGCAGAAATAGTTAAGAGGGGTGCACACAGAGGAACGGAGGGTGCAAAAATTTGCAAGAGAGGTGCAGAAAGAAGCAAGAGAAGTGCAGAAAGAAGCAACAGCGGTGCAGAAAGAGGCAAGAGGGGTGCAGAAAGAAGCAAGAGAAGTACAGAAAGAAGGAACAGATGTTCAGAAAGACGCAAAAGTGGTGCAGAAACAAGCAAGAGAAGTGCAGAAAGAGGCAAGATAATGGAAGAAAGAACCAACAGAGGTGTAGAAAGAAGCAAGAGAAGTGCAGAAAATGGCAAGAGAACTGCAGAAAGAGGCAAGAGGGATGCAAAAAAGGGAAGATGAGTGCATAAAGAAGCAAGAGAGGTGCAGAAAGATATAAAACAAGTGTAGAAAGAGACAACAGGGGTGCAGAAAGAAGCAAGTGAGGTGCAGAAAGAGGCAAAAGAAGAGCAGAAAGAAGCAACAGAAGTGCAGAAGGAGGCAAGAGAACTGCAGAAAGAAGCAAGAAAGTTGCAGAAACAGGCAAAAGAGGTGCAGAAAGAGACAAGAGGGGTGCAGAAATTTGCAAGAGAGGTGCAGAAAGAAGCAAGATCAGTGTAGAAAGAAGCAAGAGAGGTGCATAAGGAGGCAAGAGGGGTACAGAAAGAGGCAAAAGAAGAGCAGAAACAAGCAAAAGAGATGCGGAAAGAGGCTAGAGGGGTGCAGAAAGAGGCAAGAGAGGTACAGAAAGAAGCAAGAGAGGTGCATAAAGAGGGAAGAATGGTGCAGAAGGAGGCAAGTGGGGTACGGAAAAAAAGCAAGAGAGGTGTGGAGAGAAGCAAGAGAAGTGCAGAAAGAAACAACAGAGGTGCAGAAAGAAGCAAGAACAGTGCAGAAAGGAGCAAGAGCAGTGCAGAAAGAATTAAGAGGGGTGCAGAAAGAGGCAAGAGCAGTGCAGAGAGTACCAAGAGAAGTGCAGGAAACAGGAAGAAGGGTGCAGAAAGAGGCACGAGGGGTGCAGAAAGATGCAAGAGAGGTGTAGAAAGAAGCAAGAGAAGTACATAAAGAAGCAACAGAGGTGCAGAAAGAGGCAAGAGGGGTGCAGAAAGAGGCAAGAGAAGTGCAGAAGGAAGCAACAGAGGTGCAGAAAGAGGCATGAAAAGTGCAGAAAGAGGCAAGAGAGTTGCAGAAACAGGCAAAAGAGGTGTACAAAGAAGGAACAGGGGGGCACACAGAGGCAACAGAGGTACAGAAAGAACCAACAGAGGTGCAGAAAGAGGCCAGAGGGGTGCAGAAAGAGGCAAGAGAGGAGCAGAAAGGGGGAAGAGAGGGGCACACAGAGGCAGAAGGGGTACAGAAATTTGCAAGAGAGGTGCAGAAAGAAGCAAAAGAGGTGCAGAAAGAGGCAAGAAGGGTGCAGAAAGAAGCAAGAGAATGCAGAAAGAGGCAAGAGAGTTGCAGAACGAGGTAAGAGAAGTGCAGAAAGAAGCAAAATAGGTGCAGAAAGAGGCAAGAGGGGTGCAGAAAGACGCAAGAGTAGTGCAGAAGACACCAAGAGACGTGCAGGAATAGGGAAGAAGGGTGCAGAAAGAGGCGTAAGTGGTGCAGAAAGAAGCAAGAGAGGTGCAGAAAGAAGCAAGAGAAGTGCAGAAAGAAGCAACAGAGATGCAGAAAGATGCAAGAGGGTTGCAGAAAGAGGCAAGAGAGGAGCAGAAAGAGGGAAGAGAGGTGCACACAGAGGCACGAGGGGTACAGAAATTTGCAAGAGAGGTGCAGAAAGAAGCAAGAGAAGTGCAGAAAGAAGGAACAGAGGTGCAGAAAGACGCAAGAGAGGTACAGAAACAAGCAAGAGAAGTGCAGAAAGAGGCAAGATAATTGCTGAAAGAAGCAACAGAGGTGTAGAAAAAAGCAAGAGAAGTGCAGAAAGAGGCAAGTGAGGTGCAGAAAGAGGCAAGAGAGGTGCAGAAAATGGCAAGAGAACTGCAGAAAGAGTCAAGAGGGATGCATAAAAGGGAAGAAGGGTGCAGAAAGAAGCAAGAGAAGTGCAGAAAGAGGGAAGATGACTGCAGAAAGAGACAACAGGGGTGCAGAAAGAAGCAAGTGAGGTGCAGAAAGAGGCAAAAGAAGTGCAGAAAGAAGCAACAGAAGTGCAGAAGGAGGCAAGAGAACTGCAGAAAGAGGGAAGAAAGTTGCAGAATCAGGCCAAAGAGGTGCAGAAAGAGGGAACAGGGGTGCAGACAGAGGCAAGAGAGGTGCAGAAAACGGGAAGAGGGGTGAAGAAAGAGACAAGAGGGGTGCAGAAATTTGCAAAGGAGGTGTAGAAAGAAGCAAGAGCAGTGCAGAAAGAATCAAGAGAATTGCAGAAAAAAGCAAGAGAGGTGGAGAAATAGTGATAGGTGGGTGCAGAAAGATGCAAGAGGGATGCAGAAATTTGCAAAAGAGGTGCAAAAAGAAGCAAGAGCAGTGCAGAAAGAATCAACAGAGGTACAAAAACAGGCAAGAGGGGTGCAGAAAGTGGTAGGAGAGGTGCAAAAAGAGCCAACAGAGGTGTAGAAGGAGGCAAGAGAACTGCACAAAGAGGCTAGAGAGTTGCAGAAACAGACTAAAGAGGTGCAGAAAGAGGGAACAGGGGTGCAGACAGAGGCAAGAGAATTACAGAAAGAGGGAAAAGGGGTGCAGAAAGAGGCAAGAGAAATACAGAAAGAAGCAAGAGCAGTGCAGAAAGAAGCAACAGAGGTGCAGAAAGAGGTAAGAGGGGTGCACAAAGAAGACAGAGAAGTGCAGAAAGAAGGAACAGAGGTTCAGAAAGACGCAAAAGAGGTGCAGAAACAAGCAAGAGAAGTGCAGAAAGAGGCAAGATAATTGCAGAAAGAACCAACAGAGGTGTAGAAAGAAGCAAGAGAAGTGCAGAAAGAGGCAACTGAGGTGCAGAAAGAGGCAAGCGAGGTGCAGAAAATGGCAAGAGAACTGCAGAAAGAGGCAAGAGGGATGCAAAAAAGGGAAGATGAGTGCAGAAAGAAGCAAGAGAGGTGCAGAAAGAGGGAAAACAGGTACAGAAAGAGACAACAGGGGTGCAGAAAGAAGCAAGTGAGGTGCAGAAAGAGGCAAAAGAAGAGCAGAAAGAAGCAACAGAGGTGCAGAAGGAGGCAAGAGAACTGCAGAAAGAAGCAAGAAAGTTGCAGAAACAGGCAAAAGAGGTGCAGAAAGAGGGAAGAGGGGTGCAGACAGAGGCAAGAGAGGTGCAGAAAGTGGGAAGAGATATGCAGAAAGAGACAAGAGGGGTGCAGAAATTTGCAAGAGAGGTGCAGAAAGAAGCAAGATCAGTGCAGAAAGAAGCAAGAGAGGTGCAGAAGGAGGCAAGAGGGGTACAGAAAGAAGCAAGAGAGGTGCACAAAGAGGGAAGAATGGTGCAGAAAGAGGCAAGTGGGATACGGAAAAAAGCAAGAGAGGTGTGGAGAGAAGCAAGAGAAGTGCAGAAAGAAACAACAGAGGTGCAGAAAGAAGCAAGAACAGTGCAGAAAGGAGCAAGAGCAGTGCAGAAAGAATTAAGAGGGGTGCAGAAAGAGGCAAGAGCAGTGCAGAGAGTACCAAGAGAAGTGCAGGAAACGGGAAGAAGGGTGCAGAAAGAGGCACGAGGGGTGCAGAAAGATTCAAGAGAGGTGTAGAAAGAAGCAAGAGAAGTGCATAAAGAAGCAACAGAGGTGCAGAAAGAGGCAAGATGGGTGCAGAAAGAGGCAAGAGAAGTGCAGAAAGAAACAACAGAGGTGCAGAAAGAAGTAAGAACAGTGCAGAAAGGAGCAAGAGCAGTGCAGAAAGAATTAAGAGGGGTGCAGAAAGAGGCAAGAGCAGTGCAGAGAGTACCAAGAGAAGTGCAGGAAACGGGAAGAAGGGTGCAGAAAGAGGCACGAGGGGTGCAGAAAGATTCAATAGAGGTGTAGAAAGAAGCAAGAGAAGTGCATAAAGAAGCAACAGAGGTGCAGAAAGAGGCATGAAAAGTGCAGAAAGAGGCAAGAGAGTTGCAGAAACAGGCAAAAGAGGTGTACAAAGAAGGAACAGGGGGCACACAGAGGCAACAGAGGTACAGAAAGAACCAACAAAGGTGCAGATAGAGGCAAGAGGGGTGCAAAAATGTGCAAGAGAGTAGCAGATATAAGCAAGAGCAGTGCAGAAAGAACCAACAGAGGTGCAGAAAGAGTCCAGAGGGTTGCAGAAAGAGGCAAGAGAGGAGCAGAAAGAGGGAAGAGAGGTGCACACAGAGGCACGAGGGGTACATACATTTGCAAGAGAGGTGCAGAAAGAAGCAAGAGAAGTGCAGAAAGAAGGAACAGAGTGTCAGAGTCCCACAAGTCTTACCTTCTACTTGTGAGAGGTTCTCGCAGGGGCGACAGGGACCACCACCACCGTTTCCCACCTACCCTAGTAGCTGTGTGAACGCTGACCAGGATGTAGATGGGACCAGGGGTAGAAGCCAGATCTAGACGGGACCAGGGGTAGAAGCCAGGTATATACCCTCAAGACACTGGTTCTTATATATACATATGAAATTATCAACCAGAATAGCAGAGAATAAGCGCTCCTGCGTATTTTCCCAGGAGACGGTGTCTTTTCAGTGCACCAGGAAGTGCACAAAGGACGGTTTCAGTGTTTTCTAGTAACTTAAACAAGCAACATGCGCTCCCGCGCTCTCTAATCAAAATCAAGAAAAACAGCGCTCCTGCGCAAATAATAAAGAGAACTTTAAACAAGCAATATGCGCTCCTGCGCGTTCTAAACAAAATCAAGAAAAACAGCGCTCCTGCGCAAATAATAAATAGAACTGGTAGCACACAGCTGAACACACTCCTGTGCGTGGTGTCAGCAAAGTATTGGAAACAGGCCCGTGATACAGATCACCGACCAGAGGAAATGCCTGCAGGGAAAAGGTTACTAGTGAAGTCGAGGGAATTGCCACTCTTCTTAGGAATGGATTAGCCAGGGAACAATACTCAGCGCGGCAGACAATAGGCGTCTGCAATGAAGGAGAAGCAACTGTTACCCTATTGAGGAAAATGCGGAGTCTCTACCTGCATCCGATGGCGGCAACGGCGTTAATCCAAAGCGCCGGGGTAGCGGGATGCACCAGCTGATAAACCCGTCACACCGGAAGCGCCGTGACTAAGGTGGCGTCCGCTTCCGGTCTCCGCAGCTAGACTGCCAACCCGACTCCACACCTGTGAAGTCACGATCACGCTTCGTAAGGCGTGCGGAGGTTTACGAGTTGACCATAACCATGACAGTACCCACCACCAAACAGAACCCCCCACCCAATAGCCCACTGATCATATAACAGTGGCGGGGCGAGGACTACCGGGGTGACCCACGTGGAAGGCCCTGACCAACCGGGAAGCATGACGGACATGTGATAAAGGTTCCCAGGACCTCTCCTCCGGGCCATACCCTTTCCAGTCCACCAGATAGAAGAGCCTCCCCCGGGTCCTCCGGGAATCAAGGATGGCCCGGACCTCATACTCCACATGGTCATCCAGAAGTACAGGAGATGGAGGAGACGAGACCACGCAGTCAGGGTGAGTAGCCCGTAGGAGGGACACATGAAAAACTGGATGGATCCTCATCTGGGGGGGCAGAGAAAGTTTCATGGATACACGGTTGATCACCTTAGCAATGACATAGGGGCCTACATAACGGGGCAACAACTTCTTAGGACCATGCACATTGAGGTTCTGTATGGACACCCACACCCTATCCCCTACCTTGTAGCATGGCTCCACCTGCCTGTGTCTATCTGCCGCCTGCTTGTAGTGTTCCTTAGCTTTAGCCAGCTCAAATCGGGCCTGCTGCCAGAGTTCACAAAGGAAGCTGTGATAAGCTTGTACCGTGGGTAAGGGGTTGTTCAGTGGTTCTTCCCAGGGAACGGTACGTGGATGTCGCCCCTGGAGACAGTAGAACGGGGACATTCCGATAGCGGAATGCCTGCTGTTATTGTAGGCGTATTCCACCAACCACAGTACCTCTGACCAATCCTTCTCTACGGCCAACAGCAAGCAGCGGAGATACTGCTCCAAGGTCTGGTTGGTCCTCTCCGCCTGGCCGTCTGTTTGGGGTGGTAGGCCGACGACAAACGCACTTCCATATCAAGGGTGTTGCACACCTCATTCCAAAATCTGGATACGAACTGGGACCCCCTGTCCGTGATCACAACAGACGGTATACCGTGCAAACGTACCACGTTGTGCATGACGACCACCGCCAAGTCGACTGCCGAGGGCAATTTCTTCAGGGGTACGAAATGAGCCATCTTGGTGAGGTGGTCCACAATGGTGAGGATGGTGGTGTAACCAGCCTTTGTTCTGGGTAACTCGACTACGAAGTCCATGGAGATGGTATGCCAAGGATACGGAGGCACAGGGATGGGATGCAGCAGTCCTACTGAGGACTGAGACGAGGTCTTCCCCTGAGCACAGATGGCACAACGTGTTATGTAGGTGTGCACGTCAGCGTCCATAGAAGGCCACCAGAAGTGCCGCTGTAGCAGATCTAACGTTTTGTGATGGCCCGGGTGGTTGGATAACGGGTGATCATGGCACATGAATAGAGCTTGTTGTTGGTGATTCGTCAACGGCAAGTAGTAGCGGTCACCCTTGTACAGGAATCCGTCCAGCGCTGTGACGCCTAGGAGTCCTTCCGTCCACGTCGAAGGGTCGTTCCTCCGTATGTCATCACGTAGTTCAGACAAAAAGGCAGAGGAAAGGACCACCCCTTGAAAACAGCGTTCAGGGATAATGGGCGTTGGCTCGACCGTAGTTTTGGTATCTTCGGTTTCGTCAAGACGGGACAGAGCGTCGGCCTTGGCATTGGCTTTGCCGGGCGGTACGTGATGTGGAAGTCGTACTCACTGAAAAACAGAGTCCAACGCAACTGCCGAGAGGTGAGGGCTCGGGCAGAGCGAAGGAATTGGAGGTTCCTATGGTCCGTGTAGATGGTCACAGGGTGTTTCGCATCCTTGAGATACTGGCGCCATTCCTCGAAGGCAGCTTTAATGGCCAGCAGTTCCCGGTCCGAGATGGTGTAATTGCGTTCTGCTGGCTGCAATCTTCTGGAGTAGAAGGCCACTGGGTGCAACAGGCCAGTTTTGGCATCTCTTTGGGACAACACCCCACCCAGGGCATCTTGTGAGGCATCGGCCTCCACCACGAATGGCTGTTCGGGGTCGGGATGTATCAAGATCGGGGCTGTAGTGAATCTCCTCTTTAGGTTCTGGAAGGCTTGTTCTGCCTCATGGTTCCAACTGAAGCAAACGCCCTTGCGCAACAACCCAGTGATGGGGGTGACAAGTCTAGAGAAACCAGTGATGAAACGACGGTAATAGTTGGCGAACCCTAGGAACCGCTGGACGTGCTTCACTGAGGTAGGGGAAGGCCATTGCAGTATAGCCTCAACTTTCTTGGTGTCCATTTTGATTCCTCCAGGGGTTATGATGTGTCCAAGGAACTCCACCGCATCGGTGTGAAAGACGCTCTTCTCCAGCTTGACATACAATCCGTGTTGTTGGAGTCGTCTCAGAACAGTGCGGACGTGCTGTATGTGTTCCGCCAACGTTCCGGAGAAGATCAGGATGTCGTCAATGTAGACGATACAGAACTGATCGATGAAATCTCTCAGGACTTCGTCGATGAAATACTGGAAGGCAGCCGGGGCGTTGCAGAGCCCGAACGGCATTACCTGGTATTCGAAGAGACCATATCTGGTTCGAAACGCGGTCTTCCATTCGTCCCCTTTTCTGACCCTGACGAGATGGTAGGCCCCACGGAGATCCAGTTTAGTATAGAGGGTGGCGTCTCTCACCTGGTCCAGCAAGTTGGATATTAGGGGTAAGGGGTACCGGTTTTTATGGTAATGGCATTCATGGCTCTGAAGTCGATGCACGTTCTCAGATCCCCCTCCTTCTTGGTCACGAAAAAGAGGGGGATGACACAGGTGATCTGGAGTGACGGATGAACCCATTGCGTAGGTAATCGTCGAGATATAAGCGAAGGTGTTCGTTCTCTTTTTCGGTAAGGGAATAAATACGGCTACAGGGAAGAGTGGAACCTGGAATCAGGTCTATTCTACAGTCGAAGCTTCGATGAGGAGGCAGAGTGTTCGCTCCCTTTTTGTCGAATACTGTAGCCAGGTCCTGGTACACGTCCGGCACTGTCCCTTGCGTGGCCATAACCGTTCCGGTGAGAGGTAACGCCTGGGCCTGTACGTCCTTAGTACCGGAGGAGTCTGCTTGCGGGTAACAGCGCGAGGAGCAAAGAGCCGAGTCCAAACTCATAACCCTGGACACCCAATCAATCCGAGGGTTATGTTTCACTAACCACGGGAGACCCAGTATCAAGCGGAACTGAGGTGCGTCGATAACATCGAAGGTGATGGATTCCGTATGGTCATTCTCGAACGTCATTCCCAGGACCTCGGTCTGGAAACGAATGAGACCAGAGGTAAGATCCGTGCCGTCCACTGCCTTAACCGTCTCAGGCTTCGCCTTCGGCACAGCAGCCATACCCAGCTCCACCATATATCGGTTGTCGATGAAGTTGCCGGTGGCTCCCGAATCGATTAGGGCCGTGACCTGCCATACCAAGCCTGTCAACGTACGTAATGTCACCTCCACACCCAAATGACGGCTGCCGTCACCAAAGGCAGGGGTCGGCGTCTTGGCGGACGAAGAACCCAGTAGCCGGACCCCACCGCCTACTGGGTTTCCCCGTTTCCCGACCAATCTCCCTTGACCACAGGAAGAACAAAAGGCTTCTTCCCTTTTGCTCGGGTAGGTTTTACAGGACATTCCCTGACAAAGTGCCCATTTTTGCCACAATACAAACACTGGTTCTGTCGTCTCCTTTTCTCCCGTTCTTCTTTGGTAAGAGGCCCACGAACACCTCCTATCTGCATTGGCTCTGGAGCGTCAGAGGATGGAATAGAAACATCGGCGGTTTTTTCTTTGTGCGTCAGGAACCGAGACTCACCACCCCTGTTTCTTTCTGACTTACGCTCCTGTAGTCTGTAGTTCAGTTTCACCACTAGGTCAATGAATGGCCCTATGTCCTCCGGGAGATCAGGTATTTGGGAAAGTAGGTCCTTTAATTCGTCACGCAAGCCCCTGTAGAAGACGGACACCTTCTTGGACTCGGGCCAGCATGCTTCTATCACCAGCCTACTGAAGGTGGTGATGTAGTGCAGTAGATCTGTGTTACCCTGTTTTAAGCCGAGTAATTCATTATCTGCGGCTTGCACAAAGGTATGGCGGGCGAACATCCGTCGCATGTTGTCCTTGAAGACCGGGAGGTTATACAACATGGGATCGTCATTCTCTACCAAGGGAATAGACCACTGGGAAGCATCGCCCCCATGTAGGAGAGGATGAAGGCGATCTTAGATGCGTCATCTGGAAATGCGGAAGCTCGAGCCATGAAGTGTAAATGACATTGATGAAGAAAAACACTATACTTGGTGCTGTCGCCATAAAAACGTTCAGGTGGAGCCAGCTGTACTGCGTGAGGAGCTATCACCTGTATGGTGGTGTCCGAAACGGGAGCTGTGGCTGAACTACTTGGTTGGAACAAGGGAGGTCTCAGTATTCCTTCCTGTCTCACTCTAGCAGAAGGAAACTGGCCCCAAGGCCCCGTTCCCCCGCCTGTTGCCTGTGTCTGCAAGGCGGTGATGTCCTGTCTTATGCTATGACTCTCTGCCTGCATGGTGGCAAGGATGGCAGCTATGTCTTGTAGGGTGATCTCGGGGTCGCCCATATCGCCCGGGCAAGATAGACTACGTGGGCTTTGGATTCTGTCAGAGTCCCACAAGTCTTACCTTCTACTTGTGAGAGGTTCTCGCAGGGGCGACAGGGACCACCACCACCGTTTCCCACCTACCCTAGTAGCTGTGTGAACGCTGACCAGGATGTAGATGGGACCAGGGGTAGAAGCCAGATCTAGACGGGACCAGGGGTAGAAGCCAGGTATATACCCTCAAGACACTGGTTCTTATATATACATATGAAATTATCAACCAGAATAGCAGAGAATAAGCGCTCCTGCGTATTTTCCCAGGAGACGGTGTCTTTTCAGTGCACCAGGAAGTGCACAAAGGACGGTTTCAGTGTTTTCTAGTAACTTAAACAAGCAACATGCGCTCCCGCGCTCTCTAATCAAAATCAAGAAAAACAGCGCTCCTGCGCAAATAATAAAGAGAACTTTAAACAAGCAATATGCGCTCCTGCGCGTTCTAAACAAAATCAAGAAAAACAGCGCTCCTGCGCAAATAATAAATAGAACTGGAAGCACACAGCTGAACACACTCCTGTGCGTGGTGTCAGCAAAGTATTGAAAACAGGCTCCGTGATACAGATCACCGACCAGAGGAAATGCCTGCAGGGAAAAGGTTACTAGTGAAGTCGAGGGAATTGCCACTCTTCTTAGGAATGGATTAGCCAGGGAACAATACTCAGCGCGGCAGACAATAGGCGTCTGAAATGAAGGAGAAGCAACTGTTACCCTATTGAGGAAAATGCGGAGTCTCTACCTGCATCCGATGGCGGCAACGGCGTTAATCCAAAGCGCCGGGGTAGCGGGATGCGCCAGCTGATAAACCCGTCACACCGGAAGCGCCGTGACTAAGGTGGCGTCCGCTTCCGGTCTCCGCAGCTAGACTGCCAACCCGACTCCACACCTGTGAAGTCACGATCACGCTTCGTAAGGCGTGCGGAGGTTTACGAGTTGACCATAACCATGACACAGAGGTGCAGAAAGACGCAAGAGAGGTGCAGAAACAAGCAAGAGAAGTGCAGAAAGAGGCAAGAGAATTGCTGAAAGAAGCAACAGAGGTGTAGAAAAAAGCAAGAGAAGTGCAGAAAGAGGCAAGAGAGGTGCAGAAAATGGCAAGAGAACTGCAGAAAGAGGCAAGAGGGATGCAAAAAAGGGAAGAAGGGTTCAGAAAGAAGCAAGAGAGGTGCAGAAAGAGGGAAGATGAGTGCAGAAAGAGACAACAGGGGTGCAGAAAGAAGCAAGTGAGGTGCAGAAAGAGGCAAAAGAAGTGCAGAAAGAAGCAACAGAAGTGCAGAAGGAGGCAAGAGAACTGCAAAAAGAGGGAAGAAAGTTGCAGAATTATGCCAAAGAGGTGCATAAAGAGGGAACAGGGGTGCAGACAGAGGCAAGAGAGGTTCAGAAAACAGGAAGAGGGGTGAAGAAAGAGACAAGAGGGGTGCAGAAATTTGCAAGGAAGGTGCAGAAAGAAGCAAGAGCAGTGCAGAAAGAATCAAGAGAATTGCAGAAAGAAGCAAGAGAGGTGTAGAAATAGTGATAGATGGGTGCAGAAAGATGCAAGACGGATGCAGAAATTTGCAAAAGAGGTGCAAAAAGAAGCAAGAGCAGTGCAGAAAGAATCAACAGAGGTACAAAAACAGGCAAGAGGGGTGCAGAAAGTGGTAGGAGAGGTGCAAAAAGAGCCAACAGAGGTGCAGAAGGAGGCAAGAGAACTGCACAAAGAGGCTAGAGAGTTGCAGAAACAGACTAATGAGGTGCAGAAAGAGGGGGAACAGGGGTGCAGACAGAGGCAAGAGAATTACAGAAAGAGGGAAAAGGGGTGCATAAAGAGGCAAGAGAAATGCAGAAAGAAGCAAGAGCAGTGCAGAAAGAAGCAACAGAGGTGCAGAAAGAGGTAAGAGGGGTCCAGAAAGAGGCAAGAGAGGTGCAGAAACAGGCAAGAAAGGTACAGAAAGAGGAAACAGGGGTGGATAAAGAGGTAAGAGGGATAAATAAATTTGCAAGAGAGGTGCAGAAAGAAGCAAGAACAGTGCAGAAAGAATCAAGAGAAGTGCAGAAAGAAGCCAGAGAGGTGGAGAAATAGGGAAGAGGGATGCAGAAAGAGGTAAGAGGGATGCAGAAATTAGCAAAAGAGGTACAGAAAGAAGCAAGAGCAGTGCAGAGAGAACCAACAGTGGTGCAAAAAGAGGCAAGAGGGGTGCACAAAGAGGTAGGAGAGGTGCACAAAGAGGCAAGAGGGGTACAGAAAGAGGCAAGAGAAGTGTAGAAAGAAGCAACAGAGGTGCCTAAAGAGGCAAAAGAGGTGCAGAAACAGGGAAGAAAGGTGCAGAAAGAGGGAACAGGGGTGCATAATTAGGTAAGAGGGATACATAAATTTGCAAGAGAGGTGCAGACAGAAGCAAGAACAGTGCTGAAAGAAGCAAGAGAATTGCAGAAAGAAGCCAGAGAGGTGGAGAAATAGGGAAGAGGGATGGAGAAAGAGGCAAGAGGGATGCATAAATTTGCAAAAGAGGTGCAGAAAGAAGCAAGAGCAGTGCAGAAAGACCCAACAGAGGTGCAAAAAGAGGCAAGAGGGGTGCAGAAAAAGGTAGGAGAGGTGCACAAAGAGGCTAGAGGGGTACAGATAGAGGCAGGAGGGGTGCAGAAAGAAGGAAGAGAAGTGTAGAAAGAAGCAACAGAGGTGCTGAAAGATGTGCAAAGGGTGCACAAAGAGGCAAGAGAAGTGCAGAAAGAAGGAACAGAGGTGCAGAAAGACGCAAGAGAGGTGCAGAAACAAGCAAGAGAAGTGCAGAAAGAGGCAAGAGAATTGTTGAAAGAAGCAACAGAGGTTTAGAAAGAAGCAAGAGAAGTGCAGAAAGAGACAAGAGAGGTGCAGAAGAGGCAAGAGAGGTGCATGAAATAGCAAGAGAACTGCAGAAAGAGGCAAAAGGGATGCAAAAAAGGGAAATGTGGGCAGAAAGAAGCAAGAGAGGTGCAGAAAGAGGGAAGACGAGTGAAGAAAGAGACAACAGGGGTGCAGAAAGAAGCAAGTGAGGTGCTGAAAGAGGCAAAAGAAGCAACAAAGGTGCAGAAGGAGGCAAGAGAACTGCAGAAAGAGGCAAGAAAGTTGCAGAAATAGGCAAAAGAGGTGCAGAAAGAGGGAACAGGGGTACAGACAGAGGCCGGAGAGGTGCAGAAAGTGGGAAGAGGGGTGCAGAAAGAGACAAGAGGGGTGCAGAAATTTGCAAGAGAGGTGTAGAAAGAAGCAAGAGCAGTGCAGAAAGAAGCAAGAGAATTGCAGAAAGAAGCAAGAGAGGTGGAGAAATAGGAAAGAGGGGTGCAGAAGGAGGCAAGAGGGATGCAGAAATTTGCAAAAGAGGTGCAGAAAGAAGCAAGAGCAGTGCAGAAATTATCAACAGAGGTACAAAAACAGGCAAGAGGAGTGTAGAAAGAGGTAGGAGAGGTGAAAAAAGAGGGAACAGAGGTGCAGAAGGAGGCAAGAGAACTGCACAAAGAGGCAAGAGACTTGCAGAAACAGACAAAAAAGGTGCATAAAGAGGGGACAGGGGTGCAGACAGAGGCAATAGAATTGCAGAAAGAGGGAAGGGGGTACAGAAAGAGGCAAGAGAAATGCAGAAAGAAGCAAGAGCAGTGCAGAAAGAAGCAACAGAGGTGCAGAAAGAGGCAAGAGGGGTGCAGAAAGATGAGAGAGAAGTGCAGAATGAAGCAAAAGAGGTGCAGAAAGAAGCAAGAGGGGTGCAGAAAGAGGCAAGAGCAGTGCAGAAAGAACCAAGAGATGTGCAGAAAGAGGCAAGAGAGGTGCAGAAAGAGGCAAGAGATGTGTAGAAAAAGGGAAGAAGGGTGCAGAAAGAAGCAATAGAAGTGCAGAAAGAGGCAAGTGAGGTGCAGAAGGAGGCAAGAGAACTGTAGAAAGAGGCAAGAGAGTTGCAGAAACAGGCAAAAGGGGTGCAGAAAGATGGAACAGGTGTGCAGACAGAGGCAAGAGAGGTGCAGAAAGAGGGAAGAGGGGTGCAGAAAGAGGCAAGAGAAGTGTAGAAAGAAGCAACAGAGGTGCCGAAAGAGACAAGAGAGGTGCAGGAACAGGCAAGAAAGGTGCAGAAAGAGGGAACAGGGCTGCATAAAGAGGTAAGAGGGATACATAAATTTTCAAGAGATGTGCAGAAAGAAGCAAGAACAGTGCAGAAAGAAGCAAGAGAAGTGCAGAAAGAGACACGAGAGTTGCAGAAACAGGCAAAAGGGCTGCAGAGAGATGGAACAGGTGTGCAGACAGTGGCAAGAGAGGTGCAGAAAGAGGGAAGAGGGGTACAGAAAGAGGCAAGAGGGATGCAGAAATTTGCAACAGAGGTGCAGAAAGAAGCATGAGCAGTGCAGAAAGAACCAACAGAGGTGCAGAAAGAGGCAAAAGGATTAGAGAAAGAGGCAAGAAAAGTGCAGAAAGAAGCAAAAGAGGTGCAGAAATAGGCAAGAGAACTGCACAAAAAGGCAACAGAGGTGCAGAAAGAAGCAGGAGAGGTGCACAAAGAGGCAAACGTGGTACAGAAAGAGGCAAGAGGGGTGCAGAAAGAAGCAAGAGAAGTGCAGAAAGAAGCAACAGAGGTGCTGAAAGAGGTAAGAGGGGTGCAGAAAGAGGCAAGAAAGGTGCAGAAAGAGGGAACAGGGGTGCATAAAGAGGTAAGAGGGATACATAAATTTGCAAGAGAGGTACAGAAAGAAGCAAGAACAGTGCAGAAAGAAGCAAGAGAGGTGGAGAAATGGGGAAGAGGGGTGCAGAAGGAGGCAAGAGGGATGCAGAAATTTGCAAAAGAGGTGCAGAAAGAAGCAAGAGCAGTGCAAAAAGAATCAAGAGAGATACAAAAACAGGCAAGAGGGGTGTAGAAAGAGGTAGGAGAGGTGCAAAAAGAGGGAACAGAGGTGCAGAAGGAGGGAAGATAACTGCACAAAGAGGCAAGAGACTTGCAGAAACAGACAAAAGAGGTGCATAAAGAGATGACAGGGGTGCAGACAGAGGCAAGAGAATTGCAGAAAGAGGGAAGAGGGGTGCAGAAAGAGGAAAGAGAAATGCAGAAAGAAGCAAGAGCAGTGCAGAAAGAAGCAACAGAGGTGCAGAAAGAGGGAAGAGGGGTGCAGAAAGATGAGAGAAGTGCAGAACGAAGCAAAAGAGGTGCAGAAAGAGGCAAGAGGGGTGCAGAAAGAGGCAAGAGCAGTGCAAAAAAAACCCAAGAGATGTGCAGAAAGAGGCAAGAGAGGTGCAGAAAGAGGCAAGAGATGTGCAGAAAAAGGGAAGAAGGGTGCAGAAAGAAGCAAGAGAGACCCCACCTCCGGGGCATGGCCACATATTTTTTTTTATTTTTTTTATTATTTTTAAGGAGGGGGGCTGCGCGGCCCCCCTCCTGAGGGCAATATTGGCCCCGGGGACCCCATCCCCCGGGGCATTGCCTCGTACTTTAAAAAAAATAAAACTTTATTTAGGGAGGTGGGCCACGTGGCCCCCCTTCCCTGGGCCACTATTGGCCCCGGGGACACCATCCCCCGGTGCCTGGCCAAACGTTGGGGACCGCGGGGGGAGCCCCAATGCCCCCGCAGTCCCAGCCGGCTCCCCGCCTCCTGCGGGAGCCGGCATTGCTTTTGGAGAAGGGAAGCTGTTAACATGCAGCTCCCCTTGTCCAAAAGCACTTCTGCTTTGCTTCTTGGAAGCGAGAGCAGGTTTCCTGCTCTTGCTTCCAAGAACCAAAGCAGTGTTTGCTATGGCAGGGCAGGAGCCCTGCTCCCGCCCTGCCATAGCAAATGGCAATGTCCCGGGGGTGGGCACCCCGGGACATTGCAGGAGCCGACCCTGGGGGATGGCATTCTCCAGGGCCATTGAGGGCTCCAAGAGGGGGCCCCCCTTCCAACTGATTTAAGCTCTGGGGAGGTGGTGGTCCCCAAGGCCAAGGGGTCCGCATCGGACCCCTGTATTTAAATAATTAGTGCCCCAGGGAGGTGGTGGTCCCCACGGCACTGTGGGGAGGGGCAGAAGCACCCCCACACTTCTTTTTTTATAATTGGAGCCCTGAGGAGCTGGCGGTCCCCGGGGCTTGGGGGGCCCACGAGGCCCCCTCACCCCTATTAAACTAAAGCCCTCGGGAGTTGGCAGTCCCCAGGGCAATGTGGGGGGAAGAAGCCCCCCACATGTTTTTTATAAATAAGCCCTGGGGAGGTGGCGGTCCCCAGGGTTGTGGGGGGGCTGTGTGCCCCCGCACATTATGGATGAAGCCCCGGGGAGGTGACAGTCCCCGAGGCTGCGGGCCCCACTAATTTATTGGACATTGCCCCCAGGACCTGGCCCACCTGGGGGCTTAAAGAAACATATGTATATCTATCTATCTATCTATCTATCTTTCTATCTATCTATCTATCTTTCTATATATATATATATATATATATATATATATATATATATATATATATATATATATATATATATATATATATATATCTACTGGCGGTCGCCAGTAGGTAGTCATAGTTAGGACCTTGTTTCTATTCAAAAAGCGTTTTTTCTTTTGCCAATATATTTGGCGCCGTTTGAAGAATCTTCGCGAAATTTTCCAAACTAATGGTTCCCTCAGGTCAGCTCATGTCTTGAAAGTTTCAGGGTGATTCGTCAAGTGGGGCCTGAGAAAAAAGGTGGGTCCCAAAACGCGTTTTCTCCATGTTAATTTCCATTGGAACTTTAGACAAAGCTACAGCCCGAATTGCTGAACGGAATTACACCAAATTTATCAAAAGGGTAGGTCTTGGTCCAAAAAGCGTGCTTTTTTTAAAATGGTGTAAATCCATTTAGTAGTTCCTCAGAAATTAAAAAACAAAAATATCGATATCTGTGCACCGAGGAGGATTCGCGAACCCTCCCGAGCACGAGCTTCATTCTGATTGGCTGCCAACACTCAAAACCAGAATGTGTTGGCAGCCATCTTGTGACTCGGTAACCAAGTCACAAGAAAACAGTAGAAAAAAGATAAAAAACAAGAAACGGGGGCAAGAGAGGTACAGAAAGAAGGAAGAGAAGAGCAGAAAGAAGCAACAGAGGTGCTGAAAGAGGCGCAAAGGGTGCAGAAAGAGAGAAGAGAAGTGCAGAAAGAAGCAACAGAGGTACAGAAAGAGGCAAGAGAGTTGCACAAACAGGCAGGAAAGGTACAGAAAGAGGGAACAGGGGTGCAGAAAGAGGCAAGAGAGGCACAGAAATAGGGGAGAGGGGTGCAGAAAGGGGCAAGAGGGGTGCAGAAAGAAGCAAGTGAGGTGCAGAAAGAGGCAACAGAGGTGCAGAAAGATGCAAGAGAGGTGCAGAAACAAGTAAGAGAAGTGCAGAAAGAGGCAAGAGAATTGCTGAAAGAAGCAACAGACGTGTAGAAAGAGGCAAGAGAAGTGCAGAACGAGACAAGTGAGGTGCAGAAAGAGGCAAGAGAGGTGCAGAAAATGGCAGGAGAACTGCAGAAAGGGGCAAGAGGGATGCAAAAAAGGGAAGCAGAGTGCAGAAAGAAGCAAGAGAAGTGCAGAAAG
The DNA here is from genome assembly GCA_963921515.1 of Calotriton arnoldi. Lineage (NCBI taxonomy): Eukaryota > Metazoa > Chordata > Amphibia > Caudata > Salamandridae > Calotriton > Calotriton arnoldi. The sequence goes on along the minus strand of CAWUFW010005307.1, from coordinate 181,559 downwards.
AAGCAAGAGAGGTGCAGAAAGAGGGAAGACAAGTGCAGAAAGAGACAACAGGGGTGCAGAAAGAAGCAAGAGAGGTGCAGAAAGAAGCAAGAGAGGTGCAGAAAGAGGCAAAAGAAGTGCATAAAAAAGCAACAGAGGTGCAGAAGGAGGCAAGAGAACAACAGAAAGAGGCCAGAAAGTTGCATAAACAGGAAAAAGAGGTACAGAAAGAGGGAACAGTGGTGCAGACAGAGGCAAGAGAGGTGCAGAAAGTGGGAAGAGGGGTGCAGAAAGAGGCAAAAGGGTGCAGAAATGTGCAAGATAGGTGTAGAAAGAAGTAAGAACAGTGCAAAAGAACCAACAGAAGTGCAGAAAGAGGCACCAGGGGTGCTGAAAGAGGCAAGAGAAGTGCAGAAAGGAACAGAGGTGCAGAAAGAGGCAAGAGGGGTGCAGAAAGAGGGAAAAGAGTTGTAGAAAGAGGCAAGAGAGTTGCACAAATAGGGAAGAAGGGTGCAGAAAGAGGCAAGAGGGGTGCAGAAAGAAGCAACAGAGGTGCAGAAAGAAGCAAGAGAAGTGCAGAAAGAAGCAACAGGGGTGCAGAAAGAGGCAAGAGGGGTACAGTAAGAGTCAACAGAAGTGCAGAAAGAAGCAACAGAGGTGCAGAAAGAGGCAAGAGAGGTGCAGAAACATGCAGGAGAGGTGCAGAAAAAGGGAAGAAGGGTGCAGAAAGAGGCAAGAGGGATACAGAAAGAAGCAAGTGAGGTACAGAAAGAGGCAAGAGAGGTGCAGAAAGAGGCAAGAGAGGTGCAGAAAGAGGCAAGAGAGGTGCAGAAAGTGGAAGAGATGAGCAGAAAGAGGCAATAGAAGTGCAGAAAAAGAAAGAAAGGTGCAGAAAGAAGCATCAGAAATCAGAAAGAGGCAAGAGAGGTGCAGAAAGAAGCAAGAGTGGTTCGCACACCATTAGTACCAATTTAATACCCACATTTAGCAATAAGTAACAGGTGACCATTCTAGGTTTGCAAAGGGCCTTCCATCACTCTGTAACACTTGGCGCTCCATTTTTGGTAACGTTTGAGCTAGAAACAAGGTTTTTTTTGTTCAAATCTGCAGATCATGCAGCAGATGATGGATTATGTGGCAAATGCGGAAAAGGTATAATTGTGCAAAAGTCGGTGCAGCCAAGCAGTCGCATAATTCCAGTGGCCCTGCTCATACCTCTGACTAGGTCCAGAAGTGTTCCTCAGTAGTTCCTTCTTTTTTTGTCATATTTAGTCTATAGTTTACCTTCTATGGAAATGAGGAAGACTAAACCTGAGGTTACCACTCCACAACACAGACTATCATACCACACAATTTCTCTCCATAACACATAATCCTACTCTACATAATTCCTATACACTAAATAGCACATACTTTCTATCCACATAATTTCACTGCACAACATACCTCATAATTCCACTACACACAACCTACATCCACTCCACTCCAAGAAACATTAATAAAACACTTTTACATTTACAACACCAATAGCTCTATCTCTCGCAAGTACGGAACCTTCTATATTGCAAATGCTTCTTTAACTAATAGTCGTGTTTGCAGAGAGGTGGAGAAAGGGGGGCATGGCCTTCAAAGACCTCTTAGCAAACCCGCTGTGTGGGACTTACTGGAGGGAACAGGAGGGGTTGTTGGCCCCCAAGGACAACCTTTGGGGCCAACTACCCCTCCTATTACCTCCAGTAAGTCCCACACACCAGCATTAGTAAATTCTCATAGCAGGCCACGCCCCCTTTGCACACCAGTCTGAAAACGCGCTCCCTGGCACGCTCTTCGATGGGGATTAAAGTACTCTTCCCTGCTGGGGGTGGTTAGGGGCCAACTAATGGGATTGCTGAGAGGTGGACACAGGCCACGCCCCCTTTGTCCACCACTCTGCAAATGCGCCTCCTTGCGTGCTTGTGGTTGGGGGATGAAGTCCCATTGCCTCCTGAGGGTCCCTGGGGGCCAACTAGCCCTCCTGTTACCTCCAGTAAGCCCCACACAGCTGGAATGCTGAAAGTGGTCCAAGGCCACGCCCCCTTTTTACACCACTCTGCAAACGCGCCGCATGGTGCACTGCTGCTCGAGGGATGAAGTCCACTACAGTCCTGAGGTCCTCAGGACACAAGATAACCTCATCACCCCACCACAGGTGCGTTTGCAGAGTGGTGTAAAAAGGGGCGTTGTCTCGGACCACCTCTCAGCAAACCAACTGTGTGGGGCATACTGGAGGTACCTGGTGGGCTAGTTGGCCGCTAAGGACCCTTAGCATTCAAGGGGACTTAATCCCCCAACCCAGAACGCACCAGGAGGAGCGTTTGCATAGTGGTGCATGGAGGGGGCGGGTCCTCCGACGAGATGCCGGCTTTTATTTTCTTTGTTAATTTTAGAAGCGGGGCTGTGTGGCCCCCCTTCTTTTAGTATTTTTTGGGCCCTTGGGACCCCATCCTCCAGGGCCTGACCCACTTTTTTACTTAAAAAAAAAGAACGGGAAGGGGGTCGCGCCGCCCCCCTCCCAAGGCTGATTTCTGCTCCAGGGACCCCATTCCCTGGGCCTGGCCTCATTTTTATTTTTATTATTTATAGTTGAGGGGGGCCGCATGGCCCCCCTTCCCTGTGCCACTCTTGGCCCCAGGGACCCCATCCCAGGGCCTGGCCTCATTTTAAAAACATATATATTATATTTTTTAATTATGGGGGGGCGCATGGCCCTCCTTTCCCTGGGCCACTTCTGGCCCCGGGGACCCCGTCCCCTGGGGCCTGGCCAGCCTTGTTCTTTTTTGGGAGGGGGGCCTCATGGCCCCTCCACCTGAGGCCAATTATGGCCCCGGGGACTCCATCTCCCGAAGCCGGCCTTCCTTTTTTTTTTTTTTTAAATAAATTAAATAAAGGGGAGGGGGGCCCACTTCTGGCCCCAGGGACCCCATCCCCCGGGGCCTGTCCTCAGCATTGGGGACTTTGGGTGGAGCCCCAATGCCCCCACAGTCCCTGCCGGCTCCCCTCCTCCTGGAGGAGCCAGCATTTCTTTTGGACAAGGGGAGCTGCTGACATGCAGCTCCCCTTGTCCAAAAGCAAGGTGCTTTGCTTCATGGAAGCGAAGCAGGAGTTCGCAATGACAGGGCGGGAGCACTGCTCCCGCCCTGCCATTGCAAACTACAATGTCCCGGGGGTGGGCACCCTGGGACATTGCCGGAGCCGGCCCTGGGGGCTGGTGGTCCCCAGGGCCATGAAGGGCTCCCGCAGGGGGCCGTGCAGCCTCCTCCCTTCAAGATTAAAGCCCCAGGGAGGTTGTGGTCCCCAGGGCTGGGGGTCCACAACGGACCCCCGCATTATCTGAATTAGTGCCCTGGGAGGTGGTGGTCCCTGGGGCAGTGTGGGGGGGCAGGAGCCCTCCCCATTTATTTATTTTGTTATTGAAGCCCTGGGGAGGTGGTAGTCCACGAGGTCCCCCTTCCCTGTGCCACTCTTGGCCCCAGGGACCCCATCCCAGGGCTGGCCTCATTTTAAAAACATATATATTATATTTTTTAATTATGGGGGGGGCGCATGGCCCTCCCTTCCCTGGGCCACTTCTGGCCCCGGGGACCCCATCCCCTGGGGCCTGGCCAGCCTTGTTCTTTTTGGGAGGGGGGCCTCGTGGCCCCTCCACCTGAGGCCAATTATGGCCCCGGGGACTCCATCTCCCGGGGCCGGCCTTCCTTTTTTTTTTTTAAATAAATTAAATAAAGGGGAGGGGGGCCCCCTTCTGGCCCCAGGGACCCCATCCCCCGGGGCCTGCCCTCAGCGTTGGGGACTTTGGGTGCAGCCCCAATGCCCCCACAGTCCCTGCCGGCTCCCCGCCTCCTGGAGGAGCCAGCATTGCTTTTGGACAAGGGGAGCTGCTGACATGCAGCTCCCATTGTCCAAAAGCAAGGTGCTTTGCTTCATGGAAGCGAGGGCAGGTTTTCTGCTCTCGCTTCCATGAAGCAAAGCAGGAGTTCGCAATGACAGGGCGGGAGCACTGCTCCCGCCCTGCCATTGCAAACTACAATGTCCCGGGGGTGGGCACCCCGGGACATTGCCGGAGCTGGCCCTGGGGGCTGGTGGTCCCCAGGGCCATGAAGGGCTCCCGCAGGGGGCCGTGAAGCCTCCTCCCTTCAAGATTAAAGCCCCAGCGAGGTGGTGGTCCCCGGGGCCGGGGGTCCACAACGGACCCCCGCATTATCTGAATTAGTGCCCTGGGAGGGGGTGGTCCCTGGGGCAGTGTGGGGGGGGCAGGAGCCCTCCCCATTTATTTCTTTTGTTATTGAAGCCCTGGGGAGGTGGTAGTCCACGAGGTCCCCCGCATATTATTTCTAAATGCCCCGGAGAGGTGGCGGTCCCCGGGGCAGCGTGGGGGGGGGCAGCAGCCCCCCACGCGTAATTGACATAAGCCATGGGGAGATGATAGTCCCCAGGGCTTTGGGGAGCCACGTGCCCCCTGTGCATAATTAAAGAAAAGCCCCGGGAGGTGGCGGTCCACAGGGCTGCGGGGGCCCAGGATTTTGTTCGGCTGGATTCACGCACCCAGCGTGAATTCGGCCAATTTTATTAAAAAAATGCTTTTTTTGTCCCTGGGGTCCTTGTGGGACCCCTTAAGGACCCCTTGAGCAGGCCTAGGGGCTCAGGGTGTTTCTACCCTGCCCCCTTTTCTTATTTTTTATCCTTTTTTTAACTGATTTCTTGTAACTCGATGGCTGCCAACACATTCTGGTTTGGAGTGTTGGCAGCCAATCAGAATGAAGCTCATGCTCGGGAGGGTTCACGAATCCTCCTCGGTGCTCAGATATATACATTTTTATTTTTTGAATTTCCCAGCAACTACTGAACGGATTTACACCATTTAAAAAAAAAACACGCTTTCTGGACCAAGACTGACATTTTTGCCAAATTTGGTGTAATTCCGTTCAGCAGTTCGGGCTGTAGCTTTGTCTAAAGTTCCTATGGAAATTAACATGGGGAAAACGTGTTTTGGGACCCCCCTTTTTTCTCGGCCCTTGCTTGACGAATTAGCCAGAAACTTTCAAAACAGACTGGAGTGAACCTGAGTGAACCATTAGTTTTGAAAATTTCACGAAGCTTTGTCAAACGGCGCCAAAGATATTGGCAAAAGAAAAAACGCTTTTTGAATATAAACAAGGTCCTAACTATAACTACCTACTGGCGACTGGGTGCCCTGGGTAGGCTCCAGGGCACCCAGGGGAACATGGCCTGGTCCCTGGGGCTGAAATCAGCCTTGGGAGGGGGGTTTGCACAGCCCACCACCCCATTCAAATGTGGCTGGACCTTGAGGATGGGGTCACTGGGGCTGAAATCGACCTGGGGAGGGGGCTGCACTGCCCCGTCCCCATTCAAATGTGGTCTGACTACTCACACACCTGCTCACAGAACCACTCACAGGCCCACACAGATACTCACACTCCCACTCACAGACCCACTCAGACACTGCTACATCCACTCACAGATCATCTCAGACATTCACATACCCACTCACAGACCCACTCAGAGACTAATGCACCCACTCACAGTCTCACTTAGAGGCTCATGTACCCACTCAGAGACCCACTCAGAGACTCACAGTGCCACTCTAGACCCACTCAGACTCACGCACCCACTCACAGACCCTCTCAATGACTCATGCACTCACTCACAGACCAACTGAGAAACGCATGCACTCACTCACACATCCAGTCGGAGACTCATGCAGTCACTCACAGACTAATTCACACACACATGGTGGCACTCGTAAACCTACTCAGACACTCTCACGCCCACTCACAGACCATCTCAGACACTTATGCGCCCACCCACACACCCAGTGGGACACTTATGCAGCCACTCCCAGACCCACTCTTATACTGACACACCCACTCACACACCCATCGAGACACTCACACATTCACTCATACACTCACTGTCAAAGATTACAGGTTACAGTTAGGAAATAAAATATAAAAAACTTAGAAATTCACTGAAAGAACCAAATGTTACAGGGATGTTATTGTTAGGAAATAGAATTAAAAAAACTTTTAAAAATCACTGAAAAACCAAAGGTTACAGGGATATGATGGTTAGGCTCAGATTTCACTTGTCTAAAACCAGTGAAATTCAGCAGTTATAGTTACCTGAGCTAACTACATCTTACGCCCCTCAATGCACTGCTTATTTTTTTATTCTTTTTAACATGCATGTGGGCACTTTATTTGAAATTACAAAATGCACTGCAAATAATATAATATACATTGTGGTAATGAAGACGCTGTGATGGCAAGTACATATTTGAAAGCAATACAGATGCCTTTTGGGAACTGAATGATTGTGACACTAACCACGTAGGTGCATGGATAAAAGCACTACTCAGTGATTGCAATTTTACTCACCTGTGATCTAGGCCCAACAGCCGAAATTCATAAGGACATGAGGTTGCTGGCCCTTTTTTTTTCTTTGTATACAAGAAAACATTTGCAAAAACTGTTACAGGGTTAGCATAGATTGAATCAATTGCAGTTTATACATCGGTGTTTGTTTAGCTAACCCCACGTGACATTATTTAGTGAAAAAGAGAGAAAGGCAGACAGAAAAGGGGTAGGAAAGCAAGGGGTGAAAAAAAGAGGTAGGGGACAGTTAATGAGAGAGATACATTCCTTATTAATTACATCTGACATTCTGTGGAGATGTTGGAGCACGCATGGAGGCCCAACAGGGCTATATTGGTTGAGACCAGTTGGGGCCAGTTAGATTCAATTGTCTTGGTGTTACGATCATAGGGTGTACCAGAGTGTGATTCGCCGGCCTAGCATTTTCATGGAGGCTCATAAGAGTCTAGGTAAGTGTCAAGAGATTTCCACAACCTTCTGGAAGTCGGTTTCCAGGGTGAGTTCTGCAGTGCAGTGTTGTCTGCTCCTCTAAGATGCGTGATCCAGTTGACCCAGCCTTTGTAAGTTGTCTTACTTGTGTCTTTCCAGTTGGTGAGGACCATTTTCACTGCTGCTGTCAGTAGCAGGTCTAGTAGGTCCTTATCGTGTTCCGTTCTCAATTCTGTGCTCATAAATGCAGTGGTGAGGGTGGAAAATTCTTTTGTTAGCGTACATTCAAACAAACCATTTATAAAACCAAAGATTTTTCCACAGAATGCTTTGAGTATTGGGCATTGGAAGATAAGATGTGCTAGGTCCCCCTTTCCCTTGTTACAGTTCCAGCATAATGCGTCCTCCCTGAGGCCTAATGAGAATAAGCGTGCCGGAGTCCAAAAAGCCTTGTGAAGCAGCCAGAATTTTGGTGGTGCGAGCACTGGGGAGATCTTATTGCGTGAGGCCAAGGCCCATAGTGTGGCCCATTCTTGTTCGTTAAGTGAAGTTTTAGTTTGTTTATCCCAGTAGGCAACTGTCTTATCATTGAGTTTAGAGGATTTTGGGCGGAGGAGTTTGTAGAGCTGCGAGACTAGGTGCCCTAATTTATTAATGTTTGACACATACCGGAAGATTGAAGGTTGTGGTGCGGATAGCTTAGTTTTAGAAAGGGCCGTTCTGATTTTCAAAAAGTTATAGAATTCAATGTCAGTTAGGCTATGTCTTGACTTGAGGTCTGTGAATGTAATGGGGTATGTTTTGTTTTCTAGTTGGTAAGGGTAGTAGATACCCTTCTCAATCCATGTATCGAAGGTTAGGCTTTTCCCTTTATACAGAATCCTGCTATTGGCCCAAAGTGATTCCATTTTCGACCCTTTGATGCTTTTCTCCAGCTTCTTATCTACCTTTAGTAGCGCGATTTTTGTGTTTTTAAAGATAGGCTTGGAGGTGGGGGTATCTATTTGCTGTTAGTAGGGCCAGTGGGCTCAGATTGTTAAGATGGCCCTCTCTACCTGTAGCCATACCAGTATGTAATTGGACGGCGGTGATATCCAGTATGAGCCTTGTGTTGCTAGAAAAGCTAGCTGGAATAATCTGAAGTCTGCTAGGTTTACCCCTCCTTGGGTTTTATCCAATCTTAGTTTCTTAATGCTTATCCATGCTTTCTTCCCGCGCCAGAGGAATTTAGAGATCAGGATATCCACTTTGCGATGGAAATCATCTGTGAGGAGGAGCGGGAGCACACTGATCAAATAGTTAACCATTGGGGTGACCATCATTTTAATAGTTTCGATTCTGCCCCACTACGTTATGAATTTTGGAGACCAAGAGTCCAGAAGTTTCTTAATCTTATCTAGTAGTAGTTTCTCGTTGTGGTGTAGCGTGTCCATTAGGACGGTACCAAAATTTATACCTAGGTATTTGATATACCCTGTCTGCCAGGCCAAGCCCGACCCCCCCAGGATGTCTTTCGTGCAGTGAATGTTTAGTGGTTTGCATTCTGATTTGTCTTTGATTAGCTTATACCCTGAGAACCTGGAATATTCTGCTATCGTAGCCATCAGGGCCTCGATTGAGGTCTTCGGTTGTTCCGTTACTATTAGTATGTCGTCCGCATAGGCGGCTAATTTTATTTCAACGCCATTGATATCGACCCCTTTTATGTTAGTGTTTAACTTTATATCCTGGATAAGGGGTTCCAAGGCCAGTAAGAATAACGAAGGGGACAGTGGGCATCCCTGTCTAGTACCTTGTTGCAATGTGAAGGGTTCAGAGAGTGATCCATTGACTATGATACGGGCTGAAGGTTCTCCATACAGGGCCATAACCATCCGTATAAATCCCTCCCCTAAGCTGAAGGATTGCATGCAGCGTTCCAGGAAGGCCCAGGAGACTTTATCAAAGGCCTTCTCGGCATCTAATGCGATAGCTACTGCCGGATCTGATTTAGTGGTCGCATGTTCCAATATATGGCAGAGAAGTCGGGTGTTGTCGTTAGACATACGAGAGCGTAGGAAACCAACCTGGGAGTTGCTTATTAGTTTGGGGAGAGCACCTCATAGAACCTCTCATACACCCACTCCCACTATCACACAACCCAGCACATATCCATTCACAGAGCCATACCAGTACTCACACAACCAATCACTCAACCATAGTGCCACTCACACAACCACTCACTCATCCATACAGCCACTAATGCACCCACTCACTCACCAATACAGCCACTCACACATCCAGTCATACAGACATAAACACTTACACACTCAATCACCCAGACAGAAACTCACACAGCCACTCACTCACCCATACAGATACTCGAACACCCATACACTCACCCATACAGCCACTCACACTGCCAGTCACTCACCAGTACAGCTGCTCAAACACAAACTCACTTTCCCATACAGCTGCAGACACAGCCACTCACTCACCCATACAACCACTCACACACTCACAGAATCACTTACAAACCCATTCACTCATCCATACAACCACTCACACATTCACTCGCTGACACTTACAGCCACTCACACAGACATTTACTCTCCAAAATAGTCACTCACACTCCCTCACCAATACAGCCACTCACACACCCCCTAACTCATCCATACAGCCACAAATGCACCCACTCACTCACCAATACAGCCACTCACACATCCAGTCATACAGACATAAACACTTACACACTCAATCACCCAGACAGAAACTCACACAGCCACTCACCCATACAGATACTCAAACACCCATGCACTCACCCATACAGCCACTCACACTGCCAGTCACTCACCAGTACAGCTGCTCATACACAAACTCACTTACCCATACAGCCGCAGACACAGCCACACACTCACCCATACAACCACTCACACACCCACAGAACCACTTACAAACCCATTCACTCATCCATACAACCACTCACACATTCACTCGCTGACACTTACAGCCACTCACACAGACATTTACTCTCCAAAATAGTCACTCACACTCCCTCACCAATACAGCCACTCACACACCCACTCCCTTACCCAAACAACCACTCACATAGCTGCTCAGTCACCCATACAGCCACTCACACAGCCACTCACATACCTATGCAGCTGCTGACACCGCCACTAACTCACTCATACAGCCACTCACACAACTCACTCTCCAAAACAGCCACTCACACAGCCACTCACTCACACATACAGCTACTCACATACCCACTTACACACCAATATAGCCACTCAGACATCCACTCACACACTGATACAGACAGTCAGACAGCCTCTCAGATGAGTTTATTAGAAATAGTATGACTAATTACTAGTGCAGAAAGAATAGTAATTTACTCTATGCTGTAGCTTAGTATATATCTTTAAGTCTCAGAAACGTTTACAAAGCACTTACAGTCACAGGATGATGTCATCCGTGATGTCATCAATGAAGTCATTTGAGATGTCAACAGTGATGTCATCAGTGATGTCACTGACCATGCCATGAGTGATGTAATATGTGAGGTCATATATAAGCAAAATGGATATGCAAGTAGATATTAAAACCCACCCAAGGTTTGGATCATGTGGTATAAGTACTTATGGTATCACAGGCCAAAAACTACTAATATTGTCACTAAAGAGAGAAATGACAAAACCTTTTTGATGAAATTACAAGTTGCTGCGATGTGTGACAATAATTACTCAATGATCAATAATGTACTCAAGTTTCAATTGTTTATTTAAAACCCATATAAAAACACAAACAAAAACCAGATTGCCTCGAAATCCTACGGGTGCAGTTTTATAAAGTGCAAATTCGTATAGTCACCAGTATATTTCAAAACAGTGATTTTCTTAACAAATTGGTATAATTTTTTTAATATTCACTTCATTATTTCGAACAACAAATAAAAAATACAGATTTGTAAAATATCACATTGAAAACAGAGAAATTGTCGACCTGGCCTTTCGGCAAAAAGTTTCTTCGCCTTCTTCAGGACAGAAATTATTTCATTTTATCTAAATGACAATAAGAAACATTTAATTGCAAAACCATGAGTACATACAGACATTTTGTATTTGCAACATAATCCTTGAAACAGCAACATAAACTATATTTTGACTACAAGTTTATTTTGGCTATTCAAACAATTCACTTACAATTGCAGATATACAGAATCCCTCCTAACCCATGTTCATAAAAATTGATTTTTACAGAGAATCTTTAGACAAAGTTCATCAGAAAAAAATAATGTTTGTGCATATATCACATGATCCTTTTAGTTATCAATCCACATGTTCACCCATTTAAAACCTACAAATAGAGTAACTGAATTGAAAAATACCTTATCGAATAAAATTATTATATTGAGAGCCAAAAAGGAGTCGTCTCTTACTTAAAATGGCAAAAACCACCGATGGAAGAAAACTTCGTTCTTCTTCCGTGGTCCACTGATCATGGGAATCTACCGAAAGATAGACAGCTATTACATTGTTGCCCAGATACTGACATACTTTAGCAGGATCTGAAAGGTCTTTAAATCACCCACCTATGTGGTCATCTATAGAATTTACACGACACACACTTTAACATCGTTGATTGATTTCTCACGATATACAGTTAATCCGAATCGTTGAGGTAGAGTGTAAAGAATATCTGCAAGGCAGAGGCACACATTTTTAATTATTTGCCCTAACCCAAAGGACATACTATTCTCATTTCAAGTACGCTCCTCTCAAAAAACAAGGACTCACCTATGATGGAGTCACAAAAATAACATTTATTATGGTGTTGCTTCCTTAAGATGGGTCATCCTTAAGATTAATAAAGATAAGGTTTTAACCATACAAGAAACTCAAGTCATTCAATATACTTGATTTTCCGCTAAAGCAGCTTCTTACCTAGCAATCCATTCGGTATTGCCCAACTGCCACCTTGCTAATATGTATTGCTATATGGCTCGATTATAGTTGACCAGGTTGAACATCACTGGACTCTACACAGTCTAGAAATAGAGATTTGTCTGAAATGATGGTAATACGACTGCAGCAAAATGATTGCCATTTAAGATCCCATTTTGTCAAAGGATCAACTACAATCCGGTTGTTTTAATTAGTAAACCGAAAGATACAAAGGTGAATTGTCACTCTTATTTAAAAAAAAAAAAAAAAAAATCACCAATAAATTTGCGCATAGCACATCATAAGGGGTAAAACTTTATCATTTGCTAGAAACAAGACTCTAATTCCAAATGAACTATTTAGAATTGGCTATTTAGAAACCAACACTAACCATTCCTCTAAATGCTGTTAAACAGACTAGCAAAACAATATTAACTACATGCTATTGATTTGGACTCACCGTATCACAGCTCCACCGGCCGTACGTCTCTATCCTCAAATCCCAGGTGCTTTGGAGTTATTTGGCTGCCATTTTGGAGGTATTCCCAGACTGCGTCGGCCATCTTACAGTTGTCCTTAATGTTGTCGCTGCCCGAAATTAGTTTGTCACCAAACGATATTACTAAACTAATTACATATGAGAGATATTTGAAAACTTAAATCGATATTATTTTCAAACCTTTCTCTAAACGCAAATATTGCTATAATATATTTATATAAATCGTACAGAAAATGGCAACAATTTTGAAATTATTATCATAAAACATATGGATGGACAAACTATGATCTTTAAATTTGATGGATATAAATGTCTACACCCTGGTCTATATTAACTAATACATAGTGCTTAAAACTGTCACCCGGCTATAGTTTTACCCAGAAACTAGAACAGGGTCGCTCATTTAGAGACATTTTTTGCATTGATATCAACACTCTAGGAGAAAGAGAGATAGCTACTTACATTCTTATATATTTATACTAATTATATTCAGATTAAGCGGAAAGAGGGACTAAGATGTTTACATTATTATATAAGCCTCTCCCATTCTTCTTTACTATTCTATCCGTTCTTGTAGGAGTTAAATTTAGACATAAAGTAGTGTTCTCTCCTTTTCCTTTTAATCATTAACCGTGGCGGCAATTCCGCGGCGGTGCGGCCGTTTAGAGGAGTGGGCGGGGCCGCGTCGGCCAACGGACGTGCGCAGCACTACGGAGGTAGTGCTCGCGACGGCCGTTGGCCGACGAACGCAGCAACGGGGTTAAATCACCTCCTCTTATGTTAATTTGTACTGATTCTACAATGCACCATTTTAATTCATCTATAGTGTGATTCTTCTCTATCCAGTGATCCACAAGTGGAGCGTTTTTCTTTTTAGTGCGAATGGCGGATTTATGCTCATTCAGTCTTATTCTTATTTCACGTGAAGTCTCACCTATATAGCCTCTATTGCAGGGACATACTATTAAGTAAATTACATTTTTAGCCCGGCAATTAACCAAACTTTTCAGATGGTGTGTAGTACCATTGTGTGTTATCACTGAACCTTTTATTATATTTGCACAGTTGTTGCAGGAACTACATGGGAAGTTGCCCTTAAGTACCGTACCATTTATTATACTAAGTTGTTTGTTCTCAGTGTTTGTTCTGCAGGTATGTACTAGGCAATTTCTGATAGTACGGTTTCTTCTGTATGAAAAGATCGGTTTGTCTAAAGTAACTGCATTTTTACCATTCAAAAGATGCCAATTTCTATTAATAAGATTTTTTATTTTATTACTTATATTACTGAAATTGGTGACAAATGTAATTTGTTGTTTCTTAGTTTCCTTATTTTTAATTTTAGTTTAAAAAAATGAGTCTCTATTGTAGTATTTGGCTCTCTTATACGCTCTTTTAACCAATTTTTTCGGGTAACCCCTATCAGTAAATTTTCTAATCAACTTTTCTGTGTGGAGCTCATAATCTCTCAAGTTAGTACAATTGCGGTTCACCCTTAAAAATTGGCCAAACGGGATGTTATCTTTTTGACTCAAAGGGTGATTGCTGTCATAATGAAGCATTGTGTTCCGGTCACTTGGTTTAGTATAAAGCTCTACTATCAAGGTACCACTGTTGTTTTTGATTCTAATGTCCAAGAAATCACAGCTGTTGTTATCTATGGATGAAGTAAACTTGAGATTTTCATCACCCAAGTTGAGCCACTGAATAAATGCTTCCAAAGATTCTCGCGGTCCCTGCCAGAGAAAAAAGACGTCATCTATATAGCGGAACCAATTAGATATGTTCTCATAAAACGGGGCTAATTCATTGAAGATATGTTTATCTTCAAATGAAGAAACATATAGACATGCCAGACTGGGAGCACACGTGGCTCCCATACTGGTCAATTTGATTTGTCTGAAAAATTCTGCATTGAAAAGAAAATGTTATTTTTTAAGATAATCTCTATACACTCTACAATGAATGTTGAGTGTGGGGATAAGTCTCCATTCTCATCTAAAAGAAGGCCCTTAACCATCTGGATAGTATCCTCCTGTGGTATATTTGTATAAAGGGCCTTTATGTCCAGTGTGACTAGCCACTGTTTATTGGCATCAAAGGGAATATTTTCCACTTTGTGAATCATAGCCGTGGTGTCTTTAATATAAGCCTTTTGTTTTGTAACTAACGGCTGTAAGAACATATCGACATATTTGCTCAAAGGTTCTGTTATGGAATCTATACTTGAGACTATCATCGCATGGGGGGATTTGAGATATCTTTATGGACTTTTGGTAGTCCATATAATGCAGGTATTGTGGGATTTTCGTTATGTAGGAAATCATATTCTTCTTGGCAAATTATGCCATCTTCCTTAGCAAATTTCAAAAGATTACCTACCTGTCTACTAAGAGTTTTCCATTCCTCTCTATTGGATTTCTTGTAACGTAACTGATTATTTAAAAGAGTACCCATTCTATTATCATAATCGGTGGTGTCTAGGATTACAATACTGCCACCTTTGTCACCAGGTTTTATGGTGATTTCCTTACATTGTTCTAGGTCACGTAATGCACTCTGTTGTTGTTGAGTAAGATTTTTGTTAACCCATATTTTTTTATCTAAAAGGTCCTCAATTCCCTTTCAACCACTTTTTCAAAGATATCATTCTCTTTATTAGCCATCTGAATGGTAGGTGTCCAAGTGGATTTGGGTTTAAGTCCAGATTTATTTTCGGTGGGTATTCTTTCTTTTCCTTCAAAAAATCTATTCAATCTGATTTTCCGGAAGAAACTACGTAAATCTCTCTCTAAGTTAAATTTATTAATAGGAGAAGAAATGGCATAACCTAGTTCCTTCTCTAACATACCTATTTTATCTTTAGTGAGAACTCTCCTAGACAGATTTATAATTGGAGCTTTGTTGTCTAGTCCCAGTTATTTTGGCTCCTCGTTTTCATGTATGTCCTTTTTTGAGCCTTGTTCTGGGGATAAAACCCCCTTTTCCTCGTCCTCTGCCCCTGTTGTTTGGGCCATAATGTGTCTAAGCGTTGTTCTAAAAAAGTGAGATTATCTCTACTTGTACCAGGAGCTTGTTCTCTGTCCTTACCCAGTCTTGTATCTTGGACTCCTTCTGTTTCTGAGTCTGAGCTCATATATGAGGTGTCAAAGAAGGTCACCCTTTTCTTAGGAAGCTTTTCCTATTTTGTTACCAATTGTTCCTACTGGGATATTCCTCCCTCGGTTGGTCATAGTAATCTTTTTGTAGGTACGGATATACATATTCAATGTTATATTTACTGACATCCTTTCTAAATTTGTTTGATTTTTTGTTTGGAGATTCTCCTTGTACCCATTTAGATCTCCTTGTACCCATTTAGATCTCCTTGTATTTCATCCAATTTTTTCTTTGCGTCCTCCAAGGAGGTATTTTCTTTTAGTTTTAATTCCATCTCATCTATTTCTCTCTTCTCAATTACTAGCACCTCATGTGCTGTCTCTATGATTAAAAGCATCTAATCATGACTACATCTATTTGCTATAAAGGTCCAATTTTCTATAAATTTCTCGTTTTTAATAAAAAGACCTGGCTTGTTTTTTACTTGCAAGCCTTTTGGAATAATGCCTTTCTTGCAATATTCTATTAGAAAATAAGCATGTAACTCGGTTCTAATAACCTTCTTTTTCTTGTTCCATAAGTTTCTCCACTGTTCTTCATCACTATTACTTATTGTGATTGTGTTTACATTCTTAGTTGTATCATTAATAATTTTGTTGAATTGGTCTTCCGAGAAACCATATGTTTTTAACGTGTCCATATTCAATTTAGGACACGTATACTATAGAGAAATAACTTGATATTTGAAGCAAAAAAGCTCCACAGCTAACAAGCTGTACTTACGAATTCCAACAATATAAGGGAGGTACCCTGATGCTAGTAAAAGGGACAGGTCCGTGAAACACAAAGTAAAAGATTCCCTTTTCAAAGAGATCAAATATAAACAAAATGGATATGCAAGTAGATATTAAAACCCACCCAAGGTTTGGATCATGTGGTATAAGTACTTATGGTATCACAGGCCAAAAACTACTAATATTGTCACTAAAGAGAGAAATGACAAAACCTTTTAGATTAAATTACAAGTTGCTGCGATGTGTGAAAATAATTACTCAATGATCAATAATGTACTCAAGTTTCAATTATTTATTTAAAACCCTTATAAAAACACAAATGAAAACCAGATTGTCTCAAAATCCTACAGGTGCAGTTTTATAAAGTGCAAATTCGTATAGTCACCAGTATATTTCAAAACAGTGATTTTCTTAACAAATTGGTATCATTTTTTTAATATTCACTTCATTATTTCGAACAACAAATAAAAAATACAGATTTGTAAAATATCACATTAAAAACAGAGAAATTGTCGACGCGGCGTTTCGGCAAAAAGTTTCTTCGCCTTCTTCAGGACAGAAATTATTTCATTTTATCTAAATGACAATAAGAAACATTTAATTGCAAAACCATGAGTACATACAGACATTTTGTATTTGCAACACAATCCTTAAAACAGCAACATAAACTAAATTTTGACTACACGTTTCTTTTGGCTATTCAAAGAATCCACCTACAATTGCAGATATACAGAATCCCTCCTAACCCATGTTCATAAAAATTGATTTTTACAGAGAATCTTTAGACAAAGTTCATCAGAAAAAAATAATATGTGTGCATATGTCACATGATCCTTTTAGTTATCAATCCACTTGTTCACCCATTCAAAACCTACAAATAGAGTAACTGAAGTGAAAAATACCTTACCGAATAAAACTATTATATTGAGACCCAAAAAAGAGTCGTCTCTTGCTTAAAATGGCAAAAACCACCGATGGAAGAAAACTACGTTCTTCAGCAGATTTTGAGAAGCAGAGGGGGCCATCTTCCCCCTTCCCTGGGTCAATTTGGGCCCTGGGGACCCCATTCCACAGGGCCCAGCCTTTTTAAAAGTGGTAAGGGGCATGCAGTCCCCCTCGTGGGCCAATTTTGCCCTTGGGACCCCATCTCCTGGGGCCCGGCCAAAGTTAAAAGGGGGAGGGGGCAAGCAGCCCCCCTCTCTAGGCTGATTTTGGCCCCTGGGACCCCATCCCCCAGGGCCCGGCCAAAAGAACAAAGGGGAGGGTGGTCATGTGGCCCCCTTCTGGAGCCATTAACGGCTTCTGCTATGTCTAAGACAGAGAAAGCAACAATCACATAAAAGCACAAAAGGAGAAAAAGGAGAAAGAGAATATGGGGGAGGGGAGTCAGAACCAAAAAGCCCAGTCAAACCCATGAGATGGAAGAAACAGAATCAGAAAAAACTTCAATGAATGAAAAAAACTATCATAAATTTGTCTGGATTACAGTCAGCGGATGATGAAGAGTAAATCCTGTCTCTAGGGTTATCGTTTTTCCATTCTGCTAGTAAATAAAATCAAAATCAAAGTAAAATGCATACAGAAAATGATAATTTACAGATATCAGATGTGAAGTTAATTGTTGAACTCCAGGAATAGGATTTGAAACAACTATACAAAATGAGCAACAAAAGTCCTGTGAAGAACATGACAGAACAACAGAAAGCATATTGAAACAAAACAAAACTGAAAAATAGGAAAGACTGTGGGGCCGATTCCGATTCGGGCCGGAAAACGTACCGACCGACTCGGAGCCGGAATAAATACCGACTGACACGTACCGGTGCAGCCCGACCCGCAAAGTACGATGAAAAGCGTGCTAAATCCGACCGACTCGTACGGAACACAAGCCGAACGACCGAGCCGCGCGGAAAACAGCCATCCGGCCGGAAAAGCACGCGAATCGAACCGACCGACACGCACCAGGAAGAATCCCGAACGAAACGTACCCGCGAACCTTGACCCGCCAAGTACGATGCAACGCGTGGAAAACACGACCGAGTCGCACGGAGCCCAAGCTGCACGACCGACACGCATTCAAAACTGCGAGCCGAAGCAAACCAAAACCCCGCGACCGACGCGTACGCAGCACAGAAAACAGCACAAACACAGTGTGAACGAATAGGAGAGGCTCGCACGAGACAACTGGAGGGTCCGACTCGGTCACAAGAATGTCTCCTACATGCACAAAAAGAACTAAGGAAAAAAAACCACAAAAAAAGGCCAAACAAGCTATCACAAAGCAAATAAATACTGGGGGGGGAAACTGGGAACAAAGACACACCCACAACTCCACCCATATAAAGGACACAAATCCCTACCATGATCCTTTGCAAATTCAAATTACCTGCCAGCACTCAACACCAACAGACAGCAACCACACACACACTCACAGCTCATCCATCACACAAGCCACACACCAGCAGCACCACAACAAATAGCACCCTCACATACACCCAGCAAAACACACACTCACACACCCTCACTTGCACACCAACACACACATCACACACCAGCACCACCCATCACCATGCCCCCAAAGAAGAATCCAAAGTTCCTAGACAGTGAATTGGAAGTCCTGGTAGATGAGATCCTCAGGGTAGAGCCACAGCTGTTTGGCACATTGGTCCAACAGACACCCATGGCGCAGAAAACCAAGATGTGGGAGAGGATCGTCGACAGGGTGAATGCACAATCACCATGTTTGCGCACAAAGGTAGACATCCAGAACAGGTGGTATGACGTGCGCAGGAGGGTCAAGGAGCTGTTGAAGAAGGACTTCATCTTGAGCCAACACACCGGCAGTGGCCCTCCTGCCAAACCAGTATACCTCAGGCCCTGGGTGGAGAAGGTGCGGGCCATCCTACCACCAGTGAGCGTCTATGGACCAGAAAACATCCCAGAGCCTGGTGAGTACACAACTAATGTACACAATATTGTGCCACAATACACACACATCACTGTCAAGGGGAGAGTCAAACCATGCACTCTTAGCAAATACACACCAACCAAAACAGATCATCCCAAAATGTGTATGTCAGCCAGATAAACACAATACAAGCCAGCTCATAGTGAAATGTAACTGTGACATGACATGTACAAACCTAACAACAAATACAGCTAGGCAGTGGCACAAATATAACCAACAAACACAGTCAGACATGTAGCCACCACCACAACACCACCTCACAGGGAAGCTCACTGAAAGGAAGGAATACTGTGTATGCTGGGCAAGTCAGTGTAGCCAATGGCATCATGGGAGTCGTAGTCACAGAAATTGCCCACCCTCACAATGCGCACATCAACACCACCATGAACCATGCACACATCACAGGCAGTGCAAAACAACTGACAAGATGGCTGACACTGGCTACTGCTGTGGGGAGCACAAGGCCCTGCTGGCAACTGTGCACCAACCAACAGCAGGACACCACTGACTGACATCCTGAAAGACAACTTGCACTCCCTGCAATGGAAGCACGTTCCATGGTGGGATATCTGGCTGGGTGGGAAGGAGGACTCACAGCACTGACCATAGTCACCAGCAGCTCCACCCACACACCCCCCTAACACAAACTACACACAACTCACCTGGGAGAAAGCATTGCCTCACACACCAATCAAATATCCCACAAAGAACCACAACCCTGGGTCATGCAGTGTGAAGCACAGGGACACACATGGGACTTGTAGCAAAACAAACCCCAGGATAACACTGTCAGCCATCTTGTCAGCACAGGCACACAACCCCACAGGGAAGCTGAGTCAAAAGGAAGGAAGCATGGGCATGCTGGGAAGGGAGGTGGAGGCAAAAGCATGATGGGAGTGGTAGTCACAGCTCAACATCCCCCCCCCCCATGGCCCAGCAAGCTCACACTGAAGCATGCACACCTCACAGAGAGTGTAAAGCCCCATCAAAGATGTCTGACACTGGTGCTCTGTTGTGGGGAGCACAAGGCCATGCTGGGAACTGGACAACAACCAACAGCAGGACACCACTGTCAGCCATCTTGCCATTGCTGTCACACCCACACACAGTGAAGTACACTCAAAAGGAAGGAAGTATAGGCATGCTGGGAAGGGGGGTGGAGGCAATAGCATGATGGGAGTGGGAGTCACAGCTCAACACCCCCCCCCATGGCCCAGCAAGCTCATACTGAAGCATGCACACCTCACAGAGAGTGTAAAGCCCCATCAAAGATGTCTGACACTGGTGCTCTGTTGTGGGGAGCACAAGGCCATGCTGGGAACTGGACAACAACCAACAGCAGGACACCACTGTCAGCCATCTTGCCATTGCTGTCACACCCACACACAGTGAAGTACACTCAAAAGGAAGGAAGTATGGGCATGCTGGGAAGGGGGTGGAGGCAATAGCATGATGGGAGTGGGAGTCACAGCTCAACATCCCCCCACATGGTCCAGCAAGCTCATACTGAAGCATGCACACCTCACAGAGAGTGTAAAGCCCCATCAAAGATGTCTGACACTTGTGCTCTGTTGTGGGGAGCACAAGGCCATGCTGGGAACTGGACAACAACCAACAGCAGGACACCACTGTCAGCCATCTTGCCATTGCTGTCACACCCACACACAGTGAAGTACACTCAAAAGGAAGGAAGTATGGGAATGCTGGGAAGGGGGTGGAGGCAATAGCATGATGGGAGTGGGAGTCACAGCTCAACATCCCCCCCACATGGCCCAGCAAGCTCACACTGAAGCATGCACACCTCACAGAGAGTGTAAAGCCCCATCAAAGATGTCTGACACTGGTGCTCTGTTGTGGGGAGCACAAGGCCATGCTGGGAACTGGACAACAACCAACAGCAGGACACCACTGTCAGCCATCTTGCCATTGCTGTCACACCCACACACAGTGAAGTACACTCAAAAGGAAGGAAGTATGGGCATGCTGGGAAGGGGGTGGAGGCAATAGCATGATGGGAGTGGGAGTCACAGCTCAACATCCCCCCCCATGGCCCAGCAAGCTCACACTGAAGCATGCACACCTCACAGAGAGTGTAAAGCCCCATCAAAGATGTCTGACACTGGTGCTCTGTTGTGGGGAGCACAAGGCCATGCTGGGAACTGGACAACAACCAACAGCAGGACACCACTGTCAGCCATCTTGCCATTGCTGTCACACCCACACACAGTGAAGTACACTCAAAAGGAAGGAAGTATGGGCATGCTGGGAAGGGGGTGCAGGCAATAGCATGATGGGAGTGGTAGTCACAGATATTGGTCAGCCTCACAATTGGCCCATCAACACCACCCTGAACCATGCACACATCACAAGGAGTGGAAAACAACTGACAAGATGGCTGACACTGGCTACTGCTGTGGGGAGCACAAGGCCCTGCTGGCAACTGTGCACCAACCAACAGCAGGACACCACTGACTGACATCCTGAAAGACAAATTGCACTCCCTGCAATGGAAGCAAGTTCCATGGTGGGATATCTGGCTGGGTGGGAAGGAGGGCCGGATGTCAACCCAATACAACCAATGCAGACCATGTACACACCCCAACATTCACATGGAAATGCCCAAATAATGCAGGACAATGTGCTACACCAATATCAACCCCTGACTGTGACAACTTAGGACAATGCAATGTACAGGCCCGCATCCAGAGGCACAGTCACAACTGTCAGGTGTGTCAACCATTGATGCCTGCAGAAACATAACATACATTGTGTGTGTCTCCCTAAAACAGGTGATGATGGGGACACAGCAGCAGACGCTGAGGAGTCCCCGTCCCAGGCTCAAGAGGATACGGAGCTCACTGGTGTGGAACAGCCTCTGCCCTCCTCGGATGAAGAAGACCAACCTGGCACCTCCGGAGCAAGTCATCATGCAGCACCAGCAGGACCACCAGCTGCACCCCCTGCACCAACCCCTCCAACGACTGTCAACACACATACCACCCCTGCCGACATGGAAAGACCAAGGAGCACCACCACCACCAGCACAGGGACCCTGGACCAACGTGGGGCCATGGACACCAACACCACCAACAACCCCCAAGGGGGCCCAGGGTCACCTGTGCGAGCCACCTCAGGTACTGCACGTGTCGCCAGGGGTGGTGGGAGGGGTGGGAGACACAGGTCACTGATCGCAGAGGGGTCTGGACTGCATGATGACCCACAACTGGCACGCATAGCCGATGCGTACCAGTCCAGCACCGGAGAGCTCAGCCAGGTAGTGGGGCTCCTCAGGGACATTAAACAGCAGCAGGCTGCCCATCATGCCCGCTTGGACTCACACATGTCACGCGTGGAGTCCAAGTGGGACACACTGCAAGAGATGACGGCGGTGCATAGGGACATACTACAATGCCTCCGCCAGATGAGCAGCAACCAGTCAACACCTCCCTGTGTGCCCACAACATCTGCTGCTGAAACAACTGCAACTGCCACAGGGAGGGAGGATGACTCTGGCGGAGAGTCCCCTGCACCGCAGCAGCCTGCACTTGAGGGTCCCCCCCAAAGAAGAGGGGCCGTCCGATGAGGGGCAAGTGAAAGGCCGATGGCCATGTGCAACCCCCAGGATGCCAAAACCTGTTCTGGATAATCACCTTTGTGCGCAAACTGTTCACCCTGTTGACTGCAACACAACTCTCCCACATGACATGGGGAGCTCAAGTTGGACCAATGTGTCAGATGACTGTGGACTTTACTCTGGACATTTCTGCTACCAGGACTTCCAAATCATCTAGGAACTTTGGATTACAATCACAATGTACAGCACCCACCATCCTGTGCACTATACTCACACATGTATGTCAATAAACTCACTAAGACACCATACTTGCCTCTGTTGTGATTCCTACGTTGTCTCTGAAGTGGCGATGATGATCTGGGAAATGACACTGTGCATGCTAACTGCTACAGCAAGTACAACACCGGCATGTGAGTCATGGCGACGTCACACATATGAGGGAGGCACACCACCAGGGCTACACAACACATACACACCATGGCCATCTGACTCATCGCCTACACTGATGTTGCCAGGAAATACGTTGCATTGCACAGACCCAACACCTATTCACAGTCTGTGTTAACTAGCCCACTGGTGCAGTAAGCAAATGTCAGTCAGATGTGTGACCACAGACAACGCACATCACAAAGTGAAGCACAGGTTTATTACACATTTGCAACATGTTGTAACCACCACAGATGCAAGGTAATCCCACCTGGCAGCGGGCACACAGTCAACAAGTGTAGAAGGAAGGAAGTCCATGGGTGTGGTGCACATCACCTGTAGGGACACAACAGCTACCACCCTGGAAGTCGAATCACGGTGTCGGGGATCACAGTTGACCAAACGACTCTGAAAGTACCCTGTGAAGGACAGAAATGACACACAGTCAAAAGCACTGAAGAACAGGACAGAACTGCAATACTCATGCCCAATACATGTCACAAGATACCCACCCAGAACCAAGTTAGCATGTCAACACTGTTGGGGAGTACAGACTACCTGTAAGGACACATCGCTACACGCATACAGTCATGTAGCACATGCACACACTCAAACAGCACCAGAGCACCACCAACACATATCATGCAAACTCACATCAGTTACATGACATCTCTGGATACTTACATTCAGCTGAAGAAGTTGGTGATGAGCTGTGTGCGGACATCACCATCATCATCATCATCATCACTGGCATCGTGGTCCAGGCCAGGATCCTCCACAGGTGGCGGACGTTGGTCATCGTCATCCAGGATGAGAGGCAACTCCTTCCGCACTGCCAGGTTGTGTAGCATGCAGCAGACGATGACAATCTTGCACACCTTTGCCGGGGCATATGGGAGGGACCCTCCTGTCTTGTCCAGGCAGCGGAAGCGGCTCTTCAGGAGACCAAATGTCCGCTCAATAACTCTCCTCGTCCGACCATGTGCCTCATTGTAGCGCATCTGGGCTGGTGTCACAGGGTTCCTGAGGGGCGTCAGCAACCACGGCATGTTGGGATATCCGGAGTCACCTACATACAGACAATTGCACATTAGCTGAGTTGGAAAAGAGGGTGGAACACTACATTGCAGAACACACACAATGGTACAAAGTCAGTACACACCAACAAGCCAGGCACGCTGGTTCCGCATCTGTGACATCATCCTCGGGATGCGACTACTCCTCATCACGTAGGCATCGTGTGCAGAACCGGGAAACGGGCACACACGTGTGTGATGGTCATATCTGCAAGACAGACCACCAGTGCATTGACCGAGTGGTAGTGCTTGCGGTTCCTGTATGCCTGCTCCTGGGCCTGTGGTGGTACCAAAGCCACATGTGTCCCATCAATGGAGCCAATGACATGCGGCATCCTCCCCAGGGCATAGAAGTCACTCTTCACGCCAGTCAGTTGCTGGAGTCTAGGGAAATAGATGTACTGGTTCAGGTATATCAACATAGCCTCCAATACATCGCGGAGCACACGGCTGAACATGGTCTGTGACATCCCACCAGCAGTCGCCACAGTGTGTTGAAAGGTACCGGTGGCAAAGAAGTGTAGGGCTGCCATCACCTTCACCTTGGGGGTCAGCGCTGTAGGATACGGCCGGCCAGGTTGCAGGTGTGGTGCCAAGCGCACTGCCAAATCATCAATCAGCTGCCTGGTGAAGCGGTACCTTCGGATGCTGTCACGTTCCACCATCGTTGCCAGGTCAGGGAATGGTCTATGGACAGCTGGTGCCCTGCAGTGCATAGGTGAAGAAAGAAAGATTGTCAGTCACCCCACATATGTGGCATTGAACACACTCAATATCACATGATACATCATTATGAGGCACAAGTACATGATGTGTGCAGTTCCGTAAGGACATGTATGGCACATACATGGCCAACATCCAACATCACAGTTCAACAAGTGGCATCAATAAGTCCCAGGTTGTGCCATTGGGTATCATGAGGACGTGTCACATTTCCCATCTCCTGCTGCCACGTTACAAACACACCCCACAGTGACATGTGAGGACAGATGTGCCCCAGGCATCACAGCCCAACGACAGGTAGATTCCCAGGGACCCTGTATTGCCACATGGACACTGGCATGACATGGCGTATCATGTATACACCACAGCAAAACAACCATGAGCCCCACAGGTAGTGGTCCCTGTTGCCTCGGCAGGACAGACATGGACGTCTGTGACACACACACGCACAACATCAAAGTCCATGCACAAACAACGTGGATGTGGAGACTGTCTCCCATTGTGCACATGAAATCAGAGACATTGTAAACACAACATGCACACAGACTGCGGAGGACCATCACTATTGTGCCAATGGGTCAGCCTGGGTTAAACATACCATCCCACATGGGACTCAGGGGGCATGTGACATGACATACACATACACCACCGTGAAATGTGACCATGCCACATGCTCAGATATGAACAGTTGCACATCACAGTGTTCATGTACACGAAACACCAAGGATACTGTCCCCATGAACACGTGCACAGCCTGGGGGTGGCTGCCCCAAGTGACACCCACAGAACAACATGTTCACCCCCATACACGGAATAGGTAATACAGCCTTACATGCCTTAGGATACCGTTTGGACAGGCTGTGGTGTTGTAGGTGTGCCCCTCACTCCTGGGAAGTATATGTGGCTGGCATATGTTCACCTGTGACAGGCATGGTGACATATGCCAGTGACATGTACAGGGACGCGTTGGACAGCAATGGACCGATCGGTGCGCACACATTGGCCATTGCATTCAATGTGTGCTGGTACGCGTTGTATTCGCAATACGCGTTGGACAGCAATGGACCGATCGGTGCGCACACATTGGCCATTGCATTCAATGTGTGCTGGTACGCGTTGTATTCGCAATACGCGTTGGACAGCAATGGATCGATCGGTGCGCATTACATTGGCCATTGCATTCAATGTGTGCTGGTACGTGTTGTATTCGCAATATGCGCTGGACAGCAATGGACCGATCGGTGCGCACACACTGGCCATTGCATTCAATGCGTGCTGGTACGCTGTTGTATTCGCAATACGCGTTGGACAGCAATGGACCGATCGGTGCGCACATTACTGGCCATTGCATTCAATGTGTGCTGGTACGCGTTGTATTCGCAATACGCGTTGGACAGCAATGGACCGATCGGTGCGCACACATTGGCCATTGCATTCAATGTGTGCTGGCACGCGTTGTATTGGCAATACGCGTTGGACAGCAATGGACCGATCGAGCGCCCACATTGGCCATTGCATTCAATGTGTGCTGGTACGCCGCTGTATCCCGAGTACGTGTTGGACAGCAATGGACCGATCGGTGTGCCCGCCGGCCCATTGCAATCAATGTGTGCGGGTAAGCGTTGTATCCGGGTCCGCGTTGAACAGCAATGGACCGATCGGTGTGCCCGGCCGGCCCATTGCAATCAATGTGTGCGGGTACGCGTTGTATCCCGGGTACGCGTTGAACAGCAATGGACCGATTGGTGTGCCCGGCCGGCCCATTGCAATCAATGTGTGCAGGTACGCTGTTGTATCCCGGGTATGCGTTGAACAGCAATGGACCGATCGGTGTGCCCGGCCGGCCCATTGCAATCAATGTGTGCGGATACGCGTTGTATCCCGGATACGCGTTGAACAGCAATGGACCGATCGGTGTGCCCGGCCGACCCATTGCAATCAATGTGTGCGGGTACGCGTTGTATCCCGGGTACGCGTTGAACAGCAATGGACCGATCGGTGTGCCCGGCCGGCCCATTGCAATCACTGTGTGCGGGTACGCGTTGTATCCCGGGTACGCGTTGAACAGCAATGGACCGATCGGTGTGCCCGGCCGGCCCATTGCAATCAATGTGCGCGGTGCACGCGTTGTATCCCGGTACGCTGTTGAACAGCAATGGACCGATCGGTGTGCCCGGCCGGCCCATTGCAATCAATGTGCGCGTGTACGCATTGTATCCTGGGTATGCTTTGAACAGCAATGGACCGATCGGTGTGCCCGGCCGGCCCATTGCAATCAATGTGTGCGGGTATGCGTTGTATCCCGGGTACGCGTTGAACAGCAATGGACCGATCGGTGTGCACCCATTGGCTATGGCCTGGCCTGGCAATGGACGCGTTTTCAAATTTTTAACGAGTCTGATGCTGGAAATTCAGTTGGTCACCCACAACAATGTTGCAAATTCATGGGTGTCATGAAGTTGAACTTTTGAAGGATGCTGTGGGCGTGTGTAAGTGGTGCAATTCCATGGATTGGCCAGATTCAGAAGATGCTAACTACTTGGACCTATCACTTTGGACACATGGGACAGTAACTGCCTCTGCAGCACACATATAATGCTGGCTGTTCCCCTGAGAGCTCACTTGCCTGCACTACATGCTCCAGGACGACATCTGCCACCACCACTGCTGCTGAGTCTGCACCCTCTGGACCCTGCAATGGCATGTACTGTGGAGAGAGCCCCAGCCTTCAGCACTGAGGAGAACCAGGCCCTGCTGGACAGCCTCTTTCCACAGTACAGCAAGCTGTATGGGAAAGCAGGGGAGCAGGTGAGTGTTCTGTCCACTGCCTTCCTAAATGTGCATGTTGTCTGACTAGCAAGGCTAACAGTCTGCACACCACTGGCTAGCAGGCTCACTGAGTAGTTGTCACCCCCATAGTGTGTAGTTACATGCACTGGACAGGTATAGTGCTGTGACAGTGCATTTAAACAAGGTTTTACTTCCCAAGCAATGATACCATGTAGTTACTGCTGGCATACTGTCCATGGCCATCGTTGCACTGCCTGTGTACATCATGTGCCCCTGTGATTGAGACATGTATACACAACTGTGTAATGCACGGATATGTTGCATGTGTAGTAATAGCATTCTCACTTTGTCATCCTCACAGGTTGATGCCCACCAGAAGCAGAAGATATGGCTGACCATCGTCCGGGCAGTGAGATCCGTGGGGGTCTACAAGCGCCGGATCCGCAACTGCCAGAAGAGGTGGCAGGACCTTCGGGGCTGGACCCGGAGGATCGCACGGGTCCAGCTGAAGCTGTCGCCTCCTCGCAGGAGGGGCGGACACCGGACCCTGACCCCCACATGCTCAGGATCCTGGCGGTGGTCTTCCCTGATCTGGATGGGCAGCTGAAGGCCAGGGAGCAGAACGGAGGGTGAGTCCATGACTGCATTGTGTACTCTGTCTGCCATGCTATGTGCCCTCCTCTGGCCTGGTTAAACTTCCACAGCACATCAGTCATGTGGTCCAGGACCCATGTCCCTCGATTGTGCACTGCCCACTCCTCATCTGATACCCAGGTGTGGCCCTTGCAGTCAGGGAATTGTGTCACTTGGGTACTGTGTCCTTGCAGTTTGCTTGACTCAAGGTGGGGGACAGCATCTGTTCCCCTAACTGTGGTGGGCATCATGGGTGGGTCCATTGCTTACACAATGCCTGTGTTCTGACATGTAATCTGCGTGTTACTTTGATATGTGGTCCAATTGCTGAGCTGATCCACCACATGTGCCTGGGGTAACTGGCACACACCCAAGCTGCAGGTGGGAACAATGTTTGGGCCCCAGGAGTGTGTATATTACGTGTGTCACACATACTTAGCCAGCTGCCTACTGTCCAGGGTTCATCCCTCATTCATGTGGGGCAGGACAGTCATGCCTACTCCAGGCCATGCAATGCACTCTGTACTCCCACTCCCGTGTATCAGCTGACACGTTGTGCTCAGTGATATGTCCCCTCAGGTGTCAGCCTCTGTGTCAGTGTGCTGTGGCTTCGATGTCAGGACTGCTGGGGTGTTTATCGGTTGGGGCTCAACATGCCACCGGAGATGTGACCATAGGAGACGATACTTGTGTGACACATAGGTGTTTGAACACCTGACCGTGCAGACTGGGGTATGCGAATGTGAGGTCCATGCAGCTGTTTCCCATTCACAGCAGATTGTGAGGTGCTCAGGTTCAGAGGCTTGTGTTACAGGTCACCCATATGTCCAATAAGTATGACCTGGACAGATAAGGGTTCAGATGATGTGGTGTGTGGGGGATGTACATGTGCACTTGTTCAGCTCCAGGACTTGCATTCCCCATGACCTACTATTGTGACACAGTGCAGACTGTTGTTGTGTGGCTGCCCTGCCTATGTGACTGGAGACAGTGATGTATGACTTAGCAGGCATGCCTGTGCCATGGCATGTGACTTCCTATGGGTGATCCTGCAGGGGAGTGACATGTGCTACATGCACACCATAGTGGCAATGGCTATCAGCACATGGGTGCATCGTGGTGTCTGTTGCTGGTATGCATCACATGCATTTCATATATCTGACTCTGGGCATCACTTTCATCCGGGCACCTGTACTGACTCAGTGGCAAGAGTTGTGATGTGTGCATGTTCACATGCTTCACCGTGTTCTCTGCACCGTCCAACTACTGTGTAGGTGGTGCATGTGTCCACACTGGGGTATTGCCAGCCAACGGACGCCAGACAGATGGGTGCAAGGCCAGGTGGGATGTGAGTGCCATGGTTGACGATCAGACTGACAATTGGCTTCTCCTATTCTGTTTGGGCAATTTTAGCAATGTCCAACTAAGGATGCCAGGCCTTGCTCTGTATTGTGCTGTACTTACTGTGGTGTGTGCGTTCGGTGCAGGTGACTGATGTCTGTCTGTTTCCTATTGTTTGCAGATACATCCACGGCCACAGGAGGGGACAGCTCCACGGACCAGGAGGAGCCGCAGAGCCAGACTGGGTCAACAGCCGAGGAGTGGTCGGAGGGACCCAGTGGCACGGAGGGCGAGGGGAGCCACACCGAGGAGTCCTCAGCACCATCCACCTCAGCTGAGGACCACAGCAGCTCGGAGGATGACTCCTTATGGAGGCGGGTGTCAGCAGCCACCACACCCCAGCTAGTGTTGCTGTCCCCGCCACCACCACCACCACCGCCCTCCCATCGGCTCCCATTCCCGAGGTCCGTGGAGGCTCCCATGTTCGGGAGCGTGTCTCCTTCGGGCCAGGCACCGCACCCCTGCCCCTGTGTCCCCTGCTGCCCTGAGTGAGGAGTCTGTGTACCTCCTTCGCCAGCTCCATGTAGGGCAGACAGCGATGCTGAGTGTCCTCCATGCCCACACCACTCTGTTGACTCAGCTGGTGTCGTTCATGGAGGGCATCTCATCGGGCATGTCTGCCCTACAGAGGGGCAATAGGTCCATGGACTCCTCCCTGACAGCAGCAGTGTCCCTCCTCCAACAGTCCCTCACCCCTCCTGCCTCTGCCCCATCCACACTTCCCAGCACCTTACCTGTCCCAAGCACACACACACCGGCACAGGCACACACCAGCACAGACACGAGCAGCACACACACACACACGCCACAGACAAGACGCACACGCACGCACAGTCAGGGGACTGAAACCACACTCACAGGGGATGGGGCCCAGTCACACACACACGCATCCACGAGCACTGCGCAGTCCACAGTTGCCTCTCCCTCCAAAGCCCCCTCCGTTGCCTCACCTGCAACCCCAAAGACCCAGCGGCTCTTCCTCAGTGACCTCGGCCTCTTCCCTCCGATACAGCTGATACAGCATTCAGGGGAAGAGGAAGCCCACCCACACGGAGCGGAGTGCCCCTCGCCACCGGACACCCTCCCCAGGTGCAGACCGACTGATGCCCCCATCCGCAAGTCCCCCGGACCCGGAAGAGCAAGACCCTGCCGCCGCCCTGCAGCTCAGGCACCAAGTCTCCTTCCTCCATCCCTCGGGCCCCCACTCCACAGGTGCCCCCACCACACCCTGCCCCAGGTTCCCCACCCACAGATACACCATCCCCAAAAGGATCAGTCCTTCTCCCCCTGCCACTTGCTCTTCCGGCCCCACACCCCCGCTGCGCTTGTCTGTGCCACTGGTGTGGAGACGGTGTCCTCCCCTCTGTCCTGCCCACCTTACCTGATCCCCATTCTCCTCCCCTGGAGGTAGGCACTGCAGTGGAGTCCACTACCACCCTGTCTGACTTGGGCACTGCAGTGGGGAACCTGTCCACTCCATCTGCACGGTCCCCTGCAGTCTTGCCGGCACCCACACCATCAGAGTCATGCCCCCAGTTGTGCCGGCACACACCATGTCAGACACCTCCACTGCAGTTGTCAGTGGCTCTCCAGCACCCACCACCCCCTTCCCTGCCTCCTTCTGGTGAGCCATGATCCTGTCCCTGTGGTGCCTGGCCTGCCCCCCGTATGCCCCTCCGAGGGGATTGTCCCTGGCTTTTATCAGTGCAGGCATGCGTAGGGTGACATCTGCCACTGTCACCCTGTTTTGACTTTCAAGTTGGACTGGCCATTGGCCTTGTTAAAATTTGTGCTGGACATCAACTGTTAGACCCACATATGCTGAATAAAGCACCTTTCTGTTCTCTAGTGCTTTTGCTTCTGATGTACATGTTGTTGATGATGCTAACCATGCCCTTGCTGCAGTGATGGTGATATTTGGTCTCATGATAATGAAGTGTTACTGTGCAGGACCACATGTGGTCCAGGGGGAATGTGTCCTATCCTGTGGTGTATCCATGTCATCCATAGCAGCATCTGAGGGTGTCATGTGTTCAGTATTTAGCAATGGGATTTCCTACTTACATTAGCAATTTCACATCTGTGGCTTCCACCCCTGCACATCTGTTGTGCCTGCCATTGTTCAATTCGTCTACTTCCCTGACCGTGTGGCCATCTCCACTGGACATGCAGGTTTGGGCATCAATGGGGAAGGACTCATCTGTGTTGTCAGTGCAACATTGCTATACAAGTGTGTTGGATCAGTGCTGATGATTTCGTTGGCACTCCCATGACCAGGCTGATGTGACGGGAGCATTCATTTGGTGCTAATTGTTGAGTGTGTGACCAAGTGCTCAGCTGACATGATGGAGCCCTACTGAGGCAACATATGGCACAGCTTTCCTCACACAGGAGTGGAGTCCCCTCATGGCAGTGTGTACTCCTGTCACATTGCCTGCGCCCAAGGTGTGTGTTATATGAGCATGTCTGTGTGTTCACTTCCGTTTAGCTGTGCATGCTGGGATCCCTAGTGTTGTACCTGTTTGTGATGCTTGCTGAGTTGACCTATGTACTCCCCAAGTCTTCTCCCTGGATTCTCTGTGATGTGGGTGCATGGCACATTACTGGTCATCAGGGTGTCACCCATAGGTGTGTTTACTGTCAGGGCTGAGTTTGTGTGCAGACGCAGATGGGTCACAGTCAGGATTCCCCTTGGCACTAGTTGTTTACACCTGTCATGTGATGTCCAGTTTGTGTTATCTTTCAGTGATTGTGACACGTTGTGTGTGTGACTGCTGGCACTCCTCAGGGTCCGGGCTGCAATGTTGGTAGTTGTCTATGTGTGTTCTTTGTGGGTGTCCTTGGCTTCTTCATTGGTGTGTGACTGTGGCTGGGATCCCATTGGTTGGTGTGGTATTGCTGTCATGTCCATGTACAGCGTAGTGTGCAGTGTGTCAGACATTCAGGAGTCTTGTTGAGTGGCCATGTGTGATGTGTTTCTGCACCTTGGTTCCCACCCACCACCCTGGGATTGTCATGGGTGCATGTGCACTGTCACCAGTGCATGTGTGCTTCACTGCTGCACATTGTTGGAGGTCGAGGTGTGTGGTGTTGAGTGTGTGCAGATGAGAGTTGTTGCCCGGCTAGACCCCTGCCTCCATGTTGGCCTTGGCTTACTGGCCGTGCTGATTGATTTGTGCTTGTGTAGGTGTGATGGTAGTTTGTTGCTCAGGACACATGACTGTGGTTCACAGTGTGAACGACATCTAGCTTTGTCATCACAGTGGGATTGTAATGCAGCCCAGGGTCACCACATTGTGGGGACCCTGAGGGTAGTGCTGTGGTGTCTCTGTGTCTTGCTGTGTCAGTTGCTGTTCCTACATGCTTGTGTGACATGTGTGATTTGTGCTCCCTCTCATCTGACAATGCCTGTATGCCCACATAGGGTATTTGGATCCATGAGTTACCTTTGTGTGGCACTGTATGCACATCTGTGTAATTGGTATTCAGGCCTCCTCATGTGTTGTGTGGTTGCCTGGGGACACTGGCACCCCCCCCCCTCACCTGTTATGTTTGATGTGCAGTGTGGGTCTGCCTGTTTGTGTTTGTGCATCTGCACCACTGCATTGGCATATCTTTGGTGTGCCATTGGCTGTATGTTGCTTGGTGGGTTTCCCCTGCTGTCCCTGGGACTCCTAGGTAGGCCTGGGCGGAAAACTACGCTACACTCGCGTAGTTTGCGAAGTTTGCGCTACTTCGCACTACGCGAATTGCACGTAGCACAGTGCAAACACGCGTAGCGTAGCGTAGTGCAGCGGTCATTTTTTGCTTGCTCGCGGTCCTCAACGTCAAGTTGGCGACCCGCGAGCAAGCAAAATGACATCCCGGCGAGACTTTTCCTCGTTCGCGATCAGCAACATCAAGTTGCCGATCGCGAGCGTGGAAAATAAACCTCCCGGCGAGATTCTCAACGGGGAGGTCAGGTTTCTCATTGCGAGTGGTTGCGTATGCTCGCGACCGCTCGCGATGAGAAACTACCAGTCCGCGTTGAGAAGCTGCCGCTCGAGTAAAAATCTACTCAAGAGGCAGTAAAGACAGCTCGCACTGTGCAAGATGCCGTTTTCAATGATTGCACAGTGCGGACAAGCATCCAGCACTGTGCAATCATTGCGAACACGCACTCACGCAGTTCGCGTAGTGCTACGCGAAGCTCGCGTAGTGCGAACTGCACTTTGCGTAGCTTCGCGAAGCACTACTTCGCGAACTACGCCCAGGG
Organism: Calotriton arnoldi; assembly: GCA_963921515.1. Lineage (NCBI taxonomy): Eukaryota > Metazoa > Chordata > Amphibia > Caudata > Salamandridae > Calotriton > Calotriton arnoldi. The sequence goes on along the minus strand of CAWUFW010005307.1, from coordinate 147,557 downwards.
TTACTCCTAGGTCATCGGTCAGCACATTGATCATGGTTTGTGTGTCCCATTGCTGCCATGGTATGGTTTCTGTTCACCTCACATCTACAGTCTCCACAGGGTATCTGCATTTGTGTGCCCATTGGTGCAAATATGTGGGTCTGCATTCTGATGGTCACTTCTGTCATTGTGTCATTGATGAATGTTGACAGTGTCAGCCCCCATGGGTGTTGTTTGTCTGCACATGGCCAAAGGTATGTCTTATTTGCACTGCAGTATTTGCCTCCCCAATCTATGTTGCAATGGGACACATGCACTACTTTGCCACTGATGTGTTTTATGTTCTGTGACCAGGAATCATCCATGCAGTTTGGCAGTTGCAGCTTTTCTTTGTCAACACTTGCATTTTGGTCACTGTGATGATGGGGGTTTAGGCCCCATTGCCACAATGTTCAAAATGTGCTTCAGCTATGGAACCCACACTTACCTTTTGGTCACTGTGATGATGGGGATTTAGGCCCCATTGCCACAATGTTCAAATTGTGCTTCAGCTATGGAACCCACACTTACCTTTTGGTCACTGTGATGATGGGGGTTTAGACCCCATTGCCACAATGTTCTGAATGTGCTTCAGCTATGGGCCCCCACACTTACATTTTGGTCACTGTGATGATGGGGGTTTGGACCCCATTGCCACAATGTTCAAGATGTGCTTCAGCTATGGACCCCACACTTACCTTTTGGTCACTCTGATGATGGGGGTTTAGACCCCATTGCCACAATGTTCTGAATGTGCTTCAGCTATGGACCCCACACTAACATTTTGGTCACTGTGATGATGGGGTTTTGGACCCCATTGCCACAATGGTCATGGCCTGCTTGCATTGTGGGGGCCACACACATATATGTGTGGCACATGTGATAGGGGTCACATTGTATGTTCAAAGTCATGTTCAGTGTTGTAGCCATTTGACACAGTCTACACACGCTTGTCATGGTGTTGGGGGATGTCTTTTTCTTGCATTCCCTAGGTTGTGGTGTGCTGGTTGTGTCATGCATTGTCCATCCTATGAGTGGGGGTGGTGTTGGTGGTAGGCATCTGGCACCCCTGGGTAAGGGTGGTAGTAGTGGTAGGCATCTGGCACCCCCTGGGTAAGGGTGGTAGTAGTGACAGGCATCCAGCAACCCATGGGTAGGGGTGGCAGTAGTGACAGGCATCCAGCCCCCCATGGGTAGAGGTGGTAGTAGTGGTAGGCATCTGGCACCCCCTGGGTAAGGGTGGTAGTAGTGACAGGCATCCAGCACCCCATGGGTAGGGGTGGTAGTAGTGACAGGCATCCAGCCCCCCATGGGTAGAGGTGGTAGTAGTGGTAGGCATCTGGCACCCCTGGGTAAGGGTGGTAGTAGTGGTAGGCATCTGGCACCCCCTGGGTAAGGGTGGTAGTAGTGACAGGCATCCAGCACCCCATGGGTAGGGGTGGTAGTAGTGACAGGCATCCAGCCCCCCATGGGTAGAGGTGGTAGTAGTGGTAGGCATCTGGCACCCCCTGGGTAAGGGTGGTAGTAGTGGTAGGCATCCATCCCCCCATGGGTAGAGGTGGTAGTAGTGACAGCCATCTGGCACCCCCTGGGTAAGGGTGGTAGTAGTGGCAGGCATCCAGCCCCCCATGGGTAGAGGTGGTAGTAGTGGTAGGCATCTGGCACCCCCTGGGTAAGGGTGGTAGTAGTGACAGGCATCCAGCCCCCCATGGGTAGAGGTGGTAGTAGTGGTAGGCATCTGGCACCCCCTGGGTAAGGGTGGTAGTAGTGACAGGCATCCAGCACCCCATGGGTAGGGGTTGCAGTAGTGACAGGCATCCAGCCCCCCATGGGTAGAGGTGGTAGTAGTGGTAGGCATCTGGCACCCCTGGGTAAGGGTGGTAGTAGTGGTAGGCATCCAGCCCCCCATGGGTAGAGGTGGTAGTAGTGGTAGGCATCTGGCACCTCCTGGGCAAGGGTGGTAGTAGTGGTAGGCATCTGGCACCCCCTGGGTAAGGGTGGTAGTAGTGACAGGCATCCAGCACCCCATGGGTAGGGGTGGTAGTAGTGACAGGCATCCAGCCCCCATGGGTAGAGGTGGTAGTAGTGGTAGGCATCTGGCACCCCTGGGTAAGGGTGGTAGTAGTGACAGGCATCCAGCCCCCATGGGTAGAGGTGGTAGTAGTGGTAGGCATCTGGCACCCCTGGGTAAGGGTGGTAGTAGTGACAGGCATCCAGCCCCCATGGGTAGAGATGGTAGTAGTGGTAGGCATCTGGCACCCCTGGGTAAGGGTGGTAGTAGTGGTAGGCATCCAGCCCCCCATGGGTAGAGGTGGTAGTAGTGGTAGGCATCTGGCACCCCTGGGTAAGGGTGGTAGTAGTGGTAGGCATCCAGCCCCCCATGGGTAGGGGTGGTAGTAGTGACAGGCATCCAGCCCCCATGGGTAGAGGTGGTAGTAGTGGTAGGCATCTGGCACCCCTGGGTAAGGGGTGGTAGTAGTGGTAGGCATCTGGCACCCCTGGGTAAGGGTGGTAGTAGTGGTAGGCATCTGGCACCCCCTGGGAAAGGGTGGTAGTAGTGACAGGCATCCAGCCCCCCATGGGTAGAGGTGGTAGTAGTGGTAGGCATCTGGCCCCCCATGGGTAGGGGTGGTAGTAGTGGTAGGCATACAGGCCCCTATGTGTATGTGTGGCATTGGTGAGGGCCATCCCGCCCCTATGGTGCTGCTGTTGCTGGTGTAGGTATTTCTGCATCCCTCTGTGTGTGATGTGTCGGGTACGTGTAGTTTGTTTTTGTTGTTGGTGTCTGACTTACCTTCTGCGCCGTACGCGTCTGTGCCTGTTCCGGTAATAGAGGTAGAATATTGGTAGGATCGGCACGAAGGGATTCATGGTTGGTTCGTCTCGTTCGTCTTTCTCTTTGCTTCGCCTCGTCCTCGTCGCTGGCGTGTTCGTCTCGTAGCCGTGGATCGTGTTGTGGCGCAAATCGGAGCTTATGTGCGCCTCGCCCGGATGCTTTGACGTGCCGTGCGTAGCGACGGGTTCGGCGCGTACGGGATGCGCATCGTACTTGTCCGGCCGGACAAGGCTGCATTTTTGCTTCCGTGCGGCTCGATTCTACGATTCCGGATCCGGCTCGGTCAGGGAACAGGACCTGGATTGGGTGAGTACGACTGGGTTCGGAATCTATGCTGTTGTGCGCATCGTACTTGCTCGTGCGGAATAATGTGCGAATCGGTCAGGAAACAGGCATTCGCATGGCTTTTTTCCCGACCGAATGGTGTTAGATGCGTCTCCGACCGAGATCGGAATCGGCCCCAGAGTCTTTAAACAATCTGACAAGGGTAGAAACATAGTACTGTGGCCAAAAGAAATGTATTTAAATGATGCTTAAATAGGATTTAATGAGGAAAGTTATTATAAGAAAATCATGAGGGATGAACTAACAAATGTAAAAACAGAGTATTTTGGAGAACTGCATGAATGGAGAAACCAAGGTTTACTCAGCCAAGAAGAGTCCTAGAACTCCGGTTCTGTACCTTATCCTGTAAGCACACAAAGATTAACACAACCCTTCTGAAGACTCAAAATATCAGCAACTGGCATCTTAGTTGAGAACACTCCTAGATATGTAGAGATTTTTACGGGAACATGTGAACCAAAACTCCCTTCCTATATTAAGGATACATCTGATTTTCTCAAACATGTCTTCGATGTTCCATGGGAAAAGGCAGTAGTGGTTTGTCTGCGTGCGGGTGGCGGGCGGCGGGCGGGTGGCGGGGGTTGATGACGAATGATGGGGGGGACGAGGGGAACGGACAACAAATAAAACATTTTAAAAAATAGGGGAAAAAAGAACTTACCTGCAGCTCGACGGTCTTCTGCTCCATGTCCTCGCTGCAGCACACAGGCTCCCCGTGTGCCCTGTGACCAATCCTGACGCTGCTCTCATGCTTGAAAGCAGCATCAGGATTAGCCTAAGCGCCATGAATTTGCACTCCCGTGGAGACTGAGAGCCTGTGCTTGATGTCTCCAACCTGGCAATGCAGATGGGTTGGAGACAGCTCAGTGCGTATGTCGGAATGGCTGTCCTGAGATGGCCGGCCAAACTGACATGCACACTGAGTGGACTGCCCACCACTCCCTCTCGTGATAGCACAGTCCCCGCAATGGCCCTACCTCCAAGACTCAGAATCTAAAAAAGAAAACAATAATAAACCTGTTTTATTATTGTTTTATTTTACAAGTCTTGAGGTTGGCAGTGGGGACAACGCTCTTCTGCCATAGTGGAAGAGCCGCCACTTTTAAAAGAACTTCATACTCATGACTTTAGACATGTCATCACCCTATATGAGTATCAGGCATGAGGATGGTTTAAAAGCAGTAGCACACACCCTCAGGGTAAGGTGACTCAGATTACTTAAATACACTTAATGGTTCTTGAAATGATACATTGGTGTCTTAATAACATTTGCTTATTCAATGGTGAATATATGTTTGCACTGTTCCTGCACTGTAATTAATACACACTGCATGCTATAACGGTTAATTTGCACAATGCAGAACAAAATGTTTTTGCGTGGTGTTTAGGTTAACACTTGGCACAGAAATCGTTTTGCAAATTAAAGTTGACGGAAGCAGCGCCCTACTGGGCCAGACTGGCGAGCCTAAAGTGGCCATCGCAAAAAATGGTATTTAGAGAAAATATTGCGAAAAAAAAGATTGTGTGGACAAACTAGTGTATCAATAATATCAAGGATAAAAACATCATGAAGGTACGTTTCTATGGGTAAGCAAAGTTTTACCATTTATAACTCTACATCTATGTACTTTGACAATATATATCTTCAAGGTACATATGTGTGGCGTTAAGAATAGTAAATCTATGCTTACCTCTTTGCACTTACCTTCTCCATACTTTGGTCCTCGGTATATTTGACACAGTATTCTTATCACACAATGGGGCATATTCTCAAGGACTTATAGCCGACTTACCGGCACTTTAGCGCCGCAAAAGTGGTGATAGACTTATCGCCCTAATCTCAAGCTGGTGCAAACTGCCAATATCGCCAGTTTCCCAGCGATATCCTCCGCAAAAAACATCGCCACGGATGAGAGCGACAACTAACACTAATGATATGCAGAGTAGGCGTTCCTGTGCAAAAACACACAAAAACACCACTTCGCGATATTCTCAACGACCAGCAAGATCCGCGATGCAACCCAAAAACAGGTGATAAGGCTCGTTAGCAGCAGGGATTTAACTCCTGCCTTTCACTGGTGTAAAGCAGGACGACAACCTGCAGCATGAAAGGGAGCCCAGCCCCAAGCCACATCTGAAGACCAACACATGTCATGGAGCTACTGATCATGCAGCACGGAGACCCAAGAGGGCCACAACAGCCACCGCCACCACCCCAGGACCCCCCCCCGGACTACCACCAAGGCAGCGCAGAACAAGACAGCTGACCTTCCCAAAACGGCATGGCCCCTCAGCCACACAATTGCAGAATGTGGGGAGAGGTGGGAACCAAGTATGTGTGAAGGAGGCAAGTCACCCATGAATAAGAATTTACAAAATGCCAAGTGTGGCGGTGATGTGCTGGACAGACTTCAGTCTGCAGTGTGCTTGCTGTGTCATTGGTAACCAAACCAAATACGGCAGTCCATGTCGAGGTCCAAGGTGAGTGTCGTTGAGTGTATCGGGGACAGTGGAAGGTGTTATTCCAGGGCATGATGCAGAGGGCAGTAAAAGCTGAAGCAGGCCATATGGCGGAGATGAACGCTACCACTTAATTCTTACCACAAAGCCCGATTCATCATCATCTCCGTCCTCTGATGTGTCCGGTGCCTCACATGCGGGTGGTGGTGTTTTGTCTGCATCACTGTGTGGCAGTGACACATCAGGGGCCGGAGGTGGAATGTCTGCCGCAGTGTGTGGCACTGACACTCCAGGGGGCGGAGATGTGGATGGAGTAGTAGCAGCAGCATTCATCCGTGCCAGGCCTTGTGGTGGCAATGCCATGACGAGGATCTGCAGGGCATGGAGGATCACAGCTACATCTGACTGGTGTGCAGCCGTGGCAAACATTCTTTCTGCCTGCATCCGCTCCAAGCTCTCCATCATTCTCCTTATGTGTCCCAACTCCCGGCTGACATCGCTGGAGCCACTCTGACTAGACAGTTGTTCTTGGCTCAGAGTCCTACTCCAGCGATGTCAGCCATGGATTGTTGGAGAGCATGGAGCGGACAGTGGGTGTCCGTTAGGGACTGTAAGTCATCCCTGATGGGACTTAGACACCCAGGTATGGCATCTAGTTTGGCTGACATGAGTTCGGACCCCACCCGCAGCTGGTCAGCCATCTTCTCCTGGCACCCGAACACACGGCGTTGGAATGCCATGTGTTGGTTGTGGGGGTCCTGGGAGACAGCAGTGGTGGTGGGTGCTTCCTGCTGTGTGGTCTGTGCAGGGGGTGGGGTCTCATCGATGGAGCTGGGCTGCCCTGCTGCTGGAGGTGGGGTGCCGGAGCTGTCCATGAGCTGTTGGAGGGCGTCGGTGTAGATGTTGGTGTGGTTCTCTTCATCATCAGTGCTGTGTTGTTGGGTCTGCTCTGCAGGAGGTGTTGATTCTCCCTCTGCAATGTGAAGGGGAGATGCAGATTGACATTGTGTTCACATGTATGTTCATGCATTGTACAGGTTTACATACAGACTGCATGACAATTTACATTGTGACTGTTTGTGAGGAGATGCCAATTTGATGCGGGACAGTTGACATTTCTGCACCATTAGGGGTGTGAGGGTGTACTTGAGCGTTATCATCTCACAGTTTCCTGCTATGCCACATGCAAATGGCCATTTTCTCCACACAAGCGGCAGCAGTTGTGTCCTCTGTTCTGTTGTGTGAATGTTGCAGTTTGTACCACATTGTTGTCAATGTTGAGGTGCTCTGATTCTTATGTGTGTGTGCTGCATTGTGGGTGAGTTGCCCCTTCAGCTCTGATTTGGCTGGCCCTTATCCCTTTCAGGCGGTGTGCCTTTCACTTCTGTGCTTATACAGTGCTGAGATGTTGCGGACTTGGGTAAATTGGTCTCTTGTTCGGAGTTGTGACTCTTGGGCATGGTTTGTCCGCAGATGTGCTATACTTAATTGTGCATGTGTGCCACTGTGCCCATCTCCCCCATCCCCCCAGTCCTTGGTCGTTACTCACCCTGATGCTGTTGGGTCAGGTCATGTTGTGCAGTGTCCGGTCCCCCAAATCCTGCCACCGTCTCCCGAATGATGGTCCCAGGCTGGTCCTCCGTGGGGCTTGTGGGGTTCTGGTTGTCCTCTGTACTTGCTCCGGCTACCTCCATGGTGCTTTGCGGTTGTTTGTGTCTTGGTTGTGTTTTTGTTTGCCGCTCTTATAGTGGTTTTTCCCGCCTGACTTGTGTGACTTGCAGGCCTGGCGCTGCTTATCGCGGAATTTTTTATCACAGTTGGGCACATCGCAACTTTTTTCACGTTCGGGTTTAGATTTTTATCGCCGTCCAGGTAATTTTATCGCGGACACTTGACGCATTGTCGGGAGACTATCGTATGTTACCGCCTTGTTGGGAATACGACGATAACACAGTTATTTTCCGGGGATAGACGGCGATGTGAAAAATTGCGTTAACATATTTTGGCGAAGATTATCGCACGTTCTTGAGAATATCCCCCAATGTTTTTGTTACCGATATTCTGTCAGTGATAAGGCAAAAATGTTCAAACCATCCCCACTCCCTTTCTCCTTACAATCTCTTTCCATAATTCCATTCTCTCTCTCTCCTCCTAACCTCTCTCTCTTTTCCTTCTCGGATCTCTTTCTGTCTACAATTCCCTCCCGCACTTTCTTTTTCACTCTTTCTTGAGACCCCCACCCCCTAGCTGTTGCAATTAATCTCAGGGGGCTGGGGAAAGTGACAGAGGTGTCAGCAGCAGCCCATGGCTTTTAAAAGCAGCCTCCAGTGGCTCCAGTCATCTGGGGAGAGCTTTAATGGAATAAAAGGGCAGTCCAGCCCTGGCGTTCTAGCATCATGCAGCACCCACATAATACTTTAATAAGGTCTATGAGCTACGTCCTTCTATTTGCTCGGTGTCAATTTCCAATTGGAGACGTTTCCAAGTCTGACACTTGGCTTGCCGAGTCGGGTCGGAACTAAGCTACTTAACGGCTATGCACAGTATGTAATTAAGGTTTCTTGAATTGGAATATGAAGCCTCTTGTCCCCGATGTACACAGATACTCTGGTGCATTGTTAATGTGTCTAAAGCTTAGAATTAATGCATGAAAAAGCCCCACGTTTATTGTTCCTTTCAATATTTTTTATTGACATTGTGCTTGGATTTCAAAGTGCAAAATATGACCACGCAGAGATGAAGTGGTGATTAATTACATTTTTTCAATTTGAATTAATGTATTGTGAAGGGCGTTTACTTAGCCGGCCGCTTCTCAAACTTGCTTACATGATTTCAAATGACATGTGTGACATCCCAAAATCCTCTCGCCTGCACTGTGCTCGCAGATTATTCCTGGTAGCAGCAACACGAGGATACAATGACAGCACCACACACTTAATGAGAAGTTTATTAAAAAATGTAGAACGGATTATCAGCAGCAAATTAGCTCTAATGTGAGTAATCAGCAGAGGTGTCGCATTGGTTGAAGAAAGATGATAAACAGAAGACTGCTCATAGCCGTGATAATCAAAATACCTGAAGATTATTATGAACGCTCTCTGGAAGTCTCTAAGAATAACAGTATTAAGGAAGTAAAGATGCTGACAGGAGGCTCTCAACTCACCATCTATTAGGACAGTGTAAAACACTATGGCCCAGAGTTACAAAGATTTTGCGTCAGGTTGCGTTACTTTTTTGACCCAGCCCGAAGCAAAATTATTTTTGGTATTTTGGTAAATGCTGATTTCCGCTCCTTTGAAAGAAAAAAGGTAATGCACTGCAGCGCATTGGGACTTGCATTACCGTGTGTCAGGGAGGTGTTCAATATGTGGTGTATGGTTCTTTCTGTTAATTAACCCATATATTTTGACGCAAACCCATAGTTACAAAGATTTGTAGACTTGGATTTGCGCCAAAATGGTATGCCTACCTGAGGCTGGCGTAACAAAGAGAAATATCTTTATTCTTGCTATTTCCTCTTTGAATCTTGCACTACAAAGTTAAATGCTACTAAAACTGAAATCCTTCTGTGGGGCAGGCATGCCAACCTTTGGAGAGATTATTGGTGGCCAGAAGCGATAGCCCCCCCCCCCTCCCGTACCTAAATCTGTGTCAAAAAATCATGGCGTATGGCTGGAAAACTCACTATCTTTCAAAACTCAAGTCAGAATCCTAGCAGGCTCTTGCTTTGGCACCTTAAGAAGTATTAAATCCATTATTGGATTTTTTTACTTGACAAGTCCGCCAATTGATTATACAATCTCTTATCATCTCATACCTGGATTATTGTAACATTCTATATTTGGCCGCTAAAAGATCTGTCTTGAATCAGCTACAAGTAGTCCAGAATGCAGCTGCCAGATTAGTCTTTTCCCTCCCCAAATTCTGCTCCATTTCTGAACTCCTTGGCAAACTTCATCGGCTGCTCATCGAGAAGCATACGCAGAGCAAAGCTCTATATATCTCGCATAAGATCCTATACAAGCAAGGCGCACCCAGTTTGGCTGCCTTGAGGCAATTGTATCTGCCTACTAGAGCCTTACGCTTGGCCGACTTGAATTTGGCCCTTATACCCCCATTAGGAGAAGCAGAATGGGAGGACGCTCCTTTCGAGTCCTGGCTCCGGCCTTATGGAACTCTCTGCCTCTTCAGTTAAAAGTGGTCCAAAACCACATGAGCTTTTGTAAGCAGTTAAAGACCTGGCTGTTCTCAACCTGCATTTCATCTGTTCTCCTCTAAGATGCACTGGCATACTTTTTGCTGCTTTTGTCACATCAGTGATCAGCGCCGGGAAATTCTTATAACATAACATAACATAAAGACTCAAATGATAGTTGTTGTGCATAAAGGTACTTCTTCATGCCAAAAAACTATCATTATCATTACTCAGGCACGTTTGCACTATGGCACAAAGATGCCTGCATTGGCTCTAGGGAGCATACAGGCCCACATTTACTTAGAATTCATGTCTGAGTTTCATCACTTTTGTGGTACCGCCCTGATGCAAAATCCATTTTGGCATTTACTGAGCCATGTAAGGTTCATTTGCGTGGCTTTGCAAGGTTTGGTAAATATAAAATAACGCAACAAAGCAATTAGTGTTGCCTTGCATGAGTTTTGTCTGGTAGGCATTACATGGATGGAGCTTGGGCATTCCTATTCATCTACCAGTGTATTTTGATGCTAACTTACATTTACAAACTCTTGTAAACATGAGTTTGCACCAAAATGGTGCCCCTACCCAACAGAGGCACAAAGAGGAGAAACATTTTCCTTTCTCCTCGTTACTTCCTCTATCCATGTGTGCTGCATCCTGCAGCACACATAGAAAGAGGAATATGCCTCTAAGGATTACTGTTGTGCAGGAAGGTATTCCTTCCTGCACCAAAAGCAACCCTGCCTGTAATACAGCACCTTTACAGCATGGCACAAAGGTGCCTGTGTTGACGCAAGGCAGCACACAGTGCGCCAGCCCTGGGAGGGAGCAGAAATGCGCCAAATCTTAGTAGATATGGAGAATTGTTGCTCTCTCCCTTTCACAAAACACAATGCAGCAAGTTGCTTTTCTGAGTTCAGTTGTGTGAAATATTAGTGAATCTGCCCTACAGTGCACAGGCGCAAGGAGAGAACATAACTGTATCATTTCTTTGTGGTCTCTCTCTTTCACACAGCAAGCACAACAACTTCTCTTGCTGCACTGCATGAAATAATTGTAAATGTGCCCCTGTAAACATTATTGAAGAAGCGAGATATTCTCGAGCTATTTCTCTTCCAGATCCTCATTTATCTGTTGTTGCATGCGTAAATAATTACCCATACTATCCACAAGCTTTCAAAATGTGTTAATGCTATTTATATTATTCATAAATGGCTAGGAGGCCCACAATGTTGGCCTTTGAACAGGCACCACACTACAGACTTTTTTAGAATATACATATTTGACTGCTGTATTGATGACTTAGAGACAATTTCAGTCTTGATTCATAAAGGTAAACTTACACTTTTGTGCAAGTTTACACTCCACACATAAAAAGATAGGACATTCCTATATTTGTATCTGCAGAGACTCCACAGCCATATATACAAGGAAATGCAGGAGAGTGGAGATGCACCAAATTTGGCAGATCCGCTTTCCAACATTTTCAAAATGCAGGGATGCGCCGTATTCACAACAATACGGCGCACCCTGTGATTTTCCTAGCGCTAAAATTAGCTGCCTAGCGCCAAAGCAGGCACCCTTGCACCATAGTGAAAAGGTGCCTGCGTTGCAGGGAATGATTGTTTATGTGCAGGAAGATATCGCTACAATCAATAAAGGTGATTTGTTACTTCTATATGTGCTGCATTTTGCAGCATGCATAGAAGTAGCAAATCGTCATTATTTAATGATTGTTCATGTGCCGGAAGGGACACCTTTCTGCACATAAACAATCATTAACAGTGTTTTGCTCTTTCTATGTGTGGCAGCAGAATGCAGCACACATAGAAAAAGCAAAAACAAGAAGAAATAAAATAATTTCTCCTTGTTGCGCCATTCTAACGCCTGCTATTGCATGGAGTTAGCTTTTGCTGCTGCCTCACATTTACATATCCTTGTAAATCTGGGCAGCGTCAAAATGCAATGAGTGTTGCAGTGGAACACCCACAGCAACACCCATTGCACGCCCCTTTCACGCAAAGGGATGCATGTAAAGGGGTCGTATTTACAAGGAGGCGTTAAGCCACTGAAAGTGGCTTAGCGCCGCTTTATAAATATGGAGAAGGGCATAGCGCCACCAAAACGTTGCTAAAAGTGATATTCTGGCAGCGCTATCCCCTTGTAAATATACCCCACTACTTGTAAAATACGTTTATGAATAGCAAATAATCACAAACTTACACAAAATCTGTTCATTGAAAATACATTTAGTATTATTTATCTGCTTGTTTTTTTAAAAAAAGATCAAGATGTTACCTTTAAATCTCAGAGTCTATTCTTTAAGGCCTTTCCTTGAGTCATAATATTTCATTTTGTCCATTTTGTCTCATTAGACTATATCCTTCTCTTATTAGCATTGTGAAAATTATGTAGCATGTGCCTCTCAATATAACTTGAATAGGAAACAAATGCAGTTAGGTTCAGACAATGTGTCCATGTGACAAGTTACCATACGCTAATACCATGCAGAACGGATGGAGAGTCTCAGCAATCCACTGAGCGAGAAATCACAATTCCACAGAAGCTACAGAGGACTAACACATACGTTACAGGCTCAGTGATGAAAGTGCAACAGTGACATCAAGCAATGTTGAAGTAGATATAGGACATGTAGTAAATGCCTATTTGCGAATCATCAGGCGCATCCATTCACTAAACCCGTTTCTTTAGAGGTCGACCATTTCACATTCTAAATTTGCTTGAACAGCTAGATCTTTAGCACTGCTTGTTCAATCTCTGTGAAAAGATGTCCACACAACTTTCTCCTACCTTTGTGCAATTTATGCCAGTGCCAGAATATTTTGGCCCCTGCACTGTGCCTACAGGGCCACTCTCAGCATGCATAGGCATGCTCATTTTTATTCATCTGGGGCAAGACTTTTCAAAGGAATGCATTGCCTTTGCATCACGCAAGGTTACACAGGCACAACGCAAACCTTAAGTCAGATTTGCCAAACCATGCATACCCACCTCATGTGGCACTGTGTGGCTTGGTAAATCTGGAGTAACGCAAGGCAGCGCAAGTTGCTGCCTTGTGTTACACTGCACCGGGAAGCCATTACATTGGTGGAGAGTGGGTCATCCCTCTCATCCACCCATACTTTTTGGCGCATTCCCAGATTTACCAAGAATAGTAAATCTGTGAATGCATTAGAATTGTATGCCTTCCTGATAGAGGTGCAATGAGGAGAAATATATGAATTTCTCCATGTTGTTTCCTCTTTCTAAGTGTTCTGCATTCTTCAGCACACTTTGAAAGGATTGTTTTTGTGCAGGAGGGTGTCCCTTCCTGCACAAAAACAATTCTGTCTGCAACTCAGGCACCCTTGCACCATGGTGCAGGGCTGCCTGCATTGGTGCTAGGCAGCACATAGTGCGCCAGTGCAGTGAGAGAGCAGGAATGTGCCATATCCTCTCCATTTGATGCAGCACAGCAAGTTGTCCTGCTACGTTGCACTGCATCAAGTATTAATAAATGTGGCCCCAGGTGGCAGTATTCAGGATACCTTTAAGAGGATCCACTTTTTCACCTTTGTAGTAAATACTGATTAAGTTAATTAGTTACCTGTTAGTGGTCAGCACTAGACAAAGAGTGAAAGAAATTCTTGTAATTTCCTCTTGCAAAATGATGTTTAATTTCAGAACAGTTACACAAATGTTTGCAAAATGCAAATCCAGGATTTAGTGCAATATTTTAGCACAAAATCCATTCTTGAATCCAAAAACAGCGCAAAAAAACACAAGTGCAATGAACAACAGCCACTTGTGTGCTGTGCATTTGCTTTGTTGCAATGCACATTTTCCTCAACCCCCAGGGAAATCATGACATTCCAAATGTTCCCTCTATTAAACCTATCAAAGTCGATCTGAGGTCCATAATAGCTAGATATAAAGAACCCTTCTCGGCTACAGCGTATTAGTAACAATTAGATGGAGATTCAAACACTGATAATTGTCCCTAGGCTAGATCTGAAACCATATTGAATGCCAGAAGGTAGCTTGTTCTTTGAGGCCCACACCGTCAGGCTGTTAAGGACTATGTGCCCCATGGTCTTGACCACTGAATCTATCAGGGAAATAGGCCTGAGGCAACAGGGGTCATCCTTATCTCCCTTTTTAAAACAGGATTTTGGAAGACCATGTTTCACTGTGGTATTAATTGCAATTGTCAGTAAGGGAGCTTATTTTTAGATGCTGAAATAATAGCCTCTGTAACCTCCTCTAATGTTACCTGCAGACAAGAATCAAGCATTGCAATAAAGGGGGCAGGGCTATATGGCAAGCAAAGGGGCAGATCTTATATCCCTTCAAAACTATTAACCCATTTCTCCTCAGGAATATCAGCACACATGAAATTTGTCTGCGTTGATGAAAAAAAAGGGTGATCACCAATTTCTCAAAAAGGGCTAGATTTTTTTAACCAATAGCATACTGCAGCATGTACCAGGCCTCGTGTAGCAGAGCCATTTTCCTAACTTGGATTGCTTGCTTATAAACAGCCACCTCAGACTGTATCCTTGGGTGTTTTTGACCCCTCTTAATCATCGTCTCTGATCAACGGCTCTCACCTTGGTTGACACCCCATTGGTAACAGGGTTAGAAGTAAAACCCCAAGTCAAAACAATCCTCAGAGTGTTGTGATCTCAATGAGGGTACCACATTACTTTATGCTCAATAACCAATGAACGAAGGAAGGCTGAAACCAGGATAAAATCTATAACTGAGGAACTACCTCTCCCTATAAAAATTGGAACCTCAATGGTTGCTTGATCATCCTCTGCAGCAGTACTTGCAAAGTATAGATTAAACGCGGCCAAAATACTGTTCATGATATCCCCCTGATCACAATGCTTAAAACGCATACTGGAAGTTAGATCCCTAAAATCAGGGGTACTAGGGAAAAGGGGAAATGTAAATTAAAATCGCCCACCAGAGCAATTGGTATATAACGATCATATCTTTCTTTAAGGCACTCTAAAAACATCTTCAAGAGTGAACATGGTCAGGATTCCGTGGTGTGCTATTTGAATTAGAAAAATGAATCACCATCCGACTGACAGAATTTGAAAGCAAATACATATAGCTAACAAACAGAGAGAGTTAGTACAAATTTCATGAAAATTTACAATTCAAACCAAGGGCAACCAATGTAAGTGGACCCTCTCTTGGTCTCCCAAAAGACCCAAGAATAGCGGGAATAAAACTGAATTGAACCCATCAAAGTTAAAGGAATTTGTAACAGCCCATGTTTCCTGAAGACAAATGATCTTAAAGCCCTTTAAAAAGAACACCAACTTGGATCACCTTTTTTACTAGATTCCTGCTACATTCCACCATAAAATATCTAAAGAATCAAGTGGTATTTCCTCAGGAAGGTCATTTAGCCCCCAGAATGTTCCCAGGCACAATCATTAGCAGCAACAAAATGCGTGACTGAAGAATTGATGTGAGTCAGTCATTCAACATTTTCCAAATTGCACAGGGGTTCAAATTGATTACAGGTTGGTATACCATATGAGACTTGAGTCCTTGATCCGATGATAAATAATGAGTGTGTGTGGTGTGACTGAAGGAGGGAAGAATGGGCCTATATAAATAGCCTAAGGGGAGAATCTAAATAGAAGTACAATCACCACGATAAGGGATGAAGAAAGGTAGAATAGCACTCATCAGGGAGGGATAGTTAAATTTCACCACTATACAATTTCCCTGCCCGATTTTAGGCCCCCTCCCTAGCCAGGGCACCTCTCAAACATGTTAATATTTTGGTACAATTGAAATCTCCTGTTAGTTCTACAGTCAAGCCAATGTACAACTTAGGTTTATGTACAGCCACTTGTAAGCTGAGGAACATTAGCCAAAATCAAGACAAATGGGGTGGCATCATGTGGTAAGTCCAATACACCAATGAGAAGGTTACTACTGGATTGAGGCTGAGACCCTCCACCACTCACCCGAGCCCCTTCATCTGACCTGACAGAAGTTTAATATAAAACAAAGGCTCCTTTTGGTGTAGGTGCTTTACCACAATTAATAGCAGGGGCAGTGGTGGGAATAATAGGAGCTTTAGCCACAGGTTCAACAGAAGTTGAATATAAAACAGAGGCTCCTTTTGTTGTATGAGTTTTACCACAATTAAAAGCAGGGGCACTGGTGGGATTAAAATGAGATTTATCCAAAGGTTCAGTCATCTTTCATACTACATACATCCCACAGGAAGTAGGTTCAGAACCCATTAAAGGGCTCACCTGAGACCTAGGAATGGAGGGAGGAAAAGGTATTGATTCAGGACCACTAGAACAGCTAATAGAGCTAACCTGCTCGTTAATATTTTTAAATGAGAACTACACCTCCAAAATAACACATTGAATTTTAGCCAACCTCTAGCTATCAAGGGAGTTAGACACTAAAGTTTCAATTTTTGTAAAAAAACATGTCCAACCTACAATCCAAAAGATTGGACAATAAGTGAGAAATAGAATCCCTTCCTTCCAAATACTTGGCAGGTCCTGATTTGACAACTGAGTCATTCCTCTTTTTGCTCTTTACAGTTAATAGATGGTCAATCACTCCCTGTGACTCAGTTCGATGTACAACAGCAGTAACCACCAACAAGTTTCTTCCACTAACTAGGCCATGGTCAGTGTCACATAGAATAGTCTCTGTCGGTGGAACAGAAATGGACGACTCCTCAATGCTACCCTGAAAATGTAATCCCAACTCCACCTCCACACTTGAAATGTCATCATTAATTGCTCCCACTGCAGAGGTAAGAAGGGTGAGAATGGAGGATTTATTACAGGCTTGCTTCGATCCATAATTATTGGGGCCAGAGTTTGCAGGGATAAGCTGGATAACCTGGATAAGCTGGATAACCAGGCCCAGAGGGGTGTCCCAGCCCAGTTTCCTCCGAGTTCTGATGGGCACAGATGGGCCCACTCTTGGTCTGGTCTTTGCCTCGGCACGTGCCCAGGTGTGTCCCATGCACAGCATGGCTACACAGCAGTCTTTAATGCACCCACACAGTGCTAACAGGGCAGCCTCTTCTCCTCATGGACAGCAGTATTATGGGGAATGAAGTCCTGGCCTCTGCTCCAGCAACAACACGTCCCACACTGCGGGCTTTACAGCAGTATTTAATGCACCCACGAAGCACTAATAGGGCAGCACTGCCTCCTCCTGAATAGCA
This sequence comes from Calotriton arnoldi, assembly GCA_963921515.1. Classification (NCBI taxonomy): domain Eukaryota; kingdom Metazoa; phylum Chordata; class Amphibia; order Caudata; family Salamandridae; genus Calotriton; species Calotriton arnoldi. Next base: position 130,472 of record CAWUFW010005307.1, on the reverse strand, counting down.
GCATCATGGGGAATGAAGTCCTGTCCCCTGCTTTGCAGTTACTCATCCCAGGTAGGCAGTATGAGTACTACTGATAATGCTAATGTGTTAACATCGATTTTGATTGTGAGTTAAAAATAAACGTACCAATGATAAGGTTTGCTATTACAAATCACTAAGGGGCATATTCACAAGGAGCTATCGCCGAATTAACAGCACTTTATCGCAGCCAAAGTCGTGATAAATTTACCTCACCATTCACAAGCCGGTGTTAACAGCCCACAGCACCAGTTTACCTGCGGTAGCAGCCGCAAAAAACATCGCCACAGAGGCCCCCCGCAAATATCGCTAATGAGATGCAGAGTAGGCGTTCCCGTGACAAAAGCCGAGACTACATCACACCTCAACATTCACAACGACCAGCCACATCCGCGATAAAAACACAAAACAGGCGATAAGGCGCGTTAGCACCAGGAAATCTACACCTGCTCTGACCTGGTGTAAAGTCAGATGGCAGCCTGCAAACCAAAAGGGAGCACAGCCCAGGGCTACATCGGAAGGGCAACAGATGCCATGGAGCAACCCATCATGTGGCCCGGACACCCAAGAGGGCCACAACACCCACCGCCACCACCCCCAGGACCACCCCTCCCTGGCACACCCCCGACCAAAGACATCCCACATCAGCCACACTTAAACATGTACAAAATATTCTGCTTGATGTCGCACAATCACAACTGGGGACATGCATGTGTCATCACAGAAATGAGCAGCACACATTCACTTTCGAAGCAACAAATGAAACTTTATTAAAATGAACACCAAAATGAAATGAAGACACATGGCCGCTCCCCTCGGGACAATACGTAGGTCACAGCCTGTAAGACAAAAAACATGATGAGAAGGTGTGTCCTGCGCACATCAGAGGACAGAGAGAGAGCGAAGGAGAGAGAGAGGAAGAGAGGGAGAGAGAGAGAGAACGTGCCGCCCCTGCGCACCCAAGCCACACTGCTCACCTGCTGCCACCGGTGTGTCTCCAACCATGTGCCGGTATGTATAGCAAGACACCAGGTCACACATCTGAGTCAGAGCTGTCAGCTGAAACAGAGTCCAGATACATGACTGGCACAGTACACACACTTGCACAAGACAACATCGCCTGCCTGCCCATGCACACCCAGGCAGAGGCACCCCAACCCCTCCCGCAGCCCATCGGAGCATGCCCGCCCATGCACACCCAGGCCTCAATGCTCACCTTCCGCCACCGGCGCGTAGACAGGAGGTCCCACCACGTGCCGCCACAAGCCCGGGGCCCACGGATATGGCACCCTCCACATCATGCAGCCCCGCTCCGCAGGCCACCAGGTCTCACATTTGGTGCTGGGTCTTGATTACTCCATGGCAGAGGACATACCAGTGCACCGAGCACCATCGCAGGCTGCACACCCGCTCAGCCCAATGGGTGCCACCAACTCTGGGATCCCGGAAGCGAAGCCACGTGGTGGTAGGGCCGTGCTGCCCGCTGGCTCTGGCCTACACTGCGGTCCAGCAGGGAACACAAAACCTGAGCTGTCCGGACTGCCGGGATGGGGCATCATCGCAGGCTGCACACCCGCTCAGCAGCTTAAGGTGCCACTGACGCAGTGCACCCAAAGTCACCGTCCCGTGGCGGGGTGCCTGTGCCGTCCGCAAGGCCCCGTGTGCCACTAACCCTGTGCAACCCCAGTCTGCGCCACGTGGTGGTAGGCCTGTGCCATTTGCAAGGCCTCGGATGCCACTAACCCTGTGCGCAACAACTCATGGGCCTTACATGAGTGAGAACCGTGGAGCGGCCGTCATCCAGTCACCACCGGAAGAGGGGAATGTGACATCGTCGGCCCCTTATGTTGGCGGAGTCACATGGCCTGTGACGCCTGTGCCGGATGGGTGTGGTGTGTGTGAAATCCTGCCCTCAGGGAGTGGCTGTGACATGCTGACAACTAGACCAGTGACCTGCACACCACCACCGAGTACGGCTGCGACGGGTAGCAATGAGGGCCCCCCCTCGGGCGTTAGCGGAGTGGTCTGGCCTGCCATACGCCTGACCAGCGCAGGGCTTGCAACAATGACTCGTGGGCTCTGGGCGTGGTCCAGTCCATGTCCGGACAAGGAAGTGACTGATGCATGTGTGCCTGTTGTAGTTTTCATGGAACCCGGTACACAAAATGCAATGTCGCACCCTCTGACTGGCATCCCACAGGATGAACATCATTGACGCAAGGGAAGGCACTGTCCCCACATTCATCCACACATCCATACATGAATGACATAAGACATTACACAGCAGTGCGTCACTGGATGTTTATTTGCACATCCAGTGCAGTCATGCAGCTGGAGCGGTACAGGGCAATGCTGAGCACACTACACAATATGGGCCCGTGGAGGGCCAGCCAGTGTCCATCTGGGGATGACCTGTACTGCGGAAGAGGAAGGGTACAGTCCGCAGTCTGTCCACCGTGTCATTCGTCATCGAACAGGATGTGGCAGTCCATGTCGCTGTCCAAGGTGAGTGCATCGGAGTGTATCGGGGGTCAGTGGTAGGTCTTGAGGCCATGTGCGGCACCAAGCAGAAACAGGCAAGATGACGGAAATGGATGCTAGTGCCTGGCCCTCCTGACCACAGTCCCATCCACGTCCTCTTCCCCGGGTGTGTGCCCTGCCCCACCTGTGGGTGTTGCAGTACCGGCTGCGGCACTGTGTGCCACTGACACATCAGGGGCCGGAGGAGCATTGTCGGCCGCACTGTGTGGCAGTGACACATCAGGTGCCGGAGTGGATACGCCTGCCGCACTGGGCACTGACACACCAGGGGGCGGAGATGTGGATGGTGTGGGGGCAGCAGCATTCATCATTGCCACGCCTTGTGGCAGCAATGCCATGATGAGGACATGCAGGGCACGGTAGATCCCAGCTACATTTCGCTGATGTGCAGCGGTGGCTGCCATCCTTTCTGCCTCCATCCGCACCATGTCCTCCATGAGCCTCCGCATGTGTGCCAGCTCACGGCTGGCATCGCTGGGGCCACTCTGAGTGGACAGGTATTCTTCCCTCCACATCATGACTCCAGCGATGTCAATCAGGGCTCGTTGGAGACCATGGGGCGGACATAGACACCCAAGGATGGCGTCCAGTTTGGCAGCCATGAGCTCGAACCCCACCCACACCTGCTCGGCCGTCTCCCTCTGGCCCTCCAGCATACGGTGTTGGAAGGCCATTTGTTGTTCCTGGGGGACTTGGGAGGGTGCTGGGGCTGTGGGTGCCTCCTGCTGGGTGGTTTGGGTGGTGGGTGGGGTCTCATGGATGTAGCTGGGCTGCCCTGATCCTGGAGGTGAGTTGCGGATGAGGTCAATGAGGTCTTGGATGGTTTGGGTGTCGATGCTGGTGTTGTCCTCCTCCTCGTCATCAGTGAAGAGTGGCTGTGACTGCTCTGCAGGAGGTGTTGACGATGTCCCTGCGATGTGAAGGGAAGATGGTGTATTACAATGTGTCCACATGTATGTAGCCGCATGGTACAGGTTGACATTCAGACAGCATGGCATTGTACATTGTGACAGTCTGTGCGTCTGGGCGAGGACCCAGAGTGATTGTGGGTGTGCACTGTGCCCTGCTTGCTTGTGCATGTATGCCATTGTGGCCATCTACCCCCGTCCCGCCAGTACCTGGTGGTCACTCACCCTGTTGCGGTTTTGTTGTGTCCTGTCGAGCAGTGTCCGGTCCCCCGACTCCAGCCACAGTCTCCACACTGATGACTGTTGACACCAGCTCCTCCATGTCATCCAGCTCCAGCTGTGGCGCTGGGCCCCCACCTCCGGTCTGCGTTGCTGCCTTCAGGTTGGCGGAGAGTTTCTCCTTGGTCTTCCTCTTGATGTCATTCCATCGCCTCTTGACCTCGTCCATTGTCCGCTTGTGCTCTTCGACGGCATTCACCTTGTCGACGATGTCACGCCATATTCCAGTTTTGGTGCCCAATGACACTTTGGAGGTGACGAAGAGTTGTTGATGGTGTTCCATCACCTCTGTGACTATGATCCTGTTCGCCTGCGGACTGAACTTGGTCTTCCTCGTCTTCTTGTCCTTGCCCTTCCCTGTCCCCGAGGTCCCAGGCTGGTCGTCCGGGGTGCTTGTGGGGTTGCGCTCGTCCTCTGCGCCTGCTCTGGCTGCCTCCATGGTGCTTGTGTGTTGGTCAGTTTGTGTGTGGGTGTTTTTCTACTTTTATGGAGATTTTTGACGCCTGCCAGGTGTGTGTTGCAGGCCTGGCGCTGCTTGTCGCTGATTTCCTCATCGCGCTTTGGCCCATCGCGTGTTTTTTGGTGTTGTGGTTTGTGTTTTTATCTTGTATCGCGGACATTGTCCGCGGTTTCGGCAGACTATCGCATGCTACCACCTTGTTGTGAATTCCACGTTGACACAGGGTTATTTTCCCGCGATGGGCTGCGATATTGGAAGTTGCATTACGCTACTCTTGCGGTAGTTATCGCACGTTCTTGTGAATAGACCCCTAAGTTTATATAAAATAGCACAGGCTGTTTTATTTTAACTCAATCTTGAATCCTTGTGTAAATGCGTTATTATGATTCAGCGTCTACCTGTGGTAATAATGAACTATGCAAATTCTAAAATAAAAGACAATGCTCCTCTCACCAGTGAGTGATATCCAATTAACGCTTGTGATTTGACACCGAAGTTTGCTACCGTGACTTGAACTTGTATGTCTTAAAAAAGTATGTCATACCTGACCTGCAAAAATCATAAAATGCACTTACGACCTCTGTAATATAAAGCATATTTTTTCTTATTGGATTGAAAAAGTGGGTACTTTAACCTACACTTTTTGAATTTCTAACACATCAAATTTGTGCTACAAATAAGCAATTTGCACAACATGATGCCAGGAGGAAATATTGGTAATTGCCTTCATGCCTGAGTTGTAGCTGCAAATTAAATAGCTCTATTTTTTAAATGCTTAAATCTATATCTATCTTTTTATCAATCTATATCTTTATCTATGTTTACAAGCCAGATGTACTAGTTGTTAGTTGCAAAATATTGGTTACAATTTACAACCAGTATTTTTCTGATCAGTAGAGAAATTTAAGAACCGATCTATGTACTAATAGGTTGATTCTTAAAATTCCTAACAGTAGTGGGTTGGAATCCGAACCACCTCATGACTATTAATGAGGTAGGTGGCAAATTGCAGCTTACTATAACTGTAAACAATCACAGAGATGGTGGCCTGGTGGGGTCAATTGATCACCATGCCTGAGATTATTTTTTTATAGAAGAAACTTGCTTTTTAAAAAACAGATCATTTTCCTTAAAGGAAAGAAAAGTTTACCTTTTTTGTTTGTTTCTTTAGGATTCGGCAATGGACCACTGCCTACTCTTCCATAAACTTCTTTTTTACATTTACAAAGGAGAAGGGGTTCCAAGGGACCCCTTTCCTTTTGCAAATGCATTACTACCTCCTTTGAGCTGTTGGTAAAATATCAATATTTCAAATCCGGAGCCGTAATTAACATATAAGATATTGATTTGGTAGGGACACCACCAACACACCCCATTATTTAGTTTTTAATGCAGATTTTTACAGCACAAAATCAACCCGTAGATATTGGAGCGATTTATGCAGGGCCGGACTGGCCATAGCGGGCACCGGGCGTTTCCCCAGTAGGCCGCTAGGGCGGGGGCCGGTTTTGGGCCCCTGGGGGGCCGTTTTTGTTACCTGGGGTCGGCAATATCAGCCCCCTGTAACAAAATCGGCCGAAACCGGCCCTCGCAAACTGCTCGGCTGCACTCCCCCTCACCCCAGGGGGGGCCGGCTGAGCAGTTTGCCAGCGCCGGTTTCTGTTCCCAGTCCGGCCCTGGATTTATCTTACAGAAGTTCACATTTGTTTTTTATTTTTATGTAGGCACAGGGAGATTAAGTGATTTGCCCAGAATTACACGATGTTGAGCCAGTGCTGAGACTCGACCCTGGTTCTCCAGTTACCAAAATAAGCAGCTTTTGCCGTCAGGTCACATCCCCAGGCCTGGCAGGTACCAAAGCAGTATCCATGCAGAATCCTATTTTAGGAGTCGGAAAAAAATGTCGGACTCCTAAAATGGGATTAGTACATAAGACTAAAAAATGTAAATGCCGAATTGGAGCATTTGCGATCATTAAAATGATTAGTACATCTGGAACTAGAGTTGTTATCTTTTGCGGGGGCTCTGATTGCATTTGTGCTAATGTGTAATCTAGTAAAAGTGAATCGTTTTTCAGTATTATCAGTAGTCTGTCTTATTGGGCACATTTCATAAAACCACCTGTGTGCATAATTATAGTTACAGTGTGCAAATGGCTTGATTAAAAAGTGCAAACTCACTTGTAAAATTCACCAAAAGTGAATATGCACTCTTATTTTCAGTGTAATATTTCACCTCTGTGGTGACACTGCATGAGAAAGTAAATATGCTTTCATGCGGGGGAGTAGATGTACCACGAGAGACAGACCATCAACATTTGGTGAATACGCACAAGTTTAGGGATATTTACAAACATTTCAAAGGGTCCACTCTAGAAAACAATTCGAGATGTACTCCTCTCAAGGGCAAGAGTAAATTCCCGTCAAGATTTGAAATGATGAAGAAATACCAGAAATATGAATGAGGTGTGCTTGAAGTGAACTCTTCGCAGGGAAAATACTTTGCCTAGGGAGTAAAACGTACGTGCATGTGCAAATGACTTTAGGTGAGAATGTCAAAGTATTCCCGTGTAACTGCTTATGCATGTAAATACTTTCTAAAAGCTGCAACGCGTCAGCTTCCCAGAATTTCTCTAGAATTCTTTGATATTAAAAAAAATGTTTACATCTACAATCAAAGTAGAAGTACACCTACTGCTGCAGATTTACGAATTTATTTGTAAATCGGGGCCAATTATTGAGTATATTTCCATTTAAACTACCAATAAACTATTCCGCCAGTGCTACGCTTAATGAAATAGTGCTCAAACCTTTTCAATGCAATTCATCTCATTAATGTCAATCTTCTGTTTTGATGAAGAAGCTATTCCCCAAATTATTTCCTCTGCTGGTGGAAGATGCACAGCATGTCCCTAGCACCTCCATACCCACGAGGCCTTTTTCTGCTGAGTATGACATTATCTGCTCCCCTTACTTTTCAACACTGTGATATAATTGTGCCATAGGTGAGAAATACATTATTCTTCCTAGTTACTCTGAACTTCCTTCCTTAATTACGAAACTAATTTTTCTTTCACATACAGCTTACTCATTACTCAATTTCAATTATGAAACAGGTTTCATTTTGACTTTAATTACTTCTTGTGGTGAAAGAATACATTCATTTTCATATTAACTCTTTGGCACATTAAACCCTCTGATACTGCCAGGCCAGCAAGTTCACCGAGGCTTTTATTTTCTCTCGGCTGCCCTTCTTGATGGGCTGGGGGGTTAGTTTTTAGGGCTGGGAGGGGGTTGGGGTAGTTTTTAGGGTTGGGAGGGGGTAGGGGTAGGTTTTAGGGCAGAAGAAGGGGTTGGGGTAGTTTAAGAGACAGCGCGGGGCAGGGTATTGTAACTTATGGAGCAAGATTTTAGGCCTTAGGGCAGTTGGAGGGGAATTGGTAGTTGGGTTCATTTTTAGGGCGGGTGGGGAGGTCGGGGTAGTGTACGTAGGGGCTGGGTTTTAGGCTTTAGGGCAGGGGAATGGGTAGATGGAGTAGTTTTTAGAGCAAGGGGGTCAGGGTAGGTTTTAGGGCAGTGGAAGAGGTTGGGGTAGTTTAAAGGACAGCGATGAGGTGGGGGTGGGCTAGTGTACGTAAAGGGGCAGGGTTTTAGGCCTTAGGGCAGTGGAAGGGAAATGGGTAGATGAGTAGTTTTTAGGGCTGGGGGTCGGGGTAGGTTTTAGAACAGTGGAAGGGATTGGGGTAGTTTAAGGGACAGCACGGGTGGGCGGGGGTGTCGGGGTAGTGTACGTAAAGGGGCAGGGTTTTAGGCCTTAAAGCAGTGGGAGGGGAATGGGTAAATGGGGTAGTTTTTAGGGCTGGGGTTGGGGTAAGTTTTAGGGCAGTGGAAGGGGTTGGGGTAGTTTAAGGGACAGCAAGGGGGGTGGAGGGGCGGGTAGTCCCGACCTTAGCCACACATACCCCTTTACCATTCATGCCTATACCACAAAAGTTCGTGGTAAAGGCATGTTGGGGTAAAGAAATACGTGGTTAAGACGCATTCGCAATTTGGGCTGCGTGGTAGAGGCAAGCGTGGTTTAACCATGCGTGCTTCTGTCTTACAACCATTCATAAAGGATTCTTAAGCAAGTTTAAAGCTATGCCTTCACCTATCTGGACATCCATGAATAACAAGTATCATCAAGGACTCTGGATCCCGATCACAAAGCTATTTGTATGTGTAACTTCAATGTTAATGTGAAAAAGTCTTCATGCATAACTGCAAATTTAAGTTTTTGGAACTGCTTCCTAAAAATACAAATGTGCACATTGATCCATCCATCATCACAAATCTTCTATTTCCATTAATACACAATACTTAAAAATGCAATTTTAGGCCTGAACAGGAACATAATTGTTCACCCTGCTGGACTCACCAGGACTGCCTTGCCATTATCAGTGCAGGATTCCCTACACCATTCTCCTGCACCTTTGCAAACCCCAAAGACATGCAGGCAACATTGACCATGCATGTGTGGTAGTAGGGACCAGAAGAGATTTCTGCAATGGGAGGATGATTTCTTTTAACAGCAAGAACAGCCCATCACAATATCCAAGCAGCTATCCAAGCAATGGTCCCCTCTACCAATCCCCTTCTCCTTTTGCCCCAGTGGCTGGCTCCCTCTTCTCATATTCCACAGCCTGTCTCCCTTTTCTACTGGCTATGACTCTATGTCCCTGATGCCGATTGCCAAGTCAGTCTCTGCCCAAACTTGTTTCCTTGGCTTCCCTTTCTCTAGCTCCCTGTCCTCAGCCAGCTCTACACTCGTTGACTTCTTTCTCGTGAGCTCAATATTCCCTTCTGGCAATGTTCCCATCACATCCATTGTTTTCTGACTTCACCAAGGCAAAACGTATCACATATGGCCCTCCTGCACATGGTGTTTTCCTGCTGCAGATGCTTCCTTGATAAAAGCTCTTTTAGTTACGAAGTACAGTACACAAGTGGACAAGAATGTTGGATGCAAGCAGTGCTGTTAATGTGGAGATAAGTGGATGCTGCAGGGCATAGTGTGGGTTAGCTGTGGCATTCAGTGGAAAATACGAGGATGCATGGGTGAAGATCTGGCATAGCCACAGGTGGGGTTTGGCCCAGCGGATGGGGAGTTGTTGCCAAGTAGAAGTCTGCCTGCCGCCCTTCGAACCCCTGAGAAGCAGCAAGAATAGTTACTTTTTTACACAGAAGGGCACTTATTGCTATCCCTTTCTTATTTTAAACTTTCCAAAGTTTAAAAAAGAATTATGTGAAAGTTCGTGCCAGCAGACTTTATAAATATGAACACCTATAGTCGAAATGCATGTTTCTACTCTGTGGCTCCAGTGGAAAGATGCTCAGATCCCAATGCACCATCCAACAATGGTGAGGGTGGTCTGTCGATAAATAATTTAAAACACCAGTATTTGCTAGTAAAGGATCTACAACGATGTACAGACAAAAATTACTCTGTCAGGCTTACAATAGACATAGGGTATGCCCTGCAGCCAAGCATGTCTGTACTTAGCAGAGGGTATATGGTGTATGGTTTACCTATCAGTAAACATTTGGGTGCAAGCAATACTGCTCCCTGAACAACAGAAAGGCTTGACACACGTGGTTTATGCTGCAAAGACATGTTTCAAAGTAGGTTCTGCTTTAATGGCAAAGCTTGTTAACAATACACCAAAAATCTGCAGGAAAAGAGAAAGATGGTTTTCACAAAACATTATCCATCTCTTTAGTGTGGCCAAATGTTCCTGTGAAAAATTGTCATACATAGCTAGAGACAAATTGTATGTTAAGTGAAGGTTTATATGTTTAGATGCAGAATTTCTCTCAAGTTTTTGAGTAATTCCACATTGTTGAAGAATGTGCCATGTAAGGGTGACGATTTACAATTTTTTTTAAATCATAGTGTCATTTTAAGTATGGCTATAAATTTGTATGCCATTGTAATTTATTTAGGTATGGTATGTAGAGTATTTTTTTTTTAAATGGAGGGATGTCCATTGCCCTTTGTTGAAGGGGGCTTATCATTGACTAATGTGTACATAACAACCATATCACTGTGAGTCTTGTGACTTGATTTGGTTGGTGGCCAAATGTAAAAAAAATATGAATCCATTGAAATCTATAGAGGCTATTTGTTTCTTAGGCAAGTGAAAACAAGTAAAAAGAGAGTGATTATTGACTAAATGTTGGTGACTTGACACATAAATCAAATCAAACAGCATTTGTAAAGTGCAGCACTGTCACCGCTAAGGGTATCTGGGCACAGTGTCTATGTCGCAGAGCCAGGTGTTGAGTCTCTTTCTGAAGTCTGCCAGCAAAGGGGCTGGGTGGAAGGTCATTCCAGGTCTTGGCAGCGATGTAGGAAAAGGAGCAGCTACTGTGATGGATGCAGGGTGTTGGTTCGAGGGCAAAGGAAGAGCAGCACAGGTGTCTAGCGGGTTGGTGGAAGTTCAGTCAATGGTTGAGGTAGGCAGGTCCTAGGTCATAGAGGACTTTGTAGGCGCGCGTGAGAATCTTGACCTGGCATCTTTTCTGGATGGGGAGCCAGTGGAGGTCTCTCAGTTGGGGGGCAATGTGGGTTCATTTGGGGAGGTCTAGGATGAGTCTGGCTGCAGCCTTTAGTATGGTCCGGAGTCTTCTGAGGAGCTGGGTGGAGATGCTGGTGTAGAGGGCATTGCAGTAGTCGAGGCGACTGGTGGTGAAGGCCTGGGGGACGGTCTTTCTGGTGTTGGTTGGGATTCATCTGACGATTCTGCAGAGCATGCGAAGTGTGTGGAAGCAGGAGGAGACGACTGCGTTAACTTGCCATTTCATGGTCAGTTGGCTGTCAAGGATGATGCTGAGGTTGCCTGGGTGGTCGGTTGGTGTAGGTGTGGGTTCTGCAGGCCACCAGCTGTGGTCCCATGTGGATATGTTCTTCCAGAAGATCAGTACTTAAGTTTTGTCGGAGTTGAGTTGGAGGCAGTTGTCTCTCATCCATTCGGCTACGTTGGTCATGGCATTGCAGAAGTTGGTTTTGATGTTGGAGGGGTCCTCAGTGAGTGAGAGGATCTGTTGAGTATCATCTGTGTAGGAGATTATGTTGAGTCCGTGGGATCTGATCATGTCTGTAAGGGGGGGTCATGTAGATGTTGAACAGTGTGGGGATGAGGGATGATCCTTGTGGTATGCCGCATATGATGTCTTTGTGTGCAGAGGTGAAGGGAAGCAGACGGATGCTCTGTGTGCATCCTGTAAGGAAGGAAGCGATTCACTTGAGGGCATCTTGCTGTATGCCTATGTTGTAGAGTCTATTGATGAGGGTGTTGTGGGAGACTGGGTTGAACGCTTCAGAGAGGTCGAGGAGTACAGGGCCACAGTTTCTCCATGGTTGAGGCATGTTTTGATGTTGTCTGTAGCGGCAATCAGCGCGGTTTCGGTGCTGTGGATGGCTTGGAATCCTAATTGTGAGGCGTGCAGTAGGTGGTTTTGTTCTAGGAATTCAATGAACTGCAGGTTGCCGGCTTTCTAGAGTACTTTGGCCTGGTAGGGGAGCAGGGAGATCGGAGGATAATTTTTGAGATTACTGGGGTCGGCGGAGACTTTCTTTAGTAGGGTTTCCTACTGTTTTGGAGGGTTGCAGTGGATATAGAGGTTTTGAGAATGCTTGTGAGCTGCATGCTGATTGGGTTTGTTGTGAGGTTGAGGAGGTGGTGGGGGAGGGGTTGGTGGGCGTCCCGGAGTGTATGGAAGACATGATGGTTGAGGTTGTCAGAGTGGTGCGTGGAGACCAGGTGGTGATGGTCTGGATGATCTCCGCTTGATTGCTGAGGCCGTTGGGGTTGAGGATCGAGCGTTGGATGTTGAAATTGTTGTAGATGTTGGTGATCTTGGTGTGGAAATAGTCTGGGAGGGTACCACAGAGTTCTTGGGAGGAGTGGATGGTGTTGTCTATGGCTTTCGGGTTGGATAATTGCATGACAATTTGGAAGAGTTCCTTTGTGTGGCTGGACGGGGTGTTGATGCGGGTGGTGATGGCTGCTTTCTTGCCTTCCTTGATGTGCCTGTGGTAATTGCTGAGGGCTACTTTGTGTGCTGCTCTGTCGGCAGGGTTCTTAGTGGTGCGCCATCGATTCTCCAGTTGGTGGCAGTTGCGCTTGGAGGTCCTGAGTTCTGGGGTGTACCAGCTGGCATATTCAGAGGTCTTGTTGGCTTTTGCAGGTTTCAGTAGGGCAACTCTGTCTGCGCAGTCAGTGATCCAATCAGTGAAATTCTGAACAGCTTGGTTGAGGTCTGATGAGGCCGCGGGTTGGGAGGTGGTGAAGGCCTGTGACCAATATAACATATGCAATCTCTAGTGCACAATAATAAGGTAATGTCCATTCTTTGCTAGTTAATGTTAAAGATATGGTCTCAGATTTAAGTTGTTAGATTTTTCCTAGCCCTCAGAGCATGTAGCTCACTGACATAGTCTTTGGATGATGTCATCAATTATCTCATTTGAGATGACATCAGTGATGCCATAAATTATGTCTTTTAACATGTCATGCTGATATAATATGTGAAGTAATAAGCAGTGCATGATGGGGACGCAAGTTATAATTAGTTCACTAATTTATAATTGGAAAATTTCAGTGTTTTTTCATTTTTAAAATGTAAGTTCTTATCTTGTTTTCACACCTACAGGGACGTAATAGTATTTTTTAAACTTAGAAATTCACTAAAAACCCAAGGTTACAGGGACGTTAAAGTTAGGTTCAGATTTTACATGCACAAAACCATAGAAATTCAGCTTTTACAGTTAGAGTTATTTCAACTATAATTCATGCCCTAAGGTAACTGTAAATCGCGCTCTCACCATGGACAGTTTTCTCATCAATAATTTTACTTCAAATGTTACTGTGATATTATCAGTGATGTCATAGAAGATGTCATGAGTGATGTAATATCTGGAGTAATTAGTGCATGGCAAGGGCGCGAGTTTTAGTAACTTTAGGGCTTGATTTATAGTTACTTGAAATAACTCTACCAATAAAAGCTGAATTTCTAAGGTTTTGTGCATGTAAAATCTGAACCTAACTATAACATCCCTGTAACCTTTGCTTTTTTAGTGAATTTCTAAGGTTTTTTATTCTTAATCCTAACTATATCATCCAGTTAACCTGTGTTTTTTTCAGTGAATTTCAAGGTTTTTTTTAAATTAAGGAAGCTGCCTATTGTAATGCATGGTGGGGGAGGGGTTGGATACAGGGCCTGGCCTAGCATTGTGCTGCCCCCACCCAAGCTTGCTGTTCCTGCCCCCCACCTCCTTGCCATCCATTGTCCCATTCCATGCCCCTTCTCCCTCATTACAGCCCTGTGTGGCAGTTGTTCTGCCACTGCCCCTCCTGCCTGCCCTGAACAGTTTGCTTGCTGCCCCATCCACCTCCTCCTTACCCTCTTTTGTCCATGTCCGTGTCCATGCTCCAGCCCCCTCCCTCCTGACCTGCATGGTCTGATGGTCTGCCACTGCCCTCCATTTAGCTTGATGTGTCTGCCCATTCCGTCTGCCCTCCATTGCCCAATTCTATGCCCCGTCATTGCCCTCCTGCTTAGCCTCTGTGCTTAGCTTTCTGCCCCTACCCTCCTTCCTCCTGCCATCCAATGCCTGTGTGCATGCCCCTGCTCCCTCCATTTTGGGGAGACATCCATTACCACGCGGGCATTGCATCGCAATGCCTTTACATCGCGGGTATTACAACGCAAGTCGTTACAACGACTTGCCCTGGATGGCGCTCTAACCTAGGGAATAGTATGATTTACTATTCCAACACCTTCCCTACTGTATGTAGACTGGTGTTGGAATAGTAAATCATACTATTCCTAAGTCCAGCGCCCTCCAGCGCAAGTCGTTGTAACGACTTGTGTTGTAAAAACTGCAATGTAACGTACCGCGATCATTTTGATCGTGTTGTAACGTCACATATTCTCCGTTTTGCCCACCATGTTCAGTTGACCTGACACTGCCCATCCTATCCACTCTGAGTGTGCTGTTGAACTGGGACTGCCCCTCCCGTCTGCCTAGCATGGTCAGATGGCTGCCGCCTGTCCCTGCCACCTCCACCCTACCTATCTGGGTTCCATGCCCCTATCCCCTCACTCCTGTCCTCCATGGCCCATTTTCCTACCATGGCACTTGTGCTGCCACTAACCCCGCCGCTTGCCATGAATGGTCTTCTGTGCTGCCAGAACCCCTCCCACCTGCTCTGTGTGTTCATCTTGCTGCCCCTGACCCCCACCTTCCCTCCGTTGTCTGTGTGTATGCCATTATAGTCTCACTGTTGCCCTCCATGGTGTGTTGTGCTTCCAGTGCCCATTCCGCTTGTCCTTCATGGTCAGCTTGCTGCTCCTGCCCTTCCCCCATTGCCCCCTGACCTCTGTTTTCCATTTGCAGGCCACTCTCCCCTCCCTCCTGCCTTGTCTGGTCCACTGTCGTGCCCCTGCCCCCTTCCTCCTGCTGTTCATGGTCTGTATGCTGCAACTTTCCCTTCTGTCTGTCTGGTATGGTCAGCTTGCTGCCCTTGTCGCTGTCCCTTCTGCTCTCTGTTGTTCATGTGCATGTCCCCATTCCCATCCTATTGCTTCCCATGGTGTGTTGTGCTGCAGTGCCATCCCACTTGCCCTGTGTGGTGTTTTGTTCTGCTGCAACCCCTGACGCCTGCCCTGTAAGGTCAGTTTGGCACCCCGCCCTAGATTCCTTACATTCTATATTTATTACAAAAGTGTGACACACCTGACATCATCTTGAAATAATCCAAACTGTAATACCTAAAGTGTTTCATTTAGAAATTATAAAAATGAGAGGGTCTTATTCCCATAGAAATTATGGTTGGTGCTATAAAAAACTGAAATTAGAACATATTTTCTGAATTCCAAAATAGCGACAAAGCACTTTTAAATTATTTGCTATCTTGATGTTTTTTTATCTAGTTGATTATATGTTACACTTAGGGGCGAGAATGCAGTGTTACGGCCAGAGCTGCAGACTTTCCAACTGGGCAACCAGGTCTGAGTTTTGCCGTCCGTCAACTCGACATCCTATGAGTCTGGGCAAATCACTTAATCTCCCCAAGCCTAAAACCAAAATGAATGTGTCCTTGTGTAATATAGCTGCTGCTCATGTAAAGCACTCCAATGCCTTTGGCTCAATTTTGCACTATGTAAAGCTGCAAAAAAGCAAAAAACCGAAGTGTTTTTCACACTTCTGTCATTGGGCTATACTTGGGCTACATTTGAGAGATGTTTGTGCTACATTTGGGCTCTTTTTCCTCTGGTGGCCATCTTGGGAGACTTATTTGTTATGGAGCGCCCTAATCACATCATTTACTGCAGTATCCCCAGTAGAAAATGCTTTTCCATCAAGATGGCATTCAGATGTGCCACACTTTTGGCATAAATTCAGAATGTTAGCACTCTAGTTGCTCATTAGATCACAGTAGTAAAGCGGCTGATCACCAGGAAGTTAACTGGCAGTCTGCTGCTGGTGCTGAAAGTGCATGTTTCAGTCTGCATGTCAGAATGTTTCAATGAAATAGAAGGGGAAGATATTTGAGAATTCACTTAAAATGTGTCCTAATTTTTCTTTCTATAGCACTAACCATAATTTCTATGACAAAATGAACCCCCTCAATGTGTTCCTTTCTAAATTAAATGTTTTAAGTTTTACCAGTTTGATTCAATCAAGATGGCTTCAGGTGTGCCACACATTTGTAATAAGTAGGACTGTTAGTGCTCTGGTTGTTCTTCAGAACACTCTGGGAGGCTGCAGTAGAACACAAGGGAATCAACTGACATGCTGCTCCTGTTGGAAGTACATGTTTTACTGAGATTGTTGGACTTCATTCTCATATGGCTGAGAAAAAGTGTGTGAATTTGCAGAAAATATGCTCTCATTTTAGCTTCTGGAGCACGTTCCATAACCTCTATGGGAAAATCATGAGAAAACAGTTTTCTCTCAAACTTGATTCATGAAATCCCAACAAAAGGCTTTGTCGCACAGTAAAATCACCATAGAACACACCACAATTCCTAAAAATAGTATGGCACCATCAACACATGATTTATATTGTAACTAAAATCTGTTATCACCCTTTATACATTGTTCCTTTTTGTGATCCTCAAAACCTGCCATTCACTACAATGTATTTCAATATGGACCCTGCATTTGAGTCCTGAAAGTGCTGTCACAGCATGCTGTCTATGTTGTGGGCAGACAAAAAAGGGAGGGGGGCATTTGGGACCCTCATATGTGCACTTTGGGGTCTGGGTGTGCTCTCCCTACCTAATTACATATTTTATTTTTATTCATTTTCAGGACACAGAGACCAAGTCCCTGAGTCTTGTAGTGGCTGCCAAAGCATATGGTTCAGGTTGTCACCAACCGATCAGAATTTACTAGTCTCCTTTAAATTGGCAAATCAGAGCATATCTGAACACAAAATGTCCATATAGGCAAATTTATTTTTCCTTTAATATCTCAAAACTACTGAACGGTTACACCAAATAGCAAAAAGGGCTCTTTCTGGACCAAGAGCTACCTTTCTTCCAAATTTGGTGTAATTTCGTCCAGCGGTAGTTGTGTTCAAAATTCCTAAGGGAATTAAGATGCAAAGCGCACTTTTTTTGACCCCCCCCTTTTTCTCGGCCCTTCCTCAACAGATCACCCTGAAACTTTCCATTCACAATAAGACCCACATGCGCACTTTTTTTGGAAACTTTCATGATAATTCGCCAATCTTTGCCAAAGATATAGGCAAGTCAAAAACCCTTTTCCTATGGAACCTAGGTCCTAACTATAACTACCTACTGGCGCTTGCCTGTAGGTAATACATTTATATACGTATATCTGTATGTACTGCGTTTTTGTTGTTATTGAGACATACTGCAATTTTTGTAGAAAGAACATAGAAAAAACTTCAGGGCATATTAACAAGGGCCTTATCTCCGTTTTTTGGCTTTAAAAGCCAAAAAAGCGGAGATAATATTATCGCCCTATCTACAGTGGGATGCTAACATGCATTAGCGCATGTTAGCACTGCTTTCCTCGACGCTCGCTTTGCATCTCTAATGAGATGCAAAGTGGGCGTCACTGGGCAGTACTCCCTGTAAATTATCGCTGATGTGCACATCGCGATATTTACAAGGAGGCCCACGTATTTTAGCAGACGCTAGTTTTGGCGAAAACCGCGGTTTTCGCCAAAACTAACGTCTGCTAAAATGCTGACTTAGCCATATTTACCATTGGGGGTGGATTATGCTGATACGACCACAGGGTCGTATCAGCAAGGTTATCGCCGTTTTCAATGGAACATCGCTGTAAAACCAGCGATGTTCCATGGAAAACATCGCTATCGCTGGGATAATTATCGCCATTGCGCTATGCGTTGTTAATACAGCGCTAGCATGGCGATAATTATCTGCGATAGCCGGCTATAAACATTTTCACGCTGAGGGCGGCCAGCGATAATTATCGCTGCCGCTTGATAATATGCCCCAACATCTTTTGCGTATTTATCACGCATTATCTTGGTGCACCGTGGACAGCTATAAACTACTGTTTTGAGCAGACCCATTTTCGAGTAACTGGTTGCAAAGCTGTTTAAAAACAGGCTTCTAAAATTTTACATTAAATCCATTGACGAAGACGATTCCTCACTGCGAGCAGCATATAGCAAAATCTACTAGTTTTCTATGCTTAGCTAAATGCAAGGAACTCATAAATCAGCCCTGACTTCTAAATTCCTTTCCTTTGACCTTCTCGCAGATAGTCATAACAGCGCAGGGAAGCTGAGCATCGATCAGTTTTCATAAAGGAAGCATCTCTCTTATTAATCTCCTATTATTAATTTCGCAAGTTAAAGAAGACAAGCAGGAAGACAAGATGGGTCTCGGCGCTATTTACACCCCTAAAAATACTTCCGGCTGATAATAAACAAACACATTTCCAATCCGGTGAACCTGTAAATGCGCAGCCTTCATGAAAATTAATTTAAATGAATGTGCCTATGAGGTTGGGATTGTAAAGATTAGAGGGACTCCTGTAGATCTAATTGCCTGTTCAACTCATCTGCTGCTCTGTCACTCAAGAGTGGCACAGCTGCATTAACAACTCTAATCATAATCTAATTCTGAGATCAAATTCCCATCTTCAAAATATCCCTTAATAAAGCTTCTATTCCTCATCTTTTAGCCTTAATTATTGCTTCCTGTCTCCCCTGACGACCAAATTAAAAGGTACACGCTGCATTCCTTATATAAAAAAAAATGCGCAGATGCAACTGGAGCAAAGCCACACTAACCTTCTGAAGGTTGGATGTCTCGAGATAAGATTTTTTTACTGATAGCTCGAATACTGGGAGAATGGAAATGCCATTTTGTAATCACCGATTGATTTTTCACTTTTCAATCGTTTGTGCAGCATTTTTGCCCTTCATACGGGATGTTCATCATCATGTATGCATTTTTTATGCTGCATGGCTAGGGAAGCATTATACTCTTAACAGTGATGTTAGAACAGTAGGTTATCATTAAGTGGAAGACAGTGAGGTGAAAAGCATGACCTGGTGCAGGTTTTGTGGCACGTGACTTAGCACATGTCCAGTAAGCCTGAAATGATACATATTGTCCTACATTTACTATTATTAGTTTTTAAAAAATGTGTTTATTAGCAAGATGACAACACAAACAACAGACGTTGTTAATGGAGATAGACATATAGTTGTGTTATCGTTAATAATATGAGTTTGTTGAGCAGGAAGGTATTTGTTGTGTTTTGTTTGTATAAAATTACTATTTTACACGAGGTGGTTATTTGCAAAGACCCTTAATGATCCAATAATGTAGGCCTGTATTTATGAGCAGACAATCAACAACCAGTCTGGGGAAGGGCAGGATTCTGCCAGCTATATGCTTCTGTTAATTCCCGAAAAGATCAGCCCTTTTACTCCACTGAAGGTGCAGTCCCATGAAATCTCCAGGTCAGGTTTGAAGTATCCAAAGTCAACTGAGATAACAGAAAATCAATGATGATGAGCTCAGCCTTTAATTGATCTCATTGTGAGTGATTGGGGAGGGTGGAGCTTACAGGTGGATATCCATGAAAACCACCTACTTGTGGTAGATTTCGTTGATAAAAAGTGATATTTTTTAATGCTTTATCTCTCCTCCCATCCATGCACCCCCTGGCAGGACTCATTCCATTCAGTAGTTACACAGGCCAATTGGGACAACTCATCTCCCAGTCAGGGGAGGATATGTGTGTGTGTATGTGTGTGTGTGTGTGTGTGTGTGTGTGCACGCACGCGTGCGCATGTGTGTGTGTGTGTGTGTGAGATAGAAAGAAGGTATATTTTATTGTTCTTATGATGCCAATATAAAGATATGGCTGGAGACTGACTTAAGTGCCAAAAATTTCCCACCTAGAACAAGCAAAGCGCCAGTACCAAACAACTCACTTTGTGCTCCTACAAGAACAGCACATTCTAACTTTCCCTACTCGTCTCCAATTCTCCCTACACAATCAGCATTCCACCATTGTCTCTCTACATACGTTTGAATGCCTGGCATCCCTGGAACTCTCTTCCAGAAAACATCCAGGATTTGTGTTAGATCTGTCAGCCCTAGGGTGTTCTTCCCCCAAACATTTTGCTTTCACCCTTCTATTTTTCTGAGTTTGTTTTTGCTTACTTTCGGACTATGTGCATGGTACCACTGCTAACCAGTGCTAAAGTGCTTGTGCTCACCCCTTAAAACATGGTAAAACAGGCTTACACCTGATTGGCATATTTAATTTACTTATACGTTCCTAGTAAAATGTTATACCATACACCCAGAACCTGTAAATTAAATGCTACCAGTGGGCCTGTCGAGAAAAACAACAAGGGAACCCTACTCACTTGGAACCAGGGTACTGAAATGATTATCAAAAACAATGGCTCCTGTGGACTAATGGCAAGAAAATCTCAATAAAATAACGCACTATGGCAATGTAATGGGTTATTGTGATGTCAAAAAGAGAAGGAGTCCAACACACCTTAGATTAGTATTTCATTCATAATTCTTGTTTATATAGTTCTTTGAAGCAAAATTACATTCATGACATTTAACAATCAATTGATTGTAGTGAGTGGTGCCCCAGTGAAAAAAGGAACCTAAACAAATAAACCTAAATAATTTGTGACATATTCGTGACATATATACAAGGTTTCCTATATTTCATGAAAGCGACCATTGAAAGATATATATTATATAAACCACGCTTTTATACAATGATAAGTGCTGGCTTGTAATGATTCGCTTTGAAAAACTGTCGACGGCGTTTCGACCCTGTGTGCAATGTAGGGTCTCTTCAGGACCTAAGATAGTAGGGACACCTGCGTAGAAGAGGAAGGATAATGTCAGTATGTGCTTGTAATGGAGCAGCTGTGCTCGTGGAAAAAGGATGTAGGCAATCAGTATAGTACCTGAAGGAAGGGTTTGCGCAGCCTCGTGTGGAATTTGTGGCACCGTGAGTAAAGTGAAAGGAAGGATACTCACATGGGACCCGGCCGGGCACTGTTCATGTGAGAAATAGAAGCGTGTTAATATCAGTCTTTTAAGTAGAGTACATATGACTCTACTACATAGGTGCACTATGATAAGAGACTTACCCCATGTGAGGGTAGCTGTCGGCTGGCAAAATTCGGTTAGCACAATAGGAGGATTCCGCAGGTATGGAATAGAAGGGCACGATGAGTGTGCAGATCAAGCACGAGCTATATAGAAAAATACAGTTATTGTCGGTGTCTATTGGCTAAACAGCGTTAGAGCGCTTTAGGAAGTCTATAATTGTACAGGCTTACCCGATAGGGTTTTTAAGTAGAAGTAGCAGGCTTCTTCCATGTGTTATGGAAGACCGACTCATGACGGTCTGCTGTCCATTTCCATGATAGATCACAGAGCAGCAGATTAGATCTACAGCTGCGGCTCCATTTTTCGGGTCTGTCAAAACTGCACTGTCATTTTTCGGCGGGAAGAGAGAAGCTATATACCTCAAGCCTTTCACAGGCTCAGTGTCATTGAACCAAGGCAGACAGACAGATGCTGTTCTGCTCCACAGATATCCTTGATGCAGGCACGAACATTCTGATTCTTGAGTAAGGTAAGCGGGCCAGCATTAGTTTGGCTGTCCAATACACGCATAGAGCGCCTTGGTTAAGATTAGACTTCAATACTAAATATACTCTTACTTTATTTGGTTTCAGACCCCCCATTACTTATCAACTGGCGACACAAAGAGGCGCATAGCCGTCTTAAATAATTATCAAGAGCCATAACACATGGAAGAAGCCTGCTACTTCTACTTAAAAACCCTATCGGGTAAGCCTGTACAATTATAGACTTCCTAAGCGCTCTAACGCTGTTTGGCCAATAGACACCGACAATAACTGTATTTTTTCTATATAGCTCGTGCTTGATCTGCACACTCACTGTGCCCTTCTATTCCATACCTGCGGAATCCTCCTATTGTGCTAATCGAATTTTGCCAGCCGACAGCTACCCTCACATGGGGTAAGTCTCTTATCATAGTGCACCTATGTAGTAGAGTCATATGTACTCTACTTGAAAGACTGATATTAACACGCTTCTATTTCTCACATGAACAGTGCCCGGCCGGGTCCCATGTGAGTATCCTTCCTTTTCACTTTACTCACGGTGCCACAAATTCCACACGAGGCTGCGCAAACCCTTCCTTCAGGTACTATACTGATTGCCTACATCCTTTTTCCACGAGCACAGCTGCTCCATTACAAGCACATACTGACATTATCCTTCCTCTTCTCGCAGGTGTCCCTACTATCTTAGGTCCTGAAGAGACCCTACATTGCACACAGGGTCGAAACGCCGTCGACAGTTTTTTCAAAGCGAATCATTACAAGCCAGCACTTATCATTGTATAAAAGCGTGGTTTATATAATATATATCTTTCTATGGTCGCTTTCATGAAATATAGGAAACCTTGTATATATGTCACGAATATGTCACAAATTATTTAGGTTTATTTGTTTAGGTTCCTTTTTTCACTGGGACACCACTCACTACAATCAATTGATTGTTAAATGTCATGAATGTAATTTTGCTTCAAAGACCTATATAAACAAGAATTATGAATGAAATACTAATCTAAGGTGTGTTCGACTCCTTCTCTTTTGACATCACAATAACCCATTACATTGCCATAGTGCGTTATTTTATTGAGATTTTCTTACCAGTGGGCCTGTAGCAGTCTTTGTGCCCCCACTTAAGTAGCCCCTTAACACATGTCCCAGGACTTCCATTGTAGCATGAAAGCAGTTTTAAACTGCCAACTCGACTTGGCAACATAATCCCCTTGCCAAGGCTTAAAACTCTTCTTTTATGACATATAGCCCTATGTTAGGCCTAAGGGAGCCCATGGGGCATGGTGCATTGTAATTAAAAGGTTAGACATGTACTTTTAAATTTTATATGTCATGGTAGGAAAAATCTTCTGAATTTGTTTTTCACTCTTGTGAGGGCTACCTTTCCCATAGGATAACAATGGGTTGCCTTATTACATTTAATAAGTGCAAACTTGTTATTAGGAGAGGTTGGAAATTCATGTTTGGTGTCTAAGAAATTGCAACGCACTTTAATAGTAAAATGAAAGTTTAAAGTACAATTTTGAAAATGCCAAATTTAAAAAGTTGGCAGTTTCTTGCCCTAGCTATTTTGTGCCTGCAGTCTGGTCTGTGTCACATGATTGGGTGTAGGTGGCAGTTGGATTTTGTTTGTTCCTCCCAGACAATAGAAGGTTTAGGTATGTCTGGATGGGCCATCACTCACAATATGGGAGGTGGAGGTGGGCATAGCCTCACTTTCAAATCAATAGGCTGTGCTCTGCCTTCAGACAAAGGACTTCTCACCACTGCATTGTTCTGGCAGCCAGGATTGAGCTAGGGCAGGGGAGGCAGGAAACTCCAAGCACTTCAAAATAAATTCTCTAGAAACTTCTCATTTTTCAAAGAAGGCACCAAGTATAAAAATAGAACCATCAGACCCACTTTTCAGTTCACTTTCTGGACCTGCAGAGGGACTCTCAGAGGACTGTCTGCTGCTGTTACCTTTCTGTGTACTTCAGAAGACTGCTTTACTGTACCTGGAATGACTGTGCTGCTGCCTGAATCCTGCCTTGAACCCTCAGAGGGCTGCCATTCTGTTTGAGCCCTGTTCCACTTCTTGAGCCCAGGAGTTTTAGAGTGACTCCAAGGGCTAGTTGTCTAGCTCCATGATCAGAGCCTCAGGGACAGAAAAGGCTCCAACCATCTTGAACCTGCACCTGGACCCTGCATGAGTGAGTCCTAATGCCCCCCCAAGTGGTGCCTCTTTAATCATGGACTCATGACGGTGGTGCTAAAGGTGCCCAGATAGACAAAATCCAAAACTTGAGACTGAGAACCTTTCTGGCAAAAAACACTCTGAGAACCGAGAGGAGACTGGGACCAATCTGCTTGTTTATCTGCCCAAGCTGCAGTGCTGGCGGACCTAACTTTGCGGCAGCTTCCGCTACATTCTTCTCCTCAACAGGAAATCCTGTTCAGCGGTCCTTCGCAGAAGGGGTATCCGGCCTTTTGGAGCCCTATTCCAGCCTTGTACCACTGGAGATTTTCATCTTCCAAAAAAGAGACTAAGAGCCTAATTTAGATCTTGGCAGACAGGTTACTCCATCACTAGGATGAAGGATATCCTGTCCGATTAAATATAAATCCCATAGAACATAATGGGATTTATATTTCGGAGGATGGGATATCCGTCACCGTTGTGATGGAGTAACCCGTCCGCCAAGATCTAAATCAGGCACTAAGTCAGAACACAGAAACTTTCACTGTGGCTTCATCCAGCAGCTCTCCAACGACCACTCCTCAGACACCCCCTGCAGCCTTGCCCCACTAAACTTCTCCCTCCTCAGAACATTTTTGTTGCAATGTTCTTCTAAGGCCCAATCCACTTCTTGTATCCAACTGCGCTCCATCTTGGTCGGCCATATTTAATTTTTGACCCGGTCTCGCACAACTAGATGTCCATGGTTGGCAATTTGATCTTTTAGGCACTTGTTTTAATGTTAAATTTTAAAAATTAATAACTTTGATTCTACTGATTGGATTTTTGTCATTTTGGTGGCAAGTAATTTATTAAAATTTAGTCTATGTTTCTGATTTGTTGTGGGTTTTTTCTTGTGTTGGGTTTTCACTTTATTACTGTTTGTGTGCTTCATAAATACATTACAGATTGCCACTAAATTGAAGCCTAACTGATATTGTGCCAAGTTACCTGAGGGTTAAGCACAGGTTAATTTAGTGACTTTTGTGGTTTACCCTGTCAGAGATTGTGGCTGTTGTTTGAGCAGGGTTAACACCCCGCTCAACCAACAACCCGATTTCTCACATTTTGGAAAATCTTCTATCATTTAGGGCACACCTGTTTTGGTCTTACTATTAGATTAACCTGTTTGCCAGTCCTTAAATGCCCACAAGATATACTATATCCTTAAAGCCCACTGGAGCAGGCTATACCAGTCATTGAAAACTCTTTGGGCCTATAGCAAGGTAGTGGGCATTTAATGGCTGGCAGGGCCTGTTATATTAGCCAATACAGCTGGTAGAACACCCCCATGAGTTTGGAATGTTCTAATTAAAGAACAAAGGTGTGTAGCCATTGTTTTACAGCTTGTTCAGTGATTGGGCAACATGGATATTAACTGTTAAACATACACAACAACAGCTGTGAAAAGAGTCTGAAGTGAGTCTCTGGTTCCCTAGGCTCTACTTTTCCTTGTTCTGCCAAGCCACGGAGACCCAGGAGCTGAGAACAATTCCACTGTTCCTCCTACCAAATCTCCAGTCACACTGAAAGCTAAAGGAGGAGAGGGGGGAAGCCTTAAGTGTACCCCGGTCCACAGACTCTGCCTCCCTCTTTCCCCTACCCAATCCACATACCCTGGAGAGGCAAGGGAAAGGGAGAGGTAGAGGCTGTGGTTTAGGACCTTGTAATGTTGAGAGTAGTGGGCCTTTAACAACAACTGATAAGCTGCTGCTGCTCCACTGCCTTCAATGGAGCGTTCAAATTCCAATTTGTTAATACTTTATACATGATGATGATCATTGTTGGACCTGGCCCTTTTTGCGAGGTTATTATTAAAATAAGATAGAGACCACATGAAGTAATAGGAACGTCTCTTTATTTGGCAACCACCAGAGGACACGGGCAGGCAACCAATCGCATCAGGGTCCCCCAGTACAACTATCCCTGAGTTCTGATGATGTACTCCACATTCTATTGGATGCATCATCAGTACTTAAAGGGATAATTACAACACATCTTCCCTTCACAGAACAGAAAAGAAAGGAAGCAGAAATAATAATAATAATAACAAGAAAATAGAAATAAATAAAAGAGCTAAAATCTAAAACAACTAAATGAAACATGAACCTAATTACATTAAGAGAACAATAGTGAACAACAAGGTAACTTGTAAAATTAGATCATCACATCAACAAGAGGTGTACTTGAGATCAACTTAATGACCACAAAGACATCAAGACAAAATATAATCATTCAAATATGAAGGGTAATTCCTCCTCCTTTTCTCCAAAGGAAAATGATCAGAATGAGTTTCAACATGAGGATCACTATGCAAAAATTGACTTTTCTTAGCACTAACATAGGCACGAACTCTAATGTCATTCCTTGAATTTCCAACATTGCATTTAGACAGTCTTGACATGCTCCAAACATCACCACCCTCTAACATTACAGCATTTTTCATTACTTTGATAATGCGTTTGGGACCAAAACATTTTGACATACCTTTGGGAGACCAAGTTGCTTTTTTTACAAAGACAAAATCCCCTACATTCCATGAATTCTCGTTCACTCCAGACTTTGTATCATATCTGTGTTTGTACATAGTTTGATAATTTTTTAATATTCTGGTTAAAAACCAAGCTTTTATTTCCACGTAACCATAGAGGTGTGAGTTTAGTTCCAGCTAATCTACCTCTATGGGGCCGATTCCGATCTCGGCTGGTAGTGCTCCGAATCGGATTCGGATTTACCGGATCCGATTCGGAGCCCTGTTTCCCGACCGAATCGTACGCGGGTCCGGCCGAGCGAGTACGATGCAAGCTCCCGCGAAATCGCCGACCGACTCGTACGCGGCTT
Organism: Calotriton arnoldi; assembly: GCA_963921515.1. NCBI lineage: Eukaryota > Metazoa > Chordata > Amphibia > Caudata > Salamandridae > Calotriton > Calotriton arnoldi. The sequence continues at coordinate 104,004 of CAWUFW010005307.1, read as the reverse complement.
CAACACGCTCCGACCGACTCGCACCGCGCTATGGAGACGTTTCCCGGCCGGGTAAGTACGATGCGCGCCGCGAGCAGTCCGACCGACTCGCGCCGTCCGGCTCAAAAGAGCTGTCGGAGCCGGACTTTGGGGGTCTGCGTCGGACCCCCTGTACGCGTAGGCGCGCGAGTCGCACACAGGGGGGGAACCATGGGTCCCCCCTACCTGTGCATGTACGCCGCGATGCGCATGGACGCGTACCCGCTGTAGGGGCGCCCTTGTTCGCCTCGCACTCCATTGAGTCAATGGGAGCCCGCGTACGTGTCGTACGACCGGCTCCCATTGACTTCAATGGGAGTCCGACCGAATCGAGTCCGATAGCATGCGAATGCATCGTACTCGTCCGGTCGGACTGCTAGGGTCCACCCGGTCGGAATTCTCTCCGGGTCCGGCTCGGTCGGAGAGATTTCCGGCCGGAATCGGAATTGGCCCCTAAGTCTTTTAAAAGGAGACACACAGGAAACACTGTTAGGGGTATTTCTGTGTGCCCACAGATTTCTCTCAAGACAGACTTTAAAGAAATATTCATTTCCACAGCAGACTGCGCACTGGCTCTTACCAACCTATTCATGCTCTCAACAAGCCCATTGGCTTGTGGGAAATAAAGCGCAGTGCGATGATGTGTGATAGAAAGATCTTTAAAAAATTCTTCCATTTCTGAAGAAGTAAATTGTACACCATTATCAGTGACAAAAAAATTGGGGCCAACCATTCAGAGAACTCTATCTCTTCTACTACACCAGAATCAAGTAATTTATTGAGTTCCTCTTGTAATTTGTGATCATCAAATTGGGCACTTTTCTCACCTTATGAACTACAGGTTGTGCCTTAGACTTCAATATAATTTTATGTTTAAAACCTTTCAGTAATCCTAACTCGTGACTAAAAACAGATGGAAATTTCTTAAAAATCTCTAGATTTCCATCATGTTGTGAGACCAACATAACTTGCTCACGAGCATTGGGATTTAAAATTATTCCAAGGTTTCTTTGATGACGCCATCCAAGCAAGTTGTCACCTCTTTTTGCAATGTACACCTTTCCTACTGTTACTCTGTCTTTAAATGTGTTAGATTGAGTGGAATATCCAACTAAATCGATACTCTGACCACCGTAACCAACAGGATTGATATCAGGAGGGAGAAGAATAATATTGTCTTTACCACAAGTGGAATCCCAGATTTTGTCACTGATCAGTGTGTAAGGTGAGCCTGAATCTGCTAAAACGGAAAATTGCTTAGAACCAATGGATATTTCACATTTAGGCATGGTCACTACATCTGAATCAACTCCCTTTACATCTTGTACTGTAACGCTGCAAGAATCAGAAATGTGATGAATGATTTGTTGAGGATAGATTGTCTCCTCATCGACGACATTTACTTTAGAATTCCTGCACATGCATGCGTAATACCCTTGTTTACCACCATTTCTACATATCACACTCCTAGCAAAACAATGAGGATAGTTCGGGCCATGACTTTGGCTACCACATTTGGAACACTTCATTTTAGGATCCTTGTTAGGATAAGTATTCCATTTGGGTTTTTCGTTCTTATTTGAAATCTTGTCTTGTTTGCTAAAGGTTTTTTGTATAGCAGCTATTTGTGGATCAGGAACAGAGTTTCCACACTCATTAGGAACCAGTTCAGCCACTGACTCGTTGGGGGTTATAGCACTCCGTATTTCCTTTACCCAACTAGAAGTATTTTCAATACTTTCAACGATGCTAATAGCCTCTTTGAGATTAGGGTTCTTTGCAAGTAATTTTTCTTGAACTCTAGAATCATTGGTGCAACGAACTAATTGATCTCGGATTAGGGAGTCAGTCAATTGTTCAAATTCACAAGTTGAGCTAATGACTTAAGTGCTGCTACATAGTTCCCAACCCTCTCTCCTTTAGCTTGAATTCTCATGAAGAATTTGTGTCTTTCCATAGCAACATTGATCCTGGCACCAAAATGTTTTTGCAGTAGCAAAACAGACATTTCATAAACATCTCCAGGTTCTCCAGCTCCTCTTCCAATGGGTATAGGGTCCAAACTAACATAAATGTTCCTACCGTCTATCCCAAGGTTATGAAGTAGGACAGCTTGCTTTCTTGCAGCTGAAACTTTCTCACCCCCAATTGCTATTAAATATGAGTCAAAAAGAGGTTTCCATTTTTTACAAGGAAGAACAGGTTCTCCACGTTCTGACAAACATTGGTGTGGCTGACTCATGCCACTAGACGCCATGTTGGATGAAAAGTGAAAACAATGAACTAATACAATAAATTAATACAATAGATTAACACAAAAAATGTTAAATAACAGTCTAACATAAGTTAAAATAATTAATTAAAGAAAATGGTGGCTTACTGTAGCTGATCCAATGACAAGCGAAGGAATAAGTGTCTTCAATTTCTTCACCAAGCAAAACGAAGAGATGTCAAGAAACAAAAAAAAAATGAAAATGATCAAATAAAACAATCAGCCAAATAATCATAAATTGACTCAACTGCCACCATAAAAGATACTTAAAAGATAAATCTAATTGGGGAATCAATTCTCAAATACTGGAAAAGCGACTTCAAAATGTAATTTGAAGATGACATACTAGAGTCTCTGAGTTAGCGCTCTAGTTGTTCACAACCGCAAAAAGGAAGTCCCGGTTGCTGGTTTCCTCTTTTCCCTTCGTCACGTAGTACGTGCCTGCTTACAATGGCACGATTCCCTTCACAGCTGCCGGAAAATGAGGACGTCAGCAAGATTCCTCGCTCAGTGCACGAGCGGAACGTTGCAGCCCGCGGTGAGTTTCCTTTTGAATTAAACTCACGCGCGTACTGTTAAAAGGAAATGTGAATTGCTTGAGATACTTCGCCATAAATCCCCAAAATATACATTCGGGTAAACATATTTTTTTTCAATCCCGTGTCCAAAACGCCACTGTCCTTTTTCCAGTAACTCACCCGCCCGGGTTAGAGTTTACCAATTAGTTGATTGGAGCCATCGTGTCTCCTCATCGCACGCAGGGTTAATTGGTGGCCGCCAACTAGTCGCCAATATTAAAATAAGATAGAGGCCACATGAAGTAATAGGAACGTCTCTTTATTTGGCAACCACCAGAGGACACGGGCAGGCAACCTATCGCATCAGGGTCCCCCAGTACAACAATACCAGAGTTCTGATGATGTACTCCAAATTTTATTGGATGCATCATCAGTACTTAAAGGGATAATTACAACAGTTATCCCCAAACTTTTTGCCTTCTCCCTCCTATTTTTTCTGACCTGTTTGTGTTGGCATTATGACTCTGGGCACTTTACCACTGATAACCAGTGCTAAAGTGTATATGCTCTCTGTCTAAAATGTATTGGCAATTGGTTTATCCATGATTGGCATATATGATTTACAAGTGAGTCCCTAATAAAGTACACCAGGTGTGCCCAGGGCCTGTAAATCAAATGCTACTAATGGGCCTGCGGCACTAATTGTACCACCCACATGACCTGCTATTTTGACCTGGCAAGTGCACCCACTTGCCAGGCCCAAACATTCCCTTTTTCTACCCGTATGTCACCCCTAAGGCAGGCCGAAGGCAGCCCCATGGGCAGGATGCAGTGTATTTAAAAGGTAGGACATGTACTTGTGTGTTTTACATGTCCTAAAAGTGCTAATTATGTTTTTCACTATTGAAAGGACTATCTCTCCCATAGGATAACACAGGGATTGCCTTGAAATGTCTTTTAGGTGTAATTTCCCATTGAGTGCAGATAGAGATTTTTGAGTTTGGGGTCTGCGAACTCACAATTTAAAAATACATTTTTTGGTGAAGTTGGTTTATAAATTGGTGTTTGAAAATGTCACTTTTAGAAAATGGGCATTTTCGTGGTTAACCATTCTGGTCCTCTGCCTGTCTATAGAATACACGTCTGGGTTCGCTGACTGTTGGGCTCTAGTGCATTCACTCTAGGCAGTCACTGACACTTGCATAGTGCTGTGCCTGTCCTCACACAAAGCTGTCTCCACCCCCATGAAGTGTGTCAGAGCCTTTTTAGGGAAAGGCAGGGTCTTATGCACTGCAAAGACTTTCCTTTGAAGTTTGCCTACTTCAAAGGAAGAAAGGGGTATAAGTCCTCTGACACCCGAAAATCAGAACACTTCTGGATTGAGGACATTCTGACAGGAAGAAGAGCTGGATGCTGTAGGAGGGACTGCCACTCTGCCTGTTCCTTTTTTGTGCTGGCCTGCTGCTTGCTGCTTCTTTCCTGGGAGTGAAAGGACTGGACTTTGGTTTCTACATCCTACTTCCAAGGTTCTCCAAGGGCTTGTATATGCTTGCCTCCTGTTAAGAAGTCTCAGGGCCATCAAAGACTTCACCTACCAGTGCCTAGGCTTTTCTGCTGAGAGTCCTGACTTGCCAAGTGGTGCCAAATCCAGTTCCTGGGCCCTTGGAAATGTAACCTGATGATCTTGAAGAGAAAATCCACGCATCAACTCCCAGCGCCTATTTTCTTGAAGCATCGCTGCAAGAGATCAATGCGTCGCCGCTGCCTGCACCGTAGCGTGGTTCTTACTGGAAGCATTGATCACAGCTTTCACCACAATACCCAGCTCGCTGTCGCAGCACGTCAGAAAAATCGCTGCAGCTTGAGTCCCGAGCACTCTGTCACCTACTTCCGTGGCACCTGCTCCGACTCTAACGCAGCACCTGCTCGTGGCTGCAAAATTGATGCTGCGCCTGCATTGCCACTGCTGTATTGATGCAGCGTGTCTGGATTTTCGATGCATCGCCCCTCGATGCCGACCCTTCATCGACACCGCAGTTAGGAACTGAAGCCACGTGTCCGGAAACTAATACATCACCTCCCCTGCCAGTAAGGAATCAATGCATCACCTCCCCTGCCAGTAAGGAATCAATGCATCACCTCCCCTGCCAGGAAGAAACAGACACATCATCTCCTCTGCGTGCAGTAAGGAAGAATCACTTCACCTCCCTTGCCAGTAAGGAACTGACGCATCACCTCCCTTGTGTAGTAAGGAACCATCGCATCGCTTTTCCAGCACCTCGCCTCCCCTGAGCCTTGCACCGTCTTTGATTTTTGACATATCTAAGGTACTTTGTGTTTAAACTAACACATCCATTCATTTCTAATGGCTAAACTTGCTTAACCTTTTAAAAGTGAAATGTCTATGTTGGATTTTTGCTGTTTTGGTCTTCTTTTATTTAGATAAATATTGCCTATTTTTCTAAACTGTTGAGTACTCCTTTTGTAGTCCTTTCACTGTGTAACTGTGTGTAGATACAAATGCTTTACGCATTGCCTCTAAGATAAGCCCAACTGCTTGTGCCAAGTTACCAAGGGGGTGAAGAGGGGTTTTCTTAGCTGTGTGACTCCCTTACCCTGACTAGAGTCAGGGTTCCAACTTGGACAGGGTGCAAACCATTGCCAACTAGAGACCCCATTTCTAACAATCATCATCATTTTTCAGTGCTGACTTACCAATAAAGCGGAGTCAGTGACACCCACTCCCACACTGATACAGACACTCAGATGACATATATTAGAAATGTAAATAAATGTAAATGTCCAGTATTTGTAAAGCATATCACTTACTTGTGAGTCTGTCTGTAAGTATCTGAGTGGGTTTGGGAGTGGGTGAGTAAGTCTCTGAGTGGATCTGTGAGTGGGTCCATGAGTCTCTGAGTGGGTCTGTGAATGGGAGCATGAGTCAGTGGGTGGATGAGCATCTTAGTGGGTCTGTGAGAGCGAGCGAGAGTCTCTGAGTGGGTCTGTGAGTGGGTGCATGAGTGTCTGAATGGGTCTGTGAATGGGTGTGTGAATGTCTGAATGGGTTTGTGAGTGGGTGAATGAGTGCTTGAATGGATCTGTGAGTGGGTGCATGAGTGTCTGAGTGTGTCTGTCAGTGGGTGCGTGAGTGGGTCTGTGAATGAGTGCATGAATGTATGAGTAGGTCTGTCAGTGGGTGCGCAGTAAAAGTAGGGGGCACACAGGAGCAGGTCCTCCTGTCAGCCCCCTGTGACAGTCCTCCTGCCCAGCTTGCCTCTTTCTGCTCATTCTGCCTGTTAGTTTGCCTCTTTCCTCTAGTTTCTGACTTCAATTATTCCTCTTTCTGCTTGTTTCTCATCTTTATCTTGCCTCTTTCTGCTCATTGCTGACCTTTATTCTGCCTCTTTCTTCTCATTTCTTACCTCTATTATGCCTCTCCCTGCTCATTCCGGACAGAAATCTACCTCTTTCTGCTCCCTTCTGACCTTCCTTTTAAAAATAATATTTGGTCCCGAGAGCTAGTGGTCCCCGTGTCTTGGGGATCCGGGAGCCCCCCCATCAATGTTTCTTTATCCCCAGGTAGGTGGTGGTCCCAGGCTCAATGTGTCTTAGAAGGGGGGGTCCGTGTGCCACCCTCCTTTTTTAAAAAAATTGCCCCTGGGACCTGACCCATCCGGGGGCTCTAATCAAAACAAATGTTGGAAAAAATGTTGTTGCTGATTCCCGTCTCCGCTGCGTTTCTCAGGCAAAAAAATAAAAATAGTGCTTTTTGGCCCTGTCAGCACCACAGGGGGACACCAGGACCTCAGTTAGGAGGTCAGGGTGTTCCTACTCTGCTCGCTTTTCTTTTTTTCAAATGTTTTTGCTGAGTCCCAAGATGGCTAATAACACTTCCTGGTTGAAGTGTTGGCAGCCAATCAGATTTCAATATGGGGACTGTCGGATCCTCTGAGGATCTGCGTCTCTATATATACATTTTTTTTTTTTATATCTCAAGAACTACTGAATGGATGTACAGCAAATAACAAAAAGCACTCTTTCTGGACCAAGAGCTAGCTTTCTGCCATAATTGGTGTAATTCTGTCCAGCAGTTCAGGCTGTTGTATGTACAAAATCCCTATGGGATTTATCATGGGAAAACTCTTTTTCTGACCCCCCTTTTTTTTGGCCCCCACTTGACGGATCACCCCAAAACATTCCACGCACAACAAGATTCACCAGGGCATTTTTTTATTAAGATGTCATGAAGATTTGTCAAACGGTGCTAAAGATATAGGCAAGTCAAAAAACGCTTTTCCTGTGGAAACGTGTATATATATATATATATATATATATATATATATATATATATATATTTATAGATAGATAGATATATGTATAAATATATATATATAATTGAAACATACAAAATATTAACAAATCATCTGCAAAACATTAAATGCATATCCAAATTAATTGAATTTTAAGAACTATAACATTAAAAAAGACATTTACTAAACTTATTGTAAAATAAAGATATAATTATATAGATATATATATATACAAAATTAAACAAATAATAATAATAGATATATTTAAACAATATTAAGAAATGCAATAAAGTCTGGGAATAATAGATATACTAGTCCTATTCAGGTTTTTGCAACAGCAGTGAAAGCGTAAGCTTTCAGACGGATTACATTTACTATTCACACTCCAAACAGGTGAACAGTAGGGAAATTATTAGACTTAGGAAGGGTAACACTTAACATTCCACCTCCAGTCTATGCAACAGAAAGCGTTGGACTTCGGAGGGGTAAGATTTACTATTCCCACTCCAGTCTGTGCAACAGTATGGAAAGTGTTGGACTTCGAAGGGGTAAATTTAATATTACCACTCCAGTCTATGCAACAATAGGGAAAGCATTAAACTTCAAAGGGGTAAGATTTACTATTCCCACCCTAGTCTGTGCAACAGTAAGGAAAGCGTTGGACTTCAGAGGGGTAATATTTACTATTCCCACTTCAGTCTGTGCAACAGTAGGGAAAGTACTTCACTTCAAACATATTACATATTTGAATAACCCTATTATTTTCAATAAATACACAATTCTTAATATGAACATAATTAACCCAAAAAAACATTATATATATAAAAATATAAATCAAACAATTTACATAATTATTAAACAATGTAAGAATTAATTATCAATTTAAACATATTATCATTTATTTATTACTTAATTAACTTCCCACCTTGTACCCCCACAAACTGAGCAGCCCACACTTAAAATATATCTAAAATAACACAGTTAACATAATTAATAATCAATTAAACAATTATTAATAACTTAATAATAGTTAATTAATTCTTACTTAATTAACTGAGATACGCATTACATATTTGAATAATTAATAATCAATTAAATAAGTAATAATTCATTAATAATTGATTGTTAATTAAGTATTACTTAACTTCCCACTCTATACCTCTACAAACTCAGCAGCCTGCACCTACTATATAATTAAAAACATATAACTATTACACAATTTACATAATTGATCATTAATTCAATAATGAATAATATATTAATAATTCATTGTTAATTAAGTATTAATTAACTTCGCGGCCTCAACCTCTAAAACCCTGCAGCCAACACCTAATAAATAACTATAAAATATACTTATTATACAATTTACATAATTCATTATCAATGAAATAATTAAGAAATGATTAATTAAGTGTTAAAAAATGATTACTTAATTAACTCCCCACCCTATAAATCTACGAACCTAGCAACCTGCTATGACACAATAAATTGTGATTAGCAAATATATTTAAAATTACAAATCACTTAAAATTACAAACTATTTTTAAAAATATTATTAACAAATGTACAAACAATAATAACACTTACAATTATTATATGAACGTAAGCACAAAGATAATTAAAAAACAATATTGTTTACAACTATATTATTGAAAATGATATTAACAACGATATTCTTGACAACAATTTTACTTATCTGAAAAAATCAACATTCTTGTTTTTGTATCAAGATATTTTTTCCTGATGCTTCTGTAACTCGATATTTATAACTCGATATTTTGTCCAAATACCGAGTATGTGTATAGGTCTTGCATACCCAATTCCTAAACAACTACAATTAACATATTAAGGTAAATTCTGATAATCAAATTTAATTGTTGAGGGAACATATTATTTTGCATGTTGTGGGATATATATATATATACATTGGGTTTGGTCCAAATCAGAGCAACTGTTAGATCTGACATCTTTGGCACGGTATTCCCCCAAACTTTTAGCTTTCATGCCACTGTTTTGCTGAACTCGTTTTTGTTGGCATTAGGACTCTGCATTTTACCCCTGCTAATCAGTGGTAAAGTGCTTGCGCTTTCTCACTTAACCATGGTATCATTGGCTTCCACCTGATTGGTACATTTAATTTGCCTATAAGTCCCTAGCAAATGGTACTGCATGTAACCAGGGCTTGTAAATTAAATGCTACAAGTGGGCTGCAGCACTCATTGTTGCCACCCACTAAAGTAGCACAGTAAAACATGGCTCAGGCCTACGACTGAAGCCTGGAGTACAGTTTCAAACTCCCATTTTGACGTAGAAAAATAAACCTTTTGCCAGGCCTATACCTTCCTTTTCAATCCCACAGATCACTCCTCAGGTAGGCATCAAAGACTCATACGGCAGAGTGTATAGAATTTGAAATGTAGGACATGTAGGACATGTGGGACTGTTCCTGATAGTGAACAGTCCTAAAGTCATTCTTCACAGTTATAAGGCTGTCTCTCCCATAGATTAACACTGGGTTACCTTATTACACTTAATAAGTGCTAACTGCAATTTGGAAATAGATACAGAAATGCGTATTCCACTCAACTGAATTGAAATTTAGAATCCTCTTTAATGGTAAAGTTAGATTTTAAGTTACTATTCTGAAAATGCCACTTTTAGAAAGTTGTCTTTTTTCTGCTTAAATCAAATGTGCCTTTTTGTCAGTGTCCAGGGTCACATCACTGTGAATGGCTGTCTTGTGTTGTTTTTAATTTTCTTTTCAGACATGGGGACAAAAGGGCATTGGCTGTAGGGAAGGGTGTTACTTTCCTGAGCAGGATGTTCTGGGGATGTACCTTCCTGAGCTTCAAAGGATAGCCCCAGAGCGTGCCCACTCCCTTCCTGAGTTCTAAGGTCTGCCTGCCCTGCTAATGAGGAATGCAACTCCCACCTAAGTCCTGCCTGACCTTCGCTACCATACACAGTTTCGAGCCAAACCCATGAATGGGGGGAGATTAGACAAAGGGGGCATTCCCCCCCACAGGCTGGTTCTGGGGCTAAAAGTGGCACCTTCAGAACTTCACATCAGAACACTCCTGGACCTGTGGAAGATTCAGAAGAAGACTGTCCTGCTGTCTGAAGAAGGAAGATTGGACCTGATTGCCTTGACCCCAGGCTCCCCAGAAGTTACTCCAAAGGCCAGTTGGCTGATCTCCTGTTTGAACTATAGGAACACAAATAGCTTCCAGAGACCTCCCTGGAACTGCCTCGATGACCAGCATTAACTGGACCTATCTGTACTTGCCTGAGCTCTACTGCTTGTCTCTGCTGGAGTGAGTTCTGATCACCAAGCGGTGCTTATCCAGGCCCTGGATCCTTGGCTGGCATCAGAGTGTATGCCTCCTGCCTCTAACCACAAGTCCCGAGTTCCAGGTGAAGGTCCAGATGTTTTTGGGCCCTTCACAACCGAAAATGGACTCCTCGTGTTGTCCGACGACCATCCGTGATGGTCGCCAAGGTGAATCTCCAGCCATGACTTGCCTTTTGCATCCAGTAAGAGCCAGCACCAATGTCAACCAACAACTTAAAGCTCCAGAGACTATCAACTCTTTGCACCAAACAGCAACTGTCAGTGACACCTGACCTGATCCTCGTGCCGACAACGGTCTCCTCACATCAACCACCAATGCGAAGAGAAGGTAAAATCTTCAGCAGAATGATCCTGGTTCCTGTTTTCAACCCAACCTCTATTGAGGGCAGCTTGAACTTGTGACTTTGATGCAGTCCAGCACGACCAAATAGCCACAATTGGTACTTTGTGCTTTTTGGTGCTATTTATACTAGAAACTTTCAAATGTCATATCTCCGGTTCTACTGATTGGAGTTTTGTTGTTTTGGTGTCATTTTATGTATTGGAAGTATCTCTATTTTTCTAAATTTGGTTTAGGATTTTCCCTGTGTTGTGTTTTCACTTTATTACTGTTTGAGTGCTACAGAAATACTTTACATATTGCCTCCAAGTTAAGCCTGACTGCTTTTGTGTGAAGCTGCCAGAGGTTTCAGCACAGGTTTATTCAGTGATTTTTCGTGGTTCACCATGACAAGGATTGTATTTGGTATGTGAGTGGGGCTGCCACTCTTCTCTAATAATAACCTAATTTTCCTTCAAATACCATATTTTCAAACCTTTTTAAACTTATCACTATTTTTTGTATTTTTTTTCCTTCCTCGTTTTACCAGAAAGCGTCTGCAATACTCAATGAACCGCACCGTCAAACTGTCCGCCCTGCGGTCGCTGCATTCGCCAAGGTCCTATTACCATACCGGACCATCACCTTTGCCGGTGCCTTGGTGTAATCATTGGAATGAGTAATCAATACCCAAAGAGCTGCACCAGTTTGAAAAGTCAGTCCATATATCAGGGGTAAGGCTCTTTTCCACGCCCTGATTGAATCGCCAAACCTAGACGGCCGCCTTAACCCAGTCTTCCACTTTCGGAAGGAGAGGGTCCCTCCATTTCATAGATATTTCTCTTCTGGCGATTAGAATCAGATAAAAGAGCAGCCCTCTATGTGACCGTCTCAACAACTTGCTTATTTTCTCATCCCCTCTGAGAAGAACAAGCATTGCATTCAAGTTGATCTCCCTGCCAAAGATTAAGGGTGGGCGTAGTTCAGGGAGTTGTGCTACGCAACGCTACGCGAAGTGGTAAAACAACTCCGCGGCCCTACGCGGAGCTACGCAAGCAGCATAGTGCGATAGGAAAATGCTGTTCGCGGTGATTGCACAGTGCCGGATGCTTGTCCGCACTGTGCAATCATTGCAAACGGCATCATGCACAGTGCAAGCGGTCGTTTTCTGCCGCTCGAGTAGATTTTTACTCGAGCGGCAGCTTTCTCAACGCAAACGGGCAGTTTCTCATCGCGAGCTGTCACGAGCATACGCGACCACTCGCAATGAGAAACCTGACCCCCCAGCGTTGAGAAATCTCGCCTGGAGGTTTATTTTCCACGCTCGCGCTCGCCAACTTGATGTTGCCGATCGCGAACGAGGAAAAATCTCGTCGGGATGTTGATTTTGCTCGCTCACGGTCGCCAACTTGACGTTGAGGAACGCGAGTGAGCAAAAATGTCCGCTACGCTACGCGCAGCAGATTTTCTCTGCACTCCGCGAGATCCGCGTTACGCAGAGTGCAGCAAACTCCGCAAACTCCGCGAGCGGAGCGTAGTTCACCACCCAGGGTTACCAAAGATACCTTTTAGGGCGAGTTCAATTCCTCCCCAGTAATCACTCAACCTGGGGCATTCAAAGAAGATATAGACATCCTTGGCTTCTAGACAACCACACCTTACACACTTGGGGGGAGGATGGGGAGCAAACTTTGCAATTTTAAATGGAGTCCTGTTCAGACGAATAATGGCAAAACTTGGTTCCTCTTCAGGTTTGCTGGTTTGACAATAGAGTACAGGAGCCTCAGGGAGTTATCCCAAACTGTTTTAATATCTCCCTCATTGAAGGTTCCACTCCAGACTAAGTAAGGAGGTGCTAGCTTCTTTTCCTCAACTACCAAAAGCTTCTCATACCACCTTGCAACCTCCTTATTCTTCGGTCTTGTGCCTTGGAGAGAGAGCTCTAGCTCCCAGTCACCCCCAATTTCTTTTTTTGAGACTGCAAACCATGAGGACAGTTGAATAAACTTAAATCTAGACAGGTCGTTTCCAGTCTTTGCTTTTAAGACTTCGCATGGATACACTCCCTCCGATGTCATCAGATCTATCCGTGTTGTAATACCCGCCCTCCTAAGTGGTAAACTTAAGCCATCTTTCAAGCACAGCAGGGTGCCAGGGCAATCCCAAACTAGAGCCAAATCTGAATAATAACCCAGGTCCCTCCTTCTCCTAACCTTATACCATAGACTAAAATCAGATCTTAATACTTTTAATCAAACTTTCTTGAAGAACCTGGGGGTACCAAACTTATAAAGGAATCCCGTCACCCTCCACTGCCTCACTATCTTCCCAAGGAGCTTCCCCCAAGTAGAGTCGTCATCCTTTGCCAGCAGCATCCGAATGTTTTTAAATTGGAAAGCTGCACAATACCAATTAAAATCAGGCAGGGCCAATCCTCCATTGTCGAGCCTACGTCGAAGTTTTTTCCAGGCCAACCTAGCGCCCTTATGGGCCCATATAAAGCTCACGGCTTCCCCTGAATTCTGTTGATGGCTGATTTTGGAAACCCAAGGGGAATAGCATTGAAGAGGTAAGTCAATTTAGGAAGGATGACCATTTTTACTAGATTGACACGACCGAAAATAGTTAACGGGAGGTTTTTCCATCTAGCTAATAGGCTGTCTATTTCTCTAGCAACCCTTTGCAGATTAAGCTGCGGTATTTTATCTATATCATCCACTATTGTGATTCCCAGACATCTAAAATTGGGGCTCACTTTCCCAACCCAGTCCTTAACATTCCAGTACATTACCTCAGTTTTAGAGGAATTTACTGAATAGCCAGAAAGGGAGCCAAATTCTGCTAATAGATGTTCCACCCTCAGAATGGATATAGTAGGGTAAACCGTATACATTAATAGGTCATCGGTGTACAGCGCAACCTTACTGCTATAAGGCGGAGAACTGAAAGAAACTACGGATGCATCAAATCTCAGCAGTTGAGCCAGAGGTTCTAAATATATGTCGAATAGTAAAGGAGAAAGAGGGCAACCCTGCCGTGTTCCTACTAATATACTGAAGCTGGAAGTTAGTGCGCCATTGAAGAAGATCCTAGCCGACGTGCCCTCATAGGTCGCCTTAAGTGTATTTAAAAAATGAGGGCCGAATCTCATTACTCTCATGACCTCCCAAAGGAACGCCCAACACACTCGATCGAACGCCTTAGCAGCATCCAAGGCAACTACGGCCAAGGGGGCTGAGCGATAAATGGCAAGATCTATTGTGCCAATAAGCTGTTGAGTCTGCTCCTGTATGCGCCTCTTTGGGATAAAACCCTTCTGGTCTGAATGTATTAACCTACAAGATTCAGCCCTAGGGGGGTCTTTGGAGGGTTTAAAAATGAGGACAATTGTAGCCTCTTTCCAAGATCTAGGGACGTGTCTCCCCTGTCTATATATCGAGTTGAACATGGTTTCCAAAATCGGTGTCAGCTCCTCTGTTAAGAGATTATACACTTCATTGGGAATGGCATCAGTGCCTGCAGATTTACCATTCCTACTTTTAGTGAGACTTAAACAAATGTCCTCCTTAGTTATGGGAGCATCAAGTATCTCACGACTCGTCATTGTTAAACTAGGCAGTTGTAACTTACTCAGCCAGGCCTTAAGAAGCTCTGGGCTAGGAGAAATCTCTTCCTTATATAGTGTGGAAAATAAAGAGACTAGGTAGGCTTGCATGTCCTCCATTTTATCAGGGACATCCCTCTGTCATTTACAACTAATTGGCTGAGGAGGTTCCCAGACCTATCTGCCCTAGCTTTCCAGGCCAGTAATGCACCAGCCTTTTCCCCATACTCGAAGTTCTGCATACACCTGGCATGCCACTGTGCTCTACACTTTTGGTCTATTTTATTCCTATAGTCTTGCCTCGCATCTTCTAGGAGTCTCTGTATCCGCACCCTTACATCGGCAGACCCCAGCGAGCCCGAAGAAGATCAGCCTCCAATGAACCAACTTTTAGCTTTTAAACTTAAACGTTCAGCCTTACTTTTGACATAGGACAGATTTTGTAGTACCCCTCTAATGTGTGCCTTAAAGGCATCCCATATGACATCTAGGGAGGTAGATCCAATATTGTCCTCAAAGTAGGCCACACATGCCCGCTTTAATGCCTCTCCCGTCTCAGAGTCTGTAAGGATAACCCTCTTTAGTGTCCATCTTGGCCTGGGGGGCCAGCTATACCCAACTAAGGAAAGACTGATCGCATTTCCTGCTTCCTGAGGATGAGGACTTGCCTTTCCCCTACCATATTCAACAGTGTGAGTCTGTATTGCAGGATGCCTCCAGCGCGTCCCGTCCGTCATAATAAAACGTCCTCATGAAAGATGTTGTTTATTCATATAGTCATTTCACAATTGCCCTTGGCTTTTAACTGCACCATATTTGACTAACATATTTGAGAAATGGCAAAATGCTGGTGAATAGTATAAGCATATCCAGTAGATGGATTGTTGCTCAGCCGCCTTGAACTATCAGTTTCTACCAGCCGTTTAACAAACTAGATCCTTCGCTGAGAATTTCTATATCTATATCAAATCTTCAAATCAGTAAATTCAATTGATGTTTAATCAGTGTGGGCCACAATGAGATTCTGGGTATCCAGGCAACCATAAACAGGCAGCTGAAATGGCTCACAAGAAAGAGAAGCTTACAGTTGCATCTGGGATTCATATTTAAGATGAAGGCAACAGAAATGTTATATTAACTAGTAATTAACCAATTTTTTTGTTCTTGTGGTACTAAATAACATTTAGCTATTAGTTTAAAATTTGAAACCGTTATACACACACACAGACACACACACAAAGAGCACAACCCACCACACTGACATACCTTACTATTTAAACCAGCCTTATTAGCTGAAACTCTACTTGAGTTTTCGAAATGACTATGGTTGAAGAAAGACAAAAGGCATCACTGGAGTACTCCTTGCAGGAGAGTAGATGGCGTTTGGGACAGGGATGTAACCAGGAGAGAAGTTAGTTGATTTCTTTTGCCTCTGTTTGATTGTTTTGATCAACCTGAGTATTTGTGGGGCTTGCTGCCTAATACTCATGATTAGGCAGTTCTTTCTTTTGGGCTATCACCACTTATCTGAAGGTGAAATTGCCATGGAACCAATGGCAAATTCAGAGAAATCTCAAAAATCTCAAACAAAATCAATTTATAGTATGCAATCATTACGACCACAAATCCATGCTTTTTCAAAAATCTCATACACTAACCATGAGTTGAATCTCTACTTATATCTTTGAAAGTACATAAATCAATGAATATTTGATGATTGTGCAAACATCTAAACCTTTCTGAGGTTAACACCAACCTTTTTATCCAAGACCTTTTATTTTTAGTAAATGTTATATATGTAATATATTTACACATAGGGGCTTTCAGCCAGCCTTCTTCAGCCTTTGGTCTGTTGTGCAATTTACATTTTCTATCACCAACTGCAGTGTAGTAACACGCTACACAAATGGAAGTTAAATAAGCTTCTATATTATGTGACCAAGCGCTCCATGTCTTCCAAGCAAATGATTTCTCCAACTGAATTTATCACATTCTAACTTCAACATTCAATGTCAAACTGATGTTATCACTTCCTTTACATCACCTCTACACATCTCCACCCTATATATATCACATTGAAAAATACAATCATTTCATTGATACAATTTAAATAGTGAAATGCACCATATAGCCTGTGGGTTGAAAAACAAGTATATAATCTAGATTAATTGATTAATCACAAAGATAATCACCTAACTTTATGGGATGCTTAATTAATCTCTCTGGTCTTCTAGTCATTTTGACAGTGGAAGGCACAGAAATAGAATTTGAATTAATTCCACTATCTTATTGTCCCAGGTCTTCTTCACCATTCCTTGACTGATCTTCCACTTGTCTACCCTTCTGTGTTATTTTTGTTACCCACAACACTCTCTTGGTGCTCTGTAGTTACGATATCTTCTTCCAGATTGTATGTCCTACCATGTTGTTTCTGTTTTTTTTGCTCTGCATTGTTCAGAACACATAGCTACTATCTTTATATTCCACACCTTACCATCTTCTAATTTGACTGAATTATTTAACACTTGTTTAATGCGTTTAGGTTCAAAGTAAGAACTAACTCTTTTGGGAACTATGCCTGGTTTCCTAATTCTGACCGGCTGTCCAACCTTTAACTTGCTGTTTAATCCCATGTTTCCTGTCGTAGTTTTTTTTTGTATTCTTCTTGTTTGTTTATTATTTTTTCTCTGACCTTTCCCAAAGACCAGGTCGCACTCCTAGGTGTGGCTAACCATCCTGGGTAAAACTTTGATTGAGGTTTTCTTCCTCTCATTAATTCAAATGGAGAAAACCCTGTGCATGTCACTTATATAATAAAATATTCCTTAGCTTTCTCTGGGACAAATTGTACATCATTATCACTCAGAAAATGCTGGGTATCCATTCATTATGGAAAACCTTGTCTATGAAACCCTAGAATTGTATCCGTATTTATTTTGTTAACAATTTTGATGTAAGGCCACCGGGAAAATATATCCATCAATACTACAATATATATTTGAGTATTCCCAATCGGCCCCATAATGTCAACTGCCATTTTTTCCAAAGCAGCTTTCGGTCATTCGATTGTACTGCTCATAGTAGGTCTTAGGGGCCCATTACGATGGCGGGCGGAAGCACAACCGCCGTGCTGGCGGATGCAAAAACCACCAGTTACCGCCGGCACGCAGCAGTCCACACGCCCGCCCAATTACGATGCGAAAAGCAGGCCAAACACCGCCGGCAAGCCAGCAACACCGTCCGCCATCAAAGTGCGCCCGCACACGTAGCGGCGCAGCCCAACTGACACACACCGTCCGACGAAACACGTCCCGCCCGGCGCATAAATTACGATGCCGCAAACAAACGGCTCCCACGGCAAAGAGACACCGCACGTGAAAGAGAGGCGGAAACACGGACGCCGAGCACGGACAACGAAGAAGCGGCACCCCGGGCATGAATCCAGCACTGCAGGCCCTTCCCATGCTTCTGCTGATGCACCACCAAGGACGCAACGCACCGCGGAGACGCAGGTAGGCACACACACAACAAGTGCACGCAAACAGCGCACACAGTGCAAGGGCGGAAAAGCGGACAACCCCCACCAGCGCGTGCACACTACACATCCACCATTGCATCCACATATGACACACAGGCCAAATCCTAACATCGCAGAACACATGTGTACACACCACCTGGGACTAGGAACCAACCACCCCGTCACGGCCCCAAAGCGGCGATGACGCCGCCACACATGCGCACAACGCAGAGGCCAACCGCAGCGCCATGCATGCGTCGCACACAGACACAGGGACACAACCAAGCAGCACACACACCAGCCCCACCCCGAACGCACATGACACGTGACAGGCCGGCCACAGACATGTCCCCAACGCCCAATTCACGGACAACACCCAACGCCACACAACCGACGCACACATGTCAGTGAAGTCACGCAACAGCAGGTCACACCCCAGTGTAACAAACATGGCGAAGCACACAGCGGCGGCAACACCAACTAGGAGAAGCAGGGCCTCTTCGGGAAGAGGAACGCCAGTACCACACTGAAAAACCCATACCACCCTGCACATATGAACAAGACACATGAAACGGAACACCAAAGAGCCCGGGACCGACAACAGGTGGCCCAAGAATTACATCCACACACAAGGCCCAACGCAGAGCGGAAAGGCAGCCTGCCGCCCACACAAGGGAGAGCAGACAGCACTGAATGACCTTCCATTCCAACACCGAAACCACAGCCCTACGACAGAAGCCGGTGAATACAGCCATTGTCCAAGAATAGACCAACACAGGCATGCCGAGGAGACCGACCACAGGGCAGATAGCGCATATCACAGAAGCACACAACGGACGGGGAAGAAAGAAGAAAACACTCCCCATGTCGGCCACATGCAAGTTAATTGGAAGGAGTCACACAGCACTGACCTTGAACTGTCTGAGAAGCATGTGGGAAGAGGGCCCGTGTCCTCCAAACAAGCCAACAGAACACAAGTCCTGTCTCCCCACGACTACACAGAGCTCACAGCAACCCCGGAGCGTGCACATTGCAGACTGCACACACAGCCGGAGCACGCCACCTCTACGAACCGCTGCGAAATGGCAACCGCAACACACCTACCCAACTACGCCGAACAGCTCAAGCTGTACCAAACCAACACGATACATACATTGGGATGCGATCTCCTGTCCCTGCTGAACGTAAGTTACCGACTGACTTACCGCATCACATTGTTCAGCTGCGTCATGCCCGTCTTCTACTGTCGGAGGTGTCCCTACCAGCATCCCGTCGAGA
The DNA here is from genome assembly GCA_963921515.1 of Calotriton arnoldi. NCBI lineage: Eukaryota > Metazoa > Chordata > Amphibia > Caudata > Salamandridae > Calotriton > Calotriton arnoldi. The sequence continues at coordinate 84,813 of CAWUFW010005307.1, read as the reverse complement.
TATGCCTCTCCAACCCGGCATGTCTGAAGGCGGACCTGCTACCACTACTCCTCCCTCTGGACGCACACGACAGGGCCTGCTCTGCCTATGGGGGCATGGCGTATGTGGCCAACATCGCACGCGCACTGAAATGGAACCACTGTGCCTCCACACGACGGATCATCGAGAACAGCTACATCGAATGTCACCCAGCATGCCCCATCATGGTCCTCCAAGGGACAACCTACGAACAACACCTTGACAGCCACCATCCGCTTCATTGGCTGGCAAACATGTACACCACCAATGACATGGAAGCCCTGCTGGACGGCATCGCATACCTGACAACCTGTAAATACGTCGGACCACAACGCAGGTTCCCCGAGTGACCTATGAAGTCCAACCCCGCACCCATGCTCAGCTTCCGCACGGACTGGCCAGTCACCACCACAACAGCCATACCAAACGACCGGCAACTGTAACCACACCATCAACGACATCGCCATGACATCGGATATGACCGGGACATGCACACTGTTCCCCATCACATCCAGGAACACCGCATGCATCGTGGGAGGCAGTGGCATGGGCTCTGTGCATCGCACCCACATGGACGGAACTGCACGAACAACCAGGACACGACATGGATCCAGCGCACATGGACACACACACCGCTCAGTGAACATGAATAGGTCGCCTGGAGTCTGTGGGTGCTGCACCCCTCCCACCCCCGCCCCGGGAATCCCATACCAGGACCTTTGCATGGACGACAAGTGCATACAACAACAACACAACCCCAGTGACTGTGACATGTCCAGTAACCACCACAGTGCAACAACAAGTGGCACGCCGCTGCATGCACGCAAGCACATGCCCTGATGTCATCTCACATGCACGCGTGCATGAGGAACAACCGCAGCAAACCTGTCACATGGAACTGAGATGGACTGTGCCCATGATGCCGAGCGGTCTGGTAGGCTACATGTATACCGTCTGTGTCAAAGTCCGCAGCTCCGCAGCTATACGTAAATGTACATTAGCACAGCCTTGGCCAAGCAGATGTAACCCCACACCCTATCCCATTTGTAATCATGCTCAGTATATCCTCAACATGTATTCCGCTGCCAGTAGTGTCCACTATACTGCATCACAGAGGACAGAAGACTCAATATAATGTTTGAAACCAAAACTGTCTCCGCTGACTCATTTCACAAGTACGAATGAGAGAGGATGAGAGTATGTGAAGTACACGGCAGTCGTGACATGACCATGTAGTCCACTGGTATTGGATGTCAACGCAAATGAGTAGCACTACTGTGGAAGACACACATGTGTCGTGTGAAGTCGTATGGACGCAGTGCTCAGGTGGGTGGGTGCGACGGGTAGATGCGCACATGCCAAGTTGGAGCACGCCGTGTTGGGAGGGGTCATGAACAGTACACCACCGCTTCCCTGGGCATTGTGAGAGGACACCTGTCGGGGGGAGTGAACACGTGTGTGCACAGCAGCCGGGCACACGTACAAGGCGGTACCAGGCGCACCTCAGCCCACCCTCTGTGGACAAGCTGGATCCTGTTGTGCGCCCGCCATGCCCCTTGACAAGGCACACACAGCCCCAGTCGACCAGGTGTAACCCCAACATAGTCAATCCGCACAGGCGATACAGGGCACGGGATGGCAGTGGAGCATGGTGTGTGAGAGGTCTCCTCGCGCTCCTCCTGGTCATATCACGCAGGCAATAGAACCTCAACGTCTAGCATGGCACAAGTCAAATGGAAGTGTAGGGGGATGCACCACAGCACGAGCAGCACTGACGTCACGGGAGGTGGCTCGCACCATCCCATCCATTGCCCATCATACCAACCACGCCACATGCCATTGCGACTAAGTGCAAGCGCGTGCGCCACCACCCCCGAGCCCTCCCCAGAGAGGCCAAAGAGTGAATGTGTGGGCCATCAGCCACAGACGGACGCGGCATGGCCGCAAGGGCAGCCACAGCCACTGGGTGTCGCAGGTGGCGGATCCGGAAGGCGAAGACTGTGATGCATAGTCCATGCAGGCCGGGTCTCCATTTGGGGCACCACGCAGGTGGACGGCGTCCCACCACACATCATACCCTGAGACAGCCCACTCGTGCAACTGGACCCACACATACACTCCTTGCCCTCTCTGGTGCGAGCTTGGGGCTGCCTGTGCAAGCGCTAGCCTCGCAGGTGAGCATGCATATTGGGGGGCGAGGGGAGGACATGAGGGCTGGGGCGAAGATGACTGTATCACTGTCAGTTAGTACAAGGGATGACCCAGATGTGGAAAGGAAGAGACGTGTCCCGTGTGTACTGCAACTAGTCGCCAATCCAACTACCCCCCATGTCCGGAATGTAAGCCCGCACCTAGGCCCGCCCATCCGCCACATCGAACATACCACCAGCACGACAACCTTCCCATTCGAAACACTGACTGGGGGTGGCGACCAGTGAACAATCATGTGTAGCCTACCCACGCGTACATGTGGGCCCTCCATGATCCATGTCACCTGCGGCAAAGACATGACATGCGCAATGAGGGAAGTGAGGAGAGCTGTCCGCCCCACGCGCAGAAGGTGCATCAGCTCCACAGACCCAGCAGCGAGTCCAGCAGGGGTCACATGTGCAGGGGCAGCTGTGCCTGGTGTGAAGGCACATGCATATAGACAGCACATCGACCAATGTGTAGTCTGCCCACATCCACAGTCCATCATCATGCGGACATAGGAATTGAACACAGGGCAACACATCTTAGTTGGTGCACCCACCGTGACCAACAATGCGCAATCATCGACGTACCCGCCCTGTGCATGGCCCCCACCCAACGGAGGCACATCCAGTGCCACCATCCCACACACACAAGCCTTCCACGGAACATGCGGTGTCCAATGGTCAGTACAGAGTCAGCGCCCATCTGGTGGATCCTGAACAGGAGACACATGCACACACATGCCAGCTCCCACTATGTACGTCTGCCACCTGGCACGTGCAATGTAACCTCTCACCTGTGACTGCAAGCACACAGCCGTCTTGGCATGGGGCTGTCAATGTGGACACCAGTCAATGTTTCGGGAGCTGTGATCCGTACAGTGCTGTACATAGGGTGCAGTGCTGACACCTACTACTGTCTCATATCCCCTCGTGCCACAGGTCCCACTTGTATTGGCCGCTCAGCCCGTGCCCACATCGTCGTCGCCGTGTGCCATACTCATCCAGCCTCGGAAGCAGTTCCATGCTCAGCAGACACTCATGTTGCCGTGGCGTTGCCGCTTGACGAATATGCAGTCAGTCCCCATCAGCACGCCCCGCAAGTCATTGGGGCCTAGATCACCATGTGCATGCACATGGCAGTGGTATGTCTCACTTGCCATTGCCATTGTTAGGAGACCTGTGTAAGTGTATTGTGGCCGTGCCGTCCCAGCTTGACAGCTGGGCTGTGGCTCATGTGCTTGCTCAGTCATGTCAGTGATGTGTATGCGAAATTGCTATGTGTCGTGTTGCTTTGACATGTGTCCTCTGCCATTTAACCCAGGCGGAGACCGAACATTGACCGCCCATACCAATTGCTGGTGGACATGGACGATACAGAGGTAATCAGGAAGTTTCGGCTGGACAGGCCAACTCTGCATCGACTGTGTGCCATGTTAGAGCCCCATCTCCGTCCCCGCAGGGTGTATCCGACTGCTGTCACCCCCACGGCTAAGGTGATGGCCGCCATGCATTTCTTCGCCACTGGGTCATTCCAGCACACAGTGGGCAGTGGAGGAGGGATGTCCCAGCCCATGTTCAGCAAGGTGCTGAGGGATGTACTGGCAGCCATGATGTTGTACCGGAACAGGTACATCCGCTTCCCCAGGGCTCGTGAATTGGCGGCAGTGAAGGGTGCATTCTATGCCCTTGGCAGAATCCCACACGTCGTGGGAGCCATTGACTGCACTCATGTTGGCCTTGTTCCACCACAGGCCACTGAGCACCTGTACCGCAACAGGAAGCACACGCACTCCCTGAATGTGCAAGTGGTGTGCCTTGCGGACATGGTGATCACCCACGTGTGTGCCAAGTTTCCAGGCTCGGCCCATGACGCACACATAATGCGCAACAGCATCTTGCCACGACTGATGGCCAATCTGCAACAGGATCGTGCCTGTATTGTCGGTGAGTATGTGGAGTGGTGTAGCGTGCTGGTTGTGCGATGCTGTCCCCTGTCCAGTTGGAATAGCTACGGTTCTCTGTGTCCCTCACACCCAGGTGACTCTGCGTACCCGAATGGGGCATGGCTGCTCAGTCCATTGAGGAATCCTCGCACCCCAGCAGACGATCGATACAATGAGGCACATGGGAGGACCAGACGTGTGGTCGAGCGTACCTTTGGCCTCCTCAAGTCCAGGTTCAGGTGCCTGGACCGCACCAGGGGTGCACTGGCGTACTCCCCACAGAAGGTGTGCCAGATAGTGGTGGCGTGCTGCATGCTGCACAATCTGGCCATTCGGAAGCAGATCCCCCTCATTGTGGATGACGGAGATCAACCAGGGCCCCAGCCCGCAGACCAGGACAGCTCGAGTGAGGTGGACAGCGGAGAGGAGGAAGCTGGGAATGTGCGCCAGCAGCTCATCGCCCGCTACTTCACTTGACGGTGAGTGTCCATGTACGACGGATGATGTGTCTGTATCTATGCAGGTGTGTGTGTGCTGTGTCAGGGTGGCCGTATGTTCACTGCGTGCAGTGTGTCAACGCTCCATGGCCAGGGTAGTATGCCACTGTTGGTGACTGTGGCATTGTGCCCTATTGCTCTGTGCGATGTGTGTACATTGCTTGTAGTTGTTGACATGTACTGTGTGATGGGTGTGTGACACACTCATTGAATGTGCTCCTGTTCTGTCTCCCACCCCTAGGTCCCTACAGGCCCTCCGGATTCCATTGCCATGCCACGCATCAGGTGCCCTTCCGCCCAAGGTGGCCGTTGTATTCCGTACAAATAAAACACAGGGCACAAACAGCAGTTAGTGAAAAAGGTGCATTTATTACAAACTGTGACATGTGATTGTGTGTAAGGTGATGACAAAAGTGGTGCGTGCAGTGACAATGAGCTGTCGGTCATGGCTGCGTGATGATCAGGGTGTACCCACTGGTTCTATGTCCATAGTCCAACACACACATGCCATCCAGATGGCTGTGTGGAGTGGGATCGTAGAGCAAGTCAATGCAGTGGCTGGTCAAGGAAGGCTGGCGGAAGGCTGGCTGGCTGCCTCACTTGCGACTGGAGCGTGCGAAGTCCTCCCGGGAGATCTGTTTCCTCTTCGGACTGCCCCTTCCACGTTTGGGAGGGGGGGGTGTGGTGGCGACCTGCTGGTGGTGGGTGAGGTGTGCTCACTGGCTGTGGACGCAGGGGAAGTGGACACTGCTGGCCGACCCTGCGCCCTAGCAGGTGGTGGCGGAGGTGGTGTTGCTGGCCTTGCCTGTGACCCCACCGCCACCACCAGCTGGCCCATGAGGTCCACGAGTTGGTCCATACGGGACACGAATTGGCCCATATGGGCGTCCATGGACCTCAGCACCCCCAGCACCTCCCGCGTGTCAGTAGCAGACCTGGCCCATTGTCCTTGGGCCTCTTCATAGGCCCCAAGGACTCTGGCCATTTGAGGCAGGGCATGGCTCCCAGGGGAGGCTGGCGTTTCCCTGACCCTGCTCCTCCTACCAGTCCTGCTGCCACCGGCCTGCCCACTAGCCACATTGCTCACCACGGTCCTCGCTGTGGCTCCCAGGGTGGATCCAGTCGGCCGGGCCACCACCTGCGCTGGGGCTGGTGCCAGCGAAGACGTGGTGGTGGTGGAGGCGGTGGTGGTCGGTGCGGCGATGGTGGCGGTTGCGGCAGTGGTAGTGGCCGCAATGACCATGGGTGTGGCCGCAACGACAGTGGCAGCAGGGGACTGGGACTGTTCAGCATCCCTGGATGATGGGTTGGTGGGTAGGAGGGGTCCTGGGGAGCGGCTGGGCCCTGCCACGCCAGATGGGCCAGCTTGGTGGTCCGTGTCCGAAGAGGTGGACAGATCCTCCAGATCCGTGTGTCCTCGTTGGGGGCTTGTAGGCTGGCTGTGCTGGCTGCTGTCTCCATCCCCAGCGTCCAGCAGTTCGTCACCTGTGGAGAGAATGAGATTTGTTATTGTGTTGCACCTGGCGAAGTATGTATTAGTCGTCTGACATTGGCAGTTCGTGCAATCTCGTACATGGGTTTCCCGGAGGCGAGTGTGTGGCTGTGGCATCTGTAGTTGTGTGTGCTAGGCAATGGGACTGTGTGCTGTGCACATGTGGCATGGGACGGATTGGCCATGCCGATGGGTGTGTTGCTTTGCCCCTACTCATTGTGACTCTGGTGTATGCGGGCTCCTGGCCCATCCTGGGTCTGGTTTGTACTTTGCTTTTGGAGTTCAAATGGAACGCTTAGGAACGCATATGGCAACATGGGGGCCATGCCCCAGATTCGCATTTGGGAGGGGATATGCTTTTGGGGTTCAAATGGAACGCTTAGGAACGCATATGGCAACATGGGGGCCATGCCCCAGATTCGCATTTGGGATGGAATATGCTTTTGGGGTTCAAATGGAACGCTTAGGAACGCATATGGCAACATGGGGGCCATGCCCCAGATTCGCATTTGGGAGGGGATATGCTTTTGGGGTTCAAATGGAACGCTTAGGAACGCATATGGCAACATGGGGGCCATGCCCCAGATTCGCATTTGGGATGGAATATGCTTTTGGGGTTCAAATGGAACGCTTAGGAACGCATATGGCAACATGGGGGCCATGCCCCAGATTCGCATTTGGGAGGGGATATGCTTTTGGGGTACATGCTGTGAGCCATGGGTGCCGAACGTGACATGTGTTGTGGCAGCATGACAGTGCATGGTCTGAGGTGTGTGCATGCCTGACATGCCCTGCATATTTGCTGTCTGTTGTGGTTACTGGACATGGCATTGGACGCATCGTTATGAGTGAGTGATAGTTGTGTGCCAGCCAACGTATTGCAGTTGTCCCATCTCCTTGGTGTGCGTGCTGCCCTGTGCCATGTGCATCACTGCAGTGCTCGGGGGGTGTGGCCCATGTTGTGTGTTGTTGCTCACAGTGTGTCGTGCGCTTAATTGACTTCTGGCACATGGTTGGTCATGGGCATGTGTCTTAGCGTGACTGCTGTATGTGTGGCAGCTGTGCGGATGACATGCCTTTCATGTGACTGGGGCTGACGAATGGGATGGATGGTATGTTGTATGTGCATGGTGTGTCTGTGAGTTTGATGGGTTCAGTGGTGTTCGTGTGCATTTCTGTTGTTCCGCTCTGTTGCGTCTAGTGTTGTTTGTCTTACATAGGCGTAGTTGTGGGGTGTGGGGTTGACAGGCAGTGGGGGCTACATGGACAGGACTTCAATGGTGTTTCGGTTGTGTGTGATGAGTTGCACAGTGGCTGCCGTGTGGGACTATATTCAGTGTGGCTTGTGCATGCAGACGTGGCTCCTTGGGTGTTGCTATGTCTGTGATGGGTCATGTGGGGTGTGAGTCTGCTGTTCATGTCCGTGTGCACATTGTTCACTTGTTCGTGACGGTGGGCGGTGCTGCGTGTCCGTGTACTACGTGACATGTCCCATGTGTTGGTGGTGTTATGGTCCTCATGCCTCCAGTAATCCAGCCCTGTCCAGTTTCCCACCTGCAAGTTGTTCGTGCGTGCACTGTACTGGATGCCACATGGCTCTAAGCGGGGGTGCTCCATGTTGCAGGTCTGTGGGGGTGGGGGGTGTAGTGGGTCGTGGGGTGGCTGTACACCCACTGACACCGATTGCTGTGGATCGTGATGTCTGCCTTTCGGCTGTCGTTGTGCACTGCGGTGGCTGACACGTGGCTGTGGGGTGTGGGGGATGCTCCTCCTTGCTGTGCTGTGGGACTGGGGCCTGGTGTATGTTGTACTTGGGCTGTCCACCCTCCCACCCACTGCACTTTGTGTTCCTGCCACTTACCTGTTACTTGTCGGTTAGTGCAGCTGTGGCGGACACATGGGTGTGGTGGGTGCTCGTTGTGGCGCTTCTGGCATATTTGGGGACCTGTTGGTGGTTACGTGGCTGGCTTAGTGTACACATGTCCCCACGCATCTTACAGTTGTTCGGTTTGGGCTGTGTGTGGTAGTGTCTGTTGCATGTGTGTGTGATGTGTTGTGTATTGTGTGCTGGACATGGGGGTGTTTGTCCCTGGGAGCTGTGGCATGGTAGTTGCGCATGTGAGTACATAGCGGTGTGCTGGTATACATTAGTTTGTACTTACCAGCCTCCACTCCCCTGCTAATCCGGCGAGGATCTCCGGATGGATTACGACTCGCACCTTCTCCTCCCACGCTTTGAAGGTCTTAAAGAGCGCGGGATTCCCTCCGCCAGTGACGGCAGCCAGCTCTCTGTTTTTGCCCTCCTTCTTCTTGACCAGGCTCTTTACGTCATTCCAACGTTTGTTTATCTCGACTCTGTTCCTGGGCAGGGTCCCGACTGCATTGACCTGGTCTACGATCCGGTTCCACATTCTGTTTCTGGTGGCTAGTGGTGTGTGCTGGACCATGTTCCCATAGATTTGTGGGTACACCTTGATGATCTCGTCGACCATGACCGTCAGCTCCATGGGCGTGAACTTGGGCATCCTTTGTGGTGCCATGGTGTTTGTGGTGCTGGTGCGGTGTGTGTTGTGTAATGTGCAGGGGGTTTGTGGTGCCGGTGTTTGGTGGTGGTGGTGGTGGTTGTGATGTGTGCGTTTCTGTGGTGTGCTGCTGTCCTTGCTGTGTCACTGTGTCCTCTCCTCTCCTCTCTGGTTTGCAATGTAGCAAGGGGTTGTGGTCTGTGGGAGTGCTGCTTTTGTACTCACCTATGTGGGTGTGTCCTCATGGTCTGTTGTTTTCAGGTGTGTTGTGTCTGGGGTTCTGGCCTTTGTATTTTTTGTTTGTCCGGGGGGTGTTTTCGGGATGTGTACTGTGCTTGTGTATTTGTGTGTGCCTTGCTGTGTGGACTTGTTGGCCATGTTGTGTGCTATTGGTTTTGTGTGCGGATGGTTTCTGTGCAGGTACGTGGGCGCCATGGCTTCTGCCGTGTCGATTCTCATCGGCGTTGTTTGCGCTGGCGGGCGGTATATTTGTTGTTTTTCCGCGCTCATGGCGGTGCGATCGGAATTTCACGTGCGGTGTGTCGGCCGTGTGGGCGGGCGGTTTTGTGTTGTCGTGCGTGTTTCCGTCCGTGGCGGGCGGTTTGACTCCGACTCGGACGATGGCGGGCGGTATTTTGTGTGATTTTTCCGCCGATGGCGGTTTTCGGTTTGTGTACTCATAATGGCGTGGTCGGTGTTCAGGCGGTGTGTGCGGGCGGATTTTTGCCGCTTCCATGCCTGGCGGATTTTTTTACGCCGGGTATCGTAATGAGCCCCTTAGTGTCTTCAAGAATTTATCAGCTGACACGCATACATGGCATTCTCTGGCTTCCCTTTCTACCTCGTTATCAATACCTGGAAACTTTTCATTGCTGATTTAGTTTTTATTATACCTAGGTGCCCCTCATGGCACACGGAAATATTTTTTTTCCTTAACCCCTTCCCTGCGGGGGTAATTCCCCCACGGGTGCGGGCGGGGCGGGGGGTGAGCGCGGCGCCGCGGTGCTCGTGACGAGACCAGCTCGTCATGAGTCACGGTGGAGCTGTGCTCATGACGAGCTGGTCTCGCCACAACCCCGCCCACTCATTAATTCTCCCGCACAGGCGGGGAATTAATCCCGCGTGGGCGGCGCGCAGCCGTTATGACGAGACCAGCTCGTCATGAGCACAGCTCCACTGTGACTCATGACGAGCTGTTCTCGCCATGAGCACCGAAGCGGTTAAACAGAAGGAGGAGTTATCTTTTCCCTTCTAACTAAGAATCCTTCCACAATTGCCAGTTCAGTGCGTACCACCCAGAATGCTCTGAGTTCTCTTATATCACTTTTATTGGGCCATTCCCCTTTCACAAAGTAATTTTTTTTTAATTCCTGATATTTTTCACTTTCTAATTGCCATTCCTCCAGATTTAATGAGTGTTCCCCTGTTTCAACCACCCATTCAGTTTTTTCACTTTCCAACAAATCCTCCTGATTCTCTAGTAATGTAGTGGGCATCCTAGTTAAAAAATCTGCTACAGCATTTTTTTCCAGGTAAATGCTCAACTATACAAAGTCTAACAACTGCATGGATAACTGGGCTAACGTAGATGATACCCTTGACATTCCCACTGTGATCAAAATGTTCCCTAACGGTTTATGGCCACATCTAATAATCACCTCTTTTTGCCTTACAAAAGAGCAAAAATGTTCCAAAGCCCATATGCAGGCTAGTCACTGCATAGTTCTCTTCTGAAAGTGATAAGGCTCGTGAAGCAAACCCAATAATGACTTCAACTCCAGCATGATTTCTAAGAGAAAACTGCCCCCAGACCTTTGCTACTGGCATCTGTAGTCACTATGGTAGTATACTGGGGATCAAAACCTTGTAGAGCAGGTGCAGAACAAATTGCCTCATTGATAATATTAAATTCTTGCTTACATTTATCTTACCACAGAATCTCCTTCACTTGGAAAGTTTACATGGAAAAATCCATACAAATTTTGACAAGAATTACACTAACCCCAAAAATGACCTCAAGCAACGCTAGACATTATTCTGCAGGTCATATAGGCTATAGCTGCTTTGCGAGAAGCATTATAGAGGAAGTTCAATGCCCTGGTGACAGATCAGGAGCTGTTAAGAGAAGACCATTGTCATCTGATGGGGAGGGTCACAAGTACAGAAAGCTCTCTAGGAGAAATCACGCAGGAAATAGGCGAAAAGCAAAAGCAACAAAATTTACTAGAAAAGAAAGTAAAGATACTGGAAGCATGGGTGGAGGGTGCAGAAAATAGGGCCTGAAGAAATAATATTCGCATTATAGGGCTGACAGGACAGATAGAGGGGGTCAGAGGAGGCAGTGGGGGTATGACATCTTTTATGGAAACATGGTTGAGGGAGGTTGTGGCTCCAGTGGGGCTCTCAAAGCATTATGCACTGGAAAGGGCACATTGGGTGCCGGGACGTCTGCCATGGCCCATAGAGCAAGCAAGGCCAGTAATTGCCAGATTGCTATATTATAAAGGCCGGGACCATATCCTAGCGCAGGCATGTACAAAGGGTGATATCTTTTAATAGAATAAGGGAGTAACGATATTTCCTGATTTTTCAAGGGGAGTACAAAAACAAAGGGCCTCTTTTACAGAGGTCAAGAGGTGCCTTCGTGATAGGGGGATTACATATGCAATGATGTTTCCTGCTAAGTTATGAATTGCATTTGACTATGAGGCATTGTTTTTCACTTCGCCCCAGCTGGTTTTGGAGTGGATAGATCAACTCCCTGGGGAGAGGGTGCCCGACCAAAGAACAAGAAGCAAGCAGATAAATGACCTAATGGTGGGGGATAGAGGGGTGGGGTGCAGTCCCCTCTAGGCTACAGGCTCGTCAGGAGCAAAAAAGACTGGTTAGAGAGGAGATTCTAATTGTATTGCTGACCCAGACCGAGATAGATTGCACCCAGCCCTGATGGATTCATCAGTGCATTGGGTGGCAAGGCAATTTTGAAATTGGCAACAAAGATGGGGGTTAGAGGACTCGTGGAGGTGAATGTACCCAGAAGATAGGGATTATTCATACTTTTCAGGCTGCATGATCTGCATGTGCGATTGGATACATTTTTGTGTCATCCTGCAGTGCACAGTGAAGTTAGAAAAGTGGAGTATTTATGCAGAACAATCTCTGACCATAAACCGGTTTTGCTATCAGTGGGGTGGAATGGAGAACAGACACGAATAACAGACTGGCGTTTGCACATGGAGGTGTTGGAAGATCCAGTGTTCCGTGATGTTATTGGAAAGGCAGTGGTGAATTATTTTAAGGAAAATGAAGCTATTACTGTGTCCTCTCTGACAGAGTGGGATGCGTTCAAGGTTGTTATATGTGGGTGCTGTATTGCGGAGATAGTGGGGGTTAGACCTACCCTTCTGAAAAAAAATTGATAAACATGAAAAAGTGCTGTGAGAGCTAGAGTTGGCAAGACCAGGTAAACCAGAGTTGAAACAACATCTTTTTGATGCCAGGGAGCAGATAGCTTTAGATATAGGGAAATTGAGTTGATTATAGAGAGTATATGAAAAGGATGCATGCAGAACGTGACAAGGCAGGCACTTTATTGGCCTGGGTCCAAACCCTGAGAGTAGGGGTGCACAGATATTGGAAATAGATTCTGAGGAGGATACATGTGTCGATACACAGGAAGCTATCAATAGAAGATGTCGTAAATTCTATGCAGGTTTATATACTATGCCATTGAAGCTTCCACCACGTTTTACTAATAAGATTTTAGAGACAGTAGAATTGCCTAAGATTACAGTAGAGGAGAAAAAAGACCTGGGTGGGGAGGTAACAAATCAAGAAGTGAAGGCTGCCATAAAGCATAAGGCAAGAGGGAAAGTCCCTGGAGCGGATGGGTTCCCTGTGGAATTTTATTTGATGTATATGGAAGAATTGGCACCAAGAATACTTAATCTTTACTTGACAGCCTGTAAGGTGGGGTGTTCACCCCACACAACTGCAGAAGCAATAGTGATGCCATTGTTAAAGCCAGGAAGGGCCTCTGAGGATGTACGGGCTTATCGCCCACTTTCTATGCTAAATCAGGTATACAAGATATTGAGTAGAGTATTGGCAATGCACCTATCTCCATTAATGTCTAACTTAATACATATAGACCAGTCTCGGCTCATTCCGAGAAGGAATACGGCTCATAATATTAGGAGTGTATTGGCGATCATGGAATCTGATTTTGCAGAGAAGGAATAAGGGGTGATTGCAGCAATTGACATTGAAAAGGCTTTTCATAGTTTACGTTGGGATTTCCTTTAGAAAGTGCTCAATATGATGGTATTGGGAAACAATGGGGTTGGGTTAGGCTTATGTATGTGGCTGCTTCTGCTTGTGTCAAAACGGGTAGGCATATTTTGGAAAAATATGCAGTGGGAAGAGGGGCTTGACAGGGTGGCCTGCTCTTGCCATTATTATCTGCAATTGCTATGGAGCCATTCGCTAGTTGGGTGAGGATAGGAGGGTTTTACAGGTGTCTGGAGGTACAGGGTGTACAAACATTATTCAGCATTATATGCAGATGATATGTTGTTAATTCTCAAAGATGCTAATGTTGATTTGCCACATGCCATGAACCTCTTAGATCGGTTTGGGAAGCCTCAGGTTTATGCATCAACTGGAATAAATCATATTTGTTCCCATTACAGAAGGATTTGCCGCAGCCTGTGGACCTGAGGGGGCTTAATTGGGAGGGAACGTATCTAAAATATCTGGGGGTAAGATTATAAAATGCTCTCCATTGAATTATTGGAAGTATGTTAAAGTTGCAATGGTCCACTAGTCAGGGAGAAAAGCTATTAACTAGCAGCACAGTTGCAACGGTTTACACAATGGATTCATTCACAAAGATGTCCATGGAGGTGAATTTGGAAGGAAAACCAGATTTGGATGTGCTGTATAGTTTACTCATGACCCCTATTAGAGGACCAGGGTGGGGAATTCCTACTACGTGGAAGGTTGTGCGGAACTGTTGGTGTTGTGCACTTCAACAATCTCATACTCAGAAGCCCTATGCCCCAGGCATTCAGTGGAGAAGTTTGGAACAAATCATTCCAGGGGAAGATTGTGGGGCTTAGCGGAGTGGGCAAACCATGGGGTGCATACGTTAGGAGATTTGTATAGTGATGAAGTGATATTATCATTTGAGGGATTTCCAGCCACTTTTAATATCCAGAGAGGGCAATTTTCGTTGCATCGAGCGGTGATCGCTAGATTGCGCAACCATTGGGCTATGGGTTTCGTAGAGCTGCAAGTACATAGTGCTTGTCAACAACGAGTCGTATGAAGGGAATGACTTGCCTTTATCAGTCAATAAGAATAATAGGATAACGCCTATTGTTGGTCTAAGAGAAAAGTGGGAGGAGGATTTGGCACAACCAATACCAGAGTTGAAATGGTCTAAAATTCTTGGAAATTCATACATTGTATCTAGAAATGTGATATTTAAAATGATACATTTTTTGTACTTGCACAGAGCGTGTCTAATTTCGGGAAAAATAGCTCAAATTTATCAGACAGATGTGGTGAACATGGTGCAGCAATGTTGCACATGGTATGGTCATGCGCATTATTAGTGGAATACTGGAGGGAGGCAATATTCTGTATAAATGAGGAAACAAAGAGATCAATTGAGTGTACTCCTATGGTCTGTCTGCTGGGGGGATTTCCAAGACATACAAAGTGTGCAAATACTACAGGATTTATTGATATAGCTTTGGTGCTTTCAAGACGTGAAATAACTATGAACTGGAAGGTACCCAGGGCCCCTAGGATAGCAAAATGGACAAAGGAGTTGGTTCGTTGGGCAGGTCTTGAGAGTGCAGTTTTGTATAGTGATATGAGGAAAGGAAGAAGATCAGTTGAAAAAGTTCATGCATGGGATCATTTATTAGATTCCCATAAAGATTTAGAAAAGAGTGATGATTCTGGGGAAGAAAATGGGTAAAAATTTAATTTTCTAAATAAGTATGTGTTGTGTACATACTGAAATGGGGACTGGACGTAAGGGAGGGTGGTGGTAGTGGTGGTAAGTTGTTTAATATTATTATGCATGTCTTATAAATGGGAATAAATTTTTTTTACAAAAAAACAGTCCTCTTTATTCTGAGGATAGGGAGCCTCTTTAACAGCTAGTAACAAACCTTTCATAGGTTTGACTCCACATCCTCTAATCCCATGACCTAAGTAAGTTACATGTTTCTTATCAAATTTACATTTGGCTTATTCAACTGTAAGACCTTGAATTTCTGCAACTTCTAGTACTTTTTCTAGTTTCTTGTCATGGCCACTTTGTCTCTTCCTAGAAGTAGTATGTTGCCTTGGAAAAATAAAATCTCGTATATTTTTCCAAACAGATTAAACATAAGGTGTTGAAATACTGCTGTAGCTGATGCTAAGCCAAATGGCATTCTTTTAAACTGGAAGCACCCTACTTGAGTAATGAACTGTATTTCTTGTTCTCTTTATGAAGAAGTATTTGATGGTAGGATGCAGATAGATCCAGGGTGGAAAATAATTTCATACCCTTTCTCATTGTCTGCATTTCACTGATCCTGGGCAAAGGGAACTGATCTACAACAATGTTATCATTTAGATCATGTAGATCAATGCACAGTCTCACTTTACCATTGACTTTGTGCACCACCACTAATGGAGCTAACCACTCCGCTGCTTCTATTGGCTCTATGAATTCAGCATTACTAATCATATTAACTCCTCATTGACTTTATCCCTGACTGCCGTTGGTACCTTCCTTGCTTTATGGGCTTTAGGAATAACTTTGTCTTTGGGAATGATTTTGTGCTCAAAATGTTTCAACCTTCCAATTTTACCATTGAACACATTGGCCTTTCCTCTCCTACAGCCACAATTAAAACCTGTTTTTTACTATTGGGGTCCACAGTTATATATATGTTTATTGTATGATTAATTAAAATCTTTTACAATGTTTTTGTTAATTGAAAAGCAGTATATTAAAATGTGACAGGACTGACGAGACCTAAAATGTAGCAGTAACATTCATTTCAACCTTATAATGCTGTAATGTACTTGGAATAAAATGATGCTTATTCGTTTAGGTACTTAAAAACCTTTACAATTTAAAATGTTATACCTTTTTTTTTTTAAACAACAAGGAGTTCAAGACGTTCAGCATGTTACTTGCGCAATATTATGTCACGTTGGCTGATTGCTTGTAGACAGCTGCTGATTTTGCTTGTGTTGATCAGAGGTGCCCTAATAAAGTGCAAGTGCATTTGTAAGGCCTTTTTGCATGTGTAATGTGACAGATTTGGGGCCAGATGTACGACCCTATTTTGCATGCGCAAACAGGTTTGCAACCCATTTGCGCATGCAAAATGTCACAGGGCCATGTGCAATTCCTAAATAGCGAGTCACAATTTATTTGCAACTCACTATTTAGGAATGGCGAGTCGCTATTAGGAAGGGGCGTTCCCTTCCTAATAACGTTCCCAAAGCCATGTATGAATGTTTTGAGACCGCAATTGCGGTTGCAAAACACTTGCAAATTACCATCCTCTTCAAGAGGGTGGTAATGCACTTGCAAAAGGGAAGGGGTCCCCAGGGGACGCCTTCCCCTTTGCAAATGCAGGGGAAAATATTTTTTAGGGGCAGGCAGTGGTCCCAGGGACCACTGCCTACCCTTAAAAAATGAAACGAAAACATAATTTTTTTTTTTTTAAATGCAGCCTGTTTTCCTTTAAGGAAAATGGGCTGCATTTTTTTAAACCAGACGTGGTGGTCTGCTGAGCCCTGCAGGCCACCATCCCTGGGAGGGCCAGCCATGCCCAATGGGGTCGCAAATTGCGAGTGGCTCATTAATATTCATGAGCCTCCCATTTTGGGACCCCATTGGGAATCGCAATCAGTGTCTCTGACACTGTAGTACATTGTAAATTGCGCCTCGCAATTTGCGACTCGCAATTGAGCACAAATTGCAAGGCGCAATTTACAAGGGTCGTACATCTGGCCCTTGGTGTTCTAAGTAGAATCACACTAAATGCTCATTCAAACCTGTTAATTAAATTGTCCTCTGTGCCTGTTCTGCAAGTGATTAAAAAGAAGAAAAGAACTTTGGTGCTCCTTGGTACAAAGCCTAATAGACAAATGGCGGGACATCTGCCATGCCAGGCCCAAAATTGCAGTATAGTTGTATTTGCTAAGGCCAAGAAATTCACTGCCTTACCTGATGACTGAAACAAAGCCCCCGCTAATAGCTTTATTACCGCCAGCTGACATAATCTTATTTGCAACTGTCTTAGTGTTGGCTGTAATAGTTTCTTCCTGAGTGGTAAAAGTGCAGGGCAAGTGCACAATAGATGGAGTAAGATTTCACTACTGTAACAGCAAGGTCAACACTCCCTCGTTGGCCAAGTCTGTTTCCATACCTGGGTTAATTCTTTTGATGGAAAAACTCCCAGCCTAATTAGCATCAAATTGTGCTTTTTTGACTCAGAGAAGTGTTCCGACAGTTATGGTTGGAGTTTCAAAACATTATATGGTGGCAAGCTAGCCTTTTATTCGCCAAGGCTGCTTTATCTGTTAAAAGTGATTGATGTTTAGCTGCTTTTTTGATTGTCCATTTGAACTCAAGGTATTCTGTTGTTGTGTGCCAGGCCTCTTTTACTTTTAGGGCTACAAGTGACTGCTGTAGTGAAATGTAGACTGAATTCTTGGAGCTGGCTTGTTTTCCTATTTCGAACCAACAATGGTGGGCTAATCAATTTGCATCTGCTGCCCTCATTCTCCAGTAATATTTTATTAGGGTGGCATGTCTGACAGGGATCTTATTGTGTAGCCCAAACTCCAACCTGATGTGGGCTTGTGATATATCTAAGAAGTTGAAGTCCGTGCACAGCTAATATTCTAAAAAATTTGATAGAAGCGTTTTAGGCCTTCGTTAGTGTGTAAGATGCTCCCGGGGTATCCCTCTCTGAATCAGAGCGTGGAGAAAATGAAACAATATTGCACCCCCTTAAGATGGGGTGTGTCCCCCTAGGCACAAGTCCTACCCTGGATAGGGTTTCATTAATGTTCAATGAACTCAAAAGTGACCACAGTAATCAAAGATTTTTTTTAAAATGACTGAATGTATTGTTATCTTCACAATGATGCATTCATTTTTCAAAATGAGATTGAGATCTTGATCCAGAAGATTACAATCTCCATGATGCATTGCACCAGAAACTTGAAATTCAAACGTGGATTACATTCGTTGGAGCAGGGCTTTTGCACCTGCACCAGAGCATGCTAACTCGACCTGAATCTATCCCCTGAAGAAGGGCGGCAAGCCCGAAATGCATTGGGATGTGTAGAACTCTGGATAATATAATCCACGTTTGAATTTCAAGTTTCTGGTGCAATGCATCATGGAGATTGTAGTCTTCTGGATCAAGATCTCAATCTCATTTTGAACAATACATTCAGTCGTTTTAAAAAAAATCTTTGATTACTGTGGTCACTTTTGAGTTCATTGAACATTAATGAAACCCTATCCAGGGTAGGACTGGTGCCTAGGGGGACACACCCCAATTTAAGAGGGTGCAATATTGTTGGCTTGTGATATATGTCATAGGATCCTAATCAATTTTTTTAATAGGCTGGATTGTAGCTTGTTCTAACTTGCAGCATCTTTGCTTTTGAGTAGGTCTGATCCATACGCTATGGAAGGACGGAATTTTGCTCCTACAACCTGCAGAAGATGGTTTGTTGAGCAGTCTCTTAGCTTTTGTTGCAAAGTTTTGAATGTGAATGACAATTTGTTAGCGTTCCTGGATAGTACTTGCTGTTTGTAATTCAAATGGCAATCTAGATGCACTCCGAGATATTTGTAAGTTCAGACCTGTTCCATAATGTTACAGTTTGCCCTCCAGGTAAATCTGGGTTGTCTATTATGTAAACTCAGGACCTTAGTTTTGTTGTAGTTAAGGTCCAGACGTGCGTTTGTAGTGTAGTCTAGCAATTGGGCAATCAGCCGCTGCAGGCCTGGCGGGGTTTTGCTATGTCATCGGCATATTGCAAGCTTCTTATTGGTTCGTTGCCCAAACTGGGGAGGTCACCCTGCGCTTGGCGTAGATGGTTCTCTAGGTCGGCTGTATAGATGTTGAACAGACAGGGTGCCAAAACACACCCCTGCTTTAAACCATTATTGGTGGAGATTTTGTTGATAATGCTTCGGCCGTCTCCTAGCTATAGGGTCTAATATTATATGTAAATTCATTTGATCCGACCACCCAAGGACTGATGGACCCTTCCTTGCTACATATAATTGTCCACAAGCCTCCCTATTCTTGAATCTGAAAATCAATCTCCTGTATCCAATCATGTCAGTAGTCTCACCCGTGTAACTTTCTGGTGCAATATCAGAATTCTCCTGAAAAGATCCTAATTTCTTTTCAAAGTTATTCTTCCATACTTTCCGTTCCCAGTAGTGTAGGGTTATCTTGAATCTACTGCTATATGTATGCGTATACCCTCCAACTTAATTAAACATATAGGTTTGTTTCTTCTGTTTCCATCTGAGATATTTAGTATGACTTTGGCTCTAACATTCAAGACTCTCTCACTTTCTTCTTCACTAGGTGCATTAGTACCCTCCATACCAGTGCCTTCCATCTCAACACATTTTACTTTGTCACATTTTTCTTTTTTCATCTTGTAGACACACACATAGTGGCCAATTTCCCCACATCTACTAAACAAATTTTAGTGCAGGACAGTATTTACTATTTGCTAAGTGGGACATACTGTCCCATCTGTAACATTTTAGTTTTTTATTAACTACCTGAGATTTATCCCCCTTTTTTATATTACTTGTTCCCAGTTTTGTCAATGGTAACTTTGTCTACTACCTCAGAATCAGGTTTAGTAGTTTTATTTATCGCTTTAGCACACCTTCCTGACATTTCTGCCTTTCGTACTATAGACAATAATTGTTTTAACTCTGCATCACCATTAATCTACAACCTTTCCTGTATTTTTTAATCATGTGCATGCATTACTGCTTGATCTCATATCAATTCTTCAAGTAGACCTCAAAACCTGCAATCTAATGATAATTTTCTCAATGTTGTGACATATTCTTCCTTTAGCTGCTACTTGTGAAATAATTTTTATCTGGTGACCCCTATACACACCTTGGGAAGAAATACTTGTCAAATTGTGTTATGGCTTCAACAAACACATTACCACCCCCCACCATCATTTCCCTGTGAAGTTGTCCATAAATTCTTAGGCCTTCAGGACCCAATGAATGTACTAATAATTTTTGTTTTTTTTTAGATGGCAATTTGTACTCAAAATCAATAGTCACTATGTAGTTTAAAAAATATTCCTTCCTTGGTCTTTTGGTCTAAGTTTACCTTTGTGAATACCGAACAGTAGTAATGTTAGACTTGTGGTCTAAGTTTACGTTTTGGTCAGCGCCACATTCCCGGCTCCTACTTTTCTTTACATCCACTCTTTACTACCTCACCGGTTGGATACTGAGACTACAGTTTCAGTGCTTTGATTGAAGCCCTAGCTTAATTAAACAGGCATGGTGGTAAGCTTGCTGTCTCCTGTTAATGATTTGTGCCGTTATTGGTACCAATCTCCCCTAGGTATGGAGAGATAATTTTGTGTTATGTTAGGAGAATGAATAAACAACACGCTTCAATGTTCTTATCTGGAAGTATTACTTTATAAGTATCAATTTCCAAGTACCATAATGGAGCCCATCTGGCCGCTTATCACTCATCCTGGCTCTGCCACCACCAACTGCCACAGTACTGGAGGTTCTGTATTCCAAACTAAGTAAATAGCACAAGACAACAAAGCGTGAGCTCCTGAAGCGAAGTACTGAACAACAATAAACTTAATTTGACAGCAGAAACAATACAAAATGCAACAATATTGCTGAACTACAGGCTGAAACACCCTGACCAACACTACTCACTTAATGGAAAGAGAGGTACAAAGTCAGACCCATGGTTCTACAGACAGGTAAATGGTGACTAAAGAACAGCTCAAGTACATAAGCTTTCCATGTTAATAACAGCAATCATATTGGAATTTGCTCAACGTTATAAGACTCTAACTGCCTTCCTGTCAACTCACTGAGAAGCCATGAGTGAGAGTCCTATATTAGGGAGTAAGGAGTACAATCTAAAACTTTAAGCTTTCATTTCAGAGTATGTTGCAGTCTGATCTCTAGACTACATCAAATATGTCATTCATTAAGGTATTGCAAGCTATTAATCTTCAAAATGAGCATTCCTCATGGTACTTCTACGCCATTGGTGGCCTGAAGCCAACGGCAAAACCGAAATGCTGGTGAAAACTATGGAAAATATGCTATACATCTCTGAAGAGCGAGGACATGCAACCACTGATATGTATATCCTTGGAAGGATATGAATTGATCCCCACTCTTCGATAGTAGCCTTGACTAGACACCCTGTGTGAGAGGTAATCACTCTTCACACTTCATGAAGCTCTATGGCTGTAGGCAACATCCAAAGCAGGTGCAAGAACAACTATTAGAGTGTCTTCCAGTTCAAACCAAGGTTGTGAAATCAGATAATCAATTGCCTGGAGTACTCAAGGAAGACATTTGATGTTGCAGGCCAATGCATAAAATTTACTCACACCGTTTCAAAATTCTGCAGGAAACAGTAACATCTGGGATTCATATTTTAGATATAGGCAATATTTATTAACCATGTTTTAAACATTCAGATATTTATACAAAATGTGCAAGCTTTTTTAAGGTTGAAGAAGACCAGTAGTTTACATTGTAGTAAGCCTTGCAGGAGTGTAGATGACGAGTATGACAAGATGGAAATCAAGAGAGGAGTCATTTGAATTCTATTTCACTTGCATCATTGTTGAAACGAGTCTGAGAGTCTGTGGTGCTTTCTATGGCTAATGGTACACATTCTTTCTGTTGGGGTCTCTCTCATTTCCTTAGAATCCATTAAAATTGAGAAAAAACCATACTGAAATAAACGTATCAAATATCGTACCTGAATTTCTTCATTCCAACACATTCTAATCCCTCTGGATCTCTCAGTGGCATTTGATGCAACTTTTCATGTCATTCTTCTCAATTGTTTGCAGAAGATTGGCATTTCATTGTGGGGCTGAAGTGCCTTAACTCCTTTATCACTGGCGGAACCCAACGGAACATTTTTTGCTTCCCAGCTTGCCTTTGACATGCCTCATGGATCACCTCTGATCCCAGCATTTTTCAACATCTTACGTAACCTTTAGCAGGATTAGTTAAATCCTTCAGATATGACTTAATTTCAAATGCCAGCTCTACTCAGATTAACGTCTCCATCTGGAGTAACTTTGCAAAGTCTCCGCCTAGAATTTGTTCATGCATGAGATACATTGAGTTCTGGATGAACAACAATTGTTTGAAATTAAACAGTAATAAGACTGAGGTCCTCATGTTTGGAAAACTAGCATCCACTTGGTTAGCTTCTTTGTAGCTGGTGGAACTACGCAGTGCTCCTATCCTTTCTGCATCTGCCAGAAATCTTGGAATTTTCTTAGCAGGATCGCACCATGAACTCCAAAATTAACCATCTAACAGCCCCTCGTTTTATCATTTTGAGAATGTCATGGAAGGTTTTTCACTGTCTTCCCCCTGATACCCACAAAACCGTAATCTAGGCATGCCTGGACCATTTACTGGTATACCCAAGCCTTTCTGATAAACAGACTCCAGGTCATCTAAAACTGAGCAGCGATCTTATTCTTATTCTCATGGCTCGCTCCTCAGTCTCATCTAATCTTTGCATATTCTCCATATGCATAAGACAGCTGCGATCTAGACTCTCTGCTCTGCTCATACATCTTTGCACAATACAGGTCCTCTCTACTTAAGCAGCAAACTTTCCGTTTACCGTCTTACACATGCTTCATGTCCAGCTAACCTTAAATCAGCTGCCAATACTCACATCCATTAGATTCAAACTGGCCGATGTTAATTGTCATACTTGGCAACAAAGAATTGGAACGATCTTCCTCATTTTCTTCACCAACTCTCCAGTTATTAACCTTCCAATAAACAACTTTAAAACATGCCAATTTAACACTATTTGATTTCTCTCCATTTTTAGAATAGACTCTGCTTTCAGGGCCGGAGGACAGCAAATGCCCTTCACAAATCAAAATAATAAATAAGATATTAATTAAGCAGGTAATACATTAAATCTTATTTGGACTACTATTATCCAGAAACAAAACAGGCACTTGCTCTATTTCTGATCCTCCGGTTGGATCAGTAGGCTATTCAATTTGATTTTGGCTTTTAGGAAAGTAAACACTTCTGTGCTTCAGTTGGGCCTGGTAAAGAATATGAAAGTTGCTCTGCATGGAAGATCTGGAATCTATTCAGGTTAAAACACCCATAGATGAGTCACTAAACTGTAGTTTGAATAAGTGGCTAAAATCAATCACTTAGCTTTTTACCAACTAATACCACTTAAGGAATACAAATTCAGACTGTCACACATGAAAGTGAGTACTATATTGAGACCCAGTTGTCAGCAACCAAACAGAAGAAATTGTCACTGGCTCTCAATTTGACATTTTGCCAACTGAAATCTTAAGCGCATTAGTGCAGTAAATCAGAGGGGGATTTGCAAACAGATCACTAGTAGAGGGTTATCTGGTTTTCAATATACCTTACCCAGAAAAACGGGGAGTACATGTAGTATTAGAACATTTTCAGGAACAAAAGCTATTTTCACTGTGGAAGGATCTGGCTGTCCTTTAAGAAAAACTTGAGTATAGATTAAAAATATTAATTGTACTATGTCCGTTTTGGGACTAGCTAGAAAAATACTTCAACCACTATTTAATTAATTAAAAAGCCCAATTCAATGGTGAAGTTGGATTTTTAATAACTATTTCGTAAAGTAGCTTTTAGAAAGTTACCTTTTCCCTGCCTGAAGCTCCCAGAGGTAAATTTGCATTAGCACTCCGGGAACTGCCCAGCCAGAACTTGACCTCAGTGAGGTGTGAAAACGGCTGCCAAAGCAGGAACAGTGGCATAGGTGTCTGAAAGTGTTTCTTCCCCTTGCAGTAAGACCAGTTTGGGTGGGCCCAGCAACTTTATTAACTTTTAAAGTGACCTGCCTTTTGACTAGTAAATATAAGGTGAGACGTAGAGAAAGCAGTCATTTGTCCCTACAGTCAGACTGGCTCCAAACCCAGTGGGAGGTGGGCTACCCCGAGAACCAGTTTTGAGTGACCACAAAGGAGCAGACTGCTCATTTCCATGGCCGCACCTCTGGGTGAACATACAGGCTCTGCACAAGGGAGAAATGATTTCCCCATCTTGAAATTTAGTGATAAGGAGCGCTTTGGGATTTCTTTTACAATAGCGAAGACAGGAACTGTTACAAATGTGAGTAGGGTTGCCCCTGGCAACCTTTACCCCCTTGGTCAGGGAGGAACCAGGAGTCACTCCCACCTACTGCTAGTGCCAACCATAAAAGTGGCATCCCAAGGCTTCCTACTAAGGACACTCTCTCAACCTGTGGAATGACAGAAGAAATACTGCACTTGTTGTTTGAAACCTATGCAGGGACATGAAGGGCTGGACCTGCTCCTACTTATACCTAAGACAAAGGAGTAGACCGCAATAGTCAGTTGGTTGACCTCATGTGTGGGTACAAGGACATAATAAGCTGCAAGAGGCTTTCCCGAATTGCAGAGGTGAGCAGTAGCAGACCTAGAGATGTGTCACAAACCATCTGGACCTCACTTGTGTGCTGTATTTTCTGATTGTGGTACATCTATTCATGTTGATCTGGGATTAACAGAAACAACAGGTCTTTTCCATCTATTTTTTTTTCAATGGCAATAGCAAGACAGGCAAATATTGGGACACATGAAACACCAATTTTTAAACTGAGCACAACCCTTCAGCATCAGATAGTCAGGGTGACACAAGTGGAATGCTTTGAGGTCCATGGCCAGGGTTCTGGACTTTACTGGGCAGCCACTCATTAAGACCCAGTAATCTGTGTCCACTAAGTATTTTTAATTTCAAAAGGAAAGTCTATGAAAGTAGAAACTCTTTTGGCTTACCTCAATGGCGCACATAGCAAACAGCATCCATTAGGGGAGGGACAATATTGCAATATCTATCAGGACTGCCCGGACACTGCTCCAGTTTAGGAAGCAATTGAAGTCTTCTTACCTTTATACATTACAATACCCATCCAGCTTTCTCTCCTACTATCAGTTGACTTTACATTTCGTTCTGTTCATATATTGTACTTCACTGCCTTTTGGCTAGGTTTGCACTATAGAAATTTAGACATACAACAGTCAATAGCACCAGCCACATTAATAAATCCAGAAATGGCAAAAAAACCTTATTTTAATAGCATTAGAGGCATGTGAATCAAAGAGAATTACAATATGCTGTATGTTAATGTTGAGCATAGTTGTCATAACCTAATACAGGATTTTTTAAAATATGGACTGTAGTATTCCATGTACAAATGTGTCTATGTGATGTGTGTAACCTGTTGCAAAAAATATTCCATGATTGGCAATTTTTTCTGTATGGGGTGGTATAGCAGTACGTATGCTAATATTGAACTCCAGCACAACTCCCAGTGAGTCAAGAAGGTGACATAAGATGTCCACGTGGAGTCTTAGTGGTCAAGTATGTCAATGTATGAAGTGTTTAGTCAATGTAGCCATGCCCTGTCAATCCTGGGATCCTACTGCATTTTTGCCTCTGGTTTGTGAACCTCTGCCTTCCGTTGAGTGTGCTGTTGCATGGCATGTACCTGCAGTATAGGTATTTGTCTCAGCATCATAAAGTGGCCTAATTTTTTGTTTAAATATGTTTTATTAAATTTTGTATGTTTACCACAGCACTTTATACATCTGCAACACAGTGCATTTTATACATTAAAACTGTTCTGAGTACATTTGCTGCATAATACATCTCATCTGTTAGTGTCAGATTCATGTCCAGTGCATTAACATCAGGCGCGATGTCTCGGTGGTCAAATCTTAGATATTTTCCAGCATAACATTGATATAACAAGGGAAAAAAATTAAACAGTACATTTACTCTTCCTCTCAGATCTAGAGCATTATATTAGTGCACCACTTCAACCATCATGTCTATTGTCGTTGTGTATCGCCCACCCATTTCACTTTATTGTGTGTGAACTTAAATGCGTGTTCCTTCCAGTGCCCATATTTCCTAATCAATGTATTTATAACCCGGTTGAGTGTCAGGGGGGGGGGGGGTGTAGGAAATGCCATGACTGCAACTCTGTGTGTGTGTCGCCGGTTGGGCATCATTTACCTCGTCCTATTCCTTGTGTTCTGTTTGCCTTGGTGATTTCTACCCCTTATCACTCTCGGGTACTTCTGCTAGTGTATCTGAGTGTCTCGGCCAGGATGCTCGAAAGTCTGTCAAGATTGCGTCCCATTCTGTCGCATTGGCTGCTTC
Source organism: Calotriton arnoldi (assembly GCA_963921515.1). Taxonomy (NCBI): domain Eukaryota; kingdom Metazoa; phylum Chordata; class Amphibia; order Caudata; family Salamandridae; genus Calotriton; species Calotriton arnoldi. Next base: position 58,607 of record CAWUFW010005307.1, on the reverse strand, counting down.
CGCAACCCCATCTCGTCTTTGCGACGGAGCGCTATACCTTCCGCCTGTGCCCAGCATAGGAGTGATTGAAACCAGGCTTTCGCTGCTGTGGGGTCAGGGAATTTCATAGCATCACGTGAGCAATCGCTTGGCCACTATGAGACCCAGGTCTATGTAATGGGACGTCACCTTGTATTTTTTGGGTCTTTGATACAGTCCTAATATGCATATCTCCCATGTCCAGTCTAAGGTCCGCTCCGCACACTGAGTTAGGCATCTGGTGACCGTTCCCCGGTATGACTGGATAACTGTGCAGGACCACAGCATGTGTAGTAAGTCTCCACCTGCCTCATCACCACTTGGGCATTTGGCGTCGTTGCGGTCGAAGTATTTGTTTATTTTGGCTGGCGTCAGATAGGTTCTATGTGTTATATAATACTGAATAAGTCGGAATCTGGCATTGCGGGGGATATGTGTAGTGCTCCCAGGTATGTTTTCCCATTCCCGCTCCGTACTAGGCCTCTGCAGGTCTGTGTCGCAGTGGGCGTGAAGGGAGAGTAATTGTGGTGTTGTGTGTCCTCTGAGGGAGACCGCGAACCATCTGGTGAGGTGGCGGCCCGTGCCCAACTCATGCAGGTACTGTATAGTTAAATGGGTGGCAGGCTCCTGTGCTACTTTTCCCCATGACGCACGTAATGTGTGTGTCACCGCGGCATGAAGCAGGAACTGGCCTTGCGGTAAGCCAGAGTCTTCGGCAAAATCCTCAAACGGAACGAGTTGTCCATCATTGTATAGATCCCCTATTGTTTGTATGCCCGCCTCCTCCCATTGGGAGAGTTCTGCGCTAGTGATTGCCTGATGCCGCCTGGGTGTACCGAGTATGGGGAAAGACGGTGAGTATGGGGTTACCCGATGTGTAATGCGGAGACTGCGGTGGAAACAGTGATATGCCACCCTTACCAGCAACTGAGTAGGTGCGTTTCCCTTCATGCTTGTGTGGAACAGCGCCACTATCTGGGAGTGAGGGAGTCCTGGCGTCTGTGTTGCTGTGTCCTCTAATTGACGCGCACTTAGCCACCGCGCCACCCATTGGAGCTGCGCCGCTAAAAATAATATTGCTCCATATTGGGTAAGGAGAGGCCCCTTTGGGTGGTCGGAGGATACATTCTGGTCACTGCTACTCTGCTTCGCGACCCATGCCAGATGAATTGCCGCATATCCGATTCAAGACCTTTGAATAATGGTGGCCTAGGGTGCAACTGTAAGTTTGTGAAGTGGTAGAGGAGGTGTAGGAGAACCACCATCTTTAGTAGTGCGATCCGACCCATAACTGCTCGGGCTGTGTGTTCCAAAAAGTCAACTGTGCCCTCACTGCTGTGATGACGCGTCCCAGGTTGCCCTCAAGCAGGATCCCTGTATATAAGTATCCCGAGGTACCAGAACACTGTTAGTTGCCAGTGTACTGGCCTTCCATTGATGACTAATTGCGGGTCTGGGCTAGACTCTGCGAATGGGTACAGACACGACTTCTCCCAATTCACTCATAGCCCTGATACGGAGGCAAATTCGAGCAGTATTTTCTCTATCGCCGCATAGGGTTGCCTGACGTCCCTGAGGTATATTAGCAGATCATCTGCATATAATGAAACTGCATGATTACCATCACCCAAAGGGATTCCCCATTCGTCTTGCATTCTGCACAGTGCCTTGGCTAGCGGTTCGGTGGCTACCGCAAATAGTAGTGGGAAGAGCGGGCAGCCCTGCCTCATGCCTCGCTCAATTGGGACCTGCTTCAATATATATGGTCCTGTCTTGATACTAGCCATTGGGCTCGTGTAGAGTAGCTTAACGAGGCCTAGAAACACGTCTCCTAGACCATATTTACGCAGCGTGGCAAATACAAATCCCCATTCCAGGGTGTCAAATGCTTTTTCCAGGTCTAGAACCAGGCACCCAGCGCGTGCCCAATTATCCCTGGAGTAGTGCGCCACCCGGAAGAAGTGTCGCAAAATTAACGACGTGCTGCGAGCAGGCACAAACCCATTTTGGTCTGCATGTATTAGCTGCGATACTAGCGGGGCCAATCTGCTCGCCAATATTTTGGCTAGCACTTTGTAATCTGTGTTGACGAGTGCCAGAGGGCGGTACGAGCCTATCAGCTCCGCCTTCCTGTTTGGCTTGAGTAAAGACACTAATAGGGTCTCGCGAAGCGTGCTTGGCAATATCCCTGTTTCCTGTGTGCTCTGGTACATTGTGAGGAGCGCGGTACTAAGGCCTGCTGGTAAGCTTTATAATATTCAGCCAGGTATCCGTCCGGCCCTGGTGCCTTACCCGTGGCCAACTACCATATTGCGTCTTGCACCTCCAACAGTTTTATTGGCTTACCTAGCTGTGACTTGCTGCAAGGTTAGGGGAGTAAGAAAGGATTCTAGTTCCGTTGATTCTGCACGGGTCAATGATTTATATATTTTGGTGTAGTGTGCAGTAAACTCACAGTCGATATCGTGCTGCTTGGTGAGTACCAGCCCCGTAGCGGATTGTAGCTGCAATACCGGCATCTGTGCGTGCTCTTCTTGAATCATTCTTGCAAGCAGTCTACCTGCTCTGTCTGCCGCCGCATGTGTGCGCACAGCGTGTGACGCATAGTTTAAGCAGCGCAACCTCTCCAGTACTTCTACTTTTTTTGTCTTTGTGTGTCTATGTCTTGCTGCGTGGCACTGCCCTGCGCTAACTCGGCTTCTAATTTGGTCAGAGTATCTTCAATGTGCTTTACGTCACGGTCCAGCTGTTTCCTGACACACCAGTTCAATCCCATGCATTGCCCTCTGACTACTGCTTTGCCTGCATCCCACAACTCGCCTGTATCTGTGACTGACCCCATGTTCCTTTCAAAGTACGTCTCTATCGCTGCACCTACTGCTTCTCTGAATGGGGGATTTTCTAATGCCAGAGGCTGGAGCCTCCATAGGCGGGTGGTGGGTCCCCGGTCATCTCCCTGTAGTCTCATGACATGTGGGTTATGGTCTGAATGCGTTTTGCCGAGGTAGTCTGCACTAGGGCATTGCGCTAGTAACGATGGGCTTGCGACAAATCGGTCAATGCGAACATGCAACCCAGGTGGGTGCGAGTAGTGGGGTTACAATCGTGCCTGCGGGTTGAGGGCTCTCCATACATCTGCCAAGTCCCAGCGGCGCAGCCACTCCCCTAGGCCCCGAGCATTGGATGTTGCAACTGTTTGTGACAGTGGGGGGAAGATCTGTCAAGTGCAGTGTCAAGGACGGAATTAAAGTCCCCTCCCAGCAACCAGAGAATGTCACACCAGTGTGAGAGTAGGCCTGTTAGTGTGTGCCAGAATGTGTTCTGGCCCATGTTTGGGGCGTAGATGGACCCTAACACTATTAGCTTCCCATTGAGGCGGCCTTTTGCTAGCACATATCTGCCATCTGCATCTACTTTGGTCTCTTTTGGTGTGAATAGGGTTCCTGGCCTGATCCAAATTAAGGCCCCCCTGGCGTAGACCGAGAAGCCTGTGGCTAATATTTGACCTTTCCACCTCTGTTGTAATCTGCGAATCTCTGGTTGCGTTATGTGTTTTTCTTGCAGGAGTGCCACATGGGCTGCATGTCACTTAAGGTACGCATTTATTTCATATCTACGGGCTGGCGTGTGAATCCCCCTAACATTCCAGGTGACTATGTTTTATGTGCGGCATGTGACAGAATCATAGGTTAGTGTTGTGCATGGGTCCCCCAGCGCGTTGAAGGCTGAGTGACGATACGTCGAGTGCCCAGTGGGTGCAAAATGCTTCTGTGGTACCTTCAGGTATGTGGGCATGCCGTCTCGGGCAGTTGTTGAGGAAGGGAACCATGTGAGGTTCAACTGGGGTAGAGCAGAGGGACAACATGTGTCTGTCCAAACAGAGAACAATGCCATGTGGCAACTTACAGCTACGTTCGCCGTGTCGGTCCTGTTAGGAGGTGGGGGTGGGGTAAAGCTTGCAATGGACAAGTTGGCTTTGTTTGGGCCCGCGTTGCGCGTGTGCATCTGCGTGCTGTGCCATAGCTTGTGTGGCTCGCCTGTAGCCTGCAATCCGGGGTGTGGGAATTGGTGCTAGCCCCCATCTAGCGCACTTCACTTACTGACTTAGGGTGTCTCGTGTGGAGTGCGCACGGATCATGTATAACCCCCATGTATGCACTGCTACTGGTGTATGCTTGCGTGTCCACGGGCTGTGGTGAACTGCTAAATCAAGTCATCTGCAGTCTGGGGTGTTGCAACTGGGAGTGATTGCGAGTCTTCGTTGATGGGCTGTTGTAGCCAGTTTTCGGCGTACGACACTGCATCTCCACCTTCCGTGCCTTCCGGCAGCCCCACCACGTGGATATTGTTCCTGCGGGACCTGCCTTCTGCATCGTCCACTCTGCGTTCCAGTGAGTGCAGCCTGGATGTGAGGTCCCTTACTTCTGCTGTCATTGCTTTGGTCACTGGGACAACCTCTTCGACCTCCGCTGCCAGCTCGCTGACCCTCCCAGCTAGGTTTCTGTGGTCTGCATGTAGGAGCGTAAAGTCTGATGTGACTTTATCTATTCAGCCTTCGAGAGACGCATGGGTCTGTGACAATGTTTCGCCCATTTGTGTTACTGCCTGGAGCACAGCGTCTATTTTTGACTGCAAAGTGGAAGATCTGGAGGCGCCTGATGCTTCGGGTTCTTGGTCCGACTGTGCTGGGCCTGGTGTCGGCTGCATAGCTGTTGTGCCCATGCCTGCGAGCTGCCTGCCCATCTTGTTGAGGTGATTTGGCTGCTGTGTTTGGTGGTGAGACGATTTACAGCACCTCTCAGATCGTGTTAGCGCTTTTAAAGAGGGTCCCCACGTGCGGCTCAGTAATTGTTCGTGCGCCAGGACTGAGACTGTTGTCTGGGACTGGGGCCTCTGCGACCTGTTCGCTGGGTATGGGCACCCGCGGCACAGTTCTGATCTCATATGGCCCCCTGCGGCTCCCAAATGCCGCCACTGCTAATGTTCTCACACCTCTCCGCTCCCACCACTGGCGTAAGGTGCCGCTCTGGAGTGTCTGCGCCTGTGTCTCCCACCTCACTGTTTTTCGCCCCAGGTACCTACTAATGCACTCCAGGATTTTCTCAGTCTGTGTTCAGCGTAGTTTCCCGTTTATGTTTCTAGGCCCTGTTTGGTTCCCAAGTGCACCCATGCGTGGGGTCTGTGACTCATTGCCTTCTTTGGGCTGCAGGCCTTCTCCGCTGGCTTCGGCGTTTCTACGTGGGCGCTGTACCTGCCCGTCGAGTACTCCGCTGCACGCTCTCCTTGCATTGTGCTGACGGCTGCTCAGGCTTCCGCGGGCCGCGCAGTGCAGAGTGATGCTTTTCCCATGCAACTTTATGCTCTGGTGCGGGGTGGCCTTCGCATTGGGCTGTGGAGCCCCCTACTGCTCCGGTTCCCGGCTGGTCGCAACTGGGGTCAGGTATGGGGACTCTCAGCTCACGTCGATGGGTGGTGGGTGGCTACAACAAACCTCCGGCCTTAGGGAGAGTGACTCAGTTTCTTCCTTCGTGCCTACACAGCCGTCCACACGCCTTGCACCGGTCTTCTCTGGGCATCTCTCGCGGTGGCGTGCAATGCAGCTCGGGCCTGTTTCCCTACCCAGGGCCACCCTGCGCTGAAGTTCTTGCATGCGTCGCTGCTTAATTGGCTGCAGGCCTTCTTCACCAGCATTGCTGTGTCTGGGCGTGTGTCATGGTCGCTCGCCAGGTCCTACACTATGGGCTCTCTTCGGGCTGCATTGGTGGCTGCTCATGCTTCCGCGGGTCGAGTGGTGCAAATTTATGTTTCACCGTCGCTGCCTTAAGCTCCGATGCAGAGCGGCCTTAGAGCTGGGCTGCGGTACTCCTTGCTGCTCCGGTTCGCGGCTGGCGGCAGCTGGGGCCGGGTATGGGGCTCCCAGTCCACGTGGATGGGTAGTAGGTGGCTGCAACGCACCTCCAGACTCAAGGGAGGCGGTTAAGTCTCTTCTTTCATGCCTGCACTGTTGACCGTAGGCCCCTAGTCAGACTTTTCTTGGCGGCTCCTGCAGTGGCTCGCAGTTCATCCGGGGCCTGTATCGCCACCCGGGCCGCTCTGTTTTCGACTTCTTGCACGCGCTGGTGCACGTTTGGGTCAGCGGTGCTTCCCGCCTTGGTACTTAGGTCCGCCTCGGTCACCACACCAGTGACTCCAGGCTGCTCTGCATTGTGGTGGGTCGCCGCGTCTCTGCTGTACGCGACGCTGCTTGGTCGTGGTTACGGGGGTCTCACTTCAGCAAGATGCCTCTGCACTGCCGGGTGGCCTCAGTCCGCCCCTGTTACGCCGCTGCTGCATGGATGACTCTCACTCAGCCGGGGTGCTGTCCAGCATATCCAAACTTGCTGTGCCTGCTCACCCTGGCATCCGGGTCTCAGCGGGCCGAATTCGGCATTCCGATGGCATCATTTTGCGCCGGATAATTGATGAATTAGCGGGCCATGAGACGGAGCCTCGTTAGAGTGCGTCCCCCATCTTGGCTGGCTAGCCACACCCCCTATAAAGTGGCCTAATAATACTGCATCCATGGTGACATTGTGTAAACATCTCACTTGGTGAGTTTTTAATTTAGGCAGCTGATTTATTACCCCTATGTATTTGCTTTTGGTTGTGTTCCCAGGTTTGTGTCATTGCTAAGGGGGTCTTGTGAGATGGTAATTCAGATTTTTGCGTGCCATAGTGTGTATATTTGATTTTTTAAGTTTATATTTAAATATTTTCATTATAAAATGTTTATTATTTTAAAAATCCACAAATCTCAGAATTCCTACTCGCACACATCCTATGCATACACAGAACCAGATCAGAAGGACAAGCTTACACTTGCATTGCTCCCAAAGCGTGGCACAACCTTCCACTGCACATCAGAGCCTCCTCCTCTTCTCTTTTTAAATTCTGCAAGAAGCTGAAGACCTGGCTTTTCCATTACCCAACCTACCATAGAAAGGACTAGGCACACACACCTGGTCAGTGCCAGGATACCCTCTGCGGGTGATAGAGTTATTTACTAATACGCATAACATAACATGTGGAATCATTTAACATCTGCTTACTGGTGGAGGTAAATTTCAGAGTGATTTACCACCAATTTTTAAATATAAAACACATCTGTAATACATTTTTGAATTTTTCATCCGTTAAATATTGAGAGCCCTTAGATGTGGCAGGCTGGTCCTTTTAGTCCAGGTCTCAAAAACTTGGATTGATCTGCACTTGAACTTAAACTTGATTAGTGTTTTGCAAGCGTTAAAAATGTGCTCTTTCAGCCAGGTGTTTAGGTGGGGTCCTGTTGAGAGAAGTTACGTCTGGTGTTAGAAGTAGGTACGCCCACCAAGAAGGCCCACAAGGCTGTATGTTGCACTTTACCAATCACATAACATAACTTAAAGTACCAAAAAATTACGAGAATCTACCTGCAAGATGTTTGTGAATACTCACAAACCTACAAGTTTGTGTGTGCTCACCTACTTTAGAAGGGTTCTTTTCTCTGTGGCAATCACAATTTCACACTATAGTTGTGAGTGCAATTGCTTTACAATGGCAATATTTCTGCATTCACAAGACTACCTTATGATTGTAAAATTCCAGCAGTCCTGATTGCGTGACTAGGGGTTTGAAATTTATATTAGCAAACATTTTTTTATCTTTAGGTGTACAACTTGCTTTGTGAATTGGTGCTTAGAGATAAGTGTTGGTTCTAAGAGTGGGTGTAACAGTAGTAAAGCTAAATGCTTCCTACTTTCATATTATGGCTTTGAGGAACATACATGTTCTCCCTTCTTTTTTGAAAGTAGATTCTCTTTCTTCTCAAGCGCTGTCATTGTGCTTGCAAACTTTTTCCATGCTGTCACTACTAGAAAAATGAAACATTTCACCAGTTTGAATAGATTTTCAACTGCTCTACACATTTAAATATGAACGCAGACGTTCATGATGGAGATTTCGATATTTAATCTGTTTTTACATTGTGTTATTGTTTACCTCTGCATGAAAAAGACTTTCTCTGTCAAAAAAAGGTTTCTTTCTGTTCTGTTACTGACAGGTATAGCACTTAACATCATTATTATGGCAATGTTGCGTAGTCTCAGTCTGGGCACATTTTTTTGCTATCTAATTTTTGTGTCTCCTGGGGCTGTATAATGACCTGCTTTGCTGGTTCAGAGAAAGGCTGGGAATCTGTTTTTATGTGTTTGTACTGTCTAAAGTTTATACATTTTACCAGAATTTCTCCAGTTAGTTCTTGAACTGCTGACATCAGGGCTCAGAAACGGTAAGCAGTGGCAGCATCTCTGTATCCATGCTTTGCTATTTTCAGCGCCTGCACTCACGAGGTATGTACTCTAGACAGTGCAAATGTATAAAACAATCATTGGCAATGCCAATATGTCTGGCTTATTAATGGCAGTGCCTTTTGTGTCACTGATGGATGAAGACACGCAGTAAGTCATCATACATGTTCTCTGTCACTCATCTTTTCACACATGCATCCATCCATCAATCCACTGGCTCAGCGTTCCATTCACCCTCTGACACAACTGCAATAAAACAGAAAAAAGAAAACATGTTGGCTTCCAAACAATGCAGGCTTATGTTTGCATTAACAAAACTAAACATAGCAGCAGGTGTCCTTCTTGCAAAGGTATTGTAAATAGTCTATCATTGGTTTAAAGTTCAAGCCTGGTCACCACATTTATACCCAAGATGTTTGCCATCTAGGAATGGTAAAACAATGATACACTATGGACAACAGCGTTTCATAATGATCTTTTGGTTTAGAGGAAGTGGCCATGTGGAATGTGGTACACTGCAGATGATATGAGCAGCAAGCAAGCAACCCGTTAGCACTACCTGGAGAGCTTTAGTAAGGAACATTAAAATAAAATGAGTATAAGCAAAGAAATGAAAGGTGTTAGATCTGACATACTTGGCGTGGTATTCACCTAAACATTTTGCCTTCACTCACTTACTCTGTGGAACTCATTTATGTTACCATTAGGACTCTGTGGGGCATATGTACAAAGAAGTGACGGAGTGGGCATTAGCCTTCTTGGCTTAACCCCATGCTCCGCCACTTCTGAAACGCAGGGCTGTACCGTATTTACAACAATACGGGGCAGCCCTGCATTTCCCCCTCCCCTGGCACTAATGTCAGCTGCCTAGTGCCAATACAGGCACCCTTGCACCATAGTGCAAGGGTGCCTACCTTGTGGGGAATGATTGTTTATGTGCGGGAAGGTGTCCCTTCCTGCACATAAACAATCTTAAATGGAAGTTTGTCATTTCTATGTGTGCTACTTTGTGCAGCACACATAGAAGTTGCAACTAGTCATTTGTAAAATGATTGTTTATGTGCAGGAAGGGACACCTTCCTGTACATAAACAATCATGCTTGGTGTTTTGTTGTTTTTATGTGTGCTGCACAATGCGCACACATAAAAACAGCATAAACAAGGAGAAATAAAGCATTTCTCCACGTTGCGCCCTGTTAAGACCAGGCTTTCCCTGGTCTTAATTTTGGCGCTGCCCCATATTTACGCCACTCTTGTAACTATGGAGAAGGGTCTAAAACCAATGGATGTTGCGGCGGAACGCCCACCGTAAAATCCATTGCCCACCCCTTTCACGCTAAGGCGAAGCGCATATCGTCACCACAAAGTGAAAAAAAGTGATGTTCTGGTGGTGATAGGGGCTTGTAAATATGCCACTGTGCACTTTTTCCCTGCTAACCAGTGCTGAAGTGCTTGTACTCTCTCCTTAAAATTTGGTAAAATTGGACTACACTTAATTGGCACATTTAAATTGCTTGTAAGTCACTTGTATATTGTACTATATGTTCCCAGGGCCTGTAAATTAAATGTTGCTCGTGGGCAGCAGAGACAATTGTATCACCCACTCAAGTAGCCTTTTAAAACATGTTTCAAAACATGTCTCATGCCTGAAACTGCAGCCGGTAGTGCAGTTGTAAACTAGCATTTCAACCTGGTCAAAAATAAAAAACGTTTGCCAAGCCTAAACCTTCATTTTAATTACTTATAACTCAGCCCTAATGTCGGCTCTAAAGACTAGGCCGAATGCATGGTATTTAAAAAGTAGGACATGCCCTGACAGTAAAAAACTCCTAGGGATGCTTTTTCTGTTGTAAGGCCTCTCTCTCCTACAGACTAATACTGTGCTACCTTATTACCTTTAATAAGTGCTATGTTCAGATTGGGCGCAGATAGAGAAATAATGTTTACGCTCAAATGAATTGTAATTTAAAATCCTCTTCAATGGTAAAATTGGATTTTAAGTTACAATTTGAAAAATGCTGCTTCGGCCCAAATCATCTGTGCCTTCCTGCCAGTGTCCTGGGTTGCATAACTATGAATAGCTCTGCTGTTGTGGGTTGTGTATTGCCTCCAGACAGTGAGACAAAGGAAGCTCAGATGTGAAGGGAGAGGTTATTTCCTACAGGATGGCTAGGGAGGACCTGACACCAGGCCAGCCCTTGCCTTTTTACTCTAGACAGTTTGGAGACAGGGCCAGGGAAAGGGGGGACACTGACCAGAACCAGTTTTGGAAGTAGGTCAGGGAATTCCAAAACAAAACGTTTGGCATCAAGTATAAATGTGGGACCTCCAGGACCTCTTTGTGGAAGATTCAGAATGACTTCCCCGCTGACTGAGGAGGAGGGACTAACCTGCTAACTGAAGAAAGATTTGACCTGCTTGCCTTGAACATAGGCTTTCCAGAGTGACTCCAAGGGTAAGTTGGATGACCTCCTGTGTGATCTATAGGGACAAGACAAGCTTCCGGATGCCACTTTGCAACTACCCAGCTGACCAGCACCAACAAACCCGCCTGAGCCTCTGCTGGAGTGAGTCCTGATCCCGAAGAGGTGCCCTGAGGTCGTATACCCTTGGCTAGCATCAGTGACAACTCCTCCTGGCTCAAAGGTATAGTTACAGAAGATTTGGGCTCCTAACAACCGCAAAGTGCACTTTTCTCATCGAGAATTGACCGCCTGCATTGACTGCCAACGTGCAGCTTCAGCGGGACCAGCTCTTCATGCCGACAGCGATGACCAGCAACACGAAACCTGTCAGCAACGTTCCGCAAAGATCAACTAATGCAAAGCTCCAGTCGCGCTATAGCAACGACCCTCCACAACGCTCAACCTGCCTCTCCTCCCGACATCCTCCTCCTCGTAGCGCCCCGCCAACGCAACTAACATTCTTTACGCTAAACTTGAGAAGGTAATCCCAAGTGGGAGTAACCTTGTCCCTTTATTTGACCCATGCTCCATTGCAGTCAGCCTGATATTGTGACTTTCTCCAGGTCTAGCACAGTCAGATAACTGCGAGTGGCACTTTGTGCTCCTTGCTGCTAATTTCTCCTAAAACTTTAAAAACTCATATCTCTGGTTCTACTGATTGCATTTTCATCGTTTTGGTCTCATTTTATTTATTAACATTTGCTGTATTGTTCTAAATTAATGTGGGATTTTACTTAGGCTGTGTTTTCCCTTTATTAATGTCTCATTACTGCATAAATACTTAACATATCTCTAGATTAAGTGTGGCTGCTGTTGGGCCAAGCTACCAGAGGGTTAAGCGCAGGTTAATTTAGTGACGTTTGTGGTTCACCCTGACACAGTTTGTGTGCATTATTTGAGTGGGGCTTCTATCCCTCTCAACTATTACCCCAATTTCTTACAAAGGGGAACAATAGAAGGAAAACTTTCGAAACTAAAGATTGGTCAACCAGCCCTGATACGAAAGCACACTTGTTTCCAGATGGATGTAAACATGAGACCAGACCTGCTGTGTTGGTTCATAAGCCTTCTCACAAGGCAACCATCAGGTACACCAGAATAAAATTACAAATATGTAGAAAATAAAGTTGCATAAACAATACTAAATTTCGACTAATAAAGCATAAGAAGGATTAACATTGTGCAAATGGTCTATCCCCATGGTTTCTTCAGGTGGGTCACCAGCACAAAAACCTGTGCCTACTACAGTTATCCGTGAAATCCAATGTACAAAATGCCTGCCTACAGGTTTTTGCTTGGTGTATGTGTCTTCCTTTAATACAAACTTTTAACAATAAGTTAGTAAGGCCAACTTGCATTATTATAACTTTTCATTATAAGCAGATCACACCTATGGAATCTGACATAACCTTTCCCAAATGAACCGATAAGTCCTTTACCCTTTACCAATGGGATGACACTATAACCAACTCAGGCCTACAGAATTGCGCAGAAGCTGACAAATATCAGACATACATTTATGAAATTACAAATATGTACAAAATTACAGTTGGCAAAACAAGATACAACCCCTCTCAAAAGGGCTTAACAAGAATCATCACAGTGAAATTCTACTCTCAAGACTTGCCAGATTGAGTGTCCAACACCATAACCCTTGCCTATAATGGAAATCTGTGAGATCACATGTAATCGAATATCTTTCTACAGTCTGTAACATAATGTTGCAGCAATCCACTGTTAGAGACCTATTGGCTTTACCATATGTTTTTCACAATAAATAAGCCAGAGCTACTGCCTTTGCAATAACTATTTATAAACAAGCCATACCTAAAGCATCACCCAAAGCATATGCTTTTCACAATCCATATGTCAGGCCTACTGCCTTTATGGCCTTAAACACCTATTGCCTATTGACTTTGTCATAACCTTTCATAATAAACAGATCAAACCTATGAAATCTGGCATGCTTTTCCAAATGAACTGATAAATCCTTTACCTTTTACCATTGGCTTTACACTGTACTTAGCACCGGCCTATTAAACTGCACATAGCCTTACAGCCATCATGCATATAGTTATAAAATTACAAATATGTTGGAAAATACAGCTTGCGAGAAAAAAAAAAAAAACCCTCAACAGGGCCTAACAAGAGTCATCATGGTGAAACCCCCAAGGTTTGTCAGAGTAGGTGGCCAGCATCAAACCCCTTGCCTACTAAGGTAATGTGTGATAGTCCATGCACAAAACCTATCTGTAGGCTTTAATATAGATTAATAACAATTCACACCTAAATGCCTATCAACTTTGACATGTGCTTTTCACAAAAAAGAATACTTCAGGCCTGGTGCCTTTGTCATAACATTTCATAATAAACAGATTAGGCCCATAGCAATGATCATTGGCTTACCACCATAACCAACTCAGTTCTGTTGCATCAAGTATAAACGTTCCCACAAACCAAAAAGTGCAACACATGCAATCTTTTTAGTGGAAACCCACAATTTTGGCCCAATTACATACTGTACTCAGGGGGACCAACATGTGAGTGGAGCATAAGCCCTCTCTCAGTAAGACTCTGAAAGCTCTTTTTTGTTGATTACATAAGGTCAGGTGACAAATGCACTGTTAAGCCAGATCTAAAAATCGATGTAGGTTCATGACTACCCTCCTCCCAATAGTGCATCTGCCAGAGAAGAACACAGTAAATTATCTAGTATTTTAAGAACCTTTCTGTTGTGTGTGCCCCTAAAATCCAAGCTCAGGCAGCTAGATAAATTAACAAAATGATTACAGCAGCAAGGAGGAGCAGCACGTTTTTGTCGAAGTACACAACTTATACCTAATCAAAGCATGTACACCTGGCTCTCAATATGTGGGCAGAGCCAAAACCCATCTCCTGGTGATTCCACTGAATTGTCTGGTGATAGCTGCGCTGTCATGCCAGACCATAAACAGACACTCAGCTCTGATCTGAGTATGTGCAACTGTTCATGATATAGCCTTTGTGTTTGATTGTGTGAGGTTAGTGAAGTCTTTGTTCAATGTTTAATTTAGAGGTGGGTTGTTTAGAACAGTGTTAATGTAAAATGAGTTTATTCTTGGATGATACTTGAAGTGACTTCTATATATGTGTAGCTGTGTCAAAGGACTTTTCTGAAAAAAAAGTTTCAACCTTTAAAAATGTATACATGTGATTCAATAACTTACCATGGAAGTAGTAAAGCAGAAATAAGGAATTAAGGGAAAACAAGCAATGTGTACCCAGTAAAAATGTGAACACATTATTAACCTTTCAAAAAGCTTTCTGCTACGGTTTTGCAATATCATGGCACTGAAAATGACAGAAATTACAAATAATCAAAGTAATGCCACTCAATGTATCAACCTGGTAAGGATGAACTGTGTACATATTAAATGCAGTAACACAAACACCAAAGTAACCTCTTAACTTCATAAGCTAGTCAAGAGAGTATCTTTCATGCAATCTCATTTTTTAGGTAGATTGTCCTCATAGAAGGCATGCATAATTTATTTTTAGAGAAGGATGCAACTTTTGCTTTAAAGACTCACCAGAGTTTGCATTGATTTCTGTAGAACTAGCACGTTTAGTGTTGTAATCACTGAGGTACTCTGGCAAAGCAATTGATTGCAAGATCTGAAATGTGGTTAGGATTTTTGAAACTCATCATTGCAATTTTGCTGACCTACTACTGAAAAATCATGCTATGCTTAATGCTGAAAAATAAACATATTTAGAATTGTGTGGAAAAACATCAGAGATTGTCTCTGAACCTTCACACCTGATAGGTCACTGTTGTTGCCTTTTCCAGGTACTTAATTGGTTTACACTGCCAGCTCTCACCATTTACTGGTTGTGTGTACATTTTCTTTGATCAAAAGTCATTTTGCTTTTGGAAGTAATCATTTTTCAGACAGCTTATTTACAGACTTAACACCACTAGCCACTGTAACAGAAAACCATCTCTCTAAGGAGGTTTGGAATCAAACCAATATGCAATTTGCCATGAACATGTACGTACTGTTGGAAAGTGGGTTATTAGAAGTGATAAATAGGGCTTTTCCTCTAGCAATAAGGCCACAAACATAATAAAAGGTTCAATGAAGGTCTCAAAAAATGATTCCCATGCTCAGCCCTTGGTAGCTGGCAATGTCCAGACAGGCTTAACTTAGACAGGTGTGTAAAGCATTTAAAAACACCATTACATTAAATAAGTACGACACAATACACAATAAAAATCCAACCCCAAATTATGAAAATAGGTTAAATAGACACCAAAATGACAAAAATCCAATGTAGGGAACCAGAGATATGAACTTTTGAAGATTAAAACTAGCCCTTAGAAGCAAATATCGCTCAAAGGGTTAACAAAAAGGTGGCGCTGGACCGAGACAAAGTCAAGAGTTCCGTCCGACCTCAATGTAACACTTTTACACTTACAACACTGATCCAAGTGTCTAGACGCTCTGAGATGGCCCTTGCAATGTTGGGAATAAAATTCCCACAATGCCCCTGGCCAAATCCTTAAAAGTCTACTGGATGCACTCCAGATGGGTTCTTCATGATGGAGATGATGCAGGTAGATCTCTTTTAACCTGTTGCTTTCAGGGAGTCCACTCCTTCCACTTTCTGAACCAAGGCAAAGTCCTCAGAGCTGCAGTTACAAGTGTGAGGCAGGTGCAGTCATGCGAAGGGCAATCCTTTGGGGCACAGGCCAGGGTTGCAGGAGGGCAGTCCTTCTTCTCCTTGTAGCTCCAGGCAGGGATCTCTTTTAGCTCTTTTGTACCTGTTGCTTTCATGGAGACTCTCCTCAATCCTTTTGAAGCAAGGAAAAGTCCTTAGGGCCGTAGTTCCAAAGTATGCAGAAGGTGCAGTCCTTATGAGTGCAGTTCTCTTGGGGTGCAGACCAGGGGTTTCAGCAGGGCAGTCCTTCTCTTCATTTTTCCAGGCAGGGATCTGAGTTGCTTGGCAACTCTACCATATTTATTCAGCATTCCTGGTCATCAAGCAGTCAGGCACACCTGACCAATGGGATGCAAGGCGCCACCCAGGTGTATGACCACTTCCTTTAAAGTGTGGAATATTCTTGACTCAGAAAGCACTATTCTTCCAAATTCCAAAATGGAGAAACTCTCTCCTGGAGGGTTAGATAAGGCTAAGCCAACCCATTGGTGTGGCTAAGTTTCCCTAACACTCCCCTTCCAGCCCCTTCACTATTCTAATTACTGGGGCTCCTTTCTGGCTGGGGGTGCAGGATGTGGGGCCCTAAACTGTCATTCCCTCTTTGAAGATCAGTTTGGCTACTCCACTCACATCCTGAATTTTGGTCTGCAACTTGTAGTTCTTCCCCCACAGGAAATATTTTGCCTCTAGTCAGGCCACTTCACACCTCATTAAGACAGCTTGGTTCAGCTTGGCAGCGGCTGACCAATCACAGAAGGCTGGAACAAGGTTCTATAACTTATTTTCTGTGAAAGTTATAATAAATCTAACAGTAGCAAGTTCTTGGATTTATTCTAACTATCATTCTGATACTTTGATGTATATTGTTAGCTCCTTTCGTTCAATAGTTACACTTTAATAAAGAATTCCCATGCTAGCCTATGGAGCCATTGTGCTGCAATGTGGAAAAATTAAACTGGCAGTTTTTACCTCACAATGGCACATAAAACGTCTTTTATAATGCCCCTGCTTATAGTTACAAGGCACCCTTCCCCGGAGGCACCTAGGGGAGACCTTCGGGGTGACTTATATGTAAACATAAGGTTGTTTCAGACTTTGTTAGTACCTTTAATTCCAAAGTTGAATTTCAATATAATTTAAGTTTAAAAGCAGCCTGCAAGGAAGGGCTGGCTTTTAAAAGACAGTAGGCACCACATTAGTGCACACTTAAGTGCATTAAATCTACTGGGCCTCTAAACCTACTAGCCCTGCCATATACTAGGGACTTACAGGTAGGGTGTCAGTACCAATTGTAATTATACTTAATTATCATGTACTTTTAATCAGAGCACAGGCCCTGGGTCTTGTTAGCAGAACCCAGGGCACAGTCAGAATCAGATAACCAGCATCTAGTAGTCAAAATGGGGGCAGAAAGTGTGGGGGGGGGGGCACTGCAAACAGGTCCTGGTTTCTCACGCGTACAAAGTAAGTAATAGGAAATTCAGGCTTCATCAAAACTTGGCAAAACGGAACTCAGCAAGACAACTTGCTACACTGCGCTGCATAAAAGGGAGAGGGCAGGAATGCCACATATCTATCAAGAAGTTCCACATTACTGTCCTCTCCTTGCACTGGTGCACTTAGGGGGATATTTATGATGGTTTTGCATCGCCCTTGTGCCACGCCAGGGATCTCAAGGATGACACAAAACCTAAATGAGATTTATCAAGCCATGTAAGATCACCTTACGCTGCCTTATGTGGCTTGATATATCTAGAGTAGCGCAAGGCAGCTCAAATCACTGTCTTGCGTTTCTCTCGCCCCAGGGAGGCATGCCATGGGTGGAGCGTGGGTGTTCCCACACATCCAACCATGGATTCTGACAAATTTCCAGATTTACCAACATTGGTATACATGGCAATGCCCCAGAATTCTACACCTACCCGCCTGCGGTGCAACAAGGAGATATATCTTTATTTCTCCTTTTTGTTTAATTTTTCTATGTGTGCTGCATTCTGCAGCAGGCATAGAAAGAGGAAAATGCCTCTGAGGATTGTGTTTGAGAAGGAAGGTGAATATGATGCAAGGGTGACTGTGTTAGCACTGGGCAGCCAAAAGTGTGCCAGCGCTAGGAAAGGACAGGAATGAGCTGTATAATGGTAAATACAGCACATTCCTGCCCTTTCCCTTTCACGCAGCACAGCATAGCAAGGTAGCTTGCTTCATTGTGTTACATAAATTGTTTTTAAATATAACCCTCGGGGCGTGGCCTGGGAGCCGAACACGTCTTCGTAGAGCTCCGCAGTTCGCTCCATCCAGGGACATCATCCGCCATAATCCTGGTCCCAGACACTCGGCTTGGGTGAGCGGATTGCACACGGGCACGCGGTGATCGTGCTGAGGTGCTTTAGAGGCGGCAGGGAGCCCGATTCGGCCGCCGCACTCGCGACTCGCCGGACCGGCGTAGACCACGCACGCATCGGCGGGTGGCTGTGGCCGAGCTGCGGCGGCCGCGCTTCACAGGCGACGTGGCTGGGGCTGACACCATCCTGCCCGGCGGCCCCCTTGTAGCTGCTGATCGAGTCCCGGTCCTGAGAGGCGGCAAGGGGCGCACTACCATCGCGGCGCCCCTCCGCCGGCTGTGTCTGCCTCCGATCCCCTGCTGGAGAGGCTTTGGACCTGGTGAGTCTTGAATCCAGTGGGTCCCTTGCTCACTTTGCCACTGGATTCAAGATAGCCTGGCTGATGATGGCTGTAAGCCAGAAACCGGTCCCAGGATGCTTGTTTCCGGTCCAGGGAAGACATGGCTTGGCAGTTCGGGCTGGACTGTTCCCATGAGGCACAGGGTCAGACTGATTTGCATATGGCCATGTCTGAACTGGGGTGGTGGAGTGAGCTAAAGAATGATGATGGATTAAACCCAGATCAGTTGACTGGGGGTGAGTGTTTGATTGGCTCAAACGTTCCGTCCATCATCCCCTTTGGTTTTGCTATGTTCGCCCTAAGTTGGCAGGGTATGCCCAGACGTGGGTCCCTTGCTCACTTTGCCACTGGATTCAAGATAGCCTGGCTGATGACGGCTGTAAGCCAGAAACCGGTCCCAGGATGCTTGTTTCCGGTCCAGGGAAGACATGGCTTGGCAGTTCGGGCTGGACTGTTCCCATGAGGCACAGGGTCAGACTGATTTGCATATGGCCATGTCTGAACTGGGGTGGCGGAGTGAGCTAAAGAATGATGATGGATTAAACCCAGATCAGTTGACTGGGGGTGAGTGCTTGCAATGTTCAACACTCCGTCCATCATCCCCTTTGGTTTTGCTATGTTCGCCCTAAGTTGGCAGGGTATGCCCAGACGTGGGTCCCTTGCTCACTTTGCCACTGGATTCAAGATAGCCTGGCTGATGATGGCTGTAAGCCAGAAACCGGTCCCAGGATGCTTGTTTCCGGTCCAGGGAAGACATGGCTTGGCAGTTCGGGCTGGACTGTTCCCATGAGGCACAGGGTCAGACTGATTTGCATATGGCCATGTCTGAACTGGGGTGGCGGAGTGAGCTAAAGAATGATGATGGATTAAACCCAGATCAGTTGACTGGGGGTGAGTGCTTGCAATGTTCAACACTCCGTCCATCATCCCCTTTGGTTTTGCTATGTTCGCCTCTAAGTTGGCAGGGTATGCCCAGACGTGGGTCCCTTGCTCACTTTGCCACTGGATTCAAGATAGCCTGGCTGATGATGGCTGTAAGCCAGAAACCGGTCCCAGGATGCTTGTTTCCGGTCCAGGGAAGACATGGCTTGGCAGTTCGGGCAGGACTGTTCCCATGAGGCACAGGGTCAGACTGATTTGCATATGGCCATGTCTGAACTGGGGTGGCGGAGTGAGCTAAAGAATGATGATGGATTAAACCCAGATCAGTTGACTGGGGGTGAGTGCTTGCAATGTTCAACACTCCGTCCATCATCCCCTTTGGTTTTGCTATGTTCGCCCTAAGTTGGCAGGGTATGCCCAGACGTGGGTCCCTTGCTCACTTTGCCACTGGATTCAAGATAGCCTGGCTGATGATGGCTGTAAGCCAGAAACCGGTCCCAGGATGCTTGTTTCCGGTCCAGGGAAGACATGGCTTGGCAGTTCGGGCTGGACTGTTCCCATGAGGCACAGGGTCAGACTGATTTGCATATGGCCATGTCTGAACTGGGGTGGCGGAGTGAGCTAAAGAATGATGATGGATTAAACCCAGATCAGTTGACTGGGGGTGAGTGCTTGCAATGTTCAACACTCCGTCCATCATCCCCTTTGGTTTTGCTATGTTCGCCCTAAGTTGGCAGGGTATGCCCAGACGTGGGTCCCTTGCTCACTTTGCCACTGGATTCAAGATAGCCTGGCTGATGATGGCTGTAAGCCAGAAACCGGTCCCAGGATGCTTGTTTCCGGTCCAGGGAAGACATGGCTTGGCAGTTCGGGCTGGACTGTTCCCATGAGGCACAGGGTCAGACTGATTTGCATATGGCCATGTCTGAACTGGGGTGGCGGAGTGAGCTAAAGAATGATGATGGATTAAACCCAGATCAGTTGACTGGGGGTGAGTGCTTGCAATGTTCAACACTCCGTCCATCATCCCCTTTGGTTTTGCTATGTTCGCCCTAAGTTGGCAGGGTATGCCCAGACGTGAGTCCCTTGCTCACTTTGCCACTGGATTCAAGATAGCCTGGCTGATGATGGCTGTAAGCCAGAAACCGGTCCCAGGATGCTTGTTTCCGGTCCAGGGAAGACATGGCTTGGCAGTTCGGGCTGGACTGTTCCCATGAGGCACAGGGTCAGACTGATTTGCATATGGCCATGTCTGAACTGGGGTGGCGGAGTGAGCTAAAGAATGATGATGGATTAAACCCAGATCAGTTGACTGGGGGTGAGTGCTTGCAATGTTCAACACTCCGTCCATCATCCCCTTTGGTAATACTTCTTCATGGCACGGAAGACATTGGGGGAAACAGATATAAGAGGCACCTTCTATTCTTCAGTCTCACCTTAGCCAAGCGCGACATTGCGCAGCATTGGAAGTCTCCCTCTCCCCCCGGGGTGGCGGCTTGGAAAACAGCCCTAGATAAATGTATGTCGGCTGAAGTGGCGGTGTTTCAGGCACTGGGTTGCCTGCAGAAACATGGGAAGATTTGGACCAAGTGGGCTAAATACCGGGGTATTGACTTATCCATCCTTTCACAGTCAGCGGATCCAGACCCTATTGAAAGGCTAATCATCAATGACTCCCCAATCTAATGTGCTCATTGGCTGTGGCAGTGGACATAGTTTTGTGATCGTGTATGTCTTTATTGTTCCATGTGGGAAGTGTGGTGCAGGGTTGGGGGGAGGGGGGAGGGGTGGGATGTTGGATCGCATGTTTCGCAGATCCTCCGGTGAGGTCCTCTTCGGTATCTTTTGTATTTTCATTTCGTCATATGTCTATACACCGATTACTGGGGTTCGCCCACTGGGTGTTATAAACTCAATAAAATTTGTTGTTAAAAAAATATATAACCCTCAGTGCAGCCTAACTCTAACACAGGCACAAGGGTGCCTGCATTGCAGGAAGGTATGTTTTTGTGCCGGAACGGAAATTGGTGGCCAGAATGCAGCACACTTATAAAGAGGAAACAACAAGGTTTCTCCTCATTGCCCATCCCCTGGGAAGGCATGGCACTTTGACACATTCCCAGATTTACCAGTCTTCGTAAATCTGGGAATGCATCAAAATCTATAGGTGGATGCTTAGGAACACTCACGCTCCGCCCTTGCAATGCCTTCCTAGGACAGCGTAATGCAAGGCAGCAACTTGCTCTTCCTTGCATTACTCCAGATTCACCAAAACACGCAGGGCCATGAAGGTGGCCTTGCATGGCTTGGTAAGGCTCGTTTTGCGTTTCCATGCGTCTGCTTGGGGTGGTGAAGTGAGACGCAAAAACTTTATAAATCTGTGTCTTTTTGCGGAGACCTTGACAGGCATGGCGACACTTGATAGTGTTAATATATTTTCTATATCAAATCGCCCTATCATATTTTTAGTCTTCCATCCGCACCAAAGAAGGGCCTGCAGACGAGAAAGAAACTGCTAATACTTTTTTAGCCAGTTTAATTGTTTTGTAAACGCATTGGTATGTAGGATGAATTATAAGTCTGTTCATGACAGAAAATAAAATCTATTCTTCTTCTTCTCTCCGAAATGTATTGAGGAAGTTAGTGTTCACTTAACATGTTCAGTTTGACCCAGATCTTCACAGCATTTCTATTCTGTTCCTACTATACACAACTGGAGAACAAAGAGCTAATTTATGAGCTCACATCGAATTACTTATACTGGCCTTTGAAGCAGGCCGTTGCTTGCTTTGGGCCATTTATTTAGCACTTAATAAATGGCAAAGCTAGGTTTCTGAAGGTGCTATGATTGATTGCAGGGAAGAGGCTACCCTGACAGCAATATTTGTCTGAGAACACCAGGTGAATTTGCAATTGGTACACATGGGATTTATCCCCTTCAGTGAAAGACGCTAATTTAAACATGCATTCCTAATTATACCTGATAATATTAATGTATGTGTTTGTCCAGAACTTTTTAACTCAGGGAGCACATTTATTTTGTACTAGTTGCGATGTACGTCTTAGCAGTACTTGAGTAAAATGTGTGGGAAGAGGCATGTGTGGGAAGAGGTGGCAGCTTCCTGCGCTGGATAGCTGCAGAGAGTTTTATTCTGCTCCGTCTAACCGGCCTTTTAAGGTGTTTTCGGTCCATGTTTTTTGCTGGGCCGCACTTGTATGAACCTTATTTTAATCTGGTCCTTATCTTTTATTTTCCGTGATGTTTCCGATGCTCGTTTCCTATGTTTATTTCCTCCCCTTACCTGTTATTTATTTTTTGAATCCAAATGTTATTTTTTAAAGTTTCTTTCGTCTCTCGGTTGTTTTGACTTTACTTCCTCTCCTTGATAGTTCTGTTCTTCTAACGTCTTTAGCTTTTCCGCCAACCCCCGTCCCACTTTTTGATTTTGTTTTTAGACTAAGAGCATCTTCAGTTGGAATGTTTGCTGGTGTTCAGGATGGGGAAATGTGGCTAAAGAGTGAATTATTTTGCAGGGGAGAGCATGAATGAATATCACCAGGACTTGTGTTATTCAGTCTCTATTGCTTCCATTATCAGAGAGGACACTGGCACCGGAGGCCTGGTAGGTGCGGAGGAGGCCTTGCCGATTGCTCTTAGTGCACCTCAAACCAGCAACAAGCAAGTATTCTTCTGCCAGCGCTGTTGAAATCCCCTCTAGTGTCGCAGTCTAGTCCTTGCAAGAAGAGAAGTCCTTTAAGAGATGATTGCTACACGATCCCACCTGGTATTCTATTAAGGTTCCTCATTGAACCGCTGAGAGTGGACATGGATATATGCTTGTTACTAAGATTTTTTTTGGACCCACAGGAGATGCTCTTTGTGCATGATGTAAGGGCAGCACAGGCAGGTCATCCCGTTTATGATGCTGCTGACCCTTTTTCATCTATTTATTTTAAGGATTCTTCAATACTTCTTTATTTATTTATTTATTTATTTGGTGTTTTATATAGCGCGAACATGACCGGTATCAGAGCGCTTCACATTTACATATCTTACAACTTAGAACAACACGAATGCAATGCAGTTTCCGTTAACCTAATCAGTGTACAGCAAGTTGCTAGAAACAGTTAAGCTACAAAATCATGAATTAAATGTACATTAATTTGTGAGAGAAACATTTGTGTTTGACAATTGTATTTACAATGCCAAAATGATGTTAGTGGTCGATGTGTGGTAGCGTATGTATTGAACAAGAGGGCCCTCTGATAATGTCAAGACTGCTGGAGTTAAGGAAGGAATTTGCTCATAAAAAAGGATTTGGCTGCATTTTTAAAAGCAGCGATGGACGAAATTGTTCTAATGTTAGAGGGGAGAGCGTTCCAAATTATTGGTGCTGCGCCAGAGAAAGCTCGGTCATAAGTTCTTTTCTTTCGGAAGAGGGCCGGCTTCAGTAGTAGATCTCCAAGACTCCGGGAAACCCGGCATCCTCCTGATAGAGTGATTTTCTTGGCTAGGTACATTGGTGTATTGTAGTGTAACGCTTTGTGAGTGATACATGCCATTTTTAGTTGTATTCTTGCTTAGTAGGGCAGCCAGATGAGCGCTTTCAGATGAGGGGTGATGTGGTCGAATTTTCTGGATCCAGTTATAAGTCTTGTGGCCGCATTGAGACAGGATTTTAGTGGTGCTGTAGAAATCTTAGGAAGACCGGCTAGTGTTGTGCAACCGTACTCGATCCTTGATATGACTAGTGCCTGGACTGCTGTTTAAAGATCTGAGTTATTTATGAAAGGTTTCAGGTTTCTGTGGTAGCTTAAGTGGAAGCAGGCGTTTTTTGCCATCGTGTTAATATGTGTAAGCATGTTCAGGTTTTTATCTAGCATGATGCCCAGGGATTTGGTTGAATTTACAATCCTCAGAATACAGTTTAGCGCCGTGATTAGTTTGGTCCACTCCATGGTATTCGTAGTGCTTTTCTGGGGGGAGATCAGAAGGAATTCAGGGGCATATTAGCAAGACCCACGTTAAAGTATCGCCGTTTTAGCGGCAGGAAACTGCCGCTAAAGCGGCGATAATGGGCTTGCTAATATGCGTTATAGAATTCCAATAGAAGCCCAGGTTAGATGTGCAGGACATCTAACCTGGGCTTCTATTGGAATTCTATAACGCATATTAGCAAGCCCATTATCGCCGTTTTAGCGGCAGTTTCCTGCCGCTAAAACGGCGATAATTTTAACGTGGGTCTTGCTAATATGCCCCTCAGTTTTATGCGGGTTAAGCTTGAGGTGATTACTAGTTAGCCAATGGACGGTTCTCTTTAGTGCTTGGTTCATGATACCGATCTCTTCTACCGATGTGATCTTGATGTATAGCTGTGTATCATCAGCGTACATGTGGAAGGAGATGTTTGCTTGCTGTAAGATTTCTGTCAGTGGCTCTACATATAAATTGAATAGAGCAGGGGATAGTGTTGAGCCCTGTGGTACTCCAATAAAATTTCTGGATGAAGCAGATAGTGTTTGGTTCACTATGAATTCTTGCGATCTGTTTTCTAAGAACGAACTAAACCACTTCAGGACTGTACCCTCTAAGCCCATCCTTTTTTCCAAGCGATCTAGAGTTTGGTATGGTTTACAGTGTTGAATGCCGATGAAAGGTCGAGCAGGATTAGGAGACAGGTTTCGTTGCGGTCGAGGGCAAGTAGAGCATCATCCACGATGTGCAGAATTGCTGTTTCAGTGCTATGGTTTGGTCTAAACCCTGACTGGAAGTCATTCAGTAGGTTGAATCGAGAGATGTGTTGGCTCAGTTGTTGTACACATTTTTCCAGGACTTTGGCTAGCATGGGAATGTTTGTTACTGGTCTGAAGTTGTTAAGGTCTGCGGGATTCTCTGATGGTTTTTTTAAGATTGGAGTGACTTGCCCTGTTTTTAGGCAGTCCGGAAGTGAGCCTTGCGATAGCGAAGCGTTAATAATCATTGTCCATGAGGGGATGAGCAGATGGTTTATTGTAGACCAACAATTTGCAGGTAGAGGATCGTTGAAGTGATTGTTTGGTTTTATGGTCGAGATAATCTTTGCAGTATCTGTGTCACTGACAGGCTTGAATTCTGACCATAAAGCATTATTTTTAGGCATTTACAGCGTTGGTTGATCTTGAGGCTTTGCTGGGGTATTCTTTTTGATAGAAGGGCAATCTGCAGCCTTTTTGAGCTCCACTTCCATCGATCTAGCTTTGGCTGTAAAGAAGGAGAAATCTTCGCTGCTTATGTTCGATTTTGTAGCTGTTGGTGCAGATTTGGCTGTTTTATTGGATTGATCTTTTAGTAGTTCGAAGAGTTTCCTCGGTCTGTTTTTTGCATTATCCAGTTCTTTTCTAAAGAAATCTTTTTTTGAATTTAGAATGCTTTTATTGTAGACCTTTCTGGCCTGTCTTAGTTGTATTAAATGGGGTGAGGAAGGGTGTTGTCGCCATTTCTTCTCTGTGAGTCTGAGTGATCATCTTTCTTCATTGAGGGATCCGTTAAACCAAGGGTTTTTATCTTTGTCTGGGACCCTTTTGAGTTTTAATGGGACTATGACCTCTATTATGCTCGTCATCATATTGTTGTAGTAATCCGTGAGGCCATTGACGTCTACCAGGTTATTAGGAGGTTGCAGTTCTTTCTCACAGCGTGCTGCGAGAGTTTCCATATTGAGCCCTCTGGTGTCACGCATCCATTTTCTGGGTTTTATTGATTGTGAGGAGGTTTTCGTTTTTATGTGGGGTATTTGGAAGGTAATGATGTGATGATCAGACCAGTCGCAAGGGATGATCTCGATTTTATCGACAGCTTTTTCTTTAGAGATGATCCAGTCTAGGGTAGAACCTTTTGAATGGGTTGGTAGATGGCATTCTTGAACCAGCGATTGATCTACAAGAAGGTTTTGAGTAGATTGATCTGATTGTCAGTATGATCCTCCCAGCGAAGATTGAAGTCTCCTAGGAAAATATCATTAGAATGGAGTAGTGTTTGCTATGATGATTTCTATCAGTTGGTCTATGAACATGGTGTTTTTGCCTGGAGGGTAGTAAAATGCGTGAAGTCTGCAAATTTGATTGTCTAAGGATCTTAAAGACAGACCGAGATATTCACAAGACTCTAAGGGGTCTGATTGTACTTTCGTAATGGTAATGTCAGATCTATGTATACAGGCGATACATCTGCCCTTTTTGTTTGGTCTGTCTAGTCTCACAATGCAATAGTTCGGGGGGACTAATATATCTAGGCATGGGGAGGATGAATCAGATAGCCATGATTCTGTTAGGATAGTTACGTCTATTTCTTGCTTTAAGATGAGGTCGGCTATGTCTGCGGCATGTTTCTTTGCTGACCGACAGTTGAGTAAGAGACACAAAATGGGTTTCTGTGGTTTGACCGATAATGATTCTTGCTATTCGGGAATTAGTATCATGTTTTTTAGGTTGTTGATGTTTGGCATTCTATTGCTAGTCTTTGCAATTCTGTTTGCGTTAATTGGGACTGACTGAATGATTTGTTTGTCTAGTATAGTGGGAAGATTGGGGGAAGGTTCATATGATAGCAAAAGGGTTTGTAACTCAATGTCTGTCAGATATCTAAGTTGATTGCGAGGGCGGTATAGTCTGTTTGGCGCTGCAATGGGATAGACTGTAGTTTATTATGGGTATCGTGAGCGGATTTCTGTAGGCGCTCCAGTTTTGATAGACATTTTTCTGATAAGAGTAGAAGGTACTTCATATCCCTGATAGCGAGTTGCATGGCTTTCTAGGTTTTGCTCGATTGGGAGCTGAGATTATCATATTCCATAGTGGGATGAGGAGAGCTGAGATTTTCAAACTCCATACCAGGTTGAGGAGAGACAGGAGGTAGTATGGGTGACCCTGTTGGTGTGTTAGAGTAAGTTGTCTCTTGAGGATTTGGGCTACTGTTTGGTTTTTCTATGCATATTTTCTTAAATATTATTGCTGTTTATCTAGCTGCTTCTAGAAGTGGTATCTGACATAAAATATATTGGTGTTATGACTGTTGAAAGGATGGATTGTTTCAAAGTTGTGGAAAAGAAGTAAATGGCTGGCATGCTGAGAGTTAATGGATTTTACTTGGGGTATTATCAGAAAAATCGCAGTTGCTAATTCTTAACTGTTAGAAATTGGGTTGTAGGTTGACTAGGGTATGAACTCTAGGCAAGCAGCAACCACAATCCTAGTCTCTGGTAGCTTTCACAGAGCAGTCATGCTTAACTTAGAGGAAATGTTTAAAGTATTTGTGCAACACTTCAAAATGTAAAACAGTGAAAACACCACACAAAAAGATTCAACACCAGGTTAGAAACATACAACTTAATTTAATAAATAAAACAAGACCAAAACTACAAACATCCAATAAGTAGAACTTGAGATATGAATTTTCAAAAAAAAACCTGTAAAATAGCACTTAGAAGCAATAAGCGCTTACTTGGAATAACTGGTTGCGCCAGACCAGGACAAAGTCGGGAGTTCAGGTCGACAGCAAAGGAGGTTGGGCTGGATGGAGGGACCCAGTGAGGCCTGCTCAACAAAATTACCTTAATCCTGGTTACGTCTACGAAAATGCGGGGTGCAGCCAAGCGATGTGTCAGTTTCCCCATGCAGTAAGTGTGATGCATTGATTTTCTTCACACAACAGCGGCGATGTGTCAGTTCTGAAAGCGATGCACCCGTTCCTAAATGCGGCGGTTCCAAAGGTGATATGCCGGATTTCTCCATGAAATAGAGGTGATGCATTGATCTTCACGCAGTGGTGGACATGTGTTGGTTCCGAGGGCAATGCGCCGGTCCTGTTCCCGCAACAGCAGCGATATGTCAATTCTGCTCTAGCTGCAGAGGATGTGTCAGTTCAGCTGGTGCAAACACCTTAAGCTGACTCCAAAAGGTCCAGGACTGGGGTGGCACCACTTGGCAGGGCAGACTCACAGATTGCAGAGTCCAGATGTAGGAGCAGGATGGTTGGAAGTCTTTTATGTCCCTGAGACTTCAAATCAGAAGACCAGTCAGCTAGCCCTTGGAGTCACTCTGGGTTCAAGTGATGCAGGTTCAGTCCTTCTCACCCAGGCAGAGAGAGCAGCAGGTAGCAAGGCAGCACAGCAAGGCAAGAGTCCAGCAAACAGCAGTCCAGCAGAATGGCGGTCCTTTCGCAGCACAGCAGTTCTTCTTCCTGGCAGAGTGATCACAGGTCATGGTGTCAGAGGTCGAGTACTTATACCCAGTTGTGCCTTTAAAGTGGGTGAGACTTCAAAGACAGGTCTTTGAAGTGCACAGAGGTCCTCCCTTCCTGCCCTGGCTCCAGACTCACGACTGGGGGTATGTAGCCCTTTGTGTGGGGAGAAGACACATCCTATTCAGGTGTAAGTGAAGCTGAGTCCAGATTCTCCCTCCCATGATGGCCCATCAAGTCACACCTAACCTCCCACTGTGTGTAGCTCTCCAGGGGTAATACACAAAGCCCAGCTGTCACCCACCCCAGACTGATCAGAGACAGGCAGCAGGCACCGATTGGCTAAAGTAAGAAAATGGCAACTTTATAAAATTGCCATTTGCTTGACTGTAATTTAAAATTCAACTTCATCATATGTTAGGAATTAAAATTAGGATTCCAGAGACACCAGACTTGAGGGTATGTTTTCTTGCCAATTGGAAATTACACTTATAAAATGTCATAAAGTAATCCCAATGTTTTCCTATGGGAGAGATAGACCTTGCAGTAGTGAAAAACGACTTTGGGAGTTTTTCACTACCAGGACATGTAAAACTTAAAAGTAGATGTCCTGCCTTTTAAATACATTGCACCCTGCACTCTGGGTTGTCCAGGGCCTACCATGGGGGGGGGGGGGGATATATGTATAAAAAGGCAAGGTTTGGGCCTGGCAAAAGGTGTATTTTGCCAGGTTGACATGGCAGTTTAAAACTGTACACACAGGCTCTGCAGTGGCAGGCCTGGGACATGGTTAAAGGGCTGCTTCAGTGGTGGCTCAATCAGTGCTGCAGGCTCACTAGTAGAATTTAATGTACAGACCTTGGGTACAGGGGGTACCACTTTACTAGGGACTTATAAGTAAGTTAAATATGCCAATTGATGATGAACCAATGTTACCATGTTCAGGGAAGAGACCACACACACTGTAGCACTGGTTAGCAGTGGTAAAGTGCACAGAGTCCTAATGCCAGCAAAAATGAGGTCTGAAACGTGGAAGGGTAGGCAAAAGGTTGGGAGGAATACCACCCTAAAGCTGTGAGTCTAACATTAATCCATATGCCAAGTAACTTAACAGATAACAAATCACAATTTATTTTACAACACCTCTTTCTCTCTGGCTGTGGCCTCGCCCATTCACCCTTTTCCCTGGGTCATTATTTCAAAGGAAGAGTGCCTAAGAACCCCACCCTTACTGGAAAACATCCTTATCACAAAGCTACCCAGGATATCAGGTTCATGAGGCAGGTTCATAGCATAGTAACCAATTTTAACAATCTTCCATGCTTTGTTCTCCATTTCATGTAGCAGTTTCCAAGCTTTCTTAATAAATGTCCACATTTGAACCCTGCTTGGTCCTATACCTTTAATCCAGATGAGAACTTCATGTACGAGCTGACTCCTTCATCTTTAAAAATATCAATCACCTTTTTCAATTGCCTGCATTTTACCCTAGCTAGATCAGGTCAAAAAATAAAGAGTAAACTCCAATAGCAAATCGTTTTTTCCACAATACACATTTAACAATCTAGACTTAAGGTTGATGCCAATTGGATTGCTTCTGATATGTACACCGATTTATAATCTGAGAATCAGTCCCAATCCAGAAAAGTGTCCTGCAGCAAAGCAAAACTGGGCATGTGTGCTACCCTCCCTTAAAACTAAGAATGACAAATGGTTCTGAAGATTAGTGCAAACAAATTGTAATTTGTGAAGAGTTCTATTTCTATTTCTATTTAATGAATTTGTAAAGCGCATGGCTGCCTGAGGGCTTCCCAGCGCTAACAGGAATACTGACAGTGACAAGCTGATCCAACGCCCAATTAATGTGGAAAAAGCCAGGTTTTCAAATTTTTCCTGAAGGCCAATTCGTGAGGGGCGGCTCGAATTTCCAGTGGGAGGGCATTCCACAGCCTAGGTATCAGATGGGCAAAAGATCTGCCACCCTATCTGGCTCTTTTAACTCTAGTAGTCTTGAGGAGATGTTGATGGGCAGATCTAAGATGCCTGGAAGGGATGTACCTGGATATAAGGTTCCTCAGTTTTTCGGGTCCAGAGTTGTTAATAGCTTTACGAGCTATGCAAAGAGTTTTACATTTTACTCTAGCCTCAATAGGCAGCCAGTGGAGCTGTTTAAGTGCTTCTTTAGCGGAGACGTGTTTGGGGCTCTTCAACAGCAGCCTAGCAGCCGCATTCTGTACCACTTGCAGCCTCCTAGTAACATACTTAGGTGAACCCAGATAGAGGGAATTTCCATAGTCGAACCGCGATATGAGGAGGGATTGTATCACCATTTTCCTCAGGTGCTCTGGGATTATATCAATGATGTTCCAGTGTCAGCGAGTCCTCCAGCCAAATCCCCAGGTTTTTATGGCGGATTTGGCAATGGGAGGGTTCCCCATGCATGTGGGCCAGTGTATCAGAGGTGAGTGAATGCCCGGATCTCCGAGCAACATGAGCTCCGTTTTCCCCCCATTCAGCTTCAGACAGCGGTTGGACATCCAACTCTCCACTCTCTCCAGACAGGTAGGTAGTTGGTTATTTCTAGCTTCAGTTGGTTATTTCTAGCTTCACCACTAACTGGGTGTCATCGGCATATGACACTACCGATATTCCAAATTCCTGTACCACCTCAGCCAACTGACGGACATAGACATTGAACAAAGTCGGACTGAGGGACGAACCCTGCGGGACGCCACAAGTGGTAGGGTGGTGTTCTGAGACGCAGTCCCCTTCCATCACCTGTAAAGATCTATTATCCAGGAAGGAAGCGAGCCACTCCAAGGCTTTTCCCTGAATTCCCACTTCCCCCAATCTCCCTTTTAAAATGGTATGATCCGCAGTGTCAAAGGCAGCAAGTGTAGATTTGAGCTCTTCGGTAACTGTCATTAAGGCTGACTCAGTGCTGTATGTGGCTCGAAAACCCATCTGGGTAGGATGGAGAATGTCATTAGACTCCAGGAAGTTAGTTAGGGAGTGATTAACATGCTTCTCCAGGAGTTTGCCCAGGTATGGTAAAAGGGAAATGGGGAGGAGATTATTCAACATTGTCGGATCGAGGTTGGCTTTCTTTTGTAGTGGCTTGATGATAGCATGTTTCCATGTTTTTGGAACTAGCGCCAAATCTAGTGAGAGGCTGAGAAGTTCAGTCACTGAAGGTGAGAGAATATCAAGCGCGTCCAATAGAAGACGAGGGGGCACTGGGTCCAATGGAGAGCCCGATTTAATTGTCCTAAGAAGCTGTTGGACCTTCTCTTCCTCTAATCTGGGAAAATGATCCAGGGAAGAGGTAGGGGGCAGTTTAACCATTGTAACAGTGGTAGGTTTCCTGTTTTTTGGAAATTGATCGTAAATTTCTGTCACCTTGTTGGAAAAATGGACTGCGATGTCATTGCATCTTTTAATGGAAGTAATCGGGGCATTTGTATTTTCGTGTGGGTTGGACAGGGTTTTTACTACCTTGAATAATTCCTTAGGGGAGTTTACTGCCCAGGCTATTTTTTCTCCATAAAATTTGGATTGGGCTGTCTTCATTTCATTATGGTATGATCTGATTAACAACTTGTAGTCAGATTTGAGAGAGGGGTCATAATTTTTCCTCCAGCCTCTCTCTAATTTTTTGCATTGTTTTTTTAGCGTCAGACACTGCTCATTATACCATGGAGTGATTTTAGAGAGAGGTTTGCTATTAAAGGTTCTTTTAGGTGCACAGATATTGGCGGATTGGGTAATCCAGTGTTCCCACTGCTGGTATTTCTCTTCTAGGTTCCCCAAGAGGATAGGAGAATTTTCCTTGAGGGTGGTTTGCCATGTTTTAGGGTCCACTTTAGACCAACTCCTCTTAGTAATACTTTGACCTAGAGGTGTTTGCACTTGCAGAGGCCTAGGTAAGGTGAACGTAATTAGGCAATGATCTGACATGGGTACTGGCAGGGGTTTAGAAACTGTGATTTGTGGATCATTAGAAAAATTAAGATCCAAAATATGGCCTTTCTCGTGGGTAGGTAGAGTTACAAGTTGGGCCAATTGGAATGCTTCCATGTTGCCATGCAGCTGTCTAATATGATTGGAGTTGTGCTTGTCTGCATGAAGGTTAAAATCACCGAGGATTGTCAGTCGGGTCTTCTCTATTGTAAGACTGGATAGTTGATCAGGTAGTGCCTCTAAAAATCAGCTACTAGCGCCAGAGGGCCTGTAGATCAGTACTCCTGAGAATGTGTGGTTGGGAGATAAGGCTATACTAAACTGGGCGCTTTCACAATCAGGAAGCATAAAGTTGGATAAGGTGCATTTATATGCATCTTTATAAATGACCGCAACGCCACCCCTGACTCTATCAATACGGTCCTGTCTTTGTAGCTGATAGCCGGGGGGAAGGGCAAGATGGATATCAGGGCCTGAGCTAGTGTTAAGCCAGGTTTCAGTCACAAACAATATGCCTAGAGGCTCTTCCACCAGAGTGACTCTGATATCAGATAAATGTTTTACCATAGAGCGAGCATTTATCAGGCCCATCTTCCAGCTACCTCCTTTATCTGTATTGACCCGCACTTGGCTTGTCAAGCTAGTATTAATGGTGGTCTTATAACCGCAAGTGAGGCAGGGAACCATGGAATTGTCTATTCCTACCTGGAGCGCATAGGGTCGATATGGTTGGGGCCTAATTTCTAGTAGCTGCTCTCTAGTATATATGTAGGTACCTGGGTTATATGAACCAGGATTTCTGGCCCCTGGTCCCGGTCGGGCGCGGACGGGCGCAGACGGGCTTGCCTTTGGCGTGCCAGCGGCGCGCCCGCTGCGCGCATCAACTGCGCGCCTGACCCGGATTGAACATTTAAATGAGAGGTGGAGTCGCCAACTAGACCGCCGACTTCCAACCTCAACCAAAACTCTATGGTAGGCGAATCCCACTCGCACTCTATGATTCCTGCAAGGGGAGGAGCAGGTTCCCTGACAAGGTGAGCAAATTCGAGTTACAGTGCAAAACAGATTCAGAACAGACTCAAATTCATGCAGGCTTAAAACAATTCTGTTAAAAGGGAGTGCGCCCGAGTAAAAGCCAATACAAGTTAAAAAATGTGTTCACAGGTTACAATAATTAAAATCAAGGGTGAACTGTGCGTAGGGCAGAGCTTCACTGTCGGTGCTCTTACCAGTTCCAGTGCAATTAGTTGATTACCCATTTGAAATGTCTTTTTGAAAAGACTGGGATAGACCCTTGGACACCTGGAAACCCAAATATAAAGTACTTTGAATATCGAGTACTGGGTCCAGATGGATTGGAGTGCTGCTTATTTTAATCAGGACAATAGTCACTGTTTTCTGTTCTACATTTAATATTTGGCTCAGAGGCAGCAATTGGCAAACACCTGTAGGTTGTGCTCAATCAAGTCCGATTGCAGTATGAAATATTGATGATATGAACAGCTACAAGCTCTTGTTTATGCTGTACCCTTCCTTAAAAGTCGTTAAACAGGCTGAAGAAACTTTCATCCTATCCACCTATCAATCAGGCTTTAAAAAGGTTGGGGCTTATTTATGAGAGCTCTGCGTCACTTTTGCACCATGTAAAGTGCTCTTACAAAGATTTATGAAGTCAAGCAAAGCCACTCTGCATGGCTTTGAGTGG
Organism: Calotriton arnoldi; assembly: GCA_963921515.1. NCBI lineage: Eukaryota > Metazoa > Chordata > Amphibia > Caudata > Salamandridae > Calotriton > Calotriton arnoldi. The sequence continues at coordinate 24,653 of CAWUFW010005307.1, read as the reverse complement.
CCTCATAAATCATGAGTAAGGCGATGCGACACAAAATGCTGCGTCACCTTACTCTGCGCCCAGGAGGCGTTCCATGGGCATTGCAGTGAATTTTCCCATGCAACACCAATGGAATTTGATGCTGCCCTAGATTTACAAAGTGATGTAAACCTGGGGAAGCGTCAAATATGTACGCCTCCTGAGGTGAGGCATAATGAGGAGAAATATGTCAATTTCCACTTGTTTCTTTCCCTCTTTCCATGTGTGCTGCGTTCTGCAGCACAGATGGAAAGAGGGAAACGCCTTGTGGGATTGTTTTTGTGCATGAAGGTGCCCCTTCCTGCACAAAAATAATCCTGCCTGCAACGGAGGCAACCTTGCACCATGGTGCAAGGGTGCTTATATTGGCACTAGGCTGCCAAAACGGCACCAGCGCAGACAGAAAAGACAGGAATGCACCATATTGCTTAAATACGGTGCATTCCTGCCCTTTCACTTTGGCAGAGGACAGACCGGCAAGGTGCCTTGCTGCGCTGCCCTATGCCAAAATGCCATAAATAAGGCCTGTTGTGTCCACAATGCACAATCCAATAGCACTTGTGCTACTAACTAAACACTTCAAGGTGAAGGATGCATTGAGCATTTGTGGCCCTCTCCTTGTGGCATTTGACAAGGTCAATGTGCACAATCATAGGCCATTGATTAATCCTAATAGTGACATCTATTGTGACACCTATTCAGTTATTATAAATGGTATAAATTAATTAATATTTTTCTTACCTTGTGTGCTAGTCTCTCTGTTATTCACTGTGCATTTGGCTACTTTTGATTGGACATATGTTGAAACTAATGCTGTTAAAGCCCTAAGCTCTTTCTCAATTTACAGCTTGAAATCAACTTTGTAGAAATAGGCTGAAACTAATGCCATGGCACTTTGAATGTTTAACTATAGGGGACATTGGTGTGAAAACCACAATTAGCTCTCTAACACTAAAAGGTATTGTATTTGATAACCACATGTCTTGGAAAGAGGAAGAGGAAACCTCAAAAGAAAACAATTTAAGTGATAAGTAGTCTGTAAATGTATACAGACTGGAGACTACTCACCCGGGCTGATGATTAAGGCTTATACAAGTAACTGATGATGTATTATGATGCGCAGGTATGGCTGGATGCAATGGTGAGGGTTCATCAAGCAACATATTTAAAGTTTTATAATAAGAATTTTGGGGTTTGGTGTCATGTTGAGTGATGCTATTAACTTCTGTAAAGATATGATGTATACCGTTAGATGGGAGCAGCTCCCCATTTTCCTCAGTATTAATATACGAGGAAATAGAGAAGCAAGGCAGGGGTAATAGCTGTAAGTATTAGCTTCTCTGTAGTATTTTGTTTGCCGCTATGCATTTAAGTGCCATGGGCAAAGACTTGTGTCTATGAGGACCATGATAATATAATTTAAAACTAGTATCCAAATGGTCTTTATGTCTCCTGACTTGCCAACCTTGCAAAATTTGGTACTTAGGGGTCATTATGATAGCGGGCGGATCGCCACCGCCCGTAGGCGGTGGCAATCCGCCCGCTATTTTACACCGCCTGCCTAACATTTTCCCCCCGCCATATTATGATGGCTGGGGGGTCCGTGGCGGATGGAAAGACCGTCCGCCACTTTTCCGCCGGTCGACTCGTCGACCGGGCGGAAAACATGCATAATATGGTGGCGGTATCTGGAAGACACCGCCATCCATATTATGATGATGGCGGAGTAGTCTCTTCCCATGGCGGCATTGCCGCCATGGAAAGGCATGTGGTCTTCGCTGTTGGGGGCCCGTAGTGGGCACCCAGGATGTTGGGGGATGGGGGGTGCACATGGGGGGTACCTATGGTACCCCCCTGCATTGGCATGGACAACGTGGCAGGCACCGCGCGGTACCTGTCACCTTGTGCATGTCAATGCACAACGTGCATTCCCAGCATTGTGGCGGGCGGGGCTGTGAGCACCCCCCCCCACAAAGCGGGGGATAGGGAAAGACACCGCCACGGTGGCATCATAATATGCACAGCGGGACCGCCGCACCTCTTGCGGGCGGTCCCTCTTTCCGTTGCGATGGCGGGCGGACTTTGTCCGCCCGCCATCGTAATGACCCCCTTAGATTGCGTTAAGGACAGAGATTTCATGAGATTTAATTTTTGTCATATTAGGACATCATAGAATCTTGAGAGATGGTTGTCACTCTAAAAGGCTTCTAGAATATGCATTTCTTTACTGTGGGGGAAGGAACCCTTATCACACACAATACTACATTGGCTAGCTTTCATGTATTTGTGGTTAAAAAATGCTGAACTTCACCTGAAAGATTTTTAATCAGAAGGATTGGTGCTGACCTGGTGTAGGCCTTATAATATGAGTGGGCATTCATAGTGTATGTCTGTAGTGCTTACTGAAAGTCCATGGTGCCTAATTGAATTGAACATTTCAGGCAAAATCTGCAGCAAAGTACACTTTCACCACACTGAGTCCTTCGGGGTCCAGTCTTATGGGAAACATATATCCTGAGTGTAGATCCACAGTCACTTTTATCATAACTACACTCCCTATGGAACTTTAAGAATTGTCATATTTCCCTGGCTCAGCCGTAATCAGAAGCCAAGACTTTGTTCATCCTACTGGGCCAAGTTAATTACTCTCCTGCCAGCAGAAGGATCAAAGACCTTCCAACACAGTAGGACCATTAACAGATCTTGACCCTGTTTCTGGGAAGAGAAGGATTGTGGATGAAATCTGTATGTGTTAATTACCTACTCATATTGCACCTGGCCTGTGCAAACCCAAAGCGCACACAAAAGCAAAGGAGGAAGGCCAAACGTTTGGAGCCAAACACAGGAAAGGATCCCCTGTGAGGTTTGTTGGGAAGGGATGAGACAACTGTGTCCATTAGGGGAAGCTGAGGCTCCCAGGGAAGGTCTTTCATAGACTATTTGAAGACACAATGTTGAAATGTCCCAGAATGCTATGCTGGGGATAGGGGCAGGGATAGAGTGATGTTGTGGCATCCTGGAATTAGCCAGGGATGCCAGGTTTCTAGAGTTTTTCACCCCCATTTAAAAACTCCTACACAAGGGAGAGACCCTTGAGACAACTCTGGGCCTGGTGCTGAAATTCTGGAATAATTCCTAGCTAGAAGGAAAACGACCCCGGTAACTCAGCAGGGATGGGCTGAAGAAACTTTGACTCCAGCTGATACCCAGGACTGGAATTGGTATGTAATGCTTACAACACAAGCGCTACTATGAGGTGGGTACAACTACGACCCTTTTTCAGTACCTTACAATGCAGGATTTTACAACACAGGCAAGTCTTTTCATTTATGACTCATTACGGGAAATAAGGGGACTTAAATAGTGCAAGTAATTTTAAGGTTTCAGGGATGGTTAAGTGTATGGTTTATTGAGGGTTTTGTAGGGTTCAGGGTACAGGATAGTAGGGGTATAAGGCTTTATAGGGTCCAGGGATGGGTAAGAGAAGGTGTTAGTAGCGGGCATTTTAGGGTTTAGGGTTGGGTAAGGGTATAGGATAATAAAGATTTCTAGGGTTTAGGGATGGGTAAGGGTGCATGGTGGTAGGGTTTATTTGGAGTTTTTAGAGTTCAGGAATGGTTAATTAGGAGGTTAGTAACAGGCTTTGAGGGTACAGAGTTAGACAAGGGTACTGAGTAGTAAGGGCTTTAAGCATGCAAAGAAGGGTTAGGGCACAGGGTAAAAATGCTTTTCAGGGTTTAGGGGTGGGTATATATATATATATATACATATTTATATATTACAGAGTGATGGTAGCAACTCTGTAGTTATAGTTAGGATTTCCAGTTATAGGATCTGAATATCCTCTGAATTTTGGTCACTAATAACTTTGCCCCCCTTTTGATGAATCTTCACAGATCATTCCAGACCTATAACATTTTCTAAAATGGCAAAGGATGGAAAGTTTCGACATGATTGGTCAAGGGAGTGGAAAGATAAAAGGGGGTCCCAAAACAGGTTTTTCCAACAATGTATTTTCCATAGACTTCTTTATCTTGTGTAGCGCAGAAACGGCTGAACGGATTTACATTAAATTTGGCAGGCTTAGAGATTATGGTGCATAGATGATCCTTCTGGGTACTACAGGTACGTAGGGTATGAATGTTTGAACTTATAAGGCATTTAAACTTGGTTATGTCTGTTGTTGCAGTATTTTTTTGAAATGTCATGGTATTTTGTGGAAGTACACTGTCCATTGCAGTGAGAAGGCATGGGCTAATGACTATCTTTACAAAAGTTAAAAGCAGCCACGTTGTTTTTAGGTACACTTTGGGTGTGTTCTGCATTTCACCCTTAGATATAGGTAAGTACTTCCCTATATGTTACAAATATAGTGTACTACAGTGTATTTTCTATTTTTAACTTATTTAAATCTTGAGAAAAAAGTCTACGGAGTACCATGGTAATACCTGCAAATTACTGCACTTCCTATTTGCATTTAATAAAGAGGTAATATGTAGGGAACAACAATAAAGCCTACTATTTTCTTATATGTAAGACCTTATCCCAGAATGCAGTGAAACGCAGATCGCACCCAAAACTGTGCTGAAAATGACATGCCTGGCTTTTACGTTTGGTAAACACAGCCATTAGACAATCACATACTGCCTTATCATGTGCATGTACCGCGATATACCGTAAACCTACCACAGTAAACAGTGGCTGAATATCTAACTATATTTTAAAACTTATAACTTTAACACTACTTACACTCTTCACACATACTACCAAAAATTTCCATCAACATGTATTAATGTATTTTCCTGCCACATTACTTCTACATTCGTCTACATTTGTTCACACACTTTCACGCTACATCTGTTTCAGTTACCACACTCCACTCTATGCCACTCTGCTCTATGCTTCTCCACTGTACGCCACTTCACTCTACCCTGTTACACTCTACGCCCATCTACTCTAGACCACTACACTGTGCGCTATTACACTCTGCACCAGTTCATTTTATGACACTCTAGTGTACTCCACTTCACTATACGCCCCTCCACTCTATGCTACTCCACTGTATGCTATTCCACTGTATGCTGCTTCACTCTACAATCCTACACTGTACGTTATTCCACTCTATACCACTCCACTTTATGCTCCTCCACTGTATTCCATTCCACTGTACACCACTCCCTTGTCGTCACTACAATTTATGCTATTTCACTATGTGATACACCACTCTACAACACTCCACTCTAAGCCACTCCACAGTATGCTATTACATTGTATACCACTAGAGTCTACCCCACTACACTCTACGCTGCTCAACTGCACAACACTACACTCTGCGGTATACAACTCTGCAACACTCCACTCTACAACCCTATACTATACGCCACTCGAGTCTACACACTGTAAGCCAGCTCCACTCTATGCCACTCCATTCTATACTACTCCACTCTATGCCACTCCCCTGTACTCCACTACACTCTACTCTGTTTCACTGTACGTCACTCCTCTCTACCCCACTACATTTTACGCCACTCCCCTCTACATCACTCCACCGTATGCTATTCCACTGTAAGCCAATCCACTCTGCACCACTGCATTCAACGCCACTCCACTTTATGCCACTTTGCTCTGTGACACTCCACTCTACCACACTCTGCTCTACACCACGCCATTGTAAGCTATTCCTCAGTATGCAACGACACTCTATGGCACTTAACTGTATGCTATTTGACTGTGTGCCACTCCACTCTACTCCACTCAACTGTACACCACTCCACTATACACTATTCCAATCTATGCCACTCCACTCTATGGCAATCCAGTGTTTGCCATTCCACTGTACGCCACTCAACTATAAGCTACTCCACTGTATGCTATTTCAGTGTATGCTACTATACTGTCCGCTATTCCACTGAATGCCGCTCGACTCTGCGCCACTCCACTTTACACGATTCCACTGTACACCAGACACTCTAACCCAATCCACTCTGTGCTACTCCATTCTATCTCAAAGAAAGGAGAGCGGCCTCACTACTCCAAGAGACAGGGTACCTTATACTGTTAATGTATCATAAAAAACTCTCTTGGGGAAAACAACTCATTCAGATCCCTCAAACTCCACTGTCTTCACATTCACACAATTCATAACATAAATCTAAAAGGGAACCCAAAAGCCAATTATAACAATCTGTTTAATAAAATAATCAATAAAAATAATTATACAATTATATAAAATACACATTGTTTAAAAAGATTTCAAAAGACAATCTTAATTCATACTACAATATTGCACAAGACATGATCAAAGCATTGTTGAGAGAGACAATAATCAAGACATCCACATTTGTCTTTATAATTTTGTTAAGTCGAAGGAATCAATAATACATGAGCAAGTAAATATATTTTTAACACATATACTTCCTAGTTCCTCAAATTTAACAAAGCAAGGGAGAGCTTTGACGCGTTTCGGGGAAAATTGTTGTAGGACCGCCTTCTTCAGTACAACAACAGTACTAATATCCCTCTAAACAAAAAAACAGTTTTCGCCTGCATAAATAACAAAACATATGTTGAGATACAATCTTGTCAGTTATATAACAAAATTATATTTATTCAAATTGACAATAACTACTCCCAGGAGCGTGCATTTAAAAAACTTCAATTTGTATCTGAATCTATGAATCATAACCCATGCTCAAACAGCTAAAATTATTATCGAAGAAGTTTATTAACCAGAGCATAATTGTCGAAAGGGTCCATCATAAACCTTAGACCAATCTTCACTCATCTAGTCCATAGAGAGCCACTCTACCACATTTAAGAACACTTTTCAATCACAGCTATATTCCCTCATGCGTTAATTTCAAGGTGAGGTATGTTGGTGGATAAAAGGGGGGGGACTTGAATAAAGTAAAGCTCCCTCATTAAGTATGTTGTCCCTCACCTAACCTCAAATATTAGTAGGTATCCGTTATCAAAGAGCATACCTTATTATTCTATTGTCCCCACAGATATGCGGGGCCTAAACTCGATCCTGCTCAAATTCACGTTATTATTCTGTGATTGTTCCCAAGGCTGAATACCCTTCACCTTTGCGTTGTAGGTGAGTACTGACCAGTGTTACCAGGGCTGACTGCCCTTTATCTTTACACTGTGGGTAAAAAAAGAGAAGGCCCGGTGCCAATACTTGTCTAAAGGGGAGAATAAAAATCAAATCAAATTAGACCGTAATATGGCCCGAAAGAACATGGTTCAGCCCACCTCAAGCCTTTTTTGTTATTCCAGTGGACAGGTTCAAAATAATACAAGAGACCTAAAAAACGATATTATGTTAATATTGTTAAATAATTAAATAATCCCCTTTATTCTGTATTAAATCGGTGTCACATACCTATTTCATCAATTCGTTGTCCAACTATCTGGGCGTGGTAATGGGGACTAAAAAGCCCTCCAGTAGTTTTTTTCTCCTCACACTGACGTACACCACATATATTATACTTGCATCAAATGCGGTGATTCTAGGAAACCAAATTGGTAGACCCTATGTTAGTATATTTCATTAAGGTATTGTAAAGAGAAGCTCCATTCGAGAGGTTCACATATCTCCCCTAACTATCATTAACAACTGTATGTGGGGTCTTGAATTAAATTCTTAATTTAAAATCCTCTTACCACTATCATACAATGCTATCATTATTGCTTTATCCCGATCTTCAACATCTTCTCTCCTATTTTATCATGGATGGTAATCCTTCATATTACATCCGGAGGGTTGGTTACTATCATCGTCGGATTTCCCCATAGGGTCCCGACGTGTTACATCAATGTACATAAGAAAACGTATGTATCTTCCAAGGTTTTTTATTATATTATCTCACCCTTCTTATTGGCTGTATTATTGTGAAACTAAACCTTTAATAACAAGGGGTCAATCAACAGTATTGACCCTAAACCCAAAGTGTTACTAACTAAAAATAATCGTAATGCCGGCGTCCCACGTCCTTCTACATCGAAAATGGTAACAGAAAAGGGGAAAGTTCCTCACTCATTTTAAATACGCCTTCACTGACGAGAAAACCCAGAACCATCGTCCCAAGAGGCGTGGTAAGGTAACGTGCACCGCGAGAAAACAGCGCATGGGTATTAAAATTAACTTCCGACTCTGGCTGCCATCTTATCATGGTCAGCGAAACTATTGTGAAACCTCATAAGTATAATTTGATTTTGTTTTATATATGGAATGTTTAAAAGCCCAAGTGAATCTAGGGATTCCAATTATATTTCCTCTTTTATATATTTAATATACACATCCTATTATTTTCTCGTTATATAAGCTAGTGTGTATTGAACTAAAATTAAGATATGTCCTGCAAAAACTAGCACGTTAATATTAAAACCAATTCTAAGCTAGGACCATCATCTTGTAGTGGTTAAAAATCTTTGTTATTATTATTATAAAGTCTCACACCATACAAAATTTTTATATGTGAAATGTTTATCCAACCATAAACATATGGGGATAGATTGTATTATCTAGGTCATATTATAATTAGGGAGAGCCTAATATTCTCTGCTGACAGGCACTGGTTTACAATATCATTATATTAGTCAACAATATCCTTGAAGGACCCAGTGGAAAACACCACTCTATAAATTTCCCATAAGAGAGAAGATTGTGCAAAAGATTCGTTTTGCAGAGCTTACCACATGGTGATATCTCAGCTTCAAATATCCTAAAATCAAAATATGGAAGCTACAATCATGACAACATTCCTCGTTCCTCTAAATGTAGAAATTCAGTTAATCAATTTCATCCAATCCTCCTTAGTATTAAGGCCTCTCCTCACCTCCTCTCCTGCTGCCTTTAGTCTTTTTAATAATAAAGCATTTGAAATCAGTAAGTGTGACTTGCTACTCTAAAATGATCAACTAAAGGGGCATTTTCTTTATTATTTTTTAGTGCTGACTTATGTTCTGACAGGCGTACTCTCAATTCTCGAGCCGTCTCACCCACGTAACCTAAACCACATGGGCATATTATCAGGTAAATGATGTTACTACTTCTCCAATTATTAGGATCTTTAGCTGTTAATATCCGACCATTATATGTAATTATTTTCTCAACTATGCATTGGTCATAACGCAAACACCACATTTGTTGTCTCTCTCAACAATGCTTTGATCATGTCATGTGCATTATATTAGAATGAATTGAGATTGTCTTTTGAAATCTTTTTAAACAATGTGTATTTTATATAATTGTATAATTGTTTTTTATTGATTGTTTTATTAAACAGATTGTTATAATTGTTTTTGGGTTCCCTTTTAGATTTATGTTATGAAATGTGTAACTGTGAAGACAGTGGAGTTTGAGAGATATGAATGAGTTGTTTTCTCCAAGAGAGTTTTTTATGATACATTAAATACCCCATTCTATGCCACTCCATTTTATCACACTCCTCTGTACGCCACTACACTTTACTCTATTCCTCTGTGCGCCACCCCACTCTACCTCATTCCACTGAAAGCCACTACATTCTACAGCACTGCACTGTATGCTTTTCCACTGTATGCCACTCCACTGTACACCACTGCAGTGTATGCCACTCCACTGTATGCCACTGTACTCTGCGCTATTCCACTGCACACAACTCCACTCTACCCTACTCCACTCTATGCTATTCCACTCTACTGCCTCCACTCTACGCCACTCCACTCTATGCTATTGCACTTTATGGCACTCCACTCTACGCCACTCCTGTATACGCTACTCTATTCTATGCCACTCCACTCTTCCCAACTACACTCCAACCCACTTCACTATGCTTCGATCAACAACACTATACTCTACTCAACAACAGTCTACGCCCCTCCATTGTACTACGCTATACTCCACTGTATACCACTACACTGTACAACAATGTACTCCTGTCAATGTCACTATACAGCACTCTACTTTACTCTAAAATATGGCACTCTATGCAACTCCCTCTACGACGCGTCACCACAATTAATATTCTCTATTCTATGTGGCACTACTCCACTGTATTTCACTGTACACCATTAGTGCGCTCTATGCCACTCCACTGTACGCTACTCTATGCCACTCAACTGTATGACAGTCTATCCTTCTGCACTCTACCATACTGTTCCACACTGTAGTCTGTTCCATGCCACTCCACTGCACAACACTTTAATCCAATCTGTGACACTCTACTCCAATTCACTCCACTTCACTGTACTCTTCTCTATGATAGTCCACTTTATGCCACTCCACTTTACACCACTCCAATGTATGCTATTCCACTGTACGCCACTCCACTGTATCATATTCTGCTCAACTCTACTCCACTGCGCTCTAGAGCACTATGGGGCCTATTACGATGGCGGTCGGAAAACCTCCCCGACCGCCATGGTAGTGGGAAAAGACCACCCGCATGGCCCGCCACTCAAACGCCGGTCGCATTACGATGGTCCGCTGTCGAAATCCGACCGCGGCGGTCGGATCGCGGGCCTTAACATTGTGGCGGTCGCTGCTGCACGCAGCACCGCAGCGATGTCAAAATGAGCATGTCCTGCATTTCCCTGCACTGCGTGGCAGGCACTGCACAGTGCCTGCCACCTGGTACAGGGAAATGTAGGGGGGGACTATGGGTACCCCCCCAGTGCACCCAAACCCCCCACAAAACATTGGGGGCCCGCAATGGGCCCCCGGAAGACAATCACCGCATGCCTTTCCATGGCGGTCTGACCGCTGAGGAAAGGCTGGCTTCCGCTGGCATCATAATCCTGCCGGCGGAGCCTCCTCTGCACCACCACCATTATCCCGGTCCTGCTCCGTCCGCCAGGCAGGAGTGCGGATGGCAACCGGCGGAAAAGCGGTGGTCGGAGTTTCCCACCACCGCGGTCACCACCACCATCCGAATTTGACCGGCGGATTTCTGGCTTGCGATCGCGGTCGGATGTCCACCGCCGGTCCGGTGGGCACCACCGCCGGCCCGGCGGTGGACATCCGACCGCCATCGTAATAGGCCCCTAAGTTCTACGACATTACACTGTACAACCCTCTCCTCCACTCTACTGTACCACACTCTACTTAATCACAGTCCAATCTTCGAGAGTAAACTCTAGGATTTGAAACACATTTTTATTAACAATAAACATCTATTGAAATTTATTGAAACGAAAACAAAGGTTAAAATTTGTTATAGTTAGGAGAACTGTATTCATTATTTCTATACAAACGAAACTCAAAATACACAAACATGAAAAATTCTTACCCTATAACTATACCTTAAATTTATAATTTAAGTACCGCCTTTAATTTAATGTAATTTTATTTGCTGTTTATCTACAAACCAAACTTAAACTACAGAAAAATTTACATGTATACAAAAAAGTATAAATATATTACATATACAGGTATATAGAACAGTGATACTCAAAGTACAGCTCGGGGGCCACATGCGGCCCTCCTGGCCTTCACATGCCACCCCCAGATGAACGATTGCACTGGACTGTTGTTTTCATGAGACAGCACTAACATTCAGAAGGATATGAAATGAACGGTTCACTGATAGACTATCGATGCAACAAACATTGTTGTTCTAAATATCGAAAAAAAATATCGACTGCAAAAATATCGACTCCAAAACCTTAAAAGGTAAGTATAAAAATATTTAATCAAAAATATCGAAGTTAAAAATATAGATGTAAAAAATATTGATTAAAAAAATTAAATGAAATAAAATAATATATATTAAATATATAAAATATTAACATTATCTTTAACAAAATTATTTTAATTTAATATACATTTTAACTAAATATAACAAATAAACATAATTTAAAAAAATATAAACACACAAACATAATAATTTATACATATACATATATTTACTCAAAAATAATTTATTAACTATTATCTTTATTTAATTTTTAAACTTTTAAATATTATACAAATTTAAAATATACATATATCATTAATTTAAAATTAATAAAAAATCTATAATTAATTAAAACATTAAACTATTATAAAAATTAAAACGTACATTTCGCTATACAATAAATACAACAGTAGGAAAAATGTTGGATAGGGGAATAATTAAATTTACTATTCCAACTCCAGTGAGTGCAACAGTAGGGAAAGTGTTGGATAGCGGAGGGGTAAAAATTACTATTCCCACTCCAAAGAGTGCAACAGTGGGAAAAGTCTTGGATAGCGAAGGGGTAAAATGTACTATTCCCACTCCAAAGAGTGCAACAGTGGGAAAATTGTTGGATAGCGTAGGGGCAAAAATTACTATTCCCACTCCAAAGAGTGCAACAGTACGGAAAGTGTTAGATAGCAGAGGGGTAAAAATTACTATTCCCACTTCAGTGACTGCAACAGTAGGGAAAGTGCTGGATAGCGGAGGGGTAAAAATTACTATTCCCACTACAGTGAGTGCAACAGTAGGGACAGTGCTGGATAGCGGAGGGGTAAAAATTACTATTCCCACTCCAGTGAGTGCAACAACAGGGAAAGTATTGGATAGCGGAGGGGTAAAAATTACTATTCCCACTCCAGTGAGTGCAAAAGTAGGGTAAATGTTGGATAGCTGAAGAATTAAAATTACTATTCCCACTCCATTAAGTGCAACAGTAGGGAAAGTATTAGATAGCGGAGGGGTAAAAATTACTATACCCACTCCAGTGAGTGCAACAATAGGGAAAGTATTGGATAGCGGAGGGTTAATAGTTACTATTCCCACTCCGGTGAGTGCAACAGTAGGGACAGTATTGGATAGCGGAGAGGTAAAAATTATTATTCCCATTCCAATGAGTGCAACGGTAGGGAAAGTGCTGGATAGAAGTGGGGTAAAAATTACTATTCCCACTCCTTTGAGTGCAACAGTAGGGAAAGTGCTGGATAGTGGAGGGGTAAAAATTACTATTCCCACTCCAGTGAGTGCAACAGTAGGGAAAGTGTTGGATAGCAGAGAAACAAAAATTACTAATATCATTTAAACAATTGAAAAAAATTAAACAATCTTAAAAAAATAAACAATTTTTTAAAAATATACGATTAAATAAATTAAACATATAAAAAGAACAGATATTATAATATTAGCTACATATAACAAAAGGTACAAATATTATATAAAATAAATTAATAAATACATTTATAAACAATATTTATTTAAAAGGAGCAAATATTAACAAACAAACAAATTATTTAAAACATAAATGTATTTCTTTTATTTCCTACCCTATAACACCACACCAATAAAAAAGACTTCAACATTTTTATTTAAATGTATTTCCATAATTAACATAATTAATAATGAAGTTAAAAAATATTATTAATAAAAAATATAATAAACATTCATCGAGTACACATTCCTTAACACTATAATATCCACAACACACAACTAAAATTAATTACACAATTACCATAATTAATTCCTCATTAATTAATTTAAATTATTTAACAACTAATTAATAATTCATCAATAAAAAATAAATTACTTCCCACCCTTCCCACCATTTACACCTATAAACACCACAACGCACCTAAAAAGAATTACACAATTACCATAATTAACTACTAATTAATTAATTTAAATTATTTAACAACTAATTAATAATTCATCAATAAAAATAAATTACTTCCCACTCTTCCCACCATTTACACCGATAAACACCACAATACACACCTAAAATTAATTACACAATTACCTAAATTAATTACTAATTAATTAATTTAAATTAATTAACAAGTAATTAATAATTCATCAATACAAAATAAATTAATTCCCACCCTTACCACCATTTACACCTATAAACACCACAACACACACCTAAAATTAATTACACAATTACCACCATTAATTACTAATTAATTAATTACAATTAATTATCAACTAATTATTAAATAATTAATAATAAATTAAATTATACATTTATCATGCTAACATCTCAATTAAACAAATATTAATAAATAAAAATGACTCAATAAATGTAATATAATTAAATTACTTCCAACCCGATTCCCCTATAAACCCACAACCCGCTACGGAACTAAAAACACAAATTTCAAATAAAATAAAATAATAACTACTAAAAATAATAAATACATTTTATAGAATTAAATTACTACCCACCCTATGCCCCTGTAAACCCACAACCTGCTATGGAACTAAAAACGCAAATTTCAAATAAAAAATAAATAACTACTAAAAATAATCAATACATTTTATATAATTAAATTACTTCCCACCCTATTCCCCTTTAAACCCACAACCCTCTACGTAACTTAGGGCCTCATTACGATGGCGGAAGGACCGCCACCGCCAGGCGGCGGTGGTGGTCCTTCCGCCATCACACAGGAAATTCCCACCGCCGAATTAGGATGGCGGTGGGAATCCCAATGTGTCCGTGGCGGACGGAAAGTCCGTCCACCACGGTTCCGCAAGGCGGTCCTTTTCCGCCCGCCTTGCGGAACCAGGACACAGGGCAGCATTGCGGCGGTGCAGGGATTACGAAATCCCTTTCCGCCTGTCTTTTCGCGGCGTTCATCCCACTGCAAAAAGACAGGCGGAGGCTGGATTCAGGGGCCCGTTGCGGGACCCCTCTGTGGGGGGGGGTGCACTGGGGGGTACCACATTTCCATGCACCAAGTGGCAGGCACCACAGGAAATGCAGTGCAAGCACTTTTAACATTGCGTACGGTGCTGCAGCCAGTAGCACCGCCCGCAATGTTAAAGGCCCTGGATGCGCCCGCCAGTATGGCGGCAGCATCCTAATCGCAGTGGTGGGACCGCCGCATGTCTGGCGGGCGGTCCCAAACACCGCTATGATGGCGGGCGGACCAAGTCCGCCCGCCATCGTAATCAGCCCCTAAGAACGCAAAATTCAAATTAAAAAAAATTAATAACTGCTAAAATTTTAACACATATAATAAAAATACAAACAATTCTTATACAAAAAATGACATCACACACATATAAAATATATACTAAAATACATGACATTAATAAAAAAAATCGATATTTTTAACAACTATGGGGCTCATTACGATGGCGGACAGACTTTATTCCATCCACCATCGTCCCGGGGCTTGGGACTGTCCACCTGTATGGCGGCGGTCCCGCACATGGAATTACAATGTGACTGCCACTGTGGCGGTCGCATTGTGCATTTTTACCATTGTGGAGGGTGCTGCTGGCAATGGTGCAGGGAAATGTTGGGGGGCACAAGTACAAAACTTGAGTGCCCCTGCTGAAGGGGGGCCCGCTACGGGCCCCCAAAGTACATCCCCACCAGCCTGTGAATGGAGGTTGAACCGCCATACACAGGCTGGAGGGATGCAGCATCCTAGTCTGGTGGACGGTGCCTGCTAGGCACGCCACCATTTTAGAGATGCTTGGTGGGTCCCCCAGGCAATCGTAACGATTGCCTGTGGCGGACCCGTGGTGGACCGACTTTACATCCGCTAGCACACTGCCCGCCATCGTAATATGGCGGGTGGAGAAGTTTTTTGAGATGGCGGTTTCACCGCCATCGTAATGAGCCCCTATATTTTTGCAAATGATATTAAACACTTCGATATTTTTTAAATAGATATCACTTACCTAAAATCGACATTCTTGACCACGAGAATTTGTCTGTCGATATTCCTGACCCACGATATTTTTGACACGATATTTGTGCAAATCAATATTTACTCGATATTCTGTCTCTGCACCGAAATGAACAGCCAAGGGTTTATTTACATGTTAATCAAAGTAAAAGAGCAGACGCAAATAACGTGCCCTTCACCACTTAACTTTACGAACATATACATTTTTAAAGAAATCTTGAAACAAATGTGTAAACAATATGATGCAGTTTCTTCACAATTCAAAAACTGTATTTCATGAACATGCAGATGCGTTTCACCTTAGTACATCAGATTATATCAGTGCATTCAGAAGTATTTTTTCTAAAACTGATAGTTTTCAAAAATGAATGTAGAAACATTCATGCCTCCTCCCATTTGTACAACAATGCCAATAGTGAACCAAGAAGTAAGGGCCTGATCACGAGTCTGGGGGTGCAACAGTGGCGGTCTGCCGTATCACGACTTACAAAGTCATGCCAGCGGTGGACCGCGGGCTGCGCCAGGGAACGGCCGTTCCCTGGCAGTGGCGCTGCTGCGCCACTATGCAATTTGCTGAGCGGGGACTGGTGCAGTCCCGCTAAGCAAATTACGAGATTGTCCACCGGCAGCATTTCATGGTGCAAACATGTGCCCCCCCCTGTCTGTACCCTCACAATTTCTAGCATGGCATGGACGTCACCGTCCATGCCGTTTTGGAACTTTATGGCTGTTCCCATTGCGGTGCCTGTTATCAAGGCACCGCCATGGGAAAAGGCCATAGGAACGCTGACCGCATTAAGAGTTCTGCCTTCCAACTCGTAATACGGTTGTTAGTCCTTGGGCAGTTTTGCATGGGTTTGGCACAGCGGAGGCGGCGTTCCGCTGGCTCCACTGTGCCAAACTCAGAATCAGGCCCTAAGTCATTTGTTACATGGAACCCTCTGGGAAGCCTGGTTTGTTATTACAGATGGACAACATTATAGTTTAATAAAGCAAACACAAGAGAAGGTGTTCAGACAAAGGGGTCGATTCCGATCTCGGCCGGAAGCGCACCTAACACTATTCGTCCGGAAAAAAACCAAGCCGAACGCGTGTTTCCCGACCGATTAGAACATTCGTCCGAACGAGCAAGTACGATGCGCATAACTGCTCAGATTCCGACCCAGCCGTACGTACCCATTCCAGGTCCTGTTCCCCGCCCGAGCCAGATCCGTAAACGCCGAATCGAGTCGCACGGAAGTAAATACACAGCACCTTCCGGCCGGACTAGTACGATGCATGCTCCGTATGCGCCGAACCCGTCGCTACGTCCGGCACGTCAGAGCATCCGGGAGAGCTGCACATAAGCTCCGATTCGCGCCACAAGACGATCCACGGCTACGAGACGAACAAGCCAGCGACGAGTACGAGTCGAAGCCACGAGAAACACGAACGAGACGACCCAACCATGAATCCCATCGCGCAGGTCCTACCAATACTCTACATCTATTACCGGAACCGGTACGGATGCGTACGGCGCAGACGGTAAGTCAAACACCCACAACACAAACAAACGACACGTACCCGACATATGTCACACACACATAGGGATGCAGAAATGACGTACACTAGCAACAGCAGAACCATAGGGGCGGGATGGCTATCACCAATGCCATACACACCCATAGGGGCCAGATGGCTACCACTACCACCACCCCTACTCATGGAGGGCTGGATGCCTACCAATACCACCACCCTACTCATGGGGGCCTGGATGCCTACCACTACCACCACCCCTACTCAGGGGGGCCTGGATGCCTGTCACTACTACCATCCCCACTCATAGGGTGAGGATGCCTACCACTACCACCACCCCTACTCATGGGGGCCTGGATGCCTGTCACTACCACCATCCCCACTCATAGGGGGATGGATGCCTACCACTACCACCACCCCTACTCATGGGGGCCTGGATGCCTGTCACTACCACCATCCCCACTCATAGGGGGATGGATGCCTACCACTACCACCACCCCTACTCATGGGGGCCTGGATGCCTACCAATACCACCACCCTACTCATGTGGGCCTGGATGCCTACCACTACCGCCACCCCTACTCTTGTGGGCCTGGATGCCTGTCACTACTACCATCCCCACTCATAGGGGTGTATGGATGCCTACCACTACCACCACCCCTACTCATGTGGGCCTGGATGCCTACCAATACCACCACCCCTACTCATGGGGGCCTGGATGCCTGTCACTACTACCATCCCCACTCATAGGGGGATGGATGCCTACCACTACCACCACCCCTACTCATGTGGGCCTGGATGCCTACCAATGCCACCACCCCTACTCATGTGGGCCTGGATGCCTGTCACTACTACCATCCCCACTCATAGGGGGATGGATGCCTACCACTACCACCACCCCTACTCATGTGGGCCTGGATGCCTGTCACTACTACCATCCCCACTCATAGGGGGATGGATGCCTACCACTACCACCACCCCTACTCATGGGGGCCTGGATGCCTACCAATACCACCACCCTACTCATGTGGGCCTGGATGCCTACCACTACCACCACCCCTACTCATGTGGGCCTGGATGCCTGTCACCACTACCATCCCCACTCATAGGGGGATGGATGCCTACCACTACCACCACCCCTACTCATGTGGGCCTGGATGCCTACCAATACCACCACCCCTACTCATGTGGGCCTGGATGCCTGTCACTACTACCATCCCCACTCATAGGGGGATGGATGCCTACCACTAACACTACCCCTACTCATGGGGGCCTGGATGCCTGTCATTACTACTATCCCCACTCATAGGGGGATGGATGCCTACCACTAGCACCACCCCTACTCATGGGGGCCTGGATGCCTACCAATACCACCACTCTACTCATGTGGGCCTGGATGCCTACCACTACCACCCCCCCCTACTCAGGGGGTCCTGGATGCCTGTCACTACTACCATCCCCACTCATAGGGGGATGGATGCCTAGCACTACCACCACCCCTACTCATGGGGGCCTGGATGCCTGTCACTACTACCATCCCCACTCATAGGGGGATGGATGCCTACCACTACCACCACCCCTACTCATGGGGGCCTGGATGCCTACCAATACCATCAGCCTACTCATGTGGGCCTGGATGCCTACCACTACCACCACCCCTACTCATGTGGGCCTGGATGCCTGTCACTACTACCATCCCCACTCATAGGGGGATGGATGCCTACCACTACCACCACCCCTACTCATGTGGGCCTGGATGCCTACCAATATTACCACCCCTACTCATGGGGGCCTGGATGCCTGTCACTACTACCATCCCCACTCATAGGGGGATGGATGCCTACCACTACCACCACCCCATCTCATGTGGGCCTGGATGCCTGTCACTACTACCATCCCCACTCATAGGGGGTTGGATGCCTACCACTACCACCACCCCTACTCATGGGGGCCTGGATGCTTACCAATACCACCACCCTAATCATGTGGGCCTGGATGCCTACCACTACCACCACCCCTACTCATGTGGGCCTGGATGCCTACCACTGCCACCACCCCTACTCATGTGGGCCTGGATGCCTGTCACCACTACCATCCCCACTCATAGGGGGATGGATGCCTACCACTACCACCACCCCTACTCATGTGGGCCTGGATGCCTACCAATACCACCACCCCTACTCATGTGGGCCTGGATGCCTGTCACTACTACCATCCCCACTCATAGGGGGATGGATGCCTACCACTAACACCACCCCTACTCATGGGGGCCTGGATGCCTGTCACTACTACCATCCCCACTCATAGGGGGATGGATGCCTACCACTACCACCACCCTACTCATGTGGGCCTGGATGCCTACCACTACCACCACCCCTACTCAGGGGGGCCTGGATGCCTGTCACTACTACCATCCCCACTCATAGGGGGATGGATGCCTACCACTACCACCACCCCTACTCATGGGGGCCTGGATGCCTACCAATACGACCACCCTACTCATGTGGGCCTGGATGCCTACCACTACCACCACCCCTACTCATGTGGGCCTGGATGCCTGTCACTACTATCATCCCCACTCATAGGGGGATGGATGCCTACCACTAACACCACCCCTACTCATGTGGGCCTGGATGCCTGTCACTACTACCATCCCCACTCATAGGGGGATGGATGCCTACCACTACCACCACCCCTACTCATGTGGGCCTGGATGCCTGTCACTACTACCATCCACACTCATAGGGGGATGGATGCCTACCACTACCACCACCCCTACTCATGGGGGCCTGGATGCCTACCAATACCACCACCCTACTCATGTGGGCCTGGATGCCTACCACTACCACCACCCCTACTCATGTGGGCCTAGATGCCTGTCACTACTACCATCCCCACTCATAGGGGGATGGATGCCTACCACTAACACCACCCCTACTCATGGGGGCCTGGATGCCTGTCACTACTACCATCCCCACTCATAGGGGGATGGATGCCTACCACTACCACCACCCCTACTCAGGGGGGCCTGGATGCCTGTCACTACTACCATCCCCACTCATAGGGGGATGGATGCCTAGCACTACCACCACCCCTACTCATGGGGGCCTGGATGCCTACCAATACCACCACCCCTACTCATGGGGGCCTTGATGCCTACCAATACCACCACTCTACTCATGTGGGCCTGGATGCCTACCACTACCACCCCCCCTACTCAGGGGGGCCTGGATGCCTGTCACTACTACCATCCCCACTCATAGGGGGATGGATGCCTAGCACTACCACCACCCCTTCTCATGGGGGCCTGGATGCCTGTCACTACTACCATCCCCACTCAAAGGGGGATGGATGCCTACCACTAACACCACCCCTACTCATGGGGGCCTGGATGCCTGTCACTACTACCATCCCCACTCATAGGGGATGGATGCCTACCACTACCACCACCCCTACTCATGGGGGCCTGGATGCCTACCAATACCACCACCCTACTCATGTGGGCCTGGATGCCTACCACTACCACCACCCCTACTCAGGGGGCCTGGATGCCTGTCACTACTACCATCCCCACTCATAGGGGATGGATGCCTACCACTACCACCACCCCTACTCATGGGGGCCTGGATGCCTGTCACTACTACCATCCCCACTCATAGGGGGATGGATGCCTACCACTACCACCACCCCTACTCATGTGGGCCTGGATGCCTGTCACTACTACCATCCCCACTCATAGGGGGATGGATGCCTACCACTACCACCACCCCTACTCATGGGGGCCTGGATGCCTACCAATACCACCACCCTACTCATGTGGGCCTGGATGCCTACCACTACCACCACCCCTACTCATGGGGGCCTGGATGCCTGTCACTACTACCATCCCCACTCATAGAGGGATGGATGCCTACCACTAACACCACCCCTACTCATGGGGGCCTGGATGCCTGTCACTACTACCATCCCCACTCATAGGGGAATGGATGCCTACCACTACCACCACCCCTACTCAGGGGGCCTGGATGCCTGTCACTACTACCATCCCCACTCATAGGGGGATGGATGCCTACCACTACCACCACCCCTACTCATGTGGGCCTGGATGCCTGTCACTACTACCATCCCTACTCATAGGGGATGGATGCCTACCACTACCACCACCCCTACTCATGGGGGCCTGGATGCCTACCAATACCACCACCCTACTCATGTGGGCCTGGATGCCTACCACTACCACCACCCCTACTCATGTGGGCCTGGATGCCTGTCACCACTACCATCCCCACTCATAGGGGATGGATGCCTACCACTACCACCACCCCTACTCATGTGGGCCTGGATGCCTACCAATACCACCACCCCTACTCATGTGGGCCTGGATGCCTGTCACTACTACCATCCCCACTCATAGGGGGATGGATGCCTACCACTAACACCACCCCTACTCATGGGGGCCAGGATGCCTGTCACTACTACCATCCCCACTCATAGGGGATGGATGCCTACCACTACCACCACCCCTACTCATGGGGGCCTGGATGCCTACCAATACCACCACCCTACTCATGTGGGCCTGGATGCCTACCACTACCACCACCCCTACTCATGGGGGCCTGGATGCCTGTCACTACTACCATCCCCACTCATAGGGGGATGGATGCCTACCACTAACACCACCCCTACTCATGGAGGCCTGGATGCCTGTCACTACTACCATCCCCACTCATAGGGGGATGGATGCCTACCACTACCAGCACCCCTACTCAGGGGGGCCTGGATGCCTGTCACTACTACCATCCCCACTCATAGGGGGATGGATGCCTACCACTACCACTACCACCACCCCTACTCATGTGGGCCTGGATGCCTGTCACTACTACCATCCCCACTCATAGGGGGATGGATGCCTACCACTACCACCACCCCTACTCATGGGGGCCTGGATGCCTACCAATACCACCACCCTACTCATGTGGGCCTGGATGCCTACCACTACCACCACCCCTACTCATGTGGGCCTGGATGCCTGTCACCACTACCATCCCCACTCATAGGGGGATGGATGCCTACCACTACCACCACCCTACTCATGTGGGCCTGGATGCCTACCAATACCACCACCCCTACTCATGTGGGCCTGGATGCCTGTCACTACTACCATCCCCACTCATAGGGGGATGGATGCCTATCACTAACACCACCCCTACTCATGGGGGCCAGGATGCCTGTCACTACTACCATCCCCACTCATAGGGGGATGGATGCCTACCACTACCACCACCCCTACCCATGGGGGCCTGGATGCCTACCAATACCACCACCCTACTCATGTGGGCCTGGATGCCTGTCACTACTACCATCCCCACTCATAGGGGGATGGATGCCTACCACTACCACTACCCCTACTCAGGGGGGCCTGGATGCCTGTCACTACTACCATCCCAACTCATAGGGGGATGGATGCCTACCTTGAACAATGGATGGCAGGCGCCCTGCAGCTGGATGGGACACTTCAGTGATATACAATTAAATACTGCCAATTTGGCCAAGAAACCCTCAAGGACATGCCCCTGGACTTCTCGGGCCGCGGTGAGGCGATAGGTCGGAGCAGTGTACGGGGGTCCCGGAGCTGCGCCTCTCCCATGCCATGGAGTTGGAGGGGCAATGGTGGAAGGGGCAGCTGGCTGCGGACATCCACCAGGCGCTTCGGTATAAGGAGCTGAAACTACCATCTTACAAAGGACAATCTCCACAGTTGAATTTAAGACGGTATTTTGCAGATCTGATTGCCATTGTGAGCAATTGATTCAAGCTATGTCCTGCTGCACGCCATCTTGCTGTTTATCTTCTTGACCTCTTCATGGACAGATATGACATTTCAATCCAACAACTGCATGTGGTCGCTCTTTCCTGTTTACTTTTAGCAATGACCCATCTCCATGTATATAACTTGGGATGGGAACCCTAGGCTGGGCGTGCCTCCTCTTGTCGCCTTCTCTGCAGCATCGCTGGCGCTGTGAGACCCCGAAGTGTTTGGCCTCGGTCGGATGCCCGGTTGATTGAACGACGGAGCTCCGTGAACCGATCTACGACCTGCCGCCGAGCAACACCTGGCCTTGCTGGACCTGGGCCCTCCCACCACTCCGACCGCTGCCACGTCCTTTCCTGGTGGTTTGGCTGCCTCACTTTTTGCGGTGCTTGACGGAGCACCGTGATGTGATCTGCGCCTGGCCGTCGCGCAGCCCCAGACATCGCGACCTTTATCTGCGCCCTGCTGCCGCGCTACACTCACAATTGCTGGATGATGCCGGCCGGGACCTGTACGGCGTCACGCCGCCGAATAACCCCCGTCACCGATGGTACTCGGACTACCCATCTGTCTTGATCGTCTATACCACCGAAGGCCACCCTTTAAGATGGTGACGATCCGCCAATCTCAAAATGGCGACTTGCCGACAGCTTTCACTCCGCAAGATGGTGAACGCCGTGGCCCTACAGGGAGACCAGGGTGAGTGACCTCTCTCCCCCGCCCATCTGTCCTCCCCTACAACTAACCCGATTCAACCACGAAGCACCACAATGAGCACCACAATGAGCTGAGGGTGATGAATCAGACCCCCCCAGAGGGCCTCCCTTCATGTTTGTTTTGACCCCCGAACAGCCCCGAACACCGATGATACGCGGGCTTCCTCTCCTGTCCTGATCGCCAACCCCACCAAAGGGCTGTTCCTGAAGTTGCGACGATCCGCCAGTTATTTCACTCCTCAAGATGGCGATCGCCAGTATCTCTCCAGTGAGGCCAGGGTTTGCAAGTTTCTGGATTAGCTTCAGACACAGAGAATGGGCTCTGGTTTCAGGGATCCCAGCGCTGCTTCCCTGGTCTTCTTATCCAGACTGGTTACAGCTATGGAGTACGGGCGTTGGTTTCAGGGATCCCTGTGCTGTTTTCCCATGTCAGCTCTTTGTGCGAATTCTTCAGACCTTGGAACTGTCCCTTCCTCCTCTCCACCCACCACTTGTGTCCTGGGGGTAAGCTGAAAGACGAGGCGGACGGCACTCCCCAGGAATACCGGGACCGGTGCTTTTTGATGGAGGTATGACGATGCCCCCTGGTCTGATTCCAAAAATGTTTTGTAATTACTGCGGAGCCCGAGCAACCTTGGCTGATGCCCGGTGGAGCTGTTCTTTGCAGCTATATAGGAGTCTGGCTCTGGTTCACCCCCTTGGCCATCACCTACCCAGCCGGACATCTGACATTGTTTTCCTCGTCCCCTGCTGTTTTTCCTCCCCCTTCCCCCTCCGTTATTCGTTGATCTAATTGATGTAACTATGTAACCTGTAACTCGCTGATCCTGTAACTATGTAACCTGTAACGCACTGATCCTTATGTAAAGCACTCTGATACCTCCAGGTCTAGCCAGCGCTATATAAAACTTTATAAATAAATCCCCACTCATAGGATGGGTAATGCATGACACAACCAGCATACTCCAACATA